>OU618537.1:2365583-4765583 GCA_914829495.1 Eilema sororculum
GACATACAATAAAATGCCTACCTAACACACTCCCAAGATGTCTCATAATTCATCATTTCATCCTAGATGAAGGCAGCGCTAATCAACAAGCAGATCCAAGCCGGTGACGTGAACGGTCCGTTCGAGAGCGCCCTGACGGCCGCCGACCTGTCACTAGTGATGGCCGCCTGCAGGGCTGCGGACCCCGACAAGGTGTTCGCGGCGCCCTGCCAGCTCAAGCAGTACGTGCTGCTGTCGCTCATACAGCAGTTGGCGACGGATATGCTGCATGAGACGCAACTAAAGTGCAGGTCAGGGTCTTCTCCATTCTAGGGTTAATCCCAACCGCATCCGAAACTTTTACCTTCCTTTTACTTTCCACTTGCCTTCGCTTAGGAGCGCCGTGCGTTTCTCCCCATCGTTGCCACTGCGGTGAAGCTGTTGACAGCCTTGGGCACCATGGCCTTTCATGCAGCAGAAGCGCTGGGCGCATATCGCGACACGCCTGCATCAACGACATTATCCGCCGTGCTCTTGTCACCGCTGGCGTGCCAGCGGTTCATGAACCTAATGGGCTGGTGCGTGACGATGGCAGGAGACCGGATGGTATGTCGTTGCTACCTTGGAAGATGGGTAGGCCTTTGGTGTGGGTCGCAACGTGTGCGCCTTCACATTTTGAGCCGTTTGGGGTTGAAACGTTGGGGACATGGGGCCCAAGTGCCCGTTTTCTTTATAAAGATCTGGCAAAGCGGCTGATCGACGCTACGCGTGACCAGAAAGCTGGTTATTACCTTGCAGAGTTTAAGCATTGCCATTCAACGTGGCAATGCAGCCAGCCTTCTGGGTACGTTACCGGTCGGCGACGATGCGGAGGAATTCCACGACGCATTATGTATGTATATATTTTTATTTTTATTTTCATTACTTTAATTTTTCTAAATTGCATATATAAGATATTCATTGTTTTAAATCAATAAAACAGTTTCATTTGTTCCGAGGTAAAAGCTTTAGTCAGATCAGATTTTATCTGCGGTATAGATATTATCTGCGGTATGTAATGGACTGCTCAGACGAGGTCTCGGGTTCGATCCCAGGTTTACCATGGCACACACCAATGACTTTTCGATGCTTTTCGAAGTTATGTGTATATTTATCGCAGGTTTATAAGTGCCCGGTTAATGGCAATAGGCTCGCCACCTATTACATTGGGACCTAAACATAAACCGGCGAAATGTGGGTGCTAGCACCTCTGCCTGCCCCTTCGGGGAATATAGGCGTGAGTTTATGATGATGATGATGATGAGATTTATAATTCGATGGAACCGGCTGTACGTACGAAAAAAATTTGACGTCATACGGCGTTACCTCGCTCTGAGGCGTTCCATTTAAAGCTTGAAGTGCAAGCGAGAGCGCGGAACAAGCGACAAATCAAACAAATAAAATTAAAATTTTCTTTTGAAAAATGAAACCATTCGCATCAGTATTTTCTTATGACGTTGTCACGTTCAACTATCGTCATGTAAACAGACTTTACAGACAACCGATTTTTTTTATATAAAGGACACGTCAATTTGACTTTACCTCGCCTGATGGTAAACTAAAGTCAAAGTCTCGGAAAGAGGGTCGCCATTGTAATCATGTACCATGTTAACAGTGGTGGCACTCAGCTTGACGGCCTCATCAGATGCCTTTTCACGCCCCGCTTAAAGGATCCGGGACTGTAGGAAGAAGGAAACACGTAAGCTGGCAGGGAATTCCAGGTCTAAAATTATAACAGTTCTATCGAAGTTCTATAGTTGGATATAAGTATACATAGACGGACAGTCGCGGAAAGCGACTTTCCTTTATACTGTGTAGTGATGCTGCAACAGCTCATGTGGCAACCGGGAACGACGACTGAACTTGCTCTCCGATGCATGGAAATAACCAGACCAATTTATATAGACATATACTTATACATATTTGCAGACAGCCTCTGTGGCGTAGCGGCAAGTGAACGCGACCGCTACACTAGGAGGCGCGGGTACGATCCCCGCTCAGTGCAAATATTTGTATGCATGAATTGCATTGGTCTGATCGTGCCTCGGAGAGCACGTTAAGCCGTCGGTCCCGATTGCCATACGGATATCTATGGCAGTCGTTACGGGTAGTTGGAGCTATCAAAATTCCAACAACTGGTCTAGCTGCAATATTTCGATATCGCCTTTGGGTTGTAGAGGTCAGATGGCAATCATCTCACCTCCACCTGTACGAACTACCTGTAACGACTGACTTCACAGAAAATATCAAAGTTTAGCCAAATCCGCAGTCAGAATGGTCCTACCAAAAGCGGACCCCAGACTCCATGCTGAAACCTTCGGTTAAGACTGGGATTAACGCTAAGATGAAGACGAAGAAGATCAATATTTGCATTGAACCAACTACAAGCTACTAACCAACAACAACAATCGAACGCGACCCGCACCCCTTGCGTTAGCCGTCGAATGACCTACCGCCACGCCATATACAGCCTATCTATATTTACTGTACAATTTAAACTTTTCCTCAGATATCTGGAAGAGTCTATAATAAACTTGAACACTGCCGACCCGGACACTCGTGCGCACCTCCCGCTGGTCGTCGGAGAAGTTCGTACACATCTAACCAGATTCCTGAACACATATCCCAATCACGCGGCGAATAGAAGAATAACTTTGATTGTGATGGCTGCTAACAATCTGCTTAAATAAAATGATATTAATTTTTCTGTAAACTACTGTTTTAATACCTTTTTACTTTTTTTACAGTAAGTTCCTACGTAATCGCATTTGTTTAATCATAGCTTGCTTGGTAGCACGCCCAGATTGCCTTGTCTGCTCTGTCTTGAGTTCATAAGTCGTGATTACCGAGGTATAGATACATAACCGAACACGTACCTACTTGCTACTTTAGTAGTATAATAAAGGAGATGAAACTTGAATTACAAAAGTAGGCGTAAATAGTAAAGTAATTTCTTCATAATGTTAGTTACTTTCATCAGCTTTATGTGCCTAAAAATAACAACACGTCATGAAAGTGGGGTAGACTGAATGTCGCTAACCAATGCCCTTTTCTCCTGCACATGGTTACGCCACGGTCGCCGTGTACGCCACGGCGACCGTGCCGTGTCCGTGTGCATGTGAAAAGGGCCTAAGAGTACATTCTAAAATTTATTCACGAAGGTGTGAATAGCAACGTGATCAATCATCCAGACGTGGGATTATACAAAAATGTAAGGTGTGCTCAATCAGGAACGAACGAGCTATTTTGATAACATCATAAGCATATCTATCTACAATGTTTGTTTATGTGCGCGCAGTGAAAACAGTATTGTATCCAATTGTATCAGTCATCCGGTTGAACAACAAAACTCAGTAGGAAGTCTTTCTACAAACCCGGCATTCAATAAACCGTGAGAGCTATTTTGATGGTTCTACTTTGTGGATTGTAATTCAATTCTAAATAACCGTGTAGTACTTATTTAGCTTTATATTAGCTAATTACCTAGCTGTAGTAATAAAGAAATTTCATAAAAATGTCGTGAATTTTACGAACGAATATGCAAACTTCATGTTTTTGTCTATTTAAATTATATTATTTGGCAACACCAAATTACGTGCCGTCAAATTGGATGTCATTTGTCAAGTCGATTAAAATTTCAGAAAATAAACAATTTACGAATTTTTCAGTATATAAAACCAAATTTACCAAACCACCACGCAAGGTTATAAATAAATAAAGTGCAGTAGCTGTGTAAAAATGGCTTCTAAATATTTTCTGGGTATACTTTTAACTCACAATCTGCTGATATACTGTGCTTCGGCGGCGGTGCACGGCCACAACATGGATAATGTGGAACGTGAATCAGATGGGAGCTTCCGCGCGAGAGACTACGATCACTACGGCGACTCCGGTCATAACTCCGAGTTCGACCACGAAGCTATCTTAGGTATAAACTTTGTTTTACTGCGTTTTTAATGACGTCGGCCGGCAGTAGCCGTTTAGTGTTGCAATTTCTCAGTTGATAAGAAAGAAATGCGATAGCACGCGGCGTACGATGGCGGTTAGCAACGCGTTATTTGTGTTAACTCCTCTTGTGTTGGCTGTAACATACTACTACTCCATAGGGAGTGTGAAGGAGGCGGAGTTGTTCGACAACCTGTCTTCTGAGGAGGCCAGGGAGAGGCTGGGGGAGCTGCTCCTCAAGATGGACCTGAATGGAGACAGAATCATAGACCGGCAGGAACTTAAGAAGTGGATACTGAAATCATTCATGTGAGTCTATCTGGTCTAACTTTATATAGTTTTTAGATATCTACAAAAAAATTAAGGAGGATGGGTACCAGTCAATTAATTAATTTATTAACTAGCCTATTGCTCTCCTGTGTATTGCATTGCATTGCATCGCATTGCTCCCGATTCTCTGTCTTCCGCATCCAGTCTATCCCAGCTACCTTTTTCAGGTTGTCTACCTTGATATTTATTATGTGAAAAATTTTGTAATGTATAAAATTGTTTACATAATTATGTATTAAGTGGTGAAGGCAATACTTGTCGGGAAACTTTGTTATTGGTAAGGTGTCCTATGTCATTTTAACTTTACTCATGTATCGTGTTAAATATGCTGTTAAGTTTCTAAATAAATAAATAAATAGATACAAATTTATAAAATTTTAAATTTACCATATTATAATTTCAAATACATCATAATCATAGATATAGCAATTGTGATATGTGAATTAGCAATAATTTAAATATGCATCAGAAAAAACCCTGCAAAGATAGGGTTCATAATTTTTTTTTAAGCAATTTCTAAAGTAAGTATCATTGTGGTTAATATTTTTTTAAATTTCAAGCTGTTTCCCACACTGGGTTAATCTTGTGGCATCATTGTGTGCAGATTTAGTTTCAAGCTAATTTAGAAAAGTAAATATTTGAGATAGTCAGCAGAGTTATAATTTCAAGTATTAAATAATTATTATTGGGGGTTCTACTAGCAATATTTATATTGTAATTCACATCATTATTTTTATTTGCATGCAACTATTTGGATGAATGAATGGATGTTTTTACCTAATCTTTTCAGAAAGGCCTAAAAACACCTAAATGATGCATAGATAGATTATTTTATCTTGTGCCACAGTTTATTATATCACACAGAGCGTTGACAACAGCTAGTAGCAAGCAGTGTTTAATTTAATATATTCTTGGCCTCACAGTAACTTATCTCGTGAAGAAGCTGAGGAACGTCTTCAAGAGGCGGATGAGGACAAAGATGGTGCGGTGACTTGGCCAGAATACCTGCACTTGTTCGGAGTTGACTCCGAGGACGAAGCTGACCCTGATGACGTCAGTGACTCGGGCATGGTGAGCTTGTTTCACTTCTTTGAATGAATTTTTTTTTATTATTATTATGCTAACTTTTAAGTTCGGAAAACATCAGAAAAAATTAAATGCTCAAGTGTGACTTGAACTCACGACTTTTCTCTTGTTGGTAGATGTCTCCACCCTCGCCCTTAAAGACGGATATAAAGAGAAGGAAAATTTGAAATGATTCAGGTGTGGCTCAATAGCTCAGTTGGAAGAGCATTCCCCTGTAAGGCAAAGGTCGTGAGTTCAAGTCTCACTTGAGCATTTCATTGTTTCATTTCATTTGACGTCAATTAGTTGCTAGAACTCAATAAACTAATAACTTAGGTTAAGGGCATTGCGCGACCTGGTACCTTATCCTTATCTACCTGGTACATTTAAAGGTTCGCAATAAAGTTATCAACCTACGATAGTAGTTTGTAAAGTAGAATCATTATTGACGTCTATAAGATTTTTTTGTTACGACTCACTTAGCCAATCCTCAACTATACACAATTCTTATTCGCCACTTAGCGCAGTGACCGATATATCTTATGTTAAGGTAGAAGTTGATGAAGTATTTAACCTACTCAGGAATTTAGACGTATCAAAGGGCGCTGGCCCAGACAATATTACTTCAAGGTTCCTTGTGTAGTGTGCATATCCCGTCCCCTAACTATTTTGTTCAGGAAGTCATTATCCTCATGTATAGTCCCAAGATTATGGAAATCGGCTTACATAACACCCGTCCATAAAAAAGGTTGCAGAACCGATATAAAAAATTACAGGCCAATTTCTAAACTATGTATAATTGCGAAAGTTTTTGAGAGGATCATTTTCAAACAACTATACTCAGCCGTTGTGAAATCTCTAAGCCCTTACCAACACGGGTTTTTAAAGAGCCGATCTACAGTAACCAACTACAGTAATCAACAACTACCTCACCGAAGCTATGGATGGTAGTGGGCAGATCGATGTTGTGTATACGGACTACAGTAAGGCGTTTGATAGAATTGAACATAGTATCCTATTAAAGAAACTATACGACATCGGAATACACGGTGATCTTCTGAGATGGTTCCCCTCAATATGTGCATAACAGGTCACAAGCAGTTGTTCTTAACAACTATATGTCTAGCTGGGTTCCTTTGTCAAATGGCGTTCCCCAGGGTTCTTTGCTAGCTCCGTTATTGTTCATCATCTATGTGAACGACATTGACCTATGCCTACAGTCATCCCCACTTCTCTGTTTTGCAGATGATTTAAAAAATTTAAGGCTATATCATCACCCAATGATACGATAGCTATTCAAAACGACCTCTGCAAACTTGAGGACTACTGTCGGACTAATAAACTGGACCTGAACCCCCTAAAATGCTCAGTTCTCACATATACCAGGAAGCTATTACCTTTATCAACCACTTATGCACTTGGAGGCACAACGATACCGACGAGTAACACTGTAAGGGACTTAGGCGTAAACCACGACGCTAAGCTTTCCTTCGAAGTGCATGTGGAGTCTATAGTAAAAAAGCCTCAAAATCACTTGGATTTATTATGAGATTGTCGAAAAACTTCACCGAAGCTAAGACACTTGCAATCCTATACTGTACTTTTGTCAGGAGCCATCTAGATTACGCATGTCAGATATGTAACCCCTGTTACGACAAGTATATCGACCGTATTGAAAATATCCAAAAGCGCTTTATCAAATACCTCTGCTTCCATCAGGGCATTCCATATAACTCTAGTAATTACTTCCAGCTTTGTCGAAGATTTCATCTATTACCTCTTATCAACCGTCGTGAGATAAGTGACTTCACCTTCGTCATCCGAATAATTAATAACGATATCAATTGTCCCGAGCTGTTATCAAAATTTTCATTCAATGTACCATGTAAGTCAATTCGATTTAATCCACCGCTACGAATTCCGAATGCTTCTACAAATTACAGGCAAAACAGCTACATAGTGAGGGCCACTCGTAACTTTAACAGACTATGTAAGCAGCACGATATTGACCCTTTCTCGACTAGTGTGCCCGCGGCAAGAAGGTGCTTTTTTACCATGATCGCGTTGATTCCCGCTATAATTATTTACCATGATAACGGGAATTAACGAGAATTCCCGTTATTATTATTATTGTATAGCATAATTTTTGCAGGACATTCTAAATGAAGCAAAAGTGATAGAGATGATTCATAACTATGAAAATAGTTATTTGAAAATATGTAGGGACTGATCCTAATGTTTGCCATTTTTTATAGTCTCTACGAGAGGAGAAGTCGATGTGGGCGGTGGCAGACACCAACAGCGATGGCAAACTGGAGCTAAACGAATTCGAGGTACTTATCTATATACATCATCAGGGTATAACTTTAATTCACATCATAAAAAAAGTCCATTGAACACTTGAAAAACTGCTTATACTGGAGATTGATGGCACTTGGTGGAATCTGCTACACATATTGAATAACACACTTTTACTTTTCCACTGAGTTTATTTTAATTCTAAACCTGACCGGTTTCGCCTTACGGCATCAATGGAAACCTTTGAGAATGCCGTAAGGCGAAACCGGTCAGGTGTAGAAATAAAAAAAAACTCAGTGGAAAAGTACAAGTGTGTTATTCAATACTTGAAAAACTATTGGTAAACAATAAGGGTTTGCGCAAACCAAAGATATATTATTACTCTTATTAGGTTACGTACATGTTCCCCGCTAAACGAAATGCGGCCGGAATGTAACCTTAGGGTTAATTCACACAGAGCTGTGGCCGGAATCGGTTACTGGCCGGCATCTCGCGGCGCCGCATTGCCCTTCCCTCCTTTGCCTCTAATTAATTCTAATGACTACTATCATCCTATAGTTAAAATAAATTATTAAATTAAGAATAGTAAAAGAGCGGTAAAAATTGTGTCAATTCTCATTTTGTGGTTTGAATTTATTTTTAATCATCTACCCAACCTATAATAGTAACTGATTTTGCTTTTGATTTTACTATTAAATTTTATGACGTCACTAAATCTTTTTGCATACAAGTTACTTACCTTTTAACTTATCTTTTGACGTTTAGTAAAAATTAACTAATTTGACTAGTCAGTAGAATACCCAATTTCTTTTTTCGGTACGATTTCAAATAGAGATAGATTCAAAATATTTTGTAATATTTTACCTCTAAAATGAGCCACAGTGGGGCCCGTGGTGAGATTTCGAGCAGCCCTCTACTGGGCGGCTCCCACCTCGGCCGGAATAAGCCGTAGAGGCGTAGACAGCAGCATCTCCCCTGCTTGAGAGAGGCGCTGCCGTGTCATACAACCCGCAATTCTCTAAAACCCTAACCTACTCCAACATACAAAATTTCATGTACCATTATACAGGATGATTTGATAGTCGTTTCGAATAAAAAGAGTTTTGGCACAGCTTCGATAGCAAAAACATCTGGAAGTATTAATTTGGTGAAATAAAAAAAAAATATCGATAATGTATGTGAATAATGTTCAGGTGAAAAGAAAAATGTATGGGTGTTTAAAAAAAAATCCTTTCGCCAAGTTAATACACTGACGAACTCATAAACTGCATCAAAGTAATAGACGACTTTGAAATAAATATTTTAACCAAGTATGCATACTTTCTATACAGATTTAAATTGAAACCTCTAGATTGGTTCGTGAACTTTAAAACAGCGTAGGGTCATATCTTTAAGTTTAAGTTTATGTACTGGAAAGGACCTTAAGACTTTTTTTGAAGAAAAAACAGAAATTTAAGAAAAATTGGTTTAATTAAAAAATTGGTTTTAACAATAGACACAAACTTTATGCAAGGGTTTATTTGTGTTTTAATAAGGTGTATTACCCCCACGTGCCCTTATTACGGATTCTAATCGGTTCCGCATAGATTTTATAAGGGTTTTTAAAAGATCTTGCGGAATATTGTCCCATTCTTCTGAAAGTGCTGTTCTTAGTGCTGCCACTGTCGTGGGCGAAGGGTTTCTCGCATATACAGTTCTTTTTAAATTGTCCCAAACATGCTCGATGGGATTAAGATCCGGGCTGCGTGCTGGCCAATTCATTGTACGTATCCCAACCTCTTCGCAATAATGTTGAACTTGTGCAGCTGCATGCGGCCGGGCATTATCCTGCATTAAAGTAAAATTTTCGCCTATGAATCCCATGTAAGGCACCACGTGATCTTCTAATATCTCTGTTATGTAGCGATGTGCTGTCAAACCCCCTCTATTACCGTTTTGACGGACCATGTCTATGAACACAAGTTCTGTTCGCCCGTTCATCGATATGCCACCCCAGACTATACATGAACCGCCTCCAAAAGGAACACGCTCCTCAATGCAACTTTGAGCATATCGCTCCCCACGTCGACGATAGACTCTTCTGCGACCATCTGCACCATATAAACATGTCCTACACTCGTCCGTGAACAATACAGAGGCCCACTGCTCTTCTGTCCAATTCAGGTGATGACGCGCAAATCTTAAGCGAGCTTGTCTGTGAGCTGTAGACAACTTTGGACCATTTGCTGGTCTAAAAGGGGTGATATCCGCTTCCTTTAACCTTCTTCTTATTGTTCGTGCACACACGTTTACTCCACGCACTTCATTAAGCTCGGTTTTGATGTTAACTGACGTGAGGAAACGATTTCGCAGGGAAGTTATAACAATAAATCGGTCATCACGACCTGTGGTTGCTCGAGTTCTGCCTGTACCACGTCTCCTCCTGTAAGAACCTGTCTCTACAAACCTTCTGTATATTCTAGAAACCGTAGACTGGTTTAAATTTAAATTTCTACCAATCGTTCGTTGATCCAAGCCCTCCCGCACCAATGCTACAATTTGTGCCGCTTGTTCGGACGAAGTATCCATATTATGGTTCAAAAACTCTCGATGTGTTAAAAAACTAACCCAACAATTATGCTGGTAACAATAATTCAATTGACAAAACAAAAAAAATCAATGAGAATCAATTTAAAACTTTGCTATAAATAACACGCAAATCTGATACTACAAGTAAATTTTCTTTTCCCGGCTATATTCATTTGTTTTACTGCAGTTCTATTTTTAAATTTAATTTTTTTTCCGAAAAACATTGGAAAAAATGAAATGCTCAAGTGAGACTCGAACTCACGACCTTTCGCTTACAGGGCGACTGCTCTGTTAATTTTTTTTTTTAAGATTAAGAGCCAGTCTTTCCATATTTATATAATTTAATCTAAAAAGTTTGCATACTTATTATAAAAAATCCTTTTAGAGTAAACCTGAACTTTGATGCAGTTTATGAGTCCGTCAGTGTACGTCCAGATGATTTTGCTTTCGAAACTGTGCCCAAATTCTTATTATTCGAAACGACTATCAAATCATCCTGTATTATTAACTTATAAAATGTTCATATCATTATTAAAAAACATAAAAAAGTATTAAAAAATGTTGTCAATCAAGAAAATCTTAGTATTTTTAGTATTTCGAATTGTGTCTTACCCGCAAGAACTGTAAAACCGTCATTGTATTGTAAAGTGGAAGTTTTTAAAAAGCCACTTCAAAACAGTGACGTATCCAATATTTTATATGAACACTGTCCTATTTCATATATTTTATGAGATAAGTAAGCGATGAGTTTATATTTATCATAGATAATAAACACCAGGAGTTGCGGCAGGATTGTGAGTAGAGGTTCCTCGAGCGAGACACCTTGACCAGATATTAGCTACGGTGGTGAGCAGAGTTTCCTCCAAAGAAACAACTTAATAGTACACAGTAACACTTTATTCGACTTTCCACGTCAAAATCTCCATCAAGACTGCCTAGCTACACTTTTACCTCCCACTTATTGACTACCCTACGTTTCACAACTTTTATTTTTAACCGGAAGTAACAATATTAAATAAAAAGCACTTCACTATAAATATTTTAAATATTAGTAATACAATTCTATTTTATATTAATTTAGCTTATACGTTTGCCAATAATAATAACTATGTATTATATTATACAAAATGATTTATAAAAAGATAAATTCTTACATAGAGGTTATATTTATTATCTATCCCTGTGCTAAATTTCAGCCAGATCCAGAGCTATTAAAGCGTGATTGAAAAAGAAAAAAAATAAAAATAAACATAAACAAAAAAAAAAAGCATAAACATAAACAAGCATAAACTTCCACATTAATAATATTTGTATGATTACACACTAACCTTAATAATGTTATGCCCCAGGTGTTCACGAACCCTGAGGAACACGTTGAAATGCACATGTTCCTCATTAACCAGACCCTGAGGGAGAAGGACACCAACAAAGATGGCCAGATCGACTTTACGGAGTTCGTCGGAGAGAGAGGTATGGGGGCACTGCTTGTCTAATAGGCCTATAGTCCATTTCATGGCCAGGGGTACATTTTTATTTTCTGACACCTTTGCCCCATATTCGTAGTCTTTTCGTCTTTTCGTAGTCTTTTCGTCTTTTCGTAGTCTTTTCGTCCATTCGTAGTCTTGTCGCGAACTTGTTTTATAAAAAGTGAAGTTACGTTTGTATTGTCTTGTATTCTTAACTACAGACATTTTATTACATTATGTACGTTTATGTTTTTTCTACTATTTTTTCGCATTAATAAATTACTAGCTTTTGCCCGCGGCTCCGCCCGCGTAGATGTCGGTTATCGCGACCAAATATAGCCTATGTCCTTTCTCAAGGTCTAATCTACCCCTATACCAAATTTCATCAAAATCGGTTCAGTGGTTAGGACGTGAAAGCGTAACATACAGACAGACAGACAGAGTTAATTTCGCATTTATAATATTAGTATGGATTTTCACTAAGGTAGCCGGTCAGGGGTAGCTCGCACCATATATCTTGGACCTATATCGCCAGATATAAAAGGCCCTAGCGCGCGTATTGTTTTGTAATAATCTATGCTTGGTCAGTTTAAGCTCGTCCACTGCAGTAGCATCCCTTACTATCTTCAAAATACATTGAAGAAACCTATAGGTCCAAGATATATGACTCAAGCAATACCGTGATTTTATTAAGTCATGGTTATACTGTATGACATAATACACAAGTACAGATAATTTATAAAATCATAGTCATGACATAATCTATGGGCTGAAGGAGATCAACAATGGTGGGCAGTGTTGCCGTTATAGAAAAAATATGATTCGTTGTTGGAATTATTTATTTAACGATCTACTTGGTATCATTTCTGTGTATGTGCTGCAGCTGCGAGATATAAATGTATTTTCTTTCTTTCTTTCTTTCTAATTAGGACTGCTTTAAAGGGATTAGGGGCCCCTGTCACGACTGCTTTTGTTGCATGGGTATACCCTCAGTGGAATATTCACTACACCCCATTTTGCCCCCGCCGAGCGAACAATAAGAAAATTTAATTAATTCGTGCTCTCTTGCAATCCATACATTCGTACTACGTATACTAGAAGCATCTGACGTCACATGCTTGTAACAATTTTGTATGAGGCATTTTCGGACGGAAACTATATACGACACTAAAAAATTCAGTCAAAATCCTTATATATTTATATTGGTAACCTATTGAAATATCGAATTTCTGTTACCCAAATCTTAAAACCCCGAAAACGGTTGGTAGAACTTTTAAAAGACAGATGTAATGAATGACAACTTTCTATAATTCCGTTTTTCATTTCCCAGATGAATCAATTTCCAGGTGCACTAAAACCAAATTTTCAAATAGTATTTTTTTGTTTTCCATAGTGTCATAATCCAAATATAGTTATACCAGATTCTCAGAATATTTTTTTTTGTTTCCCATCGTACCATTTTCCAAATAAACTATTACCAAATTTTCAATTGCCAGTCAGTAAATTTATTGTATTAGTTGCCTATTACAGATAGGTTTAAGTGTCAAATTCGACTCAGTAGGTTAGGTTATGTTAGAACTGCGACTGCTAGAAAAATTCGACTCAGTAGGTTAGGTTAGGTTAGAACTGCGACCCCCGCACGAGCCGAGCGAGCGAAGCGAGCGTGCCGCGGCAGCGGCCGGCGAGTGCTAGAAAAATTCGACTCAGTAGGTTAGGTTTGTTTGTTTGTCTGTCTTTGTGTTTGTTTTTGTTTGTCTGGATATCAATAAACTGCATTTCAAAAATTTGTGTTTTAAAAATTCGGCTTTCGTGCATATGGATTACGGTCATCTGGATTTTGTGCATTTAGATTTTGTGTGTCTGGAATTCGTTCGTCTGGATTATAAAACGTCGTACAAATGAATAAATAGGAAAATGAAATTCGGAGTTGCGATTATATGGCAAATAAAACTTCGGAATTTGGAAAACCGGGATTATGAATAAATGGCCAAACGTTTTCTGGATTATGATATTCGGAATATTAAAATTCGGGATTAAGATAGGTAACCATTTATATTTATATGAATATTATAAATGCAAAAGTAACTCTATCTGTCTGTCTGTCTATCTGTATACGCTTTCACGATTTTGAGAAAAATTGGTATAGGGGTAGATTAGACCTTGAGAAAGGTCACATGCCATGTTTGGTCGCGATAATCGACATCCACGCAGGCGGAGCCGCAGGCAACAACTAGTGTTTATAAAAAGGTCATAAGTGAAACTTGTTTTTATGCGATAGCTTTGTGAGATATGTAATAAGTCTGAACTTATGACCGCGACTGTACCATATCGCATTGTTTTAGATAAATGTCCGCCCACTTCGTGATAGGTCAAATGTCCCTCTATGTAGGTAATGTTGTGACGGCTGATGTGTTTATCTATTCGATAGTTTCTCATTATTTTATTTTATAGAAGTCTCTGGTTCAGTTTAATGCAGGATAATTAAGTGGTAATTAAATATCAACTTTATTCCATTAAATACACAGTTCAAATAGTAACAACTCTTATCGTATACGCAGGAGGCGCGGGTTCGATTCCCGCTCAGTGCAAATATTTGTATGCATGAATATGGCTATTTGCATTGGTCTGGGTGTTAATATGTAAAATATGTACTTTACAAAAAAAAAGTATCTAAGTAGGTTTATCCGCATTCTAGATTCCGTAACACTAGCTAGTTAAGCTTACCATGGGTCTAGAGAGCGTGGTGTAAAATGTAAAAAAATAAGACTTAATGCAGCTGCATACTATTTTCAGTTTTGTCTAAATGGAAAAAGGTTGATATTTAATTAGCAGCATTTTGCTGTCACATTAGAAAGATGTAAAACTGCTGCACCTTTATGCCCAGATTTGCTTATATGTTTTTTGTATTGCCTCACACTTTCTCGTTTTGCCACAAGTAAACTCTTTCTACCGTCGATAGAATTGGGTACTATCCTATCACGGCAAGCGCGACTCCCCGACACCGTTGTCCCCCTCCCGAGGAGGGCTAGACCGCAAGGGATGGCCCTGGGTCAGCCGGGGTGCGTGGGATATGTCGAATACAACCTCACCTCCGGCCTAGCACCATGACCCACAGTCGGCGTGCAGTTTTAGTTGGTTCGAGTCCGACATAACCTCCCCTTCCGGCTCCGGCAGGGGAGGCCCCATCCCCTCGATTTCCGCACTGAAAAAAAAGGGTATTATCCTATAGTTAAAATAAATTATCTAACCGAGCTTATTAAATTAAGAATGGAAGAAATCTGCGGTAGCCTAGTGGTATGGGTAATGGACTGCTGAGACGAGGTCTCGGGTTCGATCCCAGGTTTACCATGGCACACACCAATGACTTGTCGATGCTTTTCGAAGTTATGTGTGTATTTATCGCAGGTTTATAAGTGCCCGGTTAATGGCAATAGGCTCGCCACCTATTACATTGGGACCTAAACATAAACTGGCGAAATGTGGGTGCTAGCACCTCTGCCTACCCCTTCGGGGAATACTGGCGTGAGTTTATGTTATGTTATGTTATGGAAGAAAAGAGCGGTAAAAATTGCGTCAGTTCTTTTTTATAGTTTTTATTTATTTTTAATCATCCACCCAACCTATAATAGTAACTGATTTGACTATTAAATTTTATGACGTCACCAGATCTTTTTCATACAAGTTACCTTAAAACTTATCGTTTTGACGTTTAGTAAAAAAACATTAACTAATTTGACTAGTCAGTAGAATAACCAAAAGACGATATCTTGAGTAAAGCCTTGATCACACACACCGAGTGGAATGGCGCGTCAGTCCACTGGGCCGAGTGCTCGGTACCTTTTTTTTTCCGTGCGGAAATCCCCTCGGATACCCCCCCTGCTGGGTTTAGGGGAGGTTATGTCTCGAACCAACTAAAACCACACGCCGTCTGTAGGCCGTGGTGCTAGGCCGGAGGTGAGGTTGTCATCGACATATCCCTCGCACCCCGGCTGACCCAGGGCCATCCCTTACCGTCTGGCCCTCCTCGGAAGGGGGAACAACGGTGTCTTCGACTCGCCTCCGGAAGTGCTCGGTACCTACGTGTGAAGTACTCAGCACTATGTGTTTACACGTACCAAACCAAGCATTCAGCAACTTGGTCAAGCAAAATTGTTTCTTATTGACGTCAATTTTAATTCTTCTTAATCTAAGTTTACCACCGCTTCCAAGGCGCTGGTGGAGAAGAAACGGCGTAACAAACTCCACTGCGGCATTTTCTAGACGTCAATTTACAATATTTATTTTCTTATAGCTAAATGTGGACGAATGTACATTTCGCGTCTGGATAAACAATACATCACAACAAGTTTAAAAAACACTTTATAATGAAGGCTCGCCACTCCACTCGTGTGATCAAGGCATAAGCTCCGACTGTGACATCAGATTATTATCGTTCACGTCCATTGTGAGGTACCACAACTGTAGACGATTAATTCAATTTATTCGCTACACTTCATGAAGCATTGACCCAAATACTTTAAGGGACTTAATTGAATCTGTGCACATCATCATTATGATACAGAAAAATCTGTTAGACTGTATTTTCAAAGAATGTTGGCTGGTTCATGAATTGATAAAATTTTGAAGGCTCCGTCATCGCCCCAACCCCAAGTTTGTTATATTTTTTAATAGGACACGTCAATTTGACTTCACCTCTCCTGTTTTTTAGCTAAAGGCATGTTAACAGTGGTGGCACTTAGCTTGATGGCCTCATCAGATGCCTTTTTACACCCCGCTTGAAGGATCCGGGACTGTAGGAAGAAGGAAACACGTGAGCTGGCAGTGAGTTTCAGGTCTTAGTGGTGCGGCATAGGAATGAGTCACATGTATAGGGGAATTCGAGATGCTCAAGACGTGCTTCTTTATCCCGGTTAGTTCAGAGCATTCCCCTGTAATGAATTGGTTTAGGTTAGACTCCCGTTGTTGGCATTCACTTTTGCAACCTAAATGGGTTTGAATCTATTTATTATACCTACTCGTAATAACAAATACATCGTGATAGAAAAGGGTAGGAGTCGGCCTTACAATCGAGTCCGGGGTTCGAATCCTGGCCATTACACTACCGTCGTGAACCCACTCCTAGCACAAGCAATTAAGCTTAGTTGGAGGGGTTAGAGGAAATATTAGTAATTTCGTTTCTAATATTCTTTTTAATTTTATCCTAATATCTGTCTGTCTGTATGTTACGCTTCCACACTGAAACCACTGAATCGATTTTGATAAAATTTGGTATAGAGGTAGATTAGACCTTGAAGAAGGACATAGGCTATGTTTGGTCGCGATAACCGACATCCACGTGGGCGGAGCCGCGGGCAAAAGCTAGTATCATATATTTTCACATGATTTGGTGCAGGTGCACAACAAGACAAGGAGTGGCTGCTGGCCGAGAAGGACAAGTTTGACCACGACCTGGATCTCAACGGCGACGGGGTCATCGACCTCAAGGAGGTACACAAGTGGATCATTCCCGACAACGAGTGAGTTACTAACATGTTTATACATTTTATATTTATGTCCATAACATAACATAACATAAACTCACGCCTGTACTCCCCGAAGGGGTAGGCAGAGGTGCTAGCACCCACATTTCGCCAGTTTATGTTTAGGTCCCAAAGTAATAGGTGGCGAGCCTATTGCCATTAACCAGGCACTTATAACCCTGCGATAAATACACACATAACTTCGAAAAGCATCGAAAAGTCATTGGTGTGTGTGCCATGGTAAACCTGGGATCGAACCCGAGACCTCGTCTCAGCAGTCCATCACCCATACCACTAGGCTACCGCAGATTATATTTATGTCCATCCCAAAAAATGTTCTTTGGAAGGCTTTACTAAAAAAAACAAACCAATATTTTTTAATCATTGGCAAAATTATTATGAAATAGAAGAATATGGTTTAATGAAACACAGCCTCTGTAGCGTGGCGGTAGTAAACCCAACTGCCAAAGCAGGAGGCGCGGGTTCGATCCGCGTTCAGTGCAAATATTGGTATGCATGAATATGGCTATTTGCATTGGACTGGGTGTCCCTATGTATAATATGTACGTATTTTCAAAAAAATAAAGTATTTACAGTCCGTCAAATCTAAGAAGTACCGTTTGACAGTTCTGACAATTGAATGATAGGGATGGGATGAAAAAATCGATTACTATAATATCCGAACTTTAAGAGATCGATTACTATAATATCCGAATTTTAAGAAATCAATTGTTATAATTAAATAAAAGAAATGTTTAGGATATTTTTTTATTCACTACTAGTACTAGTATCGTCGTCTTCGTCATCATCGTCATTTAAATTAATGACCAGTTGATTGTCCATTACATTATCAAAGTGTACGTCTCTTTCGAAGTCGTCCATTATTATTTTCTTTGTTTTTTGTACTACTTTACTCCAATCTTCCTGTGTAACTTGGGCACATGCTTCCTTTAATAAACCTTCCATTTTCTTGACACTGAAGGGTGGTTTTGTGTTGTCTTGCTGCATAACCTGTAAAACAATAATGTAACTATTTGATAGCAGACGAAAACCATTGTTTAAATTATAAATGTTAGAAGTACTCGTGTTATTATTATAATATTATAAAATATTACCTTTAACTTGGGCCCAAATCAGTTCAATGGCATTATATTGGCAATGGTACGGAGGAAGTCGTATGACTTTGTGCCCGTGCTCTTCGGCCAATTGGTCAATTACATATGTCGGTTTTGGTGGTTTATGCAATTTCACTAACTGTAATAATTCAGCTTTTAATAGTGACATGTCGGCATCCACTCCTTTTCTTTACAGCCATGCCACCAAATCTGCTTTCTTATTGGCTGACGTAGGTGCTTTATCAATTTGCACAGAGTGGTATGGGGCATTATCCATTATAATTGTGCTGTTAGGAGGGATATTCTGTAATAAATTTAAGAACCACTCTCGGAACCTTACTGCGTCCATTTCTTCATGATACTCTTTAGTGCTTTTGGATTGGAAAGCTAATAAAGAGTTTTCCACGAAGCCTGTAGACGCTGACCCAGCATGGCATATTATGAGGCGTCCACCTTTTCCTATCGGCACCTTCGAGCACGAAGCTTCAGAATCATCAGTCCATGTTTTCGGCACAGAATGGTTGGAATTTAGCCAAGTTTCGTCCAAAAATATTACATTATCCCAGTTTATAATTTGTTTAACTTCGCGCAGGAATGTCAGTCGCTGCATAATTATGTCATGTCGCTCCATAACATTTTTTCGTTTGTCAACTTTTTTGTATCTGAAGCCAATTCCTGTTATTACCGTTCTCAACGACTCTATGCTTCCCTTATACAGCCCGGCATCTTTTAAAGTTGCACATAACTTTGCCAATGTTGGAAATTCGCCTCTTGTAAAATACCCGTATATATGGTTTCTAATAGCATGACTATCGAATTCATCGATGCCTGTCACAGGTTTATTTCTTTTTCGTTTTTTCGGTGTGTGAAGTACGTTACTGTCACTCCCCGAAGGCCCATATTTTTCACTTAATATTTTGCCAACGGTGCGGCTACCAATACCGAGAGCTTCACCGACGCGATCCCGAACTTGTGTAACTGGCAGTAGAAGTCCACCATTTTGAGATTCACGCTCAAAATACTCGTGTAATTTCACCACCAATTCACGAGCCTGGCTGTTCAAAGTACGTCCTCTTTTCGACATTATTAATAAACACTTGCTTAGTTCGGAGTCCAGTATAAATATTGCCAAGGTAAACGGATAAAGAATGATCAGTCCAGAAAAGTAATAGCCAAGTCACAAATTGTAAAACACAAACGAGAAAGCAAGTACGCGCACAGTCAGCTTCCAAGATGGCGAGAGACTGCTGACGCCGAACCGACCGAGCGGACCGCGTGCGCTTGTAGTTGGCAGTGTTGCCAGAAAAAAAAAATTGTAGAGACTTGGACACCTGCGATTTTGCCTATTGACCTAAAAATAATTAAATTAATTTATTTTAGGGTATCTGTGTATTCAGTGCATTATGCGGTCGCGCAGTAACGTCGTTAATTTATAACATCAGGCAACAACATTTTTGTGAATGGGTTCTACATACCTTATTTTTATTAGTTTTAGACGTAGAAATAAGACTTAGAAGAAAAAATTGTAATTGTAAAATCAATGGATGTGCTTGTTAAAAATTTGTTTATTTCTCTGTAATATGCAAACCCATACTATCATACACAAAAATAAATGTAAAAAACACTATCCCTGACTCCATTTACTATTTCGACAGCGTTAGCGCGAGAAACCCCGACTTATTTGGGCGCGAAAATCAAAAATCGACAAATCGCTTTCGACAACTTTTTAAAGAAGCAAATATATTTGATTTATAAATACGTATTTTTGGTGAATGGGTTTTATCTCATATTTTACGATTACATAACTATTTAGTTATGTAATCGTTATATGTGAGATAAATCCCATTCACATGAAAAAATATTTGTTTGGTTGTCAAGTGTAATTTGTAAATAATACATTCGATTTTTCGTATATGTAAACGATTTTTTTGCATACAAGTGTATCCGAAGAGTCGCAACACTACGTGCAGTGACCTAACTACGTAACTTTGTAATGAGGTCAAGAATATAACTATTAGAAATTATTTACTGTGTAAATATGTGTTATTTTGCTTTGTTTGAAAGTTTTCAATTACATTTAGATATTAAGAATTGTACATTTTTAGATACAATAATGAAATCTTTCTAAATTCATGGTTTTATGAAAAAGGTTATCGAAACTGAATAATGTACGTATGAACAAAGTTGTTTCGGTTTGAAAAATATGAAACGTCAAACGGTACCTCTTAGATTTGATGGACTGTAAGTATGTTTATACGCATTCTAGATATAACTAGCTTAGTTAAGCTTACCATTGGTCTAGATAGCGTTGTGTATGATGTTGTGGAATATTTACACTGACGGACTCATAAACTGCATCAAAGTAATAGACGACTTTGAAATAAATATTTTAACCAAGTATGCATACTTTCTATACAGATTTAAATTGAAACCTCTAGATTGGTTCGTGAACTTTAAAACAGCGTAGGGTCATATCTTTAAGTTTAAGTTTATGTACTGGAAAGGACCTTAAGACTTTTTTTGAAGAAAAAACAGAAATTTAAGAAAAATTGGTTTAATTAAAAAATTGGTTTTAACAATAGACACAAACTTTATGCAAGGGTTTATTTGTGTTTTAATAAGGTGTATTACCCCCACGTGCCCTTATTACGGATTCTAATCGGTTCCGCATAGATTTTATAAGGGTTTTTAAAAGATCTTGCGGAATATTGTCCCATTCTTCTGAAAGTGCTGTTCTTAGTGCTGCCACTGTCGTGGGCGAAGGGTTTCTCGCATATACAGCTCTTTTTAAATTGTCCCAAACATGCTCGATGGGATTAAGATCCGGGCTGCGTGCTGGCCAATTCATTGTACGTATCCCAACCTCTTCGCAATAATGTTGAACTTGTGCAGCTGCATGCGGCCGGGCATTATCCTGCATTAAAGTAAAATTTTCGCCTATGAATCCCATGTAAGGCACCACGTGATCTTCTAATATCTCTGTTATGTAGCGATGTGCTGTCAAACCCCCTCTATTACCGTTTTGACGGACCATGTCTATGAACAAAAGTTCTGTTCGCCCGTTCATCGATATGCCACCCCAGACCATACATGAACCGCCTCCAAAAGGAACACGCTCCTCAATGCAACTTTGAGCATATCGCTCCCCACGTCGACGATAGACTCTTCTGCGACCATCTGCACCATATAAACATGTCCTACACTCGTCCGTGAACAATACAGGGGCCCACTGCTCTTCTGTCCAATTCAGGTGATGACGCGCTGAGGGGGGCGTCAGCTGCACTCGCGCGGCTGATGCCCAATATTAGGGGACCCAACGCCCCCTGCAGGAGACTGTACCTGGGGATCGTGCGAAGTATGGCCCTATACGGGGCCCCCGTATGGGCAGAGAACCTGACGGCCAGTAATGTGGCTAGATTGCTGAGCCCACAGAGGGCGATGGCCGTCAGGGTGATAAGGGGATACCGCACGATCTCAGGTGAGGCGGCATGCCTCCTAGCCGGGACCCCTCCATGGGACCTGGAAGCGAGAGCCCTTGCGTCCCTATTTATATGGCGCAAGGAGGCGCTGGAGCGGGGCCAATGGCCTGCGTCTCGAGAAATCGAGGCCCAGCGGTCCCAGCTCTACCAGGAAACCGTGGAGACATGGAAGGTGCGACTTGAGCAACCAAAGGGGGGATTCGCCACAATTGCGGCCGTCAGACCGGTCATGGACGAGTGGCTGGAGAGGAGACACGGTGCTCTCTCCCACCGGTTGTCACAGATACTTACCGGGCATGGTAGCTTCGGTGGGTATCTGTGGCGAAGACACCGGGAAACCACGGCCGAGTGTCAGCACTGCGAGGACCGCAGCGATGACACAGCGCTCCACACGCTGGTGGAGTGCACGGCGTGGGTGCAACAGCGCCAGGTCCTCGTGGTGGGTCTGGGCGTGGGCACCCTCTCGCTTGAGACCATGGTGCGAGCCATGGTCTCCAGCGGGAGTAAGTGGGACTGCGCCGCCTCTTTCTGTGAGCAGGTCATGCTCGTGAAAGAGGCGGCGGGGCGAGAGCGGGAGAAAACTCTCCCACCCGAGTTCCGCAGTCGGCGGCTTGGGCACCGCCGACGTGTCTTCGCCGAAGACCATCGGCCTCCATGACCGGGGGCCTGAGGACGGTGAGTTGGCTGCTCACCGTCTTTACAGAAGCAGGCCCATGACGGCAGCGTGACGTGAGGGATTCACGCACGCCCCCCCCCCCCCCCCCCCCCCCCCTAAGAAGCGGGGTAACACCCGAAAACCCCCCCCATAGACGCGGGATAGCACACGAAGCACCCCCGAGACGAGGCCGCAATTGTAGCCGTAGGTCTGATGGGAGTCCTGGGACATCCTTCCGAGGGCTTACCCGGGGCTCCCATCCATAGGCTTCTGGGCGTTACCGTGGGGGTTTTTAGTCGGTAGGAGTCCGGCATAACATCCATGAAGGATTTTCCCCCACGGTTAAAAAAAAAAAAAAAAAAAAAAGGTGATGACGCGCAAATCTTAAGCTAGCTTGTCTGTGAGCTGTAGACAACTTTGGACCATTTGCTGGTCTAAAAGGGGTGATATCCGCTTCCTTTAACCTTCTTCTTATTGTTCGTGCACACACGTTTACTCCACGCACTTCATTAAGCTCGGTTTTGATGTTAACTGACGTGAGGAAACGATTTCGCAGGGAAGTTATAACAATAAATCGGTTATCACGACCTGTGGTTGCTCGAGTTCTGCCTGTACCACGTCTCCTCCTGTAAGAACCTGTCTCTACAAACCTTCTGTATATTCTAGAAACCGTAGACTGGTTTAAATTTAAATTTCTACCAATCGTTCGTTGATCCAAGCCCTCCCGCACCAATGCTACAATTTGTGCCGCTTGTTCGGACGAAGTATCCATATTATGGTTCAAAAACTCTCGATGTGTTAAAAAACTAACCCAACAATTATGCTGGTAACAATAATTCAATTGACAAAACAAAAAAAATCAATGAGAATCAATTTAAAACTTTGCTATAAATAACACGCAAATCTGATACTACAGTCCATCAAATCTAAGAGGTACCGTTTGACGTTTCATATTTTTCAAACCGAAACAACTTTGTTCATACGTACATTATTCAGTTTCGATAGCCTTTTTCATAAAACCATGAATTTAGAAAGATTTCATTATTGTATCTAAAAATGTACAATTCTTAATATCTAAATGTAATTGAAAACTTTCAAACAAAGCAAAATAACACATATTTACACAGTAAATAATTTCTAATAGTTATATTCTTGACCTCATTACAAAGTTACGTAGTTAGGTCACTGCACGTAGTGTTGCGACTCTTCGGATACACTTGTATGCAAAAAAATCGTTTACATATACGAAAAATCGAATGTATTATTTACAAATTACACTTGACAACCAAACAAATATTTTTTCATGTGAATGGGATTTATCTCACATATTACGATTACATAACTAAATAGTTATGTAATCGTAAAATATGAGATAAAACCCATTCACCAAAAATACGTATTTATAAATCAAATATATTTGCTTCTTTAAAAAGTTGTCGAAAGCGATTTGTCGATTTTTGATTTTCGCGCCCAAATAAGTCGGGGTTTCTCGCGCTAACGCTGTCGAAATAGTAAATGGAGTTAGGGATAGTGTTTTTTACATTTATTTTTGTGTATGATAGTATGGGTTTGCATATTACAGAGAAATAAACAAATTTTTAACAAGCACATCCATTGATTTTACAATTACAATTTTTTCTTCTAAGTCTTATTTCTACGTCTAAAACTAATAAAAATAAGGTATGTAGAACCCATTCACAAAAATGTTGTTGCCTGATGTTATAAATTAACGACGTTACTGCGCGACCGCATAATGCACTGAATACACAGATACCCTAAAATAAATTAATTTAATTATTTTAGATTTGGTGGCATGGCTGCAAAGAAAAGGAGTGGATGCCGACATGTCACTATTAAAAGCTGAATTATTACAGTTAGTGAAATTGCATAAACCACCAAAACCGACATATGTAATTGACCAATTGGCCGAAGAGCACGGGCACAAAGTCATACGACTTCCTCCGTACCATTGCCAATATAATGCCATTGAACTGATTTGGGCCCAAGTTAAAGGTAATATTTTATAATATTATAATAATAACACGAGTACTTCTAACATTTATAATTTAAACAATGGTTTTCGTCTGCTATCAAATAGTTACATTATTGTTTTACAGGTTATGCAGCAAGACACAACACAAAACCACCCTTCAGTGTCAAGAAAATGGAAGGTTTATTAAAGGAAGCATGTGCCCAAGTTACACAGGAAGATTGGAGTAAAGTAGTACAAAAAACAAAGAAAATAATAATGGACGACTTCGAAAGAGACGTACACTTTGATAATGTAATGGACAATCAACTGGTCATTAATTTAAATGACGATGATGACGAAGACGACGATACTAGTACTAGTAGTGAATAAAAAAATATCCTAAACATTTCTTTTATTTAATTATAACAATTGATTTCTTAAAATTCGGATATTATAGTAATCGATCTCTTAAAGTTCGGATATTATAGTAATCGATTTTTTCATCCCATCCCTATCATTCAATTGTCAGAACTGTCAAACGGTACTTCTTAGATTTGACGGACTGTACAAGTAAATTTTCTTTTCCCGGCTATATTCATTTGTTTTACTGCAGTTCTATTTTTAAATTTAATTTTTTTTTTAAGATTAAGAGCCAGTCTTTCCATATTTATATAATTTAATCTAAAAAGTTTGCATGCTTATTATAAAAAATCCTTTTAGAGTAAACCTGAACTTTGATGCAGTTTATGAGTCCGTCAGTGTATTTATTTATTTAAAAATGAAATATGCGTAGTTTATATACATTTAAATTGATTTTATAAATACCCGAAGCGGTAGACAAAGGTGTGTTGCCGCTTACATTGCGTCAACTACAGTGTCAACACGTACAACAACAAGAAGCGTCGGTAGCTTAGTGGTTAAGGAGTCGGCGTTACGATCGAGAGGTCCCGGGTTCTATCCTGGCCATTACACTACTGACGTGAACCCACTCCTATCACAAGCAATTTAGCTTAGTTGGAGGGGTTAGAGGGGAATATTAGTAACTTCGGTTCTAATGTTCTTTTAAAAAAAAAACTATGATTTTCGCTCCCACGTAATAGGGGGCGAGCCTATTGCCGTTAACAGGGCTCTTAGTCATGATGGAGTATGATGGGGAACAGCTCAATCCCTCGCCTTCTACGACACCCACAAGAAGAGCTGGAGTGACCCTATTCTACTCCACAGGAAACCAACACTGCAAAAAGCAAATACCGTCGCCCTTAAAGACGGATATAAAGAGAAGGAAAATTTTTAAGTGGTTCAGGTGTGGCTCAATAGCTCAGTTGGAAGAGCATTCCTCCTGTAAGGTCTTGGGTTTCCCCCATGAGCGCGGGCCTGGGGGTGACGGGTGGAGCCGCCTGTCACCCCAGCAGAAGCAAGCCACGGCGACGGGGGCGAGTCGGTGACACCGTTGTACCCTCTTCCGAGGAGGGCCAAACCGTAAGGGATGGCCCTGGGTCAGCCGGGGTGCGAGGGATATTTCGATGACAACCTCACCTCCGGCCTAGCACCACGACCCACAGGCGGCGTGCGGTTTTAGTCGGTTCGAGTCCAACATAACCTCCCCTTCCGGCTCCGGTAGGGGGGTATCCGAGGGCACTTCCGCACGAAAAAAAAAAAGGTCGTGGGTTCAAGTCCCACTTGAGCGCTTCTTTTTCCCGATGTATTTCGAACAAAAAATACTAATACTTTACTTTTTTTAATTTACAGAGAAATCGCGATAGAAGAAGTAGACCATTTATTCGCGGCAGTAGATGATAATCACGACGATCTTCTGTCGTTCGAGGAAGTGCTCGACCACGCCGACATGTTCGTAGGAAGCTCGGGCGCCGCCGGCCCCGACCCGTACGGCGAACACTTCGACGACGAGCTATGAGTATGTACACACCCGCGACCGGAGATGGTACTAACATACCGGTGTTTAACCGGTTAGAAATTCGATAACCGGTTATCACCGGTTAAAATTACGGAATCGATAATGGAATTTTTTAATCCCTTGTTATATTAGGAAAGTTTCTGATGATGCGAGTTTGTAACCAAGATGATGACATCAATTTAATATTGTTGTTCAAGAAATTGTCAAGTCTTCAGGGGCGTTTCCAGGGTATACGACTGAAGTCACGTCACTTTTTAGTTTCCTAATGTAAGAAGGACCTTAACACTCGTATTAGTAATTTTGGAAATGGTTTTAATCATAATGGTTCAATGTCCTAAGCGTTATTGTAACCCCTTGCAGTTATATCGATTTCTATATAACCATTTTTCCCACTTGTAATCAGGACGATTGTAACCGGTTGAAGTTTTTAACCGGTTATAGTTACCGTTATCTTAATCTTTTTCAGTCATAGTGTATTTTATACTGAAACATATTGTAAGTGGTATTGTCAACTACTATTCATGTATGTACTTGAGAATAGACCGAATTGTACCGTACCAGGTACATCTGTGTACCCGACTGTCGCGAAACCAAAGTAATGAGTAAAGCATATAGCTTTAACTGTATGCATGTCTTTGTAACTACTTAACGACTGTACCGATTTTGATTAATGATATTTCTGTCTTTATTACGCGAGTGTAGCTAATTATATAAAATAAATATGTATCGCAGTGCGGTTCATTAATTTCTATAAAAATTACTTAAAAATTGCCCTGACGATGATAATAATAGACTTCGAAAGAAATAAACCTTAATAATTTAACAAAACGTCAAATAGTTCATTTTCTCACTGTTAACATTGTACTTATTTTATGTTATTTGTTTTTAAGTATTATTACGATAATTATGTTTAATATAACACAGAGAGGCAACTAACATTTATGACACAGATCGTATAGCGATTATATTATGTTATTACATCTCTGCCTACCCTCTCGGACATACAAGGAGTAACTATAGAATACATATTAAACTTTAGTAGCACATAACCTGACTTGAGCCACCTTTTTTACGTTACTGGTAATGCAACTATATAGTCTAAATATAGCCTGGTGACAGACAAACTGACACTAAAGTCTTTGAGTTGCTTCTAAAAGTTAGTAAAAAAACATGCTTCTAAAATCTGAGCCCTAAAAAGTTGCTTCTGAAATTAAGTTTAAGAAAGTTAAGCTTCTAAAATCTCATTTCATAATATGTAAAATGTCTGAAAACGTATCTATATCAAGTGTTTGTGCCTAAATCTAGACTTCTATTTAATGTAAGCAAACGTAAAGTGAGCGTGGGAAATCGATGATTGAATGTGTCGTACTTCATCTTGTTACACTAATAATATATCAGCCAGTAAAATCATTATCACAACACTATTTGTACTAATAGGATGAATTTTAAACTCTAATTAATATAATTGAGCTTATTAATGTCAAAATATATAATGTCACAAATAAAAATTTTAAAAAAATGTCAGGTAGCTAAGGAATCTATCTAAACTGCTGGTCTCGACCGCGAGTGGCACAACAATATATTGCGTTTGCAAGGACGCATACTTTATTAATTAAAAAATAATAAAAGAGCGGTAAAGATTAATTCTGTTCGTAAGTCCACTCTACACGTTGGCAAACTAATTGGCAAACGCGTTGGCCAACTACGAACGGTAGAACGGAGGCTTCTGCCTTTTAGCGAAGAGTGTTTTGGCAAACGCATTTGTCATTCTATTCGCCAACGTGTATAGCGGACATTTTTTTTAACGTGACACACTAATAGTTAATTATTTGACGATTGTACGATCTGACATCATACCTTTGAGTTTTTCACAATTTGAAGACTGTTTTGATGACACTGGTTTGATATTTTAGAAGCTATTATTGTAAATAAATAATATAAATATGTTATATCAATAGTACTAGCCAGGAATATGATCGCTCATCGAAGACAGGCAACATTTATAATTGAAAAAAAATCTGTACCTCTTTTGTACCATCTGTTATATTTGAGAGTATGACCTAATTGTAATTCAGGACTCACGAGTCCTAGATCTTAATATTCTTTAATAATTTATTCTTATTACGTTTAAAATAATGAATAAATATACAATATTAGTTTTTGTTTACAAAACAATAACAAACCACTTAATTTATAGGCCACCTAGCATGGCTTTGACTACGGTAAACAAGAACTAATATTGTATGATCTAATATATCTAAGAAATAACTCCACTAGCAACACTAAAACGTTGCCATATCAAAAATGCAACATAACTAATTTTGATGTTGTAAAGAATACATAAACGCTATGTATAACTAAGATTATTCTTTTATTTCGACATGAATAATGTAATTCAACGCATAGACTAGTCAGAATCGTAATATATTTTAAGAAAACTATTTATATAGCAACAGATTGTTTAACAAATGTGCAGGCTAGATGTGAACGCACAAGTGTCAAACTAAATAAATATTGTTTACTAACGAATGAGCTGTTTTATTTATGTACTACTAGCTTTTGCCCGCGGCTCCGCCCGCGTGGATGTCGGTTCCCGGTATTTATTCGAATTTTCTCTACGTACAAATCTTCCCTGGACTTCCACGAATAATTCAAGACCAAAATTAGCCAAATCGGTAAAGGCGTTGTTAACTTATACCTAACATTACAACGAAAAGTGGCAATGTGTTTTATAGTATATATAGATACCTACTCTTTATAGTACACAACCATCGGACCTATGAGACCACCTAGGTTAACAATGGTGAACTACGGTTGTAATTTTCTTACATAGGTACACCCAGGTGGTCTGTGCACCGAGACGCGCCTCCTCGCCGAACAGGACGAGGTTGTTGATGTCGTAAGCAGCAGGAAGGCAGCGACGGCTTTTATTGAAGACAATTGAGTGTGATCCTAGTTAAAATAAATTATCTAGCCGAGCTTATTATGTTAAGAATGATAAAAGAGCGGTAAAAATTGCGTCGGTTTTTATTTTATAGTTTTTTTAATCATCCACCCAACCTATAGTAAATGAATCTTTTTTCATACAAGTTAGCTTATAACTTATCGTTTTGACGTTTAGTAAAAAGTAACTAATTTGACCCGTCAGTAGAATACCCAATTCTGTCTATTCACTGCGCTCTTAGTAAACTGGTATTTATGACGATCATTAGGCCTGTCTTTTTTACGGCTACGAGGCGTGGCCGCCGTTGTAACGACACAAGCAGATGCTGCGTGTCACGGAGATGTAAATGCTGCGGTGGATATGTGGAGTCACGCGTAAAGATCGCGTAAGGAACTCTTGCATCCGTGGCAGCCATAATGTCCGTGTAAAATGCAAGAGAGCCGCCTCCGCTGGTGCAGCCACGTCTTGCGGCAACCGCTCAGCTACGTGGGTAACAAATGCCTGGCAATGGTACCAGGTCCAGGTAGAAGTGCTGACTTTTGGCACCGTGGAGGGTGACATCCGTGCAAACGGTCTCACTACCTTGGACGCCCAAGATCATGCGAAGTGGAGTAGGAAGAGCCGGAAGGCGGACCCTGAACTCCTAGGGCACCGTGGCCTCGGATGCAATCAGGACTAACGTCTTTACGTGGAAGATGACTGCACTCTTAGTAAACTCATGCATTTCTTGTGACCTAACTACGGCGATGGGGTGGACACCGTTAGGTTTAGTGGGTATGGGTTAGGCTCTTCAGTTTGAAGCGAGCCCAATAACCGAGATGCGTGTGGTTGGCAGGCGCTATTTAAAGACCAGCAGTATTATAACTTACTGGCTGTTGCCCGCGTGGATGCAGGTTATCGCGGCCAACATTGTCTATGTCCTTTTCCAAGGTCTAATCATCTCTAATCGAAATCAATGTCGGTTGTTTAGGCGTAGTAAGCATAACAGACTTTTCGTATTTATAATATTATAGATTTAAGATGTTGGAAGTATAAATAAAACGCCCAAAATATCCATTTACAATGTTTTTTTAATCAATATAATAATATTCTTAATAAATCCAAAATATTTACACAATACAAAAAACATACAATTCGACCATGACCGGCGACCCCGCCGGACAGTTCGGCCAGAGTGGTGACTATTTACTAAACAATTTCGGGGAACTGCTCGCAGTATCTATCTCTATTGTATTAGTTCAGAGTTCATTATTGGCCGCCGCTTCCACAATTGAATTAGAACAATTCTGAGGTCAAAAACAACACAAAATAATTGTTTTTACCTACACAATATATATAACAGTCTATACGAACGTAATTTGGAGAGCCACAGTTAGAAGCGACCAGCTAGAATGCTACGCCTGAAGTGTCAAAAATAACCGCGAAACGAAACCATAGAGAATATAGAATAGTGTGGCAGCGGCATACCATCTAACAGTTTTCATCACTAAAACTTTTATAATATTTAGGATTATCAACAATTTTAGAAATAATTCCCAACCTAGGACACCAGATACAAAATCTCATTGTGGCATGCGACGGGACCTGTCCCACTCTCGCTCAGGTGTTACACGTTACCTATCCTTCTTATACATACAAAAATAAACTGCTAAGGAGTGACGCAAGCCTTAAGGAAATTAATGTGAGTATAACAAGCAAGAACTGAATGTGTTTACACAGCTTAATATTGTATAACATTACTATTTGTATAGCGATTTTTTAAATCAACACTAGCTGATACAAAATGGATTCAAGAATCGTAAGGCAAACTGCGAACGCCAAGCCAATATGCAATATATCGACGAATAGTGTTGTAACTACAGTAGATGCACGATGTCGATGTCTACAGTCTAATATTATCGATATTATCTATCTGTTTCCGCAGGCCCTGGTGGGTCCTCCCTGTATGGAATGCGATAAAAAAGGATACGACGTTATGACCCCACCGTTAACATTTTACTTATAAAATATAAATTATACAAGACAATATACATAATAATTAATAATATGTATAGAACAATTTCCATTGAATAATTAGTGTTTTTAAAATAACTATATACTTCCTATTGAGAAGTGTAAATCTATGTTGCTTTAAATAACTATGCCATAATTATTTTGAACTAAAATAATGATTGTATTGGGTGTGGTTAAACGCTCCACGGAGAGTTCAATCACGATTTTATTAGATACCATTGGGTTCTTATCAGATACGAGCCTTACGTACGACTACGAACTCAAAAGCGTATGTGTTCGCGAAGAGTTTTATGAGACTATGGCCTAGACCTTATGAGTGAATGGATGAATGGTAGAGTGAGTGAACGAAACGAACGTTAACAGGGAGACATGGCTTCAATATGGAAACCATTTCGTGATATACTTATAAATGTATCTATCACTCGTTATTGCAAACATTTATCTAAACAACTTCGTTGCAGATAAAATATAATGATTTTATAAGTATAGAAACATTGAGAATCATTCGTTATATGACAACCGATCGTTTAAAAAATTCGAATGGATTTGATTAAAACATTACAGTGTCTAATAAACGCCACAATCATAAAACGAATATAAAATTAAATGTATATGTAACATGTACATATATATAAATGCACCTTCACCATAAAATTTCGACTATATACGCTTCTATTGTAAACTTTATATATTATAGTTGGAGAAACGATTACGAGAGGATGATAAAATTATTTACTACAAAAGACATGTCTCCTTTTACAGTAGACACTATCATAATCACTAGCTGGCTTACTAAGACGATTAAAAACGGTCAGTTTCACATCTCGCCGATGAGAGAGAGATGGAACTTTATACGGTGTATAACTTAATCTATCTCTCCTAAGACCGCGGCCAAAACACGACCGTTTATATGCACGTCACAGTAAGCCAAGTTCCCCAACTAGAACATACCATTATTGTTTATTTATATAACACAAGCTGTTAAGTATCGCAACGGCACAGATAGAAACAAAAAATAATTATATAATAATTTTTATTACATTTTCATTACAGTTACAAATAAGTTTTAAATCTAGTTATCATTTTTTTATCATTAGCTTGTTTTAATATTATATAATGTTTTTTTTACCACATCGACGCACACACGCCTCGGTGTATATATAAATTAGTCGAGGCTCGCGAGGCGTAATTTTATTTAATATTTAACATTGCAAGATCAATATGCAGATACATCGAATATAGTTTCCCCGCGAGGCTCTCTATATAACAATTAGCTAATTCGAAGAGCAAAAATACACAACATGTATACTACGCCAGGCGTATACCACAGAATTGTACCGAGAGACGACTTTTTTACTAGACGAGGCGGAATTACGCCTTGTGTCGTTTAACACTGGTAAATTACACAAGGCGTAAGTGTTAATAAGTCGAGGCAATGGTCTTATTACAAAATGAGGTAGATAGTACCGCATTATATGACAGAAGTCATACTTTTGACCTATCTATAGAATAAAGTTACTTTAAGGGACAGTGATTTGAAGGCTTACACAAATATTGTTGAAATGTTTCTTTTCCATGATTTTGATTCATAAACCCATCTATTCTATACATAGGTCGCTTCGTTCTTGATCGCACTGACAGATTGGTACATATTCTGTTACACTCGCGTTTAGGTAGGCTAATCCGCCTAGTTTTGAGTGACAATTCAAATCGCCAGTACTATATCTGCCTACTTTGTAATATAAGATCATTGTATCGTAATGTGTTCTCGTGTAGTGATAAAGTGCGTATTGCAATGGAGTACGAGCGTGTGTACGACGAGTGGGCGGACGTCGGTAGCGCAGGCCAGTCCGCGGTCCGAGACGAGTCCGCGACGCGTTACCTACTACATACCTCAACCCGCGCGCACGCCCTCACCAACTGGCGATTTTGTCTGCAAATGTTTAACAAAAATACCACTTTACAATTGTATGACGATGGATCAGGTGTTATCGGGGATTCCCCAAGTCAGTTCAGCTACTGATTGACGGATGAGACTCTGGTGCAAGTTTTGCTGTATATGTATTGTAAATTCAATTCATCAAAAAGAGTCTTAATATCCTTTATATTAAGACTCTTTTTGATGAATTTTAAGAAATGCGTGCATCTGCGTGTTTTTATGTTTATATGAGGGTTAGTATTTTTGGAGTGTGTATGTGTGCGTGAGTGTGCTTGAATATGCATTTGTGTCTTTAGTGTGTGAGTGTGTTAGCGTGCGTGAGTGAGTCAGTGTGTGAGTGAGAATGTGGGTGTGAGACAGGATGTGTGGGAGCAAGTGAGTGTGGGAGCGTAAGTGAGTGTGTGAGCGTGAGTGAGCGTGAGTGAGTGTGTGAGCGTGAGTGAGTGTGAGTCACTGTGCGAGCTAGTGTGTGATCGTGTGAGTCAGTGTTTTGTGTGTGTGTGTGTGTGTGTGTGGGTGTGTGTGTGTGCGTGACGTACCATGCGGAGCGAGGTGTATCACTTGCAGCAGGACGAGGAGCGCTGCTGCTCGGCGTCGCCCAGTCGCCGCGCGCCCGCCGCCGGCCCGCCGCCCGCGCCCTCGCTCTTTGGTAACTTGTTCGCTGTAACAAAACATCCAGTTACATTACCGGTCAATACTATTTTAAACCTTATCTACGAGAGGCAAAGTTCATTTGAAGGTAAGATGGACAGGGAAGCGCCGTGAGATGCCACGGAGCTGCACAAACTTTATCGCAACTATTTTAAGCATCAAATTTCGGACGCTACCAGCTACAGATAGCATTATGCTAACGCACGCTATGTACATATACAGATAGGAATAACTGAGTGATGTACAATTTTATTCAACAACTCGCTTATCCAATTTGTTTCTGCGCCCTGATGCAAATTAGAAATTCTAAATTAATTCCCGCCTCACCCAGTAACCGTGGCACAATATGGTCAACGGTGTTTCACCTACTTTCAGATGAAAACCGCTGTACGGATTTTATTCAAGTTTGGCATAGAGATAGCTTATAATCAAAAAAGGAATAGAAAAATGATAGAACTCCTTACTTCGGAAAATAGCAAATTGCCGTCAAATAAAAGGATTGCCACGCGGATGTGGTCGCGGGCAACAGTTAGTATCTAATAACAGCGCGCCAGGGAACATAAAATGTTGTTCATTACGCACTCGCCAGGGGGCCGCGGACACTCCCCTGTTTCACTATGATCTAATTTCAAGCGAAATTGTAATACGAACAACTAAGTATACCATAAACTGGGTTTACTTTGTGACAACTAGGTAACTTTGTGACAATATTAAAATAGTTTTTTTTTCTGCGGTAGCCTAGTGGTATGGGTAATGGACTGCTGTGACGAGGTCTCGGGTTCGATCCCAGTTTACCATGGCACACAACAATGACTTTTCGATGCTTTTCAAAGTTATGTGTGTATTTATCGCAGATTTATAAGTGCCCGGTTAATGGCAATAGGCTCGCCACCTATTACATTGGGACCTAAACATAAACTGGCGAAATGTGGGTGCTAGCACCTCTGCCTACCCCTTCGGGGAATACAGGCGTGGGTTTATGTTATGTTAGTTTTTTTTTTCAAAGCAGTAGCTCAGTGCAAATATTTGTATGCATAAATATGGCTATTTGCATTGGTCTGGGTGTTTATAATATGTATGTATTTACAAAAAAAAAGTATTTAAGTATGTTTATCCGTATTCTTGATTCCATAACACAAACTATAAAAGCTTAGGTACCATGGGTCTAGATAGCGTTGTGTAGAATGTTGTGGAATAACGATAACGCGAAGGTGTCCTCAAGTAGGCAAGTTGTAGACTGTACTACTAGACAAACACTCCAGCGGGTAAGTTGTACAATGTACTACTAGGAAAACTGTTTAGTACAAAAAGTTTCATGGTTGTGTCAAATTAAATGAATTGGAATTTATTTTGTACAATGGAGAATGTTATTAGGTGTGCAAAATTACTTGAAAGTTTGTTACAGTATAGCTCTTATACATGATGGAAGATTTTCATACTCCCTGGAGGAGAAGTACTCGAAATACTGGAGATAACGAATTTAACTTAAACGAAACATTCCTTTATTTTTTTAAATAAATAAAACTGCATTCAAATATTTTCGAATACTCACTTGACACACCCGGTAATCGAACTGAGTAATACATACATAAAGTCACGCCTGTATTCCCCGCAGGGGTAGGCAGAGGTGCTAGCACCCACTTTTCGCCAGTTTAAGTTTAGGTCCCAATGTAATAGGTGGCGAACCTATTGCCATTAACCGGGCACTTATAAACCTGCGATAAATACACACAACTTCGAAAAGCATCGAAACGTCATTGGTGTGTGCCATGGTAAACCTGGGATCGAACCCGAGACCTCGTCTCAAGAGTCCATTACCCATACCCCTAGGCTACCGGGAACTGAGTAAATCCCAAAAAAAATAACATCCTGTATTTTTATAGCTTCAATCGATAGTGGCATCATAAGATCAAATCTCTAGCAAACATGATAAATTAAAATGAAAGGAAATCCCTGAAAATCCTCTTTAATCGAATACATAGCGAAAAATAAATCTTCTCGGGCGGGACTCGAACCTGTAGTCTTCTCCTTATAGGGGGAATACCTTGACCAATTCGGCTACCGAGACACGCCCGATGTTATTCAAATTTCCCTTCGATGCTTTTCGAAGTTATATGTGTATTTATCGCAGGTTTATAAGTGCCCGGCTAATGGCAATAGGCTCGCCACCTATTACATTGGGACCTAAACATAAACTGGCGAAATGTGGGTGCTAGCACCTCTGCCTACCCCTTCGAGGAATACAGGCGTGAGTTTATGTTATGTAATGATGCCTTCTTATCCGTCTTTAAGGCGACGGGAAGGGCTTTAGGGGAAGATTCTTATTCCATAGGTATACGATTATATTAATATAATTGAGCTTATAAATTAAAGAATATTTATCCGTTCTTACGGCGACGATTTTACAGCATACCGAATGCTGTAAAATTCATTCAAATCCTCTTTGAGATATGCTTTCGGCAATCTCACCTCCGGCAACCAAGGACCCAAGACGGTGTGCGTTTTAGTCGGTTCGAGTCCGACATAACCGCCTTCACCGGCTCCGTGGGGGTGGTATCCGTGGGGATTTTGTGCACGATAAAAAAAAACAATTCATCTTTAAGTTAATAAGGGCTTAAAGTATACCACGGACGAAGCCTGTGCGGCTCAGCTAGTTATAGATTTGATTCACTCACCGATAGCTAAAAATATATCGTTAACGTTCATGGCGGTCTTGGCGCTGGTCTCCATGAACAGCAGGCCGTTCTCGTCCGCGTACGCCTGCGCCTCCTCGAACTCCACCATGCGCTTGGCGGCGAGATCGCTCTTGTTGCCGGCCAGCGCTATCACTATGGAGGGGGACGCTTGCCGCTGCAGTTCTTTCACCCAGTTCTTGGCGCGCCCGAATGTGTCCTGGAAACATTTTATAAAAGTTAGTGATGATTATTCTGGACTAATACAGCTATACCTCGTGCCAAATGGATTGACAGTAAAGTTTGTTGACTGAGGTAACCTTGCGACCAGTTTGAACCGGTTACTTAGGGGTTGTAAACATTTTTCACAATGTAGCAAAACCACCTGCAACACCACGAGGTGCCCGCATGAACCTTTATTTTTGTTACACAAAATTCACTAAATTTAATCCGGAAGGCGGACCCTGAGCTCCGAGGGCACGGTGGTCTCTGATGCAATCAGGACTAACGTCTTTATGTGGATGATGACACACAACGAAAAAGTGACAAATCTCGTAATAAAAATCTGTTCAAAATTCAGTCTCAATCTCTCAAGTAACAGAAACTGTATTCCCGTAATACAATTTTAAAAATTGAATATTGCATTGTGATCGTTTTGCCATTAAGTAGGCCGTATGCCTACAGTGAGGCCGAATATGTACAGTCAACTTAACGTGTAAAAACTTGGTCTTGAAAAAATAGTCAGTATATTTCTTACTAATCGCGATGACGTTTTGTTTTCGCGTCAACCGGCGAGTAAAGAAAAAACACAAGCTACTTATCATCCTACGCAAGTTTCACTAATTGTCTTAGCGAGACTACGACAGGCCGTTGAAGACTTAAAAATAAATATATGCCATCGATTACTGTCTATACATAGCTTCATTACATCAGAATGCGCTAATCACAAAACTGACTGCACAAGGGTCTATTACAGAAAGTGGGGACAACGTTGACCGGACAGGTGTCAGACCTTCTGTGGGGCCATTCACGATACACATGTACGTATGGCAACCGGGACCGACGCACACTGGGGCAGCGTCATATAGGGACATGATATAAATTCAATTTTGAAAAGTGGTATTTTGATAAAACTAATGATGTAATGATAAACTTGACTATCAAGTGCATTCGTTACTACCCTTTATAATACTATATCAATTTATTTAGTACCAACAAATTGCACTCGAAGTAAGACGTAAAAGGAATTAAGAATATTGCAAATACTTACAATAATTTATTTATAATGGATCGCGAAACGAATTAATTATGTCTAATATGGAGCATAGTGATAATGGTATGTAGAATATATTGCACTATTAAAACGTTAATATTTAAACCCTACATAGGCTGTATGTAAAAAAAAACAATATTTACACTATTTTTATATATTTTTTATATTTCTGCAACGTATTGTGATTGGTCGATCTCCAGTGACGTCAGCCAGTCCCACCAATGGCAATCACTATTCCGGTTGTCGCAGCGGTGTGTTCGACTTTGTATGATTAGAGAGTTGCACAGCTGGTGAATATCGACCTAAGCGTATATCAATGTGCGACAAAGCACAGGTAATAATTACTAACAGATTTAATCAAAAACTAACCTATCTAACTTTTAAACTCTCGCGTTCCATGTTATACAATAATACTAACGGGAATTAACGCGATCATGGTATAGGTACATAATAATGTACCTTTGATTGCCTAACGTTTCGTGTATGTGCGGGTAGATGAAGAACCTACTACCTCACGGACTCGAAGACGGCGGGCGTGCACTACTGCGCCAGTCAGCCTGTGACCACGGCCAGTGTAACCTCGTCGATACGTCAGGCAAATCAAAGCTACGTATGTAGCTATACCATGATCGCGTTAATTCCCGTTATTATTATTGTATAACCTATGCTTTCTGTAAAGCCGAAAGCAGACGACAATGAGTACATACAAATAATTATAATAAAGCTATCAACACAGTTTTCACGGCAGGAGCGTCGACCGGCAGGAATTACCGGCCGATGGCCTCCTTAGATACGCTTATGTTAACTGTGAATAATTCTGGAGCGTCAGTGAAAAGTGATACATCTCGAGTTATATTACTTATTATTTTTTTTCATATAGAAGATCTATAAAAAAATATCTATTTTTGGCTCTTATCCCCGTATCTCTAGGGTTTAAAATGAGCGAGTTGATTTGGTGCATAATGATATAACTGAACGTTTTTTCACCAATTCAATTGTGTAAAATAATACTTTTAAAATCATATCAAATTGAACTAAACAATGTTTTTTATTTCTGTATTGTATAATGATACAAATGGAATTAACGAGTTTAACACAATGTAGATGTATAGATTAGAATTAGTGCATTGTAATATAAGTACACTTCCATTAATATACATTTCAAATTTACTCATACATTGGTTCGTGAAAAGTGATACAATTATATTTATGACGTAAAAAAACAAATAAATTTTAATAAAGTTATGTGTAAAATTATACAATTCTTAGAGAATCAATTAACACCATGATATATTACAATCGTTAAATGTGTCGAGTGATATGGCCAAATTAGTATCAATATAAATACAATGTCGGTATACGTGTCTAATAATACAATTATAGTTGTACCAAAATCACAAGCTTATTCAAATATTGTCATCATCTAAATTTAAGTAAAAAGTAATACAAATTCTCAGCAAACACCTCCCGCGATCGCCTTCCCGCCTTGAACTGTGTGAACGGGCAGGTAATATTATGATACAAGAAGGAATACCCAAGTGAAAGAGGAATAACGTTGTTTAGTGATGCGACCGAATCGCCAGTCTGGGTTCGACGTTCTTCACGGCGCACAATGCTTATGGTATGTAAGTTGTATCATTATACACAAAATACGTAAAAATTTTATTGGCATTATTTTATTAGTATTTGATACAAGTTCTATGCAAATGAAGATAATAATGCTATTTAAGTAAAGTAAATTAATGTAGCATTCAATTATAAAGATCATAAGCTTTTTTTATAAGGGATACGTAAATTTGAATTCACCTCGCCTGATGGTAAGCTAAAGGCAAAGTCTCGGACCATGAGGAAGGAGGAAGTAACCATGTACCATGTTGACAGTGGTGGCACTCAGCTTGACGGCCTCATCAGATGCCATTTCACGCCCCGCTTAAAGGACCCGGGACTATAGGAAGAAGGAAGTAGGAAGGAAGGAAGGAAACACGTGAGCTGGCAGGGAGTTCCAGGTCTTAATGGTGCGGCATAGGAATGAGTTACTGAAACGCTTGGTTCTAGAAGTTATATTCTGCACCATATACGGATGGCATCTTAGTCCTGTATGTGTTGTCCTGTGAAGGAAAGGAGAGGTTGGGACTAAATTGTAAGAGCTCATCAGAACATTCACCATGGTATATACGGTAGAATACTGCCAAACTCTACTCATCTGCAAAGGCTCAAGGGTGTTCGTGACCTCAGGATTCACAATAATGCAGACCGCACGTCGCTGCAACCCGTCGAGAGCATCTAGTAAGTTCTTTGTTGAGCCATCCCAAAGATGCGAGCAGTATTTCACGCAGGAACGAATTTGAGTCTTGTACAGAAGACACCGCTGCTCCAGCGTGAAAAAATGTATCAATCCGTTCAGGACTCCGAATTTACGCGAGGCTGTTTTGATGATGCTCTCGATATAGCTTTTGTTATTCAGTTTGCAGCGAACATCCACACTAAGGAAATTGAGGTTATCCTGCAGTGGCAGTGGCGTGCTCTGAAGAGTGGGAAGGGGAAGGAAAGAAGATACCTTTGCTGTAAACACACATGCCTGCGTCTCCTTGCCATTGAAATCGACCAGGTTCTCAACGCCACATTGAGAAATGTGGTTTAGGATCCGGTCCAGCTCAGTGACAAGCAGCTGCCTTTTTTCCGCGATATCAGACGGCTTGGCCGCAGTATGTGCGTGATAACTCCCGTGTAAAGGTGCTGTCGTCTGCATAGCAATGAATGCTACCGTTAGAAAGCATGTCATTGATATGCAGAAGAAAGAGAGTGGGAGATAAGATAGAACCCTGCGGCAAGCCAGCATTTACCTGCAAGAACTCCGAAGCTCGTCCGTCATAAAGACGCGAATAAGGTGCCCCTGCAGTAAGCTTACAACCCATTTGCACAGTCCAGGAGGCAGGCCAAAGGCTGGTAGCTTGGAAAGAAGCGATTTGTGCCATGTTTGTATGATTTTCTCGACGCGCCGGCCTTCGGTGTACACTTGGATAGAACCAAGATAATTTTCAACGAACATGTTGCACCGAAACCGATTGCCATAGAAGGGGTGACGCGCGAAGTTGTGCAAAAATATGTATACCTGGGCCAGGTAATCCAGCTCGGTAAAAACAACTTCAAGAAAGAACTAGCCAGAATGATCGAACTTCGTTGGGCAGCATTTCGCAAACTACGTCGAGTTTTCTCTTCTCCCCTACCGCAATGCCTGAAAACAAAAGTCTTTGACCAGTGCGTCCTACCTGTTATGACTTACGGTGCCGAAACGTGGACACTGACGGTAGGGCTAGTCTATAACCTAAAAGTCGCGCAGCGGGCTATGGAGCGAGCTATGCTTGGAGTTTCTTTGAAGGATAGAATTCGAAATGAGGTCATCCGACACAGAACCAAAGTTACCGACATAGCTCGCAGAATAAGCAAGCTCAAGTGGCAATGGGTTGGCCACATCTGTCGAAGGACTGATGGCCGTTGAAGCAGACGAGTCCCAAAGTGGAGACCGAGAGAAAGAAAACGCAAGGTAGGATACCCCCTAGCCAGATGGACTGACAACCTGAAAATTGATTAATTGATTAGCTAATTGATTGATTGTACATCATTACTAGTAGCTGTCAACGATTCTACGCAACTGGGTGACATAGAACATAAGTTCCTCGTTCCCGGAACCTTGTACCTATATACTTAAGTAATATCAATATACACGTTGATATGTTCAGTTGTATCATCTTAACCGTACTTTGTATCAAAGTACACATCATATTTTTATAAACTCTAGAGGTGTCTAATGATATGAATGTGTTTTTTCTAACAAATTTATAATTAAACGCTCAATACAACTCACTATTACTTAAATGAATAATATTTATTTCAACACTTTCTATTTTTTCATTTGTATAGAGCACAACAATAGAATGAAAAAAAATTGTACCATTTGTCACGAAACCTATAGACAATGTGTAAAGTAAATCAAGTTAATTTGTATTAATAGTCACGAAATTGTTTAATAAATGTTTGATGTGTTTATTGATATAACTGTATATTTTCATAAATTATAAAAAAACTGTACATATAAATCCTCAAATTCGGCCATAAAAACCTTCGCTATTATTGTGTCTATTAATAGCAGTAGCATGTTTTTATTTTAATTCACTGTAAAATGAGTGACAATTTTTTAAAACTTCAAACTGGATTTTCTCAAAACTATGATTTTCGAGATAAATCACTTTTCACTGACAGTCCAGAATTATGTTCCACTAAAAAAATTAAAACAAACCACCTAGGTAAACTAGCTAGCTTGCCTGATAATTTAATCCAGTTTAATGGTTAATACTTTTCAGTTTATGCGTGTAGGCACGCGGTATGTTAATTTATTGTTGTTTTTCATGACAAATAGTACCTTAATCCATACTAATATTATAAATGCGAAAGTAACTCTGTCTGTCTGCCTGTATGTTACGCTTTCACGCCTAAACCACTGAACCGATTTTGTTGAAATTTGGTATAGGGGTAGATTAGGCCATGAGAAAGGACGTAGGCTATGTTTGGTCGCGCTAACCGACATCCACGCGGGCGGAGCCGCGGGCAACAGCTAGTTATAAATAAGCGATGCGGTGTATTGGCTCCATCAAGACACCGAGGGTCAAGCAAACCTCACTGGCATAATGGAACATCTGATAATTGATGGGCGGGGTTCTGGCGTAGGTTTTCCTCCGTCAGACAAAAATCGCTCGCCAAATACCGTGAACTTTTTTTTATAAAAGGATACGTCAATTTGACTTCACCTCGCCTGATGGCAAGCTAAAGTCTCCGAAAGAGGGACACCATCATAAACATGTACCATGTTAACAATGGTGGAACTTAGCTAGATGGCCTCATCAGATGACTTTTCACGCCCCGCTTAAAGGACCTGGGACTGTAGGAAGAAGCAAACACGTAAGCTGGTAGGGAGTTCCAGGTCTTAATGGTGCGGCATAGGAATGATTCACCAAACCGAACCGCTTGGTTCTAGAAGGTATATTAGCTAACGGCCGTTCCCAATACCATACTGACAGTTAAAGATAGATCGCATCTACGGATAAAGTGCTCGGCTGTTTAAATTCAAAACATAGTAAATCCTATTTGACACCAATTTCGGAAAATAAAATTATACCGCGATGCGCTTTCCCGCAAAAAATCAGTTACCATGTTTTCAATTTAAACAGCCGATACGTCAAATTTGACTGTTGCAATCTATCATCAACTGTAAGTATGTTATTGGGAAGGGCCGTAAGTCAAATAGAATGAGTGTAAGCAAATCCAGGGCTTCGAGGAGGACCGGGAACTACTCTAAGATGATAATCACTTATCTTCCTAAACTCTGTGTACAGTGAACCTCAGATAGATCGAAAAAATTACTCAAAATGATATTAATGCCTTGCCCCCCCCCCCCCCCCCTCCCCCCTCCCTTCCTGTTGACAGATTGTTCTTATATTTGGTACACACCTTTATCAAAAATTAATATTGAAAAATGGTTGAAAAATCATTCATTGGTTCCAACAGTTCGCAAGAAAGTTTGTAGATGGCTCCACCGTCGCCCTTAAAGACGGATATAAAGAGAAGGGAAATTTTAAATGATTAAGGTGTGGCTCAATAGCTCAGTTGGAAGAGCATTCCCCTGTAAGGGAAAGGTTGGTTCAAGTCCTACTTGAGCGCTTCTTTTTCCTGTGTATTTCGAACTTAAAAAGTTAGCATAATGAATGCTATAAAAAATTCATTCAAACACACCTAGTTCGGACAATAATACAATTTAAATCAATAAAACAGTTTGATTTGCTCTTAATACCTTGGTATTAGGCTCAATTTGGGACTTGGTAGTCAAGATCGTCCTAACCTTGACTGGGTATAGCATACTGTTAAAAATGCATCGCAGCTCGTTATCAAGGTAGAGAACTAAATACGATACAACATTATCAGATAACGCAATAATTATGCGGATTCAATCCCATTCTGTGCCTCTACACTATTTTATCTAGCGTCTGTTGTCAGCAGATATCATTTTATTCTCGAGCTTTCTTCATGTTTTTCTGTATAGGTATATCTTTGCACCGAGAATTAAAAAAAACTAAGATCGACCAATGATACGAGTTCTTTGACCCCGTCATTAGTTAAAATTTAGGTTATAATCTATGATTAAGAGATCGATTGGTACCATTTCTCCACCGTCGTCGTACGCCTGCGCCTCACCAAAACTATAAATGAGTTTTTCGTTAGTAGGAGGTTTCTCTTGCTAACATGTGAATTAGAATGCTGATAAACATACTTAAAAACTTTTTTTTTGTAAATACATACATATTATACATACCCAGACCAATGCAAATAGCCATATTCATGAATACAAATATTTGCACCAAGCGGGGATCGAACCCGCACCTCCTGCGTTGCGGCCGCGTTCACTACCGTCACGCCATATCACTCGCTAATATTAATAGTAGGCTACCTATTTCGGCTCCAGTCAATATGACGTGTCCCACAAAACACAAATGGTATTATACAAGTAGGACTTCGCGAGTTCAAGGCCATGGGCGCAGACAACGGCACTGATAACATTACCTACCTACTACATATGTATAAATTTGTACACACTTTATACACTTCACAATGCAAATATACATTATTTGTGTAATATTTGCTTACTAGTTATCTGATATAAAGAGTCTGAATATTGACTAACGACAAAACATAGGTACATATTTGTTGAAAAATTTTTTGAAGAACTTTATAGGACAAAACACAAAATAATAGATAATTACCGTAAACTGGAAATACTTTGGATAACTATTTGACTTTGTGCGTTTTGTGGCAGTTTTTTTTTTAAATAATAAACATCATCCTGTCATTCACCTGTTTCATACTTTAGCCTGCGACTTGAAAAAAAAAGGAAATTTTAAATTTTATCAATGTTTCCCACTTGTCTAAAGTACCCAGGTATACGGTACGGTACCTAATTAGAACGGTGACAAAGTATGAATAGCTTTGTTGTTGAACTAGTACAGTGAAGAAAAACGGAATCATTTTTACCCAACTGCGAGCGATACAAGGGGTTATGACTTTTTACAAAAACGTTTTATTACCCGCAAATACCAAACCGCACTACGACTTTTCATAAAGTTTTCAATGTCGCTCAGATAATTTTTAAGGAAGGTTCGTATCCATAATTATCTGCATAAAATAAGGTTTTTGAAAGTAGGAAATCAATTGCGTCCGCGCAAAACCGAGGCAATTCACTAGAAATTGGCTAGTTTTAATAACAGTGGCGTACCATACAGTTTCACTATCAACAGATAATAATGATTCAAGTAGTTCTATGCGTCATAGCGTGTTATTAAGTGATTATATTTAATAAGAATATAATTGTTTATATAATTTGAAAAGGTCGAAAATTACATATTACAACTAATTTACTTTAAGTTTGGACCTAACTATACAAATCGAATACATAGGGCAAAACTAAAACCCGATTACCGAAAAATCACGCTTTAAAAAGTGACAAACAAGAAAATATCAAGGATAGCCGTGGTCGTATGCCACTTTTACCTAGAATATATTATTGTTTTGTTAGAGTAAGAGGCGTACGACCACGGCTATCCTTGATATTTTCTTGTTTGTCACTTTTTAAAGCCTGATTTTTCGGTAGTCGGGTTTTAGTTTAAACTTTATTTTTTATTTAAATTATTTTGAGGCAAGGTAAAGCTAATAACACTGGTCAACAAAATTCAAACTTTTTTTTGTCACACGAAAACTTATACCAAATTTTGAATGTACTATGGCCACCAAACAATAATACATCAACAGAAAAAAATTGACACATCAGGTTCCTTTGTGACATCAAGATTTATATTTTTATGAAAAGTACAAAAATCAGTAACATATAAAAAATATTTCTTAATGTAAAATAAATATCTATGATTTGCGTGAATGTTTGGCTTCTGGTAGGTCCCTTTTAAGTCCCCAGCAGTAATCTACTAGCATTCCTGGACTCCATTTCCCTTGATAGCGCTTTTCTATGAAGGAAATGTCGTGATGAAACCCCTCGCCTTGTTCGTCGCTCATAGCACCCACATTTTCGGGAAAAACATCCAGATGAGAGTACAGAATATGTATTTTTAGATACGTATTACATCCCAAAGCTTTGTATGAAATTAAAAGCTCACTGATTAAGTCTTTGTAATTTTCCGCTTTATGGTTGCCTAGACAATTTCAGACAGCATTCATAAAACATTTCCAGGCGACTTTTTCCTGATCATTTAGCTTTCCTTCAAAGTTTGTATCCTTCAATAGTTCCCGTATTTGTGGATCAACAAATATTCCCTTTTTAATTTTTGCCTCGCTGAGTTTAGGGAATTTCTCTTTCAGGTATAAGAATCCACTGCCATCTTTAGGCATAGTCCAAACTTTCTGCTTGATTTGGAGGCTTTGGCACAGGCAGTTCGGTACTATGTAGGATTGGTTTGTTGGCCCATGACACGATTGGGTGCTGGACAGTGTGTTTAGACTTAGTTGTTATGCCTTTTGTTTGAATCAAACAAAAATAACAATCACTTACATGATCCTTTGGTTCCGTCCAAATCATTGGTATACCAAAAGCCAAATGATTCTTGTTTAGACCAACCTAATAGGAGTCTAACACACGTTGAGTAACATATATATGTGGAACCCAGGGTTTATCTTGGTGGCGTACAGGAAAACCAAAATAGTCTAAAGAGCTCTTTTCAATTTACGGCGTAAATTTCCGACGCTGAGATGTAAAAATTCATTCTCCACACACATAACAAAAACTGTCTGGGTTATTAGAACACTTTCGCGGCATATTTACAATGAAACAAACGTAAGTTAGTTGAATGCAATCGTTATACAGTCGTCTAAATTAACTTTATTCAAATAAAAACACGTAAATGTGGCCAGAAATTAATATGTAGCTGTCACAAAAAAACGAGTTAATCGTCAACTCCCTCGCAATAAACTCGTCCGATCGAGGGAGATGGCACAAAATAATTTAATTTATTTTTCTATTCGTCAACTCGCACGGCACTTCAAATCATTGCTGATTTGGTACAGTCAACTATAAAAGTCTTTTGCAGTGTATATTTTATGTAGCAAAATAATGAGTTTACAATAAAATAAAACAAAATTTCAATTTCAATGAATTGGATTAAGCACTTGATAGAAAGTGTATTGATCTATTTGTAACGTCCATTAGGTAGGTACCTACCTAACCGATACAAGTAAGGTAGATATTGACACGGAGATATACCGTGCCTAATAACAAGTAATTTTTTTAGTGCGAAAGCATAAGATCTTTCGGGGGTGCCAGGTGCCCGCCGCGCAGACTGAGACGGTCCTCAACGGATCCATTCCCGTACACCGGGCACCTGTGACGGGTCGCAGTCAGGTTTCTATGGATAGAGTGGCTCACTTGACGGATAGCGTGCCCGTGTTTCGCCACATCCCTAGAGGTGCGAGAAACCAGGCAGCAGGCAGGATGTGTGACCTAATTGACGGATGCGTGGACTCGAATGGTGTGGGCGACTGGGCTTCTCTTCTGTCCTTTGCGTACGGGGCCTTTAGGGTTCCATCCAGGGATCTTCCAGGGAATGTGACAGCCTAGGTTAAGGCCAACATCGTGTCCGCAGAGGACATGCGGGTAGACGAGGGGACTGACGTGTTACGCCCCAAACCTGGGTCTTGGTCCTTACGGAAGACAACAGAGTCCAAGGTGCATGATGGTGACGTGAGGGGAGCGGTGCGATTATTAGTATCTGATGATACTTTCGCAGAGCGGGGGCCGGAGACGCTAGCAGTGCTTAAAACAAAACACCCGAGTCCATCGCGGCCGCTTCCCTTCCCACCAGCGCCGGACCTGTCAGCCGTAGCAGTGACAGTAACAGATGATGCGGTGTCCCAGGCCCTCGCCTCCTTCTAGAATGGGTCTGCCGCGGGATTGGACGGTCTCTACCCCAGCCATTTAAAAGAGCTCACCTCTCGCTCGGCGGGGGAAAATGGACCTCGTCTACTGAGTCGACTGACGAGGCTCATAAATTTCATGCTGGGTGGTAGGATCAACCCAGAGGTGTGTCCTTACTTGTATGGGGCATCACTTTGCGCACTGGCTAAGAAGGACGGGGGAGTGAGGCCGATTGCTGTCGGTAGCGTGTTTCGGCGACTTGCGGGCAAATTGGCGTGCAGAGCAGTGAGAGAAAGTGTGTCTGAGTACCTGCGGCCGCATCAGCTGGGGTTTGGCACAGGTTTGGGGTGTGAGGCGGCGATCCACGCTACGCGCGCATTCGCCATGGCTGCCGAAAATGCAGACTGCGTCATAGTCAAGCTGGATATTTGCAACGCCTTCAACACACTCGAGAGAGACGCCCTGTTGCGTGAAGTTTGTGATTTGGCTCCTTCTATCTATCCCTTCCTCCATCGAATATACCGTTGGCCCTCTAATGTTTTCTATGACTAAGAACTCATTCTGTCACAAGCTGGGGCACAGCAAGGAGACCCATTCGGGCCCCTCGTGTTCAGCTTGGCCATTCACAGTGTCATCAAAGAACTCGAATCGCCACTGAACGTCTGGTATCTGGATGATGGCACAATTGGTGGCAAACCAGAAGACGTTCAGCGTGATCTGGTAGCACTTGTTTCCCGGTTCGAGGGCCTGGGGCTTAGGGTGAACACGAGCAAGTGTGAATTCTTCCCTTGCAGTGCACCAGCTTATTTTTTTGACCTTGGGGGAAATCCTTCATGGATGTTATGCCGGACTCCTACCGACTAAAACCCCCACGGTATCGCCCAGTAGCCTATAGTTGGGAGTCCCGGGTACGCCCTCGGAAGGATGTCCCAGGGCTCCCTACAGACCCACGGCTTCAATGCGGCCTCGTCTAGGGGGTGGTTCGGGTGCTATCCCGCGTCTATGGGGGGTTTTCGGGTATCATCCCGCTTCATAGGAGGGGGGGGGGGGGGGACGTGCGTGAATCCGTCACGTCACGCTGCCGTCATGGGCCTGCTTCTGTAAGGACGATGAGCAGTGGCCCAGCTAGTAGACACTATCCAACCTTCAACTCTATTTTGCCCGGCCTAAGAGAACTATCTAGCTATACTTTTCACCTTCTAGGGTCTCCTATCTTTCCAGATGCTCTCCCCGAGGTCATAAATAAGCGCAAAAAATTTCTACAAGATGCTCAGGGACGTCTCGAAGGCTTGTCGGCACATGTAGCTTTGACCTTGTTGCGCATGTGCTTCGCGCTGCCAAAGCTTACTTACTTACTGAGAACAACCCCCACTTGGATGTGCGCGGCAGAAATCTTCTCCTTTGAGATCTCTCGTGGAGTCTGTCCTCAACGTGTCCTTCACTGAGCCCCATTGGGACCTGGCCTCTCAGCCTATCAGATTTGGGGGCCTCGGGATACGGCGCGCACAGGACGTTGACATACCAGCTTTCCTTGCGTCATCGCATGGGGTTGCGGGCCTTGTCGCTGTTATACTTCACTCTGACAGCGTTGGGCCCAATATCCCCTTTGCGTCTGAGGCATGGGAGTCTTGGTCGACGCTTAGTAATGGTGCACGGATCCCGGCCACACCTCATATCCAAAAGTCTTGGGACGAGGTGGGAGTCAAGCTGGCCCACGAGCGTCGTTTGGGAGGTACGACAGGGGTGGATCGGGCGAGACTGCTCGCTGTGTCACAGCCGGAGTCTGGCGCATGGCTGCAGACATTACCGTCGCCTCATTTGGGCACTTTATTAGACGATGACTCTTTGCGTGTGGCGGTGGCTCTTCGCTTGGGCTGCAGGGTGTGTGAACCCCAAAAATGCACCTGCAGTTCCGTGGTGGAAGCTGACGGCCATCATGCGTTGAGTTGTCGTCGTGGCGCAGGTAGGTTCCCTCGTCATCATGCCCTCAATGACCTGCTGCGAAGAGCCTTGGTTTCGGCGGATGTGCCTTGCGCTCTCGAGCCACCAGGCCTGTCCAGATCGGATGGCAAGAGACCAGATGGGTTAACGCTCATGCCTTGGAAGAGGGGTAGGTGCTTGGTGTGGGATGCGACCTGTGTCAGTACTGTAGCGGCGATTCATCTGGGTCGCACGGCTCTTTCTCTTGCGGCCGCGGCCGAAGACGCGGCCACAAAAAAACGTGCAAAGTACATGGCCCTTGAGCCCCAATATATCGTGGTACCGGTCGCGTTCGAGACCATGGGCAGTTGGGGCATAGAAGCGAAAAAGCTGGTGGCTGACATAGGTCAGCGATTAAAAGAAAAGACTGGTGACTCCCGCTCCGGATCGTACCTGCTGCAAAGGCTAGCCTATTGCGATCCAATGCGGAAATGCGGCCAGTGTTCTGGGCTCCTTTGCACCAGACACGACCCGGGGTGGGTTATTTACGTGACAAAAGCTTGGCTGGCTACTTGACTACTATTATTATAATTTATCATTAAATTTTGAATTTATTTTAATCCTAAAATTTAAATAATATATAATAATCAACATAACATAACATAAACTCACGCCTGTATTCGCCATTTAATAATCAACAACCTAGAATAAAGACTACTTATTTATAATAATCAACAGTATATACTCAAAAAGTATCTAATAAAAAAATACAATAGGTATAGTTATGAATATAACAAATATAAATCTTCGTACACTATAACAATCAATAATAATAGGTCTTTATCTATGGCCGAGTATGGCGGCGGCTTGGATGAAGAATTAACTGGATCAGTCAAGCGCGTACACCCGAAAGGGACAAACATAATTATAGTACTTATGATACCAGTGTTGTTAGTCCGTACCAAATTTTACCCCACAACTTTTATTAAATCCGTTAGGTATATGAATTAATGTTTTCTGGCATTATATCCTTTAAAAAACTCAAATACAAAACAATTTAGGCATAAATAATACTGACAACTGTATTATGTTAAATAAGAATTAAAAAAAAATTACGTTATCATACAAACATGAAAGGTGGCATCAGTATATTTTTTGAAGATTATGAGCTTACTTACATTGCCCTGAAAGAGGGACAAGTGTCCTACCTACGCGTAGGTTGTAAGTTTCAAGAATAAAAATAAAAAGTAAATAACTATATAGTATAATAATAATAACTATATTACTTATATTATAGTTTTAAAATAACTTTATGAAATGTATTGCGCAAACAAGGTATGAATTAAATTGTATTCATATTAAAAAAAAAAAAAGAAATATCCCCTTATTATGGGTAATTTACCAGTACCTCAACTGGTATCCCTAAAAAATCTATAACCTGGACAAATTAAAAAGTAGATAAAAATGGTGGACAAGTCTGACTTTTGTTTCTAGTTCGATAATTTTAACTTACCACTTTATTTGGTTGGTTAATACACTTATTATCGTGATAATAAATCAATATTTTGAGCCATTATTTCTACTTTAAAGAACTTGTTAATATGCTAAGACTCATAATCTGTTAATATCTTTACAAAGAAAGGGATATTTTATCTAAAAATCGTACCTACTTACGTATGATAGGTTATGTCTTGTAATTTCCGCTCACTACGGCTTTTGCAGCCTAATATTCTACATGCCACCATGTTCAATATGTCAGATAAAAGCAATAATTTATCAGTCTCTTAATTTCACCACTTAGATTACTCTCAATTATGAAGAATCCTCACAACAATTCACACTCACAACAGACTTGGTGTTCACCACCTCCACTGGTGAACAACAAAAAAACAGAAACTCTGACAAGGACAAAGAATATAGTTCTTGTCCTTTTCATTCCTTACAGTTTTTGTATTTTGTGTCTCGTTCATACGCGGTATTATTATTTGCGGAGCGCATCCATTAATTCTTCATCCAAGGGCGGCGGTGTCATTATTAGTTCCGTGTTTGACCGCGGGACTTATTTTCTGGCGTTGACTTCTGCGTGCTTAGTTGACAGTTAATTTGGCGGTAGAAGGTACCGTTATGGCCGCCATTTTATTCGTTATTTATTTTTACTTTGGCAATAATTATAATGAATAACTAAGAAGAATCTTTGCAAATTATAATGCACCTATTTAAATGTTGAAATACATTTAACAACTTAAAATCGATAGACTATCGATTTATTCTTTTAATCATTATAAAACATTTATAACGCATCGAGTGTTATGAAGAATTAAATGGATCCCTTTTTTGTAGACCTCGTTGCTCTTGTCAACATAATATTATATAAATAATCGATTCTGTGTGAAATATATTTTTTATTTGACTGTACTTTATACCTGCGTGCGAGTTGACGAATATAAGAATAGGTAAATTCAAAAATGTGCTGTCTCCCTCGATCGGACGAGTTTATTGCGAGGGAGTTCACGAATAACTCAAAAAAACTGGATGTGACTGATACAAAATAATGATTGTTTTTGAATGAGGGTACATCAACATAAATAAAAATCATCACAAAGTTCGTGTGGCAAAAACAGTGTTGACCAGTGTAATTTATACATATTTGAAATGTGCTTATTAAGCACTTTCATTTGATACCAAACACGGCATATTTATCTCAAATTTATTTTTTAATACAGTCCATTATGAGCGCTAGAGGGCGCCACACAAGATTGGGTGACACGTCATATAGCTTATAACCTTCGGACGATCAAGCCGCTTGTAACGATACCCCATTTGTCCAATTCTAATAAGTATTTGAGGACCTAAGAGGGAACAAATGAACATACATACATACATACATAGGAGTCTCCTAATTAATACAGGCATTACTTGCTTAAAAGGAGGCTTCAATCACAAAACTGTTATACCAAACTGTTTAATGCAAAATAAACTATTTTATTTATTTTATTTTTATTTTATTATAGTCTGTCAAAATCATAACCCTCCTTTTGGCTTCGCCGTAGTCGGGTAAAAAGAAGAATCATCTCGGGTCGTAAGTCAATCAGTTCATAAGAAAATCGGCAGATGACTCCACCGTCGCCTTAAAGACGTATAGGATGGGAAATTTGAATCACATCGGGCGTGTCTCGGTAGCCGAATTGGTCAAGGCATTCCTCCTGTAAGGGAAAGACTGCGGGTTCGAGTCCTGCCCGAGATGATATTTATTTTTCCCTAGGTATTCAAACCTTAGAGTATATCAAGAGGTGCCATACCTACGAAAAAAAACTGCCTACCTAAACTTGGATTTTATGAATGAATGGAAAGCAGTATGGCGGCCTAGTAGGGAATCCAGTAAACTGTCGATAACTACTTATCGATATAAAAAGGGCACAGACTAAAAATTTATACATTTGAAAGAAAAAATTAAGTGATTAGCTTAAGTGGATGACGATTATTTGTATTCTCAGGTTGCAGTGTGCTTATGGCTTTCTGTCAGACTTTCCTTGTGATAGCCGGAGTTTCGAATAATTCGCCCAGAAGGACGTAAAATCTACAAAGATTCTTTACAGTCTTTGAGTAACGATATATATATATATATATATATATTTAGTAGTACTCCAGATACATAACACATTGACACAAAAATAAAATCGATTTGGACAAAAAAAAATTCGAATTTTTATTTAATATTTTTTATTTTTGTAAAAAATGTTTTAGTATCTATTCATCAGTAATACCAGTACCATTATGCGATAGAATAATAAAAAGTCAACGGCATTTCAAAAGTCATTCACTATGTATGGAAAGTGGTCTTCGTTCTTTAAATATTTGGGAAAATATCGATAATTAAAATTCTATCACCGCATCACTAGCAATTTTATTTGACCAATCAGGTGCTACTACATCCCCACTACGTTGGAAAGCAAGATGGAGAATTGGCGTTTTCCTAATATGATTTTATGAATGAATTTCGTAGTAGCTTCACGTCTGTATATTTATGTCTATGATTCAAACTGACATACAATCGACAATAACTGTTAAGTTCGAAAAACATCGGAAAAAATTAAATGCTCAAGTGAGAGTTGAACTCACGACCTTTCCCTTACAGGGGGAATGCTCTTCCAACTGAGCTATTGAGCCACACCTGAATCACTTCAAATTTCTCTTCTCTTTATAGCCGTCTTTAAGGGTGATGCTATATAAAATTCTATAAAAAATCATTCAAATAACTGTAAATAGGTATAATATTCGTCACCGTATTTCGTTACACGTTAGCGAGTGAAGACCTTTATGTCTTTCGACATTGAAGCGGGGCGACTGAAATTATCTGCATTAGTATTTATTTATATTTCACTTTCAGTGTCACTTCAGTTAGTGTTGATTATTAACTGTGGATCAATCACACTCTAGCTAGACGCATCTAGTTTATAGAATGACTGTCAATCGCCTCTAGTTTATAGAACGATCTGCGGTAGCCTAGTGGTATGGGTAATGGACTGCTAAGACGAGGTCTCGGGTTCGATCCCAGGTTGACCATGGCACACACCTATGACTTTTCGATGCTTTTCGAAGTTAGGTGTGTATTTATCGCAGGTTTATAAGTGCTCGGTTAATGGCAATAGGCTCGCCACCTATTACATTGGGACCTAAACATAAACTGGCAAAATGTAGGTGCTAGCACCTCTGCCTACCCCTTCGGGCAATACAGGTGTGAGTTTATGTTATGTTATGTCAATCGCCATCAGTGAGAACCGAACAAAAATTATTGTGACATATAACAACTTTTACGTGTTTCTCTAAACTTAAAAATTTTAAGTTACACAACAGATTTCGACCAGTTTTCTAGTTTTATTTTATACTAGCTTTTGCCCGCGGCTCTGCCGGCGTGGATGTCGGTTATCGCGACCAAACATAGCCTACCTATATCTTTGCTCAAGGTCTAATCTACCCTTATACCAAATTTCATCAAAATCGGTTCAGTGGTTTAGGCGTGTAAGCGGGGGTGCTGGGTAGGACAACCTCCGCGTGGTGCACCCTGGTAACGTGGGCGACGACGTGGGCTTCGCGCGAGGCGCACGTCGTCGCCCATGGCAAATAGTCCACCAAGGAGGGTGGGCCTTTATGGCCGGTTTCGAGTTCTCCGCATGCGCTCTGCTAAGCAGAGCGTACCTAGCGGAGAACTCTCAGGGCGACGAGTACTTTGCCACTGAGCGATCAGTGGTGAAGTACACGGTCCCATAGGGACCATCGATCGGCCGAGCCGTACCCCCGTCTGACAACAGACGGGCATGGTGGCTCTTAGGAGTTGCGAGGAAGAAAACCTCTATAAAAAATCACCCCGAACCCCACGCTCTGACGCCTGGCAATGGGATGCATCACTGGGGGGTACTCAGTGCCTAGGGCGTCACTCACTCCCACCTTCCCACCTTTCCCATCCTCACATACACTCCCAACCTCTCTACTTCTACCTCAACGTCGGCGGACATTAACCGTTAAAACTATGGCTATGGAAACGACATCGAATAAAACTACCCATGAGGGTACCCGGACTTCGTCCGGGGAATCCCTTGCTGTGACTGGTGGTCGAATGGACATCCATTCGGCGACCAGCCATGGCGACCCCCGCCCGGGTTCATCCCGGATGGTATATGGGAGGGGTCACCACAGTCCCACAGGCCCATGGGTGTGCCTCAAAACCACCCAAAAAGGTGACGCGGAAGACGTGTCGACTCGTGCTGGCTCGGAGATGGAGTCGGCCGCCGGCGTGGGTGGCGGGACCGAGGATACCCCCGGTCTCGATATCCATGCCGACGTAGGTAGAAAGAGACCCAGGTCGAGCGGACCAGGCAAGGGCCTGTTTCGTCGGCCTGGGTCTGAGGCATCTAACAGCGAGGAGGACCTTCCTAGTAAGAGGAAGATAGTGGCTACCACCGCGTGTAGAGGCCGGAAAGCCGACCTCTACAGAGCGAAAGGGAAGGTAGCAGAGCCGCCAGCGATTGTGTCCCCGCTACCAAGCGGGAAGGTCACGGAGGTGCCAGCGGCGCAGAACATCTTGGCTGCTCTTTCCCGCATTTCTGGCGCTGTAAAAGGCCAGAAAAATATTGCGGGAAAGAAGAGGGTCGTGGCAGATGCCGTAACGGGTGCCGCCAAAGCGCTGGAGGAGCTCCTGGAAAGGAGCGTCTCCAGCGAGGAGGAGAAACTCCGGGCTCGGGTTGCGAGCCTGGAGTCGGAGCTTGCCGACTCCCGCAAGCAGCAACAGCTGATGCGGGAGGAGATCAGTCAGCTGACGCAGCTGGTCCAGGGGGCCGGGGAGGCTCGGGGTGCTAAAACCCCCGCTCCCCGTGCTCCTTCTAAGGTGACGCCTACGGTGGTCCAGCTGCTGGAGGCCATCGAGCGACGCCTCGGCGTCCTCGAGGACCGGGCATACCGCCCGCCGCTGGCGGCACCCGTCGTCGCGTCATATGCGACGAAGGCTGCGCCCAGTGGGGCTCCTGGTCCCAAGTCGAGGGCCTCCGCCCCCTCCGCCCCTAAGAAGACGGTACCTAGGGGAGGTGGCAACCCCACCTCCCCAAGCAGTACAGCCAATGCTCCCGTTGCATCCCAGAATCTCTCCAGTGAGGGGGTCTGGGAGGTGGTGGGAGCAAAGAAGAAGGCGGCTAATGCCACCAAAAAGGCGGCGAAGGCCGCCAAGAAAGCGGCAAAAACCGCCGCAAAAGTGGCAAAGGCCGCCGCGGTGAAGGCGCCAAAGAGGCTCCGCGTTCCCCGTTCCTCTGCCGTGGTCATTACGGTGACGACAGAGGGCAGGGCGAGGGGCGTGGGGTATACCGAGGTCCTGAGACAGGCGAGGGCCTCGGTGGACCTTAAAGCCCTCGAAATAGAGGGAGGTCTCCGGTCCAAAATGACGCGGACCGGAGCACGCCTCCTTGAGGTCTATGGCGCCACCAGTGGCCCCAAAGCAGATGCCCTAGCGGCAAAGCTAAGGGAGTCGCTGGACACGGGTGACGTCCGCGTCACCAGACCCAACAAATGCGCGAGTCTACGCATTTCGGGTCTGGATGACGCGGCCACGACGGAGGAGATAATCTCCGCCGTCGTGGAGGCGAGCGGCTGCCCTCGTGACCAGGTGAGGTCAGGTGAAATCCGCTTTGGCCCTTTCGGTCACGGGTCGGCAGTCGTGAGCTGCCCCGTCGCGGCGGCCCAAAAAGTGGCGGACGGACGGAGCCTCCTTATCGGAGGCTTCCTGAGGGCACAGGCGCATCTCCTGCAGCCACGCGAAGCCAGGTGCTTTAGGTGCCTGGTCGTGGGGCATGTGGGAGTGCAGTGCACAGCGGAAGTCACCGTGGGAGACCGGTGCTTCCGCTGTAGTCAGCCCGGTCACGTGGCTCTTGCCTGTGACGCTCCGCCACGCTGCTTTAAATGCGTGGCGGAGGGCAAGGAGGCCGACCACTGGGTGGGCAGTAAGGCCTGCACTGCCTCAAGGCCAAAGCCCCGTCCGTCCACACGGGGAGGTGAGGGTGCACTCTCGCGGCAGGGTGCGGAAATGGACGTCCATTAATGGGCACCCATATCCGCATCCTTCAGGTGAACCTTAACCACTGCGCTGGTGCTCAGGACCTTCTGTACCAGAGCATCAGGCAGTGGTCCATTAACGTGGTGGTTGTCGCCGAGCCGTACTGGGTTCACCCGGGAAGCCCAGTGGATCTGCACGGCCTGGCGACTGTCTTTGGGGGGACCGCCGCGGACGACTCGCGCCTAGCGCTTATCGCTAGGGGCCCGGGTTGTGTCGCGGCGGAATATGAGGGGGTGGCTGTCGTGGCCGTTTACATCTCGCCAAACCTCGACCAGCATCAGTTTGAGCTATGGCTCCCTGAGCTGGACGTCGTTCTCGCTGCATGCCGGCCTCGCCCTGTCCTGATCCTGGGAGATTTCAATGCCTGGTCGCAGGCTTGGGGCTCCCGGGAAACCAGAGACAGGGGGAGGATACTTCAGGACTGGGTCGCTACACGTGGCCTAGTCATCCTGAACCGGGGGAATGTCGCAACCTGGACGCGGCGGGGGCTCAGCTCGGTCATAGACGTTTCGTTTGCGACCCCTGAGCTCGCCCGCCGTGTCCAGGGATGGCGTGTGGTGGAGGAGGAGGAGACGTCGTCAGATCACCGATATATTCGGTTCGACGTCTCCCCTCCACCAAACCTGCCGCCAGCTATTGTGAATCCCCCGGGACCGCGTTGGGCACTCCATCGCCTGGATCCGGAGGCTCTCCTGGAGGCGGCCATAGTGCAGGCCTGGATCCCGATAGCGGACAGACCTGCCAATATTGATGCCGAGGTGGAGTGGTTCGGGAGAGCCATGTCGCATATCTGCGATGCGGCGATGCCCAGGGCTAGGCCCAGACCGGCGAGAAGACAGGTGTACTGGTGGACGCCGGAAATCGCGCAGTTGCGCGCGGAGTGCGTTGCCGCGCGCCGCCGGTACACCAGATTCCGCCGGAGGCGTCGCCGCCCAGACGATGCGGCAGCCCGAGAGACGGAGCTCTATGATGGGTACAAGGGGGCCAAGAGGGCCCTCCAGACGGCCATCAAGCGGTCCAAAAAGGTGGGCCGCGAGGAGCTGATGGAGACCTTGGAGCGGAACCCGTGGGGGCGCCCGTACCTTATGGTAAGGGGCAAATTACGCCCCAAGGCGCCCCCACTGACCCAGAGTCTCCAGCCGGAGCGGCTGGAGGGGGTCCTGGACTCCTTGTTCCCATCAAGAGCGGAGGAACACATTCCTCCGCGCATGGCTCCGTCCCAGGCACCCAACGCGGAAGGCAGCGAGAACGACGTGCCCGTAGTCACAGAGGGTGAGCTAGGGGCGGCTTTACTGCGGCTTAAATCCCGCAGAAACACCGCCCCTGGACCCGACGGCATTCCAGGCCGAGCATGGGTCCTGGCTCTCGAAGAACTTGGGCCTCGACTTATAGGGCTCTTTAGCGCATGCCTCGAAAAAGGCCAGTTCCCCAAGGTCTGGAAGACAGGGAAACTGGTCTTAATCCGAAAGGCGGGGCGGCCGGCAAATTCCCCATCAGGGTACCGGCCGATCGTGTTGCTCGACGAGGTGTGCAAGCTCTTTGAGCGCATTATTGCACAACGCCTCGTCAAGCATCTCATACGCGTGGGGCCTGATCTGTCGGATAGCCAGTTTGGCTTCCGTCAGGGGCGCTCCACCGTAGACGCGATCATGCGCATTAGAGGCCTGACGGAGGAAGCAGTCTCACAGGGTGAGGTGGTGGTGGCGGTGTCTCTTGACATCGCCAACGCCTTCAACACCCTGCCCTGGAGTTGCATTAGGGAGGCGCTTATCTACCATGGAGTGCCTCCCTACCTCCGTCGAATTGTCGGGGCCTATCTCTCTGAGAGGGCCATTACTTACCCGAGTTGGCTAGGGCCGGGTCGGCGGGATGTGTCGTGCGGTGTTCCACAGGGATCGGTATTAGGGCCACTCCTGTGGAACATCGGCTACGATTGGGTGCTGCGTGGTCCGTTGCTCAGAGGGGTCACCGTAACGTGTTACGCCGATGACACCCTCGTTACGGCGCGGGGAGCAACGCACCGAGATGCAGCACTAAAGGCCACGGCAGGTGTTGCTCAAGTCGTGGGTCGGATACGGCGGCTGGGTCTCGAGGTCGCCCTTCACAAGTCCGAGGCTCTGTGCTTCCACGGACCTCGGATGGGGCCACCTGCGGGATCCAGCCTACAGGTAGGGGGCGTCAGCATCGGCATCGAGCCCTCGATGAAGTATCTGGGACTCGTGCTCGATGGCCGGTGGAACTTCGGACATCACTTCCGAAGTTTGGTCCCAAAACTGAGGGGGGCGTCAGCTGCACTCGCGCGGCTGATGCCCAATATCAGGGGACCCAACGCCCCCTGCAGGAGACTGTACCTGGGGATCGTGCGAAGTATGGCCCTATACGGGGCCCCCGTATGGGCAGAGAACCTGACGGCCAGTAATGTGGCTAGATTGCTGAGCCCACAGAGGGCGATGGCCGTCAGGGTGATAAGGGGATACCGCACGATCTCAGGTGAGGCGGCATGCCTCCTAGCCGGGACCCCTCCATGGGACCTGGAAGCGAGAGCCCTTGCGTCCCTATTTATATGGCGCAAGGAGGCGCTGGAGCGGGGCCAATGGCCTGCGTCTCGAGAAATCGAGGCCCAGCGGTCCCAGCTCTACCAAGAAACCGTGGAGACATGGAAGGTGCGACTTGAGCAACCAAAGGGGGGATTCGCCACAATTGCGGCCGTCAGACCGGTCATGGACGAGTGGCTGGAGAGGAGACACGGTGCTCTCTCCTACCGGTTGTCACAGATACTTACCGGGCATGGTAGCTTCGGTAGGTATCTGTGGCGAAGACACCGGGAAACCACGGCCGAGTGTCAGCACTGCGAGGACCACAGCGATGACACAGCGCTCCACACGCTGGTGGAGTGCACGGCGTGGGTGCAACAGCGCCAGGTCCTCGTGGTGGGTCTGGGCGTGGGCACCCTCTCGCTTGAGACCATGGTGCGAGCCATGGTCTCCAGCGGGAGTAAGTGGGACTGCGCCGCCTCTTTCTGTGAGCAGGTCATGCTCGTGAAAGAGGCGGCGGGGCGAGAGCGGGAGAAAACTCTCCCACCCGAGTTCCGCAGTCGGCGGCTTGGGCACCGCCGACGTGTCTTCGCCGAAGACCATCGGCCTCCATGACCGGGGGCCTGAGGACGGTGAGTTGGCTGCTCACCGTCTTTACAGAAGCAGGCCCATGACGGCAGCGTGACGTGAGGGATTCACGCACGCCCCCCCCCCCCCCCTAAGAAGCGGGGTAACACCCGAAAACCCCCCCCATAGACGCGGGATAGCACCCGAACCACCCCCGAGACGAGGCCGCAATTGTAGCCGTAGGTCTGATGGGAGTCCTGGGACATCCTTCCGAGGGCTTACCCGGGGCTCCCATCCATAGGCTTCTGGGCGTTACCGTGGGGGTTTTTAGTCGGTAGGAGTCCGGCATAACATCCATGAAGGATTTTCCCCCACGGTTTAAAAAAAAAAAAAAAAAAAAAAAGGCGTGTAAGCGAAATAATTCGTTTCAAATAAATTCAGGAAATATTTTTTTTTTCAGATCATTAAGCAACTAAAATAACTAGTATTCTCACTCACCCCTGCAGCGAAGCTAGGTCGTCTGTGCTAGGAGTGGCTGGTGTGATATAAATTGTGCTATTATTATGACTACGTTATTTATTGATTCCAAGCTGGCTTTTAGAGGCAGCCATAGAAAATGCCTTACTATCTATTCTAGTAAATATCGAATATTGCTTACTAGCTGACCTGAACTTCATACCGCCATTTTTTCCGCCCGCGTGGCGTCAGATCCCGTTCCCGCTTCTAATATATTAAGCATGTATTGTACACTCGGCAATGCCTAAAAGTATGCAGGCCACACTAGTAACATGCATGTGTGTGTAAATCTAACAAGTGTATTATAATATTACGTTTCTATGTGCGTGACTTACACGCTCGTACCAGCATCGTATACTTTTACCTTTTACAATATAGGGCATCATGTCTTGTTCGGGCGTTTTCGTCTAAGCTCGGCTAAGCCGAATGGAACTCATCACCCGTGCGCGATTAAGTTAGCTTATTTTACTTCTGTCACATAAGTTCTCGTAGCAAAGTGTCTAAGACGGCGGATATAAATCTGCATCGTATTCGAGTGTCGCGAGATCGAATCCTTGCGCGACGAGCGACGCGACGTGCAGAACTCTTTTTGCCGTTTTTGTAATATATTTTTTTAGTAATAAGTATGGTAATATTACTAAAAAAAATATTATATATATGATTTAATATTATATAATATTATAGATTATATAGTATTACTATCTAATATAAAATAACAAAGAAGGAAAATAAAACAATTTCTTTATACTTATTATAATATGTAATATAAAATTTACTTATTACTAAAAAAATATATTACAAAAACGGCAAAAAGAGTTCTGCACGTCGCGTAAGGATTCGATCTCGCGACACTCGAATACGATGCAGATTTATATCCGCCATCTTAGACACTTTGCTACGAGAACTTATGTGACAGAAGTAAAATAAGCTAACTTAATCGCGCACGGGTGATGAGCACAGTAGTTGTTATTTAATGTGGGTAGGATCAATATCAATAATGTTAATAGTTTTGACTGACAATTTTACTTTAGAGTCTCAAAACAAGTTAATAGCAACACGCACACATAGAAACGTAATATAATACACTCGTTAGATTTACACACACATACGTGTTACTAGTGTGGCCTGCATACTTATAGGCATTGTTGTGTGTACATATAAACCATATGTAAGTGAATATTGATAGTGAAGTGATGATAATGATATTGATTTTATACTTTGTTTGTATTCGCTAAAGAAATAAGCAAGTAATTGACACTCAACATAATTCTTTTTAAATAATACCTTCTAATAGCAAACAAATACAGTCTGATAGTGCTGTTACTGTGGTCTGTAACTATGAACGCTTACAAAACCAGAGGCAGAACTGATTAGCAGGTGATTACAGTAAGCAATCCTGGTACTTTGGGATTAAAAGATGAAAAACTGGAAGGGTCAAAAGGCAAAGAGGATATCGTAAAAGATAACCAATGCATTGTGGAGGTCCGATGACAGTCATACATACATACATATGTATATATACATATAATCACGCCTTTATCCCCGGAGGGTTAAACGGTAGTGAATTAACACCCACATTTCACCAATAAATGTATACGGTCCCACGTAATAGGGTGTGAACCTAATGCCGTATTCCGGGCACAATTTCTTTTTTTTTTTTAACATGGAAAAAAGTGCTTTAATAACATACATACGATGAGACAACATCACACAGCAAATCAGTCTTAGAATTATTGCGAAACAAATCTATATCGAGCCTATATCTGAAGCTGAGTCTGGGCTGTATATATCTGTCTGATCAGCGCTATTCCTTAGTAGCCTTGTATGACACCGCATGAGAAGAGATGGTGGTCCAAATTTGGACCACAGTCACTTCACGGCAAATATCAAAGATCAGCCAAAACCACAGTTAGACTTAGGGAAGGTTCATATCTGACGGAACATGCGTCGCGTATTATCGGTCGCGTAACGCCAGAACAGACAAATGTATAGAAAAACACTTGACCGTTCACACTCGACGCACTAACGTAGCATCGGTTGAGTGTGAACGGTCAAGTGTTTTTCTATACATTTGTCTGTTCTGGCGTTACGCGACCGATAATACGCGACGCATGTTCCGTCAGATATGAACCTTCCCTTAAATAAGCAAACCGAAGTAGACTCCGACGTGAGAGCTTCGGATGAGACAGATTAATACTAGAATAAAGAAGAAAGCAGTCCACTATAATCACGTTTCCTTCACTCTCCATAAAATAACTACATACAGTAGTAATCAAAGTAGGTACTGAATTAAGTAGTCGTTCACGATAACAAGTTGGAAGTGAAAATAACATTGTACACTCGTAAACAATTAAGTTTAAAATTAAATGAGAAGTTCTCACGGTTTTTGCGACGTTTCGGTGTCACTGTGTCACGTTCTAACTACACCCTATGCTCATCATTTGTAATCAAAACACTGAGTAGACTGTACAAAAAGTCATGAGAAAAGTGCAATAATAAGTCGTAATTTGTTTTTGGCGTGGCACTCCACCGCGTCGATGGTTACATCCAAAGTTATGATGATATCTCGGGTAGGTAAAGAGTCCATGTTTTGTTTGAGGACAGAAATCGTTAAACTCTGTACGAATATTGACTGTCTATCGTTTATTTATTTATTAAATACTTTATTGTACGCCAATTACAATATTTAAAGTATGGAAATTAGGAACACAAGAGCAGTACAAAGGGCGGCCTTATCGCTTTACGCAATTTCTGCCAGGCAACCTTTTATAATGTCACATGTAACATAACTGATACGCCCTAGTGTTCAAGCACCTTAATCACATGCTGAAAATATGTTTCGGAGGCACAGCACTAAACGGAGTGCAAACACAATCGACCTTTGCTTATTATTGCCATGTACTACGCTTATGAGTCAAGGAGAAACATGATTTCTTTTGTAGTGTAGCTACTTTTGGTTTTACTGACATACTTTTTTTTATTTGTGCTATAAAACTGTTTAAGCTTTGTGCCTAATATTTTTGCGTGCGTGTGTTCTTAATACGTCTAAATGGCTTGACCGATTTTAATTAAATCTGTTTTTAACTTGGGTCGCTTGGATGACTCTTAGATATAGTGGATTCCGAAACAGGTACAGTTGGCGATAGAGATCCAGTAACAAGATTTACATAAGACAAGAGAATTCACTATGTGAAGTCCTGGGGTCCCAGAGTCCAGACCCAGACTCCCAAATGTCAAAATGATCACGAAAAGGCATCTGATGACGCCGTTAAGCTGAGTGCCACCACTGTTAACATGGTACATGTTTACGATGGTGACCCTCTTTCCGAGACTTGCCTTTAGCTTACCATCAGACGACATGTCCTTTACAAAAAAAAATCTTCAAAATGGAGCCTCGACCTAATGTCAACAACGATCACTATGTCAAAGGAAAAACCTAATTTGTATTTTCAATTGATTCTGAAAACTCCAGATTGAATTTCGACTAAATTTTTATTATTAGAAATAGCCTGCTGTAGTGTATTATAAATGTAAAAGTTTCACTATCCTTATTCGTCATCATACCTACACAATGACGAATACAAGGATAGTGAAATTCCATGAAAATGACGGTAAAATATCGCTATTCGCATAAAAAATGTTCATAGGCAGACGTAGTCACTGAATAATCCTCTTAGTTAAAACAACGCCCTCGATTCTACTAAAGCTAAACCACTGTGGTGCCACAGTCACTGCAAAAATGACATTAAATTTTAGATTTTATTTCTATACGCCTAAAGTTCAAAATGAAATGAAAACAGTTTCATTACACTTTTTCAATTACTCTGCAAAGTCATTTAATTTTGAACTTTAACGGTATCGCTTTAAAGTCTATTATTTAATGACGTTTTTTGTTGTGGCGCCACTGTGTTTAGCAGAATCGAGGCCCAGTACGTTTACGCACAATACAAAATAATCTGTTACCTGATTAGTAATATCATATACGACGATCGCCGCTTGCGCACCCCTGTAGTACATCGGCGCTAAGCTGTGATACCTGTGACAAAAACGTACAGAGAATTAGATTAAAATTACCTTTTTTTACCCCTCCCCTCCCACTTTATATCCACAAGCCAGTGAGGGCGGTTATGTCGGAGTCAAGGCGTAAGGCGTAAGGTTACCCAATAAGGCATTTTTCTAGCACCCCTACTGACCATGGATCATCCACGGTTTTGAAATGGCCACCTCGAATGTGAGAAGCCCGGTGTATCTACTACCACGGAAAGAGGGGGTGAGCGACGCGCCGACCTGCTTCCGCTAAGGTTATAGACAGCCTCACTTGTCACCCCCTGGCCAGTATTCGGGGAACTAACCCACACTGGAGTTGCTCTCCATTGTGACATTTGCTAATCAGATGAATACGTGGAAACTGCCATCCGTATACGGTGCAGAGTATACCTGCTAGAACCAAACGTTTCAGTGACTCATTCTTATGCCGCACCGCTAAAACCTGGAACTCCCTGCCAGCTCACGTGTTTCCTTCTTCCTACAGTCCCGGGTTCTTTAAGCGGGGCGTGAAAAGGCATCTGATGAGGCCGTCAAGCTGAGTGCCACCACTGTTAGCATGGTACATGTATACGATGGCGACCCTCTTTCCGAGACTTTGCCTTTAGCTTAAAATCAGGCGAGCTGAAGTCAAATTGAAGTGTCCTTTATTAAAAAAAAACTGGCCACAAAAACTTTGGTCTCAGTCTGACTTGGACGTAGGCGGCAGCGTCTACCCCCACCTAGATTAAGAGTACCTAAAGTCCCTCTTCAAGTACTGAATTGTCTAGGCGCATCAGGAAATTTGAGATGTGGGACAAACTAGCACAACAGATTATTGGCTGTACGTTTTCAATCACTTAGTTATAGAAACAAAGGCAGCACAAAGGCACGACCATATAAAGCAAATATAACGTGACTCATATCTCATCTCAGCGACCTTGCCGCTCTGACGTCACTACACAACAGACACATGAAAACCATTACCAAAGCTATAAACTTATCGGGAGCATGCAATGAGTTATGTGTTACTACACGCAAAAAATACTGAACGGATTTTGATGCGGTTTTTTTTTGTTTCAAAGGTCCTGGTTAAACTTAAAATCGCACGTTTATTTGATCGCAATTGGTTGAGTAGAACCGGAAATATGACCTGAAGTTGCGATAATCGACATCCAAGCGGGCAGAGCCGTGGACATCAGATTTTTAATACCACTTAGGTGGCAGACAACGCGACCCATCTGATGTTAAGTGGTTATATGGACGTGTGCAATACCAGGGGTATCATACTCACGCTGCCGACCTTGTAAGACCTGAGTTTCTGTGCTGTCAGACAAGGTAGGACAAGCCTTTGGTCTTCCCACTGACAGCAAAAACTCTAGCGAGCTTTGTCTACTCTACTCATTGCCGGGAACACAAAACGAGGTTATTATGGCCGCGGTATTCTCTAGAGCAGTAGTTCCCAAACTTATTTTTCTCGTGGACCACTTTCAAAATGTTACTAGTTTCGATGGACCCCCTGCTGCTACATTTCTACCACATTCTTAAAGTCGCCAAAAAATGAAAAAGTGTCGCTTCTGAGTTCTGTCCCTATATTCCGATAGGTAAAATAAAAACGAAAAATGGTACATTTTATAACACTTTATTTATTAAAAGAATAGAATTACAAGAAAAAATTAAAAAGGTAAGTCATAATTTTAATTAATGGGAAGGATGTATTTGGTGGAGTGTCAGCAAACGATCAATGTTTGGCTTTATTTTTGTGAGCAATAACCGCAAATCCCCCCGCTCTGTGATGTTTAATTTGCTCCTTTTTTTTGTTAAGAGATTTGAAACGGCACTAAAACTCCTTTCTACAAGGTATGACGAGGGAAAAGCTATTAAAAATTTCCTTGCGATTTCCCACAGTCCAGGATATTTTTCGGGTATTTCTGCTTGCAGCCAAAATGTTTGGTAGCCTTTTCTAAATTTCACCTTCAGCTCCTCATTGGTGCTTAGCTCGAGCAGCTCCTCTTGTAATACTACATTGGCCACTTCCGTTTCATCAAATGGATTTATGATCCATGGTGGTATATCCATTGTCAGCATATCTTCAAACCTGGTTTTGAAGTCAACATGCAGGGCACTTAAATGTTGACTGTAGGTATGGATATCCTCATCAATACATTCTACCTGTGACAAGTTTGGAAATTGAGAGAATTCGCGCCGACTAATGTTTTGCTTCATTAATTTCAATTTCCCAAGAAAAGCCGAAATTATCCCCTTTGTTTTTATTAAATTCAGGCTGTCCCCTTGTAACTGCAAGTTAATATCATTAAATTTTTTAAACAAATCTGTCAAATACGCAATGTCTGTTTTGAATTTGATCAAGTTTTCTTTTAAATCTGGATCTCTGCTTTCTAGGAACTCTAATACGGAATCGAAAACAGAGTAAAATCTCGTTAAGCATGCACCTTTCGACAACCAGCGTACTTCAGTATGTAAGAGCAGTCGCTGGAAGTCTTCATCATTTTCGTCGCACAATTGAGCAAATAAACGCGTATTCAATGCATTGCTTCTGATTTTGTTGACAGCTTTTATTACAAAATTAAGAGATTGGTTCAACCTGTCACTTAAATGTTTTGCCACAAGATGTTGGCGGTGGATTACGCAATGAATAGCTGTAAGCCCTGGTATAATTCTTTTGAGATGAGTTATAAACCCACGATATCGCCCGACCATTGCAGGAGCTCCGTCTGTTGCCACTGAAATAATGTTTGTAAATGGAATCGATTTTTCCGTAAAAAAATTGCTCAGTACATTAAATATTGATTCGCCTTTAGTGTCAGTCTCCAAAGTTCTGGCAAATAGCAATTCTTCGTGAATTTCTTCCTCCATAATATATCGGACATATGTCAATAATAATGCTTCATTACCGGGTAACGTTGACTCGTCCAGTTGTATAGAAAAATGAGTTTTTTGCAGATGATTGCACAAAAAACATTCGATATCAGAGCTCATTTCATCAATGCGTCTTTGTACAGTATTGTTACTTAATGGAATTCTTTTTATTACGTCAAATGGAGATTTGTGCAAAACAGTTTTTAAGACTTCTTCAACAGCGGGTAAAATTAATTGTTCTCCGATAGTGTGCGGTTTTCCACATTTTGCTATAAGTAATGAGATATTGTAAGATGCCCGCAAGCCATCATCGTTACTTTGAGCTGTTGAAGCGAACATACTGTGCATGGTGGGTCTCTTTTCATATTTTTCCTTCAATGTTTGAAAATATTTTAAATCTTTACCTATTTTATCAGTATGACACCTTTTTAGATGATCTTCGAGCTTTGATGGTTTCATAGAGTCATTGCTCAAAACTTTGTTGCATAATAGACACATGGGCAATTGTTTGTCTGCCTCTGATGGAACAAAACCATATTTCAAATAATCGACACTATTGTCGACATTTTTTCTTTGCTGTAGCCATGTTTCGTGTCAGTTAACTTACCTGAAAAAAAAAATGTTTTTGTAACCAAGTTTTTTTCTGAATATAGGTATCACACCGCAGCCTTTGTCAGCACGCGGGAATAGAATTACGGCTTGTGAAGGGACCAACTAATAAACCGCTAAGACAAATACAGACGTATCAATTTTAAAGTACAGTAGAAACTCGTTTATCCGGCCCTCAGTTATACGGATTCGCGATTATCCGGACTACCAACCGCGACCAATTTATATGTACCTACAAGTCGAATTTATGCAAGCATGTACGTGTCGGAACTTGCATATTCCGCCCGCGCCGTGTGGGATCGCTACCCCGCGCGTTTCGTTATTGTATTAGTTCGTTTGCAATTGTGACCATCTCATGATGTAGCATTTTATGCTCTGGAAACAGCTCTCAAGTGGTTTGAAAAACAAACAGAGAGTGATACTGTGAGTTTACTACAACTGAAACGAATTCGTGATATAGCAGCAATGTAGAGAAAAAGTTGCTTACGTTAAATGACAATTACCAAATATTTTAAACCAAATTAAACTTATTACCTACTTATTTCATGATTACCAAATGCAAATTACCAAATACATACCTATTGTAAACAAATTATTCGTACATACATACCTAAATATTTTAATTCATGATTAATGCTGCAGTTTAGTATTATGTATGTAATCTATGAAAATATGTATGTACATACATACATAAGTAAGTGTTAATTTCTTCGTAAACATTGATTTTCGTTGATATCTATGTATTTGTTATTTTTAATAAACACAACATTATTCTTCATACATTCGATTATCCGGATTTTCGATTATCCGAATGCCTATCGACAACAATTAGTCCGGTTAATCGAGTTTCTACTGCACCTAATTTACCACTAATTTTTAATACTACAAAAAAAAACTCAGTATCGAATGCTGATCAAATTTGTGTAGGAAAAAATAAAAGTCGAAATCCCAAAATTGTCCATAACAACCATAACTAACATCAAATCAATGAGTTCACGCTTAATTGCTCTGCAATATTGCTTATTCGGCCTTTTTAGAGAGGCAGTGCTTCTCTCGTGAAAAAACAATTAATAATAATAATAATAAAATTTATTTATTAACACAATGAAATCATACATTAAGAAACAACAACAATTCAAGATGGTTGAACATACGGTGATCACAATTATTATTTAGATAACATTTACAAGGAAGTTGCATTAGATATTTAACCCTGTCTCTTATACTAGGGGATCCTGTATCATAAGAGACAAAACAAATATTAAATTGAATAAAACGTGCTGTGTTTGTCTTCAAATCGAAAGAGGACAATTAAAATATCCGTAAGTTACTAAGTCACCTATCTATACAAGCAGTTGTGATCAACTGACTAGTACACGTAAACAAAATACTTAATTACTATAACAAAAAAAAAGGTAAGTACTTACTTTTCTTCGGCACTAGCAATCACTGATATGACGTTTCTCACACCTTTTTTTCGAAATTCCGGAAACAAATGAATGAGTTTGCCTTTGGCATCAAGTATTTATAGTGGTGATCAAATTCATGTCTGAACAAGTTTAAGCATTGTCGGGCGGATAGCGCTTTGCAAGTCTGTACACGAAATTGTACGTAATATCATACGCAAGTTTAGACAAGTAACAGTCGCTTGCCTTATTAAAATATTATCTGCTTAGTTAGGTACTTAAAATAATGTAGGTAGGCCCTTATAAAAACTATGCTTGCTCTTTACTATTGACGGCCACTTTGGTTCAGTGGTAGTGGACGCTGCCTCTGAACCAAGAGGTCGCGGGTTCGAATCCCGCGGGGTACAAACATTTATGTGCATGAACATGTTTGTTTGTATCTGTCTACTAGGTGTTTTCTATATACAGGGTGTATCGTAAATCGTTTAAAACCTCTTGGCCACGTGGTCTATAGGTCACCCTGAACAATGTTTGTTCTACGACTTATCCAATATAGACATTAAATTTTTCGATTTCCCATACAAACCTCGATCAGCTGTTTGGTCATTTTGTTAAAAAAAGTATTTAAGTATGTTTATCGGTTGTCTAGTACCCATAGTACACAAGCTCTGCTTAGTTTGGGACTAGTGGCTATGTGTGAATAATGTCCAAGAAAAGCAGATAAATTTTCGTGGACCCCCATTAGCATCTTATGGACCCCCATTTTTTGTTCACGCCTACGTAGACCCCCAGCAAGTCTCCCGTGGACCCCTGGGGGTCCACCTGGACCACTTTGGGAATCACTGCTCTAGAGCGAAGATACATCCCCCAGTGGGACTGCTCAATTGGTACCGTCTTGAAACCGTAGCAGGTAGTGGTAAAGACACAGGTAATGCTCACCTCTCCTGCCCCGCCGTGTCCCAGATCTCGAATTTAACGGTAGTGTCATCGAGACAGACGGTCTGCGTGAGGAACGCCGCGCCGATCGTACTCTCCTGGTATTCGTGGAACTGTCCCTTGACGAACCGGAGCACCAGCGAGGACTTGCCTACCGCCGACTCGCCCAGCAGCACTAGCTTGAACTGGCATACTTTCGTTTGAGGAGCGCCGTTCGGCCGTTGAGCAGCACCGGTCCTGCTTGTCGCCATCGCCTGGAACAACAAGAGAGTTTATAAGACATTGAAGAAGATTATACAGTAATTTCACTAACAAAACAGTCAATCAAGTAGCCTATTCGAGTCCGCTGCTGAACCTAGGTCTCTTCCCAATGTTGGAAGGTTTTGGCCTACTGTTTCGTACAGCAACGGGTTGGTACAGAGTTATATTTCGAGTTATCCTTAGATCGCCGTGATGTCGTCTTAAATAGTACGGCACCCTCAAATTATGTCAGTTAAGGATAAATTATACACGTAAAGAAGGAAGAATGTGTTGGCAGTAGGAAAGCAGACCTCGGACTCCGAAGTGGAAGTTTTGGAGTGAACTTAGAAAACGAAGATTGATGAGAAAGTATGTAATACCTATAGTAGTTTGTCTATACATGTCATTCATGGACATTAGTGTCGTCAAACTCTTACATATTCAGACCAATGTCGTCACAGAACAGTGACGTGATAGGTTATCATTTTCACCAGAGAACAAGCCTACAGCAAAATATCAGAATCGTGTTGAATATCGTTATACCGCTGTGGCACGCAAGCTATAGCTGCGAAGCTCTTCTTTTTGTTTCTGTTTAACCTGTAGCTAAGCTATTATACCATTGACTTCTATGAATACAACTAACCAGTTTCTTCTTTATCTTAGCATTAATCCCAGTGGCATCCGAAGCTTTCGCTTCGTAATCTGGAATTCGTTTTTTCCAGCCTAACAGCGGGTTTAGCTGATCTTCAATATTTTCCGTGAAGCGAAAAATATCGAATTTTTTTTTTCGTGCGGAAATCCCCTCGGATAACTCCCCCACCGCCGGAGCCGGGAGGGAAGGTTATGTCGTACTCGAACTAAAACCGCACGCCGACTGAGGGTCGTGGTGCTAGGCCGGAGGTGAGGTTGTCTTCGACATATCCCTCGCACCCCGGCTGACCCAGGGCCATCCCCTACGGTCTGGCTTTCCTCGGGAAGCGACTGCCATGACCCCCAAAACCAATAGACGATATCGAAGAATTGCAGCAAGAACAGGTTTTGGACTTTTTAAACTGTCCACACCGAGTTTTTGCGCAAAATGTAGGGTCAATAGTCAATACCCACTGGAAGAGCAGAGTAATGCTCTATGGTTTAGAAATGGTCGCGAGCAAGTCCACGCAGCTTCTTACATCACTGTGAATCCTCGTATTACTATGAACCTTATCTCACGTAGATAAGATTCAAAATTCAATTGTTCGGATAGTAACGAGAGTCCACCCTTACTGTGACGTAAAACTTACAACGTAACTAAAACAGTTTTTACAAATAAATGTTGATAACATAAATATGATTAATCATTATTATTTTATCATGTTTTTGAAATGTAGGTAAGAAATCAATATTATCATATGATACAGTCTAGCTTAACAGAGATAAGTCGAAGTAAAGGGAATTGATTTGTCTACAGAATTGGGCTAGATGACGAAATGTCATTTAGTTGCCAAAAGACTTTTTATAAATTAGATTTTATTTATAATTGGGAAGTGGCAGCGATAGTGTGAATCGACTGCAATGGCAGTGGATTCACAGATCGGTGCAAAGTTTAAACTTTGGAACCACCATTTGGATTGTTAATTCAGCTTTTTCAGGAGCGACTACTGTCCACCTTCCAACCTCGACAAGAAAGCCTGTGCTAGAGCTTCGTCCGATGTTTAACAAGTGTACTAGCACATGAGGTTGGGTTAGAAGTGTTCGAAGGGCCCAACCAACCTGCCGAATTAGGATGAGGCTCCACTACCATTTAGCCACGAGCTGACGAGCCCCTCCCTTGTATTGTATACCAACCAATTTTGGTTTGAAATAAAAAGGAATATAATGCCTAATGGGCCTACCACACGCGAGGCTTCACCACAGTTTTGACTGCGCCGCCGATGTGTGTAGTTGGTAAAGCTGATACAGTTTTATGTGTTTTCTTTTTCAGTTTTCAGTAACATGACTGACAGATAAAGAAGAGTTATCAGTAATCTGATACCGTTTAATAAAAATAATCGAATTAGATTGGATAAAATTACTAATTAAGACAATGAAGAAGGGGTAATGATCTGTCTACTGAGCTGAGTAGACAGATCCTTTCCCCAAGCCATGGCTCAGTAGCTATTGTGCCATGCCTTGAGAATTCAAAATCAATACTTCCATACTAATATTATAAATGCGAAAGTAACTCTGTCTGTCTGTCTGTATGTTACATTTTCACGCCTAAACCACTGAACCGATTTTGATGAAATTTGGTACAGAGGTAGATTAGACCATGAGAAAGGACATAGGCTATGTTTGGTCGCGATAACCGACATCCACGCGGGCGGAGCCGCGGGCAAAAGCTAGTCTAATATGCATATAAAATTATCGTATTTGTAGTTAAACTCCTCCGAAACGGCTTGAACGGTTCTCATGAAACTTTGTGTGGATATTGGGTAGGTCTGATAATCGGACCGCATCTGTTTTCAACCGACTAATAAGTCCAACCCTAAAATATACATGGCAAAACAACGTTCGCCGGGTTAGCTAGTTCTTCTATACAAGCTTCTTGGGGCGACAGAGGGTCCCGTTTGAGCAATTATTCCACACGCACCGTGTTCTGTGTACGAACCGGCAGACTGTGGTGAAGCTTGCGCGTGTGGTAGGCCCATAAGGGTATTGCGTCGGTAATTTTCATACTGCTCCAAGGTCGCGACATTTGTAAGTAGGTTTGGTGCGCGGTCAAGGACGACAGTATGTTAAATTGTATATCATTATCAGTGTTAATCGCCATAATCCAATTTTAGCACTGGATTTTTGGCTCCAAATTAAATAAACAAAGATAAATAATGAAGGTAAAATTTGTAATTAATTTATTCTATATCTTAGCGAGGTTATTACTTGCACTTTGGAGCACGGGTTCGCTCTACTCTACCTCCATATTCTGGTTTATTGTGGCTTTTACGGCAGCGACTGCTGCCTGACCTCCCAAACCAGACTTCGCTAGAACCTCGTCTGTCAAGGTTAGCTTGGACATTAAACCCCAGGAATAACTTTCTGTGGGTCACGGCAACAGTAATTTTATTTATCGCGTATGTTGGTTTTTGCGACAAAATATAGCCAATGTCCTTTCTCATGGTTTAATCTACCCCTATACCAAATTTCATCAAAATCGGTTCAGTAGTTTAGGTGTGAAAGCGTAACAGACAGACAGACAGATAGAGTTACTTTCGCATTTATAATATTAGTAAGGATGTCCTTTTTCATGGTCTAATCTACCTTTATACCAAATTTCATCATAATCGGTTCAGTGGTTAGGCGTGAAAGCGTAACAGACAGACAGACAGACAGAATTACTTTCGCATTTATAATATTAGTATGGATATGGAAGAGCAGAGCTTCGGCCAACAACTAGTCTACAATAAAACTACTAGAACCAGAAAATATGTACCAACTTATATTTTTCAAATGGCAATCGTGATGTTATTACAAAGAAACGTCACGCCAGTCTTGAGCAAAATATTTCTTGAATAAATAATAAAACAACGCAATCAAGTATCCATAAATATGTAAATACCCTTATTAAAACCCGTTGGCGACGATAAAGATAACTATTTGAGGGGGGCGTCAACTGCGAGATAACCGCTACCAGATCTGTCTATCTTTCCGAGGGGATTTCCGCACGGAAAAAAAAAAGAAGATCTGTCTATCTTCACTCTTCACAAATTGGTGAAGTGCGAGCCGGACTCGCGTTCGAAGGGATTATCGGGAACCCCCTTAGCCATTTAGTATTTTTGTTGTTATGCACCAGATATATCTACAAGTGAACATTTCAACTGTCTAGCTACCTACCATGATTCATGATATAATATACCGCCTGGTGATGTACAAGCGGACAATAGTCTTAGTAATAAGGTTCGTATTTACGGACGGAATTCTAAAAAAAAAACAATCAAATTTAAAATCTGTTCCTATTTCAAAAGCAGTTAGATTTTGAAGGACAGTGAACAAAGAATGAAGATAGGAAGAGCCCGCCAGTCAACGACTCTTAATGGCGTCCCCTTTCTCACACAAACAATAACATCACCGCAACGCACTCACTATCTCGGGCAAATGTTATTAAATTAGCATTAACCGCTGGCCTACTGACACCAAAGAAGAGACTTGATTTGCGTGTCATTCAAGACATAATCGACACGACACGGATGGATTTAGTGATCTTTGACAACAACATCTCTCTCATCTGTGTTTGAGAACCACATCAATCATCAGATAGGATAGGATAGGGGACTCTTTTGTCCGCACTTAGCCTCTCTTCTTTCAGAGGTATGTAGCGGTGTGCGAGACAACCTTGTAGTAGCTTGACTAGTCTGTTATGATCAGTCCGCTCCATTTTAGGAGTCCTGGAAAAATGCCGTCCAGGCCTGCAGCCTTGAAAGGTAGGAAAGTGTTAATTGCCCATATCGCAGTCCTACTGGACATCCCCACGGATACCACCCCCACGGAGCCGGTGAAGGCGGTTATGTCGGACTCGAACCGACTAAAACGCACGCCGTCTTGGGTCCTTGGTTGCCGGAGGTGAGATTGCCAAAAGCATATCTCTCGCACCCCGGCAGACCCAGGACCATCTCCTTCGAGATGGCCCCCTTCGGGTTGTGGGGACCACAGTGTCCCCATCTTGCCCCGGTTACGGGGAGGTACATTTTGCGCCGCCGCCGCAGCCTGCTTCTGCTAGGGTGACAGGCGGCTCCACCGGTCACCCCCAGGCCAGCAGGGAGACTTTGGCTACTGTTTCCACTCTGGCCAGACCGGTTGATACAAACTTTTATTTCGAGTTTTCCTTCTCTTCTGTTTTACTTTTTCCGTTAGTCGCCTTCCTCTACCCCCACCCTTCGGATGAGATAAGGTCATGATACTTTTTTTCTTATCTAGGACACGTCAATTTGACTTCACCTCGCTTGATGTTAAGCTAAAGGCAAAGTCTCGGAGAGAGGGTCACCATCGTAAACATGTACCATGTTAACAGTGGTGAGACTCAGCTTGACGGCCTCATTAGATGCCTTTTCACGCCCCGCTAAAGGACCCGGGACTGCAGGAAGAAGGGCACACGTGAGCTGGCAGGGAGTTCCATGTCTTAGTGGTGTAGGAATAGGATAGGAATGAGTTACTGAAACGCTTGTATTCTTTCCCTGTCACCACACGGATAGGCACATGCTACATGCAACGATACTATCATCATTTCAACGAAATATGTTTTCATTGGTAGATGATTCAAAGTATTTAGGGCAAAGGAGGTGAAATACATAACATAAAACATAACATAAACTCACGCCTGTATTCCCCGAAGGGGTAGGCAGAGGTGCTAGCACCCACATTTCGCCAGTTTATGTTTAGGTCCCAATGTAATAGGTGGCGAGCCTATTGCCACTAACCGGGCACTTATAAACCTGCGATAAATACACACATAACTTCGAAAAGCATCGAAAAGTCATTGGTGTGTGCCATGGTAAACCTGGGATCGAACCCGAGACCTCGTCTCAGCAGTCCATTACCCATACCACGCGATAAAGGTTCGAGTGAGTCTGTTTCCACTTTCCTCGTATTAAATTATAATTTTGTATACTAATTTTAGATTGTAGGAAAATGCTACTAACATTTATGAACTCCAAGTCTAAAAGATATGTCTTAATTATTGTTAAAATCAAGCGCACACAAGTACTTAGATTTAATTCAAAACAAATAATGTAATATGAACAAATGAATTGTATCAACAATGTGTCGCAGAGATAAAAATAGTCGCCTCATAAATGATAACGTAAGCATATTATGTTCGTAAAATCATTCCCTATCACGACTTGTATACATATATAAGGTTTATTCTGATTGCTGAGGAAGTGTATAGTGACCGGCAAACTTTGTGACAATGTACTGGCTGGGGCGAAACAATGCATGCGCACCAAAAACCAATCGTAGATACAATCATGGTGACGGAGAAAGAATACAAGTACCGCCACTTCATCTCATTCGAGATCTGACGACACCTCGTCAGAGGCGACTAATCATTATAATCATTTATTGACAAAAACATATCTATACAAATAAATAAAATTGGAGTGTCTGTTTGTAATATTAAAATAACCGCTTTCTACTACATGCATATGAATGTATATACGGTACACATACCAAAATATATATTTTTAAATTTTTTGTCTGTCTGTCTGTCTGTCTGTCTGTCTGTTTGTTTTGGCTAATCTCTGGAACGGCTGGACCGATTTGGACGGGACTTTCACTGGCAGATAGCTTATGTAATAAGGAGTAACTTAGGCTACTTTTATTTTAGAAAAATTATAAAAAATAATTCCACGCGGACGAAGTCGCGGGCACAGCTAGTTTTACATATATGTCGAATACATAGGGAAAAAGAATCTTCTCGGGCGGGACTCGAACCCGCAGTCTTTCCCTTACAGGGGGAATGCCTGACCAATTCGGCTACCGAGACACGCCCGATATGATTCAAATTTCCCATCTTATACGTCTTTAAGGCGACGTGGCGTCATCTACCGATTTTCTTACGAACTATAGGAATCAATGAATGATATTACAATCATTTTTAAACATAGATTTTTGATAACTGCGCCCAAACAATTGAAGGAATTTTTACAGCATTAGGTAGGGGGAATGCCTGACCAATTCGGCTACCGAGACACGCCCGATATGATTCAAATTCGGGTTCGAGTCCCGCCCGAGTAGATTCTTTTTCCCTATGTATTCGATTTGTACAGTTAGCATACTTAATGCTGTAAAAAAAAAATCCTTTATATACATGTGCTTAAAATGAAAATAAAACAATAAATTTCGCTAAGTAATTAACGAAAATGTGTTATGGAACATTGGAACATGGAACTAATGAAAGAATACGCAGACGTTATCAGTGCGAAAGAAGGAAAACTCTCTCGGAAGTTAAATGGGCACGCAGGGTCCCCTGTTTGTTTTTTTTTTTTTTTTCGTGCGAAAAATCCCCACGGACACAACCCCTACGGAGCCGGTGAAGGCGGTTATGTCGGACTCGAACCGACTAACGCACGCCGTCTTGGGTCTTTGGTTGCCGGAGGTGAGATTGCCAAAAGCATATCTCTCGCACCCCGGCAGACCCAGGACCATCTCCTTCGAGATGGCCCCCTTCGGGTTGTGAGGACCACTGTGTCCCCATCTTGCCCCGGTTACGGGGAGGCGCATTTTGCGCCGCCGCCGCGGCCTGCTTCACGCAGGGTCCCCTGCTGGCAGTAAGTAACCCGTCTGGCCAGCATGGAAACAATAGGCAAAAGCATCCCAAAATTTGGAGAGGCCTAGGTCCAGCAATGGACTACGATAGTGATTGAACTGCTTGATTGTATCAAACTAATCCCAATCTCAAAGGATTCGCATCATTGGTTGATCAGCCCTTTTATAGCCTTTCCTTCGATACGGCCAAGTAACTGTTGGCAGGGTCTTAAATCTTACTCGTGAACATTTCGAATACATAGGGAAAAAGAATCTACTCGGGCGGGACTCAATCAAATCAATGTTTAAAAATGATTGTAACATCATTCATTGATTCCGATAGTTCGTAAGAAAATCGGTAGATGACGCCACGTCGCCTTAAAAGACGTATAAGATGGGAAATTTGGATCATATCGGGCGTGTCTCGGTAGCCGAATTGGTCAGGCATTCCCCCTGTAAGGGAAAGACTGCGGGTTCGAGTCCCGCCCGAGAAGATTCTTTTTCCCTATGTATTCGATTTGTATAGTTAGCATACTTAATGCTGTAAAAATTCCTTCACTCGTGAACATTGGTGACTAATTGGCATCATCCATACTAATATTATACCATACTAATATTATAAATGCGAAAGTAACTCTGTCTTGCTGTCTGTATGTTACGCTTTCACGCCTAAACCACTGAACCGATTTTGATGAAATTTGGTATAGGGGTGGATTAGACCTTAAGAAAGGACATAGGCTATGTTTGGTCGCGATAATCGACATCCACGCGGGCGGAGCCACGTGCAAAAGCTAGTATTCTATAAAATATTAAATGAATATATTCATAGTGCAGTAACAAATGTCTGGTAATAATGCCCCGTTGGGTCCCCGTAAGAGGGCCAGGCCCAAGAAGTCCTGGCTTGACGTCGTGGAGGGTGACATGCGTATCAACTGTCAATGGTCTCGCTTTGGAAGGAATCAGGAAAATATCTCTCTGATGATGATAATTATATTCATAGTGCAGTTATTTGATTTTCTATTCAACCACTGTTTGAATTATCACAATGCCAGCCTAATTTAGCCAAACATAATATCTACAACCATTAAAAACACAGGCTTAATTGAATAATATCAGCCCCTAATTACAATGATAATTACTTTCATATCTATTTGTAACTATTCCTACAATCTCATGTCTTTGGCTGATATTGTATTTCAATGAAATCAATCCAGTATTCATACTAAATTATAAATCTGAGTGTCTGTACATCTACCCTCTGAGTTACTACATAATGCATATATGAAAACATATTTCTGAGAAGTTGCATTTGTGAATTACGGAGAAGTTCTTAATAAAACATGAGCATTAGCGACTTAAGTGGAAGTTCATTAATAAAACATGACATAAAAGGGTATTTTGATACAGCTTATAGTTTTATATAGCTTTGTTCATTGGCAAAGTGCACAGGTACATGACATATTGATACAACTCTGTTGGTTGTTTTCGTAAATAAATTTTAATAAGTAAGTTAGAAAGTAACAATGAGTTAACTTTTTTTTTCTTTTTTCGTGCGGAAATCCCCTTGGATACCCATAACAATGAGTATACCAATACTTTGGTGCTTTTTTTAACTATAGAGGTGTAAGCTCATAGCTTTTGTTTATTTATTTAATCCATACTAATATTATAAATGCGAAAGTAACTGTCTGTCTGTCAGTTTGTATGTTACGCTTTCACGCCTAAACCACTGAACCGATTTTGATGACATTTGGTATAAGAATAGATTAGACCATGAGAAAGGACATAGGCTATGTTTGGTCGCGATAGCCGACATCCACGCGGGCGGGAGCCGCGGGCAATAGCTACTTTTTTTATAAATGTTGGAAGAAGTAAGTTTTCCAAAAATATTATTACAATAAGTCCCGAGCTAATATATAAAAATTATGGTATAGTAATATTACTTATTATATAAAAATATTATTACCTACTAATATAATGATGCTCCAAGCTGGTGTCTCTATTCCACAGTATTGAAGTATAGAACATTCTATTTCACTTTGGCCACTACACTAAATCACACTAAATTGTGCCTAAGGTTTCAAGTTTGTTTGTCCGTAACCAGAGGTAAAGAGAGAAGAAGATTGCATGGAGGTTAAAGTGCACAGCTTCACAAAGCCCACCTGATGGAAAGTGTTTGCTGCCTATGGATATGTGCAATACTAGGGCATCACACTCATGCCGCTGACCTTGTAAAAGTTCTTCATCTATTTATAACCAAAAATATTACATACTACCTGTTGCCCGCGGCTCCGCTCGCGTGGATGTCGTTTATCGCGACTAATAGCCTATGTCCTTTCTCATGGTCTAATCTTCCCCTATACCAAATTTCATCAACATCCATTCAGTGATTTAGGCATGAAAGTGTAACAACAGAGAGACAGACAGAGCTACTTTCGCATTTATAATATTAGTATGGATGTTCAATGTTATTCAAAACTCAGTTCTCATAACATAACATAACATAAACTCACGCCTGTATTCCCCGAAGGGGTAGGCAGAGGTGCTGGCACCCACATTTCGCCAGTTTATGTTTAGGTCCCAATGTAATAGGTGGCGAGCCTATTGCCATTAACCGGGTACTTATAAACCTGCGATAAATACACACATAACTTCGAAAAGCATCGAAAAGTCATTGGTGTGTGCCATGGTAAACCTGGGATCGAACCTGAGACCTCGTCTCAGCAGTCCATTACCCATACCACTAGGCTACCGCAGTTCTCACGGAATCATAATCAAATATTATACTACTTAATGTAAATGAAGGGCTTCCAGTAAAAATGGTATTGCCAGCAAAATCATTGTGGTATGCAATAAATGTGTGATAAATAGAAACCTTCTTTGTTGAAGTATTAGAAGTTATTTTGTATATCTGTGCCTACCATGAATGGAGGTATAAGGAGCCGAGGAAAATTGGTAGGAATGTGTGAAAGAGGACATAGTAAGGAAGGGACTGGAGAGTTGATACCTGGAAACATTGTTATCAACTTAATGCAAATGCAAACCTAATTACATCCAAATTTGAAGTTCTGTGTCATCTCCCTCCATAGTAAATAATTTATCACAGTATACAGTTGACAAGGACAAGGAGGGTTAAATTTTTACAAAACAACTTCATATGAGGGTTACATTTTTACAAAACAACTTCTTAAAATCAAGTGCGGTAATAAATAATTACTGCACTTTTTTTTAATGACTGTTTATACTGGAGATTGATGGCGCTTGGTGGAATTTGCTACACATATTGAATAACACACTTGTACTTTTCCACTGAGTTTTTTTTAATCTTTATTTTTTTTAAAGAGGGCTTTGTACACATACTGCACTTTTCAATGTGAAAAAGTACAACCATATCTCTTTGTCAACTATACATGTATTAAATCTATGAGTTTTGAGCAAATAGCTGTGTAAATCTTATTCAATTAGCTTGATCGTTAGAGGTCACTGGTGAATAAATTACAATGACTAAACAAATTTAGATGACACAAGATTTACCTGAACATGTAGCATTCTTATGGTAATTTTATGACATTATAAGTCTCTAGTTACACAAGCAAGTAATTATACTGTGCTATCATATCTAGTAAATAAGTTGCTAGCGATAAAAAAATATAGCAAATTAGGGTAACAACTATTTCTCTATTTTAGAAAGAAGTAAGGAGAGATGTGAGTTAACTCATCTTTCTTAACTTATCTTTACCAATACTTTCGATTATAAGATTAGTTTAGCTTGACTTACCGGATAAAAGTCCAACAAAAACGCAATTAGACACCATTGACAAGTCTGTAATTAATACTAAAATAGTCAACTGTGCACAAAAAAAAACAATTTGTTGTTGTTTTTTTTTTCTATCAGACCTTGAGGCTTGCGAACTACAAAAGCGACTGCAATAACGTCTCACTCAGTACGGTAAACAAGAAATTGTTATCTACACGTCCGTATTATCGTAGCGAAATCACAAAGAAACAAAAGGTATTACAATGACACTTTATCAGTCACTCTTCGGCGCAGTTAGAAGGACCTACATAATATAATTTCTCGATCAATTTGCCCGTCGCACACCAAAACGTGTCTATTGTGATGATGACTAACCGCTTATGCCCGTATCACTTCGTTTCCTTCGCCTCGGCGATTAAAAAATTACCCATAGACGCCCTCATCAGAATCAGCTGTACGTCACTAAAGTACTAGATGTAGGCCTCACAGACTTTAAACACTTGTGCATTAGACTACCGTGCCGAGTAATACAACTAATCTTCTCTTTTCATAAGCATTCTTAACAGTATTCGATAAAATGACGCATTTACTTGATTGTAAGGATATGAAAGACGTACCCTCCCTGTTGTTATACCGCTGTTTTGCACTTTTCCTCTGGCGACAAATCCTCACAAGGTCGCCGTGTCACCGAAAATATCATTAATTACACTCTTTAGCGAATAAAATCATTAATTTTAAATGCTAAACTGGAAAATCTAGCACAGAAATGCAAAACGACCACGAACAAACATGGAAGCGAGAGAGCGAGCAAGACGTTTCATTTCACTAAAAACTGTCTATGGCTCGAGTATACGTCATTATTATGAAATGTAAGCAGATTGTCTATGATTAATAACTAATAATTATTTTATTATGAGAAAATACAATGTTCAGTAAATGTAAATTACAATCTTAAAAACGCACCATTAAACAGTGAACCGATGGCCGCCAGCCGTTGGAGCGAACGAGTCTTAGAGTAGAGTGGAGACCGTGAGAAGACAAATGAAAGGTAGGGCGGGCGCCCCTAGCCAGATGGATTTACAATCTGAAGGAGTTGGCTGGGACAGACTGGATGAGGAAGGCGAAGGATTGGAAGAAATGCCGCACATTGGGAGAGGCCTATGTCCAGCAATGGACGGCAATAGGCTAATTGATTGATTGATTAAAACAGTTTTAGATTTTTAAAATTGAGACCACATTGCCGTCCTAGCTTAGATTACTTTCCGAATAAGTATACAAATTAAAAACATACACAATACTTCTACCTACTATGACTTAGAATACAGAACAAATATTCTACTCAACTCTGAGCTACTTAATAATACTGTAAGGACCTGTATCCGTCACAGTTGAAAAAAATAGAAGTTTAAACGATTTTGACAATTATTGTACAAATTTGACGTTGACATTTGATGACAGATTACTAATTTCCAGAATTTTGTTTTGTCCTTGCAAGTCGCATGTGGTTTTTACAGTTTTTTATTTAATTGCGCTGCGTTTTACTTCACCACAGAGTAATATAACAAATAATAAATCAGGTTGGTACCATAATTTTCAGAAATGAAGATAACCAGGTATAAAAAAGTGCAGAAATATCTGAAATTCTATTACAATAACTACGGCTTCCATCAGCCATACCAAGTATTGATCGACGGCACATTTTGTTTTGCAGCATTTAAAGTAAGTCTTCTTCTCTTACTTAACTTACAAATAACTAACTAATTATTCGAAACCCATAAACATATTTGATTATTATGAAGAAGGAGACTTAGTTTTAATTACTGTTACCTAGGCCGTTTTTCGATTGTTTGTATCATAACTCTTTAAACATCTCCAGAATGGATAGTAAATACCGTCGTATCGCTCGTCTGATCGACATAGTGGATGACGAATGGCGGGCGGAGCAACTCCCTCACGAGGACATCCAGGTCCCCTTGGAGGAACTGCCAGACCCTGAAGCCGACAGCGCAGACTCCCACCTTACGCTCAAAGAGCAAAGCATGCGTTGGCAAGAGAACTTCCCTGAGCCAGCTAGCAGTAATTAAAACTAGGTATTCTATTTTATTGCTTTACATTATTAAAACCTACATTGAACAATGTATTTGTTGATGTTATAGCTTGATTCCTATATCTTGGATCTAAATTGTGAGATATAAAAGGCCCTGTCACACATAGATTGTTTTATAATAATGTATACTTGTTAATTAGAGCTTGTCTACCACAGTAGTACCCGATGATATCTTCAAAATACATACAAGAAATGTGTACTGCTCATTAGAGCATATTTTTAGGTCCAAGCACCAAAGCCCAACTGTCAATCAGCAGGTGTACTAAGATAAGGGACTCTTTTATCTGCACTTAGCCTCTTTTCTTGGGCCATTGTACGTGAAGCAGTAAACTACCTCTACATAAATATACCCATGTGGTGGACATGGAAGATCTTCATAGGTGGACCCTATGTACTTAAAATATTTACATATATTTACCCCTGTTTAACATATCTCTACTGATCTATCCGTACTGAAGAAAGGAATTTTTTTCCACTTTTAGTTACTAGGGAGGGTATATTATTATGGGTATTTTATTTCCCCATATGGTGATGATACCAATTTCCTGAATTATTTTTTAGTACATATAAGTAGAAAAGTATTCCCCCCCAGTAGCTAAATATATAAAAAAAAAAATCCTTTCTTCCCTAACAGTAGGGATATGTGGAACACACAATATTTACAGTCTATTGTCCTCAAAATTTTACTTATCATTTCATTTATTGCATTCCAGGAACAAATAAATATAAGAGAACAAATACCAAAATATTTAAACTCACAAACAAAACTGCTAACAACTCGTTGTATAATAATAGAAACTGAAAAACTGGCTAAGAAGACTCACGGAGCCCTGACCATACTCAAACAATATGGTATACATGAATGTGGCCACAAGGAACCCATCGGTGGATCAAATTGTATACTGGCCATGATCGGGAAACGAAATGACAAGCATTACATCCTCGCTACACAAGACAGGGATTTGCAAGAAAATTATAGGCAAAAGGCAGGTGTACCATTGCTGTATTTACACAACAAATCACCCACATTAGACAAGCCTTCTACAAGTAGTTATGCGAAGGCCGGACAGAGTTTAGAATCAGTTTTTGTCACTGAGACGCAGAATGAGGCTTTGCAATCTATGAAAAAAGTATTTGGTTTAGAAGAGAATAAAGAAGAATCAAAAGTTCCGATTAAAAAGAAGAAACCTCATAACCCTAATCCTCTTTCTTGTAGGAAAAAGAAGAAGAAGCCTGTTAATGGCAATAAAGTTCAGAAAGAGAGTGTTAGTGAAGGCAAAGTTAGGAAAAGAAAGAAAAAGAAGCTGCCCCAACATGTGAAAGAACAGTTGAAAAGATCAGCCAGTATTGGATAATAAAATGGTTTGTAATAACATGTTATTGTTTCATTCATTCAGCCTTGTTCTTTACTAGCATAGAACCACCCTATGTCTTCCAGTGGGTGTCGTAAAAGGCGACAAGGTGAATGCAGACTTAGCCGCACCGCACGCACCGCAGTACCCGCATTCGGAATCCTTTATATGAAGTTATATGCAATCTCGCATACCTATCGCAGTACCTTTTTTTTTTTTCGTGCCGAAATCCCCTCGGATACCCCCCTTCCGGAGCCGGAAGGGGAGGTTATGTCGGACTCGAACCGACTAAAACCGCACGCCGACTGTGGGTCGTGGTGCTAGGCCGGAGGTGAGGTTGTCATCGACATATCCCTCGCACCCCGGCTGACCCAGGGCCATCCCTTACGGTCTAGCCCTCCTCGGGAGGGGGGACAACGGTGTCCCCGACTCGACCCCGGAATGGGGAGGCGCGCTTCTCAGCGCGCCGTCGCCGTGGCCTGCTTCTGCTGGGGTGACAGGCGGCTTCACCCGTCAACCCCAGGCCCGCGCTCATGGGGGACGGAGGTCAGTCAGTGCCCTCCTAGCCTCCTAGCCGCGGCTGATGACGTCCCAACGTCGTCGATCTGCGCGCATCGGACGCCGTGGAGTATTGCATTTTCTTCTTCCTCGAATAATATTGTTCGTCAAAAATGATGAATGTATGTTTTAAATTGGAAACTGAATGAAAAAAATTCAGTGTTGCGTGCCGCGGCGGGAACCTTAAGGGATAGGGCTGTTCTCCATCCGACAGTAAACATAACAGCCCAAGACAAAGTACCCGCTAGACGGCAATAGGCTCGCCTCCTATTACATGTGACCGAAAATCATAGTTGGTGAAACGTGACTGTTAATATCACCTCTGCCTACCGCTTCGGGGATACAAGCACGAGTGTTTGTATGTTTCGTTCTAATTAATACTCAGTATATACTAAAGAACCATACATTTTCCAAGTGCCCTCATTGTTCAGTAAACAATCTGGGTTAAGGTACCTAGGCGCGGTTAACATACGGATGGGTGATCGCATGGTGGGTGGCAGGTGCATGGGTATCTGCTTGGTGGGTCGCATATGGATGGGATGGTGCCCGCTTAGTGGCTAGCATATTTGCAGCATTGCCCAGATGAAAAATATACAGCCCATATATTTCATCCGGGCACTTTAAAATGGGTCCTGACTGTCAATAGTAGTTAGGTGAAAATGGAGGCCTCTACTGTCAGTGGTTAGGAACCTGGCTGGGAGGTGATACCGCAGTCGCTTTTCCAATATAGCCAGACTCAAGACGGCAAACACCTTGAATGTGACTAGGCCCAATGCTAGAATGATGATCAATTTTTTAAATCCCTTATCGTAAATTTTTATTTTTATTCATACCATTCAATTAATATCACTATCATCACTTACATAGTTTATAGCAAAGTCGCTTTCCGCGGCTGTCCGTCCCTATGTATGCTTATATCTTCAAAACTACGCTACAGATATTGATGCGGTTTCTTTTTATAGATAGATTCAAAAATAAGGTTTATATGTATAATATACATGCTTAATATTATAGTAAAGGGCGGATCGGACTCCACGTGGGCGGATAAAATTTGGCGGTACGAAGTTCGCCGGATCAGTTAGTTATTCATAAAGTAATATTAAGCATATGGCAACGCAGTGACGCAAATAAAACCAGATATAAAAAGAGGTAGATAGGTACATTTTATTTACCAGGATAGGGCCATACGAACTTGAGTCTGTACGCGCCGAAGGTAAGTATGTGTATGAGCGGTAGATTGGACAAGTACACCGTATGGAAATGCGTGATGATGTCGTAACACTCCTGTGGCTTGAACACCTCTTGTCCGGTCGGGGAATCCTGGAAATTTAAACTTTTTATGACGTTTGTTAGAGTAATAGAGTTCATGACACGGGTCCCGATCGACGAAGATTTTCATGGCCTTAAACTCAATCTCGCCCGCTAAATGATGGAAGCAGCTTTCTTCTCGAGTTTCGGGAGTTAGACGGTAATTTAGGAGGAGATAGCAGAGTCCCGGACTCGCACAGTGCAAGCTTTTGATGATGCAAGGGATTTGATTTGATTGCATTCAGATGACAATGAATATTGGTTGAGAAGGATGAAATATATTAGTTTTCATCTACCTATAGAATTTGTTATCTAAATATATAAAACTCAAAGGTGACCGATTGACTGACTGACATAGTGATCTATCAACGCACAGCCCAAACCGCTGGACCGGGCTGTAATTTGGTATGCAGGTAGATGTTATGACATAGGCATCCGCTAAGGATTTTTGGTAATTCTGCTACTAAAGGGATAAAACAAGGGATGGAAGTTTGTATGAAAGTCCGTCATTTTCAGAGATAGACGCACTAAATTTCATAAACCTGTGTCTATTAAGAAATAAATGAACACGTGTATCAGCGTTTTTCAAAATTTTACTACTAAGAGTGTAAAATAGGTGATAAACTTTTGAATGGAAAGTTCTACGTCTTTTGAGAAATGTTTTGTCGCGATAACCGACATCCACGCGGGCGAAGCCGCGAGCAAAAGCTAGTTCTGAATAAATTTCAATGTTTATGTTAAAAGAAAAGCAAAAGTCATACCTCTATCGTATGCCTGATCATTGTCTCCTTGAAATACTGCCACAGGGCGACTGGCGACTGCCAATAATACCACCTGAAGTATTGATGGGCATCGACATAGAGAGTCAGCATCACTGACAGTTTGAACGAATCGAAATCCCGCTGGGCTGCATAGTCGATGACCTCCGCCAGTAAGCTGACTAGGAAATTCTTCTCAGATAAGTCGAAATTACGTATAACTGCCTTTTCGACTAGAATTTGACCTGAATGAAAAATACTGTGCAGAGCATTTATAAGAATCTAAAGAAGTACTGTGTTATACATCTATGAGCCTGTAGCGATACCACATGTATCCAGCGCCATCTAGCGACATCAAACCGAACTACGAATCCTGCATCGCGAAAGTGAAGTTCGTTGGGCCGCGGCCCGCCAGGCGTGATCAACTGGTTGGAGGATCCTCTCTTTGTGATGGAGGAATATCTCACCTCGTTCCTCCACAAGCCTATATCCATTTTAGAATTTTATAGCGGTATTCTGGAGTACCTGGTTCGGCAGCTCCATTCGGTGTACCCATGCAGGGCAACAGAGACGGAGCGCCTCGGTGCCTGCCTACGTCAGATAACGGTCTCATCATACCACTATACACCACCCACACTGACAGGGGTGGAATCCGGTATATCTACCACCTCTAAACCCCTACCACACAAAAAGGTAGCAGTAAGTATCTACCCTCTACTAATCTAAAAAAGGGAGGTGCCGTATATTACTTAGCAAATTAACAGAAAATAAAAAAAAGTTAGATAGGTATGTAAGGGCATTTCCCTTCTCCATAAACATATCACAGTATTGGAGGGTTCTCCAATTCTATGGTAGGTAGGTAGGTACTCTACGTATCTATTGATGAAAAGGGTGTTACGACAATGGTCAAGCCTGACATAAGACAAAGCAAAATCTGTTGGCTACTTTAACTAACTTTAAGATCTAATCTCATAGCAGTCGTCAAAGAAAGAAAGAAAAAGACATGACTTTTTTTTATAAAGTACACGTCAATTTGACTTCACCTCGTCTGATGGCAAGCTAAAGGCAAAGTCTCGGAAAGAGGGTCACCATCGTAAACATGTAGGTAAGTACCATGTTAACAATGGAGTCACTGAAACGTTTGGTTCTAAAAGGTATATTCTGCACCGTATACGGATGGCATCTTAGCCCTGCACTTATGAAACGACTTTCTTTTTAAACCATATACCTAAAGAAATATAACTAGGTTAAGTACCTAAGAACTTCTTAAGGCCAAGTTCAGGATCAGCATCCGCACTTGCAATCATTCTCACAACGTCTTCCTCATTAAATATATCTCTTATCTTCAGTGTAGGTTGTATCTCCGGCTTAAGGAGTACGAAAGGAGGAGCGTCGTTCTCCTTCAGAGAGTGGAAGTAGGAGGGAGCTGAGATTTGCTGCTTGAGCGTGGCGCCCGACACAACGTGCACGACCTGAGCCGAGGCTGCTTTTATTTTTTCTTTTACAGAAGCTTCGGACACATGCTCACTTGTGTTTGAGTCTGTTTGGGGCTCCATTTCTGTGATTAGAGAATTGATGGCGAAAAATGTATCGAGAGTTGGTAAACAAGATTTTAATGGGCTGTTTTTGTCGTTTTGACATTTAAATCAGTCTATGTAATGAAAAGTATATTATGGAGGTTTTATTTCAGATAAAACTTAACTAAAAAATCACAAAAATAGAGTTTACTGTGTTTTCAAAGAACTCAATGCTATTTTGCAATACATTGGGTGGGTATGCATGAGAACGATCCTATATCGGCTATATCTTGTGAAAAGGCGTCTCCCAACTTGTTCAAGACTCCAAATGAGTACCTACCTACATAAATATTTTGATGATGCTCTCGATCTTGGTATTTATGATACAGTTTGCGGCGAAAGTCCAAACCTATTTTCAGCTCTTGTGTTAAGGAATCGAGAATGCGGATAAACATAGTATACTTTTATAGAAACTTTTTTTACACCCAGACCAATGCAAATAGTATGTCTATTTGCATTGCATTCATGCATACAAATATTTGCACTGAGGGGGGATCGAACCCGCTCCTCCTGCGTGGCAGTCGCGTTCACTACCGCCACGCCACAGAGGCTGCCGTGATTAATAAATGAATTTAAAAAAAGTAATTAGTATATTATATCTGGTATTCGAACACATACAGGAAGATGAGAGTGTTTGATAGATGAAATCATCTTCGCGTTAGTCCCGTTCCAAGGCTGACGTTATTTTTTGAGAATACCTTCTTTATACCCACCCTGCAGTGTGTATTCCTAATAGTAGAGAGAGAGGAAGGAAGAAAATTGAACATTGAACTTCTATCGAGCAAATTATCGAAGCCATTATCATCAGCAATTACTTAGGTCGGCCAGTGTTACGGTCTAGACTAGAAGATGCTATATCAAAATGAACAATGACATAATATTTTTTAGCTTTATTTTCTTAATTAATAACATACTTAAATAATTATTTACATTTTGATCAGTATCAACAACATATCGAAATGTATTTATACGACATTCCACATTTGGCATTTGATATTTGTTGAGGGTAGTACAGTCAACGGCAAAAGTTGCTGAACAGGAATTAATTAATATTAAAACTGTTCAACTTAAAAAAAAATATTTTTTAAGTATACTTGTTATTACTACTATAACGAGGTTCAGCGCATTTATCTAAGATTTCATTTATTTATTAAACTGTTTGTACGAATACAAAATGATTATACAGAGGCGTGCCCATAGGCATTTTCTGCCAGTTAACCTAAGAGCTCCTTCAATTAAGAGGCGTGAAGAAGCGCTGCAGTGGCGCCTTATGGTGCGCTAGTCGCGAGCGCTAATTTTCATACAATTTCTAGAAGCACAGTTGCAGTGCCACTCTACGATAGAGAGGCGTAAATTAGTAATGGCGGACCACGAGGCGCCATTGCAACCCTTCCTCATGCCTCTAATTTGAAGGCGCTCTTAAGTTGATGCAGAGATAAGTTAAAGGTAGGTGCATGACGTATTTCATATCACGTGATTATTAAATTAAATTAGATTTTCGATGCTTTTCGAAGTTATGCGTGTATTTATCGCAGGTTTATAAGCGCCCGGTTAATGACAATAGGCTCGCCACCTATTACATAGGGACCTAAAAACATAAACTGGCGAAATGTGGGTGCTAGCACCTCTGCCTACCCTTTTGGGGAATACAGGCGTGAGTTTATGTTTATGTTGTTATGTGATTATTAAAAAGGTTTCAGAGCCAACTTTATCTGTAAATTGGAATGTGTTAAGCTACTTTCTGTCGCTGACTGTACTTTCGCGTTTAAGATCGTCCTCGCTTATCACGAGCTTTTATTTTCAACTCATTTATGCTTTGTTTTGTTGTCTGTATGTCAAAGTTATCCCAGTATCGTCCGGGACCTGACGGTTCATCTTCAGACGAAGAGGAAGAAGTATTACTACTGCTATCTGATTCAGTTTCAACCTTCTTCTTGCTATGTTTTTCTTTCCTTTTAAAATAATCATCATTTTCATCGTCAATTTTCTTGTTTTTCCTTTTGAAATAGTCTTCGTCATCGCTATCCTTATTCTTATTTTTCTTTTTATCTTTTTTTGATTTCTTCTCCTTTTTGTTTTTATCTTTATGTTCTTTCTTCGATTTTTTGGTTTCGACATCGTAAATTTTATAATTACTTTTATTTTGGTCTTCATAATTGTTATCGTCTTCCTGGTAGCTTTCATTTCTATAGTCTTTCCGTCTAGATTTCGAACTATTTTCTTCATAAATGTCTCGTTGCTTCTCTTCAGTTTTATTTTTCTTACGACTACTTTCATGCTCGCTTTTATCTTCCGTAAGACTGTCATCTCTTCGAGATCTGTCGTCATATTTCTCTTCTTTTTCGTCCCGTTTACGTGCCTTATCTTTTCTTATTTTTTCTTCTCTATTATCACTACTTCTGTGGTCATCTTTCCGTACAATTTCATCATCTGTTCGTGTTTTATGATCATCCTTTTTTCTTTTATAATCATTTTTGGAATTATCATTTCTATATGATTTATCATCCGCTCTGCTACGATGATCGTCTTTCGGCATTTTGTTCTCATCATTATACCTTCTATCATTTTCTAAGTGTGATGTATCATTTTTCCGGCGACTTGTTGTACTATCATCAGCTTTCCGTGGCCTATCATCATCTCTTTGTTTTCTGTCATAAGTTTTAGCGTTTCTTTCATCATCACGTGCATCAGGATAGCGGTTTTTATTGTCATCTTTATAAGTTTTGCTATCATTCTTGCGTGGCTTATCACTTTCATTACGATCCTGATCTTTATGATCGTAACGACTTCTTCCTTCATCTCTCCCTGACCCTCTATCACTTTCGTTATGACCGCGGTCTCTATCTCCATAACGGTCTTTGCCATCGTCTTTTTTAGACACTCTGTCACCTTCATTACGTCCCCGATCTTTATAATCGTCACGACTTTTTCCATCATCTCTCCCGGTCTGCCTTTCGTCTTCGTTTCGGCCCCTTCCTTTATCATTGTATCGACTTCTCTCATCATCTCTTACTGCTCTATCATCATTCCTGCGCTGTCTTAAGTTTTCCCTACTCCTACTTCTATTCCGTCTGGAATTGTCGTTATCTGTTTCCCGATCCTCATTTCGTCTGCTTCTGTTGTCATTACCATTCCTATGGTCATTTCTTCTATCCTCTCTATCTCTTCTTTCAGGTCTTGAATCTGTTCTTCTAGCATCTTTACCATAAGTTTCATAAAAACCGTCATGTCCCCACCTTTCGTCCTTCTCTTTAGCGACTTCTTCTGCAAGTGTAGATTGTTCCTTTTCTTTGTTTTTCTTTTTGGATTTATCTTTTTTCTTCTTGGAACTTTCATCTTCTTCGTCTAGAAATTATAATTTTGACATTAACAAGATTATTTACTGTTATTTTAGTATACTACTACTAACATTTGATATTATGGTAATATGTGTTAGGTTTATGCTTGTCGTCATGGGCGTCAAAACAAAATAAGTAAATCCAAAGTCGATGGATTTATCTTGTTTAGTTTTGGAGTTCCTTAAGTTCTTTAGCCAGTGGAGGCTGTGTAGTGAGTTTGGCGTTTGCCCTATGGAATGTTGCGAAGAAATACATGGCGAAGAATACACCTGTAAGAGATCGCTCTTAACGATAAGGCCGCCATTTGTACATATGTCATGCATTGTCCATACATTTACTGTATTATAGGTGTACAATAAAAAAATATCTACACCTCTGCATTAAGAAAGAATACACCTCTTGATAATAAAAAAAATGGCCCATTTATTTAATGTTATTATGGTGTATGAATATTTGCTTTAAATATTATGTTATTATAATATATGGACACATAAATTGGTAATTACCACTGGAATCACTTGAATCACTGGAAGAATCTGAGCTGGAACTGGAGTCCGAGCTGGAATCTGAACTGGATTCACTGTCCACCTTAATCTCAGTCACAGGCGGCGGCACATTCTGGAATATCAAACATCATTTTATTATTAGCTAGCTTTTGCCCGCGGTTCTTATCACGATCAATAATAGCCTATGCCCTTTTTCAAGATCTAATCTGCTCCTATACCAAATTTTATCAAAATCGGTTTTGTGGTTTAGGCGTGAAAGCGAACATACAGAAAGACAGATAGACAGACGGTTACGTTTGCATTATTTTATAATATAAGTATGGATTAGAAAATTTGTTAAAGTTTCGGAGATACCCAATAGTAGTTATATTATGAATGATGTCACAACATTATTGTCAAATCATTTACAAATTATTGATTAGGTTTTTTTTTATAAAAGGACCCTTTAATTTGACTTCACCTCGCCTGATATTAAGTTAAAGGCAAAGTCTGGAAAGAGGCTCAGCATCGTAAACATATACCATGTTAACAATGATGGCAGCACTTAGCTTGACTAAAGGATAGGGCTGTTTAACATCAGACAGACTAGGGGTTTGCGGCTTCGGGAGCGTTCCCCTTACACCCAGTATATACAGCCCAGAGGTTTAGTCGCAAAACGTCCCATTCTCAAAACGTCCCATTCGCAAATTGTCCCATGTATGGTAGCTGGTGGAAAACAAATATTAGTAGTTGATTTATTTACACTATTACTATAGGTATATGAAAAAAAATGTGTTTTATTTTATGGATTTTGTTTTCCACCAACAAACATGGGACAATTTGCGAATAGGACGTTTTGAGAATGGGGCATTGTGCGAATGGGACGTTATGCGACTAAACCTATGTGGGACCGAATACAATGATTTGTGAAATGTGGGTGTTAATTCATCTCTGCCTAACACTCCGGGTATAAAGGCGTGATTATATGTATGTTCCTATCGCATGGCTTGAGGCTCGAAACCAAGGTTGCCATGTATCGTGCTGCGGTTCTATCGGCGCTGTTATACAGCTCTGAAACATGGTGCGTTTACAGAAGGCATATACGCATTTTGGATCAGTTCTACCTACGCTGCCTACGCGAAATCTCGAACAAAGGATGGCGGGATAGAGTGTGCAATACATATATATTGGGGCGATGTAAAGTTTATGGCATAGAGGCCTACTTGGTGTGAAGACAGTTGGGGTGGACGGGACATATCAGACGCATGCCAGATCAACGTCTCCCTAAACTCCTGCTGTACGCGGAACTTGCACAGGGTAAACGCAAGCAAGGAGGCCAGCTCTTGCGCTTCAAAGACATGCATAAGCACCACTTGAAGAACTGCAAAATTGACGTAGACACATGGGAGCACCAGGCCGATGATCGTAGCGAGTGGCGAAAATCGATTAATAGTGGCGTCCAGGATTTCGAAGCAGCTAGGACTCTTAGTCTGGACAGGGCGAGAGAGGCTCGTAAGACCAGGTCACGTAGAGTATACACCTACAACTACGTCAACAACATCCTGACATGCACTACCTGCAACCGCACCTTAAGCAACAGACTGGGATACACCAGCCATATCCGGGCGCATGAACGAAGAGATTCCCCAGTCCAGCGTCAGTCACCGTAGCCGAAATCGGCTGGGAATCATCACCATGTCACTCAATTGTAAAAAAAAAAAAAGAAATGCCCGCTGAGTTTCTTGCCGGATTCTTTCATTACATAAAAGTTTTTGACATTGACTCATAAGGAATGAGAAAAATTTCGTGATGGACTCGCCATTCAGCCGGAGTTCTCGGACCGCGCGTAGCCCACCTCCGCACTCACACTCACAAGAAGAGAGCACACCAGCCCCCACTGCACCTCAGCTCTCCGTGATCTCTACTCCAGAGATTCAAAAATGGATGAGCCAGATTGATAGCCTGCTTACCGAAGTATGCTCTATTTCAACCGAAGCAGGTAAGCTCAACAGTGAAAGCAAGGTTCGAATATCGAATATATGTCGAAGTGTGATGCATGGAGTTTCTCAGATGGCAGTGCAGTATCAATCAGTGAAACAGAAGCTCATATCAGCCCACGCCGAAATTGAGTCCTTGGGAAAGGCTAATGACACCTGTCTGCAACTGCGAGAGCTGAAGAACGGTATCCAGAATGCTGCTAAAGTGACACATTCTCAGTCCTGTGTCTCCTATGCCGACATCATAAAGACAGGTAAGGGAAATCTTGCTTGCCCTCCAAAAACTGCTAGCTTAACAATATATCCAGCCGATAAAGAAAAGTCTAGTGAGGATACCAAAAAGATGGTGCAGGATATCATCAAGCCTGACAAATTAAAGATCCATATTCGCGGGCTAAGAAAAATCAGGAACGGTGGTATAATTATAAGCACAGCAGGAAAGGATGACCTGCAAAAACTGAAATCATCACAGCAGCTACAATTATCGGGCCTTAAAATCGAAGAGACTTCTAAAAAGAGGCCTAGATTGATTTTTCTCGGTGTACCGTCTGATACCTCAGAACAACACTTGTTCGACTGCCTTTTCGAACAAAACATTACCGAAATGCATCCAAGCCTGACCCGTGAACATTTTTTGAGCTCTATCAAACTAAGCCATAAATCTGGTAAAAAAGACAGTGCTCACAGTAACTACATTGTGGAGGTAACCGCCGAGATTAGAAACATTCTAATTAAACAAGAACGCATATTTGTAGATTGGACTTCATGCCCAGTCCGAGACTTCACACTTGTAACTAGATGTTACAAGTGTCAACAATATGGACACTCAGCTAAATACTGCCGAGACACGGAACCAACTTGTGGTCACTGTGGATGCGTTGGCCACACACTTAAAGAGTGCTCGGCTCGTGATCAATCGCCTAAATGTGCATCTTGCATGCGCTTCAAGAAGCCACACAATCATGGTACTGGTGACGTACAGTGCCCGGCCCGAAAAAGTGCAGAGGACCGACTACTTCAATCAACAGATTATGCGGGCGCCTAGAGCGCCGAATAAAACACTTTCCTAGCCCTACGGTAGTTAAAAGGATATTATGGATGATGTACATAAAGAAATTGAGGACTTGGGGGATAGCGGCTCATACTTGTGTTCGCCTAGTGAGTGCAAATTGGAGATAGGTAATAAAAACTCTCGTATTAAGATTTTTCATATGAATATACGTAGCATAAATCGTAATTTTAATCAACTGTTAGTTTTGTTAGCAGAAATCAAGTGTACTTTCGACGTCATCATTTTGTCTGAGTGCTGGTTAAGTAAAGTGTCGAACATTCCACCGATGTCCGGCTATGACTCATATAGTACCAATGTAAACATTAATCAAAACGATGGCGTAGTGATATATGTGAAAAGCAACTTACGATGTCTAATTGAATGCCCTACATTTAATGAAGGTTCTGTCGTAGTGTGCAAATTTAAAAGCGACCTTGCTGTCGTTGCAATTTACCGCTCGCCATCGTTTTCTAGCACAGACGTGTTTACAAACGGTTTGTGTGAAGTTACTGTGTCTATTCTTGGCGATATTAATATTGACATCTTACCGGGGATTGATTCTCCTGCTGCTGACCAATACCTGGAGATGTTGGCGGAACAAGGCTACCTCTCTAAGCATTTTTTTGCAACACATGACAAAACTTGCTATGATCATGTTATTTTAAAATCTAAGCTTAGCTCTAAAACCTTAGTAGTTACATCGACAATAACAGACCATTACTCAACCATTGTGTGCATTGATTATTCTAAAAGGCACATGAATTCTCCATCATACATAAAGCGTCTAGACATTGAAGCGGCACTAAATGAACTTCGACAGTTAGATTTTAGTGAATTAACGAACATGACTGACCCGAACACTTACACTGACTTACTAATCTCTAAGATAATGAAGACCATAGAAAATTGTACTAAAATAAAACTGTCAACTTCAAAAAAGTACGCCATTAAACCGTGGACAACCCCAGGCCTCTTAAAATGTATAAGAAACCGTGATAGATTGCATCTAAAAAGCAGAAGCGATCCGAATAATGTGACCTTAAAAATAACCTATACAAGATACCGGAATTTTTGCTGTAGGTTATTAAATAAATTGAAGCGTGTGCATGAAGCAGGACAGTTTCAAAGAGCGGGAAAAGATCCAAAGACAACTTGGAAAACTATAAAGATGGTTGCAAATATGTCAGTTAAATCCACCCGGTCCACCAATTTGTTGCTAGCGGCTGAGAATCCCCAAATCTCTGCCAACTTAATAAATAATTACTTTGCAACTGTTGGGTCAAAACTAGCAAATAATATATCCAACAAAACTACTCCTATAGCTTTGCCACCTAACTTTTTTCCTCAGACTAGCTACCCCAACTCGATTGCCATTCTAGAAGCCGACAACAAGGAGATAGAGAACTTGATCCTATCACTCAAAAACGACTGCGCCTCGGGGTGGGACAATATCTCAGTATATTTTGTAAAAAATGCAAGAACTACTCTGGTCCCTCTTATAACACAACTATGTAACCTCTGCATTAGTGCAGGGGTATTTCCAAGAGCCCTTAAACAAGCAATTGTACATCCCATCTATAAAGGTGCAGGGGATAAAGTCAACCCTGAAAACTACAGACCTATATCTGTACTGAATATCTTCTCGAAAATTTTGGAAAAAGTACTAAATAAAAGATTGTTAGATTTTCTTGAAAAAGAAAACATTATTTCAAAGAACCAGTATGGTTTTCGTAAAAATAGATCAACGGAAGATGCTGTTCTCCACTTGACTGAAACTGTCTCTAAATCACTTGATAAAAAGCTAAAATGCGTTGGTATATTCCTGGACCTGAAAAAGGCATTTGACACGGTATCGATTCCTATTCTGTTATGTAAACTAGAGAACATTGGAATTAGAGGTTTGGCACTCAAACTTTTCCATGATTACTTGACTGACCGGACACAGTGTGTAAAAGTCGATGATGTCACTAGCGAGTATGCTCAGCTCTCCTATGGTGTTCCCCAGGGAAGCGTTCTAGGACCTACACTCTTCCTGATTTACATAAATCAGCTATGTCAACTTTGCTATGCTGGGTGTTCCGTAATTACTTATGCAGACGATACTGCTCTAATAGTAGAGGGAACGACGTGGCAGGAGGTCCAAATGAAGGCTGCCAAAATTATGAAACTAGTGTCTATCTGGCTTTCAAACAATCTACTCACCCTAAATATATCAAAGACAGTGTACGTAACATTCGCGACAATCTCTAGCTACTTACCTCACCCAGACTCAATCTGTATCAGGGCCCCTGCTAACTTGACTGACTCAAATGACTACACAGGCATGGAATTAGTGAGAACTTCCTTGACTAAATACTTAGGGGTATACATTGACGAAACGCTCTCTTGGAAAAAACAGATTGAAACATTGAAATCTCGCACTCGCAAGTTAATTTACATATTTAAAACGTTACGAGGCTCTGCGAATGCGACCGTCTTAAAAACTGTGTACTTTAGCCTTGCACAGTCAATACTAACATATTGTATACTGGCGTGGGGAGGAGTACACAAAACGATCCTTCTACCACTGGAAAGAGCACAAAGAGCTGTAATTAAGGTTATAAATAGGAAGCCTCTTAGATACCCAACCGAACAACTTTTTCGCGATTACAAAGTTCTGACAGTTCGTCAACTTTTTATGCTTAAAGCGATTCACCATACTCATACAATTCTTGAGTATGATCCTATTTCCTACGCCTTGGCCCGTAGAAAGCATGCGATATGCGAGCCGATTGTGCACAGAACCTCGTTCGCGGCTCGCCAGTGTTACGTCCTGGGTGCAAGACTTTACAATAGAGCTAGTAGAAGCATAAGCTTGTACACAAAATCTAGATACGAATGCAAAAAAATGCTTACAAATTGGTTGCAACATCTAAATTATGATGAAACGGAGTATTTACTTGAGGTTCTATGTTAAATGTAATGTATAAAATAGCTAGGTATAGTAAATCCTTAATGTAGTTTGTTTTTGTTTAAATAATTAGTCGTAATAAAATGTAATAAATTAATTAATTGTACTTATTTTACTTAAGTTTACTGGTTGCGTGGGTTTCCTGGTGACCTATAAATACAGATACAAATTGTTGTATCTAGTTTAGGCACCAGTCTCACAATTACAGTGTTTTTGTATAGCCATTATGATACACTAAGAAAATAATAATATTATTGTTTTATTTAATAAGAATTTGTATTTAATTGTTTGAGAGAATAAAAATATTTTTATTTTATTTATTTTATTATTCTCAGGTCGGGGCCGCGTTTCGAACCCGGTGGTTAATTTGCTAAACTTGTCTTCAATTTTTACTTTATTTATTTTGTTGTTTTGTAAGTGCCGTTTTAATGGTCTATACAGAATTAATGATTTTTATCTTTGACTTTGTACCCGCTTAAAATTTAGCAGATAAAATCGTTTCGTCGCATTTGGTCCACTTCGCATTTGGTCTACTCGACGAAAACTTGCCTATTTCGTATTTGGTCCATTACGCACTTAGTCCTTTTCGCATTTGGTCCACTTTGCGAAACGTCCATTTCGCATTTGGTCCACTTTTGGGGATTTTATTTATAAATATTAAATTAATATTAATTAAATATTTAATTAAATATTAATAATAATTAATTAATTATTAATATTAAATATTTAATTTTATTTATAAAAAAAAAAAAAAAACAAAAAGATAGATTTATAGATTTAGGTATTTATAAGTGTTTCCTTGCGCCATAAATTTATAACAAATATTACCTTAGGCATTTGTTTCAAGTGCTCTCTTAACTCATCCGTGAGACCTCCAAGACCAATTGAAGTAAAGAAGTTGATTGAAAACCGCGTATTCTTCGGATTGTCCCGAGGGAATACGCCGGAGAATGCACCCTGTAGAGTCCTGAAAAACAAAAAGAGTCCATAATTACATTGGGTAGCTTAATATCTACTACCAGTGGGGATGACAGCCAGCCAGTGGCGTGGCCGCTACGCAGGAGGCGCGCGCTCAGTGCAAATATTTGTATGATTATAATATGAATATTTGCATTGGTCTGGTCGTGAGTTTATAATATGAGTATTTGCATTGGTCTGGTCTCGGAGAGTACGTTAAGCTGTGGGTCCCGTTTATCATGCGAACATGTATGGCAGTCGTTACAGGGGAAATGGGTGAAATGGCCCACATAGAGGGGCTGATCACCCGTCCCCACTGGCAGTAGTAGTAGTGGGGATGCCATTAACCGGCATCCCCATTTCCCTTATAACAACTGTCAGACATGTTTGTATGGCAACCGGAACCAACGGCTTAACATGGTGTCCGAGGCATAATCAGACCAATGCAAATAAATACCCACTACCACACCGCCACAGGAGCTGTTTAGCTTAATATCTATAAATAAGGTAAGATACAGCAAAAATTGTTTTGATCACTTTATATTGCAAAAAGTGAAAGTCTCAATCCAAGAGGAACTGGTCACAGCTTAAGTGCTGTCTGGGATGTTCACTTTCTCTAATCTTAATCGATAGGAATAGTTATTAAAATAATTTCTTTAAAAATTCATTAAATTTAGCAAAAGTTAACTCACGGATCTTTCAGTCGATCATTCAGTTTCTTCAAGCCCATGTACTCGGCGAGCTCTTGGAACAATATCTTGATGTAAATACGACTAGAACTTGTTGTGTCTTCCTCGTTCAGCTTAACACACTCCAACACTTCCCAACTTATTGAGTCGGTAAACAATAAATGTGCGAAGAACTTGCTAACATTACGCAGTCTATTTGTATCTAACCTATGTGCAGTGCCATAAGAATCTTTAAAAATTTCTTCAAAAGGTCCAATGTATATTCGGTTTATATTACAGAACCTCTGTGCAAGTAACCCGTAGAATTTCTCATACGTTCTCTGCTCGGCGCAACAGTCCAAGAACATATGACAGAGTTCTACCTCCTGGCCAGGCTTCAGCTGCATTTTCATAAGTTTATGTGCACATTCCTCAAAGTCCAAACTGGAATTGATTGTCAAGTATATAGTTCTACGTAAAGCAACCAGATTCGTCTCTGTATTATCAATGATTGTGACTTCCTTTTGTTCTGATTCCTCATCGTCTTCCTCTTCCTCACTACCACTTTCTCCAGAACTGCCCTCTTCACCAGATTCGACATCAGAGCCTAAAATCTCCTTACTCAAGGTTTTGTATTTCTGTTCGTTTTCCTCATATTTATCATCAAATTTAAAGACATCTGAAAAAAAATTGCTTGTTAAAATCCTGCTCGACATTGGGAGTGAAATTAGGCAAAGGTCTTAGCAACAGCTATCATAAATGTTAATCACAAAATACCATGCCTGAAGAGGTGAAATATGCTAGACATTGATCAAAGCCTTTATCAGTCCAGATATTTTATATTTTGTCTATGTTTAATAAAGCGGTGGTCATTATCAACCAGACACAATGAGACACAATTATGACTAGATTAGTCTATTGCAATTATGGATGAGAAATAAGAGGGAGGGGGAGCCAAAATGATCTCTACCCTTAGTATATGGGATCATAACATCTATTTACCCTGGTTTTACCTTTAGAAGAAGTCTTGGATATCCAAAATTCCTCGAACTTAAAACCCATGTTACCCACTCATGTTGTGTTGATATAAACAAAAAAAAAACTTACTCAGAATATCCTGTGGGTCAGTAGCATCATCCAGCATCAACAGATGTGTAAACTGGTCTTCTTCAGGTACCAGCTCCAGCGCCTCAATCAATGCCGGGTGATCTTTAAACCCGTCCTTCCAAACTTGGAACATCACTTCTATCATGTACTGCACTCTTTTGTCCAGTCGGCCCTCATGAAGAATGTTTCTTAACATCTCAAATATTGCATTTACACCTTTCGAAGACACCTCCGTCAACTTCTGACCACATTCTTTAAGAAACGCTATCGAAACTTCAACTGAATCATCAGTTGGGTTCTCAACGAGTAATGTAAGTAATTCTAATGCAAGAATTTCATGTGCAACTCTCTGGTTCACCAGATGAGCTATGAAATAGGCTGATGAAATACAAATTGCTTTGTCATTTCTTTTAAAACCTCTTTTGAACTGGATGACTAACCTTTTTAGAAGCAGTTCGCCTATGTTGGGGAAACGGGAATTGACAGCTGCTACGAGAGCGGCGAAAATATTGGTGAATGTAGGAGATGCTGCCTGTGCCTGTATGACGGATCTGCATAACAAACCCCTACCACGAACTATATTCTCCTTGAGCAGTTCCTTGATTATAATTCCAATGTTACCTACGTTGATCTTATTGATGTGACCGTGTATTGATTTTTTCAAAGCTTCCCAGGCAAGCCTCTGATATGCAACTGAAGATTTGTCTGTAATTTGGGCCTGCATCATTCTGAGTCGTGCGGGAGGTATGTAGGCACCTCCAGTCCTTGTGTTCAACATGTCTGTTTCTTTAACGCGACGTGCAGGTGCTTCTTTCTTGACTTCGGGATCTTTCCCTGTTTTGTCCTGTTTCACAGGGACATTAGGTGATTTTGACCTGGAATGTCTACGTTTACGTCTAGAATCATTGTCACGACGTTTTGCAGGAGATCTAGATCTCGTTCGTGGTCTTTTTGACTTATCTTCCCTGCGTTGGTCTACCTCTTCATCACTGTTATTTTTTCTACGTTTCTTTTCCTTAGTAGTATCCATTTTGTTTCTTCTCAAGTTTAAATACAATAACTCTCTTTTTATGTAAATAACAAACAGTTACCCTATGTTCAGTATTTTCATAGAAGTGCTAGTTAATCTGAAATGAACGTGTGAATAAATAGGTAAGAATTTACAAACACGATGGCGATATGGAGACGTCCATTTTTTTGACTTACGCGACGTTTCGCGTCACTCGCAGACACAACTGTCATTAGTTTAATGACACTACGTAAACGAATACAAGTCTTTTGAGACAGGTGAAACTTGTTTATTTGCGAAAATAGATCTCACGACCTCGATTTCTCGAGGCTCAGGTTCCCATCCCTGCTTATATCCATATTATCTTTCACCACTAATATAGACATTTGGGGGCCAGACTTCGGAGATACTCCCCAAAGTCGCATTGGCCGTCAAGTACGAGCTTAAAATATTTCATTTGGAAATATTTGATGCTGATAGGAATGCCTTCCACTATGAGGTTGACTCCCTTGGGTTGCACGCTCCACCTGCTCGTGCTCTTTTATGCAGAGCACCACCCAGCTGCCAGATTCGCTCCACGACTTGGGCAACCGCGGTTGTAGTCTTCAGGATTGCTTCATGGTGATAGCACCCCACGCCATCAAGAACATGTCATGCATAGAACACGTGACGGCGGCATCGTTTGTGAGATAATTGCAAAACACCCAGTCGTATCCCAGGTCCCACAGAAGCGACCCCAAGACCGATCCCTGCGGAATACTGCATGATATTTCGCGCCAACCAAGGCCGGTCACTGTTGAGTAGATGACTTTCTCCGTCAGATACTCCCAGCTATGCGGCAAAGGTAGAACGGCACTTCATGATACACGAGCGGGTTGGCATATACCGCTAACATTACCTAGCCCCGGGTAACCGCATCGTTTACCAGAGCCCTCACGCGTATGATGGCATCTAAGGTGGGGCATCTCTGCTTGAAGCTTTAATGACTTGGTATGGAGATAGCTGATAGCTGCCCTGGCTGGATAAACACATAGGTTATATATATATAAAAATCAATGCCACTTTTCGTTGTGATGTTATAACTCAACAACGCCTTTACCGATTTGGGTAATTTTGGTCTTACCATAAAGTTACGCCGTTAGGCAGTATAAGGCGAGATTTGCACAAGGAAGAGGTCCCCCCCCCCGAAAGTAAAGCCTTGGCTCTAACGTGACCAACTTCAATGCTGGATCTGGATCCGCCTCTACCTGTGGCTTTCCATCTTGCGGCCCCGACCAAGGATCCACAGAACACACAGCGAAGACAGAACTTGCCACCTATTCTTTTTATTAACCATGCGTCACTTGCTACTCGCAAAGGTGCGTAAACGTTGCGCGGGGCCGACTGTGGTATCGGAAGTAGCTCAACGACCTCTGTCCCCTATTGTAGGGCGTACAAGGACATTTGGTAGTAACTCGAGCGTTGCTCGAGCGCGTCAGATTAAGCTAGGGGTGGCTAGTTACATATTAACAAATTCCTCCAGCCGGTAGGGCAGCCTTCAATATGGGTGGAGGCGCAAGGGAAAAAAAATCGTTATAGGTACCAACATTTTTTTACACCTACGCGTCAGATTAATAGGTATAAGGTAGGTTACTTACTAGCCAACAAATGTATATTTTGAAAATCTTGCGATTTAAGCGTAACAAGGACGTGGGAATTAAGCTTGCAATGAAATGTCTGTATTTACTCGAACGCGGTCTTTTTTATGTTTATTTTTGAGTTAAACGAACCAGAATTACTGAAAAGCATTAAATAAGACCAAAGTAGTACAAATCATGAATTAAGATGGATGGTATTTATTTATAATGTTATACGCTAATCTACCAATACTAATAGGTTTCCAAGACGCTCGGGTAACTACAAATTTTGCTGCATGGCCTCCCTACCTACTATGAGCTCGGGCTTAGGGGTGACAGTGGAGCTAGTAAAGCAGCCTGTCAACCCTAGCAGGCCGAGGCGGTGCGATGCGTGTCTCCCTCATGATGACTCCTGGGTCCCCACACTCGAGGGGGTCATCTCTAGAGGGCTCTGAGTCAGTTGGGGTGTGAAGGATACCTATGTCAGTGGCAATCTTACTCCCGGCAACCGAATGACATGACAGAGCGTCCGGTTTAAGTTGGTTCGGCGCTGGCTCCGGCAGGGTATTATCGCACAATATAAAAAGAGTGCATCATGTTTTGTCATCAAGGAGATATTTCAATCGGTCACCGACCCCTAGATAGAAGGTATAAGGATTGAAGGTAAAGGCGTAGTGTACAAAAACGCAATTTTATTAGTATTTATGAGTTTATTTAATACGACAATGAAACTACAAAAGTTGCCTGCACTTCAAACAGCAATGTTCATATACCTCACAAACTGAAGCACATTAATATAATTCAATCACATAAAATATAAAAACTAACGATAATAACACCATAATAAGAGATAGGAGAATGACTAACATTACGCAAAAATTACAAAAAAAAAACCCATATAATAATAATCCGAAAAGCTATATTGTTGCATCGCTTACATGATTCGTCTCGATCGTGAGATATCTAAAAGGCTACACAATACCAAGGCAATTTGGTCAGAGGTTTTCACTCCTTCACCGAGAAACAAGCTAGTAACTTACAACTAGTTCCCTTACTCACTCTAGCATTAGTAACATAGAATAGAAGCGGCAAGCTCGCCCGCCGCGCTGCGCCAAGCGACGATACATATCTCTTAATATTATATACAATTATTATCATATCTTTGACGTTAAAACAGACCGACGCTAAATGAATGGCTAAAATATGCTATAAAATACAAGGATACTCTCACTTAAGTCGAGCAACAAACCCGCGTGTCTCGCCCGGGCACCGAACCCGCAGCTACAACTAGTCCTGCCGCCCTGCCCGGCCGTACGACACAATAATATCACTAGAGCAAAAACATCACAGAAGCGGTTTGTGTCCGACACACCATTAGCCCGCGGCCCGGCGCCCCCATCATCTACGATTAAAAAAATATAAAACGCTATGAAGGCAGTTTTATACGTTACATTATTGATATTACCAAATATGCTGAGGCACTTCCGCTGATAACTAAACGACTATCATCTTCTATTGGGTCCGCTTAAGTTCATAAACGAATGTGAAATGACAACGTAATATTCAAACTTGTAGAATGGATGTTGCATTGAGTAAGTACATTTTGGCAGTACAGTCAGCGACAAAATGAACAAAATAATTCATAGTATGTCATTTTAACCGGTTTTGTAAGTGTTTGTTAAACCACGCGTGTGTTTAACCTGTGCATTGTTGTTTAATACATACCAATACTCCCAAATGGACAGTTATTTTTAATTCATGTAAGGTTTTAGAGCTACAGTCTGTAAATTGTTATCTGTTCAGATACTTTTGTCGCTGCCTGTACTCCTTACATCGTAAAAGTCACTTCCTACGTCGTGAGACTACCAACCAAAACATCGGCACCGCCGAGCACAAGCAACCACCAACTTGACGAACCAAACAGCCCAAGTCACGTCATCCGACATAACATTAAAATATTAAAATATATCGTGAATAATGGACAATTAATAGCGTTACGGCGACCAATTACACGTGAGTTAAACTTAAATTTAGATTATACCATCCTAAAAATACTGTTGCGTATGATAAACATTAAAAATAATGATATAAGTCTATAACTAACAATTAAAGGTAATGATCGCTCTACCGTCTTCCTCTTACCGCTTTACTTCACCTGCTGGATTCCGTACTAAAATATTGAGCTAGCCTCTGTAACGTGAATGAATGATTTCATATGTATTTAAAAAATAAATGGCGAATACGGCTTTTTAGCTACAGAACCCTTTGCGCAACTGTCCAACTTTTAGTATGCCAACATTGGCTGTGAAAATATGAAACTCGAGATAAAATTATTATCTATTGGAATACTAAAACTTGGTTTATAATGGGATTACGTGTAAGACATTCAAATTTATACGAAATAGGCCATTGTTAGTATGTTATAGCGATGTTGCCATTGAAAAAAAATATAAAATTCCGAATTTAAAATGTCGCAGGCTATCGAGGCTATTCTGCTTCGAGCTATTTCTGGTGTCACAAAGCAAGCGCGTCTGGAGTGTAACACAAAAAAAATATTGTGAGTCATCCCGTGTGTGATATGAGATATTTTTCTTCTATTTTGTAATACAATATTCTAATATGTTACAACACTGACGCTGCCATCTAAACGGCGCCTCCACGTTTAACACCGAGGTACAAATTTGCTACTGGACCAGCCAAGACCTTAAAACTACCGTCATAAACTACTAATGTTGTGAAGACATATTTTCATAGTAATATTTTTTTTTGTGCTGGCAAGAAATGAATGACTAGTCTCACAATAGTAATTTATGACGTTCTCTCTCAATGAGCCACGAAATCCCAGTAACAATACTAGTCTATCGGGTCCTCAAAACTGAATGTCAACTGAAAAACATAACACTACATAAATGCGAAGAGCGTACTGTACACGCTCGCTAAGCAACCGTCTAACGACGTGCAATTACCGACGATGTGGCAACCCTAACAGTACAGTGACACGTGGCAACACTTGTTAAAAAACGAATGCTTTTTTTACACAGGCAACTAAATATAACAAACACCGATAATATAATTCCTAGATTATTTCGGATTGTAAATGCGTAGCGAAAATATTGTACCAAATTTGAAATTAAGTGGAATTTTATTCCATCGGTACTCCAAAGTCCCGCCGGCGGTGAGAGTAAAAAAGTTGCCAGTGGAAAAAAAATTCTAAATCGAAGACTGGATACTGGTGATTTGCGACCTGTTTCATAATCCTCAAATAACGCTATTTAGACGATTTAATTCCTTTTTTTAGGAATTAGAAGATGAAATAATGTCGTCTCGTGAGTGTTACGGGGTTATCACTGGCCGTGAGTGCACGAACAGCATAATCAACATTTATCAAACTTTTAGACTTATTTTTAACATCCAATTTATTATTTCTTCTATCCTCTTCAACGAAGCTAAACTACTTTTGTTAGGAGTGGGTTCACGTCGATAGTGTAATCAGCCGAAGTGTTTACTTTATTTCACAAACTTCACCTCCGCATATGAGACCCTAGATGCGGTAGATGGCGGTGGGGGATATCCAGTATGCCGCCACGCGAATTATATATAGCTATTAGTCTAATAAGTGTTAGATAAATGTTGGTTCAGTGGTTCCTGCGCTTGTATACCTCTAGACACACATCTTGGACTTAAATCGCGAAAAAAACGAGGCTCTAATTGTTTAGTCGCGTTTGGTCAAATACGCATTTGGTCCAATTGTCAAAAACGACTTAGACAGGCTAGGTTAGAAGGCTTTTTTTATAACCACCCAGAAACCGGATAGAAAGTCCGCGATTTTCTCCTGTTATTGACAATTTGCCAAATGCGTATTTGACCAAACGCGACTGAACGGCTCTGACACGCGCGGAATGTTCTGTATCTATGCTTGGTGAATGTAAGCTCGTCCAACGCCGAGCTATCTATAAAAGACACTGAAGGAACGTTTATTGCGTGTATAGAGTCTCATTTTAGGTCCAAGATATAAATGTCCGGTATAGGCTTGTGTAGAAACAGGGCGCTCGTCCGTGTGTGCTGTTAGCGGAGTGTGTGCGTGCGCATTAGCCGGACGTGGCGGGTCCCGCGCTGTCAACACGCGCACTCTTGTTCTGCCTCACCAGCTCTGCACGTCGCTCCTGTGGAGAAATACCACAACGATTACCAATCATTAATTAGAACCTTTTTTTATACAATAACTAGGTTTTGCCCGCGGCTCTACGCGCGTGGATGTCGGTTCCCGGGAATTATTCGATTTTTTCTCGCCGTACAAACCTTCCCTGGACTTCCACGAATAATTCAAGACGAAAATTAGCCAAATCGGTAAAGGCGTTGTTGAGTTATAACATTACAACGAAAAGTGGCATTGATTTTTATATATGTATAGATTTTAACGGGAATTAACGCGATCATGGTAATTCCCGTTATAATTATTGTATACTTTTGCCCGCGGCTCCGCCCGCGTTGATGTCGGTTCCTGGCAATTATTCGAATTTTTCTCGCCGTTCATCAACGAACATTAAAAAAAAGAATTGGCTAAATTAGTCCAGGCGTTGTTGAGTTATGCGCTTACCAACACACTTAGCGATTCTTTTTTGTATTACAGATCATGGAACGCGAAAGTTTAAAAGTTAGTTTAAAACCTTTTTTGTTATTTCTTCGTGCGGATATTCCCTCGGATACCTCCCCCGCTGGAGCCGGAGGGGGAGGTTATGTCGGACTCGAACCGACTAAAACCGCACGCCGACTGTGGGTCGTAGTGCTAGGCAGGAGGTGAGGTTGTCTTCTACATATCCCTCGCACTCTGGCTGACCCAGGGATTAATTAGAACCCTGTAATCCATACTAATATTATAAATGCGAAAGTAACTCTGTCTGTCTGTCTATCTGTCTGTCTGTATGTTACGCTTTCACGCCTAAACCACTGAACTGATTTTGATGAAATTTGGTATAGGGATAGGTTAGACCTTGAGAAAGGACATAGGCTATGTTTGATCGCGATAACCGATATCCACGCGGGCGGAGCCGCGTGCGTAAGCTAGTATTTATATAGTTGGTTCCCGGTGGAGTAGAATAGGACCACCCCAGCACTTCCTGAGGGTATCGTAGGCCACTAAGGGATAGGGTAGTAAACACACCTCAAAAGACAAAGTACCCACTAGACGGCAATAGGCTCGCCCCTATTTCGTAGGACCGAAAATCTTAGTTGGCAAAACGTGGGTGTTAATACACCGCTGCCTTCGGGAATGTACAGGTGTGAGTATATGTATGTTTTGACAGCCTCCGTGGCGTGGCGGTAGGGAACGCGACTGCCACGCAGGAGGCGCGGGTTCGATTCCCGCTCAGTGCAAATATTTGTATGCATGAATATAGTTATTTGCATTGGTCTGGGTGTTTCTATGTATAATATCTGTCCAGTGGGGGGACACATACAATATATCAGTTTGAATAACATAACACACATAAGCGAGGCGCGCAATGGATTATGAAACACAAAGAATAACTAACCCTTAGACCATATACTGTATAGACACAGCTTGTCTAACAAAATTCATCTCAAAAAACAGTTTCTTTTTTATACATCGGACACGGCAAATAACCTTTTCTAACGGTAAGATGATAAGTCTCAGAAAGAGTTCACGTTACGTTCAAGTAAGCTAATGCTGCTAATTCTGTTGTTACATCTCTAAACTTAAAATTCTCTAAAATTTTCTAGTTGCATCTGTTTCTTTCATTATCAGATAGAAAAGGACAGATGATTTATTTTAGTGAACACCTGTCAAATTAAGTCAGCGCCTAGACGGTACCCTTCAACTTTAGTCGACATCTACGGACATACGACTTAACTTACTACGTACCAACAAGGCGCTGTCTTAATTTGACAGGTCTTAACTTATATAAAATCATCTGTCCTTTTTTATCTGATCATAAAAGAAACAGATGCAATTAGATTTGTTTAGAGAAATTTAAGTTTAGAGATGTAACAACAGAATTGGGAGCAATGTCAATATAGTTCTTTAAACTGTCACAGTGTGCATTTTATGGCATATGTCAAGTAGTAGCTATGATAAACGCCGAGTTGTAATTCTACTTACTCCGTCTACACAGTTTATATAGTCTAAGAACAAAACCAACCTCCTTTTTGACGAAATCTAGTTTCTTCTGTATTTCCTTCTCCCTGTTCTGTTCGGCCGTCGTTAGTTTGGTCTCGATGTCTTTTGTGATCACTTCTACCTTCGCCGTCGCGGCCGAGCGTACCTCGGCTAGCTTAATATTCTGCGTTTAAGGGATGACAACAAAAAAAATAAAAAAAACAAACATGCGGACACTTCATGCTATGGTATTTTCTAAATGAGTATTTAATGTAATGATAGAATGTTTAAAGCCTATATTCACAGGCTAGATCAGTTTGAAACGGTATCTGGAATTTCTGAAATTCCAAATTCAAATGAACCTATAGAAAAGTATTGCTAAAATAAAAAAAAAACAATCTATATCGAATGAAATTTCGAACTTTTAAATTCGAAATTTTTCCCGATGTATTATGTTTAAAAATGGTTGAAAAATCATTGATTGGTTCCAACAGTTCATAAGAAAGTTGGTATATGGATCCACCGTCGCCCTTAAAGACGGATAAAAGAGAAAGGAAATTTGAGGTGATTCAGGTGTGGCTCAATAGCTCAGTTGAAAGAGCATTCCCCTGTAAGGGAAAGATTGTGGGTTCAAGTCCCACTTGAGCGCTTCTTTTTCCCGATGTATTACGAATCTATATCGATCTTATTTTATTATAAGATCGTAATAAATCAAGTTTAGGTCACTGTTGTTTATCCCCTGAGGAAAATAAAGGCGTGAGCAGTGGTGGGGGGTATAACCCGATTCCTGCCTGCTTCCCAATGGCTCGCGTGGTGCATGACAAACTAGATCGAGTAAGATATTTTTCCACCGGTTTCCTTTCCTGTTCGCAAGTTTTCATACTTCACCAATGAGCCATACAATATCAATCACAAAATCAAATTGAGTATGATTTTTTTTTTAAGATTTATGACAATGGTAACTAGACCTTTATGTCAAGTCTTATTTTGTATTATATTACTAAGTTAGAATGATTGTTGACGATGATGATAATGGGTTAATGATGTTGATGATGATGATAATGACTATGAATGAGATGATTGCTGCCTCAAGTTCTGGGGACTTTACTTAAAGCTCATTAGGGAGAGTTGGAAATAACACGAAGAGTCACAAGACTCGTTGTACAAGACGTTATGCCTAAAAATTTATACGTTCGTTACGTATTCGAGTTTTTATGTATAAAAGTCACCGTTTTTATACATAAAAACTCGAATTTTGGAAAATAAAATAATACCAAATTGTGTTCTTTTCAGCGTTTCCCGCCAATCTCAATGAGTATGAAAAGAAAATAGAATTGCCAGCCTAAAAAAATCTACCATTTAGTAGTTTCCAGTACCGCTTCAAACCGGTTTGCGCAACCAAACAGAACATGTAACACAGACGATACACAAGAGAGGAGAGTGAGAGTGAGAGTGAGAGACTCACGTGGTTGCGCAGTTTCTCCTTTTGCTCCGCCTCGATGAGCAGGCGGCGGTCGGCGGCCTGCTGGAGTTTCTCCTGTATGGAGCTCTCCAACTGCTGGAATCGCTCCTGGTTGCCGGCGCGCACTTTCTTCACCTGCTCCTCCTGGTTTCATGATTTAGACGTTTATTTTTTTGTTATACGTCAATTTGTCTTTATTCGCATGATAGGAAGGAGGATAAAATCATCCAATAGCTTTTTTTTAAATGACTAGCTTTTGACCGCAGCTACGACCGCGTGGATACCGGTTATCGCGACCAAACATAGCTATTGCGGGAGTGAATAGTCTGGTTGTAGTATATTTTTTACGACTCAATGATTCAATAAAGCAATGTCTTATAATCTGCGGTAGCCTAGTGGTATGGGTAATGGACTGCTGAGACGAGGTCTCGGGTTCGATCCCAGGCTTACCATGGCACACACCAATGACCTTTCGATGCTTTTCGAAGTTATGTGTATATTTATCGCAGGTTTATAAGTGCCCGGTTAATGGCAATAGGCTCGCCACCTATTAAATTGGGACCTAAACATAAACTGGCGAAATGTGGGTGCTTGCACCTCTGCCTACCCCTTCGGGGAATACAGGCGTGAGTTTATGTTTATGTATGTTTCTTACAAACTAAATAACAGGCTTATGTACTGATTTATCCACCATTGGTGGAGTGGGAGCGATGCTTGTGGTCACGTCCTATCTTCTCGCTGACTTGCATGTTTTGTGTTATGGCAGAGGACGTGATTTCTTAGCTTATATCATTATTATTTGTGCATTCTAATTTCTTTATAGAAATCATGTTCCTGTCTGCCATAATAGCCTATGTCCTTTCTCATGGTCTAATCTACCTCTATACCAAATTTGATCCAAATTGGTTCAGTGGTTTAGGCTTGAAAGCATAACATACAGACAGACAGACAGACAGAGTTACTTACGTATTTATAATATTAGTATTGATGAACGAGATTCCATAATCTTTATGGTTATAATAAACGAACGGATATTCATAAGCGAGTCTGTATCCGTGCAATTATTTACTGTATCAACTTTCACACCGTGATAGCCATCACCGAGTCTAGTATGTACTGCCTTCATACGTAATATCGGCTATTATGACTAGATATATATAAGGTCATAAAAAGGCTAATCTGACATGGTCTTTGAGGCGCGTCTTTGTAAAGTGAGCTACATCAGGTAACAATTTGAAAATAAAATTGTATGAAGTGACGCCACACGCCATCTATTAAGAGGTTACGAACACCCTCGAGCCTTTGCAGATGCGTAGAGGTATTGCGTCTTTTGCAGTATTCTACCGTCTCTACCATCGTGAATGTTCTGATAAGCTCTTCCAATTAGTCCCACCCCTCCTTTCCTTCAAAGGCGACACGTGCAGGACTAAGATGCCATCCGTATACGGCGCAGAGTATACCTGCTAGAACCAAGCGTTTCAGTGACTCATCAGACCTGGAACTCCCTGCCAGCTCACGTGGTTCCTTCATCCTATAGTTCCGGGTCCTTTACGCGGGGCGTGAAAAGGCATCTGATGAGGCCGTCAAGCTGAGTGCCACCACTGTTAACATGGTACATGTTTACGATGGTGACCCTCTTTCCGAGACTTTGCCTTTAGCTTAACATCAGGCGAGGTGAAGTCAAATTGACGTGACCTTTATATAAAAAAAAAGAAATACTCTGGTAAACACCAATGTATTAACCATAAATAAATGCTTTATTTTCATTCTTTCTCTTCTGTGTGTAATAGGTGCTTTTTCGTTTTGTTAACAGATGTAACGTTATCGATATATACGGATTTCTGCAGCCCACTGTACATAGTGTATAGAAACATGAGAATTGCCAGTATTAAAAAAAGGTCTCGGGTTCGATCCCAGGTTTACCATGACACACACCAATGACTTTTCGATGCTTTTCGAAGTTATGTGTGTATTTATCGCAGGTTTATAAGTACCCGGTTAATGGCAATAGGCTCGCCACCTATTACATTGGGACCTAAACATAAACTGGCGAAATGTGGGTGCCAGCACCTCTGCCTACCCTTTCGGGGAATACAGGCGTGAGTTTATGTTATGTTATGTAAAAAAACCGGCCAAGTGCGAGTCGGACTCGCCCATGAAGGGTTCCGTAGCAGCAAGTAACATAATATAAAAGTTATAGTAGTTCATTAACGTTTCTTTATTTTTTTTGAGTTAATGGAATGAAAGGCAAAAATTGTGGTTTATGACGTATTAAAAAAAAACTACTTACTAGATCTCGTTCAAGAAAAAAATGATGTTAGAAACCTCAATAGCATTTTTGAAGACCTATCTATAGATACCCCACACGTATGGGTTTGATGAAAAAAAATTTTTGACTTTCAGTTCTAAGTATGGGGACCCCCAAAATTTATTGCTTTTTTCTATTTTTGTGTGTAATTCTTAATGCGGTTCACAGAATACATCTACTTACCAAGTTTCAACAGAATAGGCCTTATAGTTTCGGAGAAAAGTGGCTGTGACATACGGACGGACAGACAGACAGACATGACGAATCTATAAGGTTTCCGTTTTTGCCATTTGGCTAAATCTGCAACTAAAAATATACCTTTTTTCGGTACTTACGTGTTCGCGCAGGCGTTCAAGCATCTTTTTGATGTTCTCGTCGCGTTTATCGGCGGCCGTGGTCATCTTGTCCTCAATAGCCTTGTAAACCTCCGCTGTCTGTTGCTCCAAGGTCAACCTGGGTCAAGGTCAAACATTACTTGTTACTATGCCACTAGACATGATTGTTACCCCACAATTACCTTCTGGGCTAAACTATCCTCAGGCATTTATTACTTGAACTTTTACTGTGTTGACAAAGGTCCGTATTTCCACTTCTGAACTAATCATTTTATCCTCAATAAACTGTAGTAATAGCAGTACTCTGACATAGAACTCTAATTTGCAAACGAGCCCCACTAGTTTTAGGGGTATAAAGCAGCAAAAAATCACTCGCAAACCCCCCCATAGACGCGGAATAGCCGTAGGTCTGATGGGAGTCCTGGGACATCCTTCCGAGAGCTTACCCGGGCTCCCAACCATAGGCTGTTGGGCGTTACCGTGAGGGTTTTTAGTTGGTAGGAGTCCGGCATAACATCCATGAAGGATTTTCCCTCACGATAAAAAAAGCAGCAAAAGATTTAAGGGAGTATGTCTCTTAGTAGCGAGGCAGGCCTCCACTTTACAATATGTGAGGTAGGTGTTCCATACACCTCTCCCTAACCTTTGGGACTTTGTTTACTGTCGGATGGAGACCAGCCCTATCCCTTAGTCAACTTCTACGGCACCCACAAGAAGACATGAGGTGGTCCGATTCTACTTCACCAACACGGCACCTTTTCCTAACCTTCAGGAATGTACAGGCGTATCTTATACTATAGTAAAGCCAACGAGATGAGAAAAAAGGTAAACAAAGCGACCACTACTGAGTTACGTTGCGATAACTAGCTATTATTTTCTCTGTCTTTGTTGCACATATCACACGTACGCGACAATGACCGAGCGAAAGCTGTTGTTGCGTGTTTCGTAGTACAGGAAAGCTGTCAGCACAGCGGTTCTAAACTGTCAGATCCGCCATCTTATGAGCAATTTCATTCCTGTCTAGAATGCGCTTGAAATGATACGTAATAATTTTCAAATAAAAATGTTTGGAACCTCTGAAACTTTGTTTACCTTTTTTCTCTAGCTTCGTTGGCTTTACTTTAAAAGAAGTTTCCTACCTAGTCTTCTCGACTCCCTCGAGGTGATCCTTGAGGCGCGCCCGCAGCTCATTGATGTAAGCCTCGCGTTTCTCTTCATGAGTCTCCATCTTTTGGTCGAGCGCCTCCTTCGTGGTCACGATGAAGTTGTTCGTCTGTTCACTACGGATGCGAGACGCCTCCTCGATCTTCGCCATCTTTTGCGCGATAGCTGCCATCCTGCTCGCTTCCAGGCTCTGCGAGAGTTAAAATGACGATTTTATTTTTAAGGAGGATTAAAAAAAAAAGGTTCAGTATATCAGTCCAGATATAGGCGTTATCTGTATGTATGTAAGTTCAATTTATTGTATGTAGTCTCGTTTAAAATTTTCATTTTCATTCATCCATAGGAGCGGGAATTTCGATCTCCAATAACACATCGGGTTTTCGATGATAAGGTCAGTCGGGGTTTCTAGATATCTTACCTGACCACGTAGGCCGGTGTAATGAACACCGGAATTTTTTTGAAGCGACAAGCGAATCAACCCTCTGGCGATAAAAACAAGAGTTTTATTTTGAATAATTTATAAAATTCATCATAAGGAAATGAGTATCCGTTCGCTAAATGCATTACTCATCAATATCTATATAATATGAATTTGTTGTGAAAAACACTCCTCAATTTGTCTAAACCAGTCTGACGAAAGTAGAAATTAATAACCTACTTGTACAAATTAAATTACATTTATTTTTTCTATACATTCTTTACATTTAAATAAATTTTAGGACTCAATATAGAATATTTTTTCAAAGAAATCTTCAGGATATCGTTTAGAGAGACCTTATGCCTCCTTATTTGAAACAATAAATATATATTTTTTTTAATGTTCCGCACTTCTTTTCTTGGAGTCAATGGCTAATAGGTACTTGGCCAGTCACCATCTTATTTTTGTTTGATCGTAATTGGTCGAGTAGAACCGGAGAAATTATATGACCAGTGAATGTTCTGATGAGCTCTTCCATTAGTCCCACACTCTCCTTTCCTTTACAGGACGACACGTGCAGGGTTAAGATGCCATCCGTATCGGTGCAGAGTATACCTGCTAGAACCAAGCGTTTCAGTGATTCATACCTATGCCGCACCACTAAGACCTGGAACTCCCTGCCAGCTCACGGTTTCCTTCTTCTTACAGCCCCGGGTCCTTTAAGCGGGGCGTGAAAAGGCACCTAATGAGGCCGTCAAGCTGAGTGCCACCACTGTTAACATGTACATGTTTGCGATGGTAACCCGCTTTCCGAGATTTTGCCTTTAGCTTAACATCAGGCGAGGTGAAGTGTAACGTTGTAGACTTTTTTCTAAACGTATTTTAATTAATCCTTGCAATAAACCGATAATTTAGTAAGTTTTTATCACTAATTGTCTATGGTTGCGCGAGCGAGACTGGACAGCACTATTCAACTGTCAACTGTTAACATTGAATCGCCCCTTTTCCTTAACGTCCTTCGCCTCGGGAGGTTGCTTTGACCCCGGCGGCCAACTGCTGTTGTCGGCACCGGGTGAGTTTCTTTGAGATCAACATTTCCACTTCTTTCTACAGGTGAAGCCTTCCCAGCGGTCCAGCTTATAGCCTGCTTAATGCGCGGCTTAGTTATATTTCATTTTATTTTGTGTAAGGTTATTTCAGCCTACCCTCTTAGTGCCACGGGACCGATGACCTCTACTACGGTCAACGGTCACGTCATCAGCTTGTGCTGCATAACATAATTTTATTCTTTTATAGCTTGTAGCTATGCTGCGCTGCCGCTGGGGACATTATCTTCACCTGCTATATTTTTAGCGGGTCACTTGGACGTAATTACCTAGTGACAAACTGACCCGCACTCTTTCGTTTTCCAGGGTCTTCGCACCGGGCTTCACGCCACCATTTGGCTGTGAGGCACACCAGCGGAGACCCTGAGACGCCGGCATCATCACCAGCACATCACCTGCTCCGATGTCAACGAGCTAAGTGCATACTACCATCTTTGCACTGCGGATCCAAACAACGCCTCGGCAGAATACTTATACGAATCCATCCCCTGAGATTCATTTTTTTGATAATACCTACCTATATAAATTTATGTAACGCATTAATTTCGAATATAACATTGTTATTCCAATTGTCGAATCCAACCTTTTTATTTTATCTCATGTCCCTGCTCATACTCTAGCCGGTATAGACATATTTACATACTCTCATTTCAAATCTCAAATAGATTCATCACTTGCAATTTTTACAGCTCTTACAGTTCACTAGACCAATTAGTTAAACTTCTTTTAACAAGCATTATAAACATAAAACCCGTTACAGAAGTCAAATTGACGTGTTCAAAAAAAAAAAAAACTAAGGTCACGCGGGTGAAGCCGTAGCCATAAACTGTATTTATAACATGATATTAGACAAAAACTTACGCGTCTCCTCTCCTCAGCTGCTTTCAGTTTCTCCTGGATCTCTTCCACCGAGGGGGTCTTGTCCGGCGAGTCAGCGCGGCGGGGCACTGGCACACCCACCGGCTCCGCCAGGATCACCTCGTACGCCAGACCACCCTTCGACATCTCTTGGCAACGGATTTCGGTAGCTGTGGAAGATAAATTGCGGTTTACAATTAATTACATCATCACTATCTGAAGCGTCGATAGCTTAACGGTTAAGGATCCGGCCTTGCGATCGAGAGATTCTGGGTTCGAATCCTGGGACTAAAGACACGCCGAAATACACTAAGTACCGACTCCTTACATAAGCAATTTAGCTTATCTGGAGTGGTGAACTAGAGTATAAGTAATTTTGGTTACCTAATCTTCAGGTTAGCGAGACGGAAATCACTCTCAATATAGCTAAAAAAAACCAAGCTGCAGTATATTAAGCGGACTGATTGGATGCGACCGGGGCTAACGCAAGGATGTCTTACAGGGCCTTGATTCTACTAAAGCAAAACTATTGTCAAACCACAGAGATTGCAAAAAGCGGCATTAAAGTTTAGACTTTATTTCTATATGTATACTAAGGTCCAAAATTCAATGACAAAAGTTTCATTACACTCTTTTATTCACACTGCTAACAGTTATTTAATATTGAACTTTAAATGCATCGGTTTAAAGTCTATAATGTATTGCCGCTTTTTGCAATCTCTGTGGTTTGACAATAGTTTTGCTTTAGTAGAATCGAGGACCAGGTCAAAAGCACTCGAAACCGGTGATTCTCTATAAAAGGTTCAATGAAAGTAAGCTCGTGAATTGTATAATTATCTTGTCTGCTACCTAAGTGATATAAAAAAATATAAGGAAAGGACAGAAAGTAGAGGCAGATATCACCAAAGGCACCTGATATCTGAACACCTCTGTCTTACGGGTACACAGTTAAAAAAAGAATGAAGTGAGCAAAACAAGCATTAATTTATACTTTAATTCACTTTTACATTTAAAAATTATGTAACTATAAAACAAAAACATTAATTAATGCGTTATTAAAACGGGCCAAATCGTATAGAATACTTAAAACGTAAAATTGTCGTTTATTAGCTTCCTCGTCAGCCATTAATTCATAATTGTTATTAATTTTAAATGCCACATTTATGTCACGCTAGCTTCTAATTATTTATATCAACTTTTTTTATAATTTATCCCCAAGGAGGCTATTACACACATGCATTTTACCTTAATAATTATAGTCAACTAGCTTTAGCCTGCGGCTCTGCCCGCGTTATGTTGGTTATCGTGATCAAACATAGCCTATATACTACCCCTGTACTAAATTTCATCAAAAACAGAAAGACAGACAGACACAGAGTTACTTTCGCATTTATAATATTAGTATGGATGCCCTTACGTGTTATTGTGGACTATATCTATCATCATCCCAATGTCACTTTGGAGTTTGAGGGGGTCATCTCGAAACCGGAGATAACCCTGGGTCAACAGAGGTAAGAGAGAAATGCTTCATGGGCACATTACACACCGACATCTGAAGACCCCAGACGGTAGCGTGTTAAATTCAAATTGACCTTCAGCAATCAATTTAATAATATGTTATTACAATGATTCTAGCAATGCTCCTTTGGTCTTGGAGCTCTTGGGAACAAAATTGTAGAGCCAGCTCATCATTATAATTTGTTTTTTTTTTTCTTATTTTACGGGAGCGACTGCGGTCTGATCCACACCCCAAGAAAAAAAGCGCAAATGGGGGCCGATTGTGGAAAATTCATTTTTTAAAAAGCGTTCTCAAGTTATCTAACACTTTGTAAAGATTCTTACAGAAACTTAGATTGGGCAGAAATCTGAAAATTTCAGAAAAGTAAGGTAATTCAGCATTCCACGGAAACGGAACTGCGTGTTAAAGCTAATAATATTTTATAGAACCAGGGTAATGAGTAATGACTAATGATACTACGTTACAGTTGCGGAAATATAAGAGCAGAATGAACAGTTGAGATGGTTTCTAGTAAAACCTGAATATTTGAATTATACTACGCTAGGACGACTAACTAACTTTAGTTAGAGAATGAGCCAATTGTGCTATGCTTGAAATACATTGAAAGTAAAAACAAATCCGCATAATTACATCAATTCTGAATGCAATTATTCACATTTAGTTTTTTTTTTACTCATTAGTCTTCAGAGTATTCACAGATCTTAATTGAGGTAAAGAAAGAAGGTCAGGTCAAAAACATTTGAATCCAGTTTGCTAAAAGGTTTTTGTCGGTAGAGGAAACTCATGAAGTGTGTAAAGAGAAGAAGTAGACGCTTCTGGGCATACTCCAGAGGAAATTATTACAAATTATTCAGAGTAATGTAATACTCGTAGTAGACAGAGGACTATTATAATCATATAGGTATACTTACGAAGGAATACTGGCTTAGGATAGAGGTTATTATAATAATTAAGGGAGTTGGCATCTGCACGGAAGACAGTGTCTCGCCAACTCCCTAGAAGGCTTATAGGGTCGTCATGAACGTAAAGGCGATAACGGATTTACCGGTCGGCGTCAACTAATTTACTGAAGTCTCTCGAACAATATAACCTCCCAACCAATAAAGGCTAGCCAGGCATTCCCATCAACTCTAAGGTATTGGGATCGATGTGTCGCTACGTAAGTTCAACTTGTTGTGAGCTGCTCTGCGGATAATATTTTTTTATAAACTGCTAACTAGGTACATTATATTTATTATTTAATTATTCCCAAAACAGATCGAATCGTTTTCACTTTCACCCACATTTTAGGGTCTTAGGAACCTATTCTGAGCATTTTTAATGTTGTCCATGTCGCCCGGGGCCCTAGTGAGTGAACGAGGGCCCATACCACCACTACCTATTAGGTAATCTGTGCTACTACTGCCACGGGACGCCGTTTGACCGGACGGGTGATCAACCCGTCTATGTGGGGCCATATCACCCAATTCCCCTGTAACGACTGTTATACATGTTCGTATGGCAACCAGGATCGACAGCTTAACGTGCTCTCCGAGGCACGACCAGACCAATGCAAATACTCATATTCATGCATACAAATATTTACACTGAACGGGGATCGAAACCGCGCTACCTGCGTGGCGGCTGGCCACCACGACACGGAGGCTGTCAATGAGGGCCCATATCCATTTCCACGTATGGAAATCCCCACGGTTATCCATAGAAGCTCTCAGTCAAAATTCAACGGATGTCACGACGACATCCTGAGTCCTCGGCATATATACAATACGGCAATATAAGTCAACTAATATTTTAAATAAAAAACTGCCAGCTACTAATTTTTATCTCAGGACTTGTCCCACAATTTACAAATTTTACAGACGATTATTAACATGCCATCTAAATACACTAGCAAAACTCATTAAAATTCAACCCCGGCCGTTTAGGGGGAGCATTCTTAAAATCCAACTTGCCCCGCGCGGTGCTAAATTACCGTTATGTTCAAGGTCGGATAACTAACTTGGGTAGGAAAACAGGAATTCTGTGTATTGTTTAATTATCGGGAGTTGCTTGCGACCGGAGTTATCCCCCCTGAGGGGGGTCGCCTGTCGCCTGCCACCCCGTGAGTCACACCGTTGCGCGTTGCATTACAAATTACAATCGCGTTGAGTGCCATGACTGTCTACAAACTACGTCTCAGGGAAAATAGGTGACTAACTCTTGTAGGTAATGATCCTGAAATAATATTCTATAGTCATTTGTCAGTTATTGGTAAAAGTTATTTGTTTAGTGGCTGGGTATTTATGTTCTGATGAATAATTTTGACTCAATTACCTCAAAATAAAGTGAAAGGTATTGCTCATTACATCCAAGAATTGTGATCCAATATAAGCATGGAACACATTTAAAAAATATACTATTATTGTTATTAAAACTATATCATCATTAAAAAAATGTATGTTATGTTGAATCGTGATCATCAAAATAACACTGAATAAATCGTGTTAAATTATTTTATATCGTTGCTAAAATAATAAAAAGTGCATTTTATCTCAACTAAAAAAACAAAGCAGGAATGAAAAAGAAAGAAAGGAAATATTTATTCCAACAAGGAGTAACAATACCAACAATAACTCAATTATAGAGGATGAAAAGTGAAAACCCTTGACCTAACACACAAAAGGGAGGGCCTCAGTCTGAATAGCTGTGTACTCTGCGAATGGGCTCGTGGTACTGTGTACACAGTACACACTCCAGAATAAAAAAAGCTAGCTCCAGCCAGTAATTCCCCCTTTTTTATACTTGGCGAATTGAGAACACCACTTCGTCAGAGCACTTAGCTCTTAACTCCACTCTGTTGAAACTAGCCAAGTTTTTTGGCCGCGTTTTTGATACATATCCAAATTGCGGGTGTAATTTCTTATGATTCATATATATTATGTATTAGCGAGCTTATACAACAGCTATCATTAGTAAACTATAAACTACTGTTTTTTTGTTTTTAAGTATAATAAAGTCCGCAAACGTCAGACCTACGTCATAAGTATAAAGGCTGATGTTTTTGTGCTTGATCCTAACAGTAGGCAAATTTTGCTTTGATGTTAGCAATATTCGCCTACTATTTGATGTTATAGATGGCTAGCCAGTAGCTCAGTGGTCAGAGTATTCACCCTGTAAAGGACTGGGTCACGGGTTCAAGTTCCGTCTGAGCATTCACTTTTTCCAAACTAAATCGACTTACCATGAAATTTCAGGAAAAAATTAAATGCATTTTTAACGTCACTTACTTATAAACTTGACCTTCTTCGGTTGCTTGGTCCTAGGTTTGCCGACTGGTTTCTTGACGGGCGCCGACCGTCGGTGAGCTACAGGGAGGAAACAAGACATCAGCGGAATTCAAACCCGCGACGCCCCTTACTCAGAGACAAACTAACCCTTCGATATATATTGAAAAAGTTCCAAATTCAACAATTTAAAAAGCATCACAAACTACAGAACAATATACCCCTTCCTAATACGCATAGTTGATTAGACTAAGCCTCGGACCTCGAAATACCCATCGCAAACACCATTAAGCCTTCGGTATGTTGAAAAATAACAGTTCCAAATTCAACACTATAAGTAAGAAAACATATATCCCCTATCCCGTTGATATATATCGTTACTAAAGTACATACCTAATTCGTATAGACATAGTCGATTAGACTTAAGCTTCAGAACTCGAAATGTCGATCGCAAATACCAAATAACATTAACCCTTCGATATGTTGAAAAAGAACAGTTCCAAATTCAACACCAAGTTACAGAACACAATCTCCTGAATTATATACCTACCCCTCCCTAATTCGCATAGTCAATTAGTAAAGCCCCAGACTTCGAAATATCGTTCGTAAATACCATTAACTTGAAAAAGAACAATTCCAAATTCAACACTTTCAATTCAGTACCAAAACACATTCTCCAGAACTTATATCACCCTAATTCGCATAGTCGATTAGTTAAGCCTCAGACCTCGAAATGTCGATCGCAAATACCATCAAAGTCGAACCACTAACATCGAGTCAACATTCCCCCAAACATCATCGAAGAACAATCGAAAAACGATTACGGTCGGTAGGTTCGTACCGGCTAATGTTTATTTGAAGAGCATTCGGACCCACGCTTTAATGAATCCACAATCAATGTTCGCGTGACTGCCAGACCATCGATTGTCGTTCGAAGCTTGGTAAACATTCGATGAAAAATGTCGCAGTAGTTTCTACGTAATGGCTAACAACGAACATGAAATAGGTGACGCCGGTGCTAATAAGTCGATGACATGTGACATGGCAGGTATCCATAAAAGTAGTTTTATGATGGCACTATACATGTTTCCTGAAACAAATATGAGCAACATAAAAGATGAACAGGGTTTTAAAGTTTTAAGTACGTAAATAACAAACTAATTGAGGAAGAGAGTGGTTTTAAAATAACTCTAACAATGACAGCGCAAGTTACGACAATGATTTACCTTCAGTAGTCAAGATTTTGGCAATTGCAAGGATCAAAACGGATTGCTAAATTTTAGCTATTGAATCAGAATCTCTGAAAATTTTAGAATCAACTACACGGTTTTCCAACAAAAGTCTTCTCAAACAAATTGCGCAAAGTTCAGACACTGGTAAAGTTAAGAAACAAATGAATAGTAATTTATTATATATTTGGGCCCCAACTCATGTTGTCGGAGACTTCGGTAATAGTATCGAGGTAATAACGGCGACACGACGTCGCAAGATGAGAGCCCACTACGTGAGGGGAATGGCTTAGCGTCGGCGATGTCCGCCGCAAATGCGGATAATCCCTCACGGCAAGGCTAAGTCCCCAGTTTACACCACAGACGATGCGGACGCAAACTGTTAAGTCTACTTAAAACTTTAATTTTGGACAATTCATGACTGAAGTTTAAACAAGGTAAGGCGTGTTAACTTCTGGTTCATGGCAAAAAGAGAACTTTTAGTGATGTCGTCTGCAAACATCAAATGGAAATCGAGAAGTTTTCATGGCGAAAACTTGGTTTATCTTGTCAACTAGTTTTATTACGGAGAAGCATTACCATGAGAATCTTCATTAAACACTGTATGTTCTATTCTAAGCTTTTAGAAAACTATTTTATTGCGAACAATTTGTATTAATCAAGACAAGATTAGTTTTGCCGTAACGTACAGTGCTCGGCTCGGGAGAGCTGTTTGTCAAAAGCTAATTTGCTTTCTCTATAATTCATATTAATTTAACGATTGTTGTGAACTTTTAGCTACTTCTGAATTATTATTTTGTCATTTTCATCAGTTTTTTTTTACCTTTATAGGACTTGCGATGAAAAAATTTAACTGTGGTTAGTTACTTTCCAAAGAAAACTAAAGGAAGTGTCAGTAAGAGTGCACTTTTTCATTTTAATATAAAACCACATTTTTGAGAGTTGTGATTTTATTTATGGGATTGTAAAAAACACATGTTCTGATTAAGTCGACCGATTAAGAGTATTAGCAGATCATCGAAACCATCGGCAAGTCGTTCAATGGATAATGGAGCAAAGTGAAATCAATGCCAATTTTTCGAAAAAAGTCATCATCTCCGATTTCGCATTTCCGTCTGAATGGTTTGAATAAGCTAAAATTGTTACTAACCAAAATGAGCCTATGTTGCTTGAAAAATAAAATATTTATTATTATTATTATAATAATACACAAAATTGTGAAATTCATTAGAAACATTATGCACCCACAAAGAGCAATTGCGCACCCGACAGTTGTCTGGTGCGGATTTTCGGCAGGCGGTGCTTTTGCAGTGACTGTGAAAGGCATTCGTTACAGTAACATGATAACGGAGTTCTTGTGGCATCAACTGCATGTCATGGATCTGGATGACAAGTGCTTTCAGCAAGATAGCGCCACCTGCCACACCGGGCATGAAACATTCGATTCATTGCAGCAACGATTTCCAGAACCAATTATTTATCATTACACACCCTTTACATAATATCATATCTGATATGAACCTCCATTATTTTGGACCTTATATTTGTGAACAATATGTCAGTATTGATAACAGTGACACGAGTGCCCATAACCTGTGAGCATTTTTCAAAACAATATTACGAAAAAGGAAGAAGAGGGTGTATTCCAGAATAGTGGCAAGTGTAAACATGTGGTCCCTGCGCACTCCAATGGCAAAGAGGCGTAACCGTACATGTATGATTGTACTCTTTATATGCTTGCGAAACAACACAATATTCACAATGATTTCGTTGTCATATTAGCTGAAACGTGTAAACGTATTGTCGGTAAATAACCTTTAACAATAACGTCAATCGATTAATCAAGTATACAAAACCTTGATATTCTTTGCTTATAATGGTTTATTTTTGAAATGAATACAAAAACGGCCTAAAAGGATCCAATCAATACTTTTCATCCATATTCAAGAGATGTATGTCAAAAAGTGTAAGTTATAACGCATAAAACAGCAATTTAATTAACGTGTACAAAAGGATAAAGAAAGAAGTATGGTAATCGAATACTAACGGGGCAGTAACAACTGGTAGTACAGTCAGACCCCTCGGGCGCCACACGATACAACATAGAAACACTGATAAAATATTCAAAGTCAAGCTTTAAAACCCACTGGGGGAGAGCTGAAAGTAAATTTACTACCGCTGGGAATACGGACTTCGGCACGTACGAGTGTTTTAAACACGATGCGAATACGTCTAGATGATACAGAAATGAGAAATACATTTCAATGCAGGGTTGAGAACATTTCAGATGAGCGAGACGCCACCGACATCCTCTTTACGAGTGACACTCATTAGGAAAATGAGTATGACTTTGTATGCAAACCAGTTTTATAGCGTTTACCGCGTAGTGTTATTTTGAAACTATTCACATGGGGTTGAGCTGCAAGTTATAAAGTTTCTCGAAGTTCAATGAATGAAAGTGTTGCTGTGAATTCGCAAGTTAGTCAGAAGGAAATAGCTTGTAAAGCAACTTTGTTCACAGCTGCAATGCATCACTATACTTCAAAGAAGGTACTTAATACGGAATCTGCCGGATAATAGCTCAGTTCATCGAGTTTTGAATTCCATTGCATCGGAATGATGTCTTATTTTAGATTCGTACATTGAAAATCCTTTTATAGGGAGTGGAGTACAGAATCAATACCAATAATTGGTTTGAACTCCGAACAAAAGCTGAACACTAAAGTCTATTCACGTCCCTGGCCTTTAGCGATTTTTTTATTGAAGTGCGCATTGTAGTGAATCACAATGTGAAAGTAATACTTTAATTAAACATACGACATGGTAATAAAGATGATCAAATCTGTAATCTCCTGCCGCACCCTACACCGAGGGTGCACGGCTTGTTAAGTCAATTAAACCCTACTTGCATAAACATCCCCTAAACAATTATGTGATCTCGAGAGCCCGTTGTCACCTCACAATGGCGTGTTTGCTAATCCAAACACAGTTCGAAATATGGTGACAAGCGCTGTCAGTCATTACGAGGCGCATGAATTGGTAATTAGTTACCGACAGTGCGGTAATGAGGGAATTACTTCAAGTTCAGCACTGCAATTCACTAAGCGAGCACAACGATGCGAGTCGCAACGTTGTGCTCGATAGAGATTGTCATTGGTCGGATTGTATCACGTCACTGGAGATCGACCAATGACAATCTCTATCGAGCACAACGTTGCGACTCGCATCGTTGTGCTCGCTTAGTGAATTGCACAGCTGGTTGCTTTTATACTCAGTTGAGTAAGTGGAATGTTTATTGGTAGTAATGAGCAATTATTACGATTTTGGAGAAGGTTGTTTCAAGAGAATTTACTCCAAGGCTTTACAAGGCTGTGGTCTGCGAAGCGTTTTATGAAGCTATGAAGCTGAATATCAAGGACGACGTAAAGATCGATAAGGTTTTAATGCAAAACCGTCTGTTTTTCTAGACATTTTAGAAGAAATTGGATTGCTTCTTTATTCAAAATTCTTTCCAAGTCATTTTGAATGTTCTGTGTTTCATTAAATCTGGTTTATTTAACAAGCTCGCATTAATAACATAATAAGTTCCCAGAATGTGTGTGTGTCGCGTAAAATATCAAAATATTCCACAAAAGGTTCCATTAAGTGAATAAGCAGCTATTGCGTGACTAAATTTAATCAGACGCACAATATTACGTGAAAACAGTAATTTGTCCAAAATCCTCCAACAGGCAACCCTTCCAAGTATGTTTCAATTGCCTGTTCAAATATTTCATTGCGTAAGTTGAAGAAATAATTTTGCCTGAAAGGTTAACCCTTTTGCATGTCTATGAATCTCCAGATAGTAGTAGACCGGCCATGCTGAGTGCGCAGAATTGTGGACGCATGCCATGATACCGCGATTCGTAGCCGGTACAAAATGGTGGACATTATGCAGTAATGTTTAATCAATAGTAGTAGTGAGGCCGGTACAGACTGACAGGTATTCAATACGCCTTGAAAAGTTCCACTCGACCGAGCAGACATGGGGCATCATGTTTCTGCAGAATTAAGAAAAAGCTGATTTATGGTACACACACTAAAATGACAATTATTTCAGATAAATGCTATTTCTTGAGTTCTTTCCTAAGCACATGAGTAATAAATCAACAAATGTTCTTACATAATGATCAACATCTGCAATAACTATCATATAAGTCTGTGCAAAGTCGTTGACAAGACCTTCGTCTACTTGGTAATTTATCGGCTGTCAGCCGTCATCTATCGAAACGCAGTAGCAATAGATCACGTGATTTACGTCAAATGCAACTAAACTATGGGCGCCGGCCGGCACGCCGTACCTCGCCGGCCGGTAGATTCAATAAGAGATGTCTCCAAAGCTCAATGATTTTAAAAATCTTAACCAGAATTGAATGATGGTAGAAACACTAACGTGTATGAGAACTTCAATTCACTGAAAAAGAAAGGCGACTAAGGTTAAGACGAAGCAGACGACTGTAAAAACATTACCTTTGAAATTCCAAGCTACCCGTTTATTTTCTTTGGAAATTAGACATACATTTTAATTTCCATTTAACTATTTCAAGTTCAATATATGAAGGGCGTTTGTCTCCGCAATAAGAGTAATGTCAGCGTCGCCGGTTTTTTAGTAGTTTCAAAACTATTGATGTCCAGGACAACGGCGGTTCCAACCTGCAGGCAAAACGGGCGCGCGGCATGAGTGGCAGAAGCACTGCATCACCGAGTCCCGAACGAGCCCTATCAACATGATGACGATCAAAATTAACTATCTAACGTATGACGGAGTCGCGTCGCGGCGGTAGCGGACTGCGCGACTCTCGCCCGGAAACTGAGCCACACGGGGGGAGGGCTGCCGGTCGATAGCTACACCCCTCGCTCCGCAACCCCCGCCCTGCGGACCCACCCCGCAGTCACCCCTTGCGCTCTACCGTCTCTAACTTGATAACCCGTACAAGAAAATAAGCCTACCAAATGGAAAAATAATGTCACCCGCGACATCTATTACGTTGCGTCAAGTTCCCTTTATGCGAGGATATGACATTCTTTGCAAAGCCTCATTTCCTTTGTGTAGGGTATCCGTTTGCATTACGGAAATCCCTTTAACTGAACTGTCATGCCTCAACAAAATATGATAGATTGTGTGTTCACTAACAGTGAAGAATCAAAGTATAATGTTCAAGGGTGTAAAAGCGCACCTGGCAACTAAGTCCAGGCATGGGAAAGACAAACCAAATTAAGAGCCATCCAGACTCGTGCCGGTCTCAGTGGACTTCCCGCTCATAAAAACACCGAACTGTGGAGGGTCGAATAGGAGGGAGCGTGGGGAGGGCACGCGAGGGGGCCACCATGCGGAGGTTCCGCCGCCGTCTCGGCGCCGCCACCCGCAGCCAATTAACAGTCGGCAACGCCACGCTGAATTTGTTTCGCCACTCGAAATACTTCCGATTGATTTCCTGTTCATCAAATTTCACGATGGACCCCATGACACCTCTTAAGAAGTTGAATCACTACTCGAAAATATGCATCACAATCTAGACGAGACGACAATATAAGTTCTCTAAGAAGCTCGCAAAACGGCTCAGTCTGGTGCAACAGGGAAATTAAACAAGAAAGCTGCAGCGGTGATGGCGTCGTAACCTCGTGCACCGGTAACACCGGTGTTGATGCGGTGGATCGATTCCGGCCAACAACCTCTAAAGCACGTCCCCCTTTGATAATAACTGGGAATACCAGGACAGGGCTTCGCTGAGCCGATGCATACGTATGGAAATACCGCCTGTGGCGTCCGTCTGGCTGCCGGACGAATATTATTAAATAAACGCAAATATTTATTTCCCTGGCAAATACGTATCGCACACAGCTGTGCCGATTTTATTTTCATGAGGTGTCGTAATAATTAACATTGTAGCGTAACAGCGATCTTTTATTACGAATATAAATGTGAATACACGAAGTGCGTTAGGCAGTAGGGGTGACATAAAACCCCAGACAATTTGCGAGTACTCCATCAAAAGAGCATGAAACTCCAAGATAATACCGGTCGTCTGTCTACCCTCCCGACGACTGCGTTCCATAGATCATATCACCGCAGTGATAAATTAGTTTCCCCAATAAAAGTTTGTCGTCGGCTTTCAACAGAGAGGTGACTAATAAAACTTTTTCTTTCGAGACTTTTCAATGGGGTTGGTTAACATTATTAACCTTCAAATTAAATACATAATTCATATTTTTTACAAAATATTATCCTGTAATGGAATTCACTTAAGTGTCTAAAAAAAGTGGAGCGTTTTAATTCAAGAAGACGACAGCATGGCGCCCAACGTGGGGCAACAAGATTAATAATTCCTGCTTAGGAGCTTATTATACGTGCAAGGCACGACTACAGTCATATTCACGAGAGATGCGGTAGCGATGATAATAATAAGATTTTTATTGTTTCACAAACTTTTAATTTCTTTTTTTTTTAGATATAATCTTTATAGATATAAACACCTAGAAATGAATTCATCTCAATTGTATCTTTTGTAGTCTTGCAATGTGGTTCAATCTAGAAAGGTACAGAAATAGAAAGGTGTCATGAACTATATTTTCTGCAAACGAAAAGTGTGCGTTAAATTCTTCTACGACACTCTAAGCAATTAAGAGAAATTTCCCATTCTTGTGAATGATCACTCAGCCTTGCATAAATATAAATGATAATTCAAAAGTGAAACGACAATAACGGTGTCAATGGGGCTTCAAACGATTTAAATGGGACACTTAAGATAATGGATAATAATCCGCCATCGGCGGCCACGGTCTCGCCACCAGCATATTGCAACCTATAATGATGTAGCCTTGTCTCTTTCCATAGCGGCAACAAGTTGAGTCACGTGCTGGATGGATTTGGCTGAGAATATAATTCGGAGCCAGCGGCGCGCGTCCGCCTGCGACGGCAGTCGTATCGATTTTGCCTTGTTTCCAGCATTGCTTAGACATGACCGAGCCGGTATTTTGACACAGACTAATACGAACTTGGAACAAATGTTATCCCACTGGATATTTCAGACATTGTTCCAGATCAATCCCAACCGCTCGTATAGACGTCCGTAGTACCTCACTGTGTACGTGTAAGGCCTACGCAAGTAAGTTAATTTCGTATGGTAACATATTGTATACTGCGGATCAGTGTTGTATAAGAAATTCTGGATTGGGTGCTAATAGAGATATAATTACCAAGTGTCGTAGTACGAAAATTTGAATAATACGTACCTAATATTAACAGGGGTATGACCCATATAACCTATTAAAAGGGTGTCTCGTTGACTAATAAGAGTATGCAAATAAAATTATGGTAACTAAGGGTATCTCTTGATTTGACATTGAATTATGGAGTTCACGTTTAGATATAGCCTAAAAAGTTCGTCATTAACATAGACTAAGACTTATGAATTATTCAGAAGATGCCACTATATTTCTTTTTCATGTCACTGGCAGCTCTGAGGTAAATTATGAATACGAAATACTAAAATGAGTTTGGATTATATCAACAATTTTAATATGTATGGATTGCGTGTATTTTATGAGTCCTCAGTGGAATATAAAGAAGAAATCGTGAAGGATAGCATAGGTATTTAATTTGTTTGTAAGAGATGTTTAAGTACGATTTAGTGGCAATGGTTCAATATTGGTGCAGAGTTTCGAACGCCATATGGCCCACCGGCTAAGCTTCCAAGTCCATACCATCTGGGCCGAATAAAGTTTGTGAAAGTTAGAAAGGGATAATTTCTTCGGGAGAATTTATTAAAGATGTTTGCTCTGACCGATATCAAATTGTTCTATCCAAAAGGGGTCACAAGATATTGGTATCTCGAGACTGCTACTATTTTATCCAGGAATTTTGCGTAAAAGATGTAAAAAAATAATAATAAATGTTTCTTTGTTAATGTATTCTCTATGCATCCTCTATCTACGAGTATATTATCGTTGATGTTTAGGCACATGGTTTTAAGGGACCTTTGTTTATCGAATCGAATTTTTAGTGGGAAACGGAGTTATTATTATTCTCTATTATTTAAGTTAACTAAATAGGTAAATAAAATAATAAAACACCCGATGGATGTATTAAATGGATCCATCTTGAGTACATTGCTGTTGTTGAAAATGTTGAATTTCCAAAATATTGAAACGGGTATACGGATGAGATAGATATGACTTTACACAGTCCATGCTATCCGAACTTAATTAATTCCGACTAAATATCTTATCTCGTCATATCTCATGTACAATTTTATCTCGTGCAATACAATTAGCAATGTTATATCGCATGTAAATAAAGAGCGCGCTGTCTTGCCGACCGTAACATGACCCACATAATCTCTTATATCACGAATATTAAAAAGTAATCTATTAAAACGGACGCCCTCAATACATATTGTGGGCGGCGCATCATTTCTATACGATATTTTACTGAGATGGCTGTTCGAGGGTGGGTAGAACGACCCTTCATGTTTACAACATTATTATATTCGCAAACACCCTCTCCGTTCAGTTGATTTGTTTTCTTGGGTCATTTACTTTATGCAACATGTAACGAAATTATAGCAAGAGCTCAAGACACCCCAAATTACTAAATTATGAAATCTCTAAGTTTTAATATATTGACATGCAGGTAGATGCTATGATGTAGGCATCCGCTAAGAAAAGATTTTGATTAATTCTACCCCTAAGGGGGTAAAATAGGGGATGAAAGTTTGTAAGAAAGTCCGTCATGAGCTAGATGCACTAAATTTCATAAACCTGTCTCATTTAAGAAATAAATGAACACGTGTAGTAGCGTTTTTCAAAATTTTACTACTAAGAGGGTAAAATAGGTGATAGATTTTTGTATGGAAAGTTCGTTATTTTCAAAGTTAGAAGCATGAAACTTCGTACACCTACGTCTTCTGAGAAATGTTTTGTCGCGATAACCGACATCCACGCGGGCGAAGGCGTGAGTAAAAGCTAGTTAATAATAAACTAAGTCACTACTTCTATAAAAAAAATAAAGTGTAAAACTAAAACCCGACTACCGAAAAATCACGCTCTAAAAGTAACAAACAAGAAAATATCAAGGATAGCCGTGGTCGTATGCCACTTTTCCCTAGAATATATTGTTTTGTCAGAGTAAGTGGCATACGACCACAGCTATCCTTGATATTTTCTTGTTTGTTACTTTTAGAGCGCGATTTTTCGGTAGTCGGGTTTTAGTTTTAAACTTTATTTTTTATTTATATTATTTTGGGGCAAGGTACAGCTAATAATATGTACATATTTGAAATGTGCTTATTAAGCCCTTTCATTTGATACCAAACACGGCATATTTATCTCAAATTTATTTTTTAACACAGTACCTTATGAGTGTTAGAGGGCGCCACACAAGATTGAGTGACACGTCATATAGCCCATAACCATCGGACGATTAAGCCGCTTGTAATGATACCTCATTGTCCTCATTTGTTCAGTTCTAATTAGTAGTTGAGGAGCTATGAGGGATCAAATGAACATACATACATACATACATAGCCTGTCAAAATCATAACCCTCCTTTTGGCTTCGCCGTAGTCGGGTAAATAGTGGTCCTGAATAACGTTAAAACTAATGAGCGAAATACAAATTCGGTTGTACTTTTATGTAAGCTTATTTCTTTGATATAAAGCCTTTCAATTTCCTTAAAAAAAATTTAGCTTTGCTGAAGCATGGTTCTAATTTGAGTTAAGCTAATTCTCAAAGAGTCCATAAGAAATGTAGGTAGTCGTAAATTATTAAGTCTAGATGCTTCGGTCAATATATCAATTTCCAAAACCGCTGAAAGTACGACCTCCGTCGACGAAACCTGTAAAAAAGATGACAAACGGACCAGGATCGATCAAGGCCAGAGGCCAGACGCCTACCCGTAAGTGTTAGTAGTTCCTCTACATGTGTGTTGAAAAGCCCTTCGACCCAACCATATGTAAGAACTTATGTCTGTGTAAACCTGTGTAAATATTGAGAATTTTCTTCACGTATCGAGATGTCCAAGGTGAAAACTGTTCGAGTAATGCGGAGTACCTCAAGGACACGTGAAAATCAATAGGGACAATGCGAATAAAGATCTCAATGAAGAGAAATAAAGATTGATTGAGGATTCAGGGCCGTGTAAATTGGAGCACGGCGGTTAACATGAAACCAGAAACCGCTTTGATTATATGAAACGTTAGAACTGAAGTTGTATGGAGTCGCGATTAATTATTGACGACTCGTCGGCTGCAAGTTTAATTTCTGACAGATAACTTACTTCTTTATAAACTTTATTTACCCGAGTGGGGCAGGCAGAGATCTAATACACCCACATTTCGACAACTGTAATTTTCAGTCCTACGTAATAGGTGTATACAGCCCAGACTCAGCCTCAGATTCATAGCTCGAGTCAACAATAGTGCCCGGAAAGCGGCAATAGGCTTACCGCCTATTACGTGGGACCGAATCCAATGATTGGTGATATGAGGGTATTAATTCACCTCTGTCTAACCCTCCGGGGATAAAGTTGTGATTGTATGTATGTTTGTATGTATGTACGTAATAGGGGGCGAGCTATTGTCGTCTTTATTACCTAGATGCCCTAAGAGTTAGATACAACCTTGAAATCGAATGTAGACCCAAAAAGTTGATAGAGGATGACAGGCGTGCCAATGGTCTCACTACTATGTATCATGGATACCGAAAACTGAGTGAAATGGAGAAGTAAAAGCCGGAAAACGGACCTCCGGACTTCGAAGTGAAACCCCTGGAGAAGCGATCGAAACTGAAGCAAAAATACTATATATACTGTTGATTGATGGCACTTGGTGGAATTTATTATTTTATTACACATATTGAGAACACCTATTCTTTTTTTTTTCGTGCGGAAATCCCCTCGGATACCCCCCTGCTGGAGCCGCAGGGGGAGGTTATGTCGGGCACGAACCAACTACAACCGCACGCCGACAGTGGGTCGTGGCCGGAGGTGAGGTTGTTATCGACATATTCCTCGCACCCCGGCTGAAGAACACTTGTACTCTGTACTACTGTAACTGTATCGTAATTTTTTAGGAATTAGAACATACAAAACCTTTGCTAAATGTAAACCTTTGAGAATGCCGTAAGGCGAAACCAGTCAGGTTCAATATAATAAATACTGTGGAAAATACAAGTGTTCTCAATATTGTGTAAAGCAAAAACTGACGATGATGACTTTGAATTTAATTTAATGTCAAAATTAAGTTATTTATTTTATATCCCTATTTTCTTTATTTTCCTTGCTAAGATATTTACCCAATCGGGTTCCTATCATCCAAAACCAAAATACGAATCGGAAATTGCGTTATACATCCATCTATCGTATTTTCTTAATGAAGGTTAAACCAATCAATTTGCAATGTAAGAGATTGCAGAATTATTTCAGCAAAATGGCGGTCTTTGTAGGGAATAAAATTGCCAGCAGTGAACTTTTACTATCCTATTAAAACAATACGATACGGTTACTTAAGAGTAAAGGGCTGGTCAGAAGCTCTCGAAATCGACTGGCTTGTACAGGTTTAATGATAGAAGAAGCGAGAGAAAACGAACGAAAACAAAGTTTCAGCGGTTCCAAACATTTTTATTTGAAAATTACTACGTATCACTTCAAACTCAATCCAGACAGGAATGAAATTGCTCATAAGATCGTGGAGCTGACAGTTTAGAACCGCTGTGCTGACAGCTTTCCTGTACTATAAAACACGCAACGCAACGACAGCTGTTGCTCGGCTATTATCGCGTACGTGTGACATGCATGTGCGACAAGGACAGAGAAAATAATCGCTAATTATCGCAACATAACTCAGTAATGGTCGATTTGTTTACCTTTTTTCTGTCGTCTCGTTGGCTTAAGTTTAGTGTAGTATGAAGGACTGCTGTTGCCTTTTTCGTCATCGTTGGTGGAGAAATTAACCATGTAATGTAATGCATAGACAGTATACTCTGAATCTGTGTGTTATACTGTGCAATGTATCGCCAGACAGTTCGAGATCAATATCGAGGATTATTTAGTGGCTTGAGTCATCAAAGAAGATATTGCGAACAGCTGTCACGCTGCCACGATCACTGGCTGAATCTTATGTATGTTTGTGCCTAAATTTGGATTAATATCAAGTCGTCGATGGTTATGTGTTTAGATAAATCCAATTTGGAATTTTAGCCGGTTTTTTTCTTTGAGGTTGTATTTAACGCCCGTATTCCTGAAAGACACTCAGTCTGAATCTTGATTTAGCTGAGGTCAGAGTGTATAGAAAATCTGTCAAAGCAGTCAATCTGTCTTCAGCTATATCAAAATCACACCGAGTGTCATTCTAGAAAGACTGCTCTTCATTTGCTATTTATATTTATAACAATAATTAAAAGTTTTAGTAGTAAATAAAGGAAATTGGCATAAAAGCCTGACACCCAGGGGCATAGACAGGATATTCTTATCAAGTCATAATATTACTTGAATAACAACATACCTAATTGTTATAAATAAAAGACTACTTTGATGCGACACAGACCATTGTTTCTAGAAACAGGGAACTACTGTTGTTATAAAACAATTATTTTAATTGAGGCAGCAACACAAAATGTACAGAAATTATTTTTACTGTTTTTATATGGGTATAGGCAGCCGTAGATACCTTTTTCGTGCGGAAGTCCCCACGGCTACATCACATCGGTCGGTGGGGTGGTTATATTGGACTCAAATCCACTAAAACCGCACAGCTACTATTTTTTTTCGTGCGGAAATCACCTCGGATACCGGCTACTTTAAACTAGCTCGTGCTCCGGCTGACCCTGGAACATAATTGTTTTCGAGACTGCCCCTTCAGGTGTTGTAATACGGTGTGATACAAACATACATGCACAAATTGATGAATGTACGAGTATACAGCCGTGATAACATAGACAGCTATGACTAATGCTATACAGTTCAACCATATGTTTGTTATTATAACAAAGAAAGGATTACCCATGTAAAGAGGGCAACAAACCGTTGTACGGATTCGTCATACGACAATTAAAATCAACTGCAGTGAGGCAAGACATATTTGATACTAAATAAAGTTAAAATAAACATGTGGCTTATTATAATGATAATGTGAATATACAAGGTCCGTAAGAACATTACGAAAAAAGACATTTCGAGAAAAGGACATTATGAGAAAGGACATTTCGAGAAAAGGACATTATGCGATGAGACCAAATTACCGATCCTGTTTCCTCGTCGATGAGCTAAACCTAGTCCTGTTAGGTTAGGTTTAGCAACTTCTTGACTCAGGAATAGTATTTCTGAGTAAAAGTGTATCTCAGCCACTGATTGAGAGGCATGACGAAGCGGCGACTAAGATGCATGGTTCTCACCAGCGCCACTCTAAGGCCCGCATTTGAGAACGATATTTTAATCCCTGAATCTCGATTGATCTTTCGATCTGAAGACAGATTGTATTCTAGACTAGCTGTGCCCGCGACTTCGTCCGCGTGGAATGTACTTAATAAAAAAAATCAGTTTTTTTTTAGCCTAAGTTACTCCTTATTACATAAGCTATCTGCCAGTGAAAGTCCCGTCCAAATCGGTCCAGCCGTTCCAGAGATTAGCCAAAACAAACAGACAGACAGACAGACAGACAGACAAAAAATTTAAAAATATATATTTTGGTATGTGTACCGTATATACATTCATATGCATGTAGTAGAAAGCGGTTATTTTAATATTACAAACAGACACTCCAATTTTATTTATTTGTATAGATGACAGTTCTGATATCAGCCTGCGACCACGGCCGGTGTAACCTGATCGAAACGTCAGGCAAATCAAAGTTACGTATGTACCTATACCATAATCGCATTAATTCTCGTTGTCTTTATTGTATAGTTCTCTCATCGATTCACAACTGCCTAAAACAACTGTCTTCCAGTCTGATTCCACACCCTTTCTACTGGTTTGACTAACTCTACTCTAAACTCTAAACAGGATCTTCAGAGAAATCGCGAGCCACCTTGGATTAGCAATTACTAAACAGGCTTTTGAACACCTGTACATATAGGTATTAGAAGATGGACCCCCATTTTCGACCCCTTGGGCAATTGCATATACACGAAATTAACATTTAATTAACAGCTTAAAGCTTAAAGGCCTAAGTTTAGCACACATTGTCCATTTGTTTGGCTGAATTAATAAAATGTTGTGTCATATATCACAGTCATAGGGGTCCCATTAACTTGAAGTGCTCAGAGTCCCTAATGGGATAAAGATGGCCCTGAGGATAAGCAACATTTAAATGACATGTCTGATGTTCGTGATGATGTCGTTATATAGAACGTTATTTTTTTAATTTTATGATAAATAGGGCTCGCGTTTGACCACTATCTACCCTGTAAGGCACGATATAGCCGACGGTGGAGCATGTTTTTTTTTTTTTTTTTTTTATGGATTAGGGAGGCAAACGAGCAGACGGATCGCCTGATGGTAAGCGATTACCGCCGCCCATGGACACCCGCAACACCAGAGGAGTCACAAGTGCGTTGCCTTCCTTTTAAAAGAGAGTACGCTCTTTTCTTGAAGGTTTGAAGGTCGTAATGGTTCGGAAATACCGCTGGTGGCAGTTCATTCCACAGTTTAGTTGTGCGAGGCAGAAAGTTTCTCGAAAAACGCACATTTGTGGACCGCCAGCTGTCCAGATGGTGAGTGTGGAACTGCTGTCGCGTGGAACGATGGCGGAAAGAGGCGGCGGGGATCAATCCGAACAATTCCTCGGAGCACTCCCCATAGTACAGGCGATAGAAGATGCAAAGCGAAGCCACATCTCTACGCAGTGCCAAAGAGTCTGGCCGATTTGAAACATCCCGGCAGTTGACGATTCGAGTCGCTCTCCGTTATATTCACTCTATAACGGACATATTCACTCAGTAACATATTCACTCTAGTCTTGAAGATATCCAAGTCATAGATATCCAGAAACACAGATTGGGGCAAGGCATTCCACTTTCCACTCTTGAGAGGCTTGTAGAAATGATCAGAACACACACAAAGCAGTGTAATAAAACCGGTGAAGGTGACTCGTGATTCTCAGAACCATTCGTTAGAAATCGATTTGGTTGGACCATAGCTTCATGAACTCAATTAGTATTTATTATTAATACCTTAAGTTCGAAATACATAGGGAAAAAGAAGCACTCATTCATCGGTTCCAACTAAGAAAGTTGGTAGATGGCTCCACCGTCACCCTTAAAGAGGGGATATAAAGAGAAGGGAAATTTGAAGTGATTCAGGTGTGGCTCAATATCTCAGTTGGAAGAGTATTCCCCCTGTAAAGGTCGTGGATTCAAGTCCCATTTGAAGGCTTCTTTTTCCCGATGTATTTCAAACTTAAAAAGTTAGCATAATAAATGCTATTAAAATTAAATTTAAAAAAAATGAATACCTTAACACTTTGAATTATATTAGGTAGGTAGGTATTTTTTTTATACCACTTTGGTGGCAGACAAGCCCACGGCCCACCCGATGGCAAGTGGATACCGCGGCCTATGCTTGTGTGTATAGGGATCCCGTGATATCGCTTGTGGTATTAAAATCAAGCTGGTACATTTTTTATGCGATCTACATACTTTGCAAACGTAGCACCCATAGGAGCTTGGACTAATGCCAAAAGAATATTCACCACTTATGGCAACGTTCATGATTTAGGCTTCCAAATTTGAAATTTTTGAATTTATGTAATCAAAGTGAACATATTTAGGAGACGCCTTTGCCTAGCAGGAAATCAGTATGGGGTACAAAAAAAATAAGAGGCTTGTAGAAAATGTTCGTACATTGACCCCTCGTTGTGCGAATGTGTATGGTAATAATTATTACTAGCCAGTTGATAAATTTATATTACAACATAACATACAGTTATAAACAAGGAAAAAGGTTATTTAACTGATAACCTCCAGACGTTGACCGTTCGTTCCACAGAAATACAGGAATATCAACAATAAAAAAAATGTAATAACAATTTAAGAATCCTCATCGGGTGCATTAATTTGAAACAAAATTAAAAATTTCTAAAGATCCTGTGACGAAAGATGTAATCTTTACAAATAAATAAAGTTGGAGGTCTGTTTGCCCTGCCACGTACAAATGTCTGGAAAAATTGTTTCTTTTTTAATTCAAGCAACATCTGTGGAACAGCCTGCGGTGTATTTACTTCAATTCTCGATGTGCCTAAAGCTATGTTCAGACGACAGGCAGTGAGCGTGCGTTTTAATAATGCGCGTCAACAAAAAAAAAAATGTTCAAGTCGTTTTCACGCGTTTGCAACCTAACGTTTCTCCCCTTATCGAATGCTTAAATCATTGGATCGACGCAATTTGTAACGTTTTCTATACATTACTCTCTGCTAGAAATTTCAATATTCTCTCTCTCCGGATCCTCTTTCACATGTGATGTTAGCTTTTTCCATTCATTCCTCTCTGCTAGAATTTTCCTAGTCAAGTCTTCCACACATTTTCACTTTTCAGGTCTTCATCTCTCCTTGTAATAATTCACTTTCATACTTTACTTTATCCTTATAATATGCTACAGTCCCGGGTCCTTTAAGCAGGGCGTGAAAAAGCATTTAATGAGGCCGTCAAGCTGAGTGCCACCACTGTTAACATGGTACATGTTTACGATGGCGACCCCTCTTTCCGAGACTTTGCCTTTAGCTTAACATCAGGCGAGGTGAAGTCAAATTGACGTGTCCTGTATAAAAAAATCTTCCTTGCAATATTAATTCCTTCGCACCAGATCAACCGAATAAAATTCGTCTATTTGTTAACGCGCGTTCAACGCCTGCAGTCTGAACATTTCCTAAAGCGAATTTCGTATGCGAAAACGTCGAAAGAGACTATATTTCGTAGTCTAGATGAGGAGATAGCGGCGTGTAAGCCCCGGCCCAGCACGAAACCTCTTATGACTTGTTTAGCATAACGCTATAATTCGGAAAATAATGTTTTCGTAATGCGGCATTTACACAACGTGTTGTGTATTTTACAGTTTTAATTCGGAAGTAATTGCAGGATGTGCTTTTACTGATTATACTATCAAGTTATTGGAACACGTAAAATATCTATTGAACCCATAGATAACAGTGATTGAACCTACACCAATTAACATTTCGCCAGCACATTTTTTTAAGGTTTTGTTAAAAAAAAATTGTTCTGGATTTTTTTGTTTTCTTTTTATTTTTTAAGTGCGCAGTTGGGTGTCTGTGCGGGGTGCGACGTTTGAACAATCATAGATTAAACAATCTCGGGTTCAATAAGCTCGCGTCATTGGGTCAAATCAAATCAATTAGCCCACCGCAGTCCACTGGGTGTAGGTCTCTCGCAATGTGCGCCATTTCGCCCAATCCTCCGCCTTCCGCATCTAGTCTGTCCTAGCCATCTTTTTCAGGTAACTGGTTGATCACTTCTTTAGACTGCTTTAGAACTTTCTAGCTTTTATTCAAGATATTTGCCGCCACTCATACAGATAGGCTTTGACTCATATCACTTGTTAAAAAAATTAAGATTCATTTACAATTTTTACATTGCTACATTTTTACAAAGCAATAAACTATTTAAACAACCTACACTTACAAAATCAAATAACATCTCATCTCTACACATACAATGATATAACTGTCTCTTAGACTATAATAGTTATTCGTAACAATCGGCCATTTTGAAAATAAATCGGCCCGAATTCGTCGTGTTTTTGCACGAGTTCTGCGTAGTTATTTCATTGAGTGTGCTGTGTGCGATGTACCGTTGTACTGCACCGCTAGCCAATCTCACTAGGCTCTGCATACTATAGATTATTCACCTCGGCACGGCTTAGGTCATGCGCAATGAACCTGCTTTAATATTTTTGGAGTTGTAATGAACACGTAAATCATCGAAGGTGTAATATTATTAACATAATTGTTTTTTTTTTTTATACGGGACACGTCAATTTGACTTCACCTAGCCTGATGTTAAGCTAAAGGCAAAGTCTCCGAAAGAGGGTCACCATCGTAAACATTTACCATGTTAACAGTGGTGGCACTCAGCTTGACGGCCTCATTAGATGCCTTTTCACGCCCCGCTTAAAGGACCCGAGACTGTACGAAGAAGGAAACACGTGAGCTGGCAGGGAGTTCGAGGTCTTAGTGGGTATTTCATCTATTTTATTTTTACATTTAGTAGGAATTTCATCAAATATGTTTTCGATCGCACGAAAAACGAAGGGTTTGGGTCTAGTGGAGTCAATCAGACAGATGTTTTTAGAGCGTTTTTATTAATTCGCGGCAGAAGTCCTAATAACAATGTTATGTCTACAATTAAGTGCTACTTTCCGGTCATTCGAACTTGCCATATTCGTATCGTACGCCTTTTAACGTCCATTGGGCACTTTTCATCTACCTAAACTCCGTCCTAAAATAGAACAATAAAATTGGTGTTTCGCTTAACGATTTTTTTTTTTGTAAACTGATGAAAGTAATACTCCTGAAGTTCCCCTGAAAGTTCTATTGCTATCAATCGGGTACTATTTACAGACTTCGTTCTACAACAAACACGCAATAACACATAAACCTGGCAATCGAAGTCTCAGAAGTCGCACTCACTACTGCTGCGCCAATGATTCAGATTCCTACACGGGATTGGATATTTTAACTTGTGCTCAAATAATAAAAAAAACTAACATTCCAATATCAAGGGTAAGGACACAACTATTCAGCCCAAGGTACCTACTGAAAAATTTCAAATACGTACTTATGGCACAATGGCACAGAATAGCTAATAGACGCTTAAGGCCTAGTTTCCATAGGCTGAAAACTTTTTTATACCTAGTTATCTATAAAAAAAAGTGTGAATTTTTTTCCTCTAGAACTCGTGTTTCCTTTGAATTTTTAATGATTATGATTGAATTTAGATCTATCGACGAATACTAGCCAGCACTAATTAATATATTTGTCAAACTCTGATGAATTATAAAACCTAATATGGATGTTAAAAAATCGCAACTTTGATTTTTTTATAGACCTATCAACACATGTTCACTATTAGTTACGATGAAACATGGTGATGGACATACAGGTTAAAATAAATGATAGAAGTGACAAGTATAAAAACATAACTCCTTTTTAGCTTCACCGTAGTCGGTCTAATCAGTATAACATAGGTAGGTTAAGATTCGCACACTAAGAAGTTGCGTAGCTCCTGCGTAGTTGGACGACCTTATATGAGGACAGACTGCGAGTCCCTCATGAAAACAATAAAGTGACTAGTAAAATCGCTACTAGGCTGGGTTTATAGCACCCATAAAGTCGAAATTAATGATCAAACTCGATGTTCTTACGTAGCACATGAAATAAAATACCTTTTAGAGGGAAGCTTTGTAATGATGGACTTAGATGCATGTTAGGAATCTAATTAATTAGATTTATGCAATTCTCAGAATTTCTCTGTGGTACTTATGTATTTTTTTTAATAAAAGGACACGTCGATTTGACTTTACCTCGCCTGATGGTACGCTAAAGGGAAAGTCTCAGAAAGAGGGGTCACCATCGTAAACATGTACCATGTTAACAGTGGTGGCACTCAGCTTGACGGCCTCATTAAATGCCTTTTCACGCCCCGCTTAAAGGACCCGGGACTGTAGTAGCATATAATCTAATATATAAAATTCTCGTGTCACAGTTTTTGTTGCCATACTCCTCCGAAACGGCTTGACCGATTTTGATGAAATTTTATGAGCATATTGAGTAGGTCTGAGAATCGGCCAACATCTATTTTTCATCCCCCTAAATGTTAGGGGTAGTCCACCCCAAAAATTTTCATTTTTATTTTTTAGACAAAATTTTTAATTTCTATTTTTTTATGATACAAAATACAAAAATACATACAATCCTCAATTTTCACCCTTCTACGATCAACCCTTATTTTTTAATAGCCATTTTAGTAATTTAATCATTTTTTCTTTCCGGTAGAAAAATGATCAATCGTCATTTAATTATGATCAATTTTTGATCCCCATAAATGGTGCAGCGGGAACGGGATCTGACGCCACGAGGGTAGGAAAAAATTGGCGGTACGAAGTTCGCCGGGACAGCTAGTATAATTTAATAATATATAAATAGGCAAAAAGATGATTTTTCTTACGAATCTTACACACGTCTGAAACACCGAGACGGCGAGCGGTTTTAGTCGGTTTAACATAACCGCACGAAAAAAAGGAAAGAATGGCGACTAAGTACCCGAAGTCTAAATTGAAGTCATTCCCGCTCGTTTTTTGCGTGATTGAGTATCCAACAAAGTCACTTTCACATTCACAAGACTAGTAATTAGGATTTAGGAAACACTAGTAGTACCTTTCCCTTACAGGGGGAATGCCTTGACCAATTCGGCTACCGAGACACGCCCGATGTTATTCAAATTTCCGTTGGTCAAGGCATTCCCCTGTAAGGGAAAGACTGTGGGTTCGAGTCCCGCCCGAGAAGATTTACTTTTCCCTATGCATTCGATTTGTATAGTTAGCATACTTAATGCTGTAAAATTCATTCAAGTATTAGTACCTACTCTTGCCCCAGGGAATGGTTTATTGTAACGGGGGGACTACACAAACATACAATTACTGACTGCGGCGGCAACACAAACTAAGAACTATTATCCGTGACTCATAGGAGTCACAGGGGATTGAAACTATTATCCGCGCTATTATACTCGATATACAGACAGTTTACTTGGTGGTCGTAAGTTTTAGCCGACTTAAAAAAAGAAGGAGGGTTCTCAATTCCGTTGTTTTCTTAATGTTTGTTCACACGAAACTATGAGTTTTATAAAATTACTTGCATATTGGTTCCATAACATAACATAAACTCACGCCTGTATTCCTCGAAGGGGTAGGCAGAGGTGCTAGCCCCCACATTTCGCCAGTTTATGTTTAGGTCCCAATATGTGGCGAGCCTATTGACCTGGCACTTATAAACCTGCCATAAATACACACAATAACTTCGAAAAGCATCGAAAAGTCATTGGTGTGTGCCATGGTAAACCTGGGATCGAACCCGAGACCTCGTCTCAGCAGTCCATTACCCATACCACTAGGCAACCGCATATTGGTTCCAGTTTTATAAAAAGCTAGTTCTGATGATATAATCCTCAGAATCTTAGTCTGTGTAGTGTTCTCTTGTTCGCACTCTTTGTGAGCACGTCGAGTGCGAGCGAGAAGGTACTACTTTAGTATTCCTTTTGCGACTTCACTTGCTAGTTCTATACGTTCCATCTATGTTATTTTTTTAGTCTGAGCTATAATCCATAAGAGATTAAGGAAACTCCTCAAAATAGGCATTAAGCAGTTGATTCCAGTTGTCATACGAACTACTACCGTACGGCAGTTGTGTTTTTTTATCGTGCGATAAATCCCCACGGTTACCACCCCCACGGAGCCGGTGGAGGTGGTTATGTCGGACTCTAACCGACTAAAACGCACGCCGTCTTGGGTCCTTGTTGCCGGAGGTGAGATTGCCAAAAGCATATTTCTCGCACCCCGGCATCTCTTTCGAGATGGCCCCCTTCGGGTTGTGGGGACCCCAGGGTCCCCATCTAGCCCCGGTTACGGGGAGGCGCACTTTGCGCCGCCGCCGCGGCCTGCTTCTGCTAGGGTGACAGGCAGCTCCACCGGTCACCCCCAGGCCAGCGCTCATGGAGGACGGAGGCCGTTCTGCGACCTCCGACGTCCGGTTCGCCTTCCGGACCCGACCGGCCGCCTCCTTCTCGAGCGTTACTTGCTCGCTTGTAATGGATAGTTGGAGCTCTAAAAAGTCAAACTAATCTAACTCCAAAACTTCGGTATCACAATTGATTGTGGAGGTCAGGTTACAGTAGCTTGACAGAAAATATCGAAGTTAAGTCGCATCCACAGTTAGACTGAAAACTGCATTGGGAAAGAACGATGCCTCGACTTCACCTCTACTGATGGTAAGCTAGAGGCAGTCTCGGAAGAGAGCCACCATCATAAAACATGTACAATGTTAAAAGTGGTGGCACTCAGCTTGACGGCCTCATCAGATAGTCACGCCCCGCTTAAAGGACCCGGGACTGTAGGAAGGACTCATAACAATTTTAGTTTATTTTCCTAAGTAATCCAATATTTATATTCAATAAGTATTATCTAGTGGAGTAGAACTGATGTAGAAGACCGCAGATAGTGGCTGAAACTTCTCAAATAACTATCAAAAATCAAAACCGTTATTGACAATTTTTAAAGTCGGTTATTTCTTTCGCAAACAGGGCAGGTTAAATAAAAACACTTCGATAACAGCAGGCTTAATGAAATGTTTAAATATAGTAATAGAAGCTCTTGAAGTTTGTAACCGCCCGCGCCCCCAGAGCGAAAAGCTTGAGTGCAATCCACATTTCTTAATAAGGAGGTACAAGTTTTGTAAACGTACTTTCTAAGTATTAGTCATTCTCATTAGAACTATTAATACTATTTCAACATAAATGCATAATCAAAACTGAATATATGTCCTCCTACACGACTTTCTATAGTTCTCATACAAGATACAGGCTGTTGTCTTCATGTCTCGTTGCATGCAATGAAAGCTGGTTCCTTGTACGTTGACCAGAAATGGCAAGACAGCCCGTGGGCGATACTTGTTGCGGCCTACGCCTTCGATGGTTACCCACTGCGCCTAAATTCCAATTACTTGCCTATTCATTTGAAAGTCTATAATATTTGCGTGACTAATAGATCACTGTATTTGGGTCAGTAAACTTGGTGATTTAATTGCGTGTTTATTCGCTTAGTTTGGAGATCACGAGAGTCGGCTCCCCAGTACGGGGGCGGTCCTCCCGAGTACTGGCTGACCCAGGGCCATCCCTTACGGTCTGGCCTTAGGTCAGCCGGGGTGCGAGGGTCATGTCGAAGACAACCTCACCTCCGGCGTAGCACCACGGCATGACCCTCAGTCTGCGTGCGGTTTTAGTCGGTTCGAGTCCAACATAACCGGCTACGGCGGAGAAGGTATCTGTGGGGATATGCGCACGAAAAAAAAGGAGGTCACGAGAGCAACTGCGGTATGAATCTCTATCCCCGAGAGGGAATCTGCACCAGAACCACATTCGATGATCAGCAGGTCTCGAAACTGTTAATAGGACATAATAAATTATACTAGGTACTTTTCAAGTTCGCAGATGAATGGAAGGATATTATAAGCTTATGTTTGATGTTTTGCGAGAGAAAGTATGCAAGGATGACTTTAAAAATAAAATTAAGATGTAATAATAATGCTCATACATACATACATAAGAGAACGATGTGGAGTGGTTCGGTCATGTTGAGAGAATGAAGGAAAGACGACTAACGAAACAGGTGTATGAGGCGAGTGTGGATGGTACCGTCGTCGTCGGTAGGGGAAGACCTAGGCGCACATACCTGGACCAAATCGGGGAAGTTTTAGAAAAGCGACAGGTCAGGAGTACCCTAAACCAACGAACATGCATGAAGAATATACATACGCTCATGGTTATTTCCCTATGGGGTAGGCAGAGACAACGAATCATCTATCCTATTAACTATAATCAATATTTACTTTCGCGTGGTCTCTTGAAAATGGTGTATTCATTTACTTTACAGGCGATAAATAAATAATTACAACAGTAACATTTAGGACACCAAGAAATACAAATAACATGAAATATTTTTATTGCACTTATGATAGATGATAATGACCGACATTACCAAACAATAAATTGTATTTATTGCAATCTTGGTGAGCCTGACTTTCCAGCAAAGACGAGAATATTTGTGCTGCCGAAGGAAGAAGGGTAATGTTTTTTTACCATTCATTCACCATTCACTTATGTTATTTACCATCTGCCTACACATTATACGCAGATGGTAAAAAAACACCTTGTAAATAAAGACAGGTGGTAAAAAACGACACACTTTAGGACCGACTGCGGCTATAAACGGAACTACTTACCCTACTAATTGGGAACTTTGTATCTGTGTGTGTCAATCTGTGAATACGTACATGTCGTACATATGCTCACGCTTTTTTACCTTCGGGGTAGGCAGATACAACAGCAGGCCAACAGCTTCTATCGTTACACATTTTTGTATCGTAAATATTACGTATCGTAAACGTTTTTCGAATTTTTCGTAAATATTAATTTATGTATGTATGAAATGTGCAAATAATAAAGTAGGTTATAATAATGCCTCCATAAAACTCTATTGTAGTATGCCAAGCACTTAAAATTCTACAAATATAGGACTTATAACTTACTACATAGAGAACTGTACCAGGGCTAAAGTTATTGATCGACATTCAAATACCTGTTTCATCCGCAGTGGAAATTAGATTGATCTAGAACTACTTAGCTACTTCTTTAAAAACTATAAAATACTAGCTTTTACCCGCGGGCCCGCCCGCGTGGATCTCGGTTATCGCGACTAAATGTAGCCTATGTCCTTTTTCATGGTCTAATCTACCTCTATACCAAATTTCATCATAATCGGTTCAGTGATTTAGGCGTGAAAGCGTAACATATAGACGAATAGTTACTTTCGCCTATATAATATTAGTATAGAAGTATACATTTATACATTTATACATTTTTTTTTAAATTAGTCTTAAGTAGATAAGTACACTAAGCATGCCTCTGAGTAGGTACAATAAATTTTCATTTCTATGTTTATTTATACTACGTTAAAATGATTTAAATGATTCATTGTCCAAAGTAAAGGTGTGTACCAAATATCAGAACAATTATTATTATTATTATTATTCAATTGATGTACAGTCACGGACAGAGAGTGAACGTCAGTGCCTGTGCTAGTATTAACTGTGTTACAGACACTGACGGCTTCCACTTACAGGTTCAGTATAGCAAACAATACTTTAAATGATCAGTGCGCGAGTGTGGAGTGCGTGCGTGCGTGTGTGTGTGTGTGTGTGTGTGTGTGTGTGTGTGTGTGTGTGTGTGTGTGTTGTGTGTGTGTGTGTGTGTGTGTGTTTCTGTGGTTTCAAAACATTAAAAAGGATTTTTAACAAAAAGCAGTTCAGTTTCATAATACGATAACTTCTGGAGATAATTACTGACAACACTTTTACATTTCCTTTTTGGTAGGTGATATATGTTGCAGGTTTTGTTTATAGTATTATAGAGATAGCAGCTCAGACTTGGATAATGTCGGTCCGCTAGGGCAGTGTTTGTGGCGACGGGTTGACATACAAGGTATTTACGGCGCTTATGCTGTAACAACGTTAGGTCGTATGTCAATGATGAATGTTTGCGCAGAATTATGTTTTGCGCGCATAGTTGTCGGACAGTGAGTACAGGAATATCCTTATATAATTGGACAGTAGGGTACCGGTACGGTTTCTGGAGCATAACCTTTAATACAGATTTTTGGGCTCTTTCAAGACGAAGCAAATAAGTTTTAAATGTACCACCCCAAACAGTTATGCAATAGTTCAGAAGTGAGTGAACCAAAGCAAAATAAATAGTTCTTAATAGTGGGACAGGTACTACATTCCTAAGTTTTTTCATGGGAAATATTAGTATGGATTGCATTACATATCTCTCGTGTGTGGATAAAAGAAATCAGGACGTGTCGTGTCATAATTATCTTTTCCCCATTTTCCCCGACGGATACCACCCGCGTTGGACATCGGGGGTGATTATCTCGGACTCAAACGGACTAAAACTGGGTCTTCAGATGATGCCAAGGTGTAAGATTGCCTAAGGCGGACCCAGAGCCATCTCGAGGGTCTTTTGGCCACTGCTGTAGATGTGTCAATACATCGGCAGTTTGAGAAAGTATTTATTATTTTGTTTCGTTTTTTTTTTTCACAAAACGAACCCTTCACAGAATCAAAATTCGAACGGTCTTCGCAGATTCAAAGTTCGAAAACATTCACAAAATCTGCGTGTTTGTCCAAGGTTCACTAACAAAATGTCCGCCTGGCCAGCGTAGATACAATAGGCCAAAGCCTCCCAACATTGGGAAAGGGCCATGTCCAGCTGTGGACTGCGATTCTGCGATATGCTAATAAAAGCACGTAAAAGGTACCCCATCATTCTTTGAAAATTTTGCAAACTCAGTTCGGGTCGATCAGTCTAACTGTGAGAGAATACTTTCCGTGAAGCGACTGCCATTTAACCTCCACAACCAATGGTTGTAATCGAGGTTCTGTAGCTAGAAAGTCTGACATCCGAGGGTTCCAACTACCCGTAACAACTGCCATAGACCCCTTAGGTGTTCGTATGGCAACCGTACATCCGCAATGAACTAGTTACCCGTAATACGTAGGAATGATTGTACCCTGGCTGACGATATCCGTGTGTTCAATAATGTGATTGTTTACGTTCTGTCGTGGACAATGGTCAATATTTGCGTAAGGTGCGGCCGCTTACTGGACCGAGGATGCCTTTCTTTGTAATGTTAACGTCGAACAGCTAAAAGAACAGTAGAATGATGGTAAAAAATGAAAACAAGACTACTCTGCCTTTAGCTTAACCCAGGTGAGATGAAGTCCAATTGACGTGTGCTTTATAAAAAATCTGATTCAATACAGACTTAAACTTGTGTTGAGATCCATTTTAATTTTGGTTTCATATAAATATGTTTTTTTTTTTCAAGTTTTATAATGAAGTCACATACTGCCGTACTCCGGGCCCCAAGTTTTTCACCGAGGAAACGGCCGCCCACGTTACACTGGAATGCAAGGCCTCTCAACGATCCCAAATCCTCGGCACAGTGAGGTCGCTCCGCGAACCTGCAAAGATCCCAGTAAGCTTCTACGTTTCTGAGCGGAGCTAGGCTGGTTGCTCTAGCCAGCACTCTTTAAAGACCCAAAAAAGAGGCTAAGTGCGGACACAAGAATCCTCTATCCAATCCAATCCGGGTCCCAAGTGAAAACTTCTTCACCACATCTATTTGAAAAATATAGCCCGTGCCATTCGGGATCAGATAAAATTCTAAAGATACTCCATACATCTAAATCTGTTCAGTGGGTGGAGTAGTAGAAAGTAATAAGTAATAAAATAATATTTTCTTTTCAGATTTTATTCGACCAAGAGCATCGATTGACGGCAATAACCTCACCCCCTATTAGGTTATATGTTCGTATTTCTTTGACACACTTCTGTCCACCCTTTCAGAAATAATCAGGCGTGAATATCAACATTTACAAAAGCGAACAAAGTTCTACACCAAGACGGGTATTACACGATTCGGTAAGATACTAGACAGCTTTTACGGTATTGAATTTACCTCAGCGGCTGTGGGAATTCTCGGTATATCTTTCCCGGCCCGCTTCCCGGGCTTTTAATCAACGCCACCCTCCGAGATTCGGGACATCAGTGTCAATTTAATATCGTTTTAAATTGAGCGGCAAATTTAAACAACGACGTCATCGTTCCGAAACATTGGATCTCGTAAATAGCGAACAATTTAATAAGAAACTCATTGTTGAGAGATTTTTCTCGGAAAAATAAGTACTCTTTGTTTGGGTTAGTTGCGATTTCTCCCCGAAACTTTAACTTCATAATACGTACTAAATACCTATATATTTGAAAACCGAACCAATTTCGGGGGAAATCTAGAATGGGGGGGAATCGCAAGTCGTAAGTCGTAACTAACCCGTTTGTTTAAATTGGTGGGTATATAGGAAGGCCAATACAATGATGATGCACCAATGATGCAGCCAAGTCAACCTCACCGACAAGTAGGGTAACTGCTGATATCCGGGCGATAAAGAGGATTTGGGACAGGATTTCCTTTCAGTGATGGAAGGTTAGACGGCTGTCGCAAAATGTTGCCGGAAGGACACCGGTAGAAGGAGTAGTAAGCAAACCCTGAACTCCTCGATGCCTATAACCTCGGATGCAAACAGGAACAATGTTAAGATGAAGATGATGAGTGGTATTTTTTTTTTGTGCGGTTAAGGATTAGGCCTTACGGATCTAGAGGGCTTGGTTCGAATCCTGTTGATTACACTACCGACGTGAACATACTCCTAACCCAAGCAAATGTTGTGCATTAGGTTTTGGTTCTTAACTATAAACAATCTATATATTTTAATTACGACACGATCCAAAGAAAGAGCAAATGTTAAAGTTATGTAGGTACACCCATATTTATAAACCTTTGCCTACGCCCTGGGGCATATAAGCGTTGGGTCAGCCGGGGTGCGAGGGATATGTCGATGACAACCTCACCTCCGGTCTAGCACCACGACCCACAGTCCGGCAGGGGGGGTATCCGAGGGGATTGCCGCACGAAAAATAAAAATAAAAAGGGGCATATAAGCGTGAATATACAAAATAATTGAATGAAATGTAATACCGTTATTCAGCATATTCAGACAAAACCAGTGCATCAATCACGAAGTCCATTGTTCTCACGAAATATACGCCGTTAATAGCCAATAGAAAGACACCGTAATTTTATTTAACTGCTGAGAAAAACAAAGAGTTTTATTACCCGCTATCTACGATATTCAATGATTTGGAACGATATGTTGTGTTTGCCGCTCGATTTAAAACTATATTAAACCCGTTGCCCGCGTCTCCACCCGCGTGGATGTCGGTTGTCGCGAGCAAACATAGCCTTTCTGAAAGTCTAATCTACCCCTATACCAAATTTCATTAAAATCGGTTCAGTGGTTTAGGCTTGAAAGCGTAATATACAGACAGAGTTACTTTCGCATGTATGTATATATTAACTAGCTTTTGCCCGCGGCTCCGCCCGCGTGTATGTCGGTTATCGCGACCAAACATAACCTATGTCCTTTCCCAAGGTCTAATCTACCCCTATACCAAATCGGTTCAGTTGTTAAGGCGTAAAAGCGTAACATACAGACAGAGTTACTTTCGCATTTATAATATTAGTATGGATAGAAGGGATTGAATCCTTATCATCACCATCTTCCTAGCGTTAAGCCCGATCGCATTCGAAGCCTTCACTTTGGTGTCCAGGGTCAGCTTCTTCCAGTCTACTGCGACGAGGCTGAACTTTCGATATTTCCGTGAAGTGACTGCCATTTGACCTCTTCAGAAATATTACTGTTAGACCAGCTGTCGGCCTTTTTAGGGCTCCAACAACCCGTAACGACTGCCATTCCACATCGCGAGCGGCGGAGACACCGTTGTCCTCCCTCCTAAGGAGGGCCAGACCGTAGGGGATGGCCCTGGGTAAGCCGGGGTGCGAGGAATATGTCGAAGACAACTTCACCTCCGGCCTAGCACCACGACCCTCAGTCAGCGTGCGGAGGTAGCCGTGGGGTAAACCACTACGCTACCGACACGCCGGCCGCCTACAAACAAAGAAAAAAATCGCATCTATATCAGTGCACCCGTTTGGGAGCCATAACGCCATAGTTACACCCATTCACCGATAAACAGGGTAAACTTCTAACATAACACACATATTTTGCGTTTGGGTTTAAAAAAAAGTAGGACGAACAAAGGAGTCCTATGCATTCTTGCGACGCCGGAACTCTGAACAAGTTTCTTTACATGTCTACAAGGAAGACATTTACATACGGCGCCGGTCGTGCAACATCGCTGTCGTCCCTAAAAGGGCAGGTATTCGAAATTCAAAATACGGGTATAAACTCGTTATGTTGGTACGGAAGAGATGTAGGTGACTAACCGCGACGGTTGGTGTCCTTGCAAGTATTGCAACCGTCGTTCTAAGTAAGCTGTGTCCACTATAGCAGCAGTGAGCGGAGCGATAGGCGATAGCGAGATGGTGATTCCATAGAAAGCGATATTATTAATTGCATTGAAAAGTAAGGAGATATATGCTTTTGCAAGTAGGAATATGTTCCAATTCCGAGTACGGAAATTACCACCCTCTAATAAAAAAACGACTTTAATTTTATCAGATTCTACTGCCTTTCATGGACAGTTTGGTAGAACTGAACTCTTTTACCATTTCACAATTCAATCTAATTACCATGTAGGTACGCCCAAGATCGTGCGAAGTGGAGGAGTGCTGAAAGCGGTGAGGCTCCAGGAAGCGCCGGGACTAACGCAAAGGCGATGATGACTATTTCGCATTCTCCCTTCTACATTGTAACACACGATTGACGAGTCTGATAATGCAAGCGTTCATATGGTACGACAAAAGCTTCCTATAAAATCGACCGTGTATTATTGCTACAAAGATGAAATCAAATGGGACAAATATGAAAGCGTATGTATACCTATCCTATTATCTTATAAATATAGGGTTCATTTTATATGAAGAGTGAAAGAAATTACCCTTGACAGCAGATTAAGTAGTGCCAAGGGGCAGTCACCAAACCTAAAATCACTCCGCTCATCGCTTATCGCCCACTCCGACGCGCCGCTACCGTCGAGACCACGGCCTAAAGATGACACACCCACCCACACATACACTTTCTTAGCGGTCGCCGGTCGGCAGTTAGCAAATTGAACTGGTTTAACGGTCACAATGATGACAAATTGCGAATTCGTTGGCGCGGAAATTGCCTAACTTGTTATGATATTAATAGGCTTGTAATTAAACAATGAAGTGCAATATACTAAGAGATCGTTGAACTTTGTAATTACTTATCTATTTGCGATACAGTTGTTTATTGATAAAGTTTCCTTCACCTTTATTTATATCCTGCTTGTGTGATAGTATGTTTATAACAAACGCAAAAACGGTTGAACGGATTCTGATGAAATTTAGCGCAGGGATATTTCACCTGGATTATCCATACTAATATTATAAATGCGAAAGTAACTCTGTCTGTCTGTATGTTACGCCTTCACGCCTAAACCGCCGAACTGATTTTGATGAAATTTGGTATAGGGGTAGATTAGACCATAAGAAAGGACATAGGCTATGTTTTGTCGCGATAACCGACATTCACGCGGGCGGAGCCGCGGGCATAAGCTAGTTTATTTATAACATAGAACTACTTATGTCTTATAATAAAAGTATGTAACATAACATAACATATCTGCGGTAGCCTAGTGGTATGGGTAATGGACTGCTGAGACGAGGTCTCGGGTTCGATCCCAGGTTTATCATGGCACACACCAATGACTTTTCGATGCTATTCGAAGTTATGTGTGTATTTATCGCAGGTTTATAAGTGCCCGGTTAATGGCAATAGGCTCGCCACCTATTACATTGGGACCTAAAACATAAACTGGCGAAATGTGGGTGCTAGCACCTCTGCCTACCCCTTCGGGGAATACAGGCGTGAGTTTATGTTATGTTACTTATGTCTTATAATAAAAGTATGTATATCATGATTAATGTGTTTGGAGTATGTTTGGGGGTCCCATCATGACCTTCAGAGCTAAACCAACCTCACCTGGGTGGGCCTCGATTCTACTATAGCCAAACCATACTCGTGCCGCAGCTATTGCAAAAAACGGCATTAACTAATAGACTATAAAGCTATGATTTTAAAGTTCAAAATTAAATGACTTTTTGCAAAGTAAATGGAAAAGTGTATTTAACTTTTTTATTTAATTATGGACTTTAGACGTATAGAAATAAATTCCAAAATTTAATATTTTTTTTTGCGCTGACTATGGCACCACAATATTTTAGCTTCAATAGAATCCAGGGCATGTTAGCTAGTACACCTGCTTATTGATGAACGAGGCTTTAGCAGAGGCTTCCCTCTTGGGATTGCGAGGTCAAACGTTAGTCCCTGCTCTCGTAAAAGCCTTATAGGCCAAACTAAATGTAAGGACGCCGGACTCCCTCTCAGAGGTCAAAGTCTCGGATACAATATGGACGATGATGACGATTTAAAATGATGTGCTCCTTTTATGCTTCGCTTAAAAGACTTGAGATTGTTGGAAGCTGAATTAATGCGAATGTAACTCTGTCAGTCAATCTGTCTGTGTGTTATGCTTTCACGTCTAAACCACTGAACCGATTTTGATGAAATTTGTGATAAGGGTAGATTAACCCTTGAGAAAGGACATAGGCTATGTTTAGTCGCGATAACCGACATCCACGCGGGCGGAGCCGCGGTCAAAAGCTAGTATCTGATAATTTGAGTAATGTTTTTTCAAAGTAGGTATACGAACGAGCTAGCTCGACCGGGGATGTCCTCACTCATATCGACTTTTAGTTCAGTATGCTGCATTGCGTACGGACTGTGAAAATGTGGAAAGCCTTACAAAGAAAGGAAGGATTTTTTTTAGCCGACTTCGAAAGAGTTTCGGATGTCGACCCGTATGTACTACATACCAACATATAAATTAATAAATGGCCGTCGCGCTATGAAGCGGCCGAATTCGATATTTTCCGTGAAGAGTTCGCATTTCCCGAAAAAATCGTAGATATATGGCCTTCTTTCGCCGCGGCTGACCCTAGACATTTGCGGTTTTCAGGTGGGGTTCATTCTATCGCGAAAAGCTAAGAGGCGCGCGTCAAGCACGCCTGCTCTGCTGGGATGACAGGCGGCAGTACCTGTCATCCCAACAGAGCAGGCGTCCTTTATGTCCTGTCACCCCTACCCCGAGCCTGCGTCTGGAGAACCGGTCCGCCTTTTGCCTCCTCTCCACTATGCCCTCCGCAAAGGCTTGTAAACGGCAGCATCCCCCTGCATGATACAGGCGTCGCTGTCTCCGTTACCTAGGGTGCACCGTGTGGAGGTTGCGGACCGATCACCCCTAGCCAGTAAGTACCTAGGTAGGGCCAGGGAACCAGACTGTACTGTACTGGGGAAGCCGTTGCGACTAGCCAACTGACCCTGAAGACATTTTTTGTGAATAATAAATACAAGTACGTATCTAACCTAAATTACTATTTTAAATAGCATGTGTGAGTAGTGGCAGCAGTGCTTTTCACGTCAAAAGTGTTACGGAGATCGAACCCGTGACTTCTCGATAAATCTCACGTCTTAGCTACTAATCTCTAAACACTCGCCGGGATATCCCGCCGAATGTTTTGCCATTAATGCAAATGACCATGTAAATCTCGAAAACATACATTACTGAATAATTCATTCGGTCATAGAAGTTCAGTAAAAAATTGTTCATAGTTTAAATAGGTACCTAGGCACCACATTATATTTGTGGTAGGCACTCGGATTATATTCGGAATAATTATTGAATGTGAGGTATGTCCTATAAAATTACACAAAGACGAATTTTACGTAATGTGAATATCATAAAGTTTGCTCAACAGCTGGAAAAGCTGGAACGAAATAAAGTAAGTAGGTACGTTGAAAATTCAATTTTTAACCGAAGCAATCACTAAAAACTTTCAGCATCCTAGGTAAAATTATACAAAAGGGAAAGGAAAAGGTATAATTTACACCTTTTCAGGTATAATTACTGTATCATTCTTGCTATTCACTTTATCTATTTTTCAAACAATAGTTACCTATGTGTAATTCTAACGTTTAAATATTTAGCAAAAAAGATTCTAAAGATAAAACAGAATAGAAATATTTTTGCGAGCGTAAACTTATTATTCGTTGACACAACAGCTGTTGCTTATGTTCAAATAAAACGGCACCATATCTACTTACAGCTTGAAAAGTAAATTCCAATTGGATTTAACAATTGCGTATTTATGTCTTTCCAATTAAATTATTTAAAAAAGTAAGTAATGATTGCATTGTTTACTTCCTAATTTTGTAGGTAACGTTGTAGCCGAATGCAATGAATAATTTATTTTTCTATTTTATTATAAAACAGCAAGAGTTTGACAAGACACGGACAAAAATATCTTGACAATAGCATAAAAATATTCGAAATGAAATCAAAAATAAAATCTACTTACGTTTTGCAGCTTCGACTTCCATGGCTTGGCTTTGTTTGAACTCGCAGAAAGTAACAAAGAAAGATTTTTGTAAACAGGGCGTCCGTTATACACAAAGGATGGACACGATTTACGTAGCTGTAACCCCGTAACAAAAACTTTATAACACCTTTACGCCGTTGAAACAGTTATTTTGAATTAAATTTTAAAGTAAAGAAAGACAGTGGACAGGATATGAGTCAAGTAGACGTTTGCGTTCATAAATGATGTTTGTTTGGTTTGGTTTTGAGTTTTCACCCGACCTCTCAACAAAAACTCTAAATCCAAGCCTGTGATTGGCTGAAATCAAATCTACCGCTTTCGCGTTCGATCCATCGACCAGTGATCTAGGATGCTGCGACGTACTAAAGTTAAATGTTGCGAGATTGTAAAAAGGATTGTTTCTCAACATAACAAGCAAATAATTTATTTAGAATATACGTTATAAATATTAATCCTTTATAAAATATAACTAGATTATAATATAAATTAAGTACTTAAAGAATAAAATACCAAGGAACATTAATAATCTTCACCAGTAACGCCATCTAACGCTTCTTATATGAATCTTATAAGAAAACCTGTTTCAGCGCCACCTGTTTTCTCATTTATGGCAACAATATTAAGTATGTACTTCATCAAGCATAAAAATAGTATAAATTATTCTGTTACAAGGCGATAAATTGATATAAATATATGAAATTATTAAGGTTTTCATAGAAATTAAAATGGTAACATTATCTTATATTATCTTACCTATAACACAGCGTTCGTCCGACTGTTAAAAAAACTCATTACTTCTTGATGATACCAAGTGATTTTTTTGCCCACTTTTCCAGGGTCATGATGACATCGATTGACGAGGACGGATTGTTTTGTGGCTCAAGAAAGATCATTTCATTACTGTTTACATGACAGTGGCTTTTCACGAAGAGGCTTTTCTCATTACGGACTTGTTTCACTAGTCACATCAAGTGCGAAAAAATTATGAAAAACCCTTATTGAATTGTGACTTGTGTTAAACTCAAATATTTTGTAGGTAGGTAACTACTTATCTACTACACTTACGCTTTACCGAAGGCCTGTTTATGCTTGGCATATAATTACAAGGCCATAAACACTTACACAGGAGGCTTACCGTGACAATTTCTAAGTGGTTCCCCATGCCATGTCGTGATTGGGTATTTCACACATCATGTGGTGTCCGCTTGTCTGGTACCGGTACACTTACTTACAAATGTATGTAGCTACTGGAAAAAATAAGTTAATCCATACTAATATTATAAATGCGAAAGTAACTCTGTCTGTTTGTTAGCTTTCACGCCTAAACCACTGAACCGATTTTGATGAAATTTTAAACAGAGGTAGTTTAGACCATGAGAAAGGACATAGGCTATGTTTGGTCGCGATAACCGACATCCACGCGGGCGGAGCCGCGGGCAAAAGCTAGTACTCCATATAAGAGTTAGGTAGGTAAAGGTATAGCCCATATTTTTATCTAGTAATCTGATGTATGATTTTTTTAAAGGACTACCTATTACTACACTACACACAACTACACAACTACCTACAGTCCCAGGTCCTTTAAGTGGGGCGTGAAAAGGCATCTAATGAGGCCGTCAAGCTGAGTGCCACCACTGTTAACATGGTAAATGTTTACGATGGTGACCCTCTTTCCGAGACTTTGCCTTTAGCTTAACATCAGGCGAGGTGAAGTCAAATTGACGTGTCCTCTATAAAAAAAAAAATTAGTAATATTCCCACTAACCCCTCCAGCTAGGCTGAATAGCATGTGTTAGGAGCATGTAGAGGGTTCACGTCAATAGCGCAATTACCGAGACTCGAACCCGGCGGGATCTCTCACTCGTAAAGTCCATTAAACTACTGACGCTTCAATTAAATTGATAAGTAAACATTTAATTTAAAAACAAATCAGATCAAGGTTCAAAGTATAAACAAAAAGTTGTAATATTATGAAATAAATTAACAGTTTAATATTATATGAACAAATAAAAGTATAATAAAATAGGTTTTATATTATTTTAAAATATTCATCTTTTAATAAGCCGGACATTGATTAAAAATGTTGCAAGCTTATTACACTGTATACATGAAGTACTACATACTACAGTTAAATAAATAAAACAACAATGTGTAAACAATAAATTGGATTTGGTGTATTGGTGCGGGTCTGATAGACCCCTAGGGACAATTCAGGGCCTCGATTCTACTAAAGCAAAACTAGAGTCAACCCACTGAGATTGCAAAAAGTGGCATAAAATTATAGACTTTATTTCTATAAGTCTAAAGTCCAAAATTAAATGACAAAAGTTTAATTACACTCTTTTATTCACTCTGCTAAAAGTTATTTAATATTGAACTTTAACTCCAAGGCTTTAAAGTCTATAATTTATTACCGCTTTTTGCAATCTCTGTGGTTTGACTATAGTTTTGCTTTAGTAGAATCGAGGAGCAGATCAGGCGTGTGACGCAGTTTTTCTTGCTTACTATGTCAACAAGATTTTGGTTGTTCGGAATAAGATTGGTAATGCATTTTTCCGCCTGATTCAAATTGACTCTTAGGCATGTATCACACAGAAAAGGCAAGATAAAGGCGATCAAATGCATGTCACACCTTTTCTGTTGATTTTACGAAGCGTCTTTTATATACACTTATAAGCTCGCCTCGCCTCTTGCCTTATCGGTATAATACAGGCCTTATACATAATAAGATGTTGTATTTTGTATTATAAATAAGATTTACAACAATATCTTATATTAGAAATAGGCATATATGTTATCTCAATGATAAATGATTCGAAATACATCGGAAAAAAGAAGCGCTCAAGTGGGACTTGAACCCATAACCTGTCCCTTACAGCTATTGAGCCACACCTGAATCACTTCAAATTTCCCTTCTCTTTATATCCGTTTTTTATGATGTGATTGACAACAAATATCATGATTTAATATTGTGATCCGCTGTCCAATTCTATAGCATTCAGAGTCGAATGCAGCGTTGCGACGACCTTGATAGAGAGATTGTGATTGGTCGATCTCTGGTGACGTCACTTTGTTCAGCCAATGACAATCTCTGTCAAGGGTCGCAGCGCTGCGCTCGATGCCGAATGCTTAGAGAATTACACAGTCATCAGTGTAGGCACGAATCGAGTTTGTTTGTACATCAATATTCGATAAATCGCTATAGGATACATTTAGACAATCAATATTCGAGAAAATCGCTATAGGACGCATGTAGATTGTAGACAGTCAATATTATATCGCGTTCCTGTGAATATCCATACTAATATTATAAATGCGAAAGTATCTCTGCCTGTCTGTCTGTCTGTTACGCTATCACGCCTAAACCCCTGAACTGATTTTGATGAAATCCATACTAATATCATAAATGCGAAAGTATCTCTGCCTGTCTGTCTGTATGTTACGCTTTCACGCCTAAACCACTAACCGATTTTGATGAAATTTGGTATAAAGGTGGATTAGATCTTGAGAAAGAACATAGGCTATGTTTGGTCGCGATAACCGACATCCACAGGGGCGTAGTTAATTGATAATATTGACACAATATTTATTTATGTTTATCGCATTTATCGTATGGCGAGCCAAAAATATAGACATGAATCGTCATCCTATATTATTGGATCGCAATAATGGCTAGCAAACTCAATAATTATATATTGTCAATCTACACGAGCCCAGTGGCCTGTCTAATCGCCCCTGTTCTCGGTCGCATTCAATGATGAGTACAATAGGCTATTTGACTAAGTCATCGATTCTTCCCAATACTGCTTATTATGTTACCTTGTTCTCACGAAATATGCCTTGCAAAATAAAATATCGCAAATCTGAACTGAAACACTATGACTTTTCAAGAGTTGAAATTCCCAAAAAAAGTCAAAATATAAACAATCAAATTCAATTCAAATATATATATATAACTTTTTAAATTCCTCATTGAATTTTAAATAACTTTTATTATGGAAATATATGCATGTAAACGCAACGTAGACCGAGATAAATGCGATATTCCCTTGCACTCCATACATTTGCACTACGTGTTACCGAAGCTTGACGTCACAATTACGTACTATTTTGTATGGAGCGTTTTCGAGCGGCGCGACAAATTGAATATTTCAAAATCAAATATCTTGAAAACTATTTTCGTACGAACATTTTACTTTTACAGTTCATCATATTATTACAAAGTGCTCATTTTTCTAAAGTAAAAAGAAAATAGTCAAATACCCTAATACTATTGCACTGAATTAGCCTGATATTCATTCATACTAATATTATAAATGCGAAAGTAACTCTGTCTGTCTCTCTGTCTGTATGTTACGCTTTCACGCCTAAACCACTGAACCGATTTTGATGAAATTCGGTATAGGGGTAGATTAGACCATGAGAAAGGACATAGGCTATGTTTGGTCGCGATAACCAACATCCACGCGGGCGGAGCCGCGAGCAAAGGCTAGTAGTTTATAATAGTTCGGGAATTCACACGATATATTTTGGAAAAGCTTACTTTTGCCGACGTTTCGGGTGCGTTACAGCACCCGTGGACACGACGACGCGACGGCGCGGCGTGACGGTAACGCACTGTCGCGTGAAGTACCGAACTATTTGTAAACTATGAGAAAACGCCGCGATAGTTTAAAAATTACATTAACCTAATATTTCTAATATAAGATTATTGAGTTAGATACAAATATTAATATTTCTACAACTAACAAAGGAAGTGGTCAATTCTTTTTCAAATTAATTAATATACTTAGAGTAAATTAAATTAAACTTATTAGACATTGGCCACTGTTTCGTTGTAAGACTTACAATTTCAGATTTACAAGAGAAAATAATTTAAATACACCCTCGAGCCCACGACAATAGAGTAGAGACATGCTCTAGATTCCATCCATTTTAAATGAGGAGAAGTCATACAAAACTGTTGTTGGTATATCATTCGGATCAGTGGTGCTACCAAGACAGGTACTTCCGAAGTTTCGTTAATAATGAAGAAGCTTGGAAGAAACAATCGACTCGTAACCGAGACACAGATTACCTAATAGTTGGCAGAGACCCGTATCAGTGAAATTTCGTTTTTAAAACGTGAGATTTCAAAACTTGTGAATGAACAGATTTTTAAATAATAAATGTATCAGATTTTTTTTTAAATAAATTTAAAAATCTACACATACACTGACGGACTCATAAACTGCATCAAAGTTCAGGTTTACTCTAAAAGGATTTTTTATAATAAGTATGCAAACTTTTTAGATTAAATTATATAAATATGGAAAGACTGGCTCTTAATCTTAAAAAAAAAATTAAATTTAAAAATAGAACTGCAATAAAACAAATGAATATAGCCGGGAAAAGAAAATTTACTTGTAGTATCAGATTTGCGTGTTATTTATAGCAAAGTTTTAAATTGATTCTCATTGATTTTTTTTGTTTTGTCAATTGAATTATTGTTACCAGCATAATTGTTGGGTTAGTTTTTTAACACATCGAGAGTTTTTGAACCATAATATGGATACTTCGTCCGAACAAGCGGCACAAATTGTAGCATTGGTGCGGGAGGGCTTGGATCAACGAACGATTGGTAGAAATTTAAATTTAAACCAGTCTACGGTTTCTAGAATATACAGAAGGTTTGTAGAGACAGGTTCTTACAGGAGGAGACGTGGTACAGGCAGAACTCGAGCAACCACAGGTCGTGATGACCGATTTATTGTTATAACTTCCCTGCAAAATCGTTTCTTCACGTCAGTTAACATCAAAACCGAGCTTAATGAAGTGCGTGGAGTAAACGTGTGTGCACGAACAATAAGAAGAAGGTTAAAGGAAGCGGATATCACCCCTTTTAGACCAGCAAATGGTCCAAAGTTGTCTACAGCTCACAGACAAGCTCGCTTAAGATTTGCGCGTCATCACCTGAATTGGACAGAAGAGCAGTGGGCCTCTGTATTGTTCACGGACGAGTGTAGGACATGTTTATATGGTGCAGATGGTCGCAGAAGAGTCTATCGTCGACGTGGGGAGCGATATGCTCAAAGTTGCATTGAGGAGCGTGTTCCTTTTGGAGGCGGTTCATGTATGGTCTGGGGTGGCATATCGATGAACGGGCGAACAGAACTTGTGTTCATAGACATGGTCCGTCAAAACGGTAATAGAGGGGGTTTGACAGCACATCGCTACATAACAGAGATATTAGAAGATCACGTGGTGCCTTACATGGGATTCATAGGCGAAAATTTTACTTTAATGCAGGATAATGCCCGGCCGCATGCAGCTGCACAAGTTCAACATTATTGCGAAGAGGTTGGGATACGTACAATGAATTGGCCAGCACGCAGCCCGGATCTTAATCCCATCGAGCATGTTTGGGACAATTTAAAAAGAGCTGTATATGCGAGAAACCCTTCGCCCACGACAGTGGCAGCACTAAGAACAGCACTTTCAGAAGAATGTGACAATATTCCGCAAGATCTTTTAAAAACCCTTATAAAATCTATGCGGAACCGATTAGAATCCGTAATAAGGGCACGTGGGGGTAATAGGTACACCTTATTAAAACACAAATAAACCCTTGCATAAAGTTTGTGTCTATTGTTAAAACCAATTTTTTAATAAACCAATTTTTCTTAAATTTCTGTTTTTTCTTCAAAAAAAGTCTTAAGGTCCTTTCCAGTACATAAACTTAAACTTAAAGATATGACCCTACGCTGTTTTAAAGTTCACGAACCAATCTAGAGGTTTCAATTTAAATCTGTATAGAAAGTATGCATACTTGGTTAAAATATTTATTTCAAAGTCGTCTATTACTTTGATGCAGTTTATGAGTCCGTCAGTGTATATAGATTCTGATGGTTTAATAACTTCAGGAAAACGTAGGTAGATTTTTTTGACGTTATTATGTCAAGCGGGAACCACACGCGCGAACTCCCGAGTAATTAGCAGTCGAACGTTGTCACCATGACACAACAGGCGCAAAATATTAATCAAAACTATTTTCAAGTATTTACCATACCAACAACAGCACTGTACTTATATGCAAATGTACAATCAACGACAAAAGTGGTAATTTATTTATCATGGTAAACCCTAAACCTGAACACAACATTAATTTATCTATGTTTTCTGGGGATCATAAAACTTGATACGTGTAGCTATTTCAGTTTCCAAATAGTTTGGGGCTAAACAACTTATTTCGTTGACTGTACTTTTGTTTACTTAAATATATTTTTTCATAAAAATAATAATACTAGTTATTATAATAATGAAATGTCAACTTTAGTTTCTTGGCATCTCAATGTTTTTACCACATTTTGTTATTTTTTCTTAGGTATCTTTATATTCGAGGTTAAAGGTATGTATGTAACCAACCATATAGAAAACCGAGTACTATATTGTACTACCAGTAGTAAGTGCAACTGGCAATATTCATAAACTCAGTAGAACTACTGAAATTTGGTCAAGTTTGATAGAGTTTGGTAACAATTTACGAACTACTAAAAATGTGGCAAAACTGAAGAGTCAAAACTACAATAATACAATATGTATAGACCATTTTTTGTATATCATGAGTTAAAATTAATAATACATTTTCTATGACACTTAGTTCAATAAATTTCATTTGTTTTAGCTCAACTAGGCACAGAAAGATAAGGATAATATACACAATAAATATATTTTTTTAATAGAAATACAGCCAAGAACATAAGTAGCTTAACAAACGCTAATTCAGACCAGCTGTTAAACCAATCATAAAATAATAAACAAAACACATATATTAAATTTGTCCTCAGGTGAAGCAAAAACTACTTATACAATAACTGTGGGAACATGCCCAATATACTTAAAAAGGATTTATAAATATTGAATAACACACTTGTACTTTTCCACTGACTTTATTTTTAGACCTGACCGGTTTCGCCTTACGGCATTCTATGTCATGGCAGACCGTAAGGCGAAACCGGTACCAATATGTGTAGCAGATTCCACCAAGCGCCATCAATCTCCAGTATAAACAGATTTATAAATATTATTTGTGTTAATCAACTTTTGTTGTTGACTGTACTTTACCCATGTAAAACCAATCAATACGTACTTTAATGGTCACTCAATGATATATACAGGGTGATTTTACAGTCTTTTTGGATAAAAATTATTTTGGGCACAGTTTCGAAAGCAAAATCATCTGGGAGTATTAATTTGGTTAAAGATTTTTTTTTAAACTCCCATACATTTTGCCTTTCACCTGAACATTATTCCCATACATTATCAAAAAAAATATATGAATGATTTTTTTTTATAGCATTTATTATGCTAACTTTTAAGTTCGAAAAACATTGGAAAAAATGAAATGCTCAAGTGAGACTCGAACTCACGACATTTCCCTTACAGGGGGACTGCTCTTCCAACTGAGCTATTGAGCCACACTTGCATCATTCCAAATTTTTCTTCTCTTTATATCCGTCTATAAGGGTGACGGTGCAGCCATCTATCTACCAACATTCTTACGAACTGTTGGTAACAATGAATGATTTTTCAACCATTTTTAAACATTGAATCTTGATGACTGCGCCCAAATATTTGAATTTTTTTTTTTATAGTCGTGAGTTCGAGTCTCACTTGAGCATTTAATTTTTTCCAACGTTTTTAGAAAAAAAAAAATATTTTTCTTTCGCCTAATTAATACTTCCAGATGAGTTTTCTATCGAGTCTGTGCCCAAATTCTTTTTTTCCGAAACGACTATAAAATCACCCTGTATATGGTACCCATACAGCAAGAAAATAAATTTTACTATCTACAATACTGGTTAATAAAGATAATATTAGTATGGTCTTGCCTACACCGAAATTATTTTTTAAAATGTAACTATATTAAATTTATCATGTAGCAAATAAATAAATAAGCCAACTAGAGTTAATTAATTTGTGAAATAACATGTTACCCAATACCGTCACAAGGATAAATGTAAACATATAATATTAGGTACTAATCGCTGAAATAATGAGATTATTTTGACACAAATATATAAAATAGGTACAATAGTTCACTAATGTGTGATTATAAAAGTATAAATATCTTCTAGGAATCCTAATGGAAAGTGTTTGAGTATTATAACAAAATAAATTAATATGTACGATATCATACATAATTACTTTGATAGAAAAAGGAAGCACTGTATTGCTATATAAGGTGTAACAAAATGAACTCTCGGAAATTTGAGAGGTTATTTAGTATTGGCAAAAACTAATATACGAACAGAAAAAAAAAAGAAATTGGGCCACCACATTTTTCAAAATTTCGTTACAATTTTTTAAAAAGTTGCTCATTCTTACCGCCGCGCCATATTGGAATCACTCGTAGTTCGGTAGATGGTGCCTACTTTTGTGTTTTCGAGTAGAGCTACCGATACCAAACAACCCATCAAAGTTCCGAGTTAGTTTTGTTACATCTTTTATTTTTAGGAGCATGTCTTTCCTCTTTCTAGTGAAGCTTATGTCATAAAATTATCTAGAAAATATTAAATCACTATGGTCATTGACCAAGAAATGGTATACAAACTGAGACTTCTTTTTGTCTATAACCTGTTTGTTTATCCTTGATTGGGGCTCCTGCGTTTGGCTGGGATTATCCCTGAGAAAAATGGCCCCAAATAATGTGGATAAAGTCTTTGCGTCCAGTCCGTTTTCAGCACTATGTTGCAATGCTTCTTGTAAAAACTCACATAAATACAAAAAAACATTCTTCCTAAATTCTGGCAGCTCCATTACTATCTGCTTACATTGTAAATAGTTTGCAGATGCTCTTAAGCATACTGACTGGAGATTGTAAGGTATTATAGGATCTGCAGTACTCTCTAGAAGCAAAAGCAAGGCTTCTGCAACAGAGTGTATACTTCCAGGTATAGGGTCCACAGAGCCACTGTCAAGCCAATCTCTGATCTGCAGTATTTCTGAATGGAACCCAGGCTGCTCAAACAGGTTCGGTTCTTTCAACCCATGGAGATAGATGTGATCTACTAAGAACCATATCTCTTTGGGTATTGAGTATGTAGACTGGTTAGAAACACATTGATCTCTTTTATTCTCTAATTCTATTAGTTTTCCTGCAGGTACTTCTTTTATTGGCATGTTTAGATTAACTAGAACCTCTATAGAGCATCCGAAACTACTTCTTTGGTACGTCCCATTTATAGTAATAAAGATATCCTTCCCCCCATAAAGGTGAAGTACTAATATATCATATAATTTGTCAGTGCCAGCATTAATTTTACAAGCTGACGTTTTATTTATAAGTACTTTAAGTTGAATTTCGCATGTTTCTTCTGCGCAAATACATTTCTTATACGGTTCAACAATAAGCCATTCCTTGCAAAAACTTATCTCATCTAATTTTTTAATGAATTCGAATTCAACTGGGAGCTTACCAGTATTTGTGATTGTGATTGTACGTACTTGTAATTCTAAATACTTTACAGTGCCAAAGTCAATTTCCGTTCTATCTACCTTAACTTGAGGTATCATTTCGTTTTCCATTTTATCTAGCTGTTTTATAACCTCTTCATATACTTTTCTATACTTGTCTTCATCAATGATTTTTATAGCAGAGTTAAATATAGCTGAGACTGGTTTGTGATCACTGATATTCAAAGACGGGTGACTTCTATACGCAAGTTGAACAATTTTGTTTCCTTTCCAGAAAATTCTATCGCACCAAGCTGGAGCCCGATTTTTCTCACTAGAGTCCCAGTTGTCTGTCCCAGGGTCATATTTGTATGTTGGTTTGAACTTGATATCACCTTCTATGTACCCAGCAAAGACATTATTAATTTTATGCTGCTGTTTAAGTTGGTCCCATTCTAGAACTGGAACAAAATTGTTATCATTCACTAACCGTTTTACAGCTGCAGGATCCAATTCCGTAATACGATAGTTTAAATCTCCAAGCCAATATACATGATCATGGTCATGTATGCCTTTTGGAAGTTGGTTAGGTTGAATAAACCTAGTCCTGTTACAGATGTCTCTGAAATCCTGGTTCCTTCTTTCATATTCTTCAACATGGGCAGCCAAATGCGAGTTCACAAAACATAATGAAGTGCTGTGCAGGTCAAACCTTATCGAGACCCCACCTTTATTCCCCATCTTCCCCATGATACCTGTCCCAACAGTGTCACATACTATATTACGTACATGAGAATAATGCTTCTCCTTGATGAGAACAATTAGCATCATACCAACCAGTCTTACTCTCTCCACCTTAACGTACTTTGCTCTTTTATCAACAAAATTTACAACGGCATTGTACCATTCATCTTCTCGGACCGTTTGATCAAACAGGAATGTTTCTTTGGACAGATCCAGTTCTTGGAAACCAACTGCATAAATATCTGGTGGTTCTTTATCAATACTCAACCATCCCTTGAGAGGGATAGTAGGAGATTTATCATTTACATTCCACGTACCACAAAATATTGAAAATCTCTTTGTAAATGTGTATTCATATTCTTTATCACACATTTTATGCTTGATCAAACTTTCTCGTATAGCAACTGGCGCAGAGCTCGGTGTGAGTGGTACACCTCCTGGCATCACCATAGTGTGTGTTAGTATTTCATTATCAGTTTTACCATGGTATTTCTTGAGCCACACAAACTCTGGCTGCGTTGGTACCTTGTTAACTGCTTCTATTCCTCTAAAGAGGTCGTCGACGAAGTTGTCGACGCGGGGGGTCATCTGTATTTCAAACTTATACTTATTATTTCGAGATTGGAGGTTTAGGTACAGTATGGCTTCAGGGTCGGAAGGTTTGTTGTCTATTTCACATTTGAAACTCTTATCTATCGGCAACACTATCTCTATAGATAAATCTGTGAAGGACTTCGGCGGGTAACATGACGTGAATAAGCAGAATACGGCTTTTTCGTCACCAAACTCAACAATAGCCAGCAGCCGATCCTTTTTCACCCACTCGGGATGCAAAACTTTGGCGTCACATAGGAAGGCCGTAACTCGTTCGCTTGATAGGAATTTTTCCTGTACCACAGATTTGATCTCGTCGTGATTCATTGCGTTTCATCAGTTTATTTCGTTCCACTTAGCACATAACAAGGAAATCATTTGATTTCATGTAAATTCAATTTCATTGACAACTTTGACAAATTTGGCTCGGTTCTGTTCTTTTGACACATTTATCAGCTTTCGTTTAGGATTCTTGATCTTGAACATTGATTGTTGATTTAAATCTATTTTATTTAAACTTTTATAATAATAATAGTATTTAGTAAGCTGTTATATTGTTTTTATAGTTTCAACTTATGAATTACGATCTTAATAAGTAAATAAAATAATATAAACGTTTATAAAGTTTGTTCCTGGCCACAGTTGACAGTGTCCACTGAGGATAAAAGTAAATTAATGACAATACAGGTGTTTATTTTAATTTTATGATTTGTAAATAATAGCTAAAGTATTAAAAACATATTTATCGAACAGTTAAATTAAAATTTATTAGTTTTGTAGGTGCCTACCGTTTATATTTCTGTCATCCATCATTTATGAACGCTTTGTTTGTTTGTTGCGTAAACTGAAATGACTGACATAAGTTGACATTTATAAATTTTGGAAGCTGAAGTGGTTTTGTGTATCTTTTGTATTTGTAATAAATCAACACCTACTTTATATTAGCTGGAACTAAAACATAATATTTTGTGAAGACTTCCTGTACTTAATACTTAATAGTCAATACATATAGTTTACAACACTATATTGTAGTGTATTTATCACCAACCACTCTGTTATTTTTTGCAAACTATTCTGAATCTGTTCAGTGCATCAATTTCATCTAATACCTGTGAGGTATAAATTAAATCTGAACATGGCACGAGGGCCTACAGATTGGCAGCTGGGATGTGTCGAAGGCAAGCAGAGAGGAGGCTATCTGATGCGATCTGGGCAGTGGTCAGACTGTACGTTTTTAGTGGGCACTGAACCCCAACAGGTTTTGATTCATGGTCATAAGCTGATCCTCGCGATGGCGTCACCCGTATTCGAGGCTATGTTCTATGGTGGTATGGCGGAGAGGAATGACCCTATACCAATATTGGATGTGCAGCCAGAGGCCTTTAGAGCTCTGTTAGAGTGAGTATGTAAAGAGTCAACCATGTTTATCAAAATTGTTTAATATCAGTCCTTTAGCTTTTATCAGATTAAGTGATTCTATATTGTTTGGTGGTTTGAGATTTTTTGCAATTTCGAATGCATCTCATTAAATAAAAAAAAAACTTTGGAATATTTTTTACACTGATGAAGTATTGTCTAAATCTACAATTTCTATGTAGGACTCATAAATAGTAGTCCAATATTGTATAATTACACCTCCATTTATAGTATTTTGTTGTTTTGTAAATGCCTTTTCAATGATCTATGTAGATTAAATGATTACTTGACTATTTGAGCTAACTACCCACCTACCTACTGCACAGAAAAGTTGACCTGCAGGAAGTATTCTTTGATATCATTATTTTAAAACATGCTTACAATATTTTCTTAATAATTTGAAGAACCCATAAAAAAAAATTAAAAATACAAAATATGGTTGTCAAAATTATTTTATTCTATTAAGTAAGAATTAGTGAATGAACCTTTTTAAGCATTAATATGCTAATTATTCAAATTGATTTAGAAAGGGAAAGAATGTCTGTTAGCTTAGTGGTCAATGCATTCTCCGTGTAAGAGAAGGATTGCGGCTTCAAATCCTATCAATTTTTTTTTTCTTTCTGAATAGATTTGAAGTAGGAATAATTTAATATGGAACCAAGTTGATGATTGATTATTTCCAGGTACATTTACACAGATAATATTAACATAAGCTCTTTTGACAAGGCTTGTGAGTTATGCTATGGTGCAAAGAAGTACATGTTACCCCATCTTGTGAAGGAGTGCACCAGATATCTTTGGTCCGACTTGTATCCGAGGAATGCTTGTCGCGCTTACGAGTTTGCACGGTTGTTTGAGGAGAATGTGCTCATGGATAAGTGTATACAGGTTTGTTTCTATCTATATGTTATAATAAAGTGTATTTAATTTTATTTATCCACAAAAATACAGATACATTAAGGTACAATATTAGTGTGGTATAGTTACAGTAATCCGTATAATAATATTATGTTTTACCTCTTGAACTAGGCAAGCCTGTATCTCAAGAGGCAATATTCAGTTACTGTCTGTGTCTGTGTGTGTCTGTGTGTGTCTGTGTGTGTCTGTGTGTGTCTGTGTGTGTCTGTGTGTGTCTGTGTGTATCTGTGTGTGTCTGTGTGTGTCTGTGTCTGTCTGTGTCTGTCTGTGTCTGTCTGTGTCTGTCTGTGTCTGTCTGTGTCTGTCTGTGTCTGTCTGTGTCTGTCTGTGTCTGTCTGTGTGTGTCTGTGTGTGTCTGTGTGTGTCTGTGTGTGTCTGTCTGTGTGTCTGTGTGTGTCTGTGTGTGTCTGTGTGTGTCTGTGTGTGTCTGTGTGTGTCTGTGTGTGTCTGTGTGTGTCTGTCTGTGTGTCTGTGTGTGTCTGTGTGTGTCTGTGTGTGTCTGTGTGTGTCTGTGTGTGTCTGTGTGTGTCTGTGTGTGTCTGTGTGTGTCTGTGTGTGTCTGTGTCTGTGTGTGTCTGTGTGTGTCTGTGTGTGTCTGTGTGTGTCTGTGTGTGTCTGTCTGTGTGTCTGTGTGTGTCTGTGTGTGTCTGTGTGTGTCTGTGTGTGTCTGTGTGTGTCTGTGTGTGTCTGTCTGTGTGTCTGTGTGTGTCTGTGTGTGTCTGTGTGTGTCTGTGTGTGTCTGTGTGTGTCTGTGTGTGTCTGTGTGTGTCTGTGTGTGTCTATGTGTGTCTGTGTGTGTCTGTGTGTGTCTGTGTGTGTCTGTGTGTGTCTGTGTGTGTCTGTGTGTGTCTGTGTGTGTCTGTGTGTGTCTGTGTGTGTCTGTGTGTGTGTGTGTCTGTGTGTCTGTGTGTCTGTGTGTCTGTGTGTCTGTGTGTGTGTCTGTGTGTGTGTCTGTGTGTGTGTCTGTGTGTGTGTCTGTGTGTGTGTCTGTGTGTGTGTCTGTGTGTGTGTCTGTCTGTGTGTGTGTGTGTGTGTGTGTGTGTGTGTGTGTGTGTGTGTGTGTGTGTGTGTGTGTGTGTGTGTGTGTGTGTGTGTGTGTGTGTGTGTGTGTGTGTGTGTGTGTGTCCCACTTGAGCGTTTCATTTATACCCGACTAGCGACTACGACTAGCGAAGCCAAAAGGAGGGTTATGATTTTGACAGGCTATGTGTGTATGTATGTATATATATATATATATATATATATATATATATATATATATATATATGTATGTTCATTTCTTCCCTCATAGCTCTGCAACTACTTATTAGAATTGGACAAATGAGGTATCGTTACAAGCGGCTTGATCGTCCAATGGTTATAGGCTATCTGACGTGTCACTCAATCTTGTGTGCCGACCTCTAGCGCTCATAAGATAGTATGTTAAAAAATAAATTTAAGATTAATATGCCGTGTGTGATATCAAATGAAAGTGCATAATGAGCACATTTCAAAATGTATAAATTTATTAGCTTTGCCTTGACCCAAAAAAAATTTAAAAAAGGTAGTCGGGTTTTAGTTTTATTCCCAATGTATTTCGAATTTCAAAGTTGGCATAACAAATGCTATAAAACATTTTTTCAGATAATCAGTACAAATACCAAGGAAGTTATCAACGACAGCAGCTTTGAGGATGTTGAGTTAAATACTGTCATCACAGTCTTTTCTCTGGACCACCTAAATATTGATAGTGAGCTGGACTTATTTGAAGCAGCCGTACGGTACGCCAAAGCTCAAGATAAACGGACCAAAGAACGGAGCGTGAGTCCTCCTTCAGAGAATGGACCACCCAGTGAAAAAAGGTCTAAGAGTCCTGTTCCTTCCACTTCCAAGGATAAAGTAAGTATCTCCAATATTATTATTATTCTCCTTCATTCGCGGAAATAACATATATAAATTAAATTTTGAAATATATCCTAAAAAAATACAAAATATATTTAAAAATATAAAAAAGAGTACCCACAGGCATCAAGTACAGGGACCAAGCTACCGGTGTTCAGGGCTCCAGTGAGAGCTAACTTACGCATTTCCTTTGCTTGACTTTGCCTTTTGCCTTTAGCTTAACATCAGGCGAGGTGAAGTCAAATTGACGTGCGCTGTATAAAAAATAAAACAACAAAAAAAAAATATACCTCGGCCACCACATTTCCATAGGATTTACAACCTCATCACCGATGAACGAGGATGGTGCATTCGATATGCTGTTAACAGTGTACGAACTCTTCTGTCTATAGCATCCAATTTAGCCTGGGACCACTTGAGTATGCCGAAGGAGTACATCAGGGCGACCAAAGAAACATTCCCGCAATGACTATTTCATGTCAGCTTCATTGATGCCCAACGCCTGCGACATACCCAAGTACTTGTAGGCGTCGGTTACGAGGAGTGATTTCAGATGAATGGAATCAGAGATGTGAATACCTTCTGATTCCACTGTCCGCCCTTGCTTTACATACCTACATGGCTGCATATTTGTCCACACCAAACTCCATTTTGATGGAATCACTAAAGCTTTTGGTTATCTTTAGTAAATCCACCAATTGTGAGTATGATGTGGCAAACAATTTTAAGTCATCCATGTAAAGAAAATGTGATATTATCTGACCTCCTCCTCGTAACCTGTAGCCTAGCCCTGAATTCCCCAGTAAGGTACTGAGAGGATTCAGTGCTAAGCAGAACCATAGGGGACTCAAACTGTCACCTTGGAAAATGCCTCGCTCAATATTTATTGGTTCATGTAAAAGGTACATTAGTTATTTGTTTCCAGCCATTTGTCCAAACGAGACTTTTAACAATATATTTTAATTTATTAAATAATTTATTTTTATTATCACTTCCAAATAAATAGGGCCTTACTTACGGAGGGTATATGTATAGAACTCTTTCCAACTGATGAGTGGTGCACTCTCTACTTAGGGGGTCAGATTAATGTTGTTCCCAATAAAACCAACACGAGAAATACTACAGATACTCATTGTTCTCAAGAAATAAATCATTAAAAAAACATTCGTAACTAGTTGCAGGTGGTAAATGTCGAGAGTAGCGCTGAAAATAGCCCCGTAGCAGTTGTGGAGACTCAGAAGGTGGGCGACAGCGGTGAGCCACCGGTAACTGGATCATCAGATGAAGCTAATAAGAAATCTGGTACGAATACCCTGCTACTACTAACTACAACTACTACTGCCAGTGGGGACGCTGTTTCACCGGACGGGTGATGTCCCTCCTATGTGGTGTCATTTCACCCAATTCCTATAACAACTGCCATATATGTTCTTATAGCAACCGGGACCGACAGGCACGATCAGACCAATTCGAATACTCATATTCATGCATACAAATATTTGCACTGAGCGGGGATCGAACCCGCGCCTCCTGCGTAGCGGCCGCGTTCACTACCGCCACGCGTATAAAACAATTTATTTTTACCAAACCATACATTTCCTACGAACAAAAGAAACGATTGAATTTCCTTTGTGGCGGTTCGATTCCAGTCAGGGTGCGCAAGGGTTATGCAGGGGCGGATCCAGCTTTCCAGCCAGGGGGGGGTCATAGTCGAGGTCAAAACTCGAACTCATTTAGGTACAATATGTACCTACTTAATTTTAAAAAAATAATAATAAATAGCTAAAATTCTATAATTAATATTCTGAAACGATATTTTTATAAAAAAATAACGTATTTATTAGTTATATGTACAAGCAACATGTGGCCTGGGACCCGACTTCGCCTGGAATACATTCGTAAAGGGACTATAGGACTCTTTATAACAGCGCCATCTACCGACGCTGAACCTGAGCTAAGAACCATATATCACCTCTCAACTAGGTTATTTCAAGATTTGGGCACAATAAACACCATCAAACATGCGGCAAATTTTAAGGTCTGTCTAATAAAAAAACTACTATATTAGCCATTACGTCCCTTTTCTCGAAGATAATGGAGTCCATTATCACCTGCCAGCTCCTTCGGTATTTTGAGGGCTATCAGCTGCTCAGTGACCAGCAGTAGGGTTTCCGTAGGGGTCGGTAAGCTGACAAATCATTGGGCACAGGCGATCGAGACCAAGGGAGAAGCCATGGCGGTTAGTTTGGACGCAGCGAAGGCCTTTGATCGGGTCTGGCACAAAGCACTTTTATCAAAGCTTCCTTCCTACGGGCTATGGGCTTCCCCAGAAGTTGTGCGAATGGATTGCTAGCTTTTTAACAGACAGAAGCATACAAGTCGTAGTCGACGGTGAATGCTCTGGCTCTATATCTGTTAACGCTGGTGTTCCTTCAAGGTTGTATGCTATCGCCTACTCTGTTTCTCCTGCATGTCAATGACATGCTGCAAATTAGCAGCATTCATTGTTATTCGGATGACAGTAAGAGCAATGCCCTGTATACGAGCTTGCTCTGCACGAGTTGGGGGGCCAAAGTTTCCGTCCTTCAACCATCAGCAATAGCTCTCATGTACACTGTGGCATTATACTGCGCGCCAGTGTGGTACCAAAGTGTGCAAACCCACAAAATTGACAACCAATTACATGAAGCCATGCGCACCATAACAGAGATAATTAAATCTTCCCACTACCATGGCTTCCTGTTCTTGCGCAATCCCGCCTCCAGAACTACGAAGTTATCAAGCTACGGTCAACGATTAGATAAAATGCTGGCAGGTGACCAACGGAGAGCCGATGGCAACACAAAGGACAATTGACAACCTGCTGCGCGACCGCCTGATCTCAGGGTCCCTAATCTGGTTCGATAGGGTCCTTGGAGAGCAGTGGCGGGCGTCGTGGGAGGCGTTTGAGCACTATCACTGGAAGGACCTGGTACCTGACCCCACCACTAAGCCACCCGGTTTTGATAGTTGTCGCACGGTGTGGTCAAGGGTCAACCGGTTCAGAATTGGACACGTGAGATGCATGTCATTTAGAGGGTAAAGCTAAATTAGCCTCTAAGACGCTTGGCGTGCTCAATAGATCGAGACAGTATTTCACTCCGGATCACCACCAACAACTTTATAAGGCGCAAGTATGGCTACATATGGAATATTGGTCTCATCTCTGGGTAGGAGCACTTCAGTGCCAACTTCTACCTCTGGACCGCATCCAACGGAGAGCGACTCGAATCGTCAGCTGCCAGGATTTTTCAAATCGGCTAGACTCTTTGGCACTGCGTAGAGATGTGGCTTCACTCTGCATCTTCTATCGCCGATACTATGGGAGGTGCTCGAGGAATTGTTCGGATTGATCCCCGCCGCCTCTTCCCACCATCGTTCCACGCGACAGCAGTTCCACACTCACCATCTGGACGGTTGGCAGTCCACATCTGTGCGTTTCTCGAGAAACTTTCTGACTCGCACAACTAAACTGTGGAGTGAACTGTCGCCAACGGTATTTCCGAACCAATACGACCCTCAAACCTTCAAGAAAAGAGCGCGCTCTCTTTTGAAAGGAAGGTAACGCACTTGTGACTCCTCTGGAGTTGCGAGTGTCCATGGGCGGGGGTGATCACTTACCATCAGGCGATCCATCTGCTCGTTTGCCTCCCTACTCCATAATGAGGAGCAATGCATGATGATCGGCTCGAGGGCCGGCCGGCCGGGGCCGCCGGGGACCGGGGTTGGTCGTTCGGGTGCGTTTCGCGGGTAAGTATTTCGTTCATTTTTTGAACAGAGTGAGCGGCCAATTCGCGCGAGTGGCGCGGGCTGGATATATGGGGAGTGAGATAGTCATAAGTAGGTAGGTATATGCATGACTTACCTATATGGGATTAAGAAAATAATCAGAAGACGATCTGCCCAGGGGGGGGTCATGACCCCCATGACCCCCCCCCTGGATCCGCGCCTGGGGTTATGCCAGAGGCTACCTCACCCCTGGCAACTGATGGCCAAAGACGGGCGTGCGGTTTTAGTCGGTTCAAATCCGAAATAACCCTTGGCTCCGACGGGGGGTATCTGAGTGAATTTTCGCACGTTAAACAATAGAAAAGGCGGTTCGCTTCGCGGCACATTCGAGCGCGGCATATTTGCCAATGTTCGAATAATGTTTGACCGCGATTAAATTTTTGTAGGCTTTATACCTGTAAATCAATCATGGCTATTCTCTTCCAGAAACCAAAGACAAACCAAAAATCCGAAGCGCTATCGAGAAAATCCGCTTCCTAACGCTCACTCCGCAGCAGTTCGCTGAAGGTCCCGCTCGCTCCTCATTGCTGACGGAATCTGAAGCCTTCGCAGTACTCATGAACATACTGTCCAGTACCTCTGACGTGCCCATGCCTAGCGGCTTCTCAACATACAGAGTGCCTAGGAAACAGCTGATTGGAGATGGACCTCCGAATGTATGTGAACATTTACCTATTATTTATTTTTTAATGAGAATATTAGCAACCGAAATTACTAATATTCCCACTAACCCCTCCAACTAAACTAAATTGCTTGTGCTAGGAGTGAGTTCACGTCGGTAGTGTAATGGCCAGGATCGAACCCGGGACCTCTCGATCGTAAGGCCGACTCCTTAACCACTAAGCTACCGGAGTTACTAGCTGTTACTTGTGGCTCGGACCGCGTGTATGTAGTTTATTGCGACCAAACATAGCCCATTTCCTTCTTATGGTCTAATATATTATCCATATACCAAATTTTATCAATAGGTTATATTATAGGTTGAAGGAATTTTTACAGCATTAAGTATGCTAACTCCGATAGTTCGTAAGAAAATCGGTAGATGACGCCACGTCGCCTTAAAGACGTATAAGATGGGAAATTTGAATCATATCGGGCGTGTCTCGGTAGCCGAATTGGTCAGGCATTCCCCCTGTAAGGGAAAGACTGCGGGTTCGAGTCCCGCCCGAGAAGATTCTTTTTCCCTATGTATTCGATATATTATAGGTTTATATTAGGCCTGAAAACGTAACAAATAGACCAGAGTTACTCTCGCATTTATAATATTACTAATATTACTATGGATATGGATATTTAATCCTTAGAGCTTTTTCCCAACTCAGGTGACTTTTAGTCTAGCTTACTTCTATATTTTCCGTCAAGCGAGTGCCCACAGATGATATAGAAGTTCTGTAGTTAGAGAAATATTGTCGCCTTTTTCGGTATGTTAACGGGTCTGACGGTTCCGAGGCAGGTAGTAAGGACGAGTCTCTCAATATCTTAAGAGTGACCACTCATCCTAAGACCAGGCTAGTATTGCTTATCATTGTGATGTCTTAACTATAGGCCGACCCGTATAAATCGTGTATCTATGCGGTTAGAGGGCAACGGGATATACAGTTTCGATAGCAAAATCATCTGGAAGTATTAATTTGGCGAAAGAAAAAAATTTTTTTTTTTGATAATGTATGTTCAGGTGAAAGAAAAAATGTACGGGGGTATTAAAAAAAAAAAAATTTCGCCAAATTAATACTTCCAGATGGTTTTGCTTTCGAAACTGTGCCCAATTTTTTATATCAGAAACGACTATAAATTCACCCAGTATTTATGTTATAACTAGCTTTTGCCCGCGGCTCCGCCCGCGTGGATGTCGGTTATCGCGACAAAACATAGCCTATGTCCTTTCTCATGGTCTAATCTACTCCTATTCCAAATTTCATCAAAATCGGTTCAGTGGTTTATGCGTGTAAGCGTAACATACAGACAGACAGACAGAGTTACTTTCGCATTTATAATATTAGTATGGATTTACCAATAATATCTATCTCCAGATAAGTCTTTGGGTTATTGACTACATGTGTAACGCTTCTACGGCGATACGCGAGGCTTCTACGGCGATGCTATAGAGTATACATAGTGTAGGCCGATAGTGTCGGCCTACACTATGTATACTCTATAGCAGCTATGTATAGAAGAAAAATCGATTTTAACCTTGTACTTAATTATAACCATTCTGACGATGATTAAAAGGTCCTTTCTAAACAAAATTATTGATGAAGAATGCTGTCATCATCCACATAAAGACGTTAGTCCTGATTGCATCCGAGGCCACGGTGTCCTCGGAGCTCAGGGTCCGCCTTCCGGCTCTTCCTCCTCCACTTCGTACGATCTTGGGTGTCCAAGGTAGTGAGACCGTTTGCACGCATGTTAGGGAACGTTCATATCTGACGGAACATGCGTCGCGTATTATCGGTCGCGTAACGCCAGAACAGACAAATGTATAGAAAAACACTTGACCGTTCACACTCGACGCACTAACGTAACATCGGTTGAGTGTGAACGGTCAAGTGTTTTTCTATACATTTGTCTGTTCTGGCGTTACGCGACCGATAATACGCGACGCAAGTTCCGTCAGATATGAACCTTCCCTTACCCTCCACGACGCCAAGCCAGCACTTCTTGGGCCTACGCCTTCTACCGGGACCCGGTGGGGACGCCATTGCCAGGCATTTGTTACCCACGTAGCTGGGCGGTTGCCGCAAGACTTGCATTTATCTGCTATGTCACGGACATAAATGAATAATGCTGTAAGATGTATTAATATTGCAGGTCCCAACTCTGACTGTAGACACCCCAAGTCCTGTAATGCTGGAGCAGGTATTCGGTGCTCCGCCACCAATCCTGCCTCCATACCCGCCGAGGACGTCACGACATGATGGTAAGCATACTCTTCCCTACTCCTTCACTGGAGACTCGTGAACAGGTGCCTAAAATTATTATCTGAAATTTGTTTGTTACACACAGTTCGCGTCCATTTTTTAGGGTTCCCTAACTCAAGAGGAATAAACGGAATCCTTTAAGGAACATTTCGTTGTCCGTCTGTCTGTCTGTCTGTGAAGACCTTTTTCTCAGGAATGCGTGAAGGTATCAAGTAGAACTTCATACCACATACTCAGGCTTAGGCCCAGCGCACACCGGTGGAAGCGCGGCGGTGCGCAGTTTAAGGCAGCAACTTAATAACCTTGATATACGGTCGAAATTACAGTAGCGCGCATTCTCTCACGATCGCTCCTTGCGCCGCGCGCCCACTCATCCTTGATATACAGTTTTCGATCGTAAATCAAGGCCGTTAAGGTTTATATTAAATTGCTGTTTAAAACTGTGCGCCGCCGCGCTTCCACCGGTGTGCGCTGGGCCTTATAATGTTTTGAAACTGTGCAAATATCATATTACTAAGTCAACGCAATTAAAATATATTATTGCGGTTTATGTAGCTTTAGTTACCGAACCATCAGTGCGCGAATCCAACTCGCACGGCATTTTCATTCAATTTTTTGTTCAAATAAATGTAAAATTGCTACAATCCCAATTACTTTTATTCCAGTGGCTATCCGTCACCCGTCTAATATGCAAACCCTGGGGAACCCCAGCATCATAGTGCCCGAGCACATGGAGCGCCACAGCTCAGACTACAACAAGATATACTGCCAGCGGGCCATCATCCAGCAGACCGACTGCCTCAATACCAGTGTGCTTGACTGCTCTGTGACTTTCATGGTGGATAAGAACATCTGTTTGCTGGGAGTACAGGTACACTTTACTCATTTATTGCTCTATGTAGTTTATATTTGTTAGATAAAAGTTGTAAAAAGTTCATTTGAACTCTTTTTTTCAAGATGGCGGTCGCGGGTCCATAAACTTGAATTTAACTTAATATTACCGTCTTCTGTCTCCCTATCTGTTAAGATATAAAGAGGAGACTCTTAATATCTAAAAAATTAAATTTTATTATCTGACAAATCTACGCTAAGTCCAAAAAAAATGTAATATTTCAATGGACAAAAAAGATTTTTTCGTAACTTTCACTCCCACAAGTTTTTTTTAACGCGGTGCTCCACTGCGCCGTGCGGCCAATACGTACCAGCCAGTATTTCAAACATTTAAATGTTACTAGCTTTTGCCCGCGGCTCCGCCCGTGTGGATGTCGGTTATCGCGACCAAACATAGCCTATGTCCTTTCTCATGGTTAAATCTACCCCTATACCCACTTTCATCAAAATCGGTTCAGTGGTTTAGGCGTGTGGCGACAGAATTACTTTCGCATTTATAATGTTAGCACAGTATAACGAGTGATCTTACAGTAGTTCATCGCGTTTGATGTTTGCGGAAATGCCGACTTTTGCAGTTTTGTCAGGGTTGTCACTTTTTTGAGTTGTCACAGTTTTTATTTATAATTTATTTATCTGTAATACTATAATAATAACCCCCATTTGGTCTCTTTGTTCAGACACATCAACTCATGCTAATATAAATAACTAGCCGATGCCCGCGGCTCCGCTTGCATGGATGTCGGCTATTGCGACTTTTGGTTATATCTCCGGTTCTACTCAACCAATTATGATCAAACAAACGTAATATTTTAAGCCTGAGTTTTGAAATTGAATTTTGATTTCGATTTCGATTTTGATTTCGGTTTCGGTTTGGATTTGAATGTTGAATCGGGTTCAGGTTCGGGTTCCGGTTCGGATTCGGATTCGAATTCGATTTCGAGTTCTAATTTCGATGAAATTTCGAAGATCGGGTTCGCTAAATTGGTGATATAGTCTTAAGGAGCCCACCCACGATAGTCCGCCTGCAGTTTCAGATCCTATCGGGCGGCTTGCAGTCCAAAGCCGACAGCGCCCACACATGAAAGCGACTTAAACATCCATGTAGCGATCCAAGATGGCGGACTCGAAATTTTCACAAAAATCAAAATGGGTATCGTTTTCAGGGTTTTAAGGGTCGCTGATTACAAATTGATCATTATTCATTGACTGGATGGATAATATATTCGTAATTAACAACCCCGAAAGCCCCGAAAACGATATCCATATTGATTTTTGTGAAAATTTCGAGTCCGCCATCTTGGATCACTAAATGGATGTTAAATTCGTAACTGACGACCCCTAAAAGCCCAAAAACGATACCCATATCGATTTTTGTGAAAATTTCGAGTCCGCCATTTTGTATCGCTAAATGGATGGTATATTCGTTATCAGCAACCCCAAAAACCCTGGAAGCGATACCCATATTGATTTTTGTGAAAATTTCGAGTCCGCCATCTTGGATCGCTAAATCGATGAAAAATGCGTAATCTGCGACCCCAAAAAACTGAAAACGATACCCATATCGATTTTTGTGAAAATCTCGTGTCCGCCATCTTGGATCCCTAAATGGATGTTAAATTCGTAATCGGCAACCCCTAAAACCCGGAAAACGATACCCATATTGATTTATGTGAAAATTTCGAGTCCGCCATCTTGGATCGCTAAATCGATGATAAATTCGTAATCTGCGACCCCTAAAAAACTGAAAACGATACCCATATCGATTTTTGTGAAAATCTCGTGTCCGCCATCTTGGATCGCTAAATGGATGTTAAATTCGTAATCGGCAACCCCTAAAACCCGGATAACGATACACATATTGATTTTTGTGATAATTTCGTGTCCGCCATCATGTCATCCCTAAATAATATAAAACGAAAAAAATAAAAAAAAATAAAAAGAAAACGAGTCTTGCAAAAATATAAATTAAAAACGTAATTAGTGTGATTACAAAATGAGACAGCCCTGAATCCTTAGTACCGAGTAAAATGTATGGGCGTACCGAGTAATACCTCGTCCCCCACCACTCCCCTGCCCCCGCACGATTGCTCTGTCGAGACGCCTTCGTTGACAGACTGTATGTAGTTTGAATCGTTAGACTGTGACATTAGTATGCATATGTTCCAAATTCAAATCCCTTTTCCGCGCGCTGAAAAGTTCCTAATCTAAAAGAGCTATTTTGCTCTCATTTATAGAGAAACAAAGCGACAATTTTTGAATAGAAGAGATAAGAAGTAGTTGGTACGAGTATTAGGTCAGCCGTTCAATTATAACTGTCTTGTTTTAAGACTTCCTGACCTGGCTGACCAGGCAGGCTCTGTGGCGTGGCGGTATTTAAAGCGGCCGCTACGCAGAAGACGCCATGATTTTTGCACCGAGCACAGATCGAACTGGCGCGCCAGTTCGATCTGTGCTCGGTGCAAAAATTTGTATACATCAATATGGATATTTGCATTAGTCTTCGTGCCTCGAAGAGCACTTTAAGCCGTCGGTCCCGGTTGCTATACAAATATGTATGACAGTCCTTATACTGCGTGATTTTATAGTCGCTTCAGATAAAAAGAATTTGGCGGCCTGGCCCCTGCAGGTGCCGACGCAGGCGCCGTCGGAGGAGGGCGCGTCGGTGGTGGGCGGGCCGGTGGGCGGCGGCTACTGCGAGCTGCTGTACGCGCACCTGCTGGACGCCGACGGCGCGCGCCTCACCTACACGCACTACACCAACCGTGTGCCGCACCGCCACCTGCTCGACATCATGTTCAACCGGCCCGTGTACATCCAGAGGAACAAGGTACACTCACCCACACGCACTACACCAACCGTGTGCCGCACCGCCACCTGCTCGACATCATGTTCAACCGGCCCGTGTACATCCAGAGGAACAAGGTACACTCACCCACACGCACTACACCAACCGTGTGCCGCACCGCCACCTGCTCGACATCATGTTCAACCGGCCCGTGTACATCCAGAGGAACAAGGTACACTCACCCACACGCACTACACCAACCGTGTGCCGCACCGCCACCTGCTCGACATCATGTTCAACCGGCCCGTGTACATCCAGAGGAACAAGGTACACTCACCCACACGCACTACACCAACCGTGTGCCGCACCGCCACCTGCTCGACATCATGTTCAACCGGCCCGTGTACATCCAGAGGAACAAGGTACACTCACCCACACGCACTACACCAACCGTGTGCCGCACCGCCACCTGCTCGACATCATGTTCAACCGGCCCGTGTACATCCAGAGGAACAAGGTACACTCACCCACACGCACTACACCAACCGTGTGCCGCACCGCCACCTGCTCGACATCATCCAGAGGAATAAGGTATACCACGAACTAAAATTAATGGCGGCAAGGAAGTTCGTTCGACTACAGATTCAGGTGAATCAGCGTTTCGACTCGCTCTCTTGTTTCTCTCCAACGCCATTGGTCTGAACCCGCATTAAGTTTGGCCCAAGTTATACGCGTCTCGATACTTCATACTGCTTTTAACGAGGTTCAGCGTATTATAGAGTAGAACACACAAGACAGTCGGGTATATTGTACCGCCTTTTACATCGTACCAACTCTAGATTTCTAAATTATACTTTTCTACACTAGCAACTGGAATGAACTGTATCCAGCGGTATTTCCGAACCAATACGACCTTCAAACCTTCAAGAAAAGAGCGTACTTTTTTTTTTAAAGGAAGGCAACGCACTTGTGACTCCTCTGGTGTTGTGGGTGTCCATGGGCAGCGGCGATCGCTTACCATCAGGCGATCCGTGTGCTCGTTTGCCTCCCTATTCCATAAAAAAACCAACACGAAATTATACTTTAGTGTCGTCAACAACTTACCACCACTTTAAAATGACATCTAACGTGTTGCCAGTGGTAGTACGATTTAAAAGGCGGTACAACATACTCGACTCTCCCCTAAAGGCCGGGCGCCCATTATCGGCATCGACGAGCTTCAGGATTTTTTTTGCCAAGCATAATAGATCTTATCACTATCATCATAAAATTGAAATTTCAATTACGATCGTCGACTATCGTCGGCATCGATCGGCATTCTGCAGCGGTATTGTTAACAATTAAAGTTCAATCTTATTTCTATAACAATAAGCTCTATTGTTACACGACAAATACAAATCCTCATGCTTGCCGATGCCGGCACTGGGCGCCGGCCCTAAGGGATTTGAAAGGTAAGTAAGTAAAGGAAATAGTACCGCTTTTTAAATTGTACCACCTCTAGATTTCTCACTTTAATAAAGACAATATGATACGTATACTATATAATAAAGCCAACGAAGCGAGAGAAAAAAGGTAAACAAAGTTTCAGCGGTTCCAAACTTTTTTATTTGAAAATTATTGAAGTAAAGCCAACGAGACGAGAGAAAAAAAGGTAAACAAAGCGACCATTACTGAGTTACGTTGCGATAACTAGCGATTATTTTCTCTGTCCTTGTCGCACATGTCACACGAATGGCCGAGCGACAGCTGTCATTACGTATTTCGTAGTACAGGAAAGCTGTCAGTGCAGCGGTTCTAAACTGTCAGATCCGCCATCTTATGACGTAATAATTTTCAAATAAAAATGTTTGGAGCCGCTGAAACTTTTTTTACCTTTTTTCTCTCGCTTCGTTGGCTTTACTTTACGTATCACTTCTAGCGCATTCCAGACAGGAATGAAATTGCTCATAAGATGGCGGATCTAACAGTTTAGAACCGCTGCGCTGACAGCTTTCCTGTACCACGAAACACGCAACGACAGCTGTCGCTCGGCCATTGTCGCGTAAGTGTGACATGTGCGACAAGGACAGAGAAAATAATCGTTAGTTATCGCAGATCGCGCCGCTCGTGGGCACAGGCAACTCGGGCGTCGGAGGGCACAGACTGACCTCCGTCTCCCATGAGCACTGGCCTGTGGGTTACGGGTGGAGCCGCCTGTCACCCCAGCAGAAGCAGTCCTCGGCGACGCCTCCTCAGTCCGGGGGCGAGTCGAGGACACGTTTGTTCCCCCTCCCGAGGAGGGCCAAACCGTAAGGGATGGCCCTGGGTCAGCCGGGGTGCGAGGAATATGTCGAAGACAACCTCACCTCCGGCCTAGCACCACGACTCTCAGTCGGCGTGCGGTTTTAGTCGGTTCGAGTCTGGCATATCCTCCCGGGAGAGGTATGCGAGGGGATTTCCACACGTAAAAAAAGCAATACTTGTATAATTACTGATTGCCATTTTTGTTCTCCAGGTATACAAAGTGGGTATCGTGTTCAACAAAGTTGGTTGGTACCCAATGGGCACATGTGCTCAACAAGTGGCTGCCGAGTCCGTATTCTTCAACTTCGGCATCGGACAGAGCAGCGACTCGGTCCGCGATGGACTCATCCGATCCATCATCTTCACATACTAGCCTAGGGAATACCCTGTCATAGACTTGGACTAAGACCTTCGACTTTACTGGTAATAGTGACCATAGACCGCAATTGTGTATAGTTGCTATACGGGTAAACTATAGAATATAAAATCTAGTGTCGCTCACGTCACAAACAGCAAATGCAGAGAGGAGGTCGCTTGAGTAACTATGTGTTGCATATTTGTGTATAGTTGTATTAGAGGTAGAGCACAGAATAAAAAATCGAGAAATGCTCCAGATGTAGCTTATATCACAATCACATAGCAAACACAGAGAGGAGGTTGCTAAAGTAACTGTGTGCTGCACAATTGTGTATAGTTGCCAATACGGGAAGACCACAGAATATAAAATCGATGTTGCTATTGTAAAAATTTCAGAGCAAATACAGAGAGGAGGTTACTTAAGTAACTGTTGCATAATTGTTTATTTAAGTAACTGTATGCTGTCCAATTGTGTACAATTGTAACGAGAAGACCACAGAATATAAAATCTATGTGCTCCAGATGTTGTTATTGTAATAATTTTAGAGCAAATGCAGGGAGGAGGCGGCTTAAATCTGTGATTCTCGGGTCTACTCTGACGTCATCACAGTAGGTCTAGCTTTAGTGTACTGTCCATAGGCCACGGTAACCACTTCCCATCAGGTAGGCCGTGTGCTTTTCTGCCACCTAAGTGGTATAAAAAAACTCACTCAAATGACACATATTTTTTCATAGCTAAATTTACAACGGCTACTCTCTGTATGTGCTATATATTGACAATACTGTACAAATTCGTAACATGATTGGTTTTAACTAACATTCTACTTTTAAACTTTGTCTTTATCGATCATGACCAATCATAAAACAGTTTTTTGTGACGTCATAGTATTTCAGACTTTGCCAACGTAGTTTCCAAGGCATCATCTCTATATATATTCTGTAGTTTATAATTATAGTGACCGGCAAACTTAGTGATAATGTACTCAGGATGTGCAAAGCGCGTTTTTGATATCTTTGGCGGTAAGCGCGGGCCGGAGGCACGGAGATTAACCAATGATAGCTCAAAGGGCTCGCGCCATTGGTTGACCAGCCCTGTTATAAGTTTTTTGGTCGGCTATTTAGATAATGAACGAACTTTTTGACAATTTTTCACAAAGTTATACTGTCTGTAGTTTATGCAAATATCATATATTGAAATAAACCACTTTTCCATCTTTCTTCTTCACATCTTTAATCATGGCTGTTGAAAATAGCCGAGACGTTAGGCCTCTGTGGCGTGGCGGTAGTGCACGCGACTGCCACTCAGGAGGCGCGGGTTCGATCCCCGCTCAGTGCAAATATTTGTATGCATGAATATGGCTATTTGCATTGATCTGGGTGTTTCTATGCATAATATGTATATATTTACAAAAAAAAGGATATAAGTATGTTTATCCGCATTCTAGATTCTATAACACAAGCTATAATAGCTTACCATGGATCTAGATACCGTCGTGTAGTATGTTGTGGAATATTTATTTATTATTTATGTAAATAAGACGGGTAACTGAATTGGAAGTAAACAACTTTGTATGTGAGACCACTTTATTCACACACCCCAACAGCCAAATCTTGTACACGACACTCACAGCGTGAATGTACCGCATGTTGCACTAGCAGTTTACTGCACTCTTTCACTTCACTTTACTGAACTTTCACTTCACTTTACTTGAAGACTCGCGATAGCATCCATTAAAAAATTGTTTTATTTTAATTTTATCGTCAAGTTTGCCGGGAACTATACCACCCAATATTCGCCCGCGTTATGCCCATGGCTTTAAATAACTGGTAAGTGTATCACGATAAATTCGTTTACAGGACCGTATTTTGATCAATGTAAGACTTGGTGTTAATTCTGTTGGTACAGACCACAAAGGAGATATGGACGCACTTTTTTTGTATAAAATTGTATGTAAAGGTATACATAAAGATGCGTCCATATCTGCTTTGTTGGCTGTACAGTCGGCATCAGAAAGATGTTGACGAACAAAGTAGTCAAAATGATCTTAATATCGTTTTTTTGACCCCTTCCAGTTGACCGATTGTTCTGATATTTGGTACACCTTTAGTTTAAACAATAATACTATATAAATCAATAAAAGAATTTGATTTGGTCTTAATAGGCGTCAAGAAAGTCGTGAAATTAATGTTGGAGGAACTAAAATTTTTCATTGTACTTGCAACACTCAATAACTGCCAAAGAGTAATCAGTTCAAAATTACGAGAGTTTTAAGATCATTTTGAGACTTGGACGTCCAGATATAAACGATACTATCTTGAATCTTGATTTATAACTAGATCTGATTGTATTCTAGATGACGGTTCTAATCTTATATTGTGAGAGTCAAATAATTTTGAAATACTATTTTTTTTTCGTGCGGAAATCCCCTCGGATACCCCTCTTCCGGAGCCGGAAGGGGAGGTTATGTCGGACTCGAACCGACTAAAACCGCACGCCGACTGTGGGTCGTGGTGCTAGGCCGGAGGTGAGGTTGTCATCGACATATCCCTCGCACCCCGGCTGACCCAGGGCCATCCCATACGGTTTGGCCCTCCTCGGGAGGGGGGACAACGGTGTCCCCGACTCGCCCCCGGAATGGGGAGGCGCGCTTTTCAACGCCGCCGCCGTGGCCTCTTCTGCTATCACCCCCAGACCCGCGCTCATGGGGGACGGATCAGTGAATAATTCTGAAATACTGGCTTTAGTAAAGTAGTTTCACTGAACTAGGATATAGTAGAAATCGTAAATAAGGCCTGCGAACTATCGCATTTTAAATACTATCCGTGGCCTCCGTTCCGCATAGATATCTGTTATCCCGACCAAAAATAGCCTAAAGTAAAGCGAACGAAGCGAGAGAAAAAAGGTAAACAAAGTTTCAGCGGTTCCAAACATTTTTATTTGAAAATTATTACGTATCACTTCAAGCGCATCCCAGACAGGAATGAAAATGCTCATAAGATGGCCGATCTGACAGTTTAGAACCGCTGTGCTGACAGCTTTCCTGTACTACGAAACATGTAACGACAGCTGTCGCTCGGCCATTGTCACGTACGTGTGACATGTGCGACAAGGACAGAGAAAATAATCGCTAGTTATCGGAACGTAACTCAGTGGTCGCTTTGTTTACCTTTTTCTCTCGTCTCGTTGGCTTTACTTATCTTAGTACCATATTTCATGAACAACGGTTCAGTGGTTTAGGCGGGAAAGCCTAACAGATAGCGTCTAAATCCTTCATGCAATTTCTGCTAACAAGTTTGACAAGTGATCGCTATCTCTTTTCACACAGACGGCAAGACAGAGTTAGCACCATTGTTAAATTTGATTATGTATTGTAAAATAGTTGTTGATAGTTTATTGTCAATGTAATTCGTTTATGGTCCAGATTAGTGATTATTTCATCTAAATTCTATGGCTCTTACTAATAAAAAGTTACACAGGGTATACAGCTATTTATGTTAATAAAAGTTTATGGAATTTTATACACTGTGTATTTTTTATAAGTAAGGCCTATAGGTATAAGACATAGTATTCGTTATAGATTACAAATTCAATTTGTATACAGATTTTTGTAAAAATAGGTGTATAAAAGACGAAGTTTCGGACTCAACTGCAGCTTTTCTCTTTTCTTCAGTTCAAATCTTGGCGTAATATTCACCAGGAGGCCAAATCTCCTAAGAGTCTCGCTTTAAGCTTCTGTTGGATTCGAGAAATTAGAGCTGTTTTTTTTTTATTAATGAATGAAATAAAATATATCTTCAATATGAAATGTAAAATGTTCAGCAACTTTTGTCGCAAAAAAAAAATCGTTTTATAAGTTTTGATATTGAATACTTTATTTATACACACGGCAAAGGAGATAAGTATACACCTTTTCCCATGATATTGTCCGTAAAAGGTATCTCTTTTGCCGTCTGAAGGTACAATCAGATATATCTTGAGGAACAGAGTACTCAGAATGATCTTAATACCTTGGTATTCCCCTTCCTGTTAACTGAATGTTCTGATATTTGGCTCACGTGTTTAGTTCTGGCAATAATACAATTTAAATCAATAAAACAGTTTGATTTGCTCTTAATACCTCGGTATTAAGATCATATTGAGACTCTAACCAAGATCATTCTGTCGTTGACTGTACATCAGGGCCTCGATTCTACTAAAGCAAAACTATAGTCAAATCGCAGAGATTGCAAAAAGCGGCAATACATTATAGACTTTAACGCGACGCATTTAAAGTTCAATATTAAATAACTGTTAGCAGAGTGAATAAAAGAGTGTAATGAAACTTTTGTCATTTAATTTTGGACCTTATTGTATAGAAATAAAGTCTAAACTTTAATGCCGCTTTTTGCAATCTCTGTGGTTTGACAATAGTATTGCTTTAGTAGAATCGAGGCCCAGTTGTGCTGTTTTGTAATTATTTGAATGAATTTTATAGTACTAAGTATGCTAACTATACAAATTGAGTACATAGGGAAAAATTAGACTCGAACCCGCGATCTTACCCTTACAGGGGGAATACCTTGACCTACTAGGCTACCGAAACACGACTCGAAATTTGAATCACATCGGTAGCCTAGTTGGTCAAGGCCATTCCCCCTGTAAGAAAATATTCTACAATAAATTCTACAACATTCTACACAACGCTATCTAGACCCATGGTAAGCTTTTACAGCTTGTGTTATGGAATCTAGAATTCGGATAAACATACTTATATACTTTTTTTTGGTAAATACATACATATTATACATAGAAACACCCAGACCAATGCAAATAGTCATATTCATGCATACAAATATTTGCACTGAGCGGGAATCGAACCCGCGCCTCCGTGTCTGTCAGAACCGCGGGTGTACTTTTTTAATTTGGATGAAAACTATCTTAAATAAATGTACCTAAAATGTACTATTTAGTACTTGTATTGAATTTAATTGTACCTCGTTCAATACCTTGTAATCACAATATGAAAGTGAGCCGCCATTCTGATACCAGGATGGCGGGTAAACTTTAAATCAGTTAGCATATATTTTTTTATCATTACGAAATAAATGTACCTAAAATGTACTATTTAGTACTTGTATTGAATTTAATTGTACCTCGTTCAATACCTTGTAATCACAATATGAAAGTGAGCCGCCATTCTGATACCAGGATGGCGGGTAAACTCTAAATCAGTTAGCATATTTTTTTTATCATTACGAAATAAATGTACCTAAAATGTACTATTTAGTACTTGTATTGAATTTAATTGTACCTCGTTCAATACCTTGTAATCACAATATGAAAGTGAGCCGCCATTCTGATATCAGGATAGCGAGTAAACTCTAAAGATCCAAGTGTATTTTTATTTGAAGGATTTTTTTACAGCATTAAGTATGCTAACTATACAAATCGAATACATAGGGAAAAAGAATCTTCTCGGGCGGGACTCGAACCCGCAGTTTTTCCCTTACAGGGGGAATGCCTGACCAATTCGGCTACCGAGACACGCCCGATATGATTCGAGACACGTCGCCTTAAAGACGTATAAGATGGGAAATTTGATCTTTAGAGTTTACCCGCCATCCTGGTATCAGAATGGCGGCTCACTTTCATATTGTGATTACAAGGTATTGAACGAGGTACAATTAAATTCAATACAAGTACTAAATAGTACATTTTAGGTACATTTATTTCGTAATGATAAAAAAAAAATATACTAACTGATTTAGAGTTTACCCGCCATCCTGGTATCAGAATGGCGGCTCACTTTCATATTGTGATTACAAGGTATTGAACGAGGTACAATTAAATTCAATACAAGTACTAAATAGTACATTTTAGGTACATTTATTTCGTAATGATAAAAAAAATATGCTAACTGATTTAGAGTTTACCCGCCATCCTGGTATCAGAATGGCGGCTCACTTTAGTATTGTGATTGTAAGGTATTGAACGAGGTACAATTAAATTCAATATAAGTACTAAATAGTACATTTTAGGTACATTTATTTAAGATAGTTTTCATCCAAATTAAAAAAGTACACCCGCGGTTCTGACAGACACGCGCCTCCTGCGTGGATCGTGGGTTCGAGTCCCGCCCGAAAGGATTCATTTTTCCCTATGTATTCGATTAGTAATCTTTAGCTAGCTTTAAATAAATCAGTTTGGCAGACTAGTTTGTCTAAATTGGTATGACGCGCTCCACGCAATTGATGATTTAGATGTGTGAAAGTCGTCTGTGTAAAAATCTCGATTAATTCATGAACTATGACATGTATGCGGACCTTGCGGTCGACTAATCGCGTGACAAATCCCAGGTATCCGAGGTGATTTCCGCACGAAAAAAAAGACATCAATAATTGATATATCATAAACTATAGAAGCGTTGCGTTGTCCGCACTCGAAAAAATGGTATCAAAAATTTGGCTAACTGTCCTTATTTTACGCACCAATCGAAGACGCGACAATGCGCTACGCAAAAGAAATCATAACGTAACTAAGGACATTATATTCATCTCACTCTAACAACAGGTAACCTGTAATGGTGGGTCAGCCGGGGTGCGAGGGATATGTCGATGACAACCTCACCTCCGGCCTAGGACCACGACCCACAGTCGGCGTGCGGTTTTAGTCGGTTCGAGTCCGACATAACCTCCCCTTCCGGCTCCGGCAGGGGGGTATCCGAGGGGATTTCCGCAAGAAAAAAAAAAGTTACCTGTAATGGTGTCATAATAATATTTTCTTTCCCTTTTTACACGCGAGTAAGTAGCTATATTAAAAAAAAAATACTTACTGTTTGCACCGTTGTTATAAGTAGTAATGTACGTGCATGCCGTATCTATTTAATAATAGGTCATAGGCCGACATATTGTATAAAACAAGATATGCGCTCGCTCGCGCGTTTTGTGCTATTATACTGGGTGATTTTATAGTCGTTTGGGATAAAAAGAAATTGGGCACAATTTCGATAGTAAAATCATCTGGAAGCATTAATTTGGCGAAAAAAAATTTTTTTTTTCATGTATGGGAACAATGTTCAGGTGAAAGGAAAAATGAATGGGGGTTTAAAAAAAAAATCTTTCCCCAAATTAATACTTCCAGATGATTTTGCTTTCTAAACTGTGCCCAAATTCTTTTTTACCGAAACTACTAAATCACAATCACCCAGTATATATTGATTTATTAGAGCGGAGTGGAATATTAGTAACTTCGGTTCTAATATTCCTTATAAAAAAAAAAGTTAGTGGTGCGCGTTATTTGGAGTTACAAGCTCTACCAGTGTAATATCAACAGTAGTTTTGTACTAATTCAGTGTATACACACATAGAAATCTTGTGTATTGAATCGACATTATGTTCCAAATTTTACATGTATTTAGTTATTATTTATTAAAGATATTTTTTATATGTTTCTACTTTCATTTCACAAGCTAAATTGCTTGTTTTTTTTTATACCACTTAGGTGGCAGACAAGCACACGGCCCACCTGATGGAAAGTGGTTACCGCGGCCTATGGACGTATGCAACACCAGGGGCGTTACACTCGCGCTGCCTACCCTGAAGAAACCTTCTAATGCCCTTCTTGAAGATCCCCATATTGTAGTCGCTTGGGAAAACCATGGCAGGGAGTTCATTCCACAGCTTGAGCGTACGTGGGATGAAGTTCCTTTCATACCTCACGGTGCGCACCGTATTCGGATGCAATGTGTGGGGATGAATTCCCTGTCTATGGCGAGCGGTGCGATGATAGAATGTAGCTGTGGGCATCATGTCAAATAATTCATCTGACAAACCATTATATAGGCGGTAGAAAACACACAGTGAGGCAAAATCCCTCCTGAGGCTGAGAGGTTCCACATCGCCTGCGAGTATGGGACTGTCGACGAGCCTCAACGCACGTCTTTGCACCGAGTCGAAAGGGTTAAGCTGGCGTGCGGGCGCCCCGGCAAAAAGATGAGTGTTATAGGAGTGGGTTCACATCAGTAGAGTAATAGCCTGGATTTGAGTCTGGAATCTGTCGATCATTAAGGTCTTCTCAACCTAGCTACAAAACCGACGCTAAAAAGGTTTTTTAGTAGTGAAAATAAAAAACAAAATTGCAACACTGCACCTCATATAATTCAATTATTTCCTATTTATACATACATAATATGTATATGAGCGTAATATTTTTACGTAGGCCGTCCAATAAGTTCTTGATATAGCTTTTTAAATAAGTTTTTGGTGAAATTAGCACAATGTAAATTCTCAAACAAGGTAATCGTCAAAAATAGGTGACCAAGTCTTTAATGGCAGGTATATACCCAGTAGTACTACTTGGAATAGCCTGAAAGGGACCGAAGCAAAAGGAAGCCATGTTTGCTACGGCGGCGGAGCATAGTGCGCCTCCCCTTACCCGGGGCTAGATGGGGAAACTAAGGTACCCACAACCCGAAGGGGGCCATCTCGAAAGCAATGGTACTGGGTGTACCGGGGTGCGAGAGATATGCTTTCGCCAATCTCACCTCCGGCAATCTCACCCAAGACGAGTCCGACATAACCAACTCCACCGGCTCCGAAGGGGTGGTACCTATCCGTGGGGATTTTTCGGACGATAAAAAAATAAATAATGGTATACATATTTAAATTTAAGCTCTCAAATATTTTATTTTTTTCTTCCATAAATACCACTACCTTGACAGGATTCATTTTCTAAAACTGAATATATCTGAAATTCTGATTTCCATACAAAATTGTTGAAGTTAAGTTTTTTTCTACCGGCTTCCCATTAGAGAATATTACGCTTTCGCCACAGGGTGTATGAATAAATGCAGTGGGAATAAGAAAGATTCATAAAGAAGATATTTAAAAAGAAAGTTTTTTTTTTTAATTTCTATATTAAGAACTTATTGAACGTCGGTCGCAATTGCCTATTAAAATAAAATTACACTAGAACCCCAATTACTTACAAGAAATAGTTTTGTTTTGTTTACGTTTACAATAAATATCATATCATGTGTGATTGTCGTTAAATGTCCAGGTAGGAACATAGCGTGAACGTACAGAACAGTACGAATATTATTATTAGGATGGCAACCCAGGCAGGTAAGCTACCTGTGGAACAAAAACATACACATTAAAATAATTGTAGATTAAGCTCTCATAAAACCAAGTAGTCTAACTGCAGAACTTCGTTTTTTTTTTCCACCCAACGCTATCTAGACCCATGGTAAGCTTTTATAGCTTGTGTTATGGAATCTAGAATGCGGATAAACATACTTATATACCTTTTTTTTGTAAATACATACATATTATACATAGAAACAACCAGACCAATGCAAATAGCCATATTCATGCATACAAATATTTGCACTGAGCGGGAATCGAAACCGCGCCTCCTGCGTGGCAGTCGCGTGCACTACCACCACGGAGGATTCGATGGTCAGATTGCAGTTACTTGTCGGAAAATATCAAAGTTCAGCTAAATTACAGTTACACTGGAGAGCCGGCCCCAACTGACTTGGGAACAGGCTCAGAAAGTGATAACTAAGAAAAAAACTGAAATGAACTACTCTAGTCGTACCCAAGTCTATTAAAAAAAAACATGACCGTTGAAAAGTGGCCGAAACTTCGGATTATAAGTAAATAATTACTATCACTACATACTTTCCGCGTCTCTATGTATGTTTATATCTTCAAAACTACGTTTCTTTAAATAGATAGAGTACTTTAAGAAGGTTTATATGTATAATACATGCTTAATATAGTAGAGGGCGCAGCGGGAACGGAATGGGACGCCACGCGGCGGTAAAAAATCGCTTTGTCTGTTTGCCCGTCCCTATGTGTGGTTCTATCATTAAAACTACGCTACGGATTTTGATGCAGTTTCTTATTAGTAATTCAAGAGGAAGGTTTATATGTATAATACACCCTTAATATAGTAGAGGGTGCAGCGGAAAAGGGATCTGACACCACGCGGGTGGAGAGAAATTAGCGGTACGAACGCTGGGTCAGCTAGTAACAAATATATCGCGATAAGAATAGAATCCAATAACAAGTGGCTTTATTTCAATTGAACTTACTTCTAGAAGGCAGCGAGTGCACGCAGAGGCAGTTGTCGACGGAGATGGAAAGCAATGCGGCGTCGGAGCGCGACGTGATGGGTGGGCCGAACCCGCGCACCGGCAGGAACTGCAGCCCCGTCACGAACATGCGGTGCGCGCTGCCCACGTGCAGCACACGCTGGGGGGGGGGGGGGGGGCAGGTCACATCAGCGGCGGCAGACAAGGGGCAATTCGTTGGCAGAATATAATGACGAATGTATGGGATTTCATGTTTATGACAGACGTCCACACGTTTATGACGTCGTTTTGTTCAAATCCCATATATTTGTCATTCTATTCTACAAATCACCGACCAACGAATTACCACTTGTCTAGACGTGGAGGACGAAGTATCGAGAGAACGGAGCATTGCGATTGGCCGCTTGCCTACAGTACTGTGTGTGAAGCCGACCAATCGCAACGCTCCATTCTTCCAATACGATTATAATAAAGATTATGATATTTTTAGGGATATACGGGACATGGGAGCGCGTTATTTCGTAGAAAGAAATTTCATAGAATTTCATTTTACAGAAAATGTTTCATAATAATATTTGGTTCTTATATTTTTATTTCGAATATTATTGTTTCAAAGACAATTTACCACAATGAATCACTTTTCACAGAAACACAATTTAGTGATTATTTTTTCACATATTTTTGTTTAACATACTTATCAAACTGTAGAATTATTATTTAAGGAATCTTAAAAACAACCACTAACCACCATCTATTTCAAACAGTAAAATTTAGATACATTTTTTTTCCGATTGCTTGTAGTAATTTAATTAGATAATACCCCGACTCGGATAGGTTTGGTTATTTTTTTTAAACCACCCAGAAAATATCTTTGCGCAAATAAGTTTTATATGAAATAACCAAAATAAAAAAGAAGAATATTTGATTTGTTATTCTATGAAATGATTATTCTAACATTAAAATTTATGTGAAACAAAAGTCAATGATTTAAAAATCTTTAAAGTAAGTATTATGTATATTGATTATTCTATGAAACGAAATTATGCGAAACATTTTCTGTAAAACGAAATTATATGAAACTTTTGTCTATAAAACAACGCACACCCACGGGACATATATATTGGTCCTCAGTCGCGAGGCACACGAAGCCCTGGCGCGCAAAAATTGGTTTGTACACATCTATACTTGGTAAATTTAAGCTCGTCCACCGCGGTTGCACCAAGATATATTTCTCGAGGTATACAGTTCATCATAGTACCGTTCGCCATAGGCAGGGAACCTTGAGTACCTTGACACGTTGCGACCGGAACCAGTGCGCACAGTGAGGTATGCAAAAGGAACTTTATTCGCGCACGCTCAAACTGTGGAAGGACGACGGTACTTCATGAAGGGCATTAAAGTATCTTTCAAGGTCAGCAGTACGAGTGTGACGCCTGTAGAGTTGCAAACGTTCATAGACCACGGTAACCACATCGCAGTCTGGCACCACACACAACAAACTAGTTTCAAAGAATAAACACATACCTGCAAACTAAACGCAACGTAGATATCGACGGAGCCGCTGAACATAGTGCCGACCCCCACGTACCGCCCGTCGTCCCGCACGGCCAGCGCCGACAGCGACTCCGCCGTCAGCGCCCAGCGCAGCGGCCCGCCCGCCCCCGACGCGGCACCGCCCGCCAGCGGCTGCCACGACTGCAGCAACCCACGCTGCCGCCCCGACCGACTCAGTGGATTCGCTATCGTGAACATGCGATATTCACCCTTCTTGTCCTCTATTACACCAAATCTGTAATGATATCAGTTTAGAAGTTAAGACATAAAATTCTTCATTAATAAAGTCTAATTTAACACAACTGTAGATTACAACCAAGTACTCAAAATTATATTAATGGCTTGGTCCCCCTCCCCCTTCCTGTTGTGATATTTGGCACATGCCTTTCATTCGGACAATAATACAATTTTATTCAATAAAACAGTTTGATTTGCTCTTAATAACTTGGTTTTCTATATATCTAATAGTCATGGTAAAGTCAACTTTCGCTGATCGGCAATACGCGACACAATCAATCGTTTGTATAATATGATTAGCAAAGAAGCAGAAATATACCCCCTTACACTAAACGATTGTAAAGATGCTGTAGTAGAGTGGCTTAGGTCCAAATCTTACGATGAATTAGAAGACATAATACAGACAATGAAACTTTAGAACTTTTCAAACCTTCTAACATTATCTATAAGTCTCAGTGAATCTCATCTTAGTATAAAGAGAAGGGAAATTTGAAGTGATTCAGGTGTGGCTCAATAGCTCAAGTTGGAAGAGCATTCCCTCTGTAAGGGAAAGGTGGTGGGTTTGAGTCCCACTTGAGCGCTTCTTTTTCGCGATGTATTTCAAATCATTTTGAAACTTTGTAGTGGAGATCGTCCTAACGCTGACTGTGCATAATTGTTGACACTGTTCTCCCAACCAACTTGCCTGTTTGCATTTCATCATTAATTTCTACAAATTAAAAGCCCGGCCAAGTGCGAGTCGGCCTTGCACACCGAGGTTTCTATAACTTAAGCTATTAAACCACATTATATTTTGATTGCGTTGACTGATTTTTGCATAATTCCAAGACGTTATAAACCTTAGTATGTGGTAAGTATTTCATACCTCCACGCATTCCTGAGAAGGTCTTGACAGGCAGACGTAATTATGAGACAGATAAGAGCTATAATAGCTATAAAAGAGATAAAGATTATGTCTTTCCTAGCTCTTATCTGTCTGTATACCGAATTTTACCCGCGTGTCTTCAAAAGTGACAAACTTTCCTACAATCTTTCATCAACCTATCCCCCCCCCCCCTCCCTTATCCTATACTGCCGTCTTATTGTAAAAAGGCATAACTAACAAAAACAAAAATGTGAGATAATCGAGTTTGAAATTTTTCAAGGTTTTTTTAGCAGAAAAAATCGTTGGTGTATTATTGGGAGAAACAAGTTATTAATTAAGGTACACAATCGAAATACCTATTTAACCATGTATAGGAATATATTTATTTATTTATTTTATATACAAAAAATCCCAATTTTCCCTTTCATCTTAATAAAATAATTACAAATAAAATATCTTTTTATCGTTTTAAAGGCACAACTAACCAGATAAGTCTTTTCTTTTTAAAAACAATTCAGTATTAAAATGAAAGGACACGTAATTTATGTAATTATGTCTTTGTAACGTAATCATAAAGGTTCATTGCGAGTTTAAGAGAGTATAAAGGAGACTGAAACGATAACATACAATCTTGGGCCTAGTTGTAAGAAGATGAAAGTGGTGTCAATTAATAGCTTATATATTATAGACCTTTCACTGAAAATTCTGCGGATTTTGTCAATCTGAGAACAGAGATATAAGAGATTATGTAAAAGTGAGGTTATGTTACAATCTTTATCTAACAGCTGATTCCTGAAGTGCAAAATGTGTTCTTTTGCACTAATCGTTATTATATTTACTAGAAAATGTTTCAAAAATCATATGAAAAAAACGTCAACGACTTCAAGCGACAGGTAGGTTACAGGTAAGGAGATAGGGAAAGGATGTCAAAAATAAAATAAAAAATCATTGAATATAGTGTTTTATTCACCTTCTATTAAACGCATTTTACATTTTAAACCTGCCAGGATGGTAGCTGGTTAGATGAGGTTACAGGTATTTACTTACAGACTGAGGTGCAAGCCATTGCCGAATCACTGACAGAATTGTTTCATCGTGTAAGGGCCGTCGGCCCAGTGTATTGCAGTGACCAGTGGATATACCACAATTCACACAGCGATCCATAGTTTCCAAGTCAAAAGTGTGAGCGATCTTCGGTGTCCAAGGTGAAAGCAAGGGTCGTACAAGGTAGGCAGGGTCAGAATTTGTAGAATACAAAGCAGTTGTCGTAAAAAATTACGAATAATCGGGAAAGCACTCCAAAAGCACAGAAAACGCATCGGAAAACACGAAACGATGAGCAAATAAAAACAGTCAGCAACTGTCTAGTGTCAACGTTGGTCAGCTGCCATGTCAGTGACATAGACTACAAATACAAGAGAGATTTGCATCGATATGAAATCGATAATCATTAATATTGGTTTTTCAGTAATTAATTGATATTTGATTTAATAATATGACTGTAATTATATGCACTATAATGCATGTAAGTATATATAGTGCATTTAATTACTTTGAGTTAATTATTTACAGCAAATATTTTAGTGTAATCGATTACTCAATTGATAATCTCACGAAAACTATTTTCTCATATTTCTCCGCATCCAGATTGAGAATTGAGGTGATTTTTCATATTCTAACATAGAAAAATATGACTAATTTTCAGTTTAATGAATTTATTTCTCCAAAGACTTACATGTCACTTATTGAGAAACAATAATTATTAATACACAATGTACTAGCAATAGTTCGTTCGTTTTGATGACTAATATTAACTCGCAATAATAATAATACGAGTTAATATGTCTCGATGACGTGTTGTGCTAACTTATTTTTAAATATATGAAAAGAAGTGATATTTTTAATAGATGAAGGTATTTTGTTATAAAGTTGTGCGCCTTCGTAGGTAAACATTTTTTTACCGTAGTTCGTGCGTATCTTCGGCAGCGCAATAAAACTTGCTCGGCGACTACTTCGGCTAGTTAGTTCCTTCAATTTTTTAAAGGCTAAGTTAGTATGGAGTAGGCTATGCAAAATCTTTCTAACAAGAATACACGTATTATAAATATATAATTGTCTAATGTTCATTATTTTGGTTTCGGTGTAAATTTTAGATGTAGGTGTTAGGTAGTTATAATGGAATAATATTTTAATTAATTTATTTTGTACGATTTGTAGTTCCGATAGTTTGGTTTTGGCAGCACTGCCCCAAATTTCTATCAGATAAAGCAAATGTGGTTTTATTAGCGAATTGTATATATTATAACGTATCCGACGTGGGATACATCGAGCAATGTGCCGAAGAGATCCTATTAGGGAAGATAATTTTTTTCTTATGTGCTCGATTTGGATATTCCACGTCAGACCACTATCTATTCTAAGACCAAGATATTTTTCAAATGATTTGTTTTGTATAGCTACGTCGTTAATTTTTAGAGGTTCATATGGTGTGATTATTTTGTTTTTTGCTTTGAAGATTACGTAACAAGTTTTAGAAATATTTATAGTTAAAAGGTTGCTTTGGAACCAAGAATATAAAGTATTTAAATCTTCCTGAGCCTTGTAGATAATTTGTTGTATTGACGATCCAAAATAGAACAAACATGTGTCATCAGCATAAAGAGTTATGTGGCCATGTAGACCCATATCGCGAACGCTATTTATGTAAATAAGGAAGAGCAGGGGGCCCAGCACTGACCCTTGTGGGACACCACACGTTACAGGCAAGGATTCACTTTGAGCATCACCAATTCTGACTATCTGAAATCTGTTTTTTAAGTAAGAGCGAAACATCTCAAGTGCTGTTCCAGTGATACCTATACTTTCCAGCTTGTTTATTAGGAGGTTATGACTAACCGTGTCAAAAGCTTTTTTTAAATCAATGAATACGCCTAGAACAATATTTTTATTATCTATGTTGGATTTTATTTTTGTTACTAAATCAATAGTTGCCGAAAGTGTATTACTTTTACGTCTAAAGCCGTACTGGCGTTCAAAAATAAAATTAATTGAATTTAGGTAATCATCTAATCGTTTGTGTAAAATGTTTTCTAGTATTTTGGAAAGTACAGGTAACACTGAAATTGGCCTATAGTTTCCTGGGTCAGATTTTATTCCTGATTTATAAATTGGGGTAACTTTTGCTATTTTAAGAGACTGCGGAAATTCACCAGTTGACAGCAGTTTGTTGAAACATTTAGACAGGTTGCTAGCAAGTAAATTTTTTATACACTTAATAGATTTGGTATTGATTCCATCTAAGCCTGCACTAGAGTTCGAATCAAGTTTATTTATTATTTTGATAATTTCATCCGTGCTACATGGCTCGAGTATTGATAAGTTGGATGACGGTAAATTAGATGGTAATTTTGTAAGGGTACAATGTCCGCAATTTTTTTGTGTTATTTCAAGTGCCAAGAGAGGGCCTATCGTAGAAAAATACCTGTTGAATTCTTCACAGATGTCTATTGTATTAGTTATTTCTTTATCTTTAATTATTAGTTTCGAAGGCACACAACTTTGTTTAATTTTATTATTAGCTAGATTGTTTATCAACTTCCACATTTTTCGCGGTTTACTGGTGCATTGTGTAAATTTCTTATAATAATAGCTGTCCTTTGTGTCCTGAATTAGGTTGGCAATGTAGTTCTTAGTTGATGTGTACTCTTTTTCTATAGCTTCGTTATGTGGATTCGTTTTAAACTCCGCCCATAAATGATTTCTTCTATTGATGCCATCGATTATATCCTTATTTATCCAGTCATCTCGAGGTGTGTTTAGTATTTTGGTCTTTGTTATCTTATAGTTGTGTATATATTGCTTTATAGTATTTTCAAGAGTGGTATAGTCATCGTTATGTTCATCTAATCCAGATTGTTCCAATGAGTTGTACAATTCAGTGTAGTTAATAGCTTCGTAATGAGAATATGTTTTTTTGGGAGGTTTAATTGTTTTCATTTCAACATATATCTGTTTATGATCAGACATGGCAGATTCAATAATGGCCATGTGAAAGTTATTTTTACATAAGTTTGTACTGACATGATCTAATATCGATTTCCGAGTGGTCGAATGGCGTGTGCAGTGCTTTTTACAAACTTTGTTCAGTATTTTATGTTTATTCTCATTCAAAAGTTCTTTATATTGCTTGGATTTCTTATCTTTGATTAACAGATCAATATTAAAGTCTCCAAAGACAATTGCTCTATTTTTTTTTTGTAGTTGTGAATTGTAGACCTCTAGAAAGTTTCTAAAATTAGTGTTGCCGGGATTGTATACTAATCCAATATCTAGTGCGTACTTTTCCAGTCGTATCCATAAGTAGTTGTTTCCGTCGGTATATTCTGATTCTGCATGGCTGTGCTCTAGGGTGTTGTGTATAAATGTAGATACGCCTCCTCCCTTTGCATCTGTACGATAGTTGTAATAGTGTGAATAGTTCGGTAGTTGAAGTTGTAGGGCTTGTTCTTCATTTCGTATCCAGTACGTCTACTGTGAGTTTTCAAACGTGAGTCGTATACGTACACGAGAGTCGTTTTGAACCACGTGATTACGTTTCCGTATTTTTGACATTTCCAGCCGTCACTAACGTGAGATCATTTTCACGTTACAGTTTACGGTCTCGACGTCACCGTACCGAGAATACTGTACGGTATAAATGGTTGAAGAATTAAAACAAAGTAAGACAGGTAGTAAAATTTCTATAAAAGAGGCTTTATTCGGTTTCGTTAAGAGTTGCTTTCATATAACATTAACACAATATATGACAACTATGATAAAGAATGTATTTGGTTCCGTGTGCGTTTAGATTTTGCTCTATGCTAGGAAAAAATGTAATTTCTGGTATTCATTTTATCTTACGAAATATTTCAAAGACTACATACAAATAAAATTTGATCAATTTTGTAACGAAGCTATTGAAATATGTAAAGGTGTTTCCTTTACATATTTTAATAGCTTCGTTACAAAATTGAAATATATATATAAAATGGAGTAAAATCTAATTAGTGCTCACCATTCTATTGGGGTACTTATAGTTCTCAAGTACATTTAACTAAACGCACTAAGAAGGCTGGCTGCATAGATTACTAAACTATACACAAAACTATAAGTTGGCTGGACGAGATGGACTTGATTTTTTTTTCGTGTGGAAGTCCCCTCAGATACCTCCCCAGCCGGAGCCGGAAGGGGAGGTTAGGGGAGGTACCGACTAAAACCGCACGCCGACTGTGGGTCGTGGTGCTAGGCCGGAGGTGAGGTTGTCTTCGACATATCCCTCGCACCCCGGCTGACCCGGGGCCATCCCTTACGGTCTGGCCCTCCTCGGGAGAGGGGACAACGGTGTCCCCGACTCGCCCCCGGAATGGGGAGGCACGCTTTTCAGCGCGCCGTCGTGGCCTGCTTCTGCTGGGGTGACAGGTGGCTCCACCCGTCACCCCCAGGCCCGCGCTCATGGGCAACGGAGGTCAGTCCGTGCCCTTCGACGCCCGAGTTGCCTGCGCGCGAGTCGTTCTGGCTTGCGCCGCCTCTCCCGTTCCGCCGTCTCCTTCATGACCATTACCTGCTCGCTGAAGGAGACGCCGGCCGCCCACGCGTCTGCACAGCGGACCATTGCTGTGAGCAGGGTGGTGAGGCTGAGAACTCTCACTCCCAGGGCCGCCAGGGCCCATGCCGGACACTCGGTGAGCGTGCGCAGCCCTGTGTCCCCGCTCGCGTCGCCGTCGCAATGGTGGCACTCGGACGTTGGCTCCTTTTTGATCCGACGCAGATACCGTCCGAAGCACCCGTGTTCGGTGATAATCTGCGTCAGTCGATACGAGAGGCTGCCATGTGGCCTCTCTAGCCATTCCCCCATGATCGGCTTTATCGCCTGTATGACGGCATGCCTTGCGCGTGGTGGCATGTGTTACGTCAGATGTGTTTGTGCACTTATGACTACCCATAGGCTTAATAGACTCGTGACTAAGGATAAGGATTATGAGGTTTAATTTTAGACAAGTGTGTAAAATACACTTCTTGTACCATACAAGTGAGTAAAGTTGGTGATTACCGCTGCGCCATCGTCATTCAGACCCGAGTCTGAGAGAGAGAGAGAAAGAGAAGTGAGTAAGTATACAGGTGTGCTTGATCCGGAATTCAAAACATCCACGCGGCGCACCCTGGACAGTGGAAATGGCGGCCAGCGCCTCTCTACCGCAGCGGAGACGCTGCTACCTATGGCAAATTCCCTCAGCGGGAGCGACCCTGTAGTGTGTAAAGAGGTATTGTAGGTGACAGCAGCACCTACAATCTTACCATCGACGGTGCGATGCTTGACTCCCCTTCCGTTATTATTGAATTGTTTTATTAGTAGGTACCTAATATTAGCATCAAGCTTTGAAAATAAAATTCGAAGTGTAATAATAATTCGTTAAATTGCTATACAACCTATTTTACAAACTAATGTAGACGAGTGTAAAAGTGACGTTTTTTTTATTTTTGACATGAGATGTCACTCCAATAGTGGATTTCACAGATTATTAGATGATTGATTTTGATGTTCGTTCAGCAATTCCCTGCAGAAGTCATTAGAAGAATTGAATTGAATTGAGATATCGAATAATTTGGAATATGTATGCTACTCAAAAACTATCCCAATATCTATACCAAATAAATCTGTTATCGGGGAATCTTGCATTATTCAAGCGAAGACTGGATATCTATTCACAGGTATGTAAAAGAATATTTTTTTTTTAGTACAGCACATATTCTAACTTACATACTCTAATGTAAGTTACATTGAGTAAAAATGACGTTTGGAGCCCGGGGTCTGCTTTTCAGCCCCTATTAATTGCTAGGTATAGTTTGTTCTCAGACCTCGTTAGTATGAAAAAAATAACAAACTATCCCATGTCCCAGAACTGTAATAGGTATAATTGGGTAAAGCAATTAGTGTAGATACTATTTTCGTATGATTTTCTATAATATGATTGATTTTAACTTTTTAGAAAACAAGCCTAATATTAATATAATGAATCCTATTCCTTACAGTTGGAGCAATTAAAAGAAAAGGCCATATGAATTTTAAATGATAACAAAATCGATGCCAATACCTGCTGATGAACAACCAATGCATTATTCTAATCTGAATAGCTATTTTACGGCGAATTTTTTGAATTATAGTTATAAAATTATTATTTTGTTTATTTTATTTTGATAAACATCCATTTAAAATAAAATTTGCCTCTTATGTTTTCAATGTTATTCACCAAATAGCAAATCTAGCCGTTAGACCCCTCGGGGTTGAGGACTGAAGCATGCAGTCTCGCCTACAAAAGCCAAGATAAGCGCAAAGGCTCCAAAGTGCCCAGCTTCGGGTGTACCTGGAACTAATAATATACTTTTTACCCCCCTGTTCCATTTTTGTGAATACCGATATTTTATTTGAACGTTTTAGTTGAATATTGAGCCAAAATAATTATGACTGAATAAATAAAACCTCATTTATTTGAAATTTTTGATATGTTACCGTAAGAGTGTTTTGGTTTATGGTAATTATGGCTTGACCAATAGAATGCCAAGACGGGCTCCCGTTTGGCTGTCACCGCCTGTCACCGCAGATATTTGAAATTTTGAATTTTGAGTGATACGTTACCGTAAGAGTGTTTTGGTTTATGGTAATTATGGCTTGACCAATAGAATGCCAAGACGGGCTCCCGTTTGGCTGTCACCGCCTGTCACCGCAGATATTTGAAATTTTGAATTTTGAGTGATACGTTACCGTAAGAGTGTTTTGGTTTATGGTAATTAAGGCTTGACCCTTTGATTATTGATATGTCTAGATAGAGCATCGCGCTGCAAAAGAACAAAAAGAAATAGGACGAATTTTCCATAATAGTGTGCGTGACAGCTTCGTCTTACACTCGCGTTATGTCAGTTTGCTTTTTAGTGTGCGAGTGTGAATTGATACCAGTTGCTGAAAACTGCCTCAAAAATAGGGAAAATTTTATATATTAATTAATAATATTGAAAGTTAATTCAGTTTAGAAAAAATTCTCGTAATTTAAAAAAAAAATATCAGGACACGACATTAACGACATGTTTCGTTGGTCGAACTATTGTAATGTTAATTATAATCTGGATCCATCGGTTTCTTAGTATTGGATCGCTTGGTATTCTGAAAAATATAACCAAAAATCCATGATACTAAGTCCATTCTGTAACTATGACGTGGTGGCCATATTATGTCTTGCAAAAAATGACATCAAATTCGTACTCAGCATGCCGAAAGACCCTTCATACGATACTCCTATTGTATTATACATTATATTATTTTTTTGCTAGGCCACGTTTTTTATGGGAGTTTTGACTTGAGTAACTAGCAACATACCAGTTAAGTACAAAATGGTGACGACAATTTTAAATTATTTTAAAAAATAGCTAATGGCTTATATTGCTAAAATTGGTACAATACAATGGTACTTACCGATGAAAGGCAATTTTTTTTATTGATTTAGACCGTCCTTTATAATTTCTGCACACTTTTATCACACAAATCGTCATTTCCAAAATGACAAATTATTGTCCGTGCCCACTGACAGTGCGTCTGACACTGAAAGCAGGAAAGTCGTTTAGAGTCCAACAGTTGGTCTCTATTTTTTTGGCCGCTTTCAACGCTTTGACTGTCTATCTAGACATATCAATAATCAAAGGCTTGACCAATAGAATGGCTGTCACCGCATCACTGCACATATAATTTGAAAGGAGGCCGGACAGCAGGCGGTTTCATAGCAAAATGAAAATAGTGATATGTGATATTATAGCCCCTCAAGAAAGTTATGACAATTCAGGGTGGCGCTGCTACACTTTTGCACCAAGTAGAAGAGAACTGGAACTCGGCAGCTGCTGCTTCGTACTGTATCTCATTCGTGATAGCTAAACAGTTGAAATATTTAGATGTTGTTGTAGACGAGGCTTAAATTCCCGCTAAGCGCATATAATTGTATGCATAAATATCTCTACTTGCATTAGTATGGCTATTTCGGTGCCTTGATGATTAAATTAGTTTACGTATATACATATATACGCTCACGACTATTTCCCTCCGAAGTAGGCAGAGACACAAACCCGCAATTTAACTCATTGATCCTTTCATGCAAATCTGCCGCCGGTGTCGAGTAATTCTGACCTACCTTTTTTCAAAATTCTATTAATTTCACCAATGTATGTACTCAACTCTGGCTGAACTGCCCATTCACCTGTGCCTAATATATCTGGTGTGTAATTTCAATCCTTTCAATCCGTTTCAATCCTTATAACAACATTCTCTTTCAGGCCGTGTGGCCTGAAAGAGAATGTTGTGTCTATCTCTAATCTCAGTATTCCTCTTTCTAACACCCAGCCTTATCCCAGATATACTACGCAACGGCCACATCTCCACTGCATTCACTTTACTTTCATGCTTCTTTTCTCGTGCCCAACTTTCACTCCCATACATTAAGGTGGGGTCTGGTATGCCACTGTGAACCGCCAGTTGTGCCTTTTTCGGCACTGACTGACCACCAATGAACCTCTTTTTATAAATATAATGTTAAACGTCAATTTGATTTCACCTCGCCTGATGGTAAGGTAAAGGCAAAGTCTCGGAAAGAGGGTCACCATCATAAACATGTACCATGTTAATAATGGTGCACCATTCCCGCGATTTCCCGCAGTCAATCTTTTTTCAATATCTCCATTGTAAATATTATACTTTTCCAGTTTCTTATAGAACGCAGTGTATTATAAGTGATTATAAGTATATGCCTTGTATTATAGTTTTGTGAAATAGCTATAAGTACAACCTATTTTGGTGGATTTAGAAATGTAATGTAATGTTGTGATTGTTACTTATGTTTGACATGAGATGTCAACATATTAAACAAATAGCAAAGAGTACCTTTTTTTATTAAATAAGCCTAGAATTTTAGAAATTTGATTATGTCGAAGACTCTGGAAAAAGTGCAACATGTGTACTAAATAAACCTATCATAAGTTAATCTTGCATTATTTAAGCAAAGACTGACAATATAATATTAGGTACACGGAACAGTTTTTTCTGTTATGTGATTAAGTATGTAAAATAATATCTAGTCCTAGCTTTAATGTATTTTTCATGATCATCATCATCGCTTTATATGTTTAAGCTTTTGTGTTAATGACAAAGCCTGCACCAGGGTTTCGGCCCGAAGACCTTAGTGGGGCTCATGAATATGTCTGGGTTAATTTTTGGATACATACCTACCTAAATTTAAAGTGAAGAAGTGTTCTCACACCTCATTAGTATCAAATCAAATATTAACAATCAATCCTACTCTTAATTGAATAGGTATAAATGTAAGAAATGTAAATAATATTACTATAAATTCTATTCTTTACAGTTGGAGTAATTAATAAAAGGAAAAGCCATGTGAATAAAAATCGATCCCAATACTGATGAACAACCTTTTCATTATTATAATATATTTCATAGCCAGTTCTTTATGATCACTAGAGTGTACTCAATAAATAACAAGAAATAATATGTCTACTTTATTTTGTTTTATTTCGAGGAATTTCCATTTCAATACCATTTTGCCTATTTGTTGTTGAAATTTAGTCACCAAGGTCCATACACCTACCTAATTGCAAACTTTATTTGCTAGCCGGTACACCTGCTGAGTAAGTAACGCAGTGTCCTCTTGGGGACTATAACATCGTATTATTATGTCTTCCCGTGGTTAAGAAGGGGAATGAGGAATAGGGCAGATCTCCATCTGACAGTAAACACTTATCATAATCACAGTAAGTTAATACTGTCACGCCATATAATTATTTACACCAATTTACACAGTTCATCCAGTGTAATATTGTCACTTATCAGCAATACCTAATTACTTTGAACAAAACATGGATAAATAATTTAAACACGAATTATATAGTTCCATCCTTACACCCAACAGCTGATTATGACAGCCGTCATATTACGGTAACGATACTCCACCACTCAAAATTCAGCTAAATTCAAAATAAACACCAAACTGTCAAGTATCCTACGTATGCCGCAGCTAGTTCCGTTTACACGAGGGCCACTACGGTTTACAATGCTCATGACAGCCCATCTACCGTAAACGTAGTCACGTGGTCCCAAAACGACTCTCGTGTACGTATACGACTCTCGTGTAAAAACTCACAGTAGGCCTACAGGTCTCTGTTATTAGGATAATGTGTGTTGTCACTGGTATAGAATTTAGAATGCACTTCAGTTCATCAAATTTGCCTTTTTTACGGATACTGCAGGCGTTTAGGTAAAAGAAAGTAAGTCGAGATTTGGTAGTTTGTATTTGCCCATAGCTTTTAACAATTTGGTAGGTATTTCCTGTGGGGTGTGTTGTAACGTTTAGGTGGTTGAGTTTTTTGGAGCCGTTCTTATAATATTTGGTGTTCCATTTATGTACTTTATAGTGAGGTTAGTTTCTCCGTTACTGACGCGATTATCTAACTCCTCTTTTAGACATTGTAGAAATTTCTGCTGCGCTGGAGTTTGGTCTGAATACATTTTTATGTTTTCTGGTAATTTGTGCTTATTTCGTAAGAGTTGTTTTGCTGGCCCAGGTGTATCAAAGCATATTTTGACCCTGCGATTTTTTGCTGCATCATATTTTCCAATACGCACTACTTTAGTCGGTTTTGGAGCATCTTTGTACGCATTTTTTAGATCATATCTCAACTTATTACATTTGGGCCCACCATTTTCCATCTCCTTTTACATTAAATTTTTACTTATAAAATGATTGACTTTTTCACTTACTTTTTAACTATCAACATTGAACAAATAACAAAAAAATTTTAATCAAAACTCTTTATTTCAATAAAATGATAAATCTGACGTTACAGTTTTTAAACCACCGTATTATCTCTGATTTTCGAACAAAATCTAATTCTACGGGGCCGGACCCATGCACGAAGTGTTCCTGTTCAATGATCTAGCTGTAACAGTTCATGAAATAATAGCGAAACCTGGGAAAAGACACAGCGAATCTTAGTAATATAGTCCTATTTTTACCCATTGGGTACGGCGCACCTTAATAATTCAAAGCAAACAAAAATTTAAAATTAATCTAATTAAAATGCTAAACAACTCCATTTGTCAACAATCGTTTATTTCTTTGAGTTATTATATTATGACTTTTCGTTCATTGCGTTCAAATAGATTTAGAAACACAACTTCAGGTATCCGGCACAAAAACTAGAGACTTCAGCTTTAGTGACTGTTAAGTACTATTTACTTATAATATACGTCGTAAGCGCGCGCGGGTACTCACCTAACAGGCGCGTGCGTAGAGGGTAGGTTGAAAATATTACTCAATTTCCCAAAAATTGGATGACATGATTTAAAATATAACATTTTTTTGTCAAGTTAATATTTTCATCCTACAGAGGGTCATACTACTGTTATATGTTTACCGATTCACCTATTTGAGTTATCAGAATGAATTTGAAAAGTTATGATTATCTAAACAAAAACATCTGATTACATAATCATAACTTAATTTAAGATTTTACAATGAAAGAAACAACATTACTTACCAATAAATCAGCTTGCGTTTACCTTGAATTGAAAACATTGGCGCAATGATGAGCGCAAGGACACCCCCACATTCCTTACCTACCTTACTGGCGTCTTAAAGAAAAGGCACAACTGGTCACTTGTGACTTCTCTTTATAACACTTTCAAGGCATAAGTACGTATTTATGTTTTTTCTTCTTAATCGGTGTCAAATAATTCTTTTCAATTTATTCAATAACAATTTAGCTGTTAGATGTGCCTTTCGGGCTTAATGTATTTCCGTAGATTCTAGAGATAAAATTACACAAAAAATTGGGTAGATGCGCCTTTTTCTCCTGATTCCGAATATGTATATAACTCAACTTTGAAAAAAATGTTAGTTAAGCCTTTTCTCTGTAATACGGCAGTATAAGAAGGGTTGTTTTTTCTTCTTTAGGCACGTAACCGTCGAAACGAGTGGGCTATCCCTCACCTGCATCGTCTAAACAGGTACTTGTGTCCGTCGGGCTGCTGGCAGGCGATGGCCAGCAGTGGGGCGCGCTTGGCGGCCGTGGCCCACACCAGCGCCTGGCCGTCCTTGGCGATGCTCACCAGCGACGAGTCGCACGGACTGAAGTCCAAGTCGTCAATCTGGAAGTGAAAGAGGGGGGGGGGGGGGGGTGTAACATCTGCAAGTTTATAAAGCTTAGACAATATGTTTTATACACACAGCCTTTCTATCAAAAAACGGCGTGCTGCTAAGATCTATCCATCCATATAATCACGTCGGGAAATCCTCGAAGGGGTATATATAATAGCGTCCACGTTATGCTAATTATGATTTTCGGTCCCATGACGTGATAGTGGCCTTTTGTCTTGTGTTGTATGTTTACTGTTCAATGGAGAACAGCCCTATCCCTTAGTCGCCTTTTACGAACCCACAGGAAGAGCTGGGGTGGTTCTATTTTACTCCACTTGGAACCAACACGGTAAAATGTCAATATTATTCTTTAAACTGTTGTGGGCATGTCATAGCCCGTTATGGGATGTGTAAAGTAAAGGCAATGAATCGAGAGAGAAAACGTAAACAAAGTTTCAGCGGTTCCAAACATTTTTATTTGACAATTATTACGTATCACCGAAAATGCCCTTCGGCTTCAAGGACCCACTAAGCAGACCCACCGGTGGGTCTCAGAATACTGACATGTCTCCAGGGGCCCACTAGTGGGTCCACTGAGATTTTATTATCTTTGAAGACCCACTAATGACCCCTTCGTTGTCAAGGTTCATAAAGCAGACCCCCCGGTGGGTCTCAGAATACTGACATGTCTCCCAGGGCCCACTGACGGGTAGGCTACATTGATTTTTTAATTTTATGTCTCCTAATACCCACCATGAAGTTAAATGTAAGAAAAAATAATCACACTAGATGCTTGAGATCATCGGAAAATTTGAAAATTTTCAATCCCTGCATATTTCACGAGGTTTCGAGATAAATTAATTGTATACAATACAAGCTGCATGCTTGTGGAATACGCTACTAGAATCAGTTAAACGGGCTCAGACGCTCTCAACGTTTAAAACATTACATAAGGAACACTATTTGTCTCTTTGTTATTAGTATTAAGGAATATACGAGCATGTAAGTTGCTTATTGTTTTATATAAAAAAAATTGTATTATATGTACGTAGGTGTATAATATGTTCTTGAGATGTAATTATTAATATATATGTATTATATTGATAATGTTTTACGGATACAACATGACAATGACAAACACGATAATTATATCATTTTCAATTATTCTCATCCGACCAGTAGGTACTAATTTAAGAAGGTTATACGCTATTTTCATTAATGGGTCTTCAAAGATAATAAAATCTCAGTGGACCTACTAGTGGGCCTTTGGAGACATATCAGTATTCTGAGACCCACCAGTGGGTCTGCTGTAAGAACCTTGACAATGAAGGGGTCATTAGTGGGTCTTCGAAGATAATAAAATCTGTGTAGACCCACTAGTGGGCCCTTGGAGACATGTCAGTATTCTGAGACCCACCGGTGGGTCTGCTTAGTGGGTCCTTGAAGCCGAAGCGCGAAAATGTACCGTCCCGTTCTTCTAAAATAAAAGACTGATAAATCTAAAAAAAATATATGATGTACATCGCCATGCAAACTTCCACTAAAAATTGGTTTGAACGAGATTTAGTAAGTTGTTTTTTAATACGTCATAAACCGCAAATTTCGCCTTTCATTCAATTAACTAAAAAATAATAAAAAAACATAAGTTACTTGCGTAAACCTTCATGGGCGAGTCCGACTCGCACTTGGCCGGTTGTTCGCTCGTCTCGTACCAACCTCTTTAGTGTGTCCGTCGAGTTCAAAGAGCATCTGCATCTTAGGGAAGGACCACACGCGCACCTTCCCGTCGATGCCACCGGTGGCCATCAGCTTGCCGTTGTGACTGATCCGTACCACCCGCTGCAGTGGGTCATTGCTGAAAACATCATGTAGGTATAATAGTTAGGGAGGCCACGCAGCTAAATATGTAATTACTCGAGCGTCGCGGAAACCTATTGAAATTGGTAGGTCACATGATAGAAAGAATAATGGTGTATACAGTTTACAGTTTTAGTGGTGAGGGATTCATATACAAAACATAATAATAATTAAATACATGTATCATCAATCTTAATTAAAGTTTTGTATTACTTTGGTATTGTCTAATGTATTTCAGTTATTATAGTTTGTTTAACTCCAAAATAAACATAAAAAAGACCGCGTTCGAGTAAATAAAGACATATCTTTGCAAGTTTCCCACGCCCTAAGGTTCAGCTTAAATCGCGAGATTTTCAAAATGGACACTCGTTAGCTAGTAACTAACCTACATTATCTTAATCTGACGCATAGGTGTAAATTCGTAGAACAAATTTTTATTTTGCGCACCCACCGATATTGAAAGCTGCCTACTGGCTGGAGGAATTTGTTAATAATTGTAACTAGCTTAATCTGACGCGCTCGAGTTACTACAGTATTTCCTTCTACGCCTCTCCTACTATAAGTATTCACTACCTATATGTTGTAAACATCCTATATCATGTTAAGTACCTATATTAATTTTTTAGTCATATTTTGATCCAGTCACGCCACAATTGTGTCCTCTATATGATGGTATTTTGAGGGCTTTTGAGGCCGCATGGCTCCCCGCAGAGTAGAATTTGGACCACCTTATCTCTTCCCATGCGGTGTCGTACAAGGCGACTAAGAGATAACGCTGTTTAACATCGGACAGATATATACAGCCCAGACTCAGCCTCAGATGCATTGCTCGAGTCAATAATAGTGCCCGGAATACGGCAATAGCCCCACACATCCTATTACAATGATTGGTGAAATGTGGGTGATAATTCACCTCTGCCTAACCCTCCAGGGATAAAGGTGCGATTATATGTTTGTATATCAAATAAAAAAAAATAAAAAAAAATCTGTTTATTTCAGTAATCTTAAAACTTAACAATGTTGAGTCTTCCCGGTGAGTAATCGGATGATACTCGTGTTGGGAATGACCCGCTACTTCCCTTGACAATACTAAAGATTACAATAATAGTGGGCGCGTGTATGTGTGTGTGTGTGTGTGTGTGTGTGTGTGTGTGTGTGTGTGTGTGTGTGTGTGTGTGTGTGTGTGTGTGTGTGTGTGTGTGTGTGTGTGTGTGTGTGTGTGTGTGTGTGTGTATGTGTGAGTGTGTGAGAGTGTGACCTTGGATGCGTAATGATTATCTCTGTTGGCACATTACACTGTTGGTAAGATGAGAATCAGACAATTCTTGTTAAAATACTTTCAACTTCATCATAAGTAAGAGTAAATAAGAATTGCATGAGTGATTTTTTGCACGTGTGAAATTGTTTAGGATATAATTTGAGTGTTTTGTTTAGTTTATTATATGTGAATGCTGCCTGACATGGATGAAAATTGTATATATGTTGTCTGTGTAGCTCCAATCATACATTTAATCTATATATTGCTACTACTAGATTGTATCAGAGATACGTCACTGTCGACTAAAGTAAAGCCAACGAGACCAGAGAAAAAAGGTAAACAAAGCGACCATTACTGAGTTACGTTGCGATAACTAGTGATTATTTTCTCTGTTATTGTCCCACATATCATACGTACGCGACAATGGCCGAGTGACAGCTGTCGTTGCGTGTTTCGTAGTACAGTAAAGCTGACAGCACAGCGGTTCTAAACTCCGCCACCTTATGAGCAATTTCATTCCTGTCTGGAATGCGTTTGAAGTGATACGTAATAAATTTTAAATAATATAAAAATCAATTGCTGTTCGCTAGTCTCGCTAAAACTCGAGAACGGCTGAACGGATTTATCTTATCATGGACTTGAAATGTTCCAGGAGGTCTAGGGAAGGTTTAAAAGGTGAGAAAAATTCGAATAATTGCCGGGAACCGACATCAACGCGAGCGGAGCCGCGGGCAAAAGGGGGGGGCATCCGAGGGGATTTCAGCACGAAAAAAAAACAAAAAAAGGGGTATTGTTCTCAGTATGTTTGGTGTGCAATAAAGATTATCTATCTATTGCTTCTTACATGTAGATAACAGCTTACTGACGTCAGACTATAACGTAATAGTAGCAATATATTTATCGGCGCTTATCTAAGTAGCAGACAAAGGATGTCCGGTTCATCTCTACATAGAAGGTCAATAGCCTTTCACCCCAGTCGAATTGGGATTTCACCTGGAAGAAACTCTTACAGTAATTTTCTCACCGGACTCGTGATTTTTTTCCTCCCTACTAGATTTTTTCGAGACTAACCTCTTTTTTATAATAATTCGACTGGGCTATTTCTTTCGGAAACCAGACTTTTTAGATTCCTCCCTTTATGGAGAGAAAAGTATACCTGGGAATTACTTTCCACTAACTCCTAAGGCGTCGATTACACGCTCATGCAAGCGTTATTCATGCCATCAGTCATGAATTAGAATGATGGTTAGAATCAAAATACTTCATGCAACCATCAGTTACCGCATCATACGATAGGTAATTCGTCAATCACGGCCGTGACTGTGGTAAAACTGACAGCAGGACCTACCACGAAAATTGATGCCTATGGATCAATCCCTGAAAGAGTAGCGGCCGGCAGTGGCCAGACTTTTGTACTAGAAATGTTTCAAATGACTTTGAAACCTGAGGGTGTCTTCGGAAGGCGAATAAGGAATAGGGCTGTTCTCGGGACTAGTGCTCGATTGACAGCAATAGACGCCTTATTGCGTACGGCCGAAAATCGTAGTTGGGGAAATGTGGGTGTTAATACGCCTCTGCCTACCCCTTCGAGGATTTAAAGGCGTGAGTATCCATACTAATATTATAAATGCGAAAGTAACTCTGTCTGTCTGTCTGTATGTTGCGATTTCACGTCTAAACCACTGAATCGATTTTGAAGAAATTTTGTATAGGGGTAGTTTAGACCCTGAGAAAGGACATAGACTATGTTTGGTCGCGATAACCAACATCCACGCGGGCGGAGCCAAAAGCTAGTAATATGTATGAAATCCATACCTGAAGTCAGTTTGAACGCTGTCACTTGGCCTAATTTCAAATGATATTCTCTTCTCCGTAGTATTACTGTTGGTGTCCTTCTTTGAAATGTTGTCATTTTCCGATACTGTCCGTCGTTTTCTTCTAATTAATCCGTTTTCTGCTTTGAAGCTGCCCCGTCGCATCTCGGCCGCGTCCACCATGCGAATGTTCACCTTATACAGTTGACAGTGACTTTCTTGGCCTGCTGTCAAGTATGTTTTGTTCTGCACACTCCTCACTGAACAGTTCATCACCACGTTAGGGCCTGTTTCATGCCTCATTACCTCTTCGGCCACAAATCTTGTGCCGTTGTGTGATATTTCAAATATTTCCTAGAAATAAAACAAAGGTAATAATGAAAAAAAAAATGAAAATGTTTATTGGACTCAAGTTTACATTGTACATAAGGTTTAATTCAAGAATCAATCAGAAAGGATCGCAATACATACTGATTCTACATTCCATACTAGGCCTAATAATACCTGTGTTATGGAATGCAGCAGTCAGACTTGAAGGTAAGTTACAGACTAACATGAGTGCTACTGTTTCAGGTACGTATTTTTATTTAATAATTGTACAATTTTATATTTCTTTCCTATAATAAATATATCTTAATTAACAGAATTTAACCTAAATTATATATAATTCAATTCAATTCATATTATAAAATGTTTAAAATGTTTATTTAATAATTTCTTAGGTCATAGTATCGTAGTTTCATCCTACTAATATTATAAATGTGAAAGTTTGTGAGAATGGATGTGTGGATGTGTGGATTTTTGTTACTCTTTCACGCATAAACGGCTGGACCGATTTGGTTGAAATTTGGTATGTATATAGGTTATACCCTGGATTAACATATAGGCTATATATCATCACGCTACTACTCAAGGAGACAGAGCAGTGATCATTAATGTCAACAAATTCGGCTGGCATCGGCATATACCTACGCAGAAGTGACAGTGTGGTTTTTCTGTTGCTGTTTAGATAACTATATCATTGTATAAGAGGGTGCAGCGGGAACGAGATCGGACGCCACGCGGGTGGAAAATAATTGGCGGTACGAAGTTCGCCGGGTCAGCTAGTAATGTCATAGTTTCATAATTTAATAAATTAAATTTAAGGTGATAAATGAAGATGTAATTGGATGAAGGGGCTAACTCCTATTACTGCCAGTGGGTGTCCGGTCAAACAGCCCTTCATTGTGGGGCCATTTCACCCATTGACAGCCTCCGTGGCGTGGCGGTAGTGCACGCGACTGCCACGCAGGAGGCGCGGGTTCGATTCCCGCTCAGTGCAAATATTTGTCTGCATGAATATGGCTATTTGCATTGGTCTGGGTGTTTCTATGTATAATATGTATGTATTTACAAAAAAAAAAAGGAAAATAAGTATGTTTATCCGCATTCTAGATTCCATAACACAAGCTATAAAAGCTTACCATGGGTCTAGATAGCGTTGTGTAGAATGTTGTGGAATATTTATTTCCCCTATATCACGACTGTCATACATATCTATATGGTAACCAGGACTGCCGTGGTCCAGACCAATGCTAACATTCATATTCATGCATACAAATATTTGCACTGAGCTGGGATCGAACAGTTATTACAGTTTCTGAGGTGTCAAGTAGCAGAGGATACATGTGCCAGAGGAGACGCTCCTCCATAGTTATAAAAAGTTGTACATTTCAACAGAGAAATAAAGCAAAAACAGAAAAAAAAAAGGTGAGTACAATAATATTGTAGTGTCAATTGGGTATTATTTATGTTTAGGTCCCAATGTTTTAGGTGGCGAGCGTATTGCCATTAACCGGGCACTTATAAACCTGCGATAAATACACACATAACTTCGAAAAGCATCGAAAAGTCATTGGTGTGCGCCATGGTAAACCTGGGATCGAACCCGAGTATATAGGGTTTAGTATTATCTTAAAGTTAAAATAAATTATCTAACCGAGCTCATTAAATTAAGAATGGTAAAAGAGCGGTAAAAATTGCGTCAGTTCTTATTATATAGCTTTTATTTATTTTCCATCATCCACCAAACCTATAATAGTAACTGATTTGACTTTTTTTTTTACACAGGACACGTCAATTTGACTTCACCTCGCCTGATGTTAAGCTAAAGGCAAAGTCTCGGAAAGAGGGTCACCATCGTAAACATTTACCATGTTAACAGTGGTGGCACTCAGCTTGACGGCCTCATTAGATGCCTTTTCACGCCCCGCTTAAAGGACCCGGGACTGTAGGAAGAAGGAAACACGTGAGCTGGCAGGGAATTCCAGGTCTTAGTGGTGCGGCATAGGAATGAATCACTGAAACGCTTGGTTCTACCAGGTATACTCTGCACCGTAAATGGATGGCATCTTAGCCCTGCACGTGTCGTCCTGTGAAGGAAAGGGGAGGGTGGGACTAATTGGAAGAGCTCGTCAGAACATTCACCATGGTAGAGACGGTAGAAAGAGTTGACTATTGAATTTTCATAAAACGCTCCGTCCCACTTCGACCACATCTCAAATCGTCCACTTCCCAAATTGACCACATCTCATTATGTCAGTTCTCAAATTGACCACATCTCAAATCGTCCACTTCCCAAATTGACAACATCTCAAAAGGTCCACATCTCAAATTGACCACTTCTCAAAAATGACCACATTTTTTTATAAAACGCTAAAGTCCTGTCAACGAAGCTGTTTATGGAGTGTATGGAAATGGTGGGAGGGGGGGGGGGGGGGGGGGGGCTGTACTGAGTAGCTATACATATTAAACTCGGTACTAAGGATTCAGGGCTATCTCACGTTTTTTAATATATGGCGGGGGGAGGGGCGGGGGGGGGGGGGGGGAGATGGCAGACATGAATTTTCCAACAAAGTCAATATGGGTATCGTTTTCGGGGTTTTAGGGGATGCTGATCACGAATATATCACCCATTTAGCGATCCAAGATGGCGGACATGAATTTTCCAACAAAGTCAATATGGGTATCGTTTTCGGGGTTTTAGGGGATGCTGATCACGAATATATCACCCATTTTGCGATCCAAGATGGCGGACATGAATTTTCCAACAAAGTCAATGTGGGTATCGTTTTCCGGGTTTTAGGGGATGCTGATCACGAATATATCACCCATTTTGCGATCCAAGATAGCAGACATGAATTTTCCAACAAAGTCAATATGGGTATCGTTTTCGGGGTTTTAGGGGATGCTGATCACGAATATATCACCCATTTTGCGATCCAAGATGGCGGACATGAATTTTCCAACAAAGTCAATATGGGTATCGTTTTCGGGGTTTTAGGGGATGCTGATCACGAATATATCACCCATTTTGCGATCCAAGATGGCGGACATGAATTTTCCAACAAAGTCAATATGGGTATCGTTTTCGGGGTTTTAGGGGATGCTGATCACGAATATATCACCCATTTTGCGATCCAAGATGGCGGACATGAATTTTCCAACAAAGTCAATATGGGTATCGTTTTCGGGGTTTTAGGGGATGCTGATCACGAATATATCACCCATTTTGCGATCCAAGATGGCGGACATGAATTTTCCAACAAAGTCAATATGGGTATCGTTTTCGGGGTTTTAGGGGATGCTGATAACGAATATATCACCCATTTTGCGATCCAAGATGGTGGACTCGAAATTTCACCAAATTCGATATGGGTATCGTTTTCAGGGTTTTTGGGGTCGCTGATTGCCAATATATTATCTATTTGGCGATCCAAGATGGCGGACTTGAAATTTTCACTAAAATCGATATGGGTATCGTGTTCAGGGTTTTTCGGGTCGCTAATTACGAATATATTATCAATTTAGCGATCCCGGGGATTAGCGGAAAATTTCATCGAAATTCGAACTCGAATTCGAATCCGAATCTGAATCCGAACCCGAATCAATATTCAAATCGAAATCGAAAAACTCAGACTTAGAATATTACGTTTGCTTGATCATAATTGGTTGAGTAGAACTGGAAGTATAACCAAAAGTCGCAATAGCCGACATCCAAGTCAAGTTTTTCGATTTCGGTTCCGGTATCGGTTTTGGTTTCGGTGAATTTGAGCTCGAATTTCGATGAAATTTCGCTAATCCTCGGGATCGCTAAATTGATGATATTCTGAAGGAGCCCATCCATATCGGTATTGACGACCATTTTAACGATGATCAAAGATGGCGGACTTTTAATTTTCAAAAACGTCAATATTGGTATCATTTTCGAGGTTTTCGGGGTGACTAATTACGAATATTTCATCCATTTGGCCATCCAAAATGGTGAACTTGAAATATCCTACGTCAATGTGGGTATCGGCATCGAGGTTTTCGGGATTGCTGATTATGAATTTATCATCCATCAAGTCATCTTGGATCGCTAAATGAATAATATATTCGGAATCAGCGACCCCAAAAACCCTGAAAGCGATACCCATATCAATTTTAGTAAAAAAATCGTGTCTGCTATCTTGGATCGCTAAATGGATGATACATTCGTAATCAGCGACCCCAAAAAACCTGAAAGTGATACCCATATCGATTTTAGGGAAAATTACGAGTCCGCCATTTTGGATCGCTGAACGGATTATATATTCGTAATCAGCGACCCCAAAAACCCCGAAAGCGATACCCATATTGCCTTTGTTGGAAAATTCTTGTCCACCATCTTGGATCGCAAAATGGATGATATATTCGTGATCAGCATCCCCTAAAACCCCGAAAACGATACCCATATTGTCTTTGTTGGAAAATTCATGTCCGCCATCTTGCATCGCTAAATGGGTGATATATTCGTGATCAGCATCCCCTAAAACCCCGAAAACGATACCCATATTGACTTTGTAGGAAAATTCATGTCCGCCATCTTGGATCGCTAAATGGGTGATATATTCGTGATCAGCATCCCCTAAAACCCCGAAAACGATACCCATATTGACTTTGTTGAAAAATGCATGTCCGCCATCTTGGATCGCTAAATGGGTAGTTAATTCGTGATCAGCATTCCCTAAAACCCCGAAAACGATACCCATATTGACTTTGTAGGAAAATTCATGTCCGCCATCTTGGATCGCTAAATGGGTGATATATTCGTGATCAGCATCCCCTAAAACCCCGAAAACGATACCCATATTGACTTTGTTGAAAAATGCATGTCCGCCATCTTGGATCGCTAAATGGGTAGTTAATTCGTAATCAGCATCCCCTAAAAGCCCGAAAACGATACCCATATTATTGTAATCAAAATTGAAAAAAAAATGGTAACAAAAAGAGTCATTAAAAAAAAAGTACTGAGTGTAAAATGTATGGTTACTCAGGAACCCCCCCCCCCCCCCCCCCATATAGTAAAAAACGAGAGACAGCCCTGAATCCTTAGTACCGAGTTATGTAGGGCTACTCAGTACAGCTCCCCCCCCCCGGCTCCGGCGGGGAAGTATCCGAGGGGAATTCCGCACGAAAAAAAAAACAGCCCCCCCCCCCCCCACCATATATATTTTAATAACGTGAGACAGCCCTGAATCCTTAGTACCGTGTTAAATATGTATGGCTACTCAGTACAGCTCCCCCCCCCCCCCTCCGCCCCCCTCCCACCATTTCCTCTTCACCCCGGACAATATTAGTTCCGTTCCATACGCTCCATAAACGGCTTCATGGACAGGACTTAGCGTTTTATAAAAAAATGTGGTCATTTTTGAGAAGTGATCAATTTGAGATGTGGACATTTTGAGATGTTGTCAATTTGGGAAGTGGACGATTTGAGATGTGTTCAACTTGGGAAATGGACGATTTGAGATGTGGTCAATTTGGGAAGTGGACGATTTGAGATGTGGTCGAAGTGGGACGGAGCGGTCAGTAGAATACCCAATTGTACATAGAAGTAGAAAAATAAATAAAATTAAGTATAACAACTTTGAGGTATAAATTTATATTTAGAAAATAAATTATTATTGACAAAAGATAAATTCTATTGTATAAAATAATTTAATTTTAATTCATAATTTAATTCTACTTCACAATGTATTTAATCCATACTAATCCATACTAATATTATAAATGCGAAAATAACTCTGTCTATCTGTCTGTCTGTCTGTCTGTATGTTACGCTTTCACGCCTTAACTACTGAACTGATTTTGATGAATTTTGGTATGGGGATAGGTTAGACCTTGAGAAAGGATATAGGCTATGTTTGGTCGCGATAACCGACATCCACGCGGGCGGGCCCGCGGGCAAAAGCTAGTTGTTTATATTTCTATAATAACATTTATAACAGTTAATACTTATAGCAGAATTAAAATAAAACTCAAATACCTATTTACAAATTATACTAAAATATTATTAAAATGCGTCTTGAAATTCCTCGGCACTTTGAGGTCAATTAATCAATTTATACAATAATCACATAGCCCCTTCATTCACTCACATGTTCAGAGATCCGGTTCTCAGCATTCCATGGATTCACCGTGCGGTCGCCGGGTCCATGGCGTGGTACAGAGAGGAACACTGTGACGCGGCTGGGACTTGCGACCCAGGTGTAGGTTTAGGGTGGCCTTGTGATGCATCAGCGCTCACCTCCACCGTCAGTCGTGTTCCCCCCTCTACCTATCCAAATTTAGTAAGATCCTATCAACGCCATTTTAGATATATATAAATGCGAAAGTTTCTAAGTATGAATGAATGGTTGTTTATATGTTACTCTTTCACGTCTAAACAGCTGGACCGGTTTTAATAACATTTGGTATGCAGTTAGTTGACACCCTGGATTAACATATACGCTATGTTTGATCGCGATAACCAACACCCACGCGGACGGAGCCGCAAGTAAAAGTTAGTGACTATATAAATCATTTCATTGTTTTGATAGTGTACCTATACTTTTTAAAAGTATTGATATATGAATGAATTTGTTATAGCATTTATTATGCTAATATCGGAAAAAATTAAATGCTCAAGTGAAACTTGAACTCACGACCTTTCCCTTACAGGGGGAATGCTCTTCCAACTGAGCTATTGACCCACACCTGAATCATTTCCAATTTTCCTTCTCTTTATATCCGTCTTTAATGGTGACAGTGGAGCCATCTACCAACATTAACAAAATATTCTAGGTTCTGCGGTAGCCTAGTGGTATGGGTAATGGACTGCTGAGACGAGGTCTCGGGTTCAATCCCAGGTTTACCATGGCACACACCAATGACTTTTCGATGCTGTTCGAAGTTATGTGTGTATTTATCGTAGGTTTATAAGTGCCCGGTTAATGGCAATAGGCTCGCCACCTATTACATTGGGACTTAAACATAAACTGGCGAAATGTGGGTGCTAGCACCTCTGCCTACCCCTTCGGGGAATACAGGCGTGAGTTTATGTTATGTTATGTTATGATTCAATTTGCCGAGGGAGGATAAAGCTCAAGGTATATGAATGGCTTTAAGAGCAAGGGTAGGTATGATGAAAGAGGATATGGCCACAATGTAGTTGATATGATGTTGTAGGAGGTTGGCGGGAAACGCTGGAGACAAAACATTGTCGTTTTATGTAAAAAAAAAAAAAAAAAAGGAGACAACACATTGTGCTTTTATTTTATTTTCCAAAATTGGTGTGAATTTGAGTGCTGTATAAAAATGGTGGGTTTTAAACATAACATCTTGGACAACACACACAATTGTAGGAAAGTAGCATATTACAGTGAATTATGACTTTTCATGTTAATTCTGACTCTCCCTAGTAACACAATATTACTGAGGCAGAAATCATCTCATTTATTGTCATTATCATCATCATCAACATCATTAACCGATTATTATCACTGTCATCAATCATTTTAACTAAGGTAATCTAATACAAAATAAGACTTGACATAAAGGTCTAGCTACCATTGTCATAAAATCATTATAAAAAAAATATGAAGTTGTCTGATAGCAAAATATTGACAAGAATGACTTGTTGCGTATTCCAGAAATAATTGGGACAAAGACAGGCAGATAAAGATTGTTTAAAAAAAAATGTTAAAACTGAAAGCAGTCTGTGGTCACTGAAACATCAGGCATGACTATTTCTTCTCAGAAGTCACTTTAAATGTTACACAGTGAGATTCAACAGTTGTTTTATAATATGAAAATGGCATATATCGTGGAAAAAAGCGAAAGCTGCATTGATTAACCGTTCGAGTAAGCAGCTGACACGTATACTAAAGGAAACGAATCCGGAGCATAAATTGGAAGCTTTTAACAGTTTACACTTACAAATCCATTAGCAACACCTGTAGCTGCAGCTCCTCCTCCACCAGCTACTATCACGTGTCTATTAGTAAGCGTTTGGAGCGTATAAAGGGGAAAATCAACTCGAGCCAGTAAACCATCGCATCTATTTGGAGACATTGTGGCATAAACCACTAACGTAATCAGATCAATAAGACTTTATCTATCACATAACACTACTTTAATGTCAAATAAAGTCAACCAAGATCATTTTTAGTAACGAATAGTTTAATAACTGCCGTAATATGGATAAAACAACTCAAATCGCAAACTAAACTTTGGAAAGAATTCACTACTTCCAACATGACAAAAGTCACTTTTGACAGTTAAGAGAATAGCGTTTGTGAATCAAGCTATTACTACTTATAGCAGAATTAAAATAAAAATAAAACTATAAAAAAATACCTATTTACAAATTATAGTGAAATATTATATATTTCATGGCGCATTTTAATAATATTTCACTATAATTTAACTAGGTTTTTAGTTTTAGTTTTATTTTAATTCTGCTATAAGTATTATAGAACGTCAAGAAAGTCGTGAAAATTGAGGGTGGCGCTGCTGCGCTTAATCTGGTATCCCTATCACACTACAACTGAACAGTCTTGATCTGTTGTTTTTTATGGTATACAGCAATGCATATTTCATTATGATAATTAATAAATAAAGGTAAAAAATGTCACAGTACTTTTTTTTTCACTTATTAAGGTATTAAGTATACAACTTTACAATTGCCTGAAGTTTTTTTGGTGTACCTAGGTACTTCATTCTTCACTGTGTAAAGAAATGTATCTTTTACCGAATTGGTAAAGGAATTGGCTGATTAAATAAAGTCATACATCGAAATCAACGACTTTTATATGTGTTATGTTATAATAATTATAATAGAAATAGATTTTTTAGAAAATCCTCAATATCAGAATAACATTTTGTACTTAATTAATAAGTCCTTTAATTCCTTTCTAATAAATTATAACTTAAGTCCTTAAGTAAAAAAAGCTATTACTTATTATTTTATGCAATACTTTGCAAGTAAATTAGGCTTAAAGTTTTGGTCTTGTAGAGGACGAATGATCATAACAATGGGCTATTTTTCATTAATGTTTATTATTTATATTCCCCTCGGTATAAATTTTATCAGTAGTCTGATTAAATAGTCCGATGATCGAACTACTGAGACTTTTTCGGCTCAGTAGTTCGATGATGCAGATGATTGTAAATAATTCACCGGACTACTGATAATCACCGGACTGGCGCACGCGCGCGCGTATTCTTTTGTAATAATTTATACTTAGCGAATGTGAGCTCGTCCACGCAGTAGCATAGCATCCCGTGCTATCTTCAAAATAGGTACATCCATGAAAACGTGTACAGCGCTTATAGAGCACAATTTTCGGTCCAAGATATATGAATTGAGCAATACACTTGGTATTGCACTGAACGATCAGTCCGGGGGCTGTCAGTAGTTCACAGGGTTCCCAGGTTCCCAGTTTCACTTTTGTCCAAAAAGTAAAAATACGTCTTGTTGGTTAGCCCTGCAACTTTGATATAAGTACTTCGTAATATTTTGAGCCAAGCGTCGCAGTGTCGGAGGACATTTGGCTCCTTGTTTACACCAGGGAGTCAAATATCCAATATCAAATGAACGTATGTATGTTGCAACTTTTCAACGTTTTATAAGTTGTGTTTTAATGGTATATACATAAAAAATGATTTTTGACGTTGACTTTGAATACAATCTTAAAGCGGGCGAAGTCGCTGGCAGAAGCACAATAATTAAAAATAAAAAAAATCATTGAACATCATTAAACATAAATATATTTTTGCAAAAAACCATTATTGGGCCTACATCTGCAATCAGTTTTGTAGGACTTTCTACGAATTTAATCCCGGACGAAACCGGTACAAGGGCTGCGGTTAAATATCCTTACATATGAAATTGGCGTTTTTCGTACTGGCCACTTTAATCACGATTTTCTCCTCTTTGGTAAGGAATTCCAAATTCAAATTTGTACAGCTATTTACTCATGTATTTGTGCTTCGATGACCGTCATTCATTTGTTCTTTTTCTTCTGTTTTTTTCTGTTTGCGTTACTCATTTTACAAAATGGAAAACTTATAATATCGCATTATTTACGAATACGAGCTCCGCCGTGGCAGTAGTGCTGCGGAAACGACCCGAAGGGTGAATGATGTTTATGGCGGTCATTTTGCAAAAGAAAACACAGTTCGTTTTTGGTTCCAACGTTTTCGTTCTAGAAATTTTGACCTGCAGAACAAGCCCCGTGGACGGCCTGAGACCCAAGTTGATAATGAAGTATTGAAGGCTATTGTGGAAGCGGATCCATCGCAAACCACGTCCGAGTTAGCTGCAGGCTGCGGTGTTAGTGATAAAACTGTTTTAATTCACTTGAAGCAAATTGGGAAGATTAAAAAGCTTGAAAGGTGGGTACCTCACGAATTGACTGAAGCAAACCGGCAAACGCGCGTCGACTGCTGCGTTACATTACTGAACCGGCACAATAATGAAAGTATTTTAAACCGAATCATTACCTGTGAGAAAAAATGGATTCTTTACGATAATCGGAAGCGCTCAACGCAATGGTTGGATCCTGGCCAGCCAGTCAAATCCTGCCCCAAGCGAAAATTAACCCCAAAAAAGTTACTTGTGAGCGTTTGGTGGACTAGTGCCGGTATTGTTCATTACAGTTTTCTCAAATCTGGCCAGACTATTACGGCTGATGTCTATTGTCAGCAATTGCAAACAATGATGGAAAAGCTAGCGGCTAAACAACCTAAGGCTGGTCAATCGCTCCACGCCACTGCTGCTTCACGACAACGCTAGACCACACACCGCACAACAGACGGCTACCAAATTAGAAGAGCTTCAATTGGAATGTCTAAGACATCCTCCGTACTCCCCGGACCTTGCTCCAACAGATTACCATTTTTTTCGAAATTTGGACAACTTCTTGCAAGGGAAAAAATTCAACTCTGATGGGGCAGTCCAAATCGCCTTCACAGATTTTATTGATACCCGTCCGACTGGTTTTTTTGTAAAGGGATCAATGAACTACCTATGAGATGGCAAAAGTGCATAGAAAACAATGGTTCATACTTTGATTAATTAAATGTATTATACTTAAAAATATTCGACTTTTTGTTCCTCCCATACAAAACGCCAATTTCATATGTAAGGACCTAATATTTAAATAAAAGTCATGCATTTCAGGGTTAAATTAAACTGTGGATTGTGCGATAGAGAGGAAGCTTTACAAAATCGAAGTAAGCCGATCTTCTCACTCTTCTCCTCGACGTATCGTACTAGGCACCTTTGAAAGGCACATCCCTTGTATTATGTGCCTTTAATCGTACCTCTGATTCGAACGTGCGGGGTGAGGAAATGAAATCTGCGCGGGGGTGGGAGCTTCCATTCTGTACGCTAGTACTATTATCTACTCGTATCTGTGGTCAAAGTCTGGGCCAAATTTCATCATGATTACAAAAAATTACAAACTCATAAAACAATTCATCCCGTATTATCTCCCCCTTGAACACCCCTCTTTTCGCGATAAAAGATGGCGTATATCCTTTTTCAAACTTTAGTCCGGCTCTGTTCCAAATTCTATCAGGTTATCTTTAAAAATTAAATCTTGGGTAAACAAACTTTCATCCCCTTTTTCCCCCTTTCACGCAATAAAAGGAAAATTATGTCTTTTCTCTAGCTCTAATCTGTCTGTGTACCGACTTGTACCCGCATATCTTCAAAACTGGCAATTTATATGTATAAACTTTCATCAACCTATATTAACCTCCTTTAACTTCTTTTTTCGCGATAAAAAGTAGCTTATGCCTGTTTCCAAGCCCTAGTTCATCTCTGCACCAAATTTCATCAGGATATCTTCAAACATGACAGACTGTCATACAAATTTTCCTCCCTTATTTCACCCCCTTTAACCCCCGTTTTCGCGACTTAGAAAGCCTCAAGGTCAGACCTATCCCTATACAAAATTTCATCAAACCGGTTCAGTGGTTGAGGCGTGAAAGCATAACAGACAGACAGATCGACGAGAGTTACTTTCGCATTTATAATTTTAGTATGGATGGTAGGTACATCTACGGAACCCTCTGTGCGCGAGCCTGACTCGCACTTGCCCGGTTTTTGTCGCATAATACGAATAGTAAGTGAAATAGGTAAAAATAGAAAAAATAAATATAATTATCCGGTGATCACCGGTGATTCAATCGGAGCTTGCCCAATCACCGAAGAATTCAATCGGTTCACAAAATCTCGCTCCGGTACGTCAATGACGATTGACGATACTGACTGATAGAAAATCAATTTCTTTTCTATTCAAACTATCGAGTGTGTTTATAACTGAGAGCAGGGCTGTCCAAACTAGATGGGACCCAGGGCCAACAAAAATGAATACTTAAATATATTGGAGGGCCGCAAAATATTTTAAAAAAGTAAACAGTTAGCATAATAAATGATATAAAAAAATCATTCAAATATATGTATTATTTCATTATATCTACGTTTTCATTAATTATCTTTTACAATTCGGTCAACATCAACCTCAAGATTAGTAGTAGCTAGACGCAGTGTATGTTTAAGTGAAGTATCTGTCATTAAAGACCTGTATTTCGATTTTATAAACTTCATTGTTGAATATGCACTTTCACAAACGTAGGTACTGCCCATCACCGAGCCCATTTTTAGCCCGAAATTCGTCAGTTTTGAGAAAAGAGAGAGAAAAGCTCCTAGAGAATATAGGAGCTTAAAAATTCAATTCCTGTTGCATATCTGCTCTTGTAAAAGGGGTCTGATTGCAGATCACACAGTTCCAGTTGATAATCAATCTTCACACTCTCAACTGCGATCGTCACTTATGGGATATGGGATTAGTGAAGAGTGCTATATCACTCTCAATTTTTTTTTTAAAGCTGCAAGACACTGCTCAAGTTCGACGATTATTTCGACCATGTAATTGAAGTGGTTCAAAAATTACATTCTTCAAAATTGTTCACCTCTAAACTATGTTCTTTACAACTTGTAAAAAAAGAAAAATCATTTAGTTGTAGAGACGTTTTGAAAAAATTCAGTTTGCTTCTAAAGGAGATGGAAAATGGTGGGCCCAAATGTAATAAGTTGAGATATGATCTAAAAAATTAGATATGGGATTAGTGAAGAGTGCTATATCACTCTCAATTTTTTTTTTAAAGCTGCAAGACACTGCTCAAGTTCGACGATTATTTCGACCATGTAATTGAAGTGGTTCAAAAATTACATTCTTCAAAATTGTTCACCTCTACTATGTTCTTTACAACTTGTAAAAAAAAAGAAAAATCATTTAGTTGTAGAGACGTTTTGAAAAAATTCAGTTTGCTTCTAAAGGAGATGGAAAATGGTGGGCCCAAATGTAATAAGTTGAGATATGATCTAAAAAATTAGTCATATTTTTCTATCTTATAATATGAAAAATCACCTCAATTCTCAATCTGGATGCGGAGAAATATGAGAAAATAGTTTTCGTGAGATTATCAATTGAGTAATCGATTACACTAAAATATTTGCTGTAAATAATTAACTCAAAGTAATTAAATGCACTATATATACTTACATGCATTATAGTGCATATAATTACAGTCATATTATTAAATCAAATATCAATTAATTACTGAAAAACCAATATTAATGATTATCGATTTCATATCGATTCAAATCTCTCTTATATTTGTAGTCTATGTTTCTGACATGGCAGCTGACCATAGACATAGTAAACATTGACACTAGACAGTTGGAAAAGGCTGCCAAGGGCGGGAAATTGGAAAGGAAGCAAATAAACTTCTCGCGTTAATTTTGCACGTTTTTTGAATAATTTTTAATCCAAAGTGATCAAATTAGCTTAGTAAGTGTTTGTGATACTCCGTAAATTGTATTGTAAGTAGTTTTTAATTATAATATTCGGTGATTCGAGCTTGGGGGTTGCCCCCAGCTCGCAACATGGAGTGTGATGAGGTTTTAGAAATAACGCCTCTCCCTCCGGAGCCGCCAGACCCTGAACTGGTAACAAACAAAACAATTGGTAAACGTAGAGCTGAGACTGAGTCTCAAACTCCCTCCAAGAGGGTAACATCTAATAAACCCAGACGAGTTAATCATACCGTCGATTCAGACGGTATATACTCATCCCTCAATTGTAATTGGTAGTGTGCAGAACTACACTATCTCTGACAAAGGACCCTACATTGTTCATGTGTCTCGCTCCGAATCTTCCCCAAGTACCGGTACTATTTTGAAGCCCATTCATTTTGGACAATTTTTATCAAAACAAAAATTTGAGGATATTCGCCCTGGAGAGGGAGTGCGTAAGGTCGGCCGAAATAAAGTTGCCGTAGAATTCACTACGGCAGTGGCAGCAAATAAATTTCTATCCTCCCCAATCTTGCCTATGTGCAAATACACTGCGACCATCCCCTCTTACAACGTGACCAGGATGGGTCTGATAAGGAATGTTCCTACAGACCTATCTATGGATGACTTTGTCGACGGAGTAGTCCTTCCCGAAGGATGTGGCATCATCTTAAAGGCACGCCGCCTCAATCGAAAAGTGATTGAGGAGCAAAAAGTTTCTTGGGTTCCAACCCAAACTGTCGTAGTTACATTCCAAGGACAATGCCTACCCAACAGGATATTTTTACACTACAACTCCCTACCTGTACAGCTTTATCAATACCCAACCATCCAATGTCACCATTGTTGTCGTTTTGGCCACACGAAGATACAGTGCAGGTCGAAGCCCAGATGCTTCCGTTGCTCAAAAGAGCATTCAGGGGATTCTTGTGAGACCCTAGAAGCGGACGCTAAGTGCTTGCACTGTAGCGGTAAGCATTTCGCCACCAGCCGGCTCTGTCCGGAGTTGGAAAGACAAAAGTCTATTAAAATGGTAATGGCCCAAAATTCCATCTCATTTGAGGAAGCCTCTGCCCAATTCCCAAAATCCACTCGCTCATTTTCCGAGGTTGCCCAAGAACCTCTTCCAGACCTCGTCCCTCCAACAGCCCACTGAAAACTACTCATGAAGACCTATCTCAAAGTACAACCCGCTCTTATATTAAAGCTGCCCATACCACCCCCAAACCAAAGGCCCTATTGGGTAAATCCTATGATAGGATTGCCTATAGAAACATAGTTGCAAACCCAGGGACATCCTCCCCAAATGGCTGCGCTCTCCAAACCACTCAACCCTCATCATCTCCTATCAATAATAATGTGATGGAAACCCTAATGTCTATCTTAATTGATATGATTTTAACAAAGCCTCAAGCTATACCGCCCAACGTTGCCTTCAAACTTACACAATTAGTACAACAACTAGCCCCCAATGGATCCAATAGAGGTCCTACAGTGGAACATCCAGAGCATTAATGCTAAAAAGCATGAATTAATATACCTCATAAATAAATTCCACCCGTCAGTCATTGCCGTCTCGGAGACATGGTTGAAGCATGGATCCCGTTTTCGGATCCCGGGCTTCACCTGCCTGCGGGATGACAGAGCTGATGCACATGCTGGAAGCGCTCTGTTAATAAAGCGCTCCCTCACATTTTCCCCAATAGCCCTCCCACCCCTCCCACCTGGTATCAATGCTGTCGGTACAAGGACCTTTGGCATTTCTTTTATCTCCATTTATGGGTGAATTTCAACATCTATGAATTTTTAGCTAATTTTGGTGATTTTTTTTATTTCTAGGTATTTAGGTAATCTCTTTCAATATTTAGCTAGAAATACATATTTTATGCCTATTATGTTTGAATAGTCTAATTAGCCCTGGGAATTACTTGTTTATTTTATACACCTGAATTTTCAATACACCGAAATTGGAGTCTAACACCAAAATTGCATATCAACTTATTTTTATTTTTTATTTATTATTACTTATACTATTTCTTTGTTTTTTTTCTAGAATTTGGCACTTAATAGTTACATATAACTCTTAATTTTTACCCTTTTATCACCAACTTCATTTTTATATGGCAAAACCACTTTAGTTGTTAGTAGTATCAGTATAAAAGCAAAACATTTGATTGTTCTATCTATCCTTGCTTCTAACAAGGATTATATATTACTCTAATGGCGCCAATATTATCGACGAACTTATTCAAGATTGCTGGGAAAAGATTTAGGCAGTTATTCTCAAAGTGGGAGAGACCACCTCTCCCACTTTGAGAATAACTGCCTAAATCTCTTTGGTATCGGTATGCCTAAGGGTGGACGGAAGATATGCCATGGACACTTGGTAGTGACAAGACAAGTTGGTAGTGTGATGTCTATTCCTGAACTTACAGGAGTCCTCCAACTAAGTTTCTCACGCGGTGAGCTGATGGGCATTGCGGTTCAAAAGGGTTCCAGAGGTTTACATTGCGATTCTGATTCCGTTGTTCGAACCGCTGTTGGCAATATGAGAATCTTCCTTATCACTGTCTCTGTAATCTGTGATCTGTCCTTAGTCCATTCCCAATCAGCGTGGTATTTTGGTCGGATAGCATCAGACAATCACTCCATAACTGCCCATGTATACTGTTAATATCGGTGGTGAACGCCAATAGATTGGTGCAACATGTGAGGATGTGGATGTAGGAGCTTGAGGACAGTAGAGGTCAGAAGCCTTCTGTGGAGAAGATTGAGTACCTTTTACACGATAGCAAAGTGCTAGCTGCTGGAGCAACATAATATGGTACTCGGTATGCCTAAGGGTGGACGGAAGATATGCCATGGACACTTGGTAGTGGCAAGACAAGTTGGTAGTGTGATGTCTATTTCTGAACTTACAGGAGTCCTTCAACTAAGTTTCTCACGCGGTGAGCTGATGGGCATTGCGGTTCAAAAGGGTTCCAGAGGTTTACACCATCCGATACATGTACCACAATTCTGATTCCGTTGTTCGAACCGCTGTTGGCAATATGAGAATCTTCCTTATCACTGTCTCTGTGATCTGTGATCTGTCCTTAGTCCATTCCCAATCAGCGTGGTATTTTGGTCGGATAGCATCAGACAATCACTCCATAACTGCCCATGTATGCTGTTAATATCGGTGGTGGACGCCGATAGATTGGTGCAACATGTGAGGATGTGGATGTAGGAGCTTGAGGACGGTAGAGGTCAGAAGCCTTCTGTGGAGAAGATTGAGTACCTTTTACACGATAGCAAAGTGCTAGCTGCTGGAGCAACATAAGCAGGAGTTGCGTGTCACCTACATCTTCGACTTCATCGCTTTGTTGCGTGGAGTCACGTGCAAAAGATTGCATGAGGCACTCTTGCATCCAAGGTAGCTTTCATGTAAGTGAGAAAGCAGAGGAAGAAAAGCCAAATGATGTTGACAGTGGAGAGGAGGGAAGAAGGGTGGGCAGGTTTTAACGGCGTAGGCTTAGTAGTAAAGAGTGAGGCCGCCTTTCACGCCAGTAGAAGCAGGTGACGGAAAGAGCGCACGATGCTCCACCACACCGGCCTGTCCCTACTGCGGCATCAGCAGACTTCACCCAACTACTCGCCCGTCTTTTGTATGGGTAGCTCATATGCTAATGGTTAATCTGAGAGAACATTAGGAAAGCTTCCGAACAACCCTCAACTGCCAACAGCCTCTTTCCCACCTAGGGAGAGAGGCGGTGCTTTCTCCATTGCCCAGGGTATACTACGTAGAGGTCACCTGACCTAGTAGCCCGTCGGACTACGTAGGAGCTTAATCAAATAACTATGAAAACAAATTTTGGTGTAAATATACAATTTTGATGATTAGTAAAACCCCACCAAATTCACCAAAATTGCTCCACCAAAATTAGTTTCACGTCTAAAAAAATTATTTATAAAAATACTATTTAGAATATAGTGGTTACATTACCAAAATTTAATATACATACTGAACCTGTACACTATACTTAAATATTAAAACATACAATGAGAATAAACCGTTTTAAATAATCAACACAAAAATTACAATATTTTTGTCCGATGGTTATGAAACGACCTACTTACGTGTTTGGCAGAAAAACGAAACGGGACTGGGGACAACTGGCACTGGTGCTCATTAACACCCAACTGAACGTTTCCAATGATGATAGTGTCGTCCTTATAGGTACTTTCAATACGACTCCTTCAATGATTTTATAAATCCCACCAAAATTTTACATTTGCCGCGGACGCAACTTATAAATTATTTTTAAGATAAAGTATAGTACTAAATACTACGAATGACAGTATCGAAGATAGCTAAAATAATGCCGAATCGAGTTATTATTAAGTATACTCAGTAAACTAATGAAGTTTTGATTAAACTGTGATCATTCCCAAGAAAACAGGTTGTGGACGCGCCACCAAGCTTAGAATTTAGGTGAAAAGACATTTTTTACACACTCACAAAAATAGTTTCAATAATATAATTTATACGTGCATATAGAGAAAAACGATAAATAATCAGTACTATATGTTAACTTTAAGGTATGATTTTCAGTCACGCCGCGAAAATTTTACGTTTGAGAAATTCACCCTTATATCCCCTATCCTATCTTATCAATGATCCCCGACCTCAATCTCCTATTCTCATCCATTCCCCCTCCCATGATCATCATGGGGGATTTTAATGGCCACAACACTGTGTGGGGTCACAACTTCTCGGATCATTTCGGCCACTCCCTCCTTGAAATCATTGACGAGGCTAACTTATGCCTCCTTAATGATGGCTCTCCCACTCGTAGACCGTATCCTACTCAGAACCCGCAAAGTGCAGTCGACCTCTCACTATGTTCTTCCTCTCTTGTTACAGACATCATATGGAAAATTCTCCCACTAACCTATCAAAGTGATCACTTCCCCATAGTGATGTCAATACACTCAAATTTGCCAAATAATGTGACACCCTTTAGTAACCCCTCACCTACCTTAAAGTATAGACTTTCCGATGCAGATTGGTCATCCTATGCATCATCCCTTGACCGGGAAATTGACTCATTATCCCCCCCTATTAACTCACTCACCTCTTACAATAAATTCATCGATATCATGATATCATGTGCAGATCTCAATATCCCTCATAAAAATTCTTCTCGTGGCTTTAGGGTCTCGACTCCATGGTGGGATGCAGAATGCACTAAGGCGGTTGCTGAACGTAAAGTAGCGGAGAAAGCATACTGTCAATCAATGACTACAGACAACTTTCTAAAATACAAGAAAGCTGCAGCCAAATTTAGAAAGCTAACTATTAAGAAGAAGAAGCAAAGTTGGATTGGCTTCTGCGAAAGCTTGTCTCCCAGAACGCCCCCAGCTTTAGTGTGGAAACAAATTAAACGTTTCAGATGCTCCTCTAACATTGACAATATCTCAGCCAACGACCCGGTATCATGGCTTGAAGCCTTTTCAGACAAACTGGCCCCCCCCTATGTGCCTTCTCAGTTATCATTTCCATCACCCCCGTTTTACCTCCCGTCCGCGGGCATCCTGGATGCCCCCTTTACCTACAATGAACTCAGACTGGCACTTGACGGACTGACTGACTCATCCCCCGGTATAGACGGTATTCCCTATTCTTTTCTTACTAAGGCTCCTGATAAATGCAAACATTTTTTTTTATCTCTAGTTAACTCTTTTTTTGATAATGGTATAGTCCCGGAACAATGGAAATCTCAAATCATAGTCCCAATCCTGAAACCTGGAAAGGATCCTTCAGACCCCGCTAGCCGAAGACCAATAGCGCTGTCATCTGTAATGGCCAAAGTGGCGGAACATATGATCAAGCGCCGTCTCGAGTGGTGGGCTGAAAATGGATCGGTCTTTGCTCGGTCCCAATTTGGATTTAGAAAAGGCATGGGCACCATGGACAATCTTAGTATGATTACAACAGATATTCATATTGCCTTTAAAGAGGACAAATTCCTATTGGGCGTCTTTCTTGACATCGAATCAGCATATGACAATGTTCTGCTTCCGGTTCTCAGGAAGAAACTCCTCCAGCTGAGAATTCCAGATAAGCTTGTACGTTTTATATGTAATCAGTTAATGGAGAGATCTGTTATTATTAAAACCCCTCTTGGCTTTCTTCCTGCTAGGACAGTTTGGAAAGGTTTGCCACAGGGTTCGGTTTTGAGCCCACTACTGTATAACATCTATACTTTTGATCTGGAGCAGACTGTGGACTCCTTCTGTGAAGTCTTACAGTATGCTGATGATCTTTGTCTATATGTCTCCTCCACCTCGGTGATAGAGGCTAGTACCAGGCTCAACTCCGCGTTGTATTACCTTGGCGAATGGTTAATATCCCATGGCTTGTCCCTCTCTGCACCTAAAAGTTCTGTTGTAGTTTTCACCAGGAAAAAAGACATCCCCCATGTAGAGATCTTTATCGACAAAGAAACCATCCCCGTATCAAACAAGGTTAAATTTCTGGGCATTATATTAGATTCTAAAATGTCAGGCAACCCTCACTTTACTTTTGTTGGTCAAAAATGTGAAAAAAATGTTAACATCTTACGCTGTCTCTCTGGAGTATGGTGGGGATCTTACCCATACACCCAGAAGCTTCTCTACAATGCTTTAATCAGAAGCCACTTTGACTACGGATCATTTCTTCTTAATTTGGGTAACAAGTCAGGTCTGGACAAGATTGACAAAGTGCAGTCTAGATGCCTTCGCCTGATACTGGGAGCTATGAAGTGCTCACCTATCAACGCTATGCAGGTTGAGTGTTGTGACCCCCCCCTAAGCCTGCGGAGGCAATACCTCTGTGATAGGTTCTTGTTCAAACTGTCACAAAACTCCAATCATCCCCTCCTTCCAAAATTAAATCACCTACTTAGTCTATTTGGTACCCTTGATAAGATCCCCTGTATTCTCCATAGCTTTAAATCCCTTTCAGGCCTACCGCACTCTATTAGACAGTTTCCAATATTTCCAATTTACCTAATTCCTTATGATGCTCTAGTTTTTCAACCCCAAGTCATTTTAGACTTTGGTATCACAAAGGACTCTGTCGATGCCAAAGGAATGTTTAACTCTGAAATTAATTCGAAATATTTAGGATGGAACTCCATATTTACCGACGCATCTAAATTATCAATCAACAGTAATGTTGGCGCTGCAGTGTGGATCCCAAGTGCTAAAATTAATTTGAGCTTCAAATGTCCCTCATCAGCATCAGTGTTCACCGGTGAAGCTGTCGCACTCTTGGAGGCTGTTAGATTTGTCAGATCCCATGGCCTTGATAAATCTGTCATCTTTTCGGACTCCCGGAGCTGCCTGCAATCTATTCTGTCCAACTCTTTCGGGCCTACCTCTCGCCTCCCTATTATTCTTGAGATCAAGCTCGCCCTCTATGAATGTCATAACCTAAGTATCGACGTGCTCCTTGCATGGATACCAGGCCATTCTGGTATACCAGGTAATGAGACGGCAGATGCTTGCGCGAAAAGTGCAGCCCTTTTGGGTACACTTGAGCATTACCATACATATTGCCACGACCTTTGTTTACGACCTAAAAATATGCTTGCAACGTCTTGGACTAGGATATGGAATGATTCAAAGCTCATCAAAGGAAAGTTCTATGCTAACATCCAACCAGACATCCCCTCTTTCCCCTGGTTTTTTAAATTTCGCAAATTTGATAAATCTGTGACGTCAACCATCTGCCGACTAAGACTTGGTTTTGCGTGTACTCCGGTATTCCTAGCGAAGATAAGGATACGGGACCATTCGATATGTGAGTGTGGTCTTGAGGAGGGAAGTGTAGATCATATCTTTTTTAATTGTCCGAACCTGCAATTCTCGCTTTACGATATCCTCCCCCCTGTTGTTCCCCTTCCTGCTTCTTTCCAGATAGTATTGTCCCTGATATACTCCCCCTCAATAAATTTCACTCTCTGCAAATTTATAAAGCTCAACAATATTAAGCTTTAAAAGTTATTTAAGTATATAGTTTTTTTTCTTGTGCGAGTTGGATCACTTGGATGCATTTTATAATATTTAAATATTTTTAAATTAATTGAGATGAGATCCGGTTCTTAGCATTCCATGGATTCACCGTGCGGTCGCCGGGTCCATGGCGTGGTACAGAGAGGAACACTGCGACGGCGCCTGGGACTTGCGACCCAGGTGTAGGTTTAGGGTGGCCACCTTGTGATGCATCAGCGCTCACCTCCACCGTCAGTCGTGTTCCCCCCTCTACCTATCCAAATTTGGTAAGATCCTATCAACGCCGTTTTAGATATTCGTTTGAGTAAAGAGCTTACTGAAGCTCTTGGCAATCCGAGGTCTTTAAATAAGTTATACAGGGATTTAGCTGGAATTCCCCTTGCTCCCACTTCCACGGCGTAGAGTTTAACCACATAGCCATTTTTGGTTAACTCGTTGGTCAAGTCAAAGTATTTGTTTATTTTTATAGCGTGGTCTTTAGGTATGTTAGTTTCCCACGGTACTGTGAGTTCTACTAGTACTGCACGCTTTTGCTGTTTTGAAAATAGGAATATATCGGGTCTGGATGACGAGGCACAAACATCCTCCGGTATTTTATAGTGTTTCTCATACGAATCTGCGAGTAATGTCCAATCAGCGGCTGCTATCAAAATTGAGTACGGCTTTTGATTTGTCTTTTTTGAGCAGCCTTCCTTTACAAACGCGACGTTTGTAAAGGAAGGCTGCTGCGAAACCGATCATTTTATCTTGAAGTTTATGACACTCCTGGGACGTTGACACTGGCAGAATCGCAGCGCATCGCAAGCGGAGCCATAAATTAAGAACTGAACTGAACTAGACAGTTGCTGACTGTTTTTGTTTGCTCATCGTTTCGTGTTTTCCGATGCATTTTGAGTGCTTTCCCGATTATTCGTAATTTTTTACGACAACTGCTTTGTATTTTACGGATTCTGACCCTGCCTACCTTGCACGACCCTTGCTTTCACCTTGGACACCGAAGATCGCTCACACGTTTGACTTGGAATTATTATTTTGCATTTTACCGCCAGCTTGTGGATTGGATATTATGGAAACTATGGGTCGCTGTGTGAATTGTGGTATATCCACTGGTCACTGCAATACACTGGGCCGACGGCCCTTACACGATGAAACAATTCTGTCAGTGATTCGGCAATGGCTTGCACCTCAGTCTGTAAGTAAATACCTGTAACCTCATCTAACCAGCTACCATCCTGGCAGGTATAAGATGTAAAATGTTTTTAATAGAAGGTGAATAAAACACTATATTCAATGATTTTTTATTTTATTTTAGACATCCTTTCGCTATCTCCTTACCTGTTGCCTATCGCTTGAAGTCGTTGACATTCATTCATATGATTTTTCCAACATTTTCTAGTAAATGTAATAACTATTAGTGCAAAAGAACACATTTTGCACTTCAGGAATCTCTGTTCTCAGATTGAAAAAATCAGCAGAATTTTCAGTGAAAGGTTGATCATATATAAGCTATTAATTGACACCACTTTCATCTTCTTACAACTAGGCCCAAGATTGTATGTAATCATTTCAGTCTCCTTTCCGTACAAGTTGGCTATTATATTGTTTTGCCTTGCAACTTTAAATTCAACTCGTTCAAATGTTGCGTAGCATCAGTAAAAACGCAGGATCAGCCAGAAATTTGAAAGTGCTTCATTTCTCATTGAATGTACGGTTTTCTTCACATAACTTCCTCTTCTTTACAGACATGATGAGATTAAAAGCTCAATATACTTAAACACAAAGCCTCCACCTCTGTGGCGTAGCGGTAGTGAATGCGGGCGCTACGCAGGAGGCGCGAGTTCGATCCCCGCTCAGTGCAAATGTTTGTATGCATGAATATTTGCATTGGTCTGGTGGTGCCTCGGAGAGCACGTTAAGCCATGGGTCCCAGTTGCCATACGAACATCTATGGCTGTCGTTACGGGTAGTTGGAGCTCTCAAAATCCAACAACTGGTCTAGCTGCAAAGCTTCGATATCGCCTTAGGGTTGTGGTGGTCAGATGGCAATCGCTTCACAGAAAATAACGAAGTTCAGCCAAATCCGCAGTTAGACCGGTAAAGCGGACCCCAGACTTCAAGCTAAAAGTTTCGAATGCGACTGGGATTAACGCTAAGATGAAGAAGAAGATATTTAAAACAGAGCGTACGCAATAAAAATCGTTCTCGAGTGAATAGTGATGCGTGCGGCCAAATCACAAAATGATAGGCAATGAAAGGGATCGCGCGAGGGATAGGGCGCCGCCGCAAAACGGCGCGCAGGAGTGTCGCCCGCCTCTTGTGACAAGTGGACGAGGGCTACCGTGCCTGAGCCGGGCACGGCTAAAGAAGATAGGCCAAAATCGCGATCCCCGTAAACTCCGCTTCGCAACGTGGAACATCGGCACGTTAACTGGTCGCGCGAGGGAGTTGGCCGCCGTACTCTCCAGGCGGAGGGTGGCCATGGCGTTCCTGCAGGAGACTCGGTGGGAGGGCAGTAGCTCCAAGCTCATTGGAGACGGCTACCAGCTGATGTACACAGGTGCTCCTGATGGGCAGGCCGGGGTGGGCGTGGTGCTCTCCCGGGGGCTTCAGGATGACGTCTTGGAGGTGAAACGCCATAGCGCCCGACTTATGGTTGTGAGGGTGCTTGTCGATGGGATTGTAACCCACCTGATAAGTGCCTACGCTCCACAGTCTGGGTGTGGCGAAGCCGAAAAGATCTCGTTCTGGAACCAACTCGGAGGAGTGCTCCGTGACATTCCGCTGTCGCAGGAGATTGTTCTGGGTGGTGACCTGAACGGTCATGTGGGTGGTGGGTGTGAGGAGTTTGGGCGTGTCCACGGTGGTTATGGATACGGTAGCCGTAACCCAGAGGGTGAGCATATCCTCAGAACGTGTGCGGCTGCTGATCTTGCCATCGTGAACACGTACTTCAAAAAGAAGCCCGAACATCTTATCACCTACAAGAGTGGGGGGCGCGCTACCCAGATCGATTTCCTGCTCACTAGGAGGCACAGCATCAGTAGGGTAGCCAACTGCAAGGTTATACCCGGGGAGAGTCTCACTACGCAACACCCTCTCCTTGTCATGGACCTCCGCGTAAAACCCAAAGGCAAACGAGTTGAGCGCGGCCAACGCAGAATCAAGTGGTGGCTGCTTGATGAAGCCAAGTCCCAGAGTTTCGTCTCAGCTATCGGTGATAAGTGCACTAATGCTGTAGACGAACCAGTGCAAGATTGCTGGGACAAGATTCAGGCAGCTATCCTTGAGGCGGGGAAGGCAGTGCTCGGCACGTCTAAGGGTGGACGCAAGTGTGACAAGGACACCTGGTGGTGGAACGACACAGTCCAGAAGGAGATCAGGGTGAAGAAAGCCCTCTTTAAAAAAGTGGCAAGCGTCCAAATCTCCCGAAGACCACGAAGAGTACAAAGAGGCTAAACGCGCCACTAGGAGAGCCGTAGCCAGGGCCAGACGAGACCACTTGCAACCGCTATACAACAAGTTGGAATCGTCTGAGGGGCAAAAGCTCATCTACAAGTTGGCGCGCTCCAGGGCCAAAGCGGTGCAGGCTATAAGCAAGTGCCGCTGCATCAAAGACCCTGGAGGAAACCTGTAGTACGATGAAGTCGCGGTGAAGGAGAGATGGCGCTCATACTTCCACGATCTGCTGAATAAGCAGCATAAAGAGGTGCAGCCACCAGATCCCCCTCCAAATCTAGGACTAGTGCCACCGACAACGCCTGCTGAAGTTCAGACTGCCATTCGTCCCATGAAGAACCGGAAAGCTGTCGGACCCGACGAAGTCCCCATCGAGGCTTGGAAGGCAATGGGTGCCCGTGGTGTGGGCATCCTCGCAAATCTTTATAACCGTATCCTCCTCACCGGTAAAATCCCAAACCAGTGGAGTCTGAGTGTTATTACGCCAGTCTTCAAGGGCAAGGGATCGGTGCAAGTGTGTGGTAGTTACCGAGGTATAAAGATAATGTCCCACACCATGAAGCTTTACGAGCGGATAATCGATTCCCGGATCCGACAGGAGAGTACCCTCTCGGAGTGTCAGTAATGGGTTCCGCCTCGGACACGGGACTATGGATCCGGCGTTCGCCCTAAGGATCGTCGCGGAGAGATACAGGGCGAGGAACACGCCCCTGTACTGTCTATTCCTAGACATGCAGAAGGCCTTCGACTGTGTGCCTCGCGCGATGATCTGGTGGGCACTGCGGTCCAAAGGAGTCCCAGAGGCTTACATCGACACCATCCGAGACATGTACCAAGATTCCGGTTCCGTAGTTCGGACCGCTGTTGGCGACACGAAAACCTTCTCCATCACCGTCGGGGTACACCAAGGATCCGTACTCAGTCCCTACCTGTTCAGCTTGGTGTTAGACGTTTTGTCGGACGGTATCAGAGACTCACATGAGCAGCCTCCATGGTTGCTTATGTATGCTGATGACATTGCGCTGATAGACGCAGACAGGAACAGATTGGTGCGACGTGTGAAAGTGTAGAAGGAGGCGCTTGAGAACGGCGGTCTGAAGCTAAATGTGGCGAAGACAGAGTACTTGGCGTTAAACTCAACAGATCCCACACCCGTTCGCATAGGCGATGACTTGGTCGAGCGCACGGATCAGGTTAAGTACCTGGGATCTGTACTTCACGCTTCTGGTGACATCGACTACGACGTCAAGGCACGTATTGCCGCCGCGTGGGCTAAGTGGCGGGAAATGACTGGCGTCACTTGCGACTCTAAAATGCCAGTCAGGCTGAAGGGGCAGGTCTACAAAACGATCATTAGACCTGTCCTCTTACACGGCTGTGAGGCGTGGCCGCTGTTGGAGCGACACAAGCAGATGCTGCGTGTCACGGAGATGAAAATGCTGCGGTGGATGTGTGGAGTCACGCGTAAAGATCGCGTGAGGAACTCGCGCATCCGCGGCAGCCTTCATGTCCGTGACATCGCAGATAAAATGCAAGAGAGCCGCCTCCGCTGGTGCGGCCACGTCTTGCGGAAACCGCCCAGCTACGTGGGTAACAAATGCCTGGCAATGGCGCCCCCACCCGGTCCAGGTAGAAGGGGTAGGCCCAAGAAGTGCTGGCTTGGCGTCGTGGAGCGTGACATGCGTGAAAACGGTCTCACTACCTTGGACGCCCAAGATCGTGCGAAGTGGAGGAGGAAGAGCCGGAAGGCGGACCCTGAGCTCCGAGGGCACCGTGGCCTCGGATGCAATCAGGACTAACGTCTTTATGTGAATGATGAGTGATGCGTGCGGCGTGATCGAATACATACCACTTTCGTGACTTTCATGACCACTATGAAGATATAGTTAGCAGAGCGCATAAGCTTCTTGGATTCATATTTAGAGCAACCAAAGACTTTAAAAACACATCCAGCTTCATTTACCTTTTTAACTCCCTTATACGAACCATTCTCGAATACGCAAGTGTCGTTTGGTCACCGTGCTACAAAGTGCATAACGATAGACTTGAACAAGTGCAAAATCTAATATATAAAATTCTCGTGTCACAGTTTTCGTTGCCATACTCCTCCGAAACGGCTTGACCGATTTTGATGAAATTTTGTGAGCATATTGAGTAGGTCTGAGAATCGGCCAACATCTATTTTTCATCCCTCTAAATGGTGCAGCGCGAACGAGATCTGAAGCGACGAGGGCAGGAAAAAATTGGCGGTACGAAGTTCGCCGGGACAGCTTGTAAAGCTCTAAAAATGATTGCATTCAGGGAACACCTTGGCCACAAGCTGTCTTCGTATGATGGGAGACTATCACATTTTAGAATATCCACACTCAGTTCACGTCGACATATACAGGATCTACTATTTTTATATAAATTAATACACTCACGAGTCTCTTCTTCCCCATTATTGTCATATTTAAACTTTAACTGTAATTGCAAACCCAATCCTAGACGTTGCCATAAACCCTTTGCATTGAAAGTGTATATAAATAACACTTCTCTATAACCCTCTGACCCGAATGTGTAGTGCTTACAATGACTTGGTCGTTTCCGGTGACAGAGTTGCGGATATAACTGTTGATGTCTAATTGTACAACGCTAACTACACCTCATTCCGTAAGAATATTGTAATAAGCATAAATTGCATTCAGTAAATTCTTTCGTTTTCCAATGATTTGTGTGTTTGGTGATGTGCTCTTCTGGAAAGTAAATTTAACTGTTAAGCATTTCTCTTTGTGCATGTGGATTCTAATTGAAGGGTATAGATGCCTTTCAATTGGAATCTATATAGTCTAGATTCCTAATGTAGCGTTCTTTCTACTTCGAAATGTACCTGTTGCATGCTGTGTATACTATTTAGGTTCGCATTCTAGATCAAAACATTATTATAGATCTAAGTTAACCTAATAAAATAAATAAATAAATAAAAAATACCCAAAAAGATTCAAAATTTCTGTGAAGTCTGGTGTTTGGCTTCAAGCACTACCATCGCCCAACATTGGTACCATGTTGGACGACAATACCTTCCGTATCGCTGCTTGCCTTCGTTTAGGTGCTCCTTGCGTTTCTCCGCTTCGATGTCGCTGTGGAGAAGAAGTTGGTAGCCTAGGACACCTTGGTCTCTCATGCAGCAGGAGCGCGGGTCGGCTTTCGCGGCACGCGTACATCAATGTCATAATCCGTCGGGCTCTTGTCACCGCCGGCGTTTCAGCTGTATTAGAACCTTCTGTTTTGGTGCGTGACGATGGCAAGAGACCAGATGGAATGTCATTGGTGCCTTGGAAGATGGGTAGGCATTTGGTTTGGGACGCAACATGTGTTGACACCCTTGCGCCTTCTCATCTTTCAGGTACTGCGGACTGTGCCTGCGCTGCTGCTGCTTCGGCAGAGACCCTCAAACGGCGCAAATATAGTAGTTTAAGTAATAATTACATATTTGAGCCGTTTGGAGTCGAGACGCTGGGATCATGGGGTCCAAGTGCACGTCTAATATATAAAGAAATAACAAAATAGACACTACTCGTGACCAGAGGGCTGGTTTATTCCTTGCGCAAAGGATTGGCATTGCCATTCAGCGTGGCAATGCCGCCAGCCTTCTGGCCACCCTCCCGGTTGACGTCGATGGCGAGTAATTCTTTGACGCTTGAACCTGCAGTTTTGCACGTATCTTGTTCTAGATTTTTACTTATAATAATTATTAAGTATTATTATTATGTACATAATTGAAGTTTTCTAAAACAAATATTTCCCCAGTACCCAAAATATTTGAAAAATAATTTGCTCATTACTTAATGTATTTGAACAAAGAAGAAAAGATTAGAGTATCTATATATTTACTATGTCTATGGTTTATAAGGATTTAATTTTTTAATATTATTCACTATACAACACTAACAACGGCGAAGTCTCCTCGATGCGAGTTACGATTCAAAATCAATCAGTACCTCCACTACCTCCTACTCCTACAGTACCTCCTAAAACGGCTGGTAGATGGTAGAACGTATTAGGTACAATCAGCGTTGCCAGATTGTAACTTTTGTTACAATTTACGTAACTTTTGACCCTCTAATGTAAAATATAACATCTCCGTAACATGACTCAAAATGTAACTTTTGCCGTATAGGTTCGGGTCAATATCAGTCAGAATAATTATTGTTCTGTAGTCTGTGGTAAATATTATTCTACTAACTACGCTACCCGTATCACCAGTAATATAAGAGTAATACCAACCTTGGTATTGTTAGAGAAATCGCTTGTATGGAGATGACAAGGTTCAAACAACTTTAAACTTTTTTTACCAGTAATAAAGTTTAGGTACTTCTGTTCGAACAACTATCAATCAAAGAATAATATATTTTCAAATCATTCTTTCATGTTCATTCACTAGTGTGGTAGAAAAAATAATAATAATTATTATATAATGTATCTACGGTGGAAGAGCCATTGTCATAATTTTAAAAGATTTTGTCTCGATTCGATTCGAAAATTTCAATCTTACTTACTTACTTCCAGCGGGGGACGCCGTCGACCGGACGGGTGATCTGCCCTCTTTGTGGGCCATTTCACCCAAATCCCCTGTGCCTCCCCTGGGGAGGCCAAGGGGGCGTCCGGCAATCACGGTGCTCCGTCGAACCTACCTGTTTCTTTGCAGAATCTTACGATCTGTTCCACCTTCAGATCCTCAAGGTCTGGTGTTTCTAATGTGTCCGTCCCCATGTTTTCACATCTTGCTCTTGAGTACATGGGGCATTTGGCAAGCAGGTTGAGGCTGGTCTCCTCGGCCTCCATGCACTCTGGGCATTTGGGGTCGGTTTTCACTCCTATAAGTGTCAGGTGCCTGTTTAGTCGACAGTGTCCTGTTATTACTTCTATAACCAGCCTCATGTTTCCCCTGGAGAGTTTCAACAGTTGGCTTGATTTCTTCGTGTTCATGCTTTTTATGAAGATCTTCGACTGTCTCATGACAGGTGAGGATTTCCATCTAAAATTTCAATCAGTAAGTACCTATTTAAAAAAGAAATTGCAGGTTAAAAAAAGATTTTCTCGTAACGTAACTTTGATATCGTGATCGTTTTCAACATTTGATCGAGGTTAAATTAAATAAACGCAGTAGAATATTTATGTAATTTACCAAATTATATTATTTGACACTCTGCCTCTCACTTTGACGATCTGCGGTAGCCTAGTGGTATGGGTAATGGATTGCTGAGACGAGGTCTCGGGTTCGATCCCAGGTTTACCATGGCACACACCAATGACTTTTCGATGCTTTTCGAAGTTGTGTGTATTTATCGCAGGTTTATAAGTGCCCGGTTAATGGCAATAGGCTCGCCACCTATTACATTGGGACCTAAACATAAACTGGCGAAATGTGGGTGCTAACACCTCTGCCCACCCCTCCGGCGAATACGGGCGTGAGTTTATGTTATGTTATGTTTATTTGACACTGGAAATTACTCACAGAGTGAGCCGTAGAAAAGTTTTGGCACGAACACTGAAGAGAATGCAACGCGGTATTATTTTCCAAAATTGGTGTAAATCCGAGATTTTATGTATAAAAGTGGTGGATTTTTAGACATAAAGTCTTGGACAACGCACATACGTGTAGATAATTGGCATATTACAGTGAATTGTGACTCTTCGCGTTAATTCTAACTCTCCCTAGTAAGCTTTTAGTAAAGTCCTCACAACTTTACTGAGGTAACAATCATCTCATCCATCATCATCAACATCATCATCATCTGAATGATTTTTTTATAGCATTTATTATGCTAACTGTTAAGTTCGAAAAACATTGGAAAAATGCTCAAGTGAGGCAGTCGCCCTGTAAGCGAAAGGTCGTGAGTTCGAGTCTCACTTGAGCATTTCATTTTTTCCAATGTTTTTCGAATCATCATCATCATCAACAATCATTTTAACCAAATTAATATGCTAAAAAATAAGACCTGACATAAAGATCTACCTGCGATTATCATAAAACCTTTAAAAAAGATGAGCCATAGCCAAAAAAATTGCCGTCAACTCGTGAGTAGTTATAAATCCAGTATGTATTTAAATAAATACTTTATTAATTTATCCATAGAGTCAATTATCTAAGTGTCAGTGAACAGCAATGATATTTTATACAAGATATGTTACGTTCATAGTAACTGACTTCTCAAATCTGATCCAGCAGTCTGTCAGTGCACAATGGTTGACAATTAGCGTTAAAGTAGTACGAAAGATGGGATAAGCACATGAGTAAAAAAGATAGCTATAATTCGGAATGATTCGGACGATTGCGCTTCGAAGCATAGATTATGATTTTGTTGAACAGAAGGGGTATTTCGTTGGTAGGCAAGAAATGAAATTCGATGAAAAAAGAATACGTCATTATTTATTTCGGAAAATGATAATAATTCAAAAATATAATTTACTGAACCTCTCGAAAATAAAACCATAGTGCCGTACTGACGTTATAATCAAAAATTAAACTCCTTCAAATAAATTTAATTTATTTCTTTTCTGCCTCTTAGAAAGTTTTTTATTTTGGGATTATTTTTATGAGCAGAATGAAGCCGAACAGTGGTATATTTGTCAGTTATTTATTTATTTATTTATTTATTAAGAGCAGCTTACAAGGTATACACCAGCACATTACATTTTACCTTAAGTCTAATTTACATTTGTTTGGAGCTACCTCAATTATTTATATTCTTCCTGAGCAATGTTCCTTTTTCCGAAGTATATCTCTCAGTGGCTTCAAAATTATTGCTACAAATTCTGCTGCTTTTTGAAGGTGTCCAGTCAAACTCATTTCGTTGTTCTTTAACAATTGCAATCCACTCTTGAAGTCGAACTTCATTAGTCGGAAACCTTGAAATTAAAAATTTAGGTTATTACAATTATTTAAAGGACAACAAATAAATAAAACAAAAATTATGTTACTGAATTTTGAATAACAAATATAACTGAACAGCAGGTCAAAATTATTACTTTAGTAGGCAGTAAACTGAAAATTACCCTATGTCGCATCTGTACTGATAATCTATGCAAGCAGTGTTATTGTGTCCTTGTCGTGCTCATATCAAAAAGTATTTCTGTCCTTTTTCTTTGCCGCCATTATTTTAAAAATATTATTAAACTAATTTTAATGAAATACACAAAAAAATCGGTAATATTGTATGTACTTACATGTGATAGAAGGTCCTTCGTGTTTTATTGATTTTAGTGTCGTAATTTGTACATTTTTAAAAATACACCATGGCATTTTTATTGCCATTTTATTATGCGCTTACATACGTGACAACTCGGCGTTTGCCAGACATATACTAAATGCGATACGTCCCAATTGGGACGTTTTCGCGTCTTCACCAGGCGCAGTCTAATAACATATCTGCCTCTTTTTTGTATGTAATATCATTGGTGAACAGTCAATATTTCAACTGTGATCAAAATCAAAATATTGTTTGGTATTGAAATGGGAAACAGAATCGATAAATAGTTTATGATGATGACTTTTTTTAAATTGATTAACAAAAACAAAGTAAGTTTCTGCTTCAAGTTTGTACTTTAATTTCTGAATTATTTGTTTGTATTAGGTACTCATAAATCATTCGTTTTATTGTTTTCGTTATATATATTCTTTTGCAGAATCACCAGTCAGTTATACTCGCCATCTGTGGTATACCTATACATAAAAAAAAATCTAACAATTGCTGCATTTCTTTTGAAGCTTAACGACTTAATGGGACTGAAAACATTTTAGATTAAGTGTAATAAAGTGCCTTATTAACGTTTGTATTGAAGTTTTTCTCGTAATATAAGGTCACGTAACTTTTACCCCGAAAATGTAACTTTTTAAGCAGTCCTGCCTGTGTAACATTTGACAATATTCCACTGGCAACACTGGGTACAATAAATCCCGGGAAATGCCCAACGGTATAGATTTGGTGACGTAGGCTGTATGCAATTCATTCAATTATCTTTTTTAAGCACAAAGGCAAAAATATCAACGAGATTTTCACTTATTGGTAAGATATTTTACTACGTATGTTTTACTTATCAAATAACTGTTATCCGCGGCTCCGCTCGCGTTTTTATTATATTGTTTAGAATCGTGTTTCCCAAACTTAGAAATTGCCTTGCGCATTTACTCGTACATGTCTCTCATGATCACTAACTACAGTGGCGAACGTTCTTTTTCAACATTAAAACGTATTAAAAATGAATTAAGGAACACGATGGGCTAAGAACTTCAGAATCATCTCACTTTGTTAAATAAAGAACATAATTTGCTGAAACATACTTATCGATATCGGAAGTGTTAAAAATCTATTTGCTCACATTAAATCAAGAAAACTTTGTTTGTAACAGTTTTGTAGGATTAAGTTAGATGACACTACTTTCCGCATCGCCGTGTGCCTTCGATTTGGCGCGCTGTGTATTTCTCTGCATCGATGCCGTTGTGGAGAAGCATTTGACCGACTCTGGCACCATGGCCTGCCAGAAGCGCTGGGCGAATGCCCTGGCACGCCAGCCTCAACGACATAATCCGCCGTCCTCTCGTCACCGCCGTTGTGCCAGCCGTGCTTGAACCTAACGGTTGTGCGCGCGACGATGGCAAGAGACCGGATGGTATGTCGTTAATGCCATGGAAAATGGGTAGGGCTCTGGTGTAGGACGCAACATGTGTCGACACCATTGCCCCTACCCATATACCTGGCACGACTAGCTGTGCCGGGGCCGCCGCTGCTTCTGCAGAGGCTCTCAAACGGCGCAAATACTCCTATCTCATTGGAGATTGAATTGTGCCGTTTGGAGTCGAAACGTTGGGGCCATGGGGCCCGAGCGCTTGCAATCTCTTCAGGGAGATTGCGAACGCTGGCTTAATCCGGCACTGTGTATTTATGTCTTGCTTGTAGTTTCTTTATACCATCGTGTCATGAAAGGGAATACCGATAAGCAGCTGTGCGCTGAAGTGATTGAAAGAGGATGCATCATGTTGGAGACAGGGCACTTCTCAGATTGCAAGTTCTTGGTGGGAGTTGAACCTCAGCAAGAAGTAATTGCCAGTAATAAACAGACCTTGGCAATGGCATCGCAGGTATTCGAGGCCATGTTCTATGGTGATTTGTCGGAGAAGAGTTATCCAATACACATAATAGATATTCAGCCGGAGACTTTTAAGCTTCTCTTACAGTGAGTACTGATATTTTATTAATGAATTTTATTAATGATTGGGATAATATAATCTTATAAGAAATTAATAATTAAATTTGGACCTACCAATCATTACATGTATTTGGTTTCTGCATGTGGAAGTATACTGTCGGTGTAGAGGTAATGTATTACTCGTAAGGATTTAATTAAGTTTGTCATCACTATCTCAAACATTTAGATTTATTTGTGTGTCAATCAATCAATCAACCCACCACAGTCCCCAGCTGGACACAGGCCTCTCTCAATGTGTGCCATTTCACCAGATCCTCCACCTTCTGCATCCATATTTGTGTGTATTACATTTTTATTAAAAGTTAGTACTGTTAGTTTTTATTTTGGAAAACTTACAGCTAAGCTAATGCAGGTACATAATAAAATAAATTAAAAAAATAAAGTTTAAAACTAAAACCCGACTACCAAAAAATCACACTCTAACAACAACAAATGAACATACATACATACATACATACATAGCCTGTCAAAATCATAACCCTCCTTTTGGCTTCGCCGTAGTCGGGTAAAAATAAAAATCATCAATCAGTCAATCAAATCAGAGATTAGTTAATAGTAAACAAGACAATGAGTATTAAATAATAGAAAACAAATTAGTTAAGTAAGTTAGATTACTTAATTTATTCTGGATCTGGAAAATGAAATCTGCTGCTTCAATGCCAGTATTTAATAGTTGATCTCTCCATTTGTAGATATGTCTACACCGGAAATGCGAACATGAACTCCGCTAATGAAGCATGTAACTTGTATTACGCAGCAAAAAAGTACATGTTGCAGCATCTTCTTGAAGAATGTAGCCGATATCTGTGGCGCCAGGTGAATGCAAGCAATGTATGCCAACTATTTGAATTTGCAGAGCTCTATGAAGACAAGGACTTATTATTAAAGTGCGAACAGGTAATATTTGTTACAAATTTTCAACAAAAGCAATACCTAATTTCTTTGAAAAAAAAAATGCTCCTGAGTTTCTTGCTGGAGTTTTCTCAGGTCCAGTATTTTTTTTTTCTATTGGCGATTTGTAAGTGCCGATTTAATGGTCTATGCAGAATTTGTGACTGTTTGGGGTTTTTGTTGTTATTTCCATAATATATAATGTTTCTGACATTTCTCTGAAAATTTCAGGTATTCTGTGTGGACACGCTGGGCGTATTGAACGACAGTAAGTTCAAAGATGCAGAGCTGAACACGGTCCTGACAGTATTCTCTTATGATAACTTGAACATTGATAATGAGACGCACTTGATTAAAGCAGCTGCACGGTATGCCAAAGCTCACAATATTACCATCACAGAGAGAGGCGCTGACCAGTCGCCAAGTGACCAATCACTTTCAGAGATGAGTAGCTATGAACCCATTTTAAACGGTGAAGTCAATGTAAGTATCATAAGAAATTTTACTTAAGTAAGGTGAGTGGGGGTAAGATAAAAAACGGGGAAAGATAAAAAAAATATAATAACGCCTAATACCAGTGAATTTTTTTAATGATGGCCATATGGTTGTGGACACCATTTTATCTTGCCCCGCCCCGCAGTCTGCATCAGTCGCTAAGTGAGTGTATGCGTGTGTTATTTGTCATTTTTCCGTAGGTTACATTTCCCGCGTAAAATTGAGTTTTTCAATCTTACCCCGCTCGCTGTATCTCCTTACACAGGTTATTAACAAACATTTTGTTTTGATATTCGTAAATAGATTTGAAATGTAATATGCTCTATAATGTGATGATTAGTATATTTCACGTATTTTAAGATTTATGGCACCTTTCAAACTTTCCCCAGCAAAATTTAATGGGGTAAGATGATAATATAAAACCTTCCATCTTACCCCGTTTATGAAACTCGTACAAAAGGTCAGGGGTTCTCAATCTGAAATACACGGTGGTATCCCTTCCATAACATCGTATCAAAAACTTATATCATGAAATTAGTACATAATTCTAGACTCTCTAGTGTTTAACCGCTTGTCGGCTTAATAAAAGTCAGATGCTCTCTACATAAGTGCAATACCTACATGATTAAGATGTACCAATGTATACAGCAGATTTTTTAAGCAGATGAATAAATTCTAGGTGTCTAGAATTATGTACCTACTGAATCCATGGTTAAAGTTTTCACTCTGATGTCCTTCAATTTGTATGTTCTATTCTAATCATCCGAAAACCATTGTGGTCACTTATTTAAACAAATTAGGGATACCTACTGTTAGGGTCTTGTTAATTTGCTCTAATAATTTCCTTTGGTAGGGAAATAAATAACCACAATTTGCCTCGATGGTCGTCGCAAGCGCAGCTGCTGTGCATAAGGTCTTGGGTTCGATGCCCAGGTCAGGCTGTGTTTTTGATTTCCCATTAGGAATCTCTCTATGAGCCGGGAGTCTGGATTAATGTACGGATTATCTTCTATACTTACACAATAGCTGGCAAAATATTAGCGCACCATACTCCTCTGGTTTGTGTGGTGAAGTCCGTACATTGCCTCACAAACCAGAACATTTTTTTATAGACCAGTGTCTAGAAAAAAATTAATGCCATTGATCAACACGAGTTAGAACAGTCATGCATGAGCATGATTATCTAATTCTTTTAATATCCATAACATGTTGAGAACCCCTGACTGCCAGCCGTTTCAACGGGGTAAGATCGATATATTTTATTAGATAAATATTTTTTTCTTGCATTTAGAATGCGATTTTTGTATATAACTGATTTTCAAGTTATTTAGGTTATTGAAGCAGAAGGTTTATTTGATCACCACACAAGCATAATGACCATGAATACGATTTCAGTCACTATTTCAATCTTACCCCTTCAACGTTTCATCTTTCCCCTACATATTTTTTTTATAATACCAATTTTACTAACGTTTTTTTTCATTAAATTTTGTCTCAAAAAGATTGCTGTCAATATTATAGAAACAAGTTGACTATACTTTTTTACCCAAAACATCATTTTATACATTTGACTTAAATCCCTTTGTTTCACAACAGTTTCAAATCAACACTGTTTATCTGATCAAAAATCCATTCCGACTTACCCCCACTCACCTTAGTTAAGGAGTCCATCGCGGACAAACGACGTGACACGTAATTTTGTAAACAGGGTGTATTTTTGAAACGGGGCAGTAAAGGCAGGTACCTTAACCGCCCTAGTTACCCACAGCAAAATGTTCTTAGGTGACCTTCCCTAAGTTTTTGAAGTATTTTGAACTGCATTCACAGATTTTGGAAAAATCGTACAGTCAGCAAGAATAATACTAAAAGTCAAAAACAATTTTTTGGTGCCAATCGATCCTATTTCATGTGGGGATCAAGAGACTTTCTCATCTCATCTCTCAATTTCTTCTGCTTGCACTAAGGAGTCTTCTAGATCCTCCAGGGCAATTAGGGGATACCGCACGATATCCTTTGAAGCGGCGAGTCTCCTAGCCGGATCGCCACCGTGGATCCTGGAAGCGAGATCCCTTGCGGCACTGTATCGGTTCCGTAAGGAGGCGCGGGAGCGGGGATACTATCCTGAGCCCGTAAACATTCAGGCCGAGAGATCCCGGCTCCACAGAATCAATCAATCCATACTCCCACTCCGCAATCAAAATGGTGGCGGAGTGGGAGCGACGACTTGAGCAACCACGCGCAGGGCATGCCGTCATAGAGGTGGTAAGGCCCTTCATGGGGGAATGGCTAGAGAGGCCACCATATCGACTGACGCAGATTATCACCGGGCACGGGTGCTTCGGGCGGTATCTGCGTCGGATCATAAATGAGCCAACGTCCGAGTGCCATCATTGCGACGCGAGCGAGGACACAGAGCTGCACACGCTCACCGAGTGTCTGGCATGGGCTGGACCGAGGCGGGAGCTAGTGGCGGCCCTGGGAGTGAGAGTTCTCACCCTCGCCACCCTAGTCACAGCAATGGTCCGCTGTGCGGACGCGTGGGCAGCCGGCGTCTCCTTCAGCGAGCAGGTAATGGTCGTGAAGGAGACGGAACGGGAGAGGCGGCGCGAGCGAGCGAGACTCGCGAATCGCGCCGCCCGTGCGCGCAGGCAACTCGGGCGTCGGAGGGCACTGACTGACCTCTGTCGCCCATGAGCGCGGGCCTGGCAGCAGGCCACGGTGACGGCGCGCTGAGGGGACACCGTTGTCCCCCCTCCCGAGGAGGGCTAGACCGTAAGGGATGGCCCTGCGTCAGCCGGGGTGCGAGGGATATGTCGATGACAACCTCACCTCCGGCCTAGCACCGACCCACAGTCGGTGTGCGGTTTTAGTCGATTCGAGCCCGACATAACCTCCCCTTCCTGTTCTGGCAGGGGGGGTATCCGAGGGGATTTCCGAACGAATAAAAAAAAGTAGTCTTCAAGATGAATTGCATATAAGTCAACTTAAAACTGTTTACTATCGTCCTAGTTGAATCTAGGGCTCTGGGGAAACAATTACCTATACCCATAATAGTCAGACAGCAATAAGCATGTGCTACACGGTTTCAAACATCGGTTTGAAACAAAGGTTTACAACAGTGTAGATGGTTGTTTTATACCAAATTTCGTTTGACCTTCCAACACCCTTGGCAGCGAGGCTTGCGTTGGAAACCACGGGTAGAAGCGTTGGTTTACAACTTGCTTGAAACTGTCTAGCCGCTTGTTTGAAACCTCGCGAACGACAGTCGCGTTACAACGGCGAGCGCAGGCAGACGCAGGAGCAGTAATTATAGAACTTCTCGAGCTATATAGAGACTTGCCCTGCCTTTGGGACTTAACTGGCGAGTCGTACAAAGACTGGACTCAGAAAAATCTCTCATTTAACCAGCGCTTCATCCATATTCTTTTCAATTGCACACAAAAGAGCAAGACACACCCCAACTGTAGTAACGCGACTGCCACGCAGGAGGCGCGGGTTTGATCCCCGCTCAGTGCAAATATTTGTATGCACGAATATGGCGAATTGCATTGGTCTGGGTGTTTCTATGTATAATATGTATGTATTTACAAAAAAAACAGTATATAAGTATGTTTATCCGCATTCTAGATTCCATAACACCAGCTATAAAAGCTTACTATGCCCAGATATCCGATGACAGATAAAGAAAGAAAGAAAAGAAAAAGAAAACTGCTCTTCCAACTCAGCTATTGAGCGACACTTGAATCATTCCAAATTTTCCTTCTCTTTATATCCGTCTATAAGGGCGACGGTGCAGCCATCTGCCAATATTCTTACGAACTGTTGGAAACAATTAATGATCTTTCAACCATTTTTAAACATTGAATTTTGATGACTTGTCGCCCTTATAGACGGATATAAAGAGAAGGAAAATTTGGAATGATTCAAGTGTCGCTCAATAGCTCAGTTGGAAGAGCAGTCCCCCTGTAAGGGAAAGGTCGTGAGTTCGAGTCTCACTTCAGCATTTTATTTTTCCAATGTTTTTCGAACTTAAAAGTTAGCATAATAAATGCTATAAAAAATTCATTCAAATATTTGGGCGCAGTCATCAAAATTCAATGTATAAAAATGGTTGAAAAATCATTAATTGTTTCCAACAGTTCGTAAGAATGTTGGTAGATGGCTGCACCGTCGCCCTTATAGACGGATATAAAGAGAAGGAAAATTTGGAATGATTCAAGTGTCGCTCAATAGCTCAGTTGGAAGAGCAGTCCCCCTGTAAGGGAAAGGTCGTGAGTTCGGGTATCAAACATGTTTTAAACCGTGTAGCCGGCAAAGCGCAAATCTGGTTTTTCTGTTGCAAACTGCCATTTGAAACCGTGTAGCACATACTTTAGTGACTTAACAAAAAACAAAGTCACAACGAGTCACAGAAAGAGCGTCTGTTATCCCAAACCTAAATTTTGGTAGGCACAGTCCTGGGTATCAGGCAGTGGAACTTTTTAACAGGTTGCCTATTCATCTATAATCCGGCCGGCGTCTCCTTCTACGAGCAAGTAATGGTCGTGGAGATCGGTATCGAAAGGAGGCGCGGGAGCAGGGACGGGAACCCTAGCCTGAAGCAATTCGGGCCGTGAGGTCCCAGCTCCACCAGGACATGGTAACTGAGTGGGAGCTACAACTTGGGCAACCAAGCGCAGGGCACGCCGTAATAGCGGCGATAAGATCCATCATGGAGGAATGGCTAGAGAGGCGACACGGCAGCCTCTCGTACCAGCTGACGCAGGTGTTTACCGGACACGGGTGTTTCGGTCGGATCCGGAAGGAGCCAACGTCCAAGTGCCAGTGATGCGAGCGATGACACAGAGCTGCACACGCTGACCGAGTGCCCGGCGTGGGACACGCTGAGGCGGGTCCTAGTGGCGGCTCTGGGGGTGGGAGTCCTCACACTCGCCACATTGCTCACAGCGATGGTACGATGCGCGAACGCTTGGGGTCCGCCGCCCCTTCAGCAAGCAAGTAATGTTCGAGAAGGAGGCGGCCGGTCGGGTCCGGACTAGACTCCGGGCCCGGGAAGCCCGCGAAGAGCGAAGGCGAACCGGGCCCAGGGTTCCGAGTTCCGGGTTCCCAACCGGTCCTCCATGAGCGCTGGCCTGGGGGTGACCGGTGGAGCCGCCTGTCACCCTAGCAGAGGTAGGCCGCGGCGGCGGCGCAAAGTGCGCCTCCCAGTACCCGGGGCTAGTTGGGGACACTGAGGTCCCCACAACCCGAAGGGGACCATCCCGAAAGAGATGGTCCTGGGTCTGCCGGGGTGAGAGAGATATAAGATAACATAACATACCACCGGCTCCGTGGGGATTTTGCGCACGATAAAAAAATAATGGTCGTGGAGAAGACGGCGGAACGGGAGTGCGGCGGCGCGAGAAAGACTCGCAGACCGCGCCGCCTGCGGGCGCATTCAACTCGGGTGTCGGAGGGCACAGACTGACCTCCGTCCCCCATGAGCACTGGCCTGTGGGTGACTAGTGGAGCCGCCTGTCACCCCAGTAGAAGTAGGCCACGGCGGCGGCGCGCTGAGAAGCGCGTTTCCCCATACCCGGCGCAAGTTAGTGATACCGTTGTCCCCCCCTCTCCCTGAAGAGGGCCAGACCGTAAGGGTGGGCCCCGGGTCAGCCGGGGTGCAAGGGATAAGTTGAAGACAACATCAAATTCATACTATTTTTGACATAATATGTAATAAGAATGTAATTCTGTGTGTATGTATGTATTTGTGTATGTATGTATTAATATCTATGTATACCTATTACCTGGGGTATACATCTCGTATACCTCGTACATCAGAATCTCTTTTTTCATGTACACTAGACTTAGCCTCTCGTATTGCAATTCCTCTGTGCACTCCCAGGTTTGCTGGAAGAAAACTCATCTCTGAGTTAAGCTCGCCTTTGTACATTACATATCACTATTCTGTTTGAATGCAATTTATGTGTACAATAAAGTGTAAATAAATAAGTAAATAAAAAAAAAAAAACTTTTTTTTGCTGACATTACTTAGCTTAATATCATGACGTATTTTTCTTGGTAGCGGTAGCCTAGTGGTTAGTGGTATGGGTAATGGACTGCTGAGCACAATGTGACATTGTTTATGAAAAAAATTAAAATACCTATGTAATTCCAAGAGCAGCATGTGGTTTTATCATTTATTCTGTGCAGGGGGTGAAGGCAGAGAACGGTCGTGAACCTGTTGCAGAGACTCAGAATGTGGGCGATGCTCCTAAGCAATTAGAGTCTGGAGCTCAAGCCACGGACCCTGCGGCGCCTGGTGAGTGTACTACTACTACTACCAGTGGGGATAACGTTTGACCAGACGGGTGATCAGCCCTTGTGTGGGTGAAAGTGACATTCTAAGAAAGTGACATTTTTGCGAAAGTGACATTCTAAAAGAGTGACTAACTTTTTCACGATGACATTTTGCGAAAATGACGTTCTGCGTCACGACCACCTCAATTTATCAACTGTCATATACAGAGTGGAAGTTTTTCATGCCCCCTGGAAGGGAAGTACTCGAAATACTGGAGATTGAGAATCCCACTGAAGGGAAGCGTTCCTTTATTTTAGAAAATAAACAAAACTGCATTCAAAGATTTTCGGAAACACGCTTGACGCACCTGGTAATCGAATTGACTAAAATCCGAAAAATCACATACTGTATTTCTATGACTTCAATCGATAGTGGCAATCATACGGATAAAATCTGGGCACCCATATTGGACCATGGACCGCACGACTCCCGCGTAGAGTCTTCTGCAGGAGTCATCCGGACCCCTCATATTGGGCAGCAGCCGCGCCAGAGCGGCAGCTGTGTCGCTCAATTTGGGGGCCAGTCTTCGGAGATGCTCCCCGAAGTTCCACCGACCGTCGAGCACAAGCCCCCGATATTTCATCTGGGGCTTGATGCCGATGGAAATGTCTTCCACTATGAGGCTGGAGTCCTCCGGTGGCACACTCCGAGGCCCATGAAAGAACATGGCCTCGGTTTTATGCAGAGCCACCTCGAGACCCAGCTGCCGGATCCGCTTCACGACTTGGGAAACCGCGGTCGTAGCCTTCAGGGTTGCTTCGCGGTATGTAGCCCCGCACGCCGTCACCAGCGTGTCGTCCGCAATCTCGTAATAATATTATTCAAATTCAAATTCAAATATTTTTATTGCGATATATGGGTACAAAGAGGTTACAGGTAATACATTTAGGTTTCACCATATTTCAGCCAGATTGGCATGCAACAATGTCACAAATTATGACCATAATAATTAGAATTTAACAATCATCAACCAGTAATATAGAATTTGCATTATTATTATTAAATATTATATTATATTATTAAATAATATATATTAAAATTACTTGTCATCTTTTTCGTGCGAATACCCCTAATGGTCAGCAGGGATATTTATGTCGGACTCGAACCGACTAAAACCGTACGCCGTCGCAGGTTTTGGTCACCTGGTTATAAGGTAACCCAATACGGCAATTTTCTCGCCGTCGATTGGTTGCCCAGAGTATACCTATCGCATAGAGGTTGCCGATCAAGCATCGAAAATTACTTGTTACCTCATGCAGTTACCCAATAATGTTACATTCTAAACCAGACACAAAGTTTAGTGATTTAGTAGGTAGGTACTCATTTTAAGAAATATTTTATGCTTCAAAGATAACTTAATTGTTGATAAGGTAACTGATGACTCCTTGAGTAAAATTAATGCTGGCTTCGTTAGCATTAAATTTATAAGTTTAGATTTGAGGCATTTCCTTTCATTTAATTTACCACGTTTGTTAGACAAATTTGATCCTTATGATTGCCACATCGATCGATTGAAGCCATAAAAATACCGGATGTGAAAGTAATTTTGTGCGATAATCTTATATTGTTTATAAATAGTAAGATAATGGTGCCAATTCTGTTGTATTTAAACTAACTAAAATACACTAAAAATCTCTAAAATTTACTATATACCCAGATTGCATAGTGTTTTCGTAGAAAAAGATTATTATAGTGGGTGTCCGATTCCGGTCAGCGCAGACAGATTTTGGCGGGACAGTACATGGCCGTGAGGCAAACGTATACTCAATTAGTCGGCCGGCCGACAGCGCAAGCAATTTTCGACCTTATTGGCATCACATAAAACAGAGTATTTTTTCGTATATTCGTGATCTGCGGCATCTGTTTATGCAAAATGATATGTAATTAAGAAAATGTTATTACGGTCGAAAATCGTTTTTCTGTTCTTAGTTGTCCTTGTAGTCGGTTTGAGTCCCACGTAACATGCCCACCCAACGATTTTGTTATCGAAACTGTGTCTCAAATCTTTTCTGACGAAACGACTGTACAATCTGGCTGAATAATACCATTTTAGAGATTTGTAACGTATTTTAGTTATTTTTGACAACACAGAATTGGCATCACTACCCGAGTAAACAAATGCATGGAGTTACTTACTCGCGCGGCCGGACGGGTGATCCGCCATTTCACCCATAATGCATGGAGTTACTTGAATACCATTTATAATTCTGACTCATAGTTGCTTTTTTGTTTTAGCTTTCGAAGAGAGTTCTAAAATCAAGAGAGTCGTGGAAAAAATCCGCTTTTTGTGTCTCACTGTGAAGCAGTTCGCTGAATGTTCAGAACGAACCTCGATCTTGACGATGTCGGAGGACCATGCGGTGCTAATGAACTTGGTGTCCAAGAAGTGCAACGTGCCCCTGCCGACGGGCTTCTCAACATCGACGTTGGCTAGGAACGTAGTGGACGAATTTGATAATGAAGTAAGTATTGATTAAGTAATTTTTTATATGTATATTTTTTACTAGCTGTTACCTGCGGCGCCGCTTGCGAGGATGTCGGTTATCGCGACTGATCATAGCTCTGAACATAGCTACTTTACTAAATTCTAATCTACCCATGTACTACAATAATTGTGGAATGAACTCCCTGCTGTGGTTTTCCCAAGCGACTACAATCCTGGGGTTCTTCAAGAAGGGCATTAAAAGGTTTCTTCAGAGTGGGCAGCACGAGTGTAACGCCCCTGGTGTTGCATACGTCCATAGGCCCCGGTAACCACTTCCCATCAGGTGGACCGTGTGCTTGTCTGTCAACTAAGTGGTCTAAAAGAAATATACAGTGGTACCCCTGTCGCCGTGTGCGCCGCCGTGGCTGTCAATAAGCTCCCGCAGTGCTCCATACAACATGACGACCGTGCGTACACACGCCGAATGAACCGTTCATTATTAGGGCCCGTGTGGTAACGTGTGTGTACAACACGCCTTAGCCTTAGAGAAGCTACTAGTCATACGACACTCAGCGATTTTAAACAAGAACTCTCGCATCGTCTGTTCCGTGAAGTTATATTAATAAGTCGTGTCTTCGCTGTGCAGGGAGGCGAGGCGCGAAAGAAGGGCTGGTTCCGATACAAGATATGTGACTTTATTTATGTTGAGAAAGCTTCGTCGCCACCTTACTACGTGCGAGAACTGGCATGGCGGTTAATTATGACGCAAGACGAAAAGAATTGCCATTTGATGTCAGTACGGTGCAGTGGCCCGCAAGACCCGAGCTGGTCATGTGAAGTTAAACTGGTATTGAGAATATTAAGTATGGATACGCAACGGTTTACCCACTTGTACTTGAATGCTGTTCACTTGTTTTGCAAGTTTGTATTATTTTTGCTTCTTTTTAATCTATACATATAAAATTACTTGTCCCGACTGACTGGCTGACTGATTCATGCACGCAGAGCCTAAGCCGCTGGACCAAGTTTGTAACTTGAAATTTTGATAGTTAGCTTCCACTAAGAAAGATTTTTTGGAAATTCTGCTACTAAAGGGGTAAAAGGAAAGGAAAGGGATGGAAGTTTGTATGAAAGTCCGTCATTTTCAGAGCTAGATGAACTAAATTTCATAAACCAGTGTATACTACCGCGCAATCCTGACGCTGCTATAGACGAGACCGTCTCGCGATCCGCTCTTTGACACGCAAATACTGTTGTCCCTGGATATAGACTGTTGGTGTAAAAGGCGCTATTGTGGCACTCTGGAATTGTCAACAGTCTATATAAGAGTGATAGCTTCACAAAAAACTCAACGTTCCTAAAGATGTTAGCACTTCACAGAGGCATCAAGGTGTCACGTAGGTACACACGACAATGCCTATAAGTATGCAGGCCACACTAGTAACACGTATGTGTGTGTAAATCTAACGAGTGTATTATATTACGTTTCTATGTGTGCGTGTTGTTATTAACTTGTTTTGAGACTCTAAAGTAAAATTGTCAATCAAAATTGTCAGTCAACAGCCCACATTAAATAACAACTACTGTGCTCATCACCCGTGCGCGATTAAGTTAGCTTATTTTACTTCTGTCACATAAGTTCTCGTAGCAAAGTGTCTAAGACGGCGGATATAAATCTGCATCGTATTCGAGTGTCGCGAGATCGAATCCTTACGCGACGAGCGACGCGACGTGCAGATCTCTTTTTGCCGTTTTTGTAATATATTTTTTTAGTAATAAGTTAATTTTATATTACATATTATAATAAGTATAAAGAAATTGTTTTATTTTCCTTCATTGTTATTTTATATTAGATAGTAATACTATATAATCTATAATAATATATAATATTAAATCATATATATAATATTTACCATACTTATTACTAAAAAATTACAAAAACGGCAAAAAGAGTTCTGCACGTCGCGTCGCTCGTCGCGCAAGGATTCGATCTCGCGACACTCGAATACGATGCAGATTTATATCCGCCGTCTTAGACACTTTGCTACGAGAAATTATGTGACAGAAGTAAAATAAGCTAACTTAATCGCGCACGGGTGATGAGTTCCATTCGGTTTAGCCGAGCTTAGACGAAAACGCCCGAACAAGACATGATGCCCTATATTGTAAAAGGTAAAAGTATACGATGCTGGTACGAGCGTGTAAGTCACGCACATAGAAACGTAATATTATAATACACTCGTTAGATTTACACACACATGCATGTTACTAGTGTGGTCTGCATACTTTTAGGCATTGCCGAGTGTACTATTGGCCGTATAGAATTTAAAAACTATATTGTTGTATCGTCGTGACGTCAGCGTGACGTGCGGGACGATGGCGCGAGTTCCATGATGCGCATAGGTGCAGACGAATATACGGGGCGGGAGCTGCACATACTTTTTTTTATCTTCGTGGTCTTCTAACATAATATTGATGTTTTATCATTTTTAGGGAAAGTAATACCTATTCTTTCCTTGACTCGAAGTCAATCGAATGGGATCGCTATATAACGATAAGTGGGACCGTCTCTTTCAAGTTGTATATCGAGGAGGAAAAGAACTAAAAGTACCTTATGGAAGTGGAATAGCCATCAGCAATCGGATATTGAATTATGAGGACTGCTGGCGTCGTCTTTAGAAACAAATAAAATTTTGTACTTTTTAATGTTTTTTTTTTTCAATTTCTACAATTTGTACTCATCTGCTCTGTGCAGTTCACAAAGTAGGTATACAGTGTCAAGCACAGCACTGCGACAGCAGAAAGTACCGAGTGTAAGGGGCACGCTACCGAAGGTGTAGGCCCCTTAGGGCCGGCGCCCACTGCCGGCACGGCACGGCATAGCATGGCAAAGGATTTTTTACTAATCAAGTTATTTTGAATCTTATTCCAGTGACTTTAGAATTCATGTTACTTTATTTCGTCAAACGATGACAGGCTTCGGCACACATTCCGCTGCCACATTCCGTTTGACTGCCTCTATGCTGGTAGTGGTAGTGAACGCGACGGCTACGATCGGGTTCCGCGCGGGTTCGATCCCCGTTCGGTGCAAATATGTATTTCTATGCATGAATATGAATATTTGCATTGGTCTGGGTGTTTCTATCCTTCTAATATCTAATATTATAAAGGCGATAGTTTCTAAGTATGTGCGGATGTTTATTACTCTTTCACGTAAAAACTACTGAATGGATTTAAATGAAACTTTACAATAATACTTATCGCTTATACTTACATCAAAATAACACAGACTATATTATTATCAGAGATGAACGGGGTCAGACTTCCACGCGGGCGGAGCCGTGGGCAACGCGGTTGTATAAAATGATGTATTTACAAAAAAAATGTATGAAGAATGTTTATAGGCATTCTAGAACCAATAACACAAGCTAGTTACGCTATGCTTACTTTGGGTCTACATAGCGTTGTGTAGATTGTCCTTTTTTTTTCCGTGCGGAAATCCCCTCGGATACCCCCCTGCCGGAGCCGGAAGGGGAGGTTATGTCGGACTCGAACCGACTAAAACCGCACGCCGACTGTGGGTCGTGGTGCTAGGCCGGAGGTGAGGTTGTCCTCGACATATCCCTCGCACCCCTACATGTCCTACAACCTACAATATTTATTTATTTCATTCCTTCTGATGCTAGAGTAGATAGCGGGGCTTGGCCACAGCCCGCCGCGGCATCCTTTGCCGTGCCGTGCCGGCAGTGGGCGCCGGCCCTTAGTAGTACTTCAGGTCCAGGTACAGTCTCAAAATGATCTTAAAACTCTCATATTAAGAGCAAATAAAACTTTATTGATTTATATGTTATTATTGTTCGAACTGAAGGTGTGTAAGAACAATCTGTCAACTGGAAGGGGGTCAGAAAACGAAATTAAGATCGTTTTGAGCACTCTGTTCCTCGTTCGTTCGATGCTGAATGTAGGTACACTACCAGGCTGGACTCTAGACTCTGGTCTCTATTCCCAGTCGTCCCCGCCCTTTCGTCCCCACTGGGGACGAGTGGGAAAAAAAAGTTTCGTTCGTCCCCAGTGGGGACGATTGGGACTTTTATTTCCCACTTGTTCCGCTTATAGATCGAGAGTCAAAAGGCAATAATCGCAACATTATACCTACTTAGAAATATTTAAAAAGACCTGGGGGCCGACCACAATCTCCTAAAGCAGTGTTATTTCAATCTTACCTACTACGTGTTTTGGTACCACGACCTCTTAAAGCAATATTACAATAATGTTATTTAAATTAGCAGTTTTGGGACGTCACCCATAGTTTTCGTTATTTTTTTTCGTTCAGCGTCAAAAAATACATCCATACTAAGTAATGTAATATTATAAATGCGAAAGTAATTCTGTCTGTCTGTCTGTTCATCTGTCTGTCTGTATGTTACGCTTTCACGCCTAAACCACTGAACCGTATTTGATGAAATTTGGTATAGGGGTAGATTAGACCTTGAGAAAGGACATAGGCTATGTTTTGTCGCGATAACCGACATCCACGCGGGCGGAGCCGCGGGCAAAAGCTAGTTCTTTATAAAGTCAATAGTTACAAAAAACTATTGAAGAAACAATATTCGAGGAGTTCATCAGCTGCTAAAAGCTATGCTAATATTGCTTATTCACGAAATCGTCGTCGAATGCAGTCGCGATAAAAATGAGGCCCTTTCCATTATATGAAATTGGTTCATTAAGCGAAAGAAACTCCCACAGAGTGATGAATACAGTCCACACTGTTGAAAATCTCTAGAAAATCTACAGAGTTCTCTGTAAAGACAAAGGTAAGCCCATATATTTATATTGAACTAGCTTTTGCCCGTGGCTCCGCCCGCGTGGATGTCGGTTAACGCGACCAAACATAGCCTATGTCCTTTCTCATGGTCTAATCTACCCCTATACCAAATTTCATCAAAATCGGTTCAGTGGTTTAGGCGCGAAAGCGTAACATACTGACAGAGTTACTTTCACATTTATAATACTAGCTTTTGCCCGCGGCTCCGCCCGCGTGGATGTCGGTTATCGCGACAAAACATAGCCTATGTCCTTTCTCAAGGTCTAATCTACCCCTATACCAAATTTCATCAAAATCGGTACAGTAGTTTAGGCGTGAAAGCGTAACATACATACAGACAGACAGACAGAGTTACTTTCGCATTTATAATATTAGTATGGATTAAGTAGGTACACGCAAATGTATTGTAATGTGTGATTGACCACTATTAGTTTCGTAAATACATATATCATGTTCTTAACATAGTTGTTTTTTTCTAGGTGTTCATTGCATTACCATTTTATAGGCAACTGATGCGAAGATAACAATATGGTAAGAGAAGCCATTCATTCAGAGTCATAGGATAAGCCGAGTGAACAACGACGCACAAATAATAACATGCATGATGGCTATTTAAGAGTTCAACGGTTGCTCGAAAGGCCGCATTAAGATCCAGTTATAATAATAATTATATTACAAATATAATGTTTTTATAAATTACTCAAGAATCAAAGAATCAAGAATCAAAGAATCAATTTCATTTATTCAGTTTAGGCACATAAAGAGCACATATGAATGTCAGAATTTTACAAGTAGGTAATGTCAATCACAGAAAAAATAAATAAAATAAATCATTAGAAAATGATTCTTTCGCTGGTTCGGTAGGTGGTTCTACTGAGAAGAGACCAGCAAGAAACTCAGTACTAGCTTTTGCCCGCGGCTCCGCCCGCGTAGATGTTGGTTATCGCGACCAAACATAGCCTATGTCCTTCCTCATAGTCTAATCTACCCGTATACCAAATTTCATCAAAATCGGTTCAGTGGTTTTGGCGTGAAACCGTAACATACAGACAGACAGACAGACAGAGTTACTTTCGCATTTATAATATTAGTATGGATTCCATGTAATACCTACTAAATAAATAATATGGTGTCTATATTAATCGAATAACCATCTTTGTACGCTTGCTTCCACCATCACACTTGCCGCGTTTCCAAGCTGGATTCCGATGGCCAGCCTCAGCACCAAGAACGATCGGGAGCGAGAGTCGATTCTAATGATGTCGATGAGGTGATAACCGCTCAGTGTAAATATCTATCAAGCTACGAGTATCAAGCATTATTTAATTAGAATTCGAGTTATTAGAGCGGGTGGCGCGGGGATCTAGATAATAGAAGCCAACTAAAAGACAAAATGAAGTCCCAAGCATGGTCTCACATGGTGGGTGGGTGATGAATTACCTATATAATTTTAGATACAAATCTTTCACACAAACCTTGTCCTAAGAATACTGAATAGGTATAACAAAATAAATAGGTAGGTAATGGAAATCTGTCCCATTGTGGAATGCCCTAAAAAGCTCTATCTAACCTTGGGACTCGAGAGCCTTGAATGTCGTCAAGTTCAAAAGCAGCGTCTACTACAACAGAAACGTTGGTCGCGGGATCAGTTTTTCTGTGAGCCTGGTACCTTTTGCATGGAGTACTAGGCTCACAGAAGCGTCCGTAAACGGTAGTGGTAGGTCTTTTTAAATATTTTTAAGTAGGCATAATGTTGCGATTATTGCCTTTTGACTCTTGGTCTATAAGCGGAACGAGTGGGAAATAAAAGTCCCAATCGTCCCCACTGGGGACGAACGAAACTTTTTTTTCCCACTCGTCCCCAGTGGGGACGACTGGAAATAGACGGTCCTCCAAACACGCCGCCGGTAAAAATTAGGTAGTAATTTTTTTATCGTCTTTAGACTATCATATTTTCTTATTTTATTGACTGCCGACAAAAATAAAATAACAGGGACATGTGTATAGAACATCTTGATTTTATGAAACTAAAAGATTGTTCTAGGAGCAATATTCAGTGAGGAAATAGGGTAAAACGATACTATGGAGAAACAGGCGCTAGCGTATCCTATTAGCGGCCACACACTTTCAGATAGTATTAGTCGTCAGTCCAAAATCGTTAAACTGATCGTGTGTGGGCTATTGCGATTAACTGACAGATTTAGCCTAACTACGGTTTTTCCTCGTGGCCAAATAGATTTGCCAAAATAGTTTGGCTACGAGGAATTAAAGGTCCTCGTAGCCAAACAAATCAATTTGGCCACGAGGAAAATCCGTTTAACGTGATATAGGATGGTTTTTTTTTATCGTGCGAAAGTATTAAATAATATTACTATCCTAAACGTATGAAGAATCTTTGTACCGAATATTGTCGAAAAAGTAAATTTCAAAAATGAATCATCCTAGTTTAATTCATATAACATGGTCACCCTTAAAAGCGAATTCTTAAGGAATATTAAAAAGTATTTTTTTAGATACAGAACATATACAATGTTGATATGTGCATAAATATATTTAGTAGACATTTATACTACGATTGAGGTATTTTTTATTTAAATTCACTCAGTTCTACTATTTTGATTAGGTTACTGAAGATTACTGGGGCATGTCAGTCAGTTTAATTAGTCATGTAATTGATATCATGGCACCTGATTTGGCACTCATATTTAATGAATGTGTTGATAACGGTACATTTCCTAATTTAATGAAACATGGTAAACTAATACCATTATTTAAGAAGGGATCCAAGTCAGAACTTGGGAACTATCGCCCCATTTATATTTTGCCAGTTCTGAGTAAGGTGTTTGAGAGAGTGATGCTCAATCAGATGCAACTGTACTTCAAGACCAACAATCTTTTCCACAGCCAACAATATGGCTTTACTGGCGGGAAATCTACCACCGATGCGGCAGTGGCCCTAGTTAGCCTAATTTACGACGCCTGGGAGGGATCGCAGGATGCCACTGGGGTATTCTGTGATCTTTCCAAAGCATTTGATTGTGTTGACCGTCAAACACTCTTACTCAAGCTACGTCGATATGGTTTTGATAAGAAATCAATAGCACTATTGGAGTCGTACTTAACGGATAGGCTTCAGACTGTTACTGTGAATAACGTTAAGTCAAATGGGTCAAATGTCAAAATAGGTGTACCCCAAGGATCAATCCTAGGACCCTTTCTGTTCCTGGTATATGTCAATGACTTGCCTTATATGTTCGAGGCACAAGCTGGCATAGTACTGTTTGCAGATAATACATCGTTAATATTCAAAGCAAATAGGTATAGTACAGATGCAATTAATGTTAATAATATTCTGAATGCCATGTCAAATTGGTTTTCTGCAAACAACCTATTGTTGAATGCAGTAAAGACCAAATGTATGAAGTTTACACTACCCAATGTGAGGCAAATAGACGTTGATGTTGTGCTGGGGGGGAAGGGGTTAGAATTCGTAAACACCACTACCTTTCTAGGAATTACAATAGATTCTAAATTACAATGGGGTGACCATATTCAGGCAAATAAACTTAGCTCTGCTGCTTATGCTGTGAGACGGATTAGGCAGTTGACTGATGTAACTACTGCAGGGCTCGTATACTTTAGTTACTTCCATAGCTTGATGTCCTATGGAATACTACTTTGGGGAAATGCAGCATATTTAGAAACTATATTTATATTGCAAAAGAGGGCAGTTCGTGCCATTTATTGCTTAGGGAAGAGAGACTCCCTCAGGGAAAGATTTAAGGATATTGACATTTTAACTGTAGCTTCCCAATATGTATTTGAAAACATAATGTATGTCAGGAAAAATATATCTCATTACACAAAAGTAAGTGACATTACAGACAGAAATCTGCGTAACAAACATAGACTTCTACTTCCATGTTATCGGCTTAGCAGGGTTAGTGATTCTTTTAATGGGGATGGTATACATTTTTATAACAAACTGCCAGAATCGATCCTTGGTATGCCTGACAATAAATTCAAAACCTTTGTAAAAACCACCTTATCCAAAAAGGCATACTATAGGATAGCTGATTACTTGAAAGATAAAAATGTCTGGCTTGAGCATGGTGCAGGCCCCTCGTAAATTGCTATAATTACAGCATGGTACTGTATTAGTTTAAAAAAAAATACGTGACTTATTTGTTACATTATGTAACTTTGTTTTAATTCTTAATTATAAAGAGTTTTATATACTTGTTGACATTTAGCTTTAAGAAAATAAATATTGTAAATTGACGTCCAAAAAATGCCGCAGTGGAGTTTGTTGCGCCGTTTCTTCTCCACCAGCGCCTTGGAAGCGGTGGTAAACTTAGATTAAGTAGAATTAAAATTGACGTCAATAAGAAACAATTTTATTGTTCTATATTGATAAATAAATGACTATGACTATGACAAAGAGTTGAAATTCTGACAGTAATTCTTTGTTTCAACAAAGAGATACTGAGCCCATTTGGCGCATTCTCGATATAAATATTCCAGAAAACGCCGTGAGTCACGGTTCCTGAAGAACTTATAAGCAGTCACACGGTTAAATGGGGTTGTGCCGTATTGATCCCACGAAAGTGTATTCGCTGCTTTGTGCGGCTTTTTTCAGGAAGAGTGACGAATGATTCACTAGGTTCATAGTTTCTAGCTGACAGTTCGCCAACCTTCGAAAGTTTTTGGATGTTCTGAAAACCTTTGAAATGCCGTAAGGCGAAACCGGTCAGGTGTAATAGAATAAATACAGTGGAAAAAGTACAAGTGTAGTGTTCTCAATGTGTAACAATGAATTCCACCATGTGCCATCAATCAACAGTATAAATAATATGTATAAGTATTATTACATGTACCTACACGTACGTTTTATGCATGTACGCGGTTCGTTTACGACAAACGAGATCCTTTTGAGGTTTCACTTTTGTATATTTATTTGTTAAACCCTGCTGGATTATAATCCAATCCAGCAAGACGGGGAACCCACTCACCATTCCCATTCCATCGAATTAATGGGGCAGGGTCCCAAGAGCTAGCGAAAGGGATCCACGTCCTGAAAGAGCAAGTGAGCCTACCCTACCATTCTACTTGCGAAGTATTCCTGTTGTTTTTCAGTTGCTTGATTACTTTCCGGTTATTGATCTTTTCGTTGTTATGGCACGTGAATCCATACTAGTATTATAAATGCGAAAGTAACTCTGTGTCTGTCTGTCTGTCTGTATGTTACGCTTTCACGCCTAAACTGATTTTGATGAAATTTGGTATAGGGATAGGTTAGACCTTGAGAAAGGACAAAGGCTATGTTTGGTCGCGATAACCGACATACACGCGGGCGGAGCCGCGGGCAAAAGCTAGTAAAAAATAAAGTTTAAAACTAAAACCAGACTACCGAGAAAATCACTGCCACTTTGCCCTAGAATGTATTGTCTTGTTAGAGTAAGTGGCATACGACCACGGCCATCCTTGATATTTTCTTGTTTGTCACTTTTTAGAGCGTGATTTTTGGTCTATTCCCAGTCTTCTCCGCCCTTTCGTCCCCACTGGGGACGAGTGGGAAAAAAAAGTTTCGTTCGTCCCCAGTGGGGACGATTGGGACCTTTTTTCCCACTCGTTCCGCTTATAGACCAAGAGTCAAAAGGCAATAATCGCAACATTATACCTACTTAAAATATTTAAAAAAGCCTACCACAAACGGGGACGGACGCTTCTGTGAGCCTAGTATTCCAGGCTCACAGAAATACTGATCCCGCGACCAACATTTCATTTAAGTAGTTGGGTTTTAGTTTTAAACCTTTATGCAAGACGCCCCGTCTAGAGCTTATCTGCCATGTCACGTATCTGACTTTCCGCGTTGAACCCAGTCCCAGCCTGGTAGTGTACCTACATTCAGCATCAGGAACGACGAACAGAGTGCTCAAAACGATCTTAATTTCGTTTTCTGACCCCCTTCCAGTTGACAGATTGTTCTTTCACACCTTCAGTTCGAACAATAATAACATATAAATCAATAAAGTTTTATTTACTCATAATATGAGAGTTTTAAGATCATTTTGAGACTTCGTTATCAAAATATTTATGACGCTGACTGTACCTGGACCTGGAGTAGGTACTACGGCGGCCACACTTTCGGTAGCGTGCCTCCTACACTCGGTACTTTCTGCTGTCGCAGTGCTGTGCTTGACACTGTATACCTTTACTTTGTGAACTGCACAGCAGATGAGTACAAATTGTAGAAGAAAATAGAGAAAAAAAACAGATTAAAAAGTACAAAATTTTATTTGTTTCTAAAGACGACGCCAGCAGTCCTCATAATTCAATATCCGATTGCTGATGGCTATTCCACTTCCATAAGGTACTTTTTAGTTCTTTTCCTCCTCGATATACAACTTGAAAGAGACGGTCCCACTTTTCGTTATATAGCGATCCCATTCGATTGACTTCGAGCCATGGAAAGAATAGGTATTAGTTTCCCTAAAAATTATTAAACATCAATATTATGTTAGAAGACCACGAAGATAAAAAAAGTATGGGCAGCTCCCGCCTATGTATAGATAATGTATAGATTAAAAAGAAGCAAAAATAATACAAACTTGCAAAACAAGTGAACAGCATTAAAGCACAAGTGGTCAAACCGGTGCGCTTCCGGACTTAAAATTATCAAATCCAGTTTAACTTCACATGACCAGCTCGGGTCTTGCTGGCCACTGCACCGTACTGACATCCTACGGCGATTCTTTTCGTCTTGCGTCATAATTAACCGCCATGCCAGTTCTCGCACGTAGTAAGGTGGCGACGAAGCTTTCTCAACATAAATAAAGTCACATATCTTGTATTGGAACCAGCCCTTCTTTCGCGCCTCGCCTCCCTGCACAGCAAAGACACGACTTATTAATATAACTTCACGGAACAGACGATACGAGAGTTCTTGTTTAAAATCGCTGAGTGTCGCATGACTAGTAGCTTCTCTAAGGCTAAGGCGTGTTGTACACACACGTTACCACACGGGCCCTAATAATGAACGGTTCATTCGGCGTGTGTAGGCACGGTCGTCATGTTGTATGGAGCACTGCGGGAGCTTATTGACAGCCACGGCGGCGCACACGGCGACAGGGGTACCACTGTACATTTCTTTTAGACCACTTAGTTGACAGACAAGCACACGGTCCACCTGATGGGAAGTGGTTACCGCGGCCTATGGACGTATGCAACACCAGGGGCGTTACACTCTAAAGAAACCTTTTAATGCCCTTCTTGAAGAACCCCAGGATTGTAGTCGCTTGGGAAAACCACAGCAGGGAGTTCATTCCACAATTATTGTAGTACAGTCAGCGTCAATAGTAGCTGATCAAAAACTGAGTTCCAAAAGTATTGACTCTCTAATTTTTTTCAATAACCTGACATCCTTCTTTTCCATATTAATATACCTGTGTCGGATCCGGAAGGAGCCAACGTCCGAGTGCCATCACTGTGATGCGAGCGAGGACACAGAGCTGCACACGCTGACCGAGTGCCCGGCGTGGGACACGCCGAGGCGGGTCCTAGTGGCGGCTCTGGGGGTGGGAGTCCTCACACTCGCCACATTGCTCACAGCGATGGTACGATGCGCGAACGCTTGGGGTGCGGCCGCCTCCTTCTGCGAGTAAGTAATGCTCGAGAAGGAGGCGGCCGGTCGGGTCCGGGTTAGACTCCGGGCCCGGGAAGACCGCGCAGAGCGAATACGAACCGGACGTCGGAGGTCGCAGAACGACCTCCGTACTCCATGAGCGCTGGCCTGGGGGTGACCGGTGGAGCCGCCTGTCACCCTAGCAGAAGCAGGCCGCGGCGGCGGCGCAAAGTGCGCCTCCCCCTAACCGGGGCTAGATAGGGACACTGTGGTCCCCACAACCCGAAGGGGGCCATCTCGAAAGAGATGGTCCTGGGTCTGCCGGGGTGCGAGAGATATGCTTTTGGCAATCTCACCTCCGGCAACCATGGACCCAAGACGACCTGCGTTTTAGTCGGTTCGAGTCCGACATAACCACCTCCACCGGCTCCGTGGGGGTGGTATCCATGGGGATTTATCGCACGATAAAAAAATGTCTATAGGCCACGGTAACCGCTTCCCATCAGGTGGGCCGTACGCTTGACTACCACCTAAGTGGTATAAAAAAGTGCTATTCCCTAACTTTTACTAGTCGACGATCCGGCAGCAATCGATCAATCACCTCATGGAACAAGGTTGTGCTTGCCGACGATTCTATGATGGGATTTGTCGAATGCTCTACGACGAGCAGCGCTATGTTAATTTTCGCAGCGCTATTTATATTTTTTTATTGTAAAAAAAAACAACATAAGCTTAAAGATAGCTAGAAAATTGTAAGTAGACTTAAAATTAAGAGACCACTTATCCATACTTCCATACTAATATTATAAATGCAAAAGTAACTCTGTCTGTCTGTCTGTCTGTCTGTTTGTTACGCTTTCAAGCCTGAACCACTGAACCGATTTTGATGAAATTTGGTATAGGGGTAGATTAGAACATGCGAAAGGACATAGGCTATGTTTGGTCGCGATAACCGACATCCATACTAATATTATAAATGCGAAAGTAACTCTGTCTGTCTGTCTGTCTGTATGTTACGCTTTCACACCTCAACCACTGAACCGATTTTGATGAAATTTGGTATAGGGGTAGATTAGACCATGAGAAAGGACATAGGCTACGTTTGGTCGCGATGCGCGGGCAAAAGCTAGTTAACAAATACGAAAAATTCAATGTTTAAAAATGGTTGAAAAATTATTCATTGTTTCCAACAGTTCGTAAGAATGTTGGTAGATGGCTGCACCGTCGCCCTTATAGACGGATAAAAAGAGAAGGAAAATTTGGAATGATTCAAGTGTGGCTCAATAGCTCAGTTGGAAGAGCAGGCCCCCTGTAAGGGAAAGGTCGTGAGTTCGAGTCTCACTTGAGCATTTCATTTTTTCCAATGTTTATCGAACTTAAAAGTTAGCATAATAAATGCTATAAAATAATTTATTCAAATTAACAAATAAATAAAAGTTAAGGTTTTGATGACATGACCATGTTCTGACATTTATACATTCCGTAAACATTATTGACAAGGCATAAAACAAAAATCAGAACACAATATTTAAATCAAAATATTCTGAAAGTTCGACGAAAGTTGTATTCTTATTTCAGGTACTTTTGAAAATTTCTGTTATTGCTTTACTTTTGATAGATAGTTTTTTTTTTGCATTATGAAAATATTAACGTACCAAACACTTTTGCGAAGCGATATAGTCAGACTATTGTGACATATCTTGCAATGCATTTCTTTTGGACAATTCAGATACTACGTTACTATTGATGTTGACTGTACATGGGTAGATTAGAATTTAGTAAAGGACATAGGCTATGATCAGTCGCGATAACCGACATCCTCGCGGGCGTCGCCGCAGGTAACGGCTAGTAAAAAATATACATATAAAAAGTACTTAATCGATACTTGCTTCAATAACAAATTCGTCCACTACGTTCCTAGCCAACGTCGATGTCGAGAAGCCCGTCGGCAGGGGCACGTTGCACTTCTTGGACACCAAGTTCATTAGCACCGCATGGTCCTCCGACATCGTCAAGATCGAGGTTCGTTCTGAACATTCAGCGAACTGCTCCGCAGTGAGACACAGAAAGCGGATTTCTTCCACGACTCTCTTGATTTTAGAACTCTCTTCGAAAGCTAAAACAAAAAAGCAACTATGAGTCAGAATTATAAATGGTATTCAAGTAACTCCATGCATTATGGGTGAAATGGTCCTACGCAAGACGGCCGCGCGAGTATGTAACCCCATGCATTTGTTTACTCGGGAAGTATATCTTGGACCTAAAATGTTCTTTATTTTTATTTAGTAATGCCAATTCTGTGTTGTCAAAACTAAAATACTCTATAAATCTCTAAAATGGTATTATTCAGCCAGATTGTATAGTCGTTTCGTAAGAAAAGGTTTTAGACACAGTTTCGATAGCAAAATCGTTTAGTGGGCATGTTACGTGGGACTCAAACCGACTACAAGGACTACTAAGAACAGAAAAACGATTTTCGACCGTAATAACATTTTCTTAATTACATATCATTTTGCATAAACAGATGCCGCAGATCACGAATATACGAAAAAATACTCTGTTTTATGTGATGCCAATAAGGTCGAAAATTGCTTGCACTGTCGGCCGGCCGACTAATTGAGTATTCGTTTGCCTCACGGCCATGTACTGTCCGGCCAAAATCTGTCTGCGCTGACCGGAATCGGACACCCACTATAATAATCATTTTCTACGAAAAGACTATACAATAATACATTTTAGAGATTTTTTGTGTATTTTAGGTCGTTTAAACACAACTGAATTGGCACCATTATCTTACTATTTATAAACAATATAAGATTATCGCACAAAATTACTTTCACATCCGGTATTTTTATGGCTTCAATCGATCGACGGACGTGGCAATCATAAGGATCAAATTTGTCTAACAAACGTGGTAAATTAAATGAAAGGAAATGCCTCAAATCTAAACTTATAAATTTAATGCTAACGGAGCCAGCATTTTTACTCCAGGAGTCATCAGTTACCTTATCAACAATTAAGTTATCTATGAAGCATAAAATATTTCTTAAATCAGTACCTACCTACCTACTAAATGACTAAACTTTGTTTCTGGTTTAGAATGTAACATTATTGGGTAACTGCATGAGGTAACAAGTAATTTTCGATGCTTGATCGGCAACCTCTATGCGATAGGTATACTCTGGGCAACCAATCGACGGCGAGAAAATTGCCGTATTGGGTTACCTTATAACCAGGTGACCCAACCTGCGACGGCGTGCGGTTTTAGTCGGTTCGAGTCCGACATAAATATCCCTGCTGACCAGTAGGGGTATTCGCACGAAAAAGATGACAAGTAATTTTGATATGGAATTTTAATATTATTACGAGATTGCGGACGACACGCTGGTGACGGCGTGCGGGGCTACATACCGCGAAACAACCCTGAATTACCTGGCTACGACCGCCGTTGCCCAAGTCGTGAAGCGGATCCGGTGGCTGGGTCTCGAGGTGGCTCTGCATAAAACCGAGGCCATGTTCTTTCATGGGCCACGGAGCGTGCCACCGGAGGATTCCAGCCTCATAGTGGAAGACATTTCCATCGGCATCAAGCCCCAGATGAAATATCTGGGGCTTGTGCTCGACGGTCGGTGGAACTTCGGGGAGCATCTCCGAAGACTGGCCCCCAAATTGAGCGACACAGCTGCCGCTCTGGCGCGGCTGCTGCTCAACATGAGGGGTCCGGATGACTCCTGCAGGAGACTCTACGCGGGAGTCGTACGGTCCATGGTCCTATATGGGTGCTCAGATTTGATCCGTGAAGTCATAGAAATACAGTATGTGATTTTTCGGATTTTATTCAGTTCGATTACCAGGTGCGTCAAGCATGTTTCCGAAAATCTTTGAATGCAGTTTTGTTTATTTTCTAAAATAAAGGAACGCTTCCCTTCAGTGGGATTCTCTATCTCCAGTATTTCGAGTACTTCCCTTCCAGGGGGCATGAAAAACTTCCACTCTGTATATGACAGTTGATAAATTGAGGTGGTCGTGACCTTTACTATGTCTATGGTCGTGACGCAGAACGTCACTTTCGCAAAATGTCATCGTGAAAAAGGAGATGGAAAATGGTGGGCCCAAATGTAATAACTTGAGATATGATCTAAAAAATTAGTCATATTTTTCTATCTTAGAATATGAAAAGTCACCTCAATTCTCAATCTGGATGCGGAGAAATATGAGAAAATAGTTTTCGTGAGATTATCAATTGAGTAATCGATTACACTAAAATATTTGCTGTAAATAATTAACTCAAAGTAATTAAATGCACTAAATATACTTACATGCATTATAGTGCATATAATTACAGTCATATTATTAAATCAAATATCAATTTATTACTGAAAAACCAATATTAATGATTATCGATTTCATATCGATTCAAATCTCTCTTATATTTTTGTAGTCTATGTCATTGACATGGCAGCTGACTAACATTAACACTAGACAGTTGCTGACTGTTTTTGTTTGCTCATCGTTTCGTGTTTTCCAACGCGTTTTGAGTGCTTTACCGATTATTCGTCATTTTTTACGACAACTGCTTTGTATTTTACGGATTCTGACCCTTGCCCCCTGCCTACCTTGTACGACCCTTGCTTTCACCTTGGACACCGAAGTTCGCTCACACGTTTGATTTGGAATTGTTATTTTGCATTTTACCGCCGGCTTGTGGATTGGATATTATTGAAACTATGGATCGCTGTGTGAATTGTGGTATATCCACTGGTCACTGCAATACACTGGGCCGACGGCCCTTACACGATGAAACAATTCTGTCAGTGATTCGGCAATGGCTTGCACCTCAGTCTGTAAGTAAATACCTGTAACCTCATCTAACCAGCTACCATCCTGGCAGGTTTAAAATGTAAAATGTGTTTAATAGAAGGTGAACAAAGCACTATATTTAATGATTTTTTATTTTATTTTAGACATCCTTTCCCTATCCTGTTACCTACCTATCGCTTGAAGTCGTTGACGTTCATTCATATGATTTTTCAAACATTTTCTAGTAAATATAATAACTATTAGTGCAAAAGAACACATCTTGCACTTCAGGAATCAGCTGTTATTAGATAAAGATTGTAACATAACCTCACTTTTACATAATCTCTTATATCTCTATTCTCAGATTGACAAAATCCGCAGAATTTTCAATGAAAGGTTGATAATATATAAGCTATTAATTGACACCACTTTCATCTTCTTACAACTAGGCCCAAGATTGTACGTAATCATTTCAGTCTCCTTTGGTCACTCTCTTAGAATGTCACTTTCGCAAAAATGACACTTTCTTAGAATGTCACTTTCGCCCACACAAGGGCTGATCACCCGTCTGGTCAAACGTTATACTCACTGGTAGTAGTAGGAGTATACTCACCAGGCGCCCCGGGGTCCGTGGCTTGAGCTCCAGACTCTAATTGCTTAGGAGCATCGCCCACATTCTGAGTCTCTGCAACAGGATCACGACCGTTCTCTGCCTTGACCCCCTGCACAGAATAAATGATAAAACCACATGCTGCTCTTGGAATTACATAGGTATTTTTTTTTTCATAAACAATGTCACATTGTGCTCAGCAGTCCTTACCCATACCACTAGGCTACCGCTACAAAGAAAAATACGTCATGAAGTTTTAAGCTAAGTAATGTCAGCAAAAAAAAGTATTACATATTATGTCAAAAATTGCATGAATTTGATGTTGTCTTCAACTTATCCCTTGTACCTCGGCTGACCCGGGGCCAACCCTTACGGTCTGGCCCTCCTCAGGGAGAAGGGGGGGGGGGGGACACAACGGTATGTTAGGCCTTGAGGTACAGACCGGGCACTGTTAGTATTTTTAATTTCATGATTGCTCACTTTTGTAAGATGAATGCTCTCTGACTATTATAGGTATAATTGTTTCCCCAGAGCATTATGCTGTCTGATCCTAGATTCAACTAGGACGTAGTAAACAGTTTTAAGTTGACTTATTATGCAATTCATCTCGAAGACTCCTTAGTGCATAACAAACAGAAAAATGGAGAGATGAGATGAGAAAGTCTCTTGATCCCCACATGAAATAGGATCGATTGGCACCAAAAATTTGTTTTCGACCTTTAGCATTTTTCTTGCGGACTGTACGATTTTTCCAAAATCTGTGAATGCAGTTCAAAATACTTCAAAAAGTTAGGGAAGTTCTCCTAAGAACATTTTGCTGTAGGTAACTAGGACGGTTAAGGTAAGTATCTGCCTTTACTGCCCCGTTTCAGGTGTATTTTTGAAAACTGTTACAATTACGTGTCACGTCGTTTGTCCGCGATGGACTCCTTAACTACTTAAGTAAAATTTCTTATGATACTTACATTGACTTCACCGTTTAAAATGGGTTCATAGCTACTCATCTCTGAAAGTGATCGGTCACTTGGAGACTGGTCAGCGCCTCTCTCTGTGATGGTAATATTGTGAGCTTTGGCATACCGTGCAGCTGCTTTAATCAAGTTCGTCTCACTATCAATGTCCAAGTTATCATAAGAGAATACTGTCAGGACCGTTTTCAGCTCTGCATCTTCGAACGTACTGGCATTCAATACGTCCAGCGTGTCCACACAGAATATCTGAAATTTTCAGAGACATGTCAGAAACATTAGGTATATATTATGGAAATAACAACAAAAACCCCAAACAGTCGCAAATTCTGCATAGACCAATAAATCGGCACTTACAAATCGTCAATACAAAGAGAAATAAAGACTAGACCTGAGAAAACTCCAGCAAGAAACTCAGGAGCATTTTTTTTTTCAAAGAAATTAGGTATTGCTTTTGTTGAAAATTTGAAACATATATTACCTGTTCACACTTTAATAATAAGTCCTTGTCTTCATAGAGCTCTGCAAATTCAAATACTTGGCATACATTGCTTGCATCCACCTGGCGCCACAGATATCGGCTACATTCTTCAAGAAGATGCTGCAACATGTACTTTTTTGCTGCGTAATACAAGTTACATGCTTCATTAGCGGAGTTCATGTTCGCATTTCCGGTGTAGACATATCTACAAATGGAGAGATCAACTATTAAATACTGGCATTAAAGCAGCAGATTTCATTTTCCAGATCCAGAATAAATTAAGTAATCTAACTTACTTGACTAATTTGTTTTCTATTTATTAAAATATCAGTACTCACTGTAAGAGCAGCTTAAAAGTCTCCGGCTGAATATCTATTATGTGTATTGGATAACTCTTCTCCGACAAATCACCATAGAACATGGCCTCGAATACCTGCGATGCCATTGCCAAGGTCTGTTTATTACTGGCAATTACTTCTTGCTGAGGTTCAACTCCCACCAAGAACTTGCAATCCGAGAAGTGCCCTGTCTCCAACATGATGCATCCTCTTTCATTCACTTCAGCGCACAGCTGTTTATCGGTATTCCCTTTCATGACACGATGGTATAAGGAGACTACAAGCAAGAAACAAACAAATCAAAAGTTACAGTGCTAGAGGAACAATTTCTTACAGAGAGTCATATCACATAGTGCAATTGAATTTGAAACCATCAGACTCCCTACACTGCTCAATTCATATATCTTGGATCTATGAAGATAGCATAGGGTGCTACAGCGGTGGACGAGCCCAAACTCACAAGTTCAAAAATGACTTTTTACAGAGTAATTTAAAAAGTGTAATGAAACTTTTATCATTTCATTTTCGGCTTTAAGCATATAGAAATAAAGTCTAAAATTTTCATCATAACAAACTCCTACTCGGCGTCTTTCCTCAAAAATAAACTTCATTTCCTCATTTGAATCCTTGTTAGTTAAAATGTGTTAGTAAAAATGCGCTTTCTAGAGGACCCATCCTTTTCCATCTTGTGGGTACACGTAGACCATGGCTCCACGAGTCAGATCTATGTGTGCCTTTACCGCTCCCATACAGGAGATGCAGAGATAACTCGACTATTCGAATACCTGAGTCAGGCGGCAGATGATGCGCAGGAGCGGTTTCCGAACGCCGAATTGGTGTTCTGGGGGACTTTAACGCCCACCACAAGATCTGGTTGAGCTCCGCCAAAACAGACCATGCGGGAAGAGCCACTCACGCATTTGCCCTGGCGCATGACTTGACTCAATTGGTGCACAAGGTCACGAGGATACCAAGAGAGTCCGGCCTAGAGCCCTCTCTGCTAGACCTTCTGTTGACGAGTCGCCCGGACCAGTACAGTGCGGCTTTAGGTAACTCCGACCACTGTCTGGTCCGCTCCACCGTGCCCATTGTAGCGCCCCCACGACCCGTGCAGGGGAAGAGGCGTCTTTGGCACTACTCGTCAGCGGACTGGGGTGGATTGCGCGACTATTTTGCATCCATCTCGTGGGTTGAACGCTGCTTTGAGGGTAAGAACCCATCTGAGAGCGCTACTGCTGTCGCCGGTGCGATCGGTCTAGGTATGGAATACTATATCCCATACACCGATGTCACCGGAGTCCGCGGAGCGCGTCCGTGGTTCGGGCGCGAGTGCGCGGAGGCTGTTGAGCATAAACAGTCTGCGTACCGCGCCTGGGTGCGGGCGCGCGTCACACACACAGGGCTTACGTCAGGGCGGATGCCCAGCGCATAGCACTGCTGGGCCAAGAGCTCGTGGCGCATCCCACGGGTATTGGCTACTGGCCAAAGCCGTGCAAGCCAACTTCTGCCAGCCCTCGCTGCCCCCGCTGAGCAATCCCGATGGATCTCTGGCCCATGAGCCGCAAGAGAAAGCAAATTTGCTGGTCAATCTCTTCGCGGCCAACTCCCGAGTCGATGATTGTGGTATGCAACCACGGACAATGCCCACTGGTGACCACGCAATGTCTGATATCCGTATCAGGCAACGCGATGTCCGTGCAGTACTGCAATCACTCGATGTCCGGAAAGCCAGTGGTCCTGATGGTATTCCAGCGGTTGTACTTAAAAAATGTGCAGCGGAGTTATCTCCTATGCTAACGCGGCTGTACCGACTGTCCTACAGTTCGGGTACAGTGCCTTCGGCTTGGAAGGAGGCGAATGTCCAGCCGATCCCCAAGAAGGGGGATCGCTCGGACCCAGCCAACTATCGACCCATAGCCGTCACCTCAGTGCTGTGCAAGGTGTTCGAGCACATCATTAACACACAGCTCATGCGCCACCTAGAGGTTCACTCCTTGCTTAGTGACCGGCAATACGGTTTCAGACCGAAACGGTCAACGGGTGATCTTCTGGCGTACGTGACCCACCTTTGGGGTGAGGCTATGGAAAAGCACAGTGAGTCACTGGCAATTAGTCTTGACATCGCCAAAGCTTTCGATAGGGTATGGCACAAATCGCTTCTTTCCAAGCTACCAGCCTTTGGCCTGCCTCCTAGACTGTGTAACTGGGTTGCAAGCTTCCTGCAGGGGCGCCGTTTTCGCGCCCTTTGTGATGGACGAGCTTCGGAGTTCTTGCAGGTAAATGCTGGCGTGCCGTAGGGTTCCGTCTTATCTCCTACTCTCTTTCTTCTGCATATCAATGACATGCTCTGTAACGGAAACATTCACTGCTATGCAGACGACAGCACCTGACACGGGAGTTATTACGCACATCCTGCGGCCAAGCAGTCTGATATCGCAGAAAAAAGGCAGCTTCTTGTCACTGAGCTGGACCGGATCCTGGACCACATTTCTCAATGGGGCGCTAGGAACCTGGTCGAGTTCAAGGGACACTCATTATACCTACTGCTACAATTGCGGCCTCGCCTAGGGGGTGGTTCGGGTACTATGCCGCGTCTATCTTTTGGATGTTGTCTCTCTTCTTAGGGGGGGGGGGGCGTGCGTGAAGAATCGAGCTGGTATACCGCGAGAGGCTCGTTGAGGCAAGGTTCTAACGCGGTTTACTATAGAAAAAAATATATGTATTTTATAAGTTTAATGAATAAAGAGCAATAATAATAATAATTAATTTCAGACGTATGTCGGGTTCGCTTAAGAATCGTGCCAATCGAATTGAGAATACTTAGGGGTTGTATTAGATAGGGGTTGGTCTACCCTTCTCAAAATTACCCCTCCCTCCCCGCGGAAATGCGTGGTTTTTTTAAGGGTTTTTTAAAGTTTCGTGTGTAACGGAACGAAGTAATGTGTGATAAAACGCTATATTATTTTTTTTATACGTTATAAAATATAGTTTATTTTAATAATTTTACCATTTGAATATATAATATACGCTTTTTTTATAGAGGACACGTCAATTTGACTTCACCTCGCGTGATGTTAAGATGGGGACCCATCCATAAGACCTGGAATTCCCTGCCAGCTCACGTGTTTCCTTCTTCCTACAGTCCCGGGTCCTTTAAGCGGGGCGTGAAAAGGCATCTAATGAGGCCGTCAAGCTGAGTGCCACCACTGTTAACATGGTAAATGTTTACGATGGTGACCCTCTTTCCGAGACTTTGCCTTTAGCTTAACATCAGGCGAGGTGAAGTCAAATTGATGTGTCCTGTATAAAAAAAAAAAGGCAAAGTCTCGGAAAGAGGGTCACCATCGTAAACATGTATTTCGCACGTGCGCTCACTTCAAGAATCCGAATGGAATAACATCGGCAATCTGGCCAGTTGCTGGGAGTAGCAGCGGCGATGTGGTCACTGGGGATCAGGTGGACGCAGTGTAAAAAATTCGTTTGATGCTCTGATGAACATTTAAGATTGCAATAATTAATAAAAATAAAAAAAATGTTTTTGGTGAAACGAAACGCACGCCTCCTCAATTTTGTGATGTGACCAATGATATACTATAACATCATTGGATGTACCGTACAACATGCGTACAACACTGTCGTGTCGTAGTATCTATCGCATTCCGTTTCGATTTCCCGACTCTGAATGTTCTGTTCTGTCCGTGGGTGCATGGAGTACGTACATGGGGGTGGGGAGTTTAGTCGCGTTTGGTCCAATTGTCAAAAAACTAAACTACTTGGATACGTTAGGTTAGAAGGCTTTCAGGCCTTCGTGGTATTTTTTTTTATAACCACCCAGAAACAGGATAGAAAGTCCGTGATATTTTCCTGTTTTTGAAAATTGGACCAAACGCGACTAAATGGGATGGGGGAGTAGGTATATGGGGATCGGAGTTCTCTACACATCAGAAACTTACAATACTTAAGGCTTTGCCAAACAGAACGCGTTATTATCGCGCGTATAACGCGCGTCAGGGCGCTAACCTAACGCGACGCTATGACGCCGAGCTGTGTTGTACTGCGATGGTGATGTACCGCCAAACAGAGCGCCAGCGCTAGCATCAATCAAATCACGCAGCGCTCTGTCGCGGCGCTAGGACGCTATAACGTCCAGCGTTGTATTTTTTTACAGATTTTGTTTTAGCGTCGGCGTGAATGTATGTTAATTAATGCATAATGTCCGAAAATTTGATAGAAAAAAAGAAAATACATATCCTTATACAATACAAAGGATAGTTCTTATAAGAATATAACAATTAAGACAAAATTGTGGGAAAAAATCAGAAAAGAAATTTAAAAAAAAAATTTTCTCTGTGACCGTGATAGAGCATATAAAGTTAATAATTCTTCCTCATCAGAATCACTCGACATCTCAAATAACGAACAATCTTTTCACACTCTCCTATCGATCTGTAGTGCTCTGGCGAATAATGGTACGTCGCGTAGGAGCGTCCTTAAAGGCCTTAGTCCTTGTTAGTTACATCAAAAATATACTTTTAGGTTAGTTTATGAAAATATTCATAACTTAAAACCTCCCGGACAATAACTTCAGGATGCTGTTGGTGCTGCCTAGCAGTCTATTGGACATAGACGCGCTCCGTTTTCTTATCATGGCATAGAAATCATCGCAATATGCCTCCGCGAACATATAATGATGAGCTACAAAACCTCGGCAAGTTGAGCAGCACCCGGAAGGCATTGTTGTATTGAACGCGTAGTGCGCTGTACGCCCGCTGCGTGTAGTTGGTCTTGGTCCACAGGCTGCACGTGTAGAAGGGCTGGCAGAAGGTACTTATGCTTTGAAAAGTATTAACTTGACTGTTGTATACGCAAACCTGCGCGCCAACATACAATACTCCGGGCGGACAGCGCCCTACGCCCATTTATGCCTCATAAAATATTATATTTGTTTTAAAAATTGGTACTTACATTTAATCAAGATATTAATGTAGAATATATCAGAAAATAAGCTCAATAGAGAGTCGATACTTAGTGTTTATAATTTGTTAGAATCACTTATTTTAAATATTGCTATTTGCTTGCTTTGCTATTCAAACATTTTCAAACAAACAAAATCAAAACTTTTTTCTTTTTCTTTTTCTTTTTAATTTATTTAACAGATAAAGGCTGTATTGGATACGCAAAACTTTTTTCTGTTCTGCAGTGTTGCCAATGAGCAGCGTCCTGGATACCCCAGAAACCTGACTGATAAATAAATCTATGGGATTGTTAGCGTCCCATGTCGCACTTTATAATGTTAGAATTGACTGTTGAGTAGGTAAATAAAATGCTTGATATACGTAAGACATTTATACAGTTTACACTTGTTCACTTAGATGTTATTCTACTGTCTAAACAACAAAGTTCACCAAACAGAGTTCACAACACAAAGGCAGAGTTACATTATTACACAAAGACAAAGAGATGCTGAAACTAGTTAACTGACGCCAAGCATAAATCGACGCCACTTGAAACTTAGCGCGAGAGAGGGGCAGTTTTTTATGGGAACAAACCGTCTCCCGAAGCTACGCTTAGTGTTGCCAGTAATATTATCATCGTTCAGAAATATTGAAACTTATACTAAATAGTACCTAGTTATGTGTACATAATAACTACAAATCAATAAAAGCACAGATTAATAAAGAACTAAAGGGGATGCCCTTTCCCCAATTTATGTGTCATTAAATCAATGGGTGCCAACCCGTCCACCTACTGGAGTTTCCCACTGGTGGGTGGACGGAACATCGGAATGACATCTCTCGCCGACCGAGGACGGTTGCAGTTGGGTAGACGACTGCTCTCTCTGATAGATAGGGAGATTCAAAAAAATTGTACAACTCTAATTTTGGCCTGTCCCTCAACAATTATAGGCTTCTTAGTTGAAGATTCACATATTTCATTATGTTGACGGTCTTTGGCATCCGCCTAACCGGACTATGGCTCAGCTGACTACTGACCGAGTTTCAGCCCAGCTGATTTGTGGTCAGCTGTTGGTGGGGTCACTGACCCGTGAGGTAGGTACTGCCCTAATATCTGTGCCAGCTGGCTGATGCCCCTAGACCGGCCAGGTTCACTGCTGAACCGTTGTACCGTCGCTAGGGTGCTCTGACTACTTGGACCGGAGGGTTACCGTAGCCAAGGAAGAAAAGACAGAGCGAAGAGGAACTGTATTTATTCACAAAATGGGGCTAGATATATTGCCAAATTTATCGTTAACCCGACATTAATTCATCGAGCTTATAAACTATGTTACACCAATCAGAAGAGGTTATTTATTTACATAAGAAATCCTTAAAGCTATTATATACAATATAGTTACAAATTCTGCCGTGTGGCGCTTGTGTCGCGGGTATACAACGTGTTACAGAAATGCGCGGTCATTTTCGGGGGACGCATTAGGTGCGATATAAATAATATGTCGGTGGGGGTATCAAATCCGATTTACTTGCTATGACGTAGAAAAATAATTTTCTTTTTTATCGACCATGTGTAAACTAGTGGAAATTGCCGATAAACGCACAACACTAAAAAATAACCAGGCCTCCAACCGCTGGAGCGCGTTATTACAAATGAACTCTACGGTTTGAACCCGAGTAGGTTTACCACACGATCTAAGTTAATAGGCTCTGTCTCACTATCATCCTACTCACCTTCTAGCTACGTAAATATTTTGATGTTATCAGGCAAAGAAATTCTGAAACCGCTTATAACTTGTTAAAATAGTATAAAAATGATAACAAGATTCACTTTAAGCAATAAGAAGACATTTTATTATCCTGTAATCATCCATGCTGAATGTTTGCCTTGTCTCAAAATTTCCTTTACCTAAGGTTAACCTACATTCAATACCAGGAGCCGTGGATCACCGAAATCCCTGATACGCCCCCTAATATTTAACTTTTTAAAATTGGTTCCGTACCCAATTTTAAACTTCCAATGTGCGCCATGCATGGTCATGATACGCGATCTGGCCTTCTGCATCCATTATTTAAGTTTTTTTATTGAAATGTCATACAAAGTTTGTCACATAGTAAATAGTAGGTAGAGATCCTTTGAAGCGGCGAGTCTCCTAGCCGGATCGCCACCGTGGATCCTGGAAGCGAGATTCTGCGGCACTGTATCGGTTCCGTAAGGAGGCGTGGGAGGGGGGATACGACGATCCGAAGACATTCGGGCCGAGAGATCCCGGCTCCACCGGATCATGGTGGCGGAGTGGGAGCGACGACTTGAGCAACCACGCGCAGGGCATGCCGTCATTGAGGCGGTAAGGCCCATCATGGGGATTCCATTCGGCTAGAGAGGCCACATGGCAGCCTCTCGTATCGACTGACGCAGATTATCACCGGGCACGGGTGCTTCGGTCGGTATCTGTGTCGGATCGAAAAGGAGCCAACGTCCGAGTGCCATCATTGCGACGCGAGACACGCTCACCGAGTGTCCGGCATGGGCCGGTCCGAAGCGGGAGCTAGTGGCGGCCCTGGGAGTGAGAGTTCTTACCCTCGCCACCTTGCTCACAGCAATGGTCCGCTGCGCGGACGCGTGGGCGGCCGGCCTCTCCTTCAGCGAGCAGGTAATAGTCGTGAAGGAGACGGCGGAACGGGAGAGGCGGCGCGAGCGAGAGACACTCGCGGATCGCGCCACTCGCGCGCGCATGCAACTCGGGCGTCGGAGGGCGCTGACTGACCTCCGGCCCCCATGAGCGCGGGCCTGGGGGTGACGGGTGGAGCCGCCTGTCAGCCCAGCAGAAGCAGGCCACGGCGGCAGCGCGCTGAAAAGCGCGCCTCCCCATTCCGGGGGCGAGTCGGGGACCCCGTTGCCCCCCCTGGCCCTGGGTCAGCCGGGGTGCGAGGGATATATCGATGACAACCTCACCTCCGGCCTAGCACCACGACCCACAGTCGGCGTGTGGTTTTAGACGGTTCGAGTCTGAAATAACCTCCCCTTCCGTCTCCGGTAGGGGAGGTATCCAAGGGGATTTCCGCACGAAAAAAAAAAGTAGGTAGAGATCGACCTATCTTAAACAGAAGCCTTTAATTCCAAACTTTTAGATAGGTACACGATACATGGTGGTGCTTAGTCGGGAAACGACGCAGCACACCCTGGTAACGGAGACGGTAGCACCTCTCTCCAAAGGCTGCTGCTCAATCCCGACCGAGGCGGAAGGGGCCCTGTAAAGGGTTGCTACGGTTTTTTCACGTGCTGACTGGCAGAAGACACGGTAGAGAGCGATAAAGGCTCAAATAGCTGTTTGATTCTTCGGTAGGGGTGACAAGTGCGGCCACCTGTCACCCCAGCAGAAGCATCGCGCCGCGGCGGCAGAGGGCCCCTCCTGTCCGCGTTTAAGATGGATACACCGTACTTTCCAATATCGAGAGTATCTCAATAGCGCAGAGGGCCCAGATTTTGTTAACCAGTAACATAAATAACGGCACTGTACAAGGTTTACAAAGAACTTTACCCGGATAGCATAGACTTTGGGAGGTCCTTCATAAGCGTTCGTTAAAGTAACATTCATTGCGGAACCCTAAAATATTTCATAATAATAAAATATCGTCTCTTTCACTCTAAACTGCCACGCCCCTCCACGCCCCTTATTTATGCTTGATTCCGTACCGGTCTATATTATTTAATGCAAAACTATCAAAATCACTTTTCATAAAGGATAAATAACAAGCAAAGTGAAGAAAAAACATATTCGAATACCAGGATAGCATAAATTTTAAGAGCCGTTTCATTCAAATTACAAATGCTACGGTACCCTAAAATAATTGATAAGAAAAAACATTTCTCTTTTTTTCTGTACCTACCTAAATAGGGTAAACTGACCAATACCTTGCCATGGTCACAACTTTTTTCTGCAATACAACTGTATTACCTATGCTTAAGTTTTTTTCGAACATGGTTAGAAACAACGGATTAATCTTCAGTCAGTGTATCTTAAGACAAATAATTAGCGACGTATTTTTATTAATTTATTTTTAGTACTTACGTATTAAAGTTATGCAATTTTGTGTGAAGAAATGTTACGAAATTAAGGGTGAACGTAGGTATTCTATCTGAATAAATAGCGAACTTACTACCTTCAAATACCTACTTATTTACGTGTGAAACAAGTTAAAAGAAAAGCAACAGTACACATAAACTCGAGTAGTAATACGATATTTTTCCGAGTAAGTACAACGCTGATGAGTTCCTTTACATTCAAACGTGTTATCTCATTCAATTGTCCAATCCAAAAAAACTTTAAAAAAATGGCTCAGTCATTTTTAATATTAAAATATTTTAACTGGACGAAATTCAGTACATTTACCCTAAATTAATAGGTGAAACGTTCGCCGCGGAGTCCTTTGAAGAAGCCGCAGTGCGTGCCGGCGTTTTTGACAAAATGCCGCCAAGGTTACCGTAAAAGAGTGCCGCAAAATAATTGGTTTTTAACTGAACGAATAGGTAAACATCAGTGTTGCCATAACTGATTTTATGAAATTAAACATACGATTGTTTAAAAATGTTAGAACCAGGGTGGACTAGAATAGTATGTAATACAAATTGGTAGATTAGAATGTATTTTACGAATTTATCCTTTTAAAAGACGAAAAGCGGTATATTTGCTTTGCGTCTTGTCATTCGCAAAGTAGGTACGGACGCAAATAAAAATATTGCGCCAATATCATGAATTGAATAGGTTAATGAGTAACTGCTTACCTATTTCTTAAAATTTCTTTAAAATATTAGTAATCATTGCAATTACTAATATTCCCCTAACACCACCAACTAAGCTAAATAACTTGTACCTAACTTGGACTGGATTCACGTCGGTATCGCGGTAGTGTTTTTTCATCTTAGCGTTAATCCCAGTCGCAACCGAAGCTTTCAGCTCGGAGTCTGGGGTCCGCTTTACCAGTCTCACGGTGGATTTGACAGAACTTCGATATTTTCTGTGCAACGACTGCCATCTGATCTCAAAAAACGGTAGTGTAATGGCTAGGTTGAATCCTAGCCATTACACTACCGTGATACGATAGCCTAACCTTTGATTTTAAGTAGCAAGGAGCAAGGCCTAGTTTGACCACTGAGCCAGCTATTAGGTAGGTTAGTTAGTAGGTACCTAGTTCTACATTCAGATTCTTAGCGCGAACAAATAGATAACAAATAGCAAACAAAAATTCTTGCTTTATTTAGTAGGTACCAAATGCAATTTGAGAACAAATGTAATATTGTTCTCCAGAAGGGATTTTTTTAACGATTAATTAGTTTTATGCACCTTTAAATTAAAACGAAGATATGTGAATATTTTTGAAAACTAAATTGTTGTTGTTTAAAATTCTACGTAATTTTACCTTAATTATTAGGTGGCAACATTCGTAAGTACTTGTTCCAACTCTTTCTGTTTGTTGATTTGTTGTAGTCGGTGTTTTGTTGTTGCGTGAAGATGTCGGTTTTCAGTAATAGCGAATATTGTGAGATGAAGCTTTGTGTTGGTGTAGCGGATGGTATGTGATAGCCTCGTCGGCTGTACAGTGTAAGATTTGTGGACGGAAAGGCCAGAGGGTGACCGACGGCGACGGCGTCTTCCCTCTTTGGAGTGTTTTAGGAAGATGGTGAATCGTCTTTAACACACTGGAAGTTTTCGTAACTCTTCTTCTCAAGGATGACAACCTACGACATGCACTGCTTTAGAAGAGAGAATTCTTGAGAATTTTGAAGCAGACCCGAGAACGAGTACCTGTCTAGCCCAGCGAGCTGTATCGCTTCTTGGAGTTAGGTACTAAGTGGTACATACCAGGTACATACCATTTTTGGCGCACTCGAGAACTGTTTTTGTGACCTAACATAAGTGATAGTTAAAACTTGTGTGGTGATCGTGAAGTGATAAATTAGGCATTGTGCATTCCTATGGCTGTACACTTATCAGTACCAGGTTAGGTACAACACCGCTTCGCTGAAAGTAGACCTCGGTAAGTGATAATTCAAAACATCTCTGATTTCTAAGCTCCACAGTGCCTAAGCGCGCGCGCGGCAAACGTAGATCAGCTGGGTACCAGGCGTACAGAGAGTAGAGATTTTACAGAGGTTATTGGACTCTATTGAACTTATCGCAAAAGGACAAAATACAATAGTGTTGTGACCTACCCCTATTACTAATCTATCGAATAATTTATTGAATTTTAAAATTTTGTATGAAAATTAACAATGCTATCACTTTATTACTATTTGTACTTTGGTCGGTACGTAGGAACTCGTTATCAGGCATATGTAACGACCCTTAAATATGACCACGCCTTTCTGTAACACGCTGTATAACTGACACACGTAAAAGGCGGCTGCTTCTGCGGGTGTGTCGCATTGATGGAAATTGTTCGCCGCGCGCAGACGTGTTTGCGGGGTCCCGCGCGCTGATTATGTCCCTACAGGTACCCCCCTCTAAGAGAAACGTACGTTTGGTTTTACCTTTCTTCCCGTACGAGTCATGTAAGGGTCTTGTTTGTTGTTGCTGGCAGAGCTGGCACTTGTAGTTTTTTTGGAATTTGTAGTCGTAGAGTATTTGGAATTGGGTGGACTCGATGACGTAGTAGGTTCGCGAAGTATATTTGTTGCTGGCCCCGTGCTCCGAGATTGCGGTTCGTCTGTTTCAGGGGTCTCGTTATATACATACGCTGGCTTCAGTCTCTCTATTGATACTTCGTAACCGAGGAATTGGATTTTTTTCTTGCCGAACTCGCACTTTTCGATGTTGAGTGTTACGCCATAGTGGTTTAAACGTTCTAGAACTTTCTTTACGTTGTTTTTGTGTTCTTCTTCGTTTTCTCCCGAGTAAATGAGTAGGTCGTCGATGAAGCAGAAACAGATGTCGTCAAGGCCGCGTAGTACTTCGTGCATGAATCTTTGAAATGAAGATGAACTATTCATTAGGCCAAACGTCATGACCTTGAAAAAAAATGCGCCGAAGGGTGTGGTGATAGTTGTTTTTGCGGCGTCTTCTTTTTCGATAGGTATACTGTAATATGCCATTTTCATGTCGAGCTTCGAGAATAGTACTTTACCATGTAGTTGGTAGGTAAAATCTTGTATTCTGGGTATCGGATATCTGTCGGGAATTGTGACAGCATTTAGTCTTCTGTAGTCACCACATACACGTAAAGAACCATCTTTTTTCTTTACCACGTGCAGTGGACTGGCCCATGGGCTGTTAGCTGGTTCGCAGATGCCCATTTCCATTAGTTTTGCGAATTCTAACTTGGCAGCTTTGTACCTATATGGTGGAAGTGGGCGTGGTCGGGAGTATATGGGCGGTCCTTTTGTTTCTATACGGTGAGTGACGTTGTGTTTTACTGTTGATTTGATTGTCATGGGTCGTAAAATGTCTGGGAATTGCTTCAGAATGTCGTGATATGCGTGATTTTGGTTGATAATGTAGACTGATTCTTCTGTATTATGTATGCTAATAGTGTTCACGGTGAGATCTGTGACACTATCGATGAGTTTCTTCTGATGCAAGTCTACTAATAGCTTGTGTTTTGCTAGGAAATATGCGCCTAATATTGAATGACATCGGCAACAGTGAATGTCCACTTGTAGCTTCTACGTAAACCTAAGTTGAGTTCTAGTGTCCGCTCGCCATAGGTACGAATTTGGGTTCCGTTTGCAGCAAATAATTTGTAATTGCTTTCAGTAGACTGTGAATACTTTTTGTTTCTTGCGGCTAACACTGAAATATCAGCTCCCGTGTCGGTGAGGAATTTTTCTTTATTGTTTCTGTCTATTATACATAGGCGGTGGCTTTGATTACCATCGACACCCGCCACTGTCGATGTCTTATTTAGTTTTCCTGTTGCTTATTTGTGTTCGGTTTCGTATTGGAATTACTTTTGGCACATGGCTCTGCACATTTACGAGCATTATTGCCAAATCGTAGATGATAATAACATAGCCAGTCTGGGTCGCCCGGCTGCCGACGCGTGCGCGAACGTGAACGCGCCTGATAGTTTCGCCTGTCGTCAAAGCGCTCGTTGTCGCGTGGTTGGCGGTAGGCGCTTTGCGTCGTCGGTCGAAATTGATTCGAACGTAGGTCTGCTACTTCGAGGAATAATTTCTCTATTTGTTTCGTAATTAAGTCGAGTTGTAGTTTTTCGACCGTAGATGTAGCAACTGTTTCGTTTTGTCTTTGTGATGGGTTTGACACGGGTATCGATGTAGTTATGGCTGCGGCTGTGATGGGTTCGAAATGTTCTATCATTTTATCAGCCATGGCGGCTAGGGTTTCAAGTGATGATTCTGTATTTACTGATAATATGCCGCGTATTTGAGTCGGTAAATGGTTCAGCCATATGACGCGTAGTGCTTCATCTGTTAGTAATTTTCCACTTAGTTCTCGCATTTTACGTAGCAGCTGACTCGGTTTTGAATCGCCTAGTTCAAGACCACTAAGTAATTTTTGCAGCTGGCGATGATCAGATTCCTGATACGTTGATATGAGTCTTTCTTTTAGCACGGTGTACTTGCCGGTAGCAGGTGGGTTGAGAATTATGTCTGCAATCTGTTCTAAGTCGTTGCAACCCAGTAGTGGCATTACTAGATTGAATTTCTGCTCTTCTCCTATTTTGCTCGCCGCGATGGCCGCTTCGAATTGAGCAAACCATAATCGCGGGTTTTGCCGCCAGAAAGGTGGTAGGCGCGCCGGTAGTGATATCATAGCGACGTTGCTGTTGTTGCCAGGTGTGTTACTACCAGGTGTGATTTCTTCTTTAGACATGATGTACGTAGGTTGTTGCACTCGGTATTGCAATCAGCTGATGCGTGCGTGCAAAAGTGCGTATGATGCCGTAGGTACGTCGGTATCAGCTGTTCGGGTTTGTCAGGGGTCACCAATGACGGTCTTTGGCCTCCGCCTAACCGGACTATGGCTCAGCTGACTACTGACCGAGTTTCAGCCCAGCTGATTTGTGGTCAGCTGTTGGTGGGGTCACTGACCCGTGAGGTAGGTACTGCCCTAATATCTGCGCCAGCTGGCTGATGCCCCTAGACCGGCCAGGTTCACTGCTGAACCGTTGTACCGTCGCTAGGGTGCTCTGACTACTTGGACCGGAGGGTTACCGTAGCCAAGGAAGAAAAGACAGAGCGAAGAGGAACTGTATTTATTCACAAAATGGGGCTAGTTATATTGCCAAATTTGTCGTTAACCCGACATTATTTCATCGAGCTTATAAACTATGTTACACCAATCAGAAGAGGTTATTTATTTACATAAGAAATCCTTAAAGCTATTATATACAATATAGTTACAAATTCTGCCGTGTGGCGCTTGTGTCGCGGGTATATAACTGACACACGTAAAAGGCGGCGGCTTCTGCGGGTGTGTCGCATTGATGGAAATTGTTCGCCGCGCGCAGACGTGTTTGCGGGGTCCCGCGCGCTGATTATGTCCCTACAATGTTATTAATTGAAATCTATTTTAATTTAGTTAAAACTAAATATATTCTGATTATTTTACTAAAACCACAGTATAACCAGGGATCTTACAGTAGTTCATCGCGTTTGAGTTTGTGGTAGTAATGTAACAAACCGTATGTATTCGGTACTGAGTAACGGGTTCGCCTTCAAGTACTCAGTAACGAAACGTTACTTACGAATCCACTTCGTTACTCGCATGTTTCGTATCGTATGGGTAATATGTATCTATGGGTAGTCAAGTACCGAACGTTGGTGCGTACGAATGACAGAAGATATACGTGTCGTCTTGGAAAACGCACACAAGTGTTTGCGTTTACTGAGGCAACAATCATCTTATTCATCGTCATCATCATCATCATCAATCATCTCATTTATCGTCATCATTACCAATCATCTCATTCATCGTCATCATCATCATCATCATCATCAATAATCTCATTCATCGTCATCGTCACCAATCATCTCATTTATCGTAATAATCGTCGTCATCGTCATCATCATCAATAATCTCATTAATCGTCATCATCACCAATCATCTCATTCATCGTCATCGTCATCATCGTCATCATCATCATCAATCATCTCATTCATCGTCATCATCGTCATCGTCATTATCATCAATAATTTCATTCATCGTCATCATCAACAATCATTTAAACAATAATACAAAATAAGACTTGACTAAAGGTCCTAGCAACCGTGTTATAAAATCTCTTTAAAAAAACCATCTATGTTGCTTTTTCATTAAATCGAAGCATAACACGGCATACAAATACGCATACGAAATACGATTTGATTCGTTGTCAGTAAGTCTCCCAAAGAGGAGGGTAGTAACCACGGCTGCCTCCGCATCTATGAATTCGTGGTCGACGTCGCAAAGAAAGTAATAAAAATATTAAAACATCTACTATGACATTCGGCGCATGGAACGTGCGAACACTTCTAGACCGCGACTCTAATGCTTGTCCTGAGCGAAAAACTGCCATCTTATCCAGGGAACTTTGTCGCTATAATGTAGATGTAGCTGCACTAAGCGAAACACATCTTGCTGATGAAGGTGAACTGGTAGAGCACGGCGGTGGATATACTTTCTTCTGGAAAGGTACCGCTGCCTCAGAGCCGAGACGGTCAGGTGTCGGATTCGCGATCAAAATTCAACTTGTGAAGTGTCTAGACCAGTGGTTCTCAAACTTTTTAAATGACGGAACCCTTTTGGGAAGCAAAATACTTGATGGAACCCTACAATAAAACAATTATTTTTATAAGTGTATTCTTTATTAATCAGCATAATAAAAGTACAATGTATCAGTTACTAATTATTATTTACTTCACCACTTGGTAAGGACAATAATAGAAAACATTAAAAAAGAAAAAAATCTAACTAGTGGGAGGTATGAAACTGTTTTTTATTTTTCATCAATTGCTTGATATCAGGTTTGATGGAAGAAAGTTGGAGTCTCATATCAGCTTCGGCGTCCAGTCTATTGCGATATTTTGTTTTCGTGGCTGCGTAGGTAGAGAATCCTGTTTCGCACAAATATGTAGTTGGGAACGGGAGAAGAATATCCAGAGCCATTTGGCCAAGCATTGCATATTCATCTTGGATTCTGCACCAAAAATCATTAAGAGGCGTCGTTTTGAACAATGACTCCATACTTGTGTCTGATGACATTTCTAAAAGAGATTCATATATCTCATTTGACATGTTTTCAGGCTTTTCCAAGTTGGGTAAAAAAGGATTATGAATCCAGGAGTTCACTTTAATTTTTGTATTGTGTTCTTCGGGAAAATACTTTTCAAAAGATGCGCGCATCGAACTGAGATATTGGACCAATTCTTCAAACACATTATCTTCAAACATTTCTGAGTCGTTTTCGCTAACAAACTCACTGAGTAACGTAAAACTTTCTATTTCTTTCTTACCAATGCAAATGATCCAAAAATCTAATTTTCTTTTAAAAGCAGTTATTTTATTATAGGCCTGAAACACTGTTGTCTGTTTACCTTGCAACGATAAATTTAATTCGTTAAGTTTTTGAAAGATATCCGCCATAAAAGACAATCGGAACAACCAAGTTTTATCATACAAACGGTCCTTCAAATTAAAAGAAGTATCTGCTGAAAGAAACATTTGTAACTCGGCTCTAAGTTCAAATAGCCTTGTTAAAGTTTTTCCCCGAGACAGCCATCGCACTTTTGTATGGAGCAGCAGTGTTTTATGTTTGCTGCCATAATCTTCACACAATAATGAGAACAATCGGGATTGTAGTGGTCGTGATTTGATAAAATTAATTATTTTTACCGCTTCATCCATAACTAATTTTAGATTAGACGGCATTTGCTTCATCGCAAGTGCTTGTCTATGCAGAATACAATGACTGGAACTACAATTAGGCGCTTTATTTTTCATTCGTGACACTGCTCCTGCTGTTTTACCTGTCATCGCCTTGGCCCCATCTGTACAAATGTCAATGCAATTGTTCCAACTGAGATTATGTTCTTCAAAAAATATATTTATTTTATTAAAAATTTCTTCCCCGGTAGTGTTTGTAAGCAGCGATGAACACATAAGCATGTCTTCTTCAAAAGAACTTTTATATGGATATCTCACAATAACCAGCAGGATAGCCAAACCAGCGACATCAGTCGACTCGTCCATTTGCAAAGCGAATCGTGTATTTTGTAGACGTGTAACTAGTTCTTGTTTGACGTAGCTTGCCAGATCATGGATTCGTCGTGAAACAGTATCGTTTGATAGCGGAACAGTAGAAAGATGCTTTGCAGATTTTTCATCAAGCATACATTTTGTTATGTCTAATACACATGGTTTTATTAATTTCTCAGCGATAGTGTGCGCTTCACCTGCTTGTGCAATGCGATAGCTAACTAAATATGATGCCTCCGTGGCCTTTTCGTTGGTAGTTTGTGTTACATGCATCATATTTTTTTGACTTTCTAATTAACTGATATTTTTTGCGAACAAAAAATTCTTTATTCTTGTCTTTAGTCTCGGGGTGTACGGTTTCTAAATGTCGACGCAATTTGGCAGGTGCCATGGAACTATTAGGAAGCAGTTTACTACAGAGCATGCAGAGAGGTGAGCCGTTGGAATCAACAAATCCGAAACTGATATAAGATTCATCATACTTCCTTTTTTTCGTCTTTGAAACCGTCGAGCTTGACGTCGTGGCACTCGTGGCATCATCTTCTGGATCGGTGATTGCTAAATTCTCCGCGCGCATTGCTTTTGAACATTCAGCGTCATTAGATGTTGTTGGAACACGTTTAACACCTTTAAGCCAACGTTCCATTCTTCTTTATTTATAATGTTACAAGTCAGGATAGTGGGGTTTAAATAATGCACAATCGTTACTGCGTATAAGAGACTAAATTTAGAACCTACAGGGAAGAAATGTATAAAACTGAGACAACAGAATACAGCAGGCAGTAAAACAATGAACACTAGTTTCTCGCTAGCGAGCTTGTAAGTAGGTAGTAACTTATCGCTCCGAACGCTAATCATCAACTGACGACGCCAACGCGCGATCGCCGCTTTTATACTTAGTCCTAGACTCGATCTCAAATATTCTCGAAAATACTCGAGTCGGCACCTTTGATAAACAAGAAGCAAAAATAAAAACAGAAATTTAAAAATAGCGTTGTAAACAATATCGACTTTATCCTTTGAAGTTAGAGACGAAAGTCGCTTGTTGACAACTATAGCGTCTAATTCAGAGGCGGCTTTTATCAAAGAGACTGAGCGCTTACAAGTATACTACCCGCTCGTTTTAAGTTTGCCGCTGGCGATAGGTATGAGTGTATGACGTTCGAAATTTTTTATTTAATTGTAACAATAAAAATTGTGTACGTTAGATATTTGGGTAAAACTATGACACATTATAAGTTTTGTTGTCACGTGGGGGAGGGTACGCGCATTCCACAGACCGGCAAACTTAGAGCGAACGCGTTGTACAAGTATAAAATTGTTGAGACCAAACTTATGAGATATTGTACCAGCTAATGTAAAAGCTTATACAAATACAAATAAATAAATAAATAACATTCATAGCGTTTTGTCTCCGCGCGGCCGCGGAGTCCGCACAGCCGCGGAGCGACCAGAGAGAGGTGTTTTAATTTTTTTATTTCTAAATTCTTGCGGAACCCCGACAGAGGTATCACGGAACCCTAGGGTTCCGCGGAACACACTTAGAGTATAGCTGGTCTAGACGAATATCCTGTCCACATATCTGACCGCGTGACCACTTTGCGCCTTCACTTGCGTAATGACAACTATCTTAATGTCATCAGTATTTATGCACCAACGTTGGATAAATCTGATGACATTAAAGATCAGTTCTACGAGGAGTTGACTCAATGCCTCGATAGCATTCGTCCCAAAGAACAGATACTTCTACTGGGGGACTTCAATGCCAGAGTCGGTCGAGATTATGACGCTTGGCCCAGGGTCTTGGGTAAGCATGGGATTGGGAATATGAACAGCAATGGCCAACTGCTGCTCAGCCTATGTGCGCAATTTGAACTAGCGATCACAAACACAATGTTTAGACACCCCGCTAAGCACAAAACCACATGGATGCACCCAAGGTCCAAACACTGGCATCTTATCGACTATGCAATTGTTCGGCAAAATAACGTTTCCCAAGTCCAAGATACGCGCGTCATGCGCGGTGCGCACTGTTGGACAGATCATAGACTTGTTATCATTAAGCTATGCCTTCGCTTGTTCCCGCCTCGGAGATCGAAACGTATAAAACCCGCGTCCCTGGACGTGGAGAAGCTCAAAAACGAAGAGATGCGAAATAACTATGTTTCAGGCTTAGCAAGTACCCTACCGCGTGATCAAACAGGGGACATTGAAGCTGACTGGAAGACTCTGTCTACTCATGTTTTAGATACAGCTGCGAATATCTTAGGTCGAAAAGTCCGGAGAAATGAAGACTGGTACGATGAGAATGACAGAGTATTGACAGAAGCTATATCGGATCACCGCAAATTATTACGCGAAAACGGTGGAAAGCGAACTAGCGGAAACGCTGCCGTTGACATCAAGCAAAGTGAACAAGCTCTACGAAAACTATCTCGGGAAACAAAAGACAACTGGTGGCAGAAAAAAGCTGAGTCCATACAGTTTCTCGCAGACACGAACCAGCTTGGTGAGTTTTATAGTGAGGTTAGAAACCTGCTGGGAAGTACTATCCGAGCAAAGGTGCCCCTTAAGTCACTTGATGGTGAGCATCTTATTAAAACTAAGGATAATGTGTTAAATAGGTGGGCAGAACACTTCAACAATCTGCTCAATGTAGATCGATCAGCTGATTTGCAACACATTAGCCTGATACCTCAACTTCCATTTGCTGATGAATTAGACGAGCCACTCAAGCTGGACGAAGTGGTCGTTGCCATCAAACAGCAGCAAAACAAGCGTGCGGTGGGTATTGACCTAATACCGGGAGAACTACTTAAGTGCGCCGGGAAGGAGTTGTACTCGTCCTTATATGAACTTTTTGTTCGCATGTGGGATGAAGAACGGGTCCCAAATGACTTCAAAGTCTCACGCATCAGCGCCCTCTACAAGAACAAGGGTGACCGTTCGGACTGCAACTCCTACCGCGGTATTTCGCTTCTATCTGTCCCGGGAAAAGTCTTTGCCAGAATACTATTAAACCGCCTTAGGACACTTTCTGAACAACTACTGCCGGAGACCCAGTTTGGCTTCCGACCTGACCGGGGAACCTGTGAAGCCATATTCTCTGTGCGTCAACTACAGGAAAAAAGTAGAGAACAAGGTCGTAAGTTGTACCTTTGCTTCGTTGACCTCGAGAAGGCCTTTGACAGTGTTCCCTGTGAAGCCCTATGGCTTGTGCTTAAGAGAATGGGTTGCACAGAGAAATTTGTAAAGCTTCTCAGACTACTGCATGATGACATGGAGTGTTGTGTGACAGTGGAAGGAGAGCAGTCGAGTTTCTTTCCCGTCACCTGTGGGGTAAAACAAGGCTGTGTACTCGCACCCACACTCTTTGCTTTATACTTCGCTGTTGTGGTCAGGGAGGTTTTACAGAATTCTCTTGAAGGTGTACGCATCCGCTTTCGCACAGACGGCAAACTGTTTAATCTCGCTAGATTTAAGGCAAATACCAAAGTGTCATACGACATGATCAGTGAGATTATGTACGCTGACGATCTTTGCTTCTTGGCAGAATCCCCGGAGGGCCTGCAAAGGCTGATGTCTGACCTGCACCAATCTTGTTGCAAGTATGGCCTTAAGATCAGTGTTAAAAAGACGGAAGTGCTATCCTTGGATACTAATGGTCGTGAGACACTATCCGTAAAGATTGGTGACGACGTGCTGAAGCAGGTTGACAGGTTTAGATACCTGGGGAGCACTGTAACAGCTAAGTGCGACTTGGACTCAGAGATAAGCAGTAGGATAAGTGCTGCCGCGACAGCTTTCGGCAAACTCAACTCCAAGGTCTTCTGCTCTCATGATCTGAAACTGACAACGAAAGTGTCCGTATACATGGCCATTGTGCTGCCAAATCTACTCTATTCCGCTGAGACGTGGTGCTTGTACCGACACCATATTCGTACACTAGACCGATTCCACCTGAAATGTCTGAGAAGTATTATGAAGATAAGTTGGTCTGACCGTGTACGTAACACTGAAGTGCTGCGACGAGCCAATGTTGGTGGCATTGAAGCTTATCTGATGCGGCGACAACTTCGGTGGTGTGGACACGTGTCGCGGATGGCGGAGCATCGAGTGGCGAAACGTGTCTTTTACTCAGAGCTCAAGGAGGGCAAGCGAAACTCCTCAACTCCTCAGATACAAAGACGTTCTGAAAAGACATTTAAAAAGATGCGAGATAGAGCCCTCGAAATGGGAGGATCTGGCAGCACAGCGACAAGAATGGCGACATATGGTCAAAACAAAAACTGACAATTTCGAGAAGCGTCGCATACTGGAGCTAGACGCTAAGCATGACGAACTTAAAGCCCGACCACCAGCGGCCATAACTTACAATTATATCAACGGTGTTCTTTCATGCTCGCACTGTGCGCGAAAATTCACCGCAAAAATTGGCTACGTAAGCCACATAAGGGCGCATGAACGCCGAAACTTAACGTAGGAGTCGACAGCGGTCGCCATGACCGAAAACGGTCGGAGGAGATTATTAACGTAACGATACGAAAGTAACGAGTACTCATTTATACAGTAACGAATACATGCGGGTACCTATTCTTTCATTACTTTTGCAGCTTTAGTTTGTGGAAATGCCGCCTTTTGCAGTTTTGTCAGGGTTGTCACTTCAGTTTTTATTTACCCATAATTATTTTTTCTGTAACATTTTATATATAACCCCTATTTTGATCTCTTTGTCTGTCAAGGCACTTCAACTCACGCTAATATAAATTGCTAGCTGATGCCCGCAGCTCCGCTCGCATGGATGTCGGCTATTGTGACTTTTGCTTATATCTCCGGTTCTACTCAACCAATTATGATCAAGCAAATGTAGTATTTTGACTCGTGAGTTTTTGGATTTCTATTTCGGTTTCCATTTAGTGATCCAAGATGGCGGACTTGAAATTTCCCAAGAAAGTCAACATGGGTATCGTTTACGAGGTTTTCGGGATTGCTAATTACGAATATATCATCCATCCAGTCATCTTGAATCGCTACATGAATAATATATTCGTAATCAGTAACCCGAGTACCTTGAAAACGATACCCATATTGATTTTAGTGAAAATTTCGAGTCCGCCATCTTGGATTGCTAAATTGATGATATATTCGTAATTAGCGACCCCAAAAACCCTGAAAGCGATACCCATATCGATTTTGGTGACAAATTCGAGTCCGCCATCTTGGATCGCTAAATGGATGATATATTCGTAATCGGCGACCCCTAAAACCCCGAAACCGATACCCATATCCATTTTTGTGAAAATGTCGTGTCCGCCATCTTGGATCGCTAAATATAGAAATAGAAAAGAAAAAACATTTTAAGAAACAAAACGATTCATGAGAAAAAAAAAACACGTGATTAGTGCGATTACAAATGAGACAGCCCTGAATCCTTAGTACCGAGTCAAATGTATGGGCGTACCGAGTAATACCCCGTCCCCCACCACCCCTCTCCCCCCGCACGATTGCTCTGTCGGCTGAGACGACGCGACGAGGCGATGCAGGGTGGGTGCCGGGTGGCTCTAATGAGCTATGACCTTTAACATTATTGAAATCTAATATATAAAATTCTCGTGTCACAGTTTTCGTTGCCATACTCCTCCGAAACGGCTTGACCGATTTTGATGAAATTTTTTGTGCTTATCCGATATCTATGAGAATCGTCCAACATCTATTTTTCATCCCCCTAAATGGTGCAGCGGGAACGGGATCTGACGCGGATCGCGGGGCAGGAAAAAATTGGCGGTACGAAGTTCGCCGGGACAGCTAGTAACCAATTAGAATTCTACCTAATATAATTTCAATTCACCTATAAATAATTATAATTCTACCTAATAATAATAATTCTACCTATATACTAATTTAATTCACCATTTTTTTAAACGGTCACACTGAAAGATATCCGTGGGGATTTTTGGGCAGGAGAAAAAATGGTTATGCTTTAGTCCGTACTCTGTGCTCCGTATAACCATAAATAAGGAGAGTAGTATTTACTAAAAACTTACTCTGTGGCTTACTCTGTCTGCAACTGCAAAGGTACAATGTACCTACGATTTCGTCGCTTCTTTTTAAACATACCATACTCTTTGAATTCTGGATTTTGTTTTATCTTGAAAAACGGTGGTGTGATGTGAAATACTACTGGAAATACTGGAGTTGCTTATAACTTGTCGATACGTTCAAAAACATCAATAAATAACCAACCGTCACGCAGTTGTGGGTACATAATAATACCAAGATTGTCACAGCAGAGCAGCTTACAGATTCAATTGCACTGTCATGCATGCTCATCACTTGTGATGTGAACTTGTGAAGTAAGAATTGGTCTGTTATTCCTTAACTTTGTATGTATTAAACTTATTTCTTGTTTGTAGTCTCCCTATAGACTATCCTACCATGAAAGGGAATACTGATAATCAGCTGTGCGCTGAAGTGAATGAGAGAGGATGCTATTTGTTGGAGACAGCGCAGTACTTGGATTGTATATTCTTGGTGGGAGTTGAACCCCATCAGGAAGAAATTGCCAGTCACAAGCTGATCTTGGCACTGGCATCTCGTGTATTTGAGACTATGTTCTATGGTGATATACAAAATAATAGTAATCATATACACATAATAGATATTCAGCCGGAAACTTTTAAGCTACTCTTACAGTAAGTACCTACCTACTAAAACGTTTTATTAATAATTGTAAGCAACACATTTTGAAACTCATAGGTTCATTATCCCAGGTAAAGGTTGTGGCAAATGCTATAAAGAAGAAAAACAGTATCTACCCACTATAATGTATATTTTGCTGTTGTATAAAACAGCAAAATATACATTATAGTGTTGATTGAAGGCACTTAGTAGAATCTGCTACACATATTGAGGAAGACAAAAGGTATGATGTCAAGTGACTGTTTCTAAAGTTGTTTAACCTTAGAAACAGTCACTTTACCCGAGATGAAACTGATCAAGTGAAAAATAAAATAAAGTGGAAAAGTACAAAGTGTGTTACTCAATATGTATCAAAGAATCAAGAATCAATCAACCCCGTCCTGTTGACTTGACTTATTGTTCTGACATTTGGTACAGACCTTTAGCTAGAATTTATTTCACTTATTTTATTTAATTTTATTCTTTTAAAAAACTTACAGCTAAATGACATTAAAACATGAAATTAGGTACAAGAAGGCCAATTACAAGTTTTTACAGGTAAATATATGTATCTACCCGTTAAAAACAATGTATAGATAAAGGAATACAGACACAAATATCCGGCATTTATACAATTCACTCAACCCTCAAAGAAGGCATAGCTCATAATCCATTTGAGTTTCTGTATGCTGGTGTTGAATAAGTAAATTTTGTTGTGTGACTGCGAGATTGCATTGAAATCTCTGCTGGCTCTAATGTTAATACAATCAGACTTTGAAATAAGTAAATAAAAAGCTTAGTATTAACATCATTGGTGGTCTTAGGTTACCTTTATACAGGGTGATTTTGTAGTAGTTTTGGATAAAAAGAATTTGGCCACAGTTTCGATAGCAAAATCATCTGGAAGTATTAATTTGGGGAGAGAAAACATTTTTTTTTGATAATGTATTGGAATAATGTTCAGGTGAAAGGAAAATGTATGGGGGTTTTAAAAAAAAATTTCTCTTTCGCCAAATTAATACTCCCAGATGATTTTGCTATCGAATCTGCCCAAATTCTATTTATCCGAAATGACTATAACATAACTCTGTTTTTTTTTTTTTTTATACAGGATACGTCAATTTGACTTCACCTCGCCTGATGTTAAGCTAAAGGCAAAGTCTCGGAAAGAGGGTCACCAGGTACCATGTTAACAGTGGTGGCACTCAGCCTGACGGCCTCATTCGATGCGTTTTCACTTGACCCGGGACTGTAGGAAGAAGGAAACACGTGAGCTGGCAGGGAATTCCAGGTCTTAGTGGTGCGGCATAGGAATGGATCACTGAAACTCTGTATAATTTTGAGTACTTTACTAGTCAAGAACATTCTGATGCTGAATGTATGTGCTGAGTATTGGTTTAGATGTAACTACCTAATCATTCAGAAGCATTTCACTGTTGGTTCCTCGTCGCTATCTGAGAAAATCAACTGAAATTTAGGCAGCCTTGCACTCGCAGTTATTTGCAGTTAATTAATCTATTAATATTTTGAACTGTCCAACAACCCCAATTTCAGATACATCTACACTGGAAATGTGAGTATGAACTCTGTTGAAGAAGCATGTAACTTGTATTATGCAGCCAAAAAATACATGTTGCAGCATCTTCTTGAAGAATGTAGCAGTTATCTTTGGCACCATGCCAATACAAGCAATGTGTGGCAATTATTTGAATTTGCAGAGCGCTATGAAGACAAGGACTTGATGCTGAAGTGTGAAAAGGTAATATTTGTAACATATTACTTATATGTACAACTCAAGTTGGGGTCGGTTTTCATTGTAACTGAATTGAACTGCACTACCATATTTTCAGCGAAGGAACTGCTACTGGCCCCTACATTTGAAATAAATATATAGTTAGTTTTCTACCGTTTCTCTAAAAATTACAGATATTCAGTATGGACACACTTAAGGTACTTAACGACAGTAAGTTCGAAGATGCAGAGCTGAACACAGTCCTTACAGTATTCTCTTATGATAACTTGTACATTGATAGTGAGACGCACTTGATTAAAGCAGCTGCACGGTATGCCAAAGCTCACAATATAAGGGTTGCAGGGAGATACGATGACCAGTCCCCAAGAGACGGATCACTTACAGAGATGAGTAGTTCTGAAGCCACTTTGAACAGTGAAGTCAATGTAAGTATAATATGAACTTTTCATTAATCTCGTTCTATTAACATGTAAGTTGGCTCTTACAGCTTAAAATTCTAATGCATGGGGAAAAATGCTCAAGTGGGACTTGAACCCACAACCTTTCCCTTACAGGAGGAATGCTCTTCCAACTGAGCTATTGAGCCACACCTGAATCACTTCAAATTTGCCTTTTCTTTATATCCGTCTTTTAAGGGCGACGGTGGAGCCATCTACCAGCTTTCTTACGAACTGTTGGAACTGTAGGGTCATAATCAGCGCGCGGGACCCCGCAAACACGTCTGCGCGCGGCGAACAATTTCCATCAATGCGACACACCCGCAGAAGCCGCCGCCTTTTACGTGTGTGTCAGTTATATACCCACGACACAAGCGCCACACGGCAGAATTTGTAACTTATTGTATATAATAGCCTTAAGGATTTCTTTTGTAAATAAATAACCTCTCCTGATTGGTGTAGCATGTTTATAAGCTCGATGAAATAATGTCGGGTTAACGACAAATTTGGCAATATAACTAGCCCCATTTTCTGAAATAAACACAGTTCCTCTTCGCTCTGTCTTTTCTTCCTTGGCTACGGTAACCCTCCGGTCCAAGTAGTCAGAGCACCCTAGCGACGGTACAAAGGTTCAGCAGTGAACCTGGCCGGTCTAGGGGCATCAGCCAGCTGGCACAGAGAATAGGGCAGTACCTACCTCACGGGTCAGTGACCCCACTAACAGCTGACACCAAATCAGCTGGGCTAAAACTCGGTCAGTAGTCAGCTGAGCCATAGTCCGGTTAGGCGGAGGCCATAGACCGACAGAACCAATGAATGATTTTCAACCAGTTTTAAACAATGATTTTTGATTTGCGGAGTAAGTAAAAGATGTTTTACCAGTTGGAACAAGATTAATTTATTTGCTATTTACACACTCTTATATACTAATTATTCTACATGATTTTACTGAGGTTTAGAGTGGGGTTTTACTCATATAAGTTTAGTGCTGACATTATTGTTTATTGATACGTGTTGTTTATATAATATTATTTCCTAGTTACAGTGTACTTTGCCTATGACGCATAGCACGTCATAGTACTCCCCCCTTTATAAAAATTCTAGTTATTATTTGCTGTGGTGCGTCGACCTTGTCCGTGAACGCTGTTGCTGAGTTGTACTTTTTCTGCAGTTGGTTACACTTGTTGCATTTCCTTGATTATTTTGTTTATCTTTTTGTCCATGACTTTGTTAGTTTTTCGTACGAGTCTGGTGATTGTTATTATTATTGCTGCTAGTATAATTATAGCGATGAGTACTCCGATCCAGATTTTTATTTTTTCAATTTCTGCTGCCATGTGTGTGTTCTTTTCTGCCTTTGCTGCCAGGTTATTGTTCTGCACCATGTTTATTTGTTCCATTTCGTGGGTTTGACTGCTTCCCATCTTGTGTGTTGTTTCTTGTGGCTTGCTGTGGAGTGACTTTTATTTTCATTTTGCCCTTTTTATATCATTGTTTGAAACGGACGGTGGGTCGTGATATTCTTCCCGCACGTGTTCTTTTTATGTTTTGAATTGGCTCTGCCTTATCTTGCTCTTGATTTTGAGCTTCTATCTTGTCGTCGCTCGTCGTGAATGCTGGCTTTAGCCTGTCAATCGACACGTTCACTTCCCTGCCGTTTCGCTTGATCGTGACTATTTTGTTGTCACGTTTGACTACGAGAAACGGTCCGTCGTAAGGTGGTGTGAGCGTAGGACGTAGCTTATCGCATCGTAGAAATACGTGTGTACAGTCGGCTAAGCGTGGGTGTACGAATATGTTTTTGTTTGAGCTTTGTCGTTGTGGAATTGACGTCATGTGCGTTATGTTATCTTTAATTTTTTCCACAAACTCTGCATACGTTGTGTTTTTAGAACAGTCGCCAAAATATGCTGCTGGTAATTTTATTGTTGTTCCGTAGACCAATTCGGCTGCTGAGTATCCAGTGTCTTGTCGAATGCTGGTACGTATCCCGAATAATACCGATGGTAATTCTTTCGTCCAATTTTCGGTATTTCCTCTTGCCATCAAAGCTGCTTTCATGGTTCTGTGCAGTCTTTCTACTTTGGAGTTTGATTGAGGGTGATATGGTGTAGTACGGATTTTTTGTATACCCAGGAATTTGGTTAGGCTTCTGAATAGCTCAGACTCGAATTGTCGTCCTTGATCCGTTGTTATATAATTGGGGCATCCAAAACGTGTGATCCAGCCATCGTATAGGGTTTTGGCTACAGTTTCTGCTGTGATGTCCGAAATAGGATATGCTTCTGGCCATGACGTACAACGATCGATCATAGTGACGATGTATCTTTTGTTTTGTGATGTCGTTAGGGGGCCCACAATGTCTATGTGTATGTGGCTAAATCGTTCTGCTGGCATAAATTTGCCCAGGGGTGATACTGTGTGCCGCTGAACTTTTGATTGCTGGCATTGTAAACATGTTTTGCACATTTCGTAAATGTCTTTGTGCATGCTAGTCCAGACGTATTTTGCGGTTATCAACTTTTTTGTTGTGTTTTTCCCTGGGTGGCTCATGTTGTGAAAACTATCAAAAATTGTTTTTCTGAACTTTTGTGGTAGGTATGGCCTTGTTGTACCGGTGGATATATCACAATAAATTTTGGTATTATTGTTTTGTATTGGTACCCGTGCCATTTTTAGTGACCTATTTTGTTTTAGTTTTGTTAACTCCGGGTCACTGTCTTGGTATTTTTTTACCTCTTGCCAGTTGAGAATTTGGGGTAGTTCTATTGTTTCTATTACCCGTGATAGTGCGTCGGCTACCACGTTTTCGCTGCCCGTGACGTGCCTTATGTCTGTGCAGAATTGTGCAATATATTCTAGGTACCTTATTCTTCTAGGGGATTCATCCACTGATTGCTTCTTGTCAAATGCATGAATCAGTGGCTTATGATCCGTGTATATTGTAAATGTGCGACCTTCTATTAGTCGTCTAAAGTTTTTTATTGCCATGTAAATACCGAGTAGTTCTCGATCGTATGTGGAATATTTTGTTTGTGTCTCGCTTAACCCTTTTGAAAAAAATGATACGGGTTTCCATTTTCCTTGAACTTTTTGTTGAAGTACGGCGCCTACACATTTTAAACTAGCATCTGTCATAATGGCTAGTGGTGTGTCTGTTTCCGGGAATGCGAGTGTTGTGACATCTCTTATGTCCTGTTTGCAGTGTTCGAATGCTTGGTTAGCTTCCGTATTCCCTTCGATTGGCGTATTGTCATTCTTTTTGGAGTTTATTAAGTATTTGTTGAGCGGAGCTTGGTGTCTGGCGGCGTGTGGGATGCTACTTCTGTAGAAATTCATCATTCCCAAAAATCGACGTAGCTCCTTTACCACTTTTGGTTTTGGGTATTCGTTTATTGCTCGTACTTTCTCAGACGTGGGGGTGATTCCTTGGCTCGTTATATGATAACCTAAGAAATCTATCTCTGTCTTTTCGAATTCGCATTTGCTCGTATTGATTGAGATGCCGTTTTTACTTAGGCGATTGAATACTTCCTCTAATTGAACGTAATGTTGTTCGGTATTTTGACTTGCTATGAGTATGTCGTCCACGAAGACATATATATAGTCCAGGTCTCTGAACAGGGAGTCCATAAACCTCTGGAACGTTTGAGCTGAATTTCTGAGGCCAAATGGCATGAAATTCCAGTGAAATAAACCCATTTGCGTGATTATTGCGGTCTTCTCTGGTTCCGCAACAGGGATTTGGTGGAACGCCTTCTTTATATCAATTTTGCTGAATATTGTTTTTCCACTTGCGATGTATGTAAAGTCTAACAGTCTTGGCAAGGGATATCTGTCGGGAACTGTTATTTTATTTAACGCGCGGTAGTCTCCGCACGGTCTCCATTCCCCATTCTTTTTCTTTACCATGTGGAGAGGCGATGCCCAAGGACTACTGGAAGGTTCTAATATTCCTAGGTTTATTAGCTCTTGGAATTCCTTTTTTGCTGCCTTATATTTGTCGGGTGGTAGTGGGCGCGCGCGGGCATAAACTGGAGGACCTTTTGTTATGATGTGATGCTGTATTCCATGCTCTGTGGGTTTTTTAAATGGTCTTGGTCTAGTGACGTTTACGTATTTCTCTAACAGGCGCTTTATATGTTCGGGTAATTTCGCGTCGATGGATCTAATTGAAGGCATGTGTGTTTCTCTTGCAATTTTCGCAGGCGTCGTTAGTTTTGTTTCTTGGTCGATCAGCCTTTTGCCGTATAGATCCACTAATAATCTGTGGTGCTCTAGGAAATCAGCTCCTAAGATAGGCATTTTTACATCGGCGATTACGAACGTCCAAGTAAAAGGTCTGCGTAACCCCAGATTTAGCGTTAATGTGCTTTCGCCATAAGTTTCAATAATTGACCCGTTTGCGGCATACAGTTTGTAGTTGCTCGCGTTTTTCTTACCCTGTGCGTTTTGTAATACAGAAATATTTGCTCCCGTGTCTACTAAAAACCTATAACCACTGTTTGAGTCGGTTATAGTTAGACGGTTGGCGGGTTGTATGGCACAGCGTCCCGTCGTGTTCTGCGCTAGTTCTCGTTTCCCGAATTTTTATCGGTTTTATTTATCCACGAGCACGGCTGATCGCATTTATATGCTTTTGTTTTGAATCGTCTGTGATAATAACATAGCCGTGTACGTGACCGTGAGCGTGATTGCGACCTTGCTCGGAATTTGCTGCGTTGCATCGGTCGGCGATTACTCATACCGCGGAGCTCGTTTATTTCAACTCGCATAGCTGCAATTTGTGACGTCAGCATTGTTATTAAGTAAACGTCGGCGGGTTTCTGTGACGAGTTGTTTGTTTTGGTTTTATAGCGCATATTTTCATAAATTCGGTCCGCCATTTCGCATAATTTTGTGAGGTCGAGGTCTTCGGAGACTGCCAATATGGAGGTGATTGATACCGGAAGCTGTCTGAACCATAATAATCTGATGGTATCTTCGGTCATTTTGTCGCAGCTGGCTTCTTTCATTTTTCTCAACAGCTGTGATGGTGTTGAGTCACCTAGGTCCATCTCCGATAGCAATTTGTGGAAGCGTCGTTGTTCGCTTTCCTCATAGCACGCAATTAATCTTTCCTTGATTTTAAGGTACTTGTCTGCGTTTGGCGGTGACGTCAGGATGTCGCTAACCTGATGTATGACCTCTTTTGGTAATTTTGCGATGACGATATTATATTTATATTCGTCACCTTGTTTTTGGGAGGCTACGATGGCCTCGAATTGCGCGAACCATAAGCGCGGTGAATCTGTCCAAAACGATGGTATTTTCTCCGTAATGCTAATTGCAGCCACCACCTGGCTGTCGCTGATTGATTCAGCTGATGTGCCGGGGTTTTTTGACGGTGTTCCGGCTGGAATTATCGGTGCCATGATTGCGTTTAGCCTCTTGAAATTTCAGCTGGTTAGACCCGCTTGTGGGAAGCCAACTGAAATGTGCTATTTCGCTGATGGTGGTGGTCGGTAAGCTGGTGGGCTGTTGGGTGAATTTTCTCAAATATAGCTCCACAGTGATCTGTGATAGTTCCTAGGTTTGCTGCTGAAAACCTTTTCAGGGCTGCAGTTGGCCTGCAATTATATCAGCACTAGGAAATCACGTCGGGGTCACCAATGTTGCGGAGTAAGTAAAAGATGTTTTACCAGTTGGAACAAGATTAATTTATTTGCTATTTACACACTCTTATATACTAATTATTCTACATGATTTTACTGAGGTTTAGAGTGGGGTTTTACTCATATAAGTTTAGTGCTGACATTATTGTTTATTGATACGTGTTGTTTATATAATATTATTTCCTAGTTACAGTGTACTTTGCCTATGACGCATAGCACGTCATAAATCCGCTCAAATATTAGAATGATTTTTTTATAGCATTTGCTAGCTAACATTATAATTAATTAACTTTAACATTTGAATACATCGGAAAAATGGGTTCAAGTTCCATTTGAGCATATCATTTTACCTGATGTATTCGAAGATTAAAGTTAGCATAATAAATGTTATAAAAAAATCATTCAAATGTTACAGCTTACTTGGTTATATATTATATTACTTTATTAATAGTTTGTGATTTTCCAACAGTTGTGCGTGCCTGTGTATATTTTTTGTTACAGTATCCACTGTGTAATCTAATCATTAATTTGTATGGTTGAACGTGGTGTGACGAAAGTATCCTGGAAATCAAGCCTTTTAATAAATTTTGATGGATATTTTTACTATTATTAATGAGCTTGAAACTTATTTACAAAATACGCCTTGGCTTAGCTTGCAGTATGTGCAAAGGCAATAAACAGATTTTAATTGTATTTTTTTTAATTCATGGTCAAAGTCCAAAACCATTCATTCTGCATAGACCATTAAATAGGAACTTACAAAACGTCAATATAAAATAAATATTAAATACTAGTTTAGCAAATAGACCACCGGTTCGAAATGCGGCCCAGACCTGAGAAAACTCCGACAAAAAACTCAGCTGGCATTTTTTTTTGGTCTATTTATTTTTCTTATGGTCTCGAATTAGAAAGAAATAAGTATATTTATGCGAGCTCTGCGAGTGTGTCGCGTTCCCGCCTTTTTGTGCCACAGATGACACATTCACGCACGACAGGGACCTTTATTTGTGTTGGGAACGGACCAAAAGCGCGGGACCGGATAGCTGAGCGAACAGCTCATTTCCAAGCTTGTTTATCATCTAAATATTCTTGGATTTTATAATAGCCTACTTAGTGAGTACCTACTTATGAATTTAAAAAGAAGTGACCTCTGATTTCGAGGTGAAAGCCTCTCAGATGTGACTAGGAATAATGCAAAGATGATCATGAGGAAGTATCTACTATGATTGTGTGAACTCACTTTGTACGAGCGCACTAAGGCCAGTAGGGTGTGTTGTGGAGGGCGATTGCGCTTTATCCCATGGAATTCTATCGCGGAAGTTCATATTAGGCAGGCAGGTGGTGGGAAACAGTTTCAAACGCTGTAACAAGCAGGCGCACAGGGAGAGAGCACGGGTCCCTTCACACTTGGCTTCAAAACCATCCCCAAGTAATTCCAAGAGCAGCATGTGGTATTGTTATTCATTCTGTGCAGGGGGCGACAGCAGAAAACAGTCCTGACCCTGTTGTAGAGACTCAGAATGTGGGCGACGCTCTTAAACAATTAGAGTCTGGAGCTCAAGCCCTGGACCCTGGTGCGCCTGGTAAGCATTGTAAAATCTTTCCAGCATAGGTTCATAATACTTACTTACACTTTTTTGGTAATTTTGTTGGGATTTTTTTATACTTCACCTCCCATCGCCATGGCGCCAGTGAAAAAAGGATTAGGTCACTAAGCTGCGATCCGTCGATTTCAAAATCACTGGGATCGATGCCTGGTTAGGTACACTTATTTATTTTAAAAAACTAATGATGTAGGTAGTTTTTGTTCTTTTCCAATGATAATTTCGGATTATGCAGTGAACGACAGTAGAAGAATTTTCTACGCTCTGTTTAGTGATTTTTTATTACCGGGTATTAAGTCGGATTAAAAACAATTTTAATTTTTTTTTGTTCAGCTAGACCTGATTAATAATAGTTACAGTTTTGTTTTAGCTATCGAAGAGAGTTCAAAAATTAAGGGAATTGTAGAAAAAATCCGCTTTTCAAGTCTCAGTCCTGCGGAGTTCGCCGAGTGTTCAGAACGGACCTCAATCTTGACGATGTCCGAGGAAATCGCGGTGATAATGAACTTAGTCTCCAAGAAGTGTAACGTGCCCTTACCGAGTCACTTTTCAAAATGCACTTTTGGTAGGAACATTTGGAGGGATTGTTCTGATGAAGTAAGCCACCATTACTATACTCTTTACCCGACTACGGCAAAGCCAAAAGGTGGGTTATGATTTTGACAGGCTATGTACCTATGTATGTATGTTGGTTCATTTGTTTCTCATAGCTCCTCAAATACTTTTATGAACTGGACAAATGAGGTATCATTACAAACATCTTGATCATCCGATGGTTATAGGCTATAATATGACGTTCACTGAATCTTGTGTGGCTTCCTCTCATAGAGGCGGTAAGACCCATCATCGGGGAATGGTTAGAGAGGCCACATGGCAGCCTCTTGTACCGACTGACGCAGATTATCACCGGGCACGGGTGCTTCGGGCGGTATCTGTGTCGGATCGAAAAGGAGCCAACGTCCGAGTGCCATCACTGCGACGCGAGCGAGGACACGGGGCTGCACACGCTCACCGAGTGTCCGGCATGGGCCGGACCGAGGCGGGAGCTAGTGGCGGCCCTGGGAGTGAGAGTTCTCACCCTCGCCACCCTGCTCACAGCAATCGTCCGCTGTGCGGACGCGTGGGTGGCCGGCGTCTCCTTCAGCGAGCAGGTAATGGTCGTGAAGGAGACGGCGGAAGGCGGAACGGGAGAGGCGGCGCGAGCGAGAGAGACCTGCGGATCGCGCCGCCCGCGCGCAGCCAACTCGGGCGTCGGAGGGCACTGACTGACCTCCGTCCCACATGAGCGCGGGCCTGGGGGTGGGTGACGGCGCGCTGAAAAGCGCGCTTCCCCATTCCGGGAGCGAGTCGGGGACACCGTTTTGCCCCCTCCCGAGGAGGGCCAGACCGTAAGAGATGGCCCTGGGTCAGCCGGGGTGCGAGGGATAGGTATGTCGATGATAACCTCACCTCCAGCCTAGGACCACGACCCACAGTCGGCGTGCGGTTTTAGTTGGTTCGAGTCCGACATATATATATTCTTCCTTCCGGCTCCGGCAGGGGAGGTATCCGAGGGGATTTCCGCACGGAAAAAAAAAGTGTGGCGTCCTCTGGCGCTCATAAAGTACCTACTGTTTAAAAAAAAAGATAAATATGCCGTGTTTGGCATCAAATAAAAGGACCTAATTAGCACATTTCAGATATACCTATATACATTATTAGCTTTCGTTTGCCCCAAAATAATAAAAAAATTAATTAAGTTTAAAACTAAAACCCGACTATTGAAAAAATAGGTACGCTCTAAAAGAAATAAGAAAAGATCAAGGATAGCCGTGGTCGTATGCCACTTTCTCTAACAAAACAATATATTCTAAAGAAAAGTGGCAGACGACCACGGCTATCCTTGATATTTTCTTATTTGGTACTTTTAGAGCGTATTTTTTCAATAGTCGGGTTTTAGTTTTAAACTTATTTTTTTACTGGCCAAATAAGTTTAGTTGGGCCAATGGATTGGATAACACGTTGAACAAAATAAAAACAATTTTTGATCTGCCGTTGTTCTTCAGTGAATCATAGCCGAGGATTTCTTCACTTTGCAGAAAGATGATTCGAGAGTGACAGGGTCGTTCACCTACACGGTATATGGGTTTACTCGTCTGGACAGCGTATCGTCTCCGCCGTGCTACGTGCGGGGTCTGCCATGGCAATTGAATATTACCAACAACGAAAATGGCTGCCCTAAGCTATCAGTTCAATGCAGTGGCCTTAAAAACTCAAACTGGTCATGTGAAGTTACCATAGTTTTAAAAATTTGCAAAATTCAGCCGGAGTTTTCCTTTGTGCTTTTCAGTGGGTCAAACAAAGCGCAAAGTCCTGCAAATTTTGATGACTATACCTTTAATGCTACTCATTTATTTTGCAGGTTTGTAGACACTATATTGTACCTACTTTAAATTACTTTTAATATATAATATAATAAAAAAACGAGTAAATAAATATAAGGAACTATAATTTCTAGGGAACATAATGCCTATTTCTTCCCTGCGGACACCGTGAATTGGTTAAGTTACATAAATAGAGACGGCTCCGTCAAGTTCACGGTGGAAATAAAGGAGAAAGAGCACGAGGCTAAGCAGATAGCAGTCACGCCAAATCTGATATACGTCGACAACGGTCCGCGAGTCAGTCGTAATCTCTCGAAACGTCCTATTATCTCGCCCGAAAAGAAGAAATCGAGAATTCTGTAAGTGTATCTCGCCTTCCTTTAGAATAAATAAATAAGTAAGCAGTTGTAAAATTTTTGTTTTATTTGCCTTTAAGAGTCCATACTACCTCAAATGACATAGCATAAACGTGTATAATATCAAAAGTTCTAAAGCATGGACTTTTTAATTCATTTGTGGTAAAGTTGAGGATATATACTAATGTTTATGTGTGGCAAAAACACGATTTCGTAAAATTTTCTTGATAGAAAACCATTGCAAAGTTACCTCTAAACCGTACAAATAAAACGATATTATGGATTAATTACGCAAAATAGGATCACTAAACTTACACAATAATTGCAGTTTAGTGGTTAAGAGACATTATGTGTTTCAAATTTTACAAATATACATTGGTTTCTGCGTAACTAGCAAATATCTAAATTTTTACTCAAGCGATACCATTAAACTTATAGGGGTATTACATCTTCCTAAATTCAGAAACCTGAATTTAGAAAATTCTGAATTTAGAACAGTGTAATTGCATTTAGGAAGCAAAGCTTCCTAATTAGGAAGCTATTTAGGAAAAGAATGGTTCCCGACGTCCTAAATGGCTAAATCGGATGAGTGTAATTACGTTTTCTAAATTCAGGACGCTCAGTCGCCGCGCGCCTGCCGTCGAGAGCGCACGTTTGTCTTTCCCTCCCAATATAATATTGCGTATGTACCGACGAAATAAATGAAATTTTACATCATCTAGTATGCTAATTATTCAAATCGATCAAGGAAAAATTATATGATCGGTCCAGGCGGGATTTGAACCCGCGATCCTTCTTTTACAGGGAGAACCTTGACCACCTAGCTACCAGACTCACGCCCAAACCAATCTGTATCCGTCTTTAAGGCGATGGTGGAGCAATCTACCAACGCTCTTACGAGCTATGCTATCGGAACCAATGAATGATCTGTCATTCATTTTATTCATTGATTTTTGATTACTCCGCCCAAATGATTGAATGAAATTTTACAGCATGTAGTAGGTATGCTAATTATTCAAATTGATTATGAAAGAAAAAATTCGTTCGTCGTTAAGCTAACCGCAAGGGTTATGGCAATATCAATATTTTGTTTTTTTTTATAGTATTGAGGGCATTTTGTCGCAATTCACTCGACAGTCGACACGTCCGTCCCTTGCCGCTCGTCCTTCAAAAATGATTTAGGATCCTAAATTAGTGAACGTGTAATCGCGAGCTACGGTGACTGAATTTTTTTTCCTAAATAGCTTCCTGAATTTAGATTTCTGAATTCAGGAAGATGTAATACCCACTTTAGAACCGCCCTGCCGCCCGGCCTCCTCCTCAGTGTTGCTTCGGCTATCATACGGGGAACTTGTGTCGCAGACGATTACGATAGACGATACGAAAGTATTCAAGTACCTATCTTTTGACAGACGAAATGGGTAATAAAGTAAACTGAAAGAGGAAAAGTGTATGTTGGCGTAAAAAAACATTAAAACATATGAATGATGTATTATGTAGACAGCCTCTGTGGCGTGGTGGTAGTGCACGCGACTGCCACGCAAGAGGCGCGGGTTCGATTCCCGCTCAGTGCAAATATTTGTATGCATGAATATGGCTATTTGCATTGATCTGGGTGTTTCTATGTATAATATGTATGTATTGATGATGATTCCGTGATGGTGGTATTCGTGGGGATTTTTCGCACGATAAAAAAAAATGGCGTTAGTGAACGCGACTGCTACGCAGGAGGCGCGGTTTCGATCCCCGCTCAGTGCAAATATTTGTATGCATGAATATGGCTATTTGCATTGGTCTGAGTGTTTCTATGTATAATATTTATGTACATACAAAAAAGTATCTAAGTATGTTTATCCGCATTCTAGATTCCATAACACAAGCTAATTAAGCTTACCATGGGTCTTGATAACGCTGTGTAGAATGTTGTGGAATATTTATTTATTTATTATTATAGTAAGTATCTAATCTACCTACCTAAGTAGCTTATACTGTACATAACAATTTGCAATAGGTACTATATTAGTAGAAAGTAATAAATAGGTCAGTAAAAACCTACCTATTTCAAAATTTTGGATTGAAATAGGCATACCTGCCTATGTATCGACAAAAATAATCTTGCAGTAGCAGCCCAAGTCTTTCAGGCAGGTCCTGCCTACTACAGGTCGCTCACTGCGACGACGCGGTTGGGCGACTCTGAGCCGAAAGTCGTAGTGCGGTAACTCCAACTTCTGTAGGTTAGGTTAGAACTGTGACCCCAACGCATGAGCCGAGCGAGCGTAGCGAGCGTGCCGCAGCAGCGGACAGCGAAGTGCCAGATCGGGTTATGATAGGAACGAGACCGTCGGGTCAGGTTAGGAAGAGGGTTACGTTCGGAACAAATTTTTAAAGTTTCTACCTAACCCGCGACCGGGTCAAGTTTTCGGGTCAGTTTCGGAATAAACGGAATATTTCTGTAAATACATGAGTACCTACCAACCCGAATGATCATAATATAAATATAGCAGTAGTTACAGTCCGTCAAATCTAAGAAGTACCGTTTGACAGTTCTGACAATTGAATGATAGGGATGGGATGAAAAAATCGATTACTATAATATCCGAACTTTAAGAGATCGATTACTATAATATCCGAATTTTAAGAAATCAATTGTTATAATTAAATAAAAGAAATGTTTAGGATATTTTTTTATTCACTACTAGTACTAGTATCGTCGTCTTCGTCATCATCGTCATTTATATTAATGACCAGTTGATTGTCCATTACATTATCAAAGTGTACGTCTCTTTCGAAGTCGTCCATTATTATTTTCTTTGTTTTTTGTACTACTTTACTCCAATCTTCCTGTGTAACTTGGGCACATGCTTCCTTTAATAAACCTTCCATTTTCTTGACACTGAAGGGTGGTTTTGTGTTGTGTCTTGCTGCATAACCTGTAAAACAATAATGTAACTATTTGATAGCAGACGAAAACCATTGTTTAAATTATAAATGTTAGAAGTACTCGTGTTATTATTATAATATTATAAAATATTACCTTTAACTTGGGCCCAAATCAGTTCAATGGCATTATATTGGCAATGGTACGGAGGAAGTCGTATGACTTTGTGCCCGTGCTCTTCGGCCAATTGGTCAATTACATATGTCGGTTTTGGTGGTTTATGCAATTTCACTAACTGTAATAATTCAGCTTTTAATAGTGACATGTCGGCATCCACTCCTTTTCTTTGCAGCCATGCCACCAAATCTGCTTTCTTATTGGCTGACGTAGGTGCTTTATCAATTTGCACAGAGTGGTATGGGGCATTATCCATTATAATTGTGCTGTTAGGAGGGATATTCTGTAATAAATTTAAGAACCACTCTCGGAACCTTACTGCGTCCATTTCTTCATGATACTCTTTAGTGCTTTTGGATTGGAAAGCTAATAAAGAGTTTTCCACGAAGCCTGTAGACGCTGACCCAGCATGGCATATTATGAGGCGTCCACCTTTTCCTATCGGCACCTTCGAGCACGAAGCTTCAGAATCATCAGTCCATGTTTTCGGCACAGAATGGTTGGAATTTAGCCAAGTTTCGTCCAAAAATATTACATTATCCCAGTTTATAATTTGTTTAACTTCGCGCAGGAATGTTAGTCGCTGCATAATTATGTCATGTCGCTCCATAACAATTTTTCGTTTGTCAACTTTTTTGTATCTGAAGCCAATTCCTGTTATTACCGTTCTCAACGACTCTATGCTTCCCTTATACAGCCCGGCATCTTTTAAAGTTGCACAGAACTTTGCCAATGTTGGAAATTCGCCTCTTGTAAAATACCCGTATATATGGTTTCTAATAGCATGACTATCGAATTCATCGATGCCTGTCACAGGTTTATTTCTTTTTCGTTTTTTCGGTGTGTGAAGTACGTTACTGTCACTCCCCGAAGGCCCATATTTTTCACTTAACACGTTCGCGGACGCGCCGGCTACAGCCTTCTATTGCAATTTGTTTGTAATGACGCGCCGGTTATGGCCGTCGAACATTTTCATCACATTTGGGGCACAAATGCTTTAGCAGGTAGATTTCAATACTGCTACAGTATAGTTCATTTTATAGTGCCCCCATGTTCAATTCTCTGAGATGCTTAGTGTCACTTAAAGCGTATTTTCACACCAATAAACACAAACACTTATGTGTGTACGTGTGCGCACTCACAGTGTCACAAAGGCTATAGCAGCGGCCTCTGTACGGCGATTTAGTCTGTCGGTTGGGAAGTGCCCCGCGAGGAGGACCCGGGTATTTAGAACAGTTTCGCGCGCGATCGTCTAATAAAGTAGTATGAATTATTAAAATTTTTCGTATTTTTCTTAGACATAGTTCAATACTTTTACTTTTATAGAATTCTTCGTAAAATTTGGTATCACAAAAGAATTGTAAAATGTAAACAAAGCTATCATCATCATTCCTGATTGCATCCGAGGCCACTATGCCCTCGGAGCTCAGGGTCCACCTTCCAGCTCTTTCTCCTCCACTTCGCACGATCTTGCGCGGTAGTGAGACCGTTTGCACGCATGTCAACCTCCACGACGCCAAGCCAGCACTTCTTGGGCCTACCTCTTCTGCCTGGACCCGGTGGGGGCACCATTGCCAAGCATTTGTTACCAACGAAGCTGGGTGGTTGCCGCAAGACGTGGCCGCACCAACGGAGGCGCCTGCTTTTTATCTGCGATATCACGGACATGAAGGCTGCCGCGGATGTGAGACTTGCTCACGCGATCTTGACGCGTGACTCCACACATCCACCGCAACATTTTCATCTCCGTGACACACAGCATCTACTTGTGTCACGACTCCCAGCCGTGTAAAAGGACAGGTCTAATCCGCCAAGATCAGTCAAATCCCGTACAATTTTGCAAGATATTGATTGGTTAGATAGTGTCAATGAAAGTCCTACGGAGAGTTGCAACAATCTTGACGCTGTACAAAATCATCGCATTTTAACACAAATACCAGACTCACAGATGACCGACAATCAACAGCAACTGCAACAGCAACAGCAAATCAAGAGCGCGGAGCTCGCCACCAACCCCATTCGTTCCGCTGTCGGAGAGTTTGCCACCTGGGCACGACCTCTCCTGGATCAAGTGGAAGTCCCTAAATAGACTTCGGACACAGGTCGGTCGAAGCAAGGAGAATCGATCAAGATGGGGTTTCGCGGACGGCGCGGACCCGCGGTGTGAGTGTGGAGTTACTCCACAGACTATATCCCACCTGCTGACATGTGCTGCATGCCCGTCCACTTGTACAGCGGAGGAACCGACCGCCTCCAAAAATGCAATCCAGGTGGCGGCACACTGGGAACACTGAATTTGAGAGTTGAGGCGCCTTCGATTCGACAGAAGAAGAAGAAGAACAGCAATCAAGGACACTTTCGGTGATTACTCCCTAGCTCTTTTCGACATCTTCAACTTCACAGGAATATATGGCAACATTCTAAGTCACCAGAAATTTTAGACGAAGACGCCACAAGTGATCCCAACGTGGGTGATTTCAATGAAGCGCACAACAGAGACACAAAGGTCTGCAAGAGGGCTTACGTAAGGGCGGATGCCCAACGCATAGCACGGCTATGCCAAGAGCTAGTGGCGCAACCCACGGGCAGCCGTGGCTACTGGTGACTAGCCAAAGCCGTGCAAGCTAACTTCCACCAGCCTTCGCTGAGCAACCCCGATGGATCTCTGGCCCATGAGCCGCAAGAGAAAGCAAAATTACTGATTAATCTCTTTGCAGCCAACTCCCGATTTGAAATGCTCCCCGAAGTCCCACCGAGCGTCGAGCATGGGCCCCAGGTATTTTAACCGGGGCTTGATGTCGACGGGAGTACCTCCTACTGTCAGGCTGGCTCCCGGGCCTGGCTTGCGTCAAGGAACCTGTGGAATCCTGTGGGAAACCGCACGACATCTCACGCCAAGCGATCCAGTCGCACTTGGGTAGATGACGGCTCTCTCCGTCAGTTACGCCCCGACTATGCGGCGGAGGTACAGAGGCACATCGTGATATACGAGCGTCTCCCTAATGTAACTCCAGGGCAAGGTGTTGAACGCGTTGGAGATGTCCAAGGACAACGCCAACATCACCTCGCCCCGGGCGACCTCATCCTCCGCCAGAGCCCTCACGCACATGATGGCATCCACGGTGGAACGCCACCGGCGGAAGCCTTAGTGGGTGTCCGCCAGATCCAGCCCCACCCTAGAGAGGTACTCGATGAGGCGCTTGGCTATAACTCTTTCAAAGAACTTGCCCACCTCTTCGAGCAACACTATGGGCCGGTACCCGAACGGCTCGTCCACCGGATGCCGATGAGGACCAGTTTCCCCGTTCCACATCTTCAGAAACTGGCTCCGCTCATCTGGAGCGTTCTTCTTCAGTCATGCGCAGTGTTCTTCTTGGCTCTAAGACGAAGGCTATACCCGGTGTATCAATATTGCAGAAATATTGTTAAATTACTAGGGACGTAACGTCTACAGCAGGCGCAGGCTTTGACCGGTGTGACCTATTTAGTGAGCATTTCGACTATTACAATTGACGAAACGTCTATAGCAGGCATCGGCTATACCCGGTGTGACCTATTATTTAACATACTTACTTTTAATAGGGACATAGCGTCTTTAGCAGACAAAGGTTATAGCCGGTGTACACTTTCAATGGACGTGTTGACCATTATTAAGAACGCAACGGCTAGAGCATATGAAGGCTATAACCGGTGCATAGTTATTTTAATAATATGATACATAAAGAACAGTGACGCAGCGGCTAGCACCGGCGAAGGGTATAGCCTGTGCAATTTTATGTGATAGTATTATATCTTTTATTTTTGTCGAAACGGCTCAAGCATCTCATACAAAAAAGTAGTGTCAAAGTGATGTTACAAAATAAATAGAAACGTCCGCGAAAGGGTTAATATTTTGCCAACGGTGCGGCTACCAATACCGAGAGCTTCACCGACGCGATCCCGAACTTGTGTAACTGGCAGTAGAAGTCCACCATTTTGAGATTCACGCTCAAAATACTCGTGTAATTTCACCACCAATTCACGAGCCTGGCTGTTCAAAGTACGTCCTCTTTTCGACATTATTAATAAACACTTGCTTAGTTCGGAGTCCAGTATAAATATTGCCAAGGTAAACGGATAAAGAATGATCAGTCCAGAAAAGTAATAGCCAAGTCACAAATTGTAAAACACAAACGAGAAAGCAAGTACGCGCACAGTCAGCTTCCAAGATGGCGAGAGACTGCTGACGCCGAACCGACCGAGCGGACCGCGTGCGCTTGTAGTTGGCAGTGTTGCCAGAAAAAAAAATTGTAGAGACTTGGACACCTGCGATTTTGCCTATTGACCTAAAAATAATTAAATTAATTTATTTTAGGGTATCTGTGTATTCAGTGCATTATGCGGTCGCGCAGTAACGTCGTTAATTTATAACATCAGGCAACAACATTTTTGTGAATGGGTTCTACATACCTTATTTTTATTAGTTTTAGACGTAGAAATAAGACTTAGAAGAAAAAATTGTAATTGTAAAATCAATGGATGTGCTTGTTAAAAATTTGTTTATTTCTCTGTAATATGCAAACCCATACTATCATACACAAAAATAAATGTAAAAAACACTATCCCTGACTCCATTTACTATTTCGACAGCGTTAGCGCGAGAAACCCCGACTTATTTGGGCGCGAAAATCAAAAATCGACAAATCGCTTTCGACAACTTTTTAAAGAAGCAAATATATTTGATTTATAAATACGTATTTTTGGTGAATGGGTTTTATCTCATATTTTACGATTACATAACTATTTAGTTATGTAATCGTAATATGTGAGATAAATCCCATTCACATGAAAAAATATTTGTTTGGTTGTCAAGTGTAATTTGTAAATAATACATTCGATTTTTCGTATATGTAAACGATTTTTTTGCATACAAGTGTATCCGAAGAGTCGCAACACTACGTGCAGTGACCTAACTACGTAACTTTGTAATGAGGTCAAGAATATAACTATTAGAAATTATTTACTGTGTAAATATGTGTTATTTTGCTTTGTTTGAAAGTTTTCAATTACATTTAGATATTAAGAATTGTACATTTTTAGATACAATAATGAAATCTTTCTAAATTCATGGTTTTATGAAAAAGGTGATCGAAACTGAATAATGTACGTATGAACAAAGTTGTTTCGGTTTGAAAAATATGAAACGTCAAACGGTACCTCTTAGATTTGATGGACTGTAGGTACTACTACCATACGTATTCCTATATTTATTATAGACAGTACGTAATTATGAATTTCCATTCATCTGTTTCTATTGAAGGGTCATCGCCCTCTGTGGGCTCAGCAATCTAGCCACATTACTGGCCGTCAGATTCTCTGCCCATACGGGGGCCCCGTATAGGGCCATACTTCGCACGATCCCCAGGTACAGTCTCCTGCAGGGAGCGTTGGGTCTCCTGATGTTGGGCATCAGCCGCGCGAGTGCGGCTGATGCCCCCCTCAGTTTTGGGACCAAACTTCGGAAGTGATGTCCGAAGTTCCACCGGCCATCGAGCCCCAGATACTTCATCGAGGGTTCGATGCCGATGCTGACACCCCCTATCTGTAGGCTGGATCCCGCAGGTGGCTCCATCCGAGGTCCGTGGAAGCACCGAGCCTCGGACTTGTGAAGAGCGACCTCGAGACCCAGCCGCCGTGTCTGACCCACGACTTGAGCAACCCCTGCCGTGGCCTTTAGTGCTGCGTCTCGGTGCGCTGCTCCCCGCGCCGTAATGATGGTGTCATGCGAACCGGACGTCGGAGGTCGCAGAACGACCTCCGTCCTCTATGAGCGCTGGCCTGAGGGTGACCGGTGGAGCCGCCTGTCACCCTAGCAGAAGCAGGCCGCGGCGGCGGTGCAAGGTGCGCCTCCCCGTAACCGGGGCTAGATGGGGACACTGTGGTCCCCCCAACCCGAAGGGGGCCATCTCGAAAGGGATGGTCCTCCTGGGTCTGCCGGGGTGCGAGAGATATGCTTTTGGCAATCTCACCTCCGGCAACCAAGGACTTGGGACGGCGTGCGTTTTAGTTCGAGTTCGACATAACCACCTCCACCGGCTCCATGGGGATTTATCGCACGATAAAAAAAAAACGAGGGTGTCATCGGCGGAACACGTTACACTGACCCCTCTGAGCAACGTACCACGCAGCACCCAATCGTAGCCGATGTTCCTCACCCTCCGTAACTACGGGCACGTCGTTCTCCACCACCTCCCCTAGGTGCCGTCTTCTTAGGGGCGGAGGCCTTCGCTTGGGACCAAGAGCACCACTGGGTGCAGCCGTCGTCGCTCAAGACGCGACGACGGGTGCCGCCAGCGGTGGGTGGTATGCCCCGTCCTCGAGGACGCCGAGGCGTCGCTCGATGACCTCCAGCAGCTGGACCACCGTTGGTGTCACCTTAGATGGAGCACGGAGAGCGGGGGTTTTCACACCCCGAGCCTCCCCGGTCCCCTGGACCAACTGCGTCAGCTGACCGATCTCCTCCCGCATCAGCCGTTGCTGCTTGTGGGAGTCAGCAAGTTTTATCGCGTCCGCCACGACCCTCTTCTTTCCCGTAATATTTTTCTGGCCTTTTACGGCGCCAGAAATGCGGGAAAGAGCCGCCAGAATGTTCTGCACCGCCGGCACCTCCGTGACCTCCCTTGGTAGCGGGGACACAATCGCTGGCGGCTCTGCTACTCTCTCTTTCGCTCTGTAGAGGTCGGCTTTCGTCCTCTACCCGCGCCTAGCCGTCTAGCGAAGGTCCTCCTCGCTGTTCGATGATTCAGACCCACGATAAACCTGGGCGGGTGTCGCCATGGCTAGTCACCGAATGGGTGTCCATTCGATCACCAGTCACAGCTAGGGATTCCCCAGACGGAGTCCGGGTACCCTCATGGGTAGATTTATCCGTTATCGTTTCCATAACCATATTTTGTTTTACGGTTAATGTCCACCGACATTGAGGTGGAAGTAGAGAGGTTGTATGTGAGGATAGGAAAGGTGGGAGTGAGTGAGTGACGCCCTAGGCACTGAGTTCCCCCCAGTGATGCATCCCATTGCCAGGCGTGGGGTTCGGGGTGATTTTTTATAGAGGTTTTCTTCCTCGCAACTCCTAAGAGCTACCATGCCCCTCTGTTGCCAGACGGCGGTACGGCTCGGCCAATCGATAGTCCCCATGGGACCGTGTATTTCACCACTGATCGCTCAGTGGCAAAGTACTCGTCGCCCTTAAAGTTCTCCGCTAGGTACGCTCTGCTTAGCAGAGCGCGTGCGGAGAACTCGAAACCGACCATAAAGGCCCCCCCTCCTTGGTGGACTATTGGCCACCAAGGTACCTTCAGGTGAGAGAGCAGTGCCCAGCAGTGAGACATTGAAAGGGCTGCTATTATTATATTATACTAGCTGCTGCCCGTAGCTTCGCCCGCGTGGAATTTTGTTCCCGTTCCCGCAACCCATGGGAACCTTAACCCGGAATAAAAAGCAACCTATGTGTTATTCCAGGTTCTAATCTACCCCTGTATCAAATTTCAGCCAGATCCATTTAGTAGTTTTTGCGTGAAAGAGTAACAAACATCCATACATACAGCGATACACACTCACAAACTTTCGCATTTATAATATTAATAGGATAAGTATAAATATATTATAAGTTTTATGTAAATTATCATTACAATATGCACACTTTTCTCAAAAGTTTGTTTATTGCCATAACTTTCTTGATGTCTAATTACTAGCTACCTACTTTACCCTATCGATTGATACACGCGTGAACTTGGCGGCCGAGCCTCGCGTCGGCCGGCCCGGGGTCATCGCGGGAGTGAGATAGCTGCATCTGCGCGCGAGTAGTACCGGCGCGAGTGCGTTGTTGAGGCGCGCGGGGGTAAAATTTGAATTCGAGCTGGAGTGGTACGGACTCTTAAACATGTGTTAAGTATTAAAAGTAGACAGACATGCCCCATCGGCAGTCTGTGTCAAGTGTTTCGATGAGCTTCTTCAATGAAACATGAATGAAGAACTAAGTAGTGTTGGAGTGTGCTCCAGCAGTTTTCTCGCGCACTTTTTAAGTGTTAGTTAAATATCAACCTTATGTATGGATAATACATAGCAAAATTGAATATATAGTTCGTGCGAGTTAACATGGCACCTGCCTCGAAGACACCCTCCTCCCGCTTCCCCGCGCGCGACCCCGCTCTCGCCGTGCGAGGCTAGTAGCGTCAGCGTACACGCCTCCCGCTCCCCCGCGCAAAGCCCCGAGCCAGGTGCCATGTTAACTCGCACGAGTTGTACGTCTAGATTAAATAGATATTAGTCTACGCTCGAGCAGCCGTGCGCTGCTGACGCGCCGCTAGTCAAGACGTATTTATTGTCTTCCCGGCGCAGCGTGAATCAACATGAATCATAGACGAATAAAAGTTGATCGGTTTGGTGCCGCGTTTTGAATGTTTATAAATATTAATTATTATTTAATATATTTATTTACGTCGGAGTTGGCATCTAACTGGACATGCGTAGGGAAACCCAGACCATTTTAGTTTAGGCTACGCACTATTATTAGTCTATGGGCTACACCATAGATAATAGGTATTGTACGGGACATCGGAGTAATAATACGAGTTGATAGGTTTGATACTTTAACTAATTGATACTTAAGGCTATATGATAATGAGAACGCGTCGACCGTGCATCGTCGGTTGCAAACGAGAACTGATTTGAGGTGATGAGCGTACGCTTAAGGTGTACAGACAGCGTCATAAATATATTGACGACGAAATCTCAAAATGATCTTAAAGCTCTCGTATGTAGGGGCAATCACTGTTTTATTGATTTATATGGTACTAGCTTTTGCCCGCGGCTCCGCCCGCGTGGATGTCGGTTATCGCGACCAAACATAGCCTATGTCCTTTCTCAAGGTCTAATCTACCCCTATACCAAATTTCATCAAAATCGGTTCAACATCTTTCTGATGCTGACTGTACTCTCTTGATCTTACTTCTCATGATGACTCTGATTAGTATATACCTACATACTATATATTTTTTTTATAAAAGAACTTGAATTTGACACCTCACCTGATGGTAAGCTAAAAGCAAAGTCTTGGAAAGAGGGTCACCATTACAAGCCAACAAAGGTGGGACTCAGCTTGACGGCCCCATCAGATGCTTTTTCACGCCACGCATAAAGGACCCGGGACTGTAGGAAGATGGAAATACTGGCAGGCCTTAATGGTGCGGCATAAGAATGAGTCACCGAACCACAATCTGCAATCTGTCGAGCGTCTACTAGAGCCATTCCAGAGATGAAAACAGTATTCCATGCACATATACATGTTCTTGTTTTCTGATTTTTACACAGAGGCAGCACCATCGTTTCTTTGCTTTGGTTCTGTTATCGCTGCGCTAATAGATACATATTAATGACTAGCTGTTACCCGCGACTTCGTCCGCGTTTAGTTCGGAATAGCTCAAACTCATTATTAAACATGGTGGAAGATTTTTATCCCAACTGGAACGGAAGTACTCGAAATACTGGAAATTGAATTTTACGCAAAGGAAACATTTCTTTATTTTATAAAAGAAACAAAACTGTATTCAAATCATTTCAAAAACTCGCTTGACATCTTCCACCTTGTATTTTTAAATTAAATATTATGAAAACAGTCTTTTGAGTGACTGACTTATAAATACAGGGCTAAACTACTGAAAACTACGAAAATTGACAGACTTCTTCTATGGGCTTGGCAAATATTGCGGACGGATTTTGAAAAATTCAACATTTTGCTGACGAAATCATTATCAAGTATGTGATGAACATTATTATATATGGACTTGGTAATGTTCACCAGTTTTAATGGTTTAAATATTCTTCCTTCCTCCCAAATTCTTAAAACATGCTGCCACCACTTACGAACTGAACAAATTAAAATACCTAAGTACATCAAGTATCACACAAAATAGTTTCAAGAAAACCCGGTGCCTTGCACAGCCTGAGCAGTGAGCAGTCGTTCTCTTCTTTGCCGAGCCAATGGTGGGTAGTTCCAGTTTTATGATAAATTCCATCGACCACAGTCACATCGTTGTTCATTGCTTTACACACAGGTAGAGAAGAGGGGCGCAGTGGGCAAGAGAGCAAATACAGCATTGACTGGGATGGGGTCATATAGCCTCATCTTTATATATAAAAAACAATGCCACTTTTCATTGCAATGTTATAACTCAACAACGCCTTTACCGATTTGGGTAATTTTGGTCTTGAATTATTCGTGAAAGTCCAGGGAAAGTTTGTACGTAGAGAAAAATTCGAATAATTGCCGGGAACCGACATCTACGCGAGCGGAGCCGCGGGCAAAAGCTAGTTTTGCTTGGGGTGCTGGTTGGGTAACCTCCACGTTGGCCTTTCCGTTTCTTCCCCCTTTGGACCGCGGTCCTGGGGAGCGGAAGCGGGAGGGCTGGTGCACCCTGGACAACGGCTAACAGACTCCCACCTTGGGAGTTCTGTTGGCCGTTGACAAATAACCCATCGGCGGACCCCACTGAGGTGGGGTCGTGGGATGACGGGCCTGTAAGGCCCGTGGTCGTCCGCGTCTCTCCCAGTATCCCTCTGCTTTCAGAGGGGACAGGCGAGAGACGCTTAGACAACCCAGGCGGGAGTGGCCCTGTCAGGGGCCGCTCGTGGGCCCTCCACATGTCCCTCTGTTTGCAGAGGACGTAGTGGAGGGCGCTCTAGGGCGGACGGGTTCTCCACCTTTGGCTTCGTCCAGAGGTGGGGGACATGGTCTGATGCAGACCACCGTGCGGCCAAACCGTAAGCCTGACTTAGGTCAGGAACGGTGGCCTCTAGTGGGCTGCGAGGAAGACAACCTCTATAAAAAATTACCCCCAGGGGCGGACGGACTCGGTCTGGTGCAGACCCCGTTCGGCCCGGCCGTAATCCTGAACTGACAGGACCGGTGGATCTTCGGATCCGCGAGGAGTTAACCTCTATAAAAAATCCCCAATCCCAAGCTCTGACGCCTGGCGACGGGATGAGTGGCTGGAGGGAGTCCAGTCCCAAGGGCGTCAACGTCGGAGGACAATAACCTTAACCTAATGATGGCTAAACACACAGAGAAATCTACCCAGGAGGGTCCCAGCCTAGCTGGGGAGTCCCTCCCGTTGCCAGTCGGCAACGGCAGTCCCCACTCGTATTCTGGGGGGGACAACCATCATTTGAGCCCGGCGCCGAGCTCTAGATCCGGCCCCAACTCTACCAGTAGCGCGGAGGTCGCGCTACACCTGGACGATTCGTCGTCCCCAACAGCGGCGGCGGTGACGTCAGAGGAATCTGGCGTCACCACCAAGGAGGACAGGCAGGCGCTGCCTGGGTTGCAGACGAGGTCTGCAGCCAAAAAACGCAAGGGGAAGGGGAATAAAAAGGTTCCCCTGCCGCTGGTGGACGAGCGGGATGAGGATTTCATCCCTCCCGGTCTTGGGTCGGCCGCCAGCGGCAGTAACAGCAGCAGCGAAGAGGAGCGCCCGTGCCCCCCTAAGCCGAAGGTGCAGGCTACAGGCCGTGAAAGGGCGAGGAGGAGCGGTGGGAGGGCCGCCCCCCCTCGGGACTCCTCTCCGTGGGTTGGTGCATCCAGCCCGGAGAGGGAGGTGGCGCTGGACTCGCCCATCTACAGGAGGACAATGATCCTCACTCACCGCCTTGGCCAGATAATGGCGAGACAAGCGGAGTATGCGACTCCCGAGCAGGCAGAAATGCTCGGGATTGTAGAGCAGATCGCAGCCGCCGGTGAGGGTCTGGCCGCCCAGATTGAGGAACAGGCGAGGAGGGAGGCTGAGGCCCAACGGCGGGAGGCCGAGTCCCGGCGCCAGCTCCAAAGAGTTACGGCGGAGCTGGAGGCCCTCAAGAAAAGGGTGGAGCACCTGACCGAGTTGCCGGGAGTGGTGACTCGGTCGATGCGGAAGGCGCATCTGGAGCGGTCGGCGCAATCGGCACTGGCGGGGCGGCCGGTGCAGCCGGAGCGGCCGGCGCAAGCTGCGCAGCCGCCGCATCCAGCGCAAACCGCGCAGCCACCGCGGCCAGCGCAAGCTGCGCAGCCGCCGACTCGACCGGCAGAGCCGGCGTCGTTGGCCGCATGTATGGCGGCCATACGCGCCGAGATGGTGGCGCAGGCGGAGCGCACCAACCGGCGGCTGGAGGCGATCCTAGACGTCGCCCGGCGTCCTCCTCTCGCGACGCCGGCAGGGTATGCCGCCGCAGTGAGGGGGGGCCCTGTCTCCCCAGTGGCAGTGCTGGCTCACCACCCCCCTCCAGGTCCTCCGGGTCCCGCTCAGGGCAAGGGTAAGGGGAGGGACAAGGGCAAGGGGAAGAAGTCCCCAGCCCTGGCCTCAGCCCCGCCCGCGGCCCGGGCTTCAGTCCCGGCCCGGGCCTTGGCTCCGGCTAAATCCTCAAGCCACCCGTCAGGGGGCTGGGAGGTAGCCGGAGCCAATAAACAGAGACGGAGCGCCGCCAAAAAAGCAGCCAAATTGGCCAGAAGGGCCAAGGCTGCTGCGATGGCAACAGCGCCGAGGAGGCTCCGCGTCCCTCGATCGACGGACGTCCTCATCACACTGACGGCGGAGGCGTCGGAGAGAGGTGTGGAGTACGCCCAGGTGGTGAGGCAGGCAAGGGCCTGCATCGACCTGGGAGCCCTCGAGATCCCGGAGCTCGGATCTTCGAGGTCCCCGGCGCTACCAGCGGCCCTAAAGCCGACGCCCTAGCAGCTAGGCTAAGGGACACGCTGGACGCAGCTGACGTCCGGGTGTCCAGGCCCAACAAGTGCGCAGAAGTGCGCATATCGGGTCTGGACGACTCCATCACGGCCGAGGAGCTTAGGCTCGCAGTGGTGGAGGCCGGAGGCTGTCCTCAGGACACAGTGAGGGTCGGAGCGATACGCTTCGGCCGTCGTGGACTGGGGGCAGCAGTTGTCGGCTGCCCCATCGCGGCAGCCCAAAAGGTTGCCGATGGGCGGAGCCTTCTCATCGGGGGCTTCCAGAAGGTGCAGGTACGGCTCCTGCAGGCCCGACCGGCACGGTGCTTCCGGTGCCTGTCGGTGGGCCACGTGGGGGTGCAGTGCACGGCGGAGGTAACGGTCGGTGACCGTTGCTTCCGCTGTGGCCAACCCGGACATAAGGCCGGTAGTTGCGAAGCTCCGTTGCACTGCTTCAGGTGTGCAGCGGAGGGCAAACCGGCCGACCATAGGGTTGGTGCCAAGGCCTGCACCGCGGGGAAGCCGAAGCCGGGAGGCAGGCGCTCCGTCTCTGATTCGCGGCAGGGCGCGGAGATGGGGGTTCCATAATGGATCCTCAGCTCCGCGTCCTGCAGGCGAATGCGAACCACTGTGTCGATGCTCAGGCACTTCTGCTCCAGAGCATGGCACAGTGGGGCATTAATGTCGCCGCTGTCGCCGAGCCGTACATTCACCGGTTTCTCGGGCCTGCCTGGGAAACCGACCTGGACGGGTCGGTGGCACTGGTGCACAACGCCGCTGCCGGCAGCCCCCCCCTTGTTGTCGTGACAAGGGGGAATGGCTGCGTAGCGGCACTTGTGGGGGGAATAGCGGTCGTGGCAGTCTACTTCTCGCCGAGCCGAGTCATTGATGAGTACCAGCAGTGGCTGAATCATCTGACCGTCGTCGTCAATACCTGTTACCCTCACCCGGTTCTGGTGCTCGGGGACTTTAACGCCTGGTCTATGAACTGGGGTTCCCGGCGCACGAATCCGAGGGGCAGGGCAGTGGAGAGCTGGGCTGATAGTCTCTGCCTAGTTCTCCTGAATCGCAGGGCCGTCGCCACGTGCGTGAAGAGCTGGGGCGACTCAATTGTGGACCTTTCGTTCGCGAGCGCCCCGCTCTCAGGCCGTGTGCAGGGCTGGCGTGTCCTAGAGGAGGTGGGGACAGCGTCGGATCACCGATACATTCGGTTCGACGTCTCCCCTCCTGCGGGCGCCGCGCCGTTTACACCGGCCCCACGCGAGCCACGTTGGGTGCTTAAGCGAATGGATCGGGAGGTCCTCCTGGAGGCCGCCATCGTACAGGCCTGGGCCTCTGCGCCGGACAGGCCTGTCGACATAGACGATGAGGCGGCGTGGTTCCGGGAGGCCATGACGCGTGTCTGCGACGCGGCTATGCCTAGGGCTCCACCCTATAATCCGAGGCGTCAGGTCTACTGGTGGTCAGCGGACATCGCGAGGCTCCGACAGGCCTCCGTGATCGCTTTCCGCCGGTGGACCAGACTCCGAAGGAGGCGTAGCCGCCCCGCAGATACGGAGCCCCGAGAGGCGGAGCTTCATGCGGGGTACAGGGAGGCCAGAAAGGCCCTCCGAGTGGCCATAAGGCAAGCGAAGGCAGCAGCTCATAAAGAGCTGCTGGAGACGCTGGAGCGGGACCCATGGGGGCGGCCTTACCTTATGGTAAGGGGCAAGCTGCGCCCCCGGGCCCCGCCATTGACCCGGTGTCTCCAGCCGGAGCTGCTCGGAGGAAAGAAAAGAAAGAAAAAGAAAATATTTTTTATTTCACTTGGCAATATTTAGACATGTCAACATAACATAAATTATACAATACCTACTTTAATATAAACATTAATTTTAAATATCTATTAATATTGTAGGGTATATTGCCACACACGGCCAAGTAGAAATAAACGGCCGCCTCTCAGCTTAATGCTCTCCGCGTTGTAGTGCAGGCGGACAGCGCTGGTTTTCAGAGACGGCCGGACAGTGGATGGGACATGTTTTATTTTTTTTAAATTATACGAGTAAATTGTTGGAGACAAAAAAAATATTGACAAAAAACCAGCGCGGGCGGTGGAACATATTCCACCGCAGATGACTCTGCCACCTAGGTCGCCTATGGCGCCCAGCGTGGATGACGACGACGTGCCCGAGGTCACTTGGGTAGAGCTAGAGCTGGCGGTGTTAAGGCTTAAGGCCAAGAACACCGCCCCGGGACCAGACGGCATTCCAGGCCGAGCGTGGGTCCTAGCTCTAGGCGAAGAAGACGCTCTCGAGCCCCGACTGAGAGGGTTTCTCAGCGCATGTTTGGAGCGAGGCCAGTTTCCGAAGATGTGGAAGACGGGGAAACTGGTCCTCATCCGAAAGGCGGGGTGCCCGGCGGACTCACCGTCTGCCTACAGGCCGATAGTGTTGCTCGACGAGGTGTGCAAGCTCTTTGAAAGAGTGATTGCAAAGCGCCTCGTCGAGCACCTATCCAGAGTAGGGCCTGACCTGGCGGATGGCCAGTATGGCTTCCGCCGGAGGCGCTCCACCGTGGATGCCATCATGCGCGTGGGGACTCTGGTGAAGGACGCCGTCGCTCGGGGCGAGGTGGTGCTGGCGGTGTCACTGGACATCGCCAACGCGTTTAACACCCTGCCCTGGAGCTGCATTAGGGAGGCGCTCGTGTATCATGAGGTGCCTCTCTACCTTCGCCGCATAGTCGGGGCGTATCTGTCGGAGAGAGCAGTCGTCTACCCAAGTGCGACCGGGCTCGGTCGGCGAGAGATGTCGTGCGGTGTTCCGCAGGGATCGGTCCTGGGACCGCTACTGTGGAACATCGGTTACGACTGGGTGCTTCGCGGTGAGCTCGCGGACGGTGCCGCCGTCACGTGTTATGCGGACGACACGCTGGTGACGGCGGCGTGCGGGGCTACATACCGCGAAGCGACCCTGAAGGCCACGACCGCGGTTGCCCAAGTCGTGGAACGGATTCGGCGGCTGGGTCTCGAGGTGGCTCTGCATAAAACCGAGGCCATGTTCTTTCATGGGCCTCGGCGCGTGCCACCGGAGGATTCCAGCCTCATAGTGGGAGACATTTCCATCGGCATCAAGGCCGAGATGAAATATCTGGGGCTCGTACTCGATGGCCGGTGGAACTTCGGGGAGCATCTCCGAAGACTGGCCCCCAAATTGAAGGACACAGCTGCCGCTTTGGGGCGGCTGCTGCCCAACATGAGGGGGCCGGATGACTCCTGCAGGAGACTCTACGCGGGAGTCGTGCGGTCCATGGCCCTATATGGGTGCCCAATATGGGCGGACACCCTGACGGTCCACAATGCGCGTCTGCTGCGTGGACCGCAGCGTGCAATGGCCAGCAGGGCCATTAGGGGGTACCGCACGATATCCTTCGAGGCGGCGAGTCTCCTTGCCGGATCCCTACCGTGGAACCTGGATGCGAGAGCCCTTTCGATGCTATATCGGTATCGTAAGGAGGCGCGGGAGCAGGGACGGGAACCCGAGCCCGAAGAAATTCGGGCCGTGAGGTCTCAGCTCCACAGGGACATGGTAGCGGAATGGGAGCTACGACTTGGGCGACCAAGCGCAGGGCACGCCGTAATAGCGGCGGTAAGACCCATCATGGAGGAGTGGCTAGAGAGGCCACACGGCAGCCTCTCGTACCGGCTGACGCAGGTGATTACCGGACACGGGTGTTTCGGGAGTTACCTGTGTCGGATCCGGAAGGAGCCAACGTCCGAGTGCCATCACTGTGATGCGAGCGAGGACACAGAGCTGCACACGCTGACCGAGTGCCCGGCGTGGGACACGCCGAGGCGGGTCCTAGTGGCGGCTCTGGGGGTGGGAGTCCTCACACTCGCCACATTGCTCACAGCGATGGTAAGATGCGCAAACGCTTGGGGTGCGGCCGCCTCCTTCTGCGAGCAAGTAATGCTCGAGAAGGAGGCGGCCGGTCGGGTCCGGACCAGACTCCGGGCCCGGGAAGCCCGTGCAGAGCGAAGGCGAACCAGACGTCGGAGGTCGCAGAACGACCTCCGTCCTCCATGAGCGCTGGCCTGGGGGTGACCGGTGGAGCCGCCTGTCACCCTAGCAGAAGCAGGCCGCGGCGGCGGCGCAAAGTGCGCCTCCCCGTAACCGGGGCTAGATGGGGACATTTTGGTCCCCACAACCTGAAGGGGGCCATCTCGAAAAAGATGGTCCTGGGTCTGCCGGGGTGCGAGAGATATGCTTTTGGCAATCTCAGCTCCGGCAGCCAAGGACCCAAGACGGCGTGCGTTTTAGTCGGTTCGAGTCCGACATAACCGCCTCCACCGGCTCCGTGGGGGTGGTATCCGTGGGGATTTTTCGCACGATAAAAAAAAAAAAAAAAAAAGCTAGTTTTGCTATATATTCCTTGTATTGGTAAGCTTGTTTCCAGCAGATGATGCAGATACTTCTAAATTGATACTGGAGTTGATGTCCACGTTGCGGATTTTTTTGGTCTGATGAAATTTACCGGAACTGAGTGTTTCTCTGCCCACATTCAGTCTCTTTTATATAATAGGAGCAGCGGTATCTTTTATATACCTAATACATAGGTTGGCTTCTCCTGGCGTACTGTTATCATTTCTGGGATAGATTTACGTATTTACTATTAGATACCTACTTATTAGATGGAATCGATAATATCGCAGCGGCGTACGTTGGTATTCATCAGGTCACTAACATTGTATAATGTCTGCAGTTGCATAAAGAAGTTGTCTCTCTGGCTGTATTTTACCATTTCTACCGCACAACGACGAGTGAAAGAGCCTATTATGAGTCTTTCAACTAATCTCTCCTTCCTTCCGTCAGTCACATACGGTAGAAATAATGCCACTTCGAACCAAGCTGTTCTGAACTTCATTTCTTTATCGACGGTTAAGAACTGTATTGCTCTGCCCACACGTGTTTACTTCTTTTAAGATCCTGAGTTTTTTTTTAATATAGGACACGTCAATTTAACTTCACCTCGGCTGATGTTAAGCTAAAGGCAAAGACTCGGAAATAGGGTCACCATTATAAACGTGTACCATCTTAACAGTGGTGGCACTCATCTTTATGGGATCATCAAAAGCCTTAAAGGACCCGGGACTGTAGGAAGAAGTGAACCGTGAGCTGGCAGGGATTTCAGGTCTTAATGGTGCGACATAGGAATGGGTCACCAAACCACTTGGTTCTTGATGGAATATTCTGATCCGTATGTGGATGACATCTGAGCCTTGCATGCGTTGTCCTGTGTAAGAAAGGAGAGGGTGGAACTAATTGGAATAGCGCATCCAGAACATTCACCATGGTAGAGACGGGAATACCATAAGGACAACTATCTCCCAGAATACGTAATGTGCTTCAGAGAAGGTGCAACGATTTACTTCCTCCATGAGCGCGGCTTTGATGGTGATAGCTTAGGCTACCCATCACCCTAGCCGAAGCAATCCCTGCTCTTCACGTTGAGACCGCCTATTTATGATAGGTAACCAAGGCAGGTATATTGGGGTACCTAACCCCAGAATACGCCCAATGCCCCATTCCTCTGTTAAATAAAGCGCTTGCCCCGATGTGGTGGAATCGGTATCAATGGGGGATACCAGTTTTAGTTTTATGACTTCTCAGGCGGGTGGGAGTTTTCACTTTTTCATTCTCGGAAATGAAGAATTTTGTATAGATCTAAGAATATCATATAATAAGTTCTACTATTACTGTCACACAGCTTAGTTTTATGTACTATCTATAGAATACTAAGCATATAATTTATATTTTACTTAAATAAAACTATAAATACAATAAAATACAACAAATACACAATAAAATAAAAAAATTAAACAAAAGTAATTAAAAAACCATAAAAAAGGAAAATTACATTTTAGATGGAATCGAACGCGACTCAACTAAGTTATAAGTCCACCGCAGACGTATTGAGCCACAGTTACCATGAAATCATGATGTGAAATAGACGTTTACATATTATGTCATAAAAACATTCTGTCCCATTCCTTATTATAATAGCGTGATGATATTAATTATGAAAGCCAGGAGTCTTTTTACCGAACCAGCTGCTTACTAATTTGTTGGATTCGAGAGAAAATCGTTCGAGAAAAATGTGAATTCTATCGAGACACTTGCTGTGCCGAAGATTCTGCAGTAACCTGACCTGACTTGGCTGAGATGTAGAACTCTGTCCGCTCGAAGTTCTTCAGATTCCTATGACCGAAATAATATCTTCTTGTAAGCATTGTTGCTTCTTTATTTGTTCGATCTATTCACACACTCATAAATTGTTAGCCGTGATATGCTATTATTGACATAACTTTTTTATTTATGAACCGATTTCAATAAAACAAACACTAAATGTTAAGTGAAGCCTACCACAATATATTAGTGAAAACCGCAACCAAATCCGTTCAGCCGATTCTGAGATTAGCGTGCACAAACTCACAGACAAACAGAGAAACAGATAAACAGATAAACAGACAAACAGACAAAAATTCCAAAAAACGTTGATTTGGCTTCTATTACGTTTATAAAGTCCCCCTATAACAATTTTTCTCATTTCCTTTCCATGTACAGACATCGATCGTTTACAGATTTATTATATGTATAGATTTTCGCTATCGATCAGCCGGTAAGATATCGACGTTATCGGCCCACCGCGACTTCTGAGATCCGATACGAATGGTGGTTCGTGTTGTGGTTGTGACCGTGGATGCGCGGGCGTGTCGTGTGCCTAAACAGTGATTTCTTTTTCTGAATAATTTAAAGGCAAGTTAGTGCTTGAAAACAAAATCAATTTGCGAATACTGAGCCATTTTCATGATAGCGTTTAATATTGTCTGTTATTTTAAGTGAATCTACAGCAATTTAGAATCATCTCGAAATTTCACTCAGGTAGGTATTTGATACCGTATACGGCGCGCGGTTTTAATCGGTTTGAGTTAGACATTGTATTGATTGTATTGCCGTTATTCAATAAGATAAATATGATAAATTCAATTGATCAATTATTATTTTATTTTGTTTTACTGTACCTAATTAATATTTATAATCCATATTTTTCTTTTTTGACATATGCTTTAGTTTAATTATTAAAATTTATTGGATAATTCTGTAGTAGTATTAGCATCTATTCATGATACCTATGGGTAAATATGTACTTGTTATAACTTTATTACTAACATTAGATATATAAGAAAAACATTGTTACTAACAAATTGGGCCTAGTTGCCATTAATAAAATGATATTATTATATTATTATAAACCTCCACTCGCCGCGCCGGCCGGTGGAATGGGGATTGATGGAACGGGTTATTCCACTCTGACCAACTGGTTGTTCCGATCGGAACTCAGTGCGTGGGTTCCTATCGTAGCAACTACTCGGGTAAGCCATAACAAGGTATTGTGGGGATTCCTATAACATTCATAACGGTACAACACCTACCTCAAGGACATCAACTATTTAAAAGGTCAATCATTTACCTAGTTAATGACAATTCACTTTCTGAATTCTTTGGTTAGTCTCGGTCGCAATACTCGCAACCTAATCTAATCTAACTTCTAACCTAATCTATCCGAGTCGGGGTGAGCAGTGCCCTTTTTTTTGTATAACCCATACCATGAACTCATACACCCTATAACTATGAAGGGGGCGGATGAAACTAATTATGTGCCATTGACCACCGGGGTGGTAAACGACACCAAATTATTGCCAATCACCACCCCGGTGGCAAGCCTAGGGGTGGCAGATGGGAATAAACCGTCTTGGGCATCCATGATGATAGTGAGACCAGCCACGCATATCATCCTGTACCTACAACACCCAGCCAGCACATTTTGGGTCTACCCCTACGGGCTCTGATTTGTTATCCACGCAGTCTGGTGAAGCGTTGTCGACTCTCCTGCGTTTTGTCTGCGATATCACGGACATTAAGAACCGCGGAAGGGTTGGGCATAAGAAGTAATAAACCCGACTGCTGTCTAAAAAACATTACCCGCTTTCCTTCGGTAGTCGGGTATATATTGAAACAGTTTTGACGGCCATATTGTCAATCATAAACCGAATTATGGATAGGTACCGCCTGCTGTCAAACTACTATTGTTTTTTTTATTTTTCAATTGCAATTAAATTTGGCCTAACACTAGTCCACGGATGTGCCAGTTCCTCACGCGATCCTTACGCATGACTCACACTGATAATAACACGACATCATTGATTAACAATTTCGTTGGTTGGCGTGGTATTAGATTAGACTGTTGACTTCGGTACCTAATACCATTCAATTTTATTTGTACCTTTTTTGAAATATTTAGGTAACATTGTAAGCAATTAATATTTTTTAAATTTTTTTTTACTTTTTTTTTATTATTTTTTTGGACAGCCTCTGTGGCATAGTGGTAGTGAACGCGGCCGTTACACAGAAGGCGCGGTTTCGATCCCCGCTCAGTGCAAATATTTATATGTATGAATATGGGTACTTGGATTGGTCTGTTCGTGCCTCGGAGAGCATGTTAAGCCGTCGGTCCCGGTTGCCATACGAACATCTATGGCTGTCGTTACGGTTAGTTGGAGCCATAAAAAGTGCAACAATGCTTCGATATCGCCTTTGGGTTGTGGAGGTCAGATGGCAGTCGCTTCACAGACAAAATTTCGAAGTTTAGCCAAATCCGCAGTTAGGAGACTGGTAAAGCGAATTCCGGACTCCAAGGAAAGTTTCGGATGTGACAAGGAACGCTAACATGTAGAAGTTCGTTTTATTCTTGCAGAGTCTTCAATAGGTACATACCTATCTGTTGAAAATCGTGTCATGGACGGGACAAGCAACAGTCAGCTATGTGCTGAAGTGTTTAAAAGAGGAGGCCATTTGCTGGAGACAGGGGAGTACTTCGATTGCAAATTTTTGGTGGGAGTTGAACCACAGGAAGAAATTGCCAGTCATAAGCTGATTTTGTCAATGGCGTCACGCGTATTCGAAGCCTTGTTCAGGGACAATAAGGAGAAGAGTGATCTAATACGCGTAGAAGATATTCAACCGGAGATATTTAGGTTACTCTTGCAGTGAGTATCGTAGTTTTTTATTATATTTAGGAGACCCAAGCAGCAAAGTAATCCTGAAATGGGATTTTATAATGCTATATGGACTTATAAAGCTCCCCTAATAGTTTTGGTATTTCCTACTGCGCTTTTAACAACATAAATGAATGCTGTTTTTACTTAAGTACGTTTGATCCTATAATTTGGACTTATATCGGTATATAAGATCATATTTCGTGGCTATTACTGGATTAAGACGCCTATAAACGCTAGGATCAAGACCAATTGCACATAGGAGTAATTATTCCGGTAACTAAAACTTAGATGCGCTCATAAGAGGGTCTTAAGAGCATTTAAATCTTAAGATTACAATTTTTTTTATCGTGCGATAAATCCCCACGAATACCACCCCCACGGACCCGGTGGAGGTGGTTATGTCGGGCTCGAACCGACTAAAACGCACGCCGTCTTGGGTCCTTGGTTGCCGGTTAAGACTCCTCTAAGAGCTTCTAGTAGGAACTTTTGTTATTTTGTTATTTATACTTTTGTTATTTATACTTATAACCTCATATAAGCTAATATTTTACAGCCAATATAATTCAATTCAGGATAAACTACTGAAAAGGATTTTAATTTTTTGGTGGTTTTAGGTAAGCTTAGAAGTGTATATCTTACCCGCGTTTCTAAAAAATAAATCACTAAGATTATAACAGCACTCAGTAAGATACAATGTTCTCTTTCTAGATTTATCGCATACCGTTATAAGATCTAGATATATTTACTATATAATGGCATTCCATAAGAGTGTTATTGTCTAACGGCCGTTCCCAATAACATACTTACAGTTGAAGATAGATCGCAACAGTCAAATTTGACGTATTGGCTGTTTAAATTGAAAACATGGTGACAGATTTTTTGCGGGAAAGCGCATCGCGGTATAATTTTTATTTTCCGAAATTGGTGTGAAATAGGAGTTCCCCACAACCCGGGCCATCTCGAATGAGATTGTCCTGGGTCTGCCTCTGCCGGGGTGCGAGACATATGTTTTCTGCATTCTCACCTCCAGCAACCAAATACCCAAAGACGGCATGCGTTTTAGTCGGTTCGAGTCTGACATAACCACCTCCACCGGCTCCGGGGTTGGGGTGTTATCCGTGGAGTTTTTCGCACAATAAAAAAATGCCTACCTACATTTAAAAATATAAGTTTTTGAGATATAGGTATAATATAAGAGTAGATAATAATGTAACATTAGGTATAGGTACAACGTCAATATCCGTATAATGCTTAGGTAATCATTATTTTAGATACATTTACACTGGAAATATGAACGTTAACTCCGTTGTCGAAGCATGTAACCTGTATTACGCAGCCAAAAAGTACAAGATGCAGCATCTTCTTGAGAAATGTGGCAGATTTCTGTGGCTCCATGTCAATACAAGTAATCTGTGGCAAGTATTGGAATTCGCACAGTTGCATGAAGACAAAGAACTGTTGCTGAAGTGCGAATCGGTAATATTTTTGTACTGCACTAGTTGAATCCCGTGTCGGGTCCTATGTGGGACAGGTGGGTCTGTTTTGGGTAAAAGTGTTAGCGTCACATTCCAAAAAATAATTGAGATCCTAAGTTTCTTTTTTTTAACGAACTAACTAATGACATTACTAATCCAAGTGTAATATATTATCATCCTTTTAACGGATGGTAGGTACAGTATAGGTATGTAGGATTTCTTATACCACTTAGGCACATGGCCCACCTGATGGTAAGTGGTAACATATGACGTGTGCAACACCAGGGGAGTCGCTGAGTCATACTCGTGCCGACCCTTCATACGGTTGTCTAATACCTGGCCCTCGATTCTACTAAAGCTAAACCACTGTGGCGCCGCAGTCACCGCAAAAAATGACATTAAATTTTAGACATTATTTCTATAAAGCTAAAGTTCAAAATTAAATGTAAACAGTTTCATTATACTTTTTCAATTACTCTACAAAAAGTCATTTAATTTTGATCTTTTTTTTATTTATTTATTTAAGATTTATGCACACACAAAACAAACATAATATATATTGGATGAAAAAGTTGGTACATTGGTACTGCTTATTTCTAAAAGAAATTTCTTCCAGCAGACCGGCGAGAGGAGATCGTGAAGAAAACAAAGAGTTGTGAATGTGTGTATGGTAAGGTGAGAGAAAAATAGTACACACACAAACTTAACATTACAAAATATATACATATTGTGTAGTAATAATTAATAAATAAACATATGTTATACTATATAATATATAAGTAGGTACATCATCTAAAAATAAGTAACAATATATACATTATCCTACATAAACCTACATAATTATATAAAAATATACATAAACATACATAATACAATAAATAAGCAGATATTTATGCATATAGGAGAATCACCATCCCTCTCCCACTCCGCGACTTAGGGTCACAGAGTGGAAGATAGATAATGACTTCGAACTTTGTTTCTAAACACAGACAATGTGTTGCTAGCTCTGATATCAGATGGTAACGAGTTCCAAAGTCTAACCGCTTGCACAGTGAAGGAACAGGAGTAGAAGTCAGTTTTGTGGGAGGGGAATTTAGGGAGAAAGCGAAGGCTGGATCTGCACGGGTCATCAGGAGCACGTATAAATGAGAACCGCTCCCTCAGGTAAGACGGCGCAGCAGGGTTGTACAGAATGTTGAAAAGACAACAGAGAATACGAGTATTCCTACGCTGGCGGATAGGGAGCCACTTGAGTTCTCTGCGAAACTGCGAGACATGGTCGTACTTTTTCAGGTTGAATATGAACCGAATGCACAAGTTTTGCAATCTCTCCAACTTGTTTAAGAGTTCCTCAGTGATATCTAGAAAACAGGCATCTGCGTAGTCTATAATGGGTTGGATAAGAGTTTGGGCAAGGGAAATTTTGGTTCTGAAAGGCAGAAAGCTCTGGAGACACTTTAGGGAGTGGAAGCTATAGTGTACTTTTCTGCTAACCTCATTGATATGAGGACTCCAGGACAAGTTAGCATCAAAGAGTACTCCCAGATTCTTAGCTGTATCCGAATAGGCTATCCGAGTCCCATCCAGCGTGACAGGAGCAAGTGCGGAGAAATCGAGCTGCTTGCGCATGTGAGTGCTACCAATAATCATTGCTTTAGATTTGGTTGGATTGATACGTAGTCCGAATGATTTAGCCCAGGCACTAATGCAATCCAGCTCGTGGTTCATGGCAGATACTGCAGAGGAGGCATCAGTCACCGCAAAATGATTGTATATCTGCAAGTCATCGGCATAAAGATGGTAGCCAGATGAGATCAGTCCGGTGACAGAGTTGATGAAGATGGAGAACAGGAGAGGAGAGAGGACACCACCCTGTGGTACACCCGCAACAAGTCCACACCAGTCGGAAGACTCCTGGCCCAACTGAACGCACTGCGACCGCCCTCGCAGATACGAATCAAACCAGGAGATAGCATTAGAGGAAACATTAATACTCTTCAATACGCCAAGCAAAATGTCAAAATCGATTGAGTTAAAAGCACTACTAAAATCCAGCAATATTAGTAAAGTTAGTTCTTTCCTCTCCAGGGCCCATCGAATATCATCAGTCACTTTAACGAGAGCCGTAGCTGTACTGTGGCCTTTACGGAATCCCGATTGGAAAGTGCTGAGGAGATTAGAGGAAGATAAAAATATAGATAGTTGTTGGTGCACGATATGCTCGAGAACTTTTGAGAGAAACGGAAGTATGGAAATTGGCCGAAAATCGGTAACTGTAGAAGGCTTAGGAGATTTGGGTAATGGAATGATAAAAGCTGGTTTCCAGGAGTCAGGAAAGGTACCAGAGAATAGAGAATAATTGAAAATGTGAGTTATAATAGGAAGTACAGTAGGGAGAAGTGGAAGAATCATACTAGAGCAGATCTGATCAGAACCAGTCGCGGACGAGGAAATAGACCGCAGCGATTTTAGAGTTTCCGCCTCTGATACAGGCATTAAATGAAAAGGTGGAGTCTGTGGAGTGGAGACACTAGTAAGCGCATGTAAAGTGCTCTGTTTGGTATCTGCGTCCAGTGAGACTGGTGGTAGAGAGAAGTGGTCATTTAGGGCACACAAGTCTATATCCCTGAGGTCATAGACGGGTGATTTGCCAATGCCAACAGACCTGAGAAATCTCCATGTATCCGAGGAGCTTCGGTTGTTGAGAGAGTCATAGAAATGGCGTCGCTTTGCGTCTCTACACATACGGCTGCAGCGGTTGCGTAGGGTCTTGAATGCGAGCAAGTTTTGTTCCGATGGACTGCCTCTGTAGCGCCTTTTTGCTTTGTCCCTGCGAGCCATTAGGGTTTTAATCGAAGCATTCAGCCAAGGCGCCGGGTTGTGCCTGATCTTGACTCGTCTTAGGGGGGCGTGTTGGTCAAACAATTCTATAACCCTCGACCCGAAAATGTCCACCATTTCATTGACATCTGTCGAATTCAAAATGGGTGTCCAGTCAGTGCCACTGGCGTCACGACGTAATGCCTCTAGGTCAAATACCTACCCCTAAAATTGCGAAGACAACGGTACTGTGCCTTACGTTTAGGAGGTCTTATCCGATAAGAGATGTATATTAGGTCGTGATATGAAAAAGGGGCAGGTAATTGACCATGTGTATCTACGTAGTCAGAGGAGGATACTATAAGGAGATCAAGTAAGGTGGAAGGGTGGCCAGGGGGATGGTGAGTGGCAGGTAGTGGCAAAGCATTAAAGTTGTAGGAGGATAGAATGCCCATTAGTTTTCGAGACCGGCTGTCATCCTTCAATAAGCAGGTATTAAAGTCACCCATTATGACTACGTGATCATAAGAAGGAGAGTGAGAGTGGAGTAGACTCTCAAAGTTATTGAAATAATCAATATGCATATTTGGACTATAGAATACCCCGAGTAGAACCGTAGTGTGGACTAACTTAATTTCTATAAACAAGTGCTCAGATGTCTTGACAGTACAGGGAGAGGGCGATGCGCTAACAATATTGTAGGAAATGTTGGCTCGTAGGTATATGGCTACACCACCGCATCCCATTCCTATTCTATCATTTCGAACCAGAACAAAGCCGGGAAGTGAAACGAGAGTAGAGGGTATGGAGGGTTTTAAAAATGATTCTGAGACAAGTATAGCATCCACCGAGGAGTTACTAAAAGATGCCAGAAGGTCAGTATAGTAGCCAAGAAGACTCTGTGCATTGATGTGGACTAAATTAAGGTTCTTAGGATAATTAGAAAATAATGAAGTGATTCCATCGTGCAAGGTAAGAGCAGGAGAGAGAGACTCGCCATCCGCGCTAACAAAGCTATCCGTATCTGAAGAGCATGAAAAGAAACTGTTGTTTATATTGTCGAAATCTTCCAGATTATGCATAAACTATAGAATAAATATTTAAATACGTATAAATAAACTACAAGATAGATAATTTAAAAAAATGTACAATAATGAAGTAAGGACCTTGCGATCTCACCTACTCGCTAATCCAGTGGAGAAAAAGAAATACACATGGTAGACAAAGTGAGTCATTCGTGCTTTAACGAGAGAAAAAAAAAAACAACAAATCAAAAGTGTCAAAGTAAGAATAAAAGGACGTAAAAAAAAAAAAAAGTAAAGTAGTGAAACCGGACTCCCATACACGAAAGACGTCACTTTGCAATGTAACAATAATAAAATTTTACAGTCTTTCTGTATTCGATAATAAAGCTAAAAGTACACAATGAAAAATCGAAACGATAAAAAAAAAACAATATTTTGATGCGGTCACTCATATAAATAAAATTCCAAAACGTAGTGTATTCAAAGTCTTTGATTCCAATAGCAATCTTAACATGAGCACACACTTCACAATCTTATTCAATATTTGGAGTAACGAACCGCATTACTTTAAAGTCTATTATTTAATGCCGTTTTTTGCAGTGACGGTGGCACCAGTGCACCACTGTGGTTTGGCTTTAGCAGAATCAAGGCTCTGATTTGATTACAGATATTTACTACCAACACTCTGAGTATATTAAACAGTAACTTTGAGGATGCAGAGCTGAACACAGTTATTACCGTTTTTTCTCATGATACCTTGAACATTGATAGTGAGACGAACTTGATTAAAGCAGCTGCACGGTATGCCGAGGCTCAGAATATATCGGTACAGGTAAGTAGGTACTAACCAGTATCCAAGTGACCTGCTTATTAAGTAGTAGGTACCTACCTTTTTTGTGTGTTCTGTGCCGCTCAAAATGCTTCCGCCAAGTAACTCAATAAATTTGAATGATTTTTTTTTATAGCATTTAGGTATTATGCTAACTTTTAAGTTCGAAAAATATTGGAAAAAATGAAATGCTCAAGTGAGACTCGAACTCACGACCTTTCCCTTACAGGAGGTCTGCTCTTCCAGTTCCAACTGAGCTATTGAGCCACACTTGAATCATTCCAAATTTTCCTTCTCTTTAAATCCGTCTATAAGGGCGACGGTGCAGCCATCTATCAACATTCTTACGAACTGTTGGAAACAATGAATGATTTTTCAACCATTTCTAAACATTGAATTGACACAGAATCACACAGAATAAATACCTAATACTTATGGTAGGTATGGTACTTTCGAACAAACGCAAGTAAAGTTTATTCCTAGAATAAACAGGCAATATCACCCACTTAATGACTGTTTAGTACTTTTGTTTGGAATATATCCCTTCCAATATCTTCCCATACGGTGTCGTACAAGGCGACTAAGAAATAGGGCTGTTTAACATCAGACAGCAGATATTACAGCCCAGACTCAGCTTCATATATAAGCTCGAGTCAACAATAGTACCTACCCGGAATACGGCAATAAGTTCACCCCCTATTACATGGGACCGACTACCTACGATGATTGGTGAAATGTGGGTGTTAATTCACCTCTGCCTAACCCTCCGGGGATAAAGGCGTGATTATATGTATGTATGTATATATAATATACCTAATATTTGAAACTAGCCTTTGCCCGCGTGGATGTCGGTTATCGTGACCAAACATAGCCTATGTCCTTTCTCAAGGTCTAATCTACCCCTATACCAAATTTCGTCAAAATCGGTCCAGTGGTTTAGGCGTGAAAGCGTAACATACAGACAGACAGACAGACAGAGTTACTTTCGCATTTATAATATTAGTACCTATGGATGGATTTTTAGTTAGTCCCTTCGAGCAAAAGCCCTAAGTACTGGATGCCTACATATATTATGTCATTTGGTTCTGTGCAGGAGGAGAATACCGTGAACAATCCTGGACGTGTAGGGGCCAAATTAGAGTTTGGATTTCCAGGTAAGTCACATAATACTTACAAGTAATATTTCCTGAAAATCTTTTAGGCAAAACGACAGGTTCCCGTTTTTTGAATTATTTTATTACAAGTGCATTGAAAAACGTAGTATGATGTATCTGGGCGTTTTTTTTTAAACGCGTCCAAGTTACAAAATGGAATGAAATAATAAAAAAAAATTGTAATGCATATTAAAAATTATTGAATGATTTGTTATTCTTTAAAAAACATTAAAATAGCTGCAGTTACCCAATAAGTACACAAGTTTGCACAAAAATAAAACTTTCTTTGGGCACGAGGGTAGTTTAGACATCCACTTTGTAACTTCTAAAATTAAAATTAATAAATAAAATAGTATACTTTAAATGAAAGAGTTGCTTTTATTTGTTTAGAAATATAATATTCTTTAAAATAATAAAACAGCATAAGTAAAATAAGTCATAAGTTTTTAATATTTTGTAAAGATGTAACCATTTTGTAACTATTTGGTAACTTTGCAGAGTTATCTTCTGATTTATACAGTGTAACCATCATTGAATGCTGTTGATTTTTTTTTATTAATTTCTTTTTTTATAATTTAAAGAAAATCAAAAAAACTAAGGTAGTCACTTTGAAAATAACAAAAAAATTAAATAAAATGGTAACAGTAAAATATAAGACAATTACAAAATGGAAAACTTCAGTTACAAAATCGAAAAGTAAAGATTAGTTCATCCTGGTAAGGAAATTTTGCATATCAGTAGGTACTGAAATAGGAAGGGATTGTAATATAAACCATGAATGATGGAACCAACTTAAAAAGAAATGAAGCTATGCTATTTTAGTAATCAACGCTTTTTATTTATATTCAGCCTTATAATTCAGTTCAGTTTCAAAAAATCAATCTATATAAACACTACCTCATAGTAAATTTAATTATTGGTCCATGATGTCATCAATTCATCATAATTATTATTCACTTAAAACATAAACACCATCAACCCTGCATGCATTTGTACTCGCCTTTATATTTCCATTTTGTAACTTTTTTATTCCACCTCATATGTAACCAAACAAAATGGAAGTAACGCATCTCGAATCGCCGACTTAAGATTGCTTGTAAATAAACTTTAATAAAGGTGAAATACTGAAAAAACACTTTTAATAGCTTATAATGCGTTTGTAGTATATCATTATTTTTTATTTATTATTAGACAACTATTTAACCTCGCGTCTTAACTGGCCGTTTCTTGTTTATGATATAAGCCAGAGCCTTCTCAAAAAACTAGATGCGAATGTTACGAAGACATTGAAGTCGTGGCTGGGGCTAGCTCAGTCGGCAGACCCATCGACATTATATAGAGCCTCAAATAACTTTGGAATGACGTTCAAGAAACCATCGGAACTATATAAACATCTAAGAGTAACCAAAATGCACGTCCTAGCGAAATCAAAAGACGAAATCGTGCAAGCTCTTCCAAAAGACCAAAGTACTAAAGAGCTCGAGTCGCGCCTCCAATTCCATAAAAAATTCATGATAGGCTCGCAGACTGGTAGGGTAGGTTTGGGTAATACTAGGAGGCAGTCAGACAAAGACATAACAAAATCTTTTCTTCAAGTAGATGAAAATAATACCTACAAAGTGCACGCAATGAACCTAGAAGTACAAAACGAATGGTTAACACTAGGTGAATTTTGTATTCCCATAGCCTTAAAATGGCGTACCTTAATATACGACTGGTCACCGGCTCTCCTTAAATTCTATCTCAATGCATTCCAGTTGACCCTCCCCGACCAAAGCAATCTTGTCAGATGGGGAAAAGCCACAGATAAAACATGTAACTCATGTGGTGAAGCAATTGGTACTGCTAGGCACCTACTGGTGGGTTGTAGGACGCTATTAGACCGGGGTCATTACTCGCGCCGACATGATAAGGTATTAGAAATCGTACGTGAGGCGGTAAGTTTGGCGGTAGCTAGAGCGAAAAAGGGTTTAACCACAAACCAAAGAAATGACGTCGCGTTTGTAAAGGAAGGCTGCTCAAAAAAGACAAATCAAAAGCCTTACTCAATTTTGATAGCAGCCGCTGACTGGACATTACTCGCAGATTCGTATGAGAAACACTATAAAATACCGGAGGATGTTTGTGCCTCGTCATCCAGACCCGATATATTCCTATTTTCAAAACAGCAAAAGCGTGCAGTACTAGTAGAACTCACAGTACCGTGGGAAACTAACATACCTAAAGACCACGCTATAAAAATAAACAAATACTTTGACCTGACCAACGAGTTAACCAAAAATGGCTATGTGGTTAAACTCTACGCCGTGGAAGTAGGAGCAAGGGGAATTCCAGCTAAATCCCTGTATAACTTATTTAAAGACCTCGGATTGCCAAGAGCTTCAGTAAGCTCTTTACTCAAACGAATATCTAAAACGGCGTTGATAGGATCTTACCAAATTTGGATAGGTAGAGGGGGGAACACGACCGACGGTGGAGGTGAGCGCTGATGCATCACAAGGTGGCCACCCTAAACCTACACCTGGGTCGCAAGTCCCAGGCGCCGTCACAGTGTTCCTCTCTGTACCACGCCATGGACCCGGCGACCGCACGGTGAATCCATGGAATGCTAAGAACCGGATCTCTTTCTATAAACAAAAATCCAAACTTACCAGTAAAAATCACAGTTACAAGTAGATGAAAAATCCGGCACGGTAACGCTTAAAAAGTTTCGACACGAAATGCGTCGAACTGTGATTCTCTTGACTACATTACAAAACGGCGATGTCTGGAATAATGTTGCCGAGGAAGAAATTTTGTTAGTGGTAATTTTTTTTGGAATATATATTATTAAATTACGGTTACAAAGTGTAATTCCATGCAAAGCTGGAATTGTGAGACATAATAATAATGCTACGAACTATAGTATTTATTATAAAAGTAGTGTTATTTTATGTTTAATTCCGACAATATTATCACATTTCTATAACATTCATTCTTTTTTACCCTTACCACCGGAGGAAATTCGCAAATAAACTTAACTCAAAACTAAGCCGGTCACTGTGGGACATAGTAAAATCAGGGGTATTCAAAATTATATTCAGTATTATTTTATATTTATCAATAAATTATTCATATAGTTAGACGTATTTCCAATACATTAGATATTAAATATTATTACAATCAACACTTCATAATAAATGTTCTTTCATTTCTCCATAAAAATAAGGGTAAACTTGTGAGACATACACATTTAGAGTATGGTCGTGTAAAAAAAAAAAATGCCCATCTATCATCGAAGACGGTAATCAGCACATGTGTAAGTACGTGTGTATTGTTGATTACCGCCTGTCCGTCTTCGGCTCTCTTACAAGATTGATTGTAAGATCCGAGCCGCCAGTATACACCTACATTTCGCAATTTTTTTTTTTCAATAAGTAGGTATTTCACATATAATTAGTGACGTTTATTGAGAAAGCTGCGCAATAGGACTTGGATAGGTTAGAATAGAAGGCGCAATAGCCTTCGTGGGTATTTTTTTTAAAACAATGCAGAAATAATTGTTTTGCCTTGCTGTTTAATTAAATGGCTAGTATTTTATTAATTGTCATCGACCCAAGCCCAAGCTCACGACCGAGGCCGGTCATGGTTGGAAAGATATGACGGCTCCCGCCGCCGCCGCCGTCAGATACGGCGATGAGGTTCCTCATATGTGGGGCAAGATGGGGCCACCGTGGTCCTACATCCGAGGGGGATAGTGTGAGGGGTAAGCCAGTAGCAATCTCACCTTTGGGAAGTAATGACCCAGAGACAGCGTGCAATTTTAATCGCTTCGAAACCTACATAACCTTCAAAGGGGGGCCGGGTGGGTTCTTGGTGTCGTAGTGACCCACTCCCTCCAAATTTCAGACAACGTCCGCGTTACCAAGCAACCTAACATCAAGGGGAAGGGTGAAGATGGGGATGGGAATGGGGCTGAGGATGAGGACATCTTCCTCGATGGTGAGGATGAGGAAACACCGCATGTCATCCCTAGGCCCGCGCTCAAGAAGGAGGGAGGTATGAGAGTAGATAAATTAATGTAGGTTTAAAACTGCACATAATTTGGTCCTAAAATACGAGTGTATCATCACTACATAGTCACAGAATTGATTGACATAGTATACAACAAAATAGCTGTCGCTATCTGTCCGTCCCTTAAATAAGCGGTTTTTTAATATATAGAGTGATTCAAGAGGAAGGCTTCTATGAATAATACATGCCTAATCTAGTAGAGTGTGCAACGGGGAACGGGATTTGACGCCACGTGGACGGAAAAAAATTGGCGGTACGAAGTTGGCCGGGTCAGCTAGTTATATTGTAATACACCCCTGCTAACGGATCGCACCATCCCTGTGAGCAAAGTGTCGAGCGACAGAACTCCATGATCGGACATAGGTAATATTCGAAACACTCATTTCCGGCGATTACCCGTGGGGCCTCTCTAACCAGTCTTCTATGATGGATTTATAAAACACGACCTCTTCAGATTAGAGAGCGCAAATTATGTGAGTTTGCGCTCGCCGACCTGCTGCTGTCTTCCCCTGTAATACCCGTCATAGTACAACCGCGCCAGTACCGAGTCGACTGACCGTAGCAGCCAACTTACGAACACTCCACCTGCTTTATACCTATATACACACTCGTATATTAAGAACCCTTGTTCTGCATGGTCTTTACCTATGAAATTGCCGTTTTGTACGAAAAAATTTAAACGATTTTTTTTTCATGTATTTTTTATTTGTATTAATCGAAGTAATCACCCATGCAATGCAAATCAAATCTTTGCCAACGCAGTGGCAGTTTATTGATGCCCTTCGTAAAGAAATCAGCTGGACGGGAGGCAACAAATTCTTCAAAAGCATTTTGTACTGCCTCTCGGGTATTGAATTTTTTCCCCGTCAAAAAGTTATCCAAATTCTGGAAAAAGTTGTAGTCTGTAGGCGCAAGGTCTGGTGAGTAGAGCGGATGACGGAGAGCTTTCAACCCCAGTTCTTACAATAACCCCGTCTGCTTTGCAGTATGAGGTCGCGCGTTGTCGTGCAGGATCAGCGGAGACGAGCGATTGACCAATGCTGGTTGGAGATGTGCCAGTTTGTCCATCATTGTGTTCAGTTCTTCACAGTACACATTTGCAGTAATGCTCACCCCGTTTGGTAAGAAGCTGTGATTAATCACACCGGCGCTAGACCACCAAACAGTGACCATCACTTTTCTAGGGGTATGTTTTCGTTTAGGGCATTGTTTAGGTGCTGAACCAGGATCAAATCGGTTATCAAACAGAATCCATTTTTTTATCGGCGGTTCAAAATTCCTTCATTTGTGTGTCTGTTGAGCAGTGCAAGGCACGTCTCGACGCGCACTTCGCGCTGGCGATCATTGAGTTCGTGGGGTACCCATTTGTCCAGCTTTTTTACCTTGCCAATTTGACGTAAATGGACCAATATTGTTTTGACGCTAACGTCGAAAGCTGCTGCTAATTCAGACGTAGATTGTGTATCATCGGCTTCCACAATCGCCTTTAATTCGTCATTGTCGACCAAAGTCTTCGGACGACCGCGAGGTTCATTTTTCAAGTCGAAATTTCCAGAACGGAAGCGAGCAAACCAATAACAGGTGGTGCGTTGGTTTATAGTGTTAGCTCCGTGAACGTCGTTGATGTTGCGTGCCGCTTGTGCCGCGTTGCTGCCACGACGCGACGGTAGGTACTCATATTCCATAATTAATTACTCGAAAATTTAACTTATCCATGATGACGAAAAAGATTGAAATGCGATGAAAATGTTACACTAATTAATAAACAAATGACTACTTTTGGAAAAAAGAATTCCATGTTATTAATATAAAATTAATTTGAAATTAGAATTCTATTAGAAACAAAAATTATTTTGATTTGAAATGGCTAGTATCTATAATATATTAATCTATAGCTAGTACTGCAGAACGGCAATTTCATAGGTACAGTCAGCAACAGAAAAATGTTGACGAGTAGAGTACTCAAAATAATCTTAAAACCAAAATTGTAATATTATATTGATAATTAGAGTACTCAAAAAGTTGTAAGCATCCAGAGTGGTCAAACTATCTTAGCAATCGGTCTTCCAGAAACATGTAAGTAAGCAGAGTGTTTATATTCTTATACACAATCACGCTAGTCAATGGTATCTAATCAAACAAAGTTTCAAAATAATGAAGACAATGTCATTTGATCGCATTTTGCATCCCTTTTTTACTTATTTATCCATCCTTTTCACATGATGGTCGGATGATGAGAGATAGGTGTATAAGTTAGAAAAGGATAGAAAATGTGTCAAATTAATGACAATTTCTTTTGTATTTTTTATAGTTGCCAGTTGATTAAGCTATAAACTATCCACTTGCATTGGTGAGAAAAGAGTATGAATACGTAAGAAATAAATACTCGTGTGATGCGTAAATGTTTTTAAGATTATTTTGAGTACTCTACTCGTCAAAATTTTTCTGATGCTGACTGTACATACCTATTATTAAATTAATGCTCATTCAGATGCATGTGCCTACTTACCTGCCTACTTACCTATGTTTTCTACATAATTAGTACTTATTGTAATTCATGCTTTTTAACAGATTTACTTAAACCAAAAATCCAGAGGATCGTAGAGAAAATTCGCTTTCTATGTCTCACTCCTAAGGAGTTCGCTGAATTGTCTGAACGAAACTCGATCTTAACAGTGTCACAGCAATATGCAGTGATGATGAACCAAGCGTCTAACAAGTGTAATGTGCCCCTACCGAGTGGCTTCTCAACATGGGATAAAGGCAGACGGCACATATTTAAAGAAGGACCCAATAATGTAAGTCTGATATTTCACAACTTCTAATAGGGATTTTCGTGCGGTCTAGCTTGTATAGGTGTCGTCACACGGATCGTCCGTAAGTACGCTCACACAGGCTAGATAGGCTGGTTTTATCGTCACGCCGCTAGGCGCGCTGTTAACAGCACGCGTTTGAACAGTGGTGCACTATAAAACGAGATTAGTAGCACGCGTTCTGCTGCTGTGAGACAGTCGTGTACAATATTATGAAGGTTAATGCGAGTCGAGTACTGGCTATTTACTTTTTATGGAAAAAAGGGCAACGGCGAAAAAGAGTATTTCCAATTTCTTCCCAGGCTTTATTTTTTGCATCCTTATTTTTGTATAATTCATCGGCCGGGTCCCATAAACACCTTCTGGATCGAACTTCCTCGATTACTCGTCCCGTATCGATGTAATTCATTTCTTACACAACTATACCTACGGCGCGTCTCAACAGCGTCACACTAAAACGCACACTGGCCGTAGAAGCGAATGAGCAGCGCGCGTTTGGACAGCGCTGTCGAACATCGCGCGTTTATTAAACGGCGCTGCCCAAGCGCGCGACACAAAAACGCAACTTCTACGCCCATATATCTCCGACCGCGCGCGCTTCAACGGCGCTGCCGAAACGCGTAACGATAAAACCAGCCATAATGTCCTTCCGTGGGATTAGCGGATATACGCATACGTCTATCTCTTTCTATGCGGTGTCGTACAAGGCGGTATAGGGCTGTTAACAACAGACAGATATATACTGCAGCCAGGCTCAGCCTCATATTCATGGCTCGAGTCAACAATAGTGCCCGGAATACGGCAATATACTCACTCCTTATTACATGGGACCGAATACATTGATTGTAGAAATGTGGTTGTTAATTCACCTCTGACTCACCCTCCGGCGATAAAGGCGTGATATGTAGGTACTAGCTTTTGCCCGCGACTTCATCCGCGTTAAGTTCGAAATAGAAAGGTTTAAGACTCTCGATTTTTGTAATTGGTTGGTCAATTATGTACTGAGTAGGTACCAAAATAATATATTTTTCAGTTCGTAGGGCGATGCAGTGGTGATGTCTGTGATTTAAATTAATGTATTTCTTTTGATTTGTTTGTGTTAAGTTATTTAGAGTTTTATGTAGTGAATGTTAGTAATTTCAGATAACACTTAACTGGCAGATGGACATTTGGATAAAATAATCATTGTTCAAAATTTATTGCTTTATATATTTATATTTATACATTCTACAGATACACTCTACAGATTATTTTTATTTATATAATTTATTATTTATCCACTGTTTTAATGATAAGCATAAATGATAGCAGCTCAGATTTAAGCTTTATATCGGCCAGTAGTCACGATGTTAGCCATACACGTGAGCCTTCATTGGCTGAAACTATGCAGATCCAATTTGCTGACGTTCCCAAGAATTTCAATGTAGTCAATATAAATGCACAGAGTATTCCAGCCCATTTTCCAGATATGCTGGCCAGCTTTGATTGTAAAAATATCCACGCCATTCTTGTGTCCGAGTCATTTCTGAAGCCTTGCCTGCCTACAAACTCGTACTCTCTGCCCGGCTTCCATTTACTTAGGAATGACCATACGGGTCCAGCCAGTGGTGGAGTTGCTATCTATTTACGTCATAGCATTCCTTATGGGATTGTTGATTTATCACCACAACCACCACCACCTAACGCTGGTGAGCACCTCTTTCTGGAAGTAAAACTCGCTCACATCAAACTATTACTTGGTGTCTAGGTATTATTGCCCCTCATTTAAAATCAACTTTTTTCCTTCTTTCGAAAAACTGTTAGAACGTCTTTGTCCTCTTTATAATCAAAATCATCATAATGGGTGACTTCAATACTTGTTTGCGGAAACAGGACTCCCGCTCTTCCACTTTCCTCAATACTATCCAATCTTGTAATCTGTCTGTTCTTCCTTTGTTTGTTGTTGTGGGTAGTTCTACAATACAACAGCTGTTCTTAAGCTCTTGCATTTAAAAAACAAATAAAAATACTTCAGTATAATATTAAGAAATAAATTTATAAAAAACTTAATGTCAACCTAAGATACTAACCAGGGACGTGTTATCTCCATACAAACAAATCCATAGCGGAATATATTCACATCAAATCTTGGGCACAGAACAACAATCAACATGGATGCCATGACAGAGTCTTTTTCCACAATGATGGCTGGGCTGGAGGAGCGAATGGCGCATTTTGAGGCTGAGCTGAGCAAGAATGTGAAGAATCCAAACACCAGTGCACCAAATCTGCCAGGTCTTGCTTCTGATTATGCTGCATTCAAGTCATTCGTGGTCAGCACATTGTCTGCTTTTCGTCAGCAAATCAACATATTGGCGCGTCAAGTGGACAATCTCGAGCAAAGAAGCCGACGCAAAATGTTGCTGGTACATGGTGTACCCGAACAGAAGGATGAGGTGACTTCACACAGTGTGGTGAGTGCTTTGAGGGATCATCTTTTGCTTGGTGACTTCACAACTGATGATATCAGGAGATGTCATCGAATGGGTCGCCATGTATTGAGTGGATCGGAAGGCAAACCCAGACCTATATTAGTGAAACTGGAACAAATGGCTTTACGGGACAAAATCTGGTTCTCAAAATCAAAACTTAAGGGCTCCGGTATTACACTGTCTGAATTCATAACTCGGACTAGACACGAAGTGTTCATGGCGGCACGCGAGCGGTTTGGCATCTCCAAGTGCTGGACGCGGGAGGGCCACGTCTATGTTCTCGGCGCCGCACAGTGTCGCTACTCTATACAAATGTTTATCATAAATCTTATTTTGGGAAAACTGTACGTTTAAACTAATATAATATATATACCTACATATATACATATATTATGTGTGATTAAAACATAGAAGTATAGGTGATATATTTTTATTATAGATCTAAATATTGGCTTAAGTCAGGATCTAGTAGGTATATTTTTTTATGTTTGTTGCCTGATCGTATTGTAGATATTAATGGATCGGAAGTCAGTAACATTATGGTAATTAGATCGTGATTGGTATTCGGTCTCGAAGTTTTGCGTGTATGGTGTTCTCTGTAATTTCTAGAATCTTTATGTCTTCCTTCTAAAGCATCTTCAGAAAGTTGGCCAATTGGTAAGGGAAAAGATTGTATTAATTCGGTCGAATGAACTAAAATTTTATGTATAGATGTTGGTATATTGTACCATGGATATAAACTATTGGTTTCTTTCAGGAGTTCCTTAAATTTATCTAAATTAATTTTGAATCCACTTGAAATAATTCTGTTAATAAGATAAAAATTTTCAATGAAACTCTGATCGATGCCAGTTATTTCGTTTGATAATGTAGGTACTGTTTTTAAAAAATATTCTGGCTGTGTTGCCGTCATTCGTGGATCCATACCCTGGTTTAGGTTTATCAACTATAAGGCCCATCTTTTGCTTAAATTCGTTTTGAATTCTTTTTTTGTTCTCATTGAATATATCTTTTTGTGTCTGACCTCGAACTTGCCAACACTTCAAAGGCAATCTATACGCAACATGAAGTAGGAATTCAAAAGATCTGATCCAGTTATGAAGAGTTGATAAACCATACTTGTATGTTGTTGTGTAAGGGACCCTATCAAACACTGATGGCGAATTCATTAATTTTGGAGTTGCTCCACATACATAACACGTTTGAGTAGAACTGACACCACTCAATGTGTGACAAACAGCACCATCAATCATTGTAAATATCATATCATATGAAATTGTTACCGCACTGCTAGGCTCTTGTAATTTTATCACAGAGCTTTCTAAATCATTTATTAATTGACCTACTCTTCTTTCTTCTTCTTTTATAAGATTGGTAGTTTCTTTATTAAATAATAACCTAATAGGTCGGCAGAAATATGTAGAAGACGGTGTTTTATTTTGCCATTTAACAAGTTGTGTTTCATTATCAACTAATCTAATTGGCACCAAGACAGTTAAAAACAAAAATTCATCTGAGGCATTGTCATTGTGAAACTTCTGTTTATAAGTACTATGACCAGATGATCCATCAAATCCTCATTTACAGATCAATGTTAATGAAGAACCTACTGTAAAGATTTCTTTGCTCTTTTCAGCAGTTTTCACAATAGATTCGGCTGTTTTGTATAGTAAGTCTTGTAAATTGACCTCTGCTACTGTTTCAGTATCTACTACTAATGGCGTTAGGTAATATCTCATCTCTAACTTTCATTATCTTGTAATAGCTCGGAAAGGTGTTAGGATGCAATAAATTCACGACCTCTCTTAAGCTATTATATTTCCGATACGATAAATCTAAGTCTATATACAAGGCCAATGCATCAAAAGGTGATAATGAAGATAAACTCTCCTTATCAGGTGACTTATGTGATGACCATTTAGCCGCAAATTCTAAATCACTACTGTCTCGGGTTTGAACTAAATCGTCGTTTTTTTTTAAGCTAAATTTAAGTCAGTAAAGTTAGTTTTAGGTCTACCACGTTTTGATTGAATACCTGCCGATGATGTGCCCACCGTTTCATTACCAAAGCAGTAATCTTTCACTATTGTTTCAGTAGCTAAATAGTTATCAAGCCAAGTTTTGTATTTTGTATTCATCACTTCGGGCATTCCACTACTCGATCTCCAATATGTACTCGCTCTCATACAAAATAATCTTGCTGTCTTTTTGACACTATCTTTAATTAATTGTGGAGACTCCTCAAGTTCATAATAATTTAAAATATGTTGATAAACGGCATTGTTTTTTTCGTGTAAGTCCGCTAAACGCCAGACTTCGAAAACTTCAACGTTTTTTATTTGACGAGTACTCATACCTAAAACGAAATAACTCAATTTTAGCATGGCCTAGCAACCTAAAAGTTACCTAACATATTGTTTACTAATAAAGCTAGCATATTAAAAAAAAATAGAGATGTGATATGATGTGATTTTTTTAAAAGTCAAATCAAAGTCTCAGTTAAATGTTTTTTTTTTCGTATTAAGTAAAATATGAATAACTTACCAATGTCACACATTCTGAATTATTATAACACCAAATTAGACAGATTACAAACTAATTAAAACTATTATAGCGATATAACACCGATTAAAGTTGAATATCACTTGTAACTATAGCAGGAAAGTTAATTACGCGCACACTAACTATTTTGTTGCATCAACAATGACAAAGTTTACTTACCCACATTTACCAAAATATTATTCTTTAAAAAATATAAATACCTACATTTGATGAAGTAAGTATTGTAGAATATGTTGCCATATCAATAAATCACCAATAACAATGTTGCAAAAATGGATTTATGATAAAGGCTCGTGACACTGTGCGCCGACGGAACGCGGCAGCGGGTAGCTACCATGAGTGAGCTTAATCTGCTTATCCCAAACACCGCGAAGGCCACTCCTGTTGATAAACTACTACCTACTACCAAACCCAAACGGGTCGCAAAAAAGTAGATTGTTTATAGGTATTGTTGTTATTTGACATCACTATTGCATCATACATTTCACTATCCCTCTACCCGATCTTCTTATATAAATTGTTCTAGCTTGTGTACTCGGATTAATTGAAAATAATTTACTATTGACCTCAAATTGTATAAAAATAATTTTATTTACATACACTTACCATAGACATAAATATACAGACATAAAATCATATTAGGAAAACGCCAATTCTCCATCTTGCTTTCCAACGTAGTGGGGATGTAGTAGCACCTGATTGGTCAAATAAAATTGCTAGTGATGCGGTGATAGAATTTTAATTATCGATATTTTCCCAAATATTTAAAGAACGAAGACCACTTTCCATACATAGTGAATGACTTTTGAAATGCCGTTGACTTTTTATTATTCTATCGCATAATGGTACTGGTATTACTGATGAATAGATACTAAAAAATATTTACAAAAAAAAAAAAAAAAACGATTTTTTTTTTGTCCAAATCGATTTTATTTTTGTGCCAATGTGTTATGTATCTGGAGTACTACTAAATATATATATATATATATATATATATATATATATATATATATCGTTACTCAAAGACTGTAAAGAATCTTTGTAGATTCTACGTCCTTCTGGCCGAATTATTCGAAACTCCGGCTATCACAAGGAAAGTCTGACAGAAAGCCATAAGCACACTGCAACCTGAGAATACAAATAATCGGCATCTACTTAAGCTAATCACTTAATTTTTTCTTTCAAATGTATAAATTTTTAGTCTGTGCCCTTTTTATATCGATAAGTAGTTATCGACAGTTTACTGGATTCCCTACTAGGCCGCCATACTGCTTTCCATTCATTCATAAAATCCAAGTTTAGGTAGGCAGTTTTTTTTCGTAGGTATGGCACCTCTTGATATACTCTAAGCTTTACACTAAAGTGTCAGAATGTCAGTTTGACTTTGACAAGTTGTCGAATGTTTTAGGCTACGTTCCGATTTCCATAAATAATTTGCTGTAGTTTGGTACAGCACTGGTATTCTCGACACTCTCGATTTTTGTAATTGGTTGGTCAGGGTATCAAAATAATATATTTTTGAGTTCGTGGGGGGATGCAATGGTGATGTCTGTGATTTGGATTAATGTGTTTCTTTCGATTTGTTTATGTTAAGTTATTAAGAGTTTTATATAGTGAATGTTAGTAATTTCAGATAACACGTAACTGGCAGATGGACAATTGGATAAAATACTCATTGTTCAAAATTTATTGCTTTATATACTTATATTTATACATTCTACAGATATTTGGTATATATTATATAACTTTAATTTATTTTTATTTATATAATTTATTATTTATCCACTGTTTTCATGATAAGCCTAAATGATAGCAGCTCAGATTTAAGCTTTATATCGGCCAGTAGTCACGATGTTAGCCATACACGTGAGCTTTCATTGGCTGAAACTATGCAGACCCAATTTGCTGACGTTCCCAAGAATTTCAATGTAGTCCATCCAGTATTCCAGCCCATTTTCCTGATATGCTGGCTAGCTTTGATTGTAAAAATATCCACGCCATTCTCGTGTCCGAGTCATTTCTGAAGCCTTGCCTGCCTACTAACTCGTACTCTCTGCCCGGCTTCCATTTACTTAGGAATGACCGCACGGGTCCAGCCTGTGGTGGGGTTGCTATCTATTTACGTCACAGCATTCCTTATCGGATTGTGGAATTATCACCACAACCACCACCATCTAACGCCGGTGAGCACCTCTTTCTGGAAGTGGAACTCGCTCACATCAAACTTTTACTTGGTGTCTATTATTGCCCCTCGTCTAAAATTAACTTTTTCCCTTCTTTCGAAAAACTGTTAGAACGCCTTTGTCCTCTTTATAGTCAAACTATCATAATGGGCGACTTCAATACTTGTTTGCGGAGACAGGACTCCCGCTCTTCCACATTCCTCAATACTATCCAATCTTGTAATCTGTCTGTTCTTCCTTCCAATACTACACATCACGTTCCTGATCGTAATCCATCTCTTCTTGACCTTATCCTCGTTTCTTCAACCAATTTAGTCACTAAGCACGGCCAGTGTACAGCCGATCAATTTTCTTATCACGACCTAATCTTTCTATCCTATAACCTTCGCCCACCCAAACTTAAACATAAAATTCTCATGATGCGCAATTTTAGTGGCATGAACATAAATGAGCTTCGTGAGGATGCTGACAGTATAGATTGGAGCTCTCTTCTATCTACTGAGTCAGTTGAAGACAAAGTAAGCATACTCAGCAACAAGTTGATCGAGCTGTACGATAAACATGCGCCAGTCCTTGCTATAAAAGTAAAGCACTTGCCTGCCCCTCGGCTCACTGCCGAAATTAAGGCAATGTTATCAAAAAAAGCGGCAGCCAAGACTCGATTTAAGATACGGCCTACCCCTGCAAACCGAGAAAAATACATAGCTATACGAAATCTCTGCGGTAAGATGTGTAGGAAAGCACAACGCCAACATATCCATAATTCGGTCGAGAACGGAGACCCTGCCAAAATCTGGAAATTCCTCAAAACACTGGGAGTTGGAAAGTCACGGCAAGATACTATTTCTAATAAAATTGACATCAACATGCTAAATCAACATTTCTCAGCCTCGTCTAAATGTGATCGGACTAACAAAGATAATACCTTGCAGTAACTTTCATCGCTTCCAACACCTGACTATCCCCCGTTCGTTTTTGATCAAGTAACTGATTGTGGTGTTAAAGAGTGTATAATGTCGATTAACTCAAATGCTGTTGGTGGTGACTGCATAAGCCGAAACATGATTTTGCCTATCCTTGAACAAATTCTCCCCATAATATGCCATGTTTTAAATCAGTCACTCAATAAAAGCGTATTCCCTGACGCCTGGAAACAGGCTCAAATTATTCCATTACCTAAAAAACCCAATCCCTCATCTCCCTCCGAATATCGCCCTATTTCCATATTACCTTTTCTATCAAAAGTCCTAGAAAAACTCATACATAATCAGCTAGGCAGATAACTTACCCAAAACAGCCTTCTAAATCCGTATCAGTCAGGTTTTCGACCTGGACACAGCACAGTTAGCGCACTGATAAAAGTCACCGACGATATCAGGTTTGGTATGGAGAATGGAAATCTTACAGTACTATCCCTTCTTGATTTCAGTAACGCGTTCAATACTGTGGATTTCCATATCCTGCTCGGCATTCTACGCTCTATTAACATATCTCCAACAGTGATTGATTGGTTTCATAGTTACCTGTTCGGGCGCCGACAGCGTGTACGTGTTGAAGATTCCTTTTCTTCGTGGTGTTGTACAACTGCCGGTGTGCCGCAGGGTGGCGTGCTATCTCCTTTACTTTTCTCAATTTTTATAAATTCTATCTCTAAGTTATTACGTTCTTCCTATCACCTTTACGCAGATGATCTTCAAATCTACACACAAGCCTCTTTGCAAGAATTACCTACAGCTATCTGTACCATAAATGCCGATCTGACGCAAGTATGCGAGTGGAGTAAACAATATGGGCTTGAAGTGAACCCCTCTAAGACTCAGGCTATTATTGTGGGCAGCTCCGGGATGATAAATCGTATAGACTGGTCGCAATTACCAGATGTTGTATTTAACGGTTTTGCAATCCAATTAAGTGGTGAGGTAAAAAGTTTAGGTGTATGGATAGATAGGACACTGTCCTGGGGCCCTCAAATAAGAGAAGTCAGCCGCAAATTGTTTGCTTCTGCGGGTTCCATGCGTAGACTGCGAAACTTTCTACCAACAGCCACTAAAATTGCACTTGCAGAATCACTTCTTCTTCCACAACTTGACTATGCTGATGCCAGCTATCCTGATCTCACTGAGGAGCAACTTGATAAGCTTGAGCGCCTTCAAAATTTCTGTATTAGATTTATATTTGGTCTTCGCAAATATGATCACGTATCACAATTCCGCAATTTGCTCAAGTGGCTCCCAATTCGACTTCGACGGAATGCTCATATTCTTTCCATACTTTACAGTATTCTCTTTAATCCCCGTACTCCTATTTACTTAAAAGAACGTTTTGTGTTCCTCAATGACACACATTCGAGATCCTTGAGGTCGTCAGTAACATTACAACTGTCCACGCCCTCTCATTCCACAACATTTTATGACAAGTCCTTTACTGTCCAGGCTGTCAGGTTGCGGAATGCGCTGCCTGTATCCATCAGACGTGCACAATCCCTTGCCATTTTTAAAAAAATGATAAAAGAACACTATCTGGGTTCTTAGTTACCTTATCATGTATTTTTGAGTGGGTATGTGCTCGCGTTAAATATAGGTAGATTTTTTTTTATCTTGTTTATGGTATGTATGTTTATGTAAATATGATAGACATTCAATGTATGTACTTAGGTTTATTTAGTGGAGTATTTAATAATGTATTACACAATATTATTGTGTATGTATGTATGTGTATGTGTGTGTGTGTGTGTGTGTGTAATGTATATATTTGTGATATATGTATATATGTGTGTGTATGTGTTTATGACTACACTAATAACTACCCATATTTATTACTGTTAATGTTTAAAACATGTCCATCCAAAGGTTGCCTGTAAGAGATCGCTCCTAGCGATAAGGCCGCCATTTGTACATAATGTCATGTTATTGTCCATACATTTACTGTATTACTGGTGTACAATAAAGATTTATCTATCTATCTATCTATCTATCTATCTATCTATCTATCTATACTACACATCACGTTCCTGATCGTAATCCATCTCTTCTTGACCTTATCCTCGTTTCTTCAACCAATTTAGTCACTAAGCACGCGGCCAGTGTACAGCCGATCAATTCTCTTACCACGACTTAATGTGCGTCCAAAAAATGCCGCAGTGGAGTTTGCTGCGCCGTTTCTTCTCCACCAGCGCCTTGGGAGCGGTGGTAAACTTAGATTATGTGGAATTAAAATTGACGTCAGTAAGAAACAATTTTATTGTTCTATATTGAAAAATAAATGACTATAAATGACTATAAATGACTATAAATGACTATAAATGACTATAAATGACTATAAATGACTATAAATGACTATAAATGACTATAAATGACTATAAATGACTATAAATGACTATAAATGACTATAAATGGCTATAAATGACTATAAATGACTATAAATGACTATAAATGACTATAAATGACTATAAATGACTATAAATGACTGTAAATGACTATAAATGACTGTAAATGACTATAAATGACTATAAATGACTATAAATGACTATAAATGACTATAAATGACTATAAATGACTATAGATGACTATAAATGACTATAAATGACTATAAATGACTATAGATGACTATAAATGACTATAAATGACTATAAATGACTATAATCTTTCTGTTCTATAACCTTCGCCCACCCAAACTTAAAAATAAAAGTCTTATGATGCGCAATTTTAGTGGCATGAACATAAATAAGGTTCGTGAGGATGCTGACGGAATAGATTGGAGCTCTCTTCTATCTACCGAGTCAGTTGAAGACAAAGTAAGCATACTCAGCAACAAGTTGATCGAGCTGTACGATAAACATGCGCCAGTCCGTGCTATAAAAGTAAAGCACTTGCCTGCCCCTTGGCTCACTGCCGAAATTAAGGCAATGTTATCAAAAAAAGCGGCAGCCAAGACTCGATTTAAGATACGGCCTATCCCTGCAAACCGAGAAAAATACATAGCGATACGAAATCTCTGCGGTAAGATGTGTAGGAAAGCACAACGCCAACATATCCATAATTCGGTCGAGAACGGAGACCCAGCCAAAATCTTAAAATTCGTCAGAACACTGGGAGTTGGAAAATCACGGCAAGAAACTATTTCTAATAAAATGGACATCAATATACTAAATCAACATTTCTCATCCTCGTCTAAATGTGATCGGACTAACAAAGATAATACCTTGCAGTATCTTTCATCGCTTCCAATACCTGACTATCCCCCGTTCGTTTTTGATCAAGTAGCTGATTGTGGTGTTAAAGAGTGTATAATGTCGATTAACTCAAATGCTGTTGGTGATGAATGCATAAACCGAAACATGATTTTGCCTATCCTTGAACAAATTCTCCCCATAATATGCCATGTTTTAAATCAGTCACTCAATAAAAGTGTATTCCCTGACGCCTGGAAACAGGCTCAAATCATTCCATTAACTAAAAAACCCAATCCCTCATCTCCCTCCGAATATCGCCCTATTTCCATATTACCTTTTCCATCAAAAGTCCTAGAAAAACTCATACATAATCAGCTAGGCAGATACTTTACCCAAAACAGCCTTCTAAATCAGTATCAGTCAGGTTTTCGACCTGGCTCTCGATTCTACTAAAGCTTAAACATTGTGGTGCCATAGTCAGCGCAAAAAATGACATTAAATTTTATTTTAGACTTTATTTTCTATACCACTAAAGTCCAAAATGAAATGAAAACAGTTTGATTACACTTTTCCATTCACTCTGCAAAAAGTTATAGAATTTTGAACTTTAATAGCATCGATTTAAAGTCTATTATTTACTGCAGTTTTTGGCCATCGCTGCGGCATGACTATAGTTTGGCTTTAGTAGAATCGAGGCCCTGGACACAGCACAGTTAGCGCACTGATAAAAGTTACCGACGATATCAGGTTTGGTATGGAGAATGGAAATCTTACAGTACTATCACTTCTTGATTTCAGTAACGCGTTCAATACTGTGGATTTCCATATCCTGCTCGGCATTTTACGCTCTATTAACATATCTCCAACAGTGATTGATTGGTTTCATAGTTACCTGTTTGGGCGCCGACAGCGTATAGGTGATTGTACGTGTTGAAGATTCTTTCTCTTCGTGTCGTAGTACAACTGCCGGTGTGCCGCAGGGTGGCGCTGGCGGTGATGCTATCTCCTTTACTTTTCTCAATTTTATAAATTCCATCTCTAAGTTATTACGTTCTTCCTATCACTTTTACGCAGACGATCTTCAAATCTACACACAAGCCTCCTTGCAAGAATTACCAACAGCTATCAGTACCATAAATGCCGATCTGACGCAAGTATGTGAGTGGAGTAAACAATATGGGCTCGAAGTGAACCCTTCTAAGGCTCAGGCTATTATTGTGGGCAGCTCCGGGATGATGAATCGTAGAGACTGGTCGCAATTACCAGATGTTGTATTTAACGGTGTTGCAATTCAATTAAGTGGTGAGGTAACAAAATTAGGTATATGGATAGACAGGACACTATCCTGGGGCCCTCAAATACGAGAAGTCAGCCGCAAATTGTTTGCTTCTGCGGGTTCCATGCGTAGACTGCGAAACTTTCTACCAACAGCCACTAAAATTGTACTTGCAGAATCACTTCTTCTTCCACAACTTGACTATGCTGATGCCAGCTATCTTAATCTCACTGAGGAGCAACTTGATAAGCTTGAGCGCCTTCAGAATTTCTCATCATCCACTTAAAGACGTTAGTCCTGATTGCATCCGAGGCCACGGTGCCCTCGGAGCTCAGGGTCCGCCTTCCGGCTCTTCCTCCTCCACTTCGCACGATCTTGGGCGTCCAAGGTAGTGAGACCGTTTTCACGCGTCACCCTCCACGACGCCAAGCCAGCACTTCTTGGGCCTACCCCTTTTACCCGGACCGGGTGGGGGCGCCATTGCCAGGCAATTATTACCCACGTAGCTGGGCGGTTTCCGCAAGACGAAGCCGCACCAGCGGTGGCGGCTCTCTTGCATTTTGTCTGCGATGTCACGGACATGATGGCTGCCGCGGATACGAGAGTTCCTCACGCGATCTTTACGCGTGACTCCACACATGCACCGCAGCATCTGCTTGTATCGCTCCAATAGCGGCCACGCCTCACAGCCGTGTAAGAGGACAGGTCTAATGATCGTTTTATAGACCTGCCCCTTCAGCGTAACTGGCATTTTAGTATCGCAAGTGACGCCTGTCATTTCCCGCCACTTAGCCCACGCGGCGGCAATACGTGCCTTGACGTCGTAGTCGATGTCACCAGAAACGTGAAGTACAGATCCCAGGTACTTAACCTGATCCGTGCGCTCGACCAAGTCATCGCCTATGCGAGCGGGTGTGGGATCTGTTGAGTTTAACGCCAAGTACTCAATCTTCGCCACATTTAGCTTCAGAAAAGAGCGCCTACAAAATTTCTGTATCAGATTTATATTTGGTCTTCGCAAATATGATCACGTATCACAATTCCGCAACTTGCTCAAGTGGCTCCCAATTTGACTTCGACGGAATGCTCATATTCTTTACATTCTTTACAGTATTCTCTTCAATCCCCGGACTCCTATTTACTTAAAAGACCGTTTTGTGTTCCTCAATGACACACATTCGAGATCCTTGAGGTCGTCAGTAACATTACAACTGTCCACGCCCTCTCATTCCACAACATTTTATGACAAGTCCTTTACTGTCCAGGCTGTAAGGTTGTGAAATGCGCTGCCTGTATCCATTAGACGTGTACAATGCCTGGCCATTTTCAAAAAAATTATAAAAGATCACAATCTGGGCGTCAACACCTGAAAATCCCATAGATATAGGAAGAACGCTCGCGCGCTTAGTAGATAGGCCATACCTACAGATTAGGCGTGTATACCTACGTTCCATTTTGGTGAATGAACGTATGGCCGACGGTTACTACGTTAGGGCTGTAGCTTCCAGTATCGTAATATTTGTCGATATCTTTTATTTAGGAGTATAGAAAAATGCTAGGCGCATGGTTTCATCATGACGGTTTATGCGAAGAAAAAATATTATATTATAAGCATTTTTTATTTAAATATTGTCGATGTGACAGCTTATCGCATTGTATTGTTGTCGTACGACCGTGGTGTCTACTAAACCTGATGTCTAGAAAAGTCTGTATTACACATTTAATTAAAAGAAACTTGTGATTAGTGCTATGTGTTGCATCAGAATCGGCAAAAATATTTTTCATATCATAAAATTCACACATAAATTTTAATATATAATAAGTAATAACTTTCGGGGGTTGTCTTGTTTGTCAGGAGCATTTTACTTAATTTTTCTGTTTTTGTGTTATGTGTATGTTTACCACGCTTGATGAGGCGTATATAAGGCGTCCTCTTAATTTTTTGTAAATGAGGCTCTCTCTTCACGTCTTCTTCCCCGAGCAGCAATGATGCAAAACCTCGCATTTAATTATTTAATAAGACTCTTTGTGATAAAGCCAGCTATGTATTGCGTGATACTTAATGTATGTGCATCAATATTTGTTTTAACACGCTCAACGTATGTATCATAAAGATCACTATGATCTTCAGCGATATCCACTAAGCTATTTTTGGCGAGCTGTGGCCGAGCGACTGCAAAGTAAGAAAGAATAATAACCGTTTGGCCGACAATTAGGATAGGTACCTACATATTTGTAGGTATGCAGAGGTTAATCTCGTGAACTTTAGGAAATTAACTGAGTTAGATTGTTGATTTTCCAGACAGTGAGTTATCTGTACCGGCGTGGCGGTAGTGCACGCGACTACCACGCAGGAGGCGCGGGTTCGATTCCCGCTCAGTGCAAATATTTGTATGCATGAATATGACTATTTGCATTGGTCTGGGTGTTTCTATGTATAATATGTATGTATTTACAAAAAAAAGTATATAAGTATGTTTATCCGCATTCTAGATTCCATAACACAAGCTATAAAAGCTTACCATGGGTCTAGATAGCGTTGTGTAGAATGTTGTAGAATATTAGAATATTATTAGGTAATTTGTACTATTACGTTTGTAGTGTAGTGTGTGGTTGGTACTCACAAATAAACACGCACGAACAGAAGAGAAGAAAGTTTATTAAGCACAGACACAGAGGATAGTTACAGTTCACAGAGTATAGGTATACACTAGAAAGCACAGTAGATAGAATAAGCGATAGGAGAAAGAAATCAATTGGACTGTATTTATATATATATACTATACGCGTACATAAGCCACTAGAACGAAAGTAGGCGATTTGTTAGCGGAAGGAAGTAACATGCGCTTCGCGTCGTGTATGGTTAGCGACTGCCCGTGACCTCTGCGCGTACGCATCGGTCGAGCAGGTATATCCAACTTATACATCTATATTGTATTGAGCTGGTGCATTGTCGATAATCTGATATCGATATTTAAGGTATCGACAAGCAACATCGACCAACCGATATTGTTTATATAAATAAAAGTTTAAATAACATGTAAGTGCTATCGTGAGTGAAATGTACAGTCTGCAAGTAAAATAGGCATACATGTAATAAATATTTTTTATGTAAATATTGTAAATATTATTAGGTGTGTTTTATGTGTAAGTATAAATAGGGTACGATGAGTACCCTACACGTTAAAAAAGAGTATTTTCGTCGACAAATCATTTGTTGGAGTACATCACTATCATGCTTCTTGTAGTTTCGTGTAGAGTAAAGTAATGAATGAGTGTAACAAATCATTCATGGATGTTGCCAAAACTCGGCACGCTGTCAAATTTATACACTCATTTTCCCAAGTGAGCAGTAACTTAAATGTTTTGTCTCTTTTTTACAGGTAAAACTGTATATTAGAAAAAAAGAGACCAAGTGATGTTTCATGGTCTGTCTCATGTTTGCCTCATATTTGTATAACTAAAATTTGTATATGTTGAATAGGGCCACCCTGTGGAAAATCCTAACAAAAATTAGGGCCAATACGCCATTTTTCATTGACTTCGTCACGTCAGCCAGAAAGCAATTTTAGGGATGTAGTAAGTCAATGGACAGTGTTTTTATTATAATAACTTGAAAATGACACAATTGATATCGACTACAGATTTTTTTTTTAAATATTACATAACTGGCGATTTTTAACCGATTTCTAAACAACAATTCGGATGTTTATAATTATTTATATTTGTATGATTTTTAGGGAAAAATGTTTTTTGTAACTCCTTCATTTGTAGACGGATTGTCAAAATTCATTTTTTATGTTTGTAAGAGGTTTATTCCAAAATGGTCCCATTTAAATTTTATAAAGATCTGATGATGAATTTCAGAGACAGGCCACGGAACTCTTCAATAAATACCAGGAAATCAGCATGTTGGAATATTCTTCTACAAGTCAGTTGTTTTGTTTTGAAGATTAGCGTATGCGATAAGGCCCACAATCGTTTCAATCCACAGACACGAAATATTTAAGTACTACTTCTATTCTATTATATTCTATTATTATGTTTAGAAAGATAACAGATTATATTATAGTTCAACATGAAATCATTTATAACATTTATCACCCCATTTACCCTTTATCGGGTTCATCCACTCTGATCATATGATCCGTTGCAAGTGGAAACGGATCAGGCATTTTAGTACACTCCGATCGCGATATCAGTTTCGCTTAAAATTAAACGATTAAAAAGTAGAATCCGATCGCGTGATCCGATTCCACCGAGACAACGTATAGACAATGTCCACTCTGATCACATAAACTTCAAAGTGTTGCACAAACAGGTTTTAAAAGAATCAAATTAAACAAATTAGAACAAATCAACAAAGCTATATTGTCTTAATAATGTTCTCATATTAATTATCTCATATTAGGATACAGCATTCTAAATCTAATATATTTCCAATAAATTAATTAATATCTAGAACTAGTGGGTAGATTTGTATCAAACTACCCATACATATTATACATATTACATATACATATTACATATTATCACATATTTTATTTTACATATTATTTATTTTTTTATTGACGGAACTTTCAGAAGTTGCCCTGAACATTTCTGCGAACTATATACTATTCATGGGGATATAGGCAGTACGTCTAATTGCAACAATATAATTCCTTTTATGTATGCCTTTCTAAACAAGAGGGACAAAAAAACGTACAAAATTCTATTTGAAATCTTAAAAGCAGAAGCACCACAATTTCATCCAATGAAGTGGACGCTTGATTTCGAAAAAGCTGCTATTTCAGCTTTGAAAGAGAGTTTTTCTGGAGTTCAAATTAAAGGCTGCTATTTCCATTTCAATTTGGAATACGCGGCATAGCTCTGAATTGGTTTGAAAGTTATTTGACTGATAGAAGACAGTGCGCCCGAGTGGGCAACGACAAAAGCGAACTACAGATGGTTAATTTTGGTGTACCGCAGGGAAGTGTGCTCGGCCCAACGCTTTTCATAATGTACATGAATGACATTCACGCATGTGTTAAAGCAGACATAATATGCTACGCCGATGATACAGTCGTTGTGTTTCATGGATCGACTTGGGAAAAAGCGTTTAGTGAAGCTGAAACAGGTATGACTGAAATACAGCAATGGCTAAGACATAATCTGCTGACACTAAATGCCAACAAAACCAAGTACATCTGTTTTCACAAAACCGCTGCATCAGTCCCACCCATGTCCCATAATATTAGGCTACACAACTGCAAGACACTGAACAGTTGCAAGTGTGGAATAGCTCAAAGGGTAGACAGGATTAAGTATCTAGGCGTAATAATAAATGAAAATCTTAACTTCAAAGAACATATCAGCGTGTTGTCTGGTCGTGTACGTAAAACGGCGAATATAATGAGGTTGCTTCGGACATCAGTATCTACAGACACTTTAAAGATAGTCTATCTCGCCCTGTCGCAGTCATTGATTACGTACTGCATAAGTGTTTGGGGTGGTTCTGGCAAATCGATCTTGATACAGCTAGAAAGAGCTCAGCGATCGGTACTAAAAACCATGTACAAAAAACCATTTAGATATCCTACTACGCTGCTGAACAACGAAAGTAAGCTTTGCCCCGTATATCGACCATCACATCTACAATCAAGTTGCAAGACACTGCAACATCAAAAAGTGCTCGGTGAGACAAGCAAAAAAAGAGGTAACAAAATGGCTTACCACAATGACATATGAAGCTACTGAAATACTTTTGCTAAATTAACTTATTATGACTTGCATTAAAACGTATTCTTTAATATTATATATACATATATATATATATATATATATCTATACATCTATACATCTATATCTATACATCTATACATCTATACAAATAAATAAAATAGGAGTGTCTGTTTGTAATATTAAAATAACCGCTTTCTACTACATGCATATGAATGTATATACGGTACACATACCAAAATATATATTTTTAAATTTTTTGTCTGTCTGTCTGTCTGTCTGTCTGTTTGTTTTGGCTAATCTCTGGAACGGCTGGACCGATTTGGACGGGACTTTCACTGGCAGATAGCTTATATGTAATAAGGAGTAACTTAGGCTAAAAAAAAAAAAAAGCCAAAAACAAAAAATAATAAACAGATTTTTTTTATTAAGTACATTCCACGCGGACGAAGTCGCGGGCACAGCTAGTATATATATATATTAACACGAACACAAACACGCGCACGCATACACACACACCCACGCACACACACAAGTGCACACAGATACACACGCTCACATACACACACACGCATGTATGTAAAAAAAATTTTGTATAAGAGTAGTATTGTCGACCAAGCAAATGTAACCTGTGTAATCGTAAGAGGTACCCACAGGACAGGTTTGCCTAGTGTGGGGCCAACGGACACTGTTAAGAAGCCTTATTGACAATAAAATATTTTGCATTTTCATTTTCAATATTATGTTGTTTAAAAACTACATTGCTCCTTTAAGGTATTATCCGCTATAGCGCCTGCTGCTGTCCATTCGAGAGCGGAAGGGTCGTTCACCTACACGGTATATGGGTTTACCCACCTGGACAGCGCATTGTCGCCGCCGTGCTACGTGCTAAATCTGTCATGGCAACTACAATATGTGGCGAAGGACGAAAAAGGCGGCCCCAGACTAATAGTCCGATGCGGTGGCCAGAATAATTCAACCTGGGCATGTGAAGTTAACATAGTTCTAAAAATTGCCAACCCTGCACCCTCTGGCTCCTTCAGCACTGTGCCCCATAATGCCATTACGTTCCACAATTCCAGTGGGCACTTCGGTAGTGGCAAAGTACAAAATCCTGCCGATTCTAATGACTTTACCTTCATTGCTACCTTATTATTTTGCAGGTTTGTATTTTTGTTTTCCAAAATAATCCTACTAAAGTTAAGGCAACGAAGCGAGAGAAAAAAGGTAAACAATTTTTCAGCTGTTCCAAACTTTTTTATTTGAAAATAATTACGTATCACTCCAGATAGGAATGAAATTGTTCATAAGATGGCGGATCTGACAGTTTAGAAGAATCGCTGTGCTGCTCTGTGCTGACTGCTTGCCTGTAATACGAAACACGCAACAACAGCTGTCGCTCGGCCATTGTAGCGTACGCGTGATATGTGCGAAAAGGACAGACAAAATAATCGCTAGTTAACGCAACGTAATATAATAATGGTCGCTTTGTTTACCTTTTTGCTCTCGTCTCGTTGGCTTTACTATAAGTACCTATGTATTCAATATTTTATAATAGTGTGTGAAGATTTTTGTTCTATTTTTGTCACGCAATCGCGCCCAAAAACCGAATGTATCTGGCTGGAATTTGGTACTGTACCTAACATATTTTTTGTCAGCAGTTCATATTTGGTATCAAAAGTTGGTTTATACTCAAAATAGTTTAATATCTCTGCTACCGAATATGGTAATTCTATATAATATAGCCTATAGTAGATCTGCCCACGGTAACGCAGTTAAACTTCGGTAATTTCCGTAAAGCGATGGCCATCTGATATCCATCATCTTTTGGTGATAACGAAGTGCTGTGGTTAGACCAGTTGTTGACTTTCTGGGGCACCAACTTCCCTTTACGACTGCCATACAGTGCATGCTCTTTTAAAGTCTGTCATTCTTGTTCTGTTGTACATTAGGCTGTGCCAATTAGGACTTATTTTCCTCTACTGGTAGGTTTGTTGGAAGAAAATAAAATATGTGAGTTAAATATCTTTTTGTACCTATTGGCTATTTGTTTATCAAGCTTTGTTTTAGCACGAAATTCGGTAAAGGGAAGACGCCGCGTTCTAAAAACTCTAATAGGTACATATTTTAGAAATAGCGTGTAGACAACCATTACATAAATACCTACCTATATAATTAATTTCTAGGGAAAGTAGTGCCTTTTCATTCTCCGCGGACACCGTGAATTGGGGAAGCTATATAAATAAAGATGGTTCCGTCAAGTTCATAATGGAAATCAAGAAGAAAGAGCCCGAGGCTAACCAAAAAGCAACAGCTTTTGGCACAGCTTTTGGTTTCGGAAGAGTAGCCCCGTAGTCAATTTTACTAGTACCTGCCTAATAAAATTAAGATGTGAAGCGAAGAATACGATAACGCTGTAAAAGTAGGTATGCCTTGCTGTCTTCCTTTGGAACTAATAAATATGTAAGCAATGCTAAACTATTAGTTTTTTTTTGCCTCTACAGCCTCTACTCATGTGAAAAGTACCCTTCCGGTAACATAGATCGATCACAGAGTTCGATTAATGGTACGAAATAGTAGATTTTTGCATCGAGCACAAAGTAATTTATTATTGCACCGAGTGCCCGAGCTTTAGCGAGGGCTCTAATCTAACAGGCACGAGGGCAATATAAATTACTTAAGGCGAGGTGCATAATCTGCTTTTCTTTCAACTATTACCTATAGGAATAGTAGATAAAACAAACTCATATCAAACAATTGTAGTTGTAAAGTAGCGTCCTCGCCGTAAAAATACTACTTTGCTCCCTTGTACTATAAAAATCCTTACGTTCGATGTAAAGGTTACATCTCTCTGCGTAAGCGTAGTTCGAGTTCGAGATGGGTGCCTCACAGTCACCAATGAAAAAACGGTAGGTACAGTCAGCATCAGAAAAATGTTAACGAGTAGAGTACTCAAAATAATCTTAAAACCAAAATTTCAATATTATATTGATAATTAGAGTACTCAAAAAGTTGTAAGCATCCAGAGTGGTCAAACTATCTTAGCAATCGGTCTTCCAGAAACATGTAAGTAAGCAGAGTGTTTATATTCTTATACACAATCACGCTAGTCAATGGTATCTAATCAAACAAAGTTTCAAAATAATGTACAATTTGATCGTATTTTGCATCCCTTTTTTACTTATGTAGCCATCCTTTTCACATTATGGTCGGATGATGAGAGATAGATGTATAAGTTAGAAAAGGATAGAAAATGTGTCAAATTAATAACAATTTATTTTGTATTTTTTATAGTTGCCAGTTGCTTAAGCCATAAACTATCCACTTGCATTGGTGAGAAAAGAGTATGAATACGTAAGAAATAAATACTCGTATGCTGTGTAAATTACTTGAAACCTACTTATGTAGATATAAATCCACGCGGACTAAGTCGCATCGCAGGCACAGCTAGTAATAATATAAATCATAGGGGTTTTTCCCGGTCCTCCGATCGGAATTCCGATTGGTAGGAGGAGCGGGAATATTTTTTCTTATATCTCCGATTGGTAGGAGGAGCGGGAATATTTTTTCCCATATCTCCGATTTAATTCACTTACTTAATGAAAAGTACAGTCAAGGCCATTATACTGCCTACAGCAAGGGGGCGTCAGCATCGGCATCGAACCCTCGATGAAGTATCTGGGGCTCGTACTCGATGGCCGGTGGAACTTCGGGCATCACTTCCGAAGTTTGGTCCCAAAACTCAGCTGCACTCGCACGGCTGATGCCCAACATCAGGGGACCCAACGCTCCCTGCAGGAGACTGTACCTGGGGATCGTGCGAAGTATGGCCCTATACGGGGCCCCCTTATGGGCGGAGACCCTGACGGCCAGTAATCTGGCTAGATTGCTGAGCTCAAAGAGAGCGATGGCCGTCAGGGTGATAAAGGATAACGCACGATCTCAGGTGAGGCGGCATGTCTCCTAGCCGGGACCCCTCCATGGGACCTGGAAGCGGGAGCCCTTGCGTCTCTATTTAAATGGCGCAAGGAGGCGCTGGAGCGGGGCCAATGGCCTGCGTCTCGAGAAATCGAGGCCCAGCGGTCCCATATACCAGGAAACCGTGGAGACATGGAAGGTGCGACTTGAGCAACCAAAGGGGGGATTCGCCACAATCGCGGCCGTCAGACCGGTCGTGGACGAGTGGCTGGAGAGGAGACATGGTGCTCTCTCCTACCGGTTGTCACAGATGCTTACCGGGCACGGTAGCTACGGTAGGTATCTGTGGCGAAGACACCGGGAAACCACGGCCGATTGTCAGCACTGCAGGGACCGCAGCGATGACACAGCGCTCCACACGCTGGTGGAGTGCACGGCGTGGGCGCAACAGCGCCAGGTCCTCGTGGTGGGTTTGGGCGTGGACACTCTCTCGCTCGAGACCATGGTGGGAGCCATGGTCTCCAACGGGAGTAAGTGGGCCTGCGCCACCTCTTTCTGCGAGCAGGTCATGCTCGTGAAAGAGGCGGCGGGGCGGGAGCGGGAGAGAACTCTCCCACCCGAGTTCCGCAGTCGGCGGCTTGGGCGCCGCCGACGTGTCTTCGCCGAAGACCATCGGCCTCCATGACCGGGGGCCTGTAGTGCAATTCACTAAGCGAGCACAACGATGCGAGTCGCAACGTTGTGCTCGATAGAGATTGTCATTGGTCGGATTGTATCACGTCACTGGAGATCGACCAATGACAATCTCTATCGAGAACAACGTTGCGACTCGCATCGTTGTGCTCGCTTACTGAATTGCAGTGCTGAGGACGGTGAGTTGGCTGCTCATCGTCCTTACAGAAGCAGGCCCATGACGGCAGCGTGACGTGACGGACTCACGCACGTCCATATAATTTATTGATTTGTACTAAAAATAATTCGTCTATTCCCAGTGGTCCCCACTGATAAGTGGGAAAAAGAATTTTCGTTCGTCCCCAGTGGTGACGATTGGGATTTTTCTTTCCCACTCGTTCCGCTTATAGACCGAGAGTCAAAATGCAATAATCGCAACATTATACCTACTTAAAAATAATTAAAAATACCTGGCCCTACCACAACCGTTTACGGAACAGTCTTATTGGGTTGATGCTTCTGTGAGCCTAGTACTCTATGCAAAATGTACCAGGCTCACAGAAATACTAAACCTGCGACCAACGTTTCTGTGAGCCTAGTACTCTATGCAAAATGTACCAGGCTCACAGAAATACTAAACCTGCGACCAACGTTTCTGTGAGCCTAGTACTCTATGCAAAATGTACCAGGCTCACAGAAATACTAAACCTGCGACCAACGTTTCTGTGAGCCTAGTACTCTATGCAAAATGTACCAGGCTCACAGAAATACTAAACCTGCGACCAACGTTTCTGTGAGCCTAGTACTCTATGCAAAATGTACCAGGCTCACAGAAATACTAATCCTGCGACCAACGTTTCTGTGAGCCTAGTACTCCATGCAAAAGGTACCGGGCTCACAGAAATACTTATACCGTTATGATCCGTGATCACAACACACAGGAACATATTCCCGGGATGAAAAATATTCTATGTCCGTCTCCTGGCTCTAAGTTACGTCCCCATCAATTTTACTGCCGTTTTTGAGTTGTTCAGGTGACGGACGTAGGATACTTTTCCAATCCCCAATCGTCACCACTGGGGACGAACGAAACTTTTTTTTCCCACGTGTCGTATAGAAGAAATAATCGTCTGCCTTAAGAAGGCACCAAGTCTTCTGAACTTATTGCAAATATTGATAGACGCTTTATTTTCAACACCCATAATGAGAGGGTTAGAAGCAGTTAATATTGGCGTGCCAGATATACTTGAACCTGTTGGCTTGGCGCGCGACGATGGCAGGAGGCCGGACGGGATGTCGTTGATGCCTTGGAAGATGGGCAGGCCTTTGGTGTGGGACGCAACGTGTGTCGACACTCTGGCGCCTTCCCATCTTCCAAGTATGATGGACTGTGCATGCGCTGCTGCTGCATCAGCGGAGACTCTCAAACGGCGCAAATATACCAATTTAACTGATAATTATATATTTGAGCCGTTTGGAGTCGAAACGTTGGGTCCGTGGGGCCCAAGTGCGCGCGCGCTATTCAAAGAGATGGCGAAGCGTCTAATTGACTCTTCCCGTGACCATAGGGCTGGCCTTTACCTCGCTCAAAGAATTGCTATCGCTATTCAGCGGGGTAATGCCGCCAGCCTTTTGGGCACGGTTCCGGTAGAGGTCGATGGGGAGGAATTCTACGATGCCTAAAGTTGCAGTCAAAGAGCCCCTGTTTTTCATTTTCTTATTTTTGTATATATTGTAGATTTAGATATAATACTGTACCTAATTAATTTTAATGTTTTGAATATATTTAAAAAAACGACGAGTAATCGGAGTTATGGGAAAAAATATTCCCGCTCCTCCTACCAATCGGAATTCCGATCGGAGGACCGGGAAAAACCCAATCATAGTAAGGAATAGGGTTTCTTATTTAGATCTTGTTCAAACCGATTTTCCGTGAAAGTTTGCATAAACATACATATAAGCTCACGCCTGTATTCCCCGAAGGGGTAGGCAGAGGTGCTAGCACCCACATTTCACCAGTTTATGTTTAGACATAGCATAAACTCACGCCTCTATTCCCCGAAGGAGTAGGCAGAGGTGCTAGCACCCAAATTTCGCCAGTTTATGTTTTGGTCCCAATGTAATAGGTGGCGAGCCTATTGCCATTAACCGGGCACACAAACCTGCGATAAATACACACATAACTTCGAAAAGCATCGAAAATTCATTGGTGTGTGCCATGGTAAACCTGGGATCGAACCCGAAACCTCGTCTCAGCAGTGCATTACCCATACCACTAGGCTACAGCAGATACTTAAACTCACGCCTATATTCCCCGAAGGGGTAGGCAGAGGCGCTAGCACCCACATTTCGCCAGTTTATGTGTAGGTCCCAATGTAATAGGTGGTGAGCCTATTGCCATTACCCGGGCACTTATAAACCTGCGATAAATACACAGATAACTTCAAAAAGTCATTGGTGTGTGCCATGGTAAACCTGGATCGAACCCGAGATCTCGTCTCAGCAGTCCATTACCCATACCACTAGGCTACCGCAGATAACTATAGTAGTAAATAACTATGTTTCAAGTAATTTACACATCATACGAGTATTTATTTCTTACGTATTCATACTCTTTTCTCACCATTGCAAGTGGATAGTTTATGGCTTAAGCAACTGGCAACTATAAAATTCAAAAGAAATTGTCATTAATTTGACACATTTTCTATCCTTTTCTAACTTAGACACCTATCTCTCATCATCCGATCATCATGTGAAAAGGATGGCTACATAAGTAAAAAAGGGATACAAAATGCGATCAAATGACATTGTCTACATTATTTTGAAACTTTGTTTGATTAGATTCCATTGACTAGCGTGATTGTGTATAAGAATATGAACACTCTGCTTACTTACATGTTTCTGTAAGACCGATTGCTAAGATAGTTTGACCACTCTGGATGCTTACAACTTTTTGAGTACTCTAATTATCAATATAATATTAAAATTTTGGTTTTAAGATTAATTTGAGTACTCTACTCGTTAACATTTTTCTGATGCTGACTGTACAGGCAAAAATGTTTATCTTAATATTACCAGGCGTCCGTCACTCGCCCAAACTACGGCGATAAGTACCTACCGCGCGCCGCACCCGCAGGCTGCTAGCGCAGTCGGGGCCGGCCCGCGCTTGCGAGCACACGCGTGACGTGAGTTGCGTAGGTATACCTAAACAATATTGTGGCCGATCTTGTGAGATCAGTAGTTATCATTGTTTTTGTGTGTAGGTACACTATGTTAGGTACCTACTAGAAAAATAAAAATAATGAATCGCTGTAATCATAACTGTTGCGGGGATGAATGTCAAATTACACTAAAGAATTCGAAGTTGTCTTTTTTTACATTACCAACAGAGTGTGAAACGGAAGATTTTACTATTTATAAACGCAGAATATTTCTTGTTTACCCACTTAGTAACAAACGGTTGACATCTTCGCATTATAAAATACCTACCTAATTGTAGTGACCTGTGACATAGATACCTACAATGAAATAGAGAGAACTAAAAATTGTTCTGCACCTACTTATTTTGAAACAAGTACCTATGTACTTATGTCGTAGTCGTGCTGTTATTTATGTGGCTACCTAGTTTATTTAATTATAAAATTACTTGTTACTACAGTCAGCGTCAAAAGTCAAATAATGTACACACCGCGCTTGTTTTAAGGGACAATATACAAATATATATACCTATTATTATTATTATAATAATACACCGTCTGTTTAGTGTCGGGTTTAAATATAAATAGTAATTCACGTTTTATTTTCATTGATAAAATGACAACCCTAACACTCAAGTTGGCGGCGTTGTTTGTTCCGAACAAAGGGCGATACCTACGAAATTTTGTAGGTTATTATAACGGCGGCTTTCTTCAACATCAAAGGAGTGCAACTTCTGTCCTTATCTATTCTGTGATATTACCTACAACTTTTGTATTTAACTTTTATCGATTGAATTATAGGAGGTAGGATACGACGGTATTCCCGTCCCAATTGGGCTGTCCGACTTGGGAAGTACCTCCGCCCTACAGAATACTACCATAGTTCCTCTTTATACAATGATACTGTGCCATAATAACCTCGTGTTGTGTGAGTAGGGTAGCCAGAGCTCACTGGAAAGTTTTGTTCAGTCAGTGGGAAGACCAAAGGCTTGTTCTGCACTAATGTCACAGAAACTCTCTGTTCGTACAGGGTGGCCAGCATGAGTGTGTTTCAATTTATAATTAATTATGCAAAAACTCCATGTTGGAAAATATTTATTTATTTATTTATTCTTATGCTGTGCTTTCGGCTTCGGGAGCGTTCTCCTTACACCCGGTATAATTAAAGACGATATATGAATCCTAATGTAATTCCTATAAAGTACTCCCTGTTCCTATATAGACCTACAGAAATATAAATAAAAGTCCTGCGATTCTTTTCTATAACATTTATTAATTACATCAAAACAAATAACATACTTGACGACCGGCGCTCGGCAGGTGCACGCTTAGACCGACTTGAGATCTGTCCGTTAGCATACGTACGTATACGTCACAATATAACTTTTTATATAAGAAGATAGTTTCATTAGCTCTATTAAGCAGGATTGGAATCAACACTCGTTTTGTGATAGATAACAAACAGAGGTATAATATAATCACCATATTTTCTGATTACCTAGCGCGAGTTCTTTAACTCCTACCGGAAAAAATTGTAACTTTATTATAAATCGAATGTTATTCGATGAAGGTTAGTTCTAGATCAGGCCATGGGGTACTAACGTTAAAAATATCTTTAGTATAATTCAAAAACTAATAGAGGGCACTAGTAGTCTCATTTTAAGAAATAAAAAAGTTAAAACGCTTATTTCCCTATTTAGAATCACGTAAATTAATTTAGAACTTGAAAACATGATAAGTAAGCATGTAACCATATTAAACTCGTTGGTAATGTAATAAATAAGGATTTCGTGACAAAGTGATAATTTAGGAAACCGCCATCTAGCGATAACTGTCAGAATGTCTATGTTGTCTTTATATAACCATCCAAATTACTGCGGAATCAATATAGATTAGAATATTTATGGTTTAATTCAGTCTCAGTCAATAATGTGTTTAGTGTATTTTCTATTTTTAGTTTTTAATAGTAAAAAATAGAAAAGTTTGCTAACGCATTATCGCCATCTAGTAACAACATTCGGAAATAAAAGTTGCCTGCCTGCTTTCGGAAGTTACGAGTGTAACGGTTTTTGGTTTCTGATTGTGCATCTGTATAGAAGTATATTATATTATCTGTGATCGGGCCGAAAACCTTAGTTTTTAGTGGTAATTAACTTACCTACTAAACAAAACTAAATAGTATGCATGTCCTATTGTATTAAATTTTAATGTTGGGCCTGATCTAAATTAATCGTAACGTCAATTCGTCAACACGTCAAAAAAGTCATCTCAATTTTTAGGTACCTCGCACTAGGCATTCCGTTTATGGGTAGCTTTACAATAGTCCGTAAGTGACCAATTACAGTCCCAATTGGTCCAAACACAAATACCTAGTATGGTGGAGTTTGTTCCTGGTACTTAGTAAGGCCAACGAAGCGAGAGAAAAAAGGTAAACGAAGTTGCAGCAGTACCAAACATTTATCACTTCAAGCGCATTCAAGACAGGAATGAAATTGCTCATAAGATGGCGAATCTGACAGTTTAGAACCGCTGTGCTGACAGCTTTCCTGTACTACGAAACACGCAACGACAGCTGTTGCTCGGCCATTATCGCGTACGCGTGACATGTGCGACAAGGACAGAGAAAATAATCGCTAGTTATCGCAACGTAATAGAGAAAAAAGGTAAACAAAGTCTCTCGTCTCGTTGGCTTTACTTTATATAAGATATTTTTTTAATATAGCTTAAACCAAAGCACCCTTTTGATAAGAAAGACAATTTGGTCTCTCCAATATATACAATTTTTAATAATTTTACTACAAAACCTAAAACAATATCTTCTTAAATTAACACATTACAGTATGTATATAATTCACAATATTTCAATATGAAAATTTTTGACAAAATGGAAGACTAAAGTAACTAGAAAATGTGATGTTTTCTGATATTATCTTATATTGGAACCAATTTACAGACACTGAGGGAGATTCCAAGGGTCCCCATTACATAATATATTTACGTAGCCTTTAATACGCGGAGGATACAATAAAAATCAATGAATATATCAATTCATTGTTTCATAAAATTTTCTATTAAAATATATTTTATATTTATCACTTCCTACGCATATCAACGTAGCTAATCAACATTTAATTGATTTCAACGACTTTCATCGGCCTTTATAATTGTATGTGAGTGTGTTGAAAATGTATTCGGCATAAATACATATTATATAAAAATATGTATAAATTGATTTGATGTACAAATATTGTCTATTTTGTATAATCCATTTATGTATATATACTATGGTCCCGACGAAATACTGTATAACGTATGTGTTTAACTATTTTAAATATTGTTAGTATTACCGTAACTCAAGAATGTATAGTACAAAATATAGATACGAAAATGTTGAATATAATATTGATGGTAAATTTTTGAGTTATGACAACACTAGATTAAGTGAGTCAAAGCAGTCAAAGGCACACGTCACGCATTCTGTCGACCTAAACCAATCGTTGATAGGTTCCCATCGATATGCTCAACATATACTAACATATACTACGTTTACATTTATTTAATGGCACAAATATGTAGCATTCGATATTCTATAAAAACTCAATAAAATGTTCATAACATAATTTTAATATACTCTTTGCTCTAACATCACATCAGTACAAATTCTTACGCTTAAAACTAACTACTAGGTATGTTGATTAATATATATGTATTCAATTATATATCACAATCATATACAACATAAAAAAATATAATTTATGCTATGTTAAGTGGTCACATAAGATACTTGAAGATCATTTTCGTTGTCAAACGGATAGTTGATTCATAAAGCTATGTAATTTCGATCTGTTTAGTAGAAGATTAGGGTTTGTAAAGCCAGCATTCCACGATTGGTAGGTGGCGTTACTGTACACGAAAAACTATTGTACATAATGTTACAAGATTACAAAAATGAAATTGATTTATGTGTATATGTATTATTTAAGTGCAACCAAAAATATTCGAAATTATAGCCATTCTATAGACAAAATTGACTCATATTTGTACTATATTGCATTTGTTTAGGTACATATCTAATGGCAAACTTGTAAACAATCGTGATTACAATATTTCTCAATTAAAAACTCAAGTTTAATAAACGTTTTTGTTTAAAAAAAAACCCCTTTTAAAAATGAAACGCGACTAAAAAACGAAATCAAAGCAGTAATTCATTTGTTAATATGTGTTCGTGTATAAAAAGTAACATCAAGATTGTTTAACCTTTAGTTAAATACAGTCGACAAAGGAGATTACAGTTGCACTTTGTTGTAAGTAAAGGCGCAACAATATCTCCAAATGAAGTATAGTATTTCATTTCATTTAGTATATTCATTTATTCATAGTACATCTCTATTACTAAGGGCTGAAATACTTAACCCGGCCGCACATGCACGGTTTTCCTATTCGGTTTCCTAATTAGAAATTCCGTATCGGAAACCCGAAAACTTCATTTACATACAAAATGTTCGGAAAACCGTGCGTGTGTTTCCAGGGTTTTACACCAAGCATAGATGGTTACACAACGGACAGCTTTGTTGTGCTGGCCTTCTATGCTACAGATAGCAATTGATATTTCCGCCCTTAAGTGAATACCGTTTAAGAGAAAGCAACTAGGAATACTTAGCCGTATTACGGTTGAAGAATCAAGTTTTTTCCAGCAGGAATGAAGCGACTTGACCAGACACGTTTGCTATCGAGCTTACTACTTTAAAAGTTCAAGAAAAAATCGTCATACTATATCAAATATCAAACTAAGATCCTCAGTATCTTCGCTCAAACAAAATTTAGCGAAATTAAAGCCCAGAAATGATAATTTTGTACTAGTTACAGAATTATTATAGTAAAAGTGTTCAAAGCATGCGTGACCGGAGAAGATATTGATTGAAGCTTAAATTAAGTTCGGCGATTTGTGTTCTATGTTCCAATAGGCGTAATTGTCATTTTGATCAACAGGTACATCTCACACAGCTGCAGTACGCTGTCCAATTCTGACTGTGCATTATATTCGCGCAATCTGACGAAGAAACCATGGTTAGAACTGGTATTAAATTATCATTTCTTAACAATAGCAGAGGAGCGGGTGCAGAGGTCTGTACAATCCTCCTCGTGTTAGTGACACATATTTACAAAGAGATACTAATTCTAACTGCGCACAATGCATACATATACATACTTTGACAATTCCATAACATTTTGTACCTCAATGATGTGCCTATTTAATTTTGTGAGCTTGAATTCATTGTACGAAATATTATTGTATATAGTTTTCGAATACATAGGGAAAAATGAAACATCTCGGGCGGGACTCGAAGCCGCGATATTTGCCTTACAGGGAGGATGCCTTGACCAACTCGGCTAGCGAGACACGCCCGATGGTATTCAAATTTCCCTTTTATTTTTATCCGTTTTTAAGGCAACGGTGGACGGAGTCCCGCCCGAAAAGTTTCATTTTTCCATATGTTTTCGATTTGTATAGTTAGCATACTTAATGCTGTAAAATTCATTTAAGTAAGTATATATAGTTTTCATTGAGATTTTACTTTAAATACAAGTTGTGAAAATTAAAATTTCAGAACAAGCTACCCGCGACAATCTCTTTCTGGAACTTACTCTGTCAACTGAGTCACCCCGTCAGGACCCGTCTTGAGCATCTGATATACTCGTCTTGACGTAAATGGTATAAATTCCACAGAATTTTGTAATAATCAAATAATTGGATATTCAGTTCTTGTTTAATGCTACATTCGACCACACGCGAGTAAAGTTTATTCCTAGAATAAATAGGCAATATCACCCACATATTGGCTGTTGGAGATTTGGAGGTACCCACATACAAAGGGAAAGACTTACAATTTAAAGAGATACCTCTTTAGGGGGACTTTCTTTTTAATATCCAAATGATTAAGGACACAATTCAGTTGGCATATTCTTTCCAGAAAAAACCATTTCATAAAAAAAATTGGATAAAAAAACTTCTTTTATAATTTGAAGTTGAACCCGTAACCTTCCACACGATTCGATTAGTGTACACTGACATGATGACTGATACAAAATAAAATTATTTCATCAAAAATATTTGATCAAATGTATCATAACATTTCGACATCAAATTTTATCAAAATCAAAACCCGACAATATTGTATAATGTTTTGACAACAATTCGCAATGAGTCCAAGCGATAACACATGTGTTCAAACAAGTTCGCCCTGTAATACTGAGTCACATTCAGAAATAATTGACGCCTAAACATTTTACATAGGTACCAAATAACACACATAGCACACGGATGTACGGAGATTATATTTACTAACGTCTACGACCGTTCCCAATAACATACTTACAGTTAAAGATCGATCGCAACAGTCAAATTTGACGTATCGGCTGTTTAAATTCAAAACATGGTAACTGATTTTTTTGCCGGAAAGCGCATCGCGGTATAATTTTATTTTCCGAAATTGGTGTGAAATAGGAGTTACTATGTTTTGAATTTAAACAGCCGAGCACTTTATCCGTAGATGCGATCTATCTTTAACTGTCAGTATGTTATTGGGAACGGCGGGTATACACATGTCTACGGTGACATCCATTAAAAATTCACATAGAAACTGCTTTGAGCCCTCGACACAAGAAATGCATACAGTACACAAAATGTCCCGCTTGTCCCGAACCGTCGCGGAATGTCGCGGAATGTCCCGAGCGAGCTCGACGCGGCCCACATTACACTGCAATAAATACAATTTTGTGTGTATTCAAACTTACAAACATGTTATTTATTTATTTATTTATTGAAGCGTATAAAGCAAGTAGCTGTAAAAAACAAACTAGGTAATACAATACAAACTGATTTTCGAGTATTTTTGGTTACAATAAATTCTTATTTTGTGCCAAATGTAATTAAAATTAATAGTTTTTAAAATAAAAACTTTCATAATGTAAATGAAAACTGGTGGGGCGGCAATAAATATAAATTAAATAATAATATTCTAATCTACTGCAGTTAATATAAGAATATTTAACAAATGAAGTGTTAGGAACGTCTTGTTAATCCGAACCCTATGTAAATAATAAAATAGTCTTCGTCTTCGTGTTCCTATAAGCACATACGTTTGCTTTCACTACCTAACTTTATACATTATGTACACATCAGTAATAAACTATACGCTTAAAATACTGCCTTATTTAAACTCTAAAATTACTAGTAAAGATATTAAAACTTTATAATAACAACACTGTTCCAAGTTGATTTTACATTGCCTATTAATGATATATTTCAGTAATATAAGCAATGGTTCTCGTACATATAAAGTTCGGACCAACGCAACTCGACTAGTTATAATAAACGTCCATGTACTCACCTTGATCGAATGTACTGGGGTTAATGTAGGACAGCAGGTCCTGGTCGGACATGTCCGTGAGCCGCTGTACCGGCGCCGTCATCTCCTGTGTCACGGCCTGCGACACCGCCTGCGACACCGCTTGCGACACCGCTTGTGTCACGGCTTGCGACACCGCCTGCGACATCGCCACTAGGGGCGTCTCCGCCGCCGGTTCCGCCGGCGGCTGCGACTCATTCGTCTGCATATTTTGCATGACCCCGGTGCTCTCCGTGGTCAATATATTCGCCGTATTAATAGCTGAGGTGACTAAAGCGTTCATTGTAGTATCCGATGTTAAAATTTCGGCGGCAGCGTTCAGAATCATAGATTTGACAGCCGCCGGGGGAGTCTTCACAGACGTGATTTGGACCTGATCTTGGATTAACATGAGTTCGTCCTGGGCGGAGCCGGGGTTCATGACTATCCTTTGGGAGTTATCGCATAGCATGCTTGGAGAGACTTGCGGGTTGAGGATCACGTCTGGCGGGATGGCTGACGTCGACATGGGCGGCAGAAGGTCAGCCGGTTGGCCACGGCTTACGACTGCTGCGTTCGGGCTTAGCAACACGTCGGAAGCGTGAGATGCCGTCGAGGGTGAGGAAGTACAGGATAGATGGTCATCGACCCTTGAATTGACGAGCTCATCGAGTTTGGTAGAGTCCGGTAGAATGGCAGCGGTCGCCTTCATGGCGTCCTCGACTAAGGTATTGAGGTGAGCGCTCTGCTGGGCCAACCGCTGCTCGATCTGCGTGGTACCCATTTCTAATTTGGTGATAGCTCCAAAGGGATTGAAACTCTCTTCTCTATTGGCTTGCATTTGCTTGTAAGCCATCAGTCTTTGCTCATTAGCTTGCATGACAGTCGTCTGCATGCTCGTGTCGGTAATCATCAGTTCAGGGTTGAGGACTTTCATGTCATTCTCTAGGGGGTCCACCGACTTGGAGGAGATGAGCTGTCTCATGGATTCTAGGGGCTGCATCGGGAGGATCGACGGATATATCTGTGCGTTGTTGTCCTCCGTGTTAAAAATGGCAGCAGTCACGGACTCCACCATCTTGTCTGTCTGGACTTGGGTCTGTATGGCCTGGAGTTGCTGCGTGAAGGATGCCAGGGGCGAGGGTGGTTCGCTCTGTGCGGGTGTCGGTGGCGATAACTTCATACTGTCGTAGCCGTATCCAACCTGTGGAAGAAAGAAAAATTAGTAAGGTCAGTAAGGTTAGAGCAGCGAATAGACCCGGTAATATGTAATTCTAAGACAGCTCCGTGGCGTAGCGGTAATGAACACAGCCGCTACGCAGGAGGCGCGGATTCAATCCCCGTTTATATGCATGAATATGTATATTTGTATTGGTCTGGTCGTGCCTCGGAGAACACTATAAGCCGTCGGTCCTGGTTGTCATACGAACATCTATGGCAGTCGTTACGGGTAGTTGAAGCCCCAAAAAGTCCAATAACTGGTCTAACTGCAATGCTGCGATATTGCCTTTGGTCGTTTCACCTTCTGCCAAATGCGCAGTTAGAGTGAAGATCGAGTGGGATTAATGCAGGATGAAGAAGTACAAGTATGGTGGTCCCACCTGTGAGTCCCTGGACATCTCGGCCTTGAGGCGCAGGTCGACCACGCTGAGCTCGTCGGCCAGCAGCGGCTTGTCGGGCCCGTCCGCACTGCACGAGTCACCGTCCACGAGAGAGTGCTGGCTGGATTCATCCGCTACCTATATGTAAATTTTTGATATTATAAAAACGGACGGATATAAGAAGGGAAATGGCGCTAGGTCAGCCAGGGTGCAAGGGATATCTTAGTAGGCAATCTTATACCACGGTATATGAAGACCCGAGATAAGCGAAGACCTGGTTTTTGTCGTTTTTAGGCCAGCATGACTAACCCCAAACGGGGGGTTGTTTTGTATTCGAAATATTTCCCCACCTCGGCCTATCTTTTTCGAAAATATATTTAAGTATTTCGCACCCCCAGGGAAATGAAGGCGTAAGTTGAAAATGATATCTTTACAGGAGAACAAAAAACTGTTTAACTAGTACTTCTAATTTGACGACGAAACGTATGTTTTGGATGAACTCTTTTTATAAATTCGAAATACATCGGGAAAAAGAAGGACTCAAGTGGGACTTGAATCCACGACCTTTCCCTTACAGGGGGAATGCTCTTCCAACTAAGCTATTGGGCCACACCTGAATGACTTCAAATTTCCTTTCTCTTTATATCCGTCTTTAATGGCTAAAAATTTTAGCTTCTTAATAATAATATATTACGTCAATGTTATTAATTTATATTAAATAAATTATTTTTTATTTTAATATTATTATCATTGTTACTAATAAATTGATTAAAGAATTTTTTTTTAGGTTGCGCACTGTCGCAGAAAGAAAGAAAATTGCGCAGAAAGTTAGAAAATTTAAGATAACATAACCACCATATAAAATAGATGATCCGACATACGCCATGTCTTTATTTTGAATTTGGAATACGAATTGGAAAAAAATGTGTTTATTATTCAAATAGGTACTGCTGTATGATATTCTTCTATGTTATCTGACGTTTGATATAGAATTGACATAATGCGTGCAAATATCGTCACAGGGTAATTAGTTGACATACTTCTGAATTAACAAAATGCCCGTTGCATGGGCCGCGAAAATATTTATGGTGGCTATTTTTTATTTATGTCGAAAAATTGATGGTTTATGGTAGTATGAACGCCCTTGAGCGTATCCATACTAATATTATAAATTCAAAAGTAACTGTCTGTATGTTACGCTTTCACGCCTAAACCCCTGAACCGATTTTGATGAAATTTGGTATAAGGGTAGATCAGACCTTGAGGAAGGATATAGGCTATATTTGATCGCGATGACCGACATCCAAGGAGGCAGAGCCGCGGGCAAAAGCTAGTAGGTATATGGTTGTATGGGTCCCATGGGTATATAGGCTCCGTAGGTGTAAGTATGGGCCCCGGTGACCTATTACTGTCGGGAGCTCCGTGGGCGTATGAGGCCCGAATCGAAATGCTTTTCATTCTCAAAATAATTAGGAGAATTTGATACAGCTAATTGATTCTAATTTCTAAGGCGAAACGAAGTTTTCCGGGACAGCTAGTAGTTTATAAAACATGTATGTACTGACCTCGCTCTTGAGCGCAGTGGGCGAGTGCGGGTCGGGCACGATGAGCGAGGGCCGGCGCACGGGCAGCGAGGGCGGCGGCATGAGCGCGCCCCACAGCAGCACGGGCCGCGCCTCCTCGCCGCCTGCGGACCGCACACGTCAGCCCCGGCCAAGGCGCCGGCGCCTACTGCCCTAGCGCTCCGTGTTAACTGGTTCAACTAACTACCGATACACTCATCACGGCAATGCGAAACCTTCCTTGTTTTTTGACGTGACAACGTCTTCGATGGAACCGGCTGCACGCACGAAAAAACATGACGTTATGCGGCGTTACCTCGCTCTGAGGCGTTCCATTGAAGTGCAAGCAAATCAAACAAATAAAATATTTTTTTTTTGAAAAATGAAACCATTCCATCAGTATTTTCTTATGACGTTGTCACGTTCAACTATCGTCAGTAAACCGACTTTACAGACAACCAATTTTTTTTTAAAGTAATCATAATTTAAGTGAGTTTACAAAATTGTAAGTTTAATTTGTACGCAGTTATAATTTTTTAACTCCCGGACGGAACGAATAAAACTAGCGAGTGTTGCCGCTAAAAGTAATAATAGTAAAGTTCGTAAGAATATCGGTAGATGATTTCATTGTTGCCTTAAAGACGGATTAGAAGGGAAATTTGAATCACATCGGGCGTGTCTCGGTAGCCGAGTTGGCCAAGGCATTCCCCCTGTAAGGGAAAGATCGCGGGTTCGAGTCCCGCCCGAGAAGATTATTTTTCTCTATGTATTTGAAAAGTAATACCATTTCGCTCACACTCGTCCGTCCATACAAATAGTGCGAGAGAGATAATACTATAGTATTATTTGAGGCGGCTTTACTCGATAGTTCTCTAAGTTCCGTCATATGTTATTATATTAGTCTAAGACATTAATTTTGTTACATTACGATGTACTTTTTAACACCCCAGTACTTAAATTATGCTCCTTACAAAAAAATTGAACTCAAAAACTGCTAATAATTGCCAACCACTATCATAAAAAGATACAACTGATACTACACAAAGAGCCCTTAAATTAGACTTTATAGATATCTAAGTATGAATTAAAAGTTCAAATTTAAATAAAAAATAATTGATTATTATATTTTCTGTTTCATTCATTCATTCATTCATTCATTATACTTTCTTCATTCACTCTATAAAAATCCATTTAATTTTAGACCTTAAAGTGAAGCCAGCAAAGTTTAAAATCAAATGTCATTTTTGCAGTCTGTGGTATATCAGTGGTAGATAATATTAGCAGAATATGGATCCTGTTTGGCCCATAATGATTAAAATTTATTTTTCTAGTTACTGCAGAGTACTGAATCGGTAATTAAATTGTGATCACTTTTCTCTGATTGCATTCCTACACACCGTATCTATAGCGAAAATAATTTAGCTGGTTGCAGTACCCCATGCATTTTTATATAGCTTTTATATGGAACCCCTAAAATAACTACCTAACAAAATATTGATTTATTATTTTTTTATTCAAAATAAAATTTCAAGCGTTCTCGATCGGTAGAGAAGAGAATAAAAAAATTCTACTTTTTATTCCTTGAAGGTTTTAATGAAAATTAAGGGAAAAGGATGGGACGGCAGATTCGGAGATCTGACAGAACATCAATATTGCTTCGAAGCTATTATACACTGACGGACTCATAAACTGCATCAAAGTAATAGACGACTTTGAAATAAATATTTTAACCAAGTATGCATACTTTCTATACAGATTTAAATTGAAACCTCTAGATTGGTTCGTGAACTTTAAAACAGCGTAGGGTCATATCTTTAAGTTTAAGTTTATGTACTGGAAAGGACCTTAAGACTTTTTTTGAAGAAAAAACAGAAATTTAAGAAAAATTGGTTTAATTAAAAAATTGGTTTTAACAATAGACACAAACTTTATGCAAGGGTTTATTTGTGTTTTAATAAGGTGTATTACCCCCACGTGCCCTTATTACGGATTCTAATCGGTTCCGCATAGATTTTATAAGGGTTTTTAAAAGATCTTGCGGAATATTGTCCCATTCTTCTGAAAGTGCTGTTCTTAGTGCTGCCACTGTCGTGGGCGAAGGGTTTCTCGCATATACAGCTCTTTTTAAATTGTCCCAAACATGCTCGATGGGATTAAGATCCGGGCTGCGTGCTGGCCAATTCATTGTACGTATCCCAACCTCTTCGCAAAAATGTTGAACTTGTGCAGCTGCATGCGGCCGGGCATTATCCTGCATTAAAGTAAAATTTTCGCCTATGAATCCCATGTAAGGCACCACGTGATCTTCTAATATCTCTGTTATGTAGCGATGTGCTGTCAAACCCCCTCTATTACCGTTTTGACGGACCATGTCTATGAACACAAGTTCTGTTCGCCCGTTCATCGATATGCCACCCCAGACCATACATGAACCGCCTCCAAAAGGAACACGCTCCTCAATGCAACTTTCAGCATATCGCTCCCCACGTCGACGATAGACTCTTCTGCGACCATCTGCACCATATAAACATGTCCTACACTCGTCCGTGAACAATACAGAGGCCCACTGCTCTTCTGTCCAATTCAGGTGATGACGCGCAAATCTTAAGCGAGCTTGTCTGTGAGCTGTAGACAACTTTGGACCATTTGCTGGTCTAAAAGGGGTGATATCCGCTTCCTTTAACCTTCTTCTTATTGTTCGTGCACACACGTTTACTCCACGCACTTCATTAAGCTCGGTTTTGATGTTAACTGACGTGAGGAAACGATTTCGCAGGGAAGTTATAACAATAAATCGGTCATCACGACCTGTGGTTGCTCGAGTTCTGCCTGTACCACGTCTCCTCCTGTAAGAACCTGTCTCTACAAACCTTCTGTATATTCTAGAAACCGTAGACTGGTTTAAATTTAAATTTCTACCAATCGTTCGTTGATCCAAGCCCTCCCGCACCAATGCTACAATTTGTGCCGCTTGTTCGGACGAAGTATCCATATTATGGTTCAAAAACTCTCGATGTGTTAAAAAACTAACCCAACAATTATGCTGGTAACAATAATTCAATTGACAAAACAAAAAAAATCAATGAGAATCAATTTAAAACTTTGCTATAAATAACACGCAAATCTGATACTACAAGTAAATTTTCTTTTCCCGGCTATATTCATTTGTTTTACTGCAGTTCTATTTTTAAATTTAATTTTTTTTTTAAGATTAAGAGCCAGTCTTTCCACATTTATATAATTTAATCTAAAAAGTTTGCATACTTATTATAAAAAATCCTTTTAGAGTAAACCTGAACTTTGATGCAGTTTATGAGTCCGTCAGTGTATAAATCCAAAAACTATCTGTCGAACAATTGTGTCTATAGTTCATTCGAGTTTAAAAATGTCCAGATTATCTAATTTTTGAATATTTTTAGAAAATCTTACTAACATTTCATTGACTAATTTTTGTAACATCCCCGGTCGTCGATATTCGACGTGCACATTCTTTGTAAATATTTTCAAATTCCACTTTTTACAATATTTTCGAGTTTCATAAAGTTACATAGACTATCAGTGAATGTAACTCTGTGAAACTCGAAATTTCTATTTATCCTGCAATGTGCTAAGAGTTGGAGACAGAGGATTCATTACTTGAATTTAGAATTCGTGTAATTTTTTACTTATTCCACAATTCGTAACAAATCGAGCATAATTCTGACGATATACTTAATAAGAAAAAATAATAAAATATTTACAAGACTCGAAACGTTTCACTCTTTTGCGATACTCATTTTACAATTTAATTGGGACACTTGACCAAAAAAAATATAATTTGGGAAAATCTATGTGTATTTAATTTCTCACCTCGAAGGCACTATAGTCACTTGGAAATATATTTACATACCTATATTGAAAACCCCATAATGATCTTACCATACAGTATAAATTCATAATATAAATTATCGAAACACACATAATATGAACCAGTTAAAACGGAGTCCTATAGCAAAAAACATTAGATTACAGGGCATATTCGGCACGTATAACTATAATGTGGGATTGTAAAGTCTGTCCTAGCGAGGAGTGTCACTGGGAAGTGGGTTCTATGTTATGTGGATAAAGTCCATTTTACCACTTCATCTTCTTCATGTGTATTTTTATGTGTGGTCTGTAATGTGTTGAGAGTTGAGCGTATATTTTTAGCACATTGTTGATGTACAAACTGTAGAAATTTAATTACAGAAAAAAACTCTTATTTTTCTGTCTGTTTGTTCAAGGCAAAAGGTACTGCACGGATTTTATTAGGAAGGCTTTGGTTAGATTTGAAATGATCAAATGTTTGATCGTAATTGGTTCAGCAGAACCGGAAGCATCGGTTATTCTACTGGCTAGACGAAAGGACATACTGTTAGTTGCGCTTAATGGTTTTCATCATCCACATAAAGACGTTAGTCCTGATTGCATCCGAGGCCACGGTGTCCTCGGAGCTCAGGGTCCGCCTTCCGGCTCTTCCTCCTCCACTTGGCACGAGCTTGGGCATCCAAGGTAGTGAGACCGTTTGCACGCATGTCACCCGCCAAGACGACGCAAAGCCAGCACTTCTTGGGCCTACCCCTTCTACCTGGACCCAGTGGGGGCACCATTGGTGGCCATTGGTTAATGGTTTTAGCAAGTGATAATTATCTTCCGAGGCCGTTCGCAGGGCGAATGGGCGAGTTTCAAACTACTAAGCGGCTGAACTTTTATATTTTCCATGAAGAGATTGCTATTTGATCTCTGGCGATATCAAAATTCTGTAGTTGGATTAGGTTGTCGAACTTTTTTAGGGCTCCTAAGTCCCAACTATCTGTACCGAATATCACAGATGCTCGTGTGTCGTGCCGTGTGGCAACAGGGACCCATGGCTTAATGTGCTCTTCCAAGCATGGCAACTCATTAATTTTAAGTTGCCGTGCTTCGAAAATCAATGTTTAAAAGTGATTGAAAAATAATTTTTTGGTTCCCATAGCTCATAAGAGTGTCGATAGATGGCTCCACACGCCTTAAAGATATATATTAGTAGATAGATTTGGATTAGTTCGGGCACGGTCCGGTAGATTAGTGGTCAAATTATTCTCCCTGTACTAAAAGGAACGCAAATGCGAATTCCGCCTGGATGAATCTTTTCTTTTCCTATCATAATCGATTTGAATAATTAGCATAATAAATGCTTTGAAATTTCATGCAAAGTATTCTAATTTTATAATTTATGCTATTAAACATTTATTCATTTTTTTTTGTACTCAACAATTGTGCGTGTAACGCAATCTGTTCTAAGAAGTGATGAAGAATATTTTTTAATTGTGTAGTTTTGTGTGTCCGTGCATTTCTGTGTGTGTGTGTGTGTGTGTGTGTGTTTGTGTGTGACGAGTGTGTGTACGTGTGTGCGTACGTGTTGTGTGTGTGAGTGTGTGAGTGTGTGTGCGTGCGTGCGTGTGTGTCAGTACCGTGATGGCGCGGGGGAGCGGGCAGCGGCGGCGGCGGCGCTCTCGCTACCTAGACAGACCTAGCTTGAACAGAAAGGGAAAAAAGAAAGAGTACGCCATTTGCGCATCAGTCGTTTCTTCCAAATGTTTCTAAATATACATCAGATGTATAAACTTAAACCGTAGTGTTACTTACATGCTAGGCGTTATATATAAAGCAACATGTGTTTGCAAAGCCATTGTATCCCTCTCGCGTTTATCATTCATAACTAAGCTAGATTCTATGTAACATGCAATGTCTGTGCGTTACAAATTAGGTATGATTTAGTAATGGTATCATTCTTGTATAATGGACACAGTTTACACACATGCATTACTATAATTATTTTGATAATATTTTAATAATGATGACTGAACGCTTAGTAAATTATTATGGCTTGATTTTATTATTATTGGTGCTCATGTCATAACAATAAATGCGTTAGCGATACATGTTATTTTCTATATCTATGTCTATTGACTATGATAACATGCTAGGTTACTGTAAACTAGGTTAAATTCAACATTGAGAAGCAACATTAGTTAAAAAGCAAAAATGTGACTGCCAAGCATATCTAAGCAACATTTTCTCGTAATTTTATTGTATTAGGTAGATTTTTAATATAGACCTTTCAACAAAAAATTGCAATGAACATAAAAGTATAATATTCGATCGATTTATAAAAAAAAAGCATAATGAAGTTACGTAAAATTTAGATAGTTTGAGAATGAAAATTTTTACAATATCGAGACGGATGAAATGTGAAAGAAAAATACAGAAAACTGACAACAGGCAACAGAAGCATCACTATATAAACAGCAATTTTGTGTTGCGTAGTAATAATATCTAATTAAAATTCAATTTTTATATTGTTAGCGCCATTCATGCAGACAATAACACAGGACGGTATGTAACATAAGATACTAATCTTGTGTATAGGCATTTCTTAATGTCATTTTGATTTTCTTTCAAAAGTGTGTAGGTGTGTACTTAAATGAAGCTTTTGTTTGGTGGGAACGAAATATCTACCAGTGGTTTTAAAAGTCTAAACTGAACGTAAAAAATATTCACTATTTTGCAATATTGTAAAAATGTTCACGATTTTACAATATTGTAAAGATCATTGGTTCATATTTTTACAATATTGTAATAATATTCAAATTTTTACAATACAAATTAGAATTTACTTTTTATCTAATAAAAAAAGATGTAAAACATAAGATGTTTCACATCAGTCGGCGGTCCTAAAACGGATCACAATTATTTTCACTGTATAGTAAAAAAGGATATTAAAGATCATTTTCTTTCATCTTTCTAGTGCTCTATCTATACCTCTTATTTCAAATAAAATAAGAAACAAACAACATTAAAATAATATTTTTTTTTTATACCGGACACGTCAATTTGACTTCACCTCATCTGATGTTAAGCTAAAGGCAAAGTCTCGGAAAGAGGGTCACCATCGTAAACATTTACCATGCTAACAGTGGTGGCATTATATTAAGTACTGTCAAAATTTCAGCTGTCTATTGTTTATGAGATACAGCTAACGGTGTGGAGTTTGTTGCGCCGTATCTTCTCCACCAGTGCCTTGGAAGCGGTGGTAAACATAAAGTAGAATTAAAATTGACGTCAATATGAAACCATTTTAATGTTCAACATTGAAAATCGGAGCGTCGTAGCTTAGTGGTTAAGGACTCGGCCTTACGATCGATCCTGGCCATTACATTACCGACGGGAGCCCACTCCTAGTACAAGCAATTTAGCTTAGTTGGAGGGGTTAGAGGGAATATTAGTAACTTCGGTTCTAATATTCTTAAAAAAAATATTGATAATAAATTACCATGACTATGACCGGTTTTGTCAGTTACCCTTGGGATAAGGAACCCAAAAAATTGATAACCGTTATAGGACCTAATACCTAAGAACATGACATTAAAAAACTCAGGTCAGTGACCCGGCGTGCGCGCGTGTGTACGTGTGTGCGTGCGTGTGTGCGTGTGCGTGTGCGTGCGTACGTACCGTGCGCGAGGTGGCGCGAGGCGTGCGGCGGGCCGGTGTCGAGCGCGGGCGGCGTGTAGTAGAAGCTGTGCGGCTCGGACGCGCGGCCGCCCGAGCGCACGAACAGCTGCACCTGCACCGCCTCCGCGATGTCTACCCGCCGGTACGGCGGCACGCAGCACACCAGGTGCGTCTGCCGAACACCAACAGTATTAACACTTAAACCCCGTATTCGTGGTAAACATTTGTTTAGCAACAAAGTTGAATCAATGTGTTGCGGAGTTGCTGTCAACATGTCACAGGCAACACTGCGTGTTGCAGGGTTGATAACGGCATGTTGACAAGCTCTCGCCCACGGCGGACAGAATATGATTAAGTAACGGAGATGCCCCATTGATAATTCGCCTAATAAAAACGCGTCGCCGAATGCGGGTGGGAAGAGAGACGCGCGGGGTGTCAAAAGTCGAAGGACGTCATAGGTATAACGTTCCTACCGAATGAGTCCATTTGACGTTTGGATGGCACGCGACTCGATTGCCTTGCAACGACTCCGCTATCATTTCCTTCTCCATGCTCTCGCCCGACGAGCGTAAACATCAGTTTAGAAACAAATGTTGACGTATGTGAACGTGTAAAAAGAACGATGCATTCGAAGAAATTTCTCAAGCCCTAAATATACCCAAAAAAAGATGTGAAAACTAAAATTATTACAAATCCTGCACATGAGATACAGAGAACACAACAACACTACTTCCTTGGGCAACATTTTAACGCAAACTGGTGTGTGGACAACCTGTGTTAATTTAAACAAAGTTTCCAGCAACATTCTTTCCACTCATCAACTATGTTGATCAAATGTTGGTAAACAAATGATACGGGGCTTTACTCCAAGTTCAAGATAAAAAAAAAACTGTTTACAGGCTGGCCCGCGGCTGAGACGCTAGAAGTATTGGCGTTTTTTCTGTAATGTACCTACCATCACACCTTCTGTCGCGACGCAATGTGTTTGTATTTTTTCGGGCTTTGTAATGCTTACGATTGAATTACCAACAATGTCGATGATAATGAAGCCCAGAAAAACTTGACTAAATTTATGTGGCATCAGCAAACTAAATAAAGCCAACGAAGCGAGAGAAAAAAGGTAAACAAAGTTTCAGCGGTTCCAAACATTTTTATTTGAAAATTATTACATATCACTTCAAGCGCATTCCGAACAGGAATGAAATTGCTCATAAGATGGCTTGATCTGACAGTTTAGAACCGCTGTGCTGACAGCTTTCCTGTACTACTAAACACGCAACGACAGATGTCGCTCGGCCATTGTCGCGTACATGTGCGACAGGGACAGAGAGAATAATCGCTAGTTAACGTAACTCAGTAATAGTCGCTTTGTTTACCTTTTTACCTCGTCTCGTTGGCTTCACTTTACATAAATGTAATAAACATTGTTTATAATAAATAAATAAAATAAAAACCGGCACTGAACAACGGTAGGAAGTACGGTAGGAAGACGTGATATATCGGACCCTTTGAACCCGTCATTAATTTAGTATATCTATACATACTTGTTGTAGGAATTCCTTATCAGGTATGACCTCCTCTTCCCAGTGCGTTCTGCTGTCCTGTCGCTGGCAGAATACCACCCTCGTTTCCTTGAGGAAGTTCTTGCCCAGAAGGTACAGTTCCAAGCCTCCGGTTGATGGACAGGACACCAGGGACTTGCGGCATACCTCTGGGACGCCAGGCGGTTGTGCTAGAATAGTTTGACAATGATAAACGTCAAAAAACTACGGAACCACTAAACATAGGATCACCATCTTTGTGAACAATGGATTATCAATTCTGTGACAAAGGTCAGAAAGTGTATTACTGGATGGACCAACCAAAATACCAACAAGGGAACTAAGTCTATCACTGACCCGAGTTTACTGTAATTCATGATAGTATGAATGGGTCGCCCCACGATTTCCCCCAGACATCCAAAATACCGTCAGCGTCAGAAATATCTCGACCACAAAGTCTCAAAATGATCTTTAAAGTAATGTATTAAGAGCAAATCAAACTATTTTATTGATTTAAATTGTATTATTTATTGTCCGAATTAAAGCTGTGTACCAAATATCACAACAATCCGTCAACAAAGTGGGAGAACCAGGGAATTAAGATAATTTTGAGCACTTTGTTCAATATCTTTCTGAAGATGTCTGTGCATAGTCAATAAGTTTGCCGGAGCGTACATACTGCATATAATCTGCGTGGAGCACACTTGCAGCGTTTCGGGGTGTCCGGCGGCGTTGACGATGTCGGTGCGGAACACCATGCGGCAGCGCGTGGACTTCTTCTTGCCGCGTGAGATGTGCGCACCGGTCGCAGTTGCCGCCGATCCTCCGAGGGCATCGCCGAACCTATGCTCTACGTCCACATTCCGCTCCTGGAAAAGGGGAAGTACTTCGGATTACAAGTGAAACACTGGTGAGACCAGCTCCAATCAGGGGGACCTGAAAGAGCAGCACATTCCAGAATAACAAAACACTTAACATTTGGTCCTGTCTTGAATAGGCAACTTTAGCTCTAGCTTCTCTAGCCAGGATAGATCCAGGCTAACAATGTATTTTCCCTCGAAAGGTATCTTCTTCTCTTTTTTAACGCGCAAGCAATCCCTCAGAATCTCCCCGCACGGCTGTCTCGGGCCATCAGTTGTCGGGGATGAGGTAGCTTGTGGCATTTTCCTCGGCAACCGGCCATATCCCTCGCGCCTTAGAAAAATACTATAGGGTATTCAAGCCTCAAAATTTCGCCAAATCCGCAGTTAGTCTGGTAAAGCGGACCCCATACTCCCAGCTGAGAGCTTCGGATGCGACTGGGATTAACGCTAAGAAGAACAAGAGATTCAAGTCCCAAAATTGACTTGTGCCAAAAGTTAGAGAGTACTAATTATATCAAAATGACATTTTTGGAATTTACCTTTAGGATTCCGACGCAATCGCAGGTGACCTGCCAGTTCTTGGCGGGCTCCAAGTCTATTTCTATGATAACGGTGCCGTCATCCTTGCGCTCCTTGCAGGGTGTGGAGTTCTTGCCGGAGACGCGACACGCCTGGTAGAACATGTGCGGCGCCACCCGCCCTGTGTCTGTACCTATATATACCTGAGCAGCGTAGAATATGGTGAATTGAAGTCATCAATACAATCTCCAGAGTGAAAAGGAACGTCACCAGACTTGTAACACTTGCCCTTGTTCGAAAATGTGCCAAAAAGTCAAATGTGAAAAACTATTTCCAGCGAAGATTGAGGGCGTTTATGAGAGGTGCGAGCAGTCGACCAAATCGTAACTAATATTATACATGCAAAAGTGGGTTTGGTTTTGCTTTCACAGCCTAGCAACTCAATTCATCATCATGAAATTTTGCATACTCGTTGTCAAATAAGACTACCGAAAAAGTAACGCGATTAAATCTGCAGGCAAAAGTTAGTATAATAAAGGAAACCGAAATAAGAAATCTACCTACACCTATTTTAAGTGAAGAGTGGCAGCTGATGAGTCTTTTATTTCCCAAAGGACGTTATTCTTTTAGAGGCAGAGGTTGGTAGTATTAGAGATTTTTAGTTGTATCAAATAAATATTACTTATTTTACGCCTCTGCCGGTCCTTTCAGATATTAGAAAGAAGTTTTATATACCCTTACCCTAAAGGTCTTGTTAGGACAAACTTCGAGCGATTTTGAATGTTAGCTGTATTATTTAAGGTTAACAAATTGGATGAAGAACGCTCAATGCGGCTGGAGTGATATTTCTGCAGGCATGTACGAGTCTTTGCTACACGTTAATACGCCCCAAAAGCGCCTTCTTCAGTAGTAGAGAGGGACAATATAAATGAGCAGGTACATAAGTTACAGTGTTGTTTACCTGGAGAACAGCTGGTTTATCATAACCAATTAATTTGACTATGGGGAATCCGTTTCCGGAGTTGTCTTTGACAGCACCACGGCTGCCTTCAGTCTGGTATCTGAAAGAATATTTTTTTGTGTTTTATATGTAGTTTATTGTTTTTACTGCTATAGAAATTAAGATGTCTATAGTTTCTCTCTAATCCTTGAATCATATCCATACTTTCACTAGATACAATATTCATCGAATACATAGGGAAAAATAATCTTCTCGGGCGGGACTCAAGCCCGCGATCTTACCCTTACAGGGGGAATGCCTTGACCAACTCGGCTACCGAGACACGCCCGATGTGATTCAAATTTCCCTTCCATTTTAATCCGTCTCTAAGGCGCCGATGGAGTTGGTGGAGACGGCGAGTTGGTCAAGGCATTCCCCCTGTAAGGGAATGATCGCGGGTTCGAGTCCCACCCGAGAAGATTCATTTTTCCCTATGTATTCGATTTGTATAGTTAGCAAACTTAATGCTGTAAAATTCATTGAAATACAAGATTCAGATACGCTAGGAGCAGAGTTGAGTTGAAATTGAAAACACCGATCGTCAGAAAGTTAGAACTGTTCGCTCTAGGCGTCCTAAGTGAGCTACATTTGATTCCAATAATATGTAGAGTTGAATCACAAGATCCAAATGTAGTATAGGTGTGAACAGAATCCAGAGCAAGGTAGTTGCATTAGCTATCGCGTTGCACCACCGCAACATGTTCCAAAAGTGGCAATACCACACTTGCAAAGGATACGAGGGTCAAACTGAAAGTTCTTAGAACTGGCCACTTATAAACAATATAATAAAAAAATAATTCTAAAATTTGAAAATAGAACTCCTTGCCAATATTACTGAGTATATATTTCATTCATTTATCATTTGTTTTACGATTTGGCGGCAAATTGAAAATTGTCTGTGTCACGTTAACATGAATTTAACACGAGAAAATTTTCGTGCAACGATTTTTTATGACTTTCGATGTCATTTAAGTCAACAAGAAAGTTATGATAGACTACGATTGGCCTTTCACGATGAAGCCCCATCTCGTGCGACTGTTTACAACTGGTTTAATGAGTTTAAACGTGGTCGCACTAATCTCACTGATGATTTACGTGAGGGACGGCCTTCTACGGCGACGACTGAAAATAACATCTGTGTTGTGCGGCGTATGATAGAGACTGACAAAAGAGTGAGCTATCAGCAGATTCGGACAAGCTTAGGCATCGGTATGAGTCAAGTGCACAAAATCCTCCACGAACATTTAGCGGTCAGGAAGCTTTGCGCCCGGTGGATACCTCATAATTTGACTGAGGCTCAAAAACTCCATCGTGTGGATTGGTGCCGTAAAATGATTGAAAGATTTAACGGAGGTAACTCTAATACTGTGTTCGACATACTAACAGGTGACGAAAGCTGGATTTACTGTTATGATCCTGAAACCAAAAGACAATCTGCTCAGTGGGTGTTTCCTTTCGAGGAGTTGCCAACTAAAGTGAAGAGAGATCGAAGTGCGGGAAAAAAATGGTGGCCTCGTTCTTTGGAAGGATAGGTCATTTCGCAACAATTGTGTTAGAGGATCAAAAAACAGTTTCTGCAGAATGGTACACAACCAATTGTTTGCCACTTGTCTTGGAAAAAGTTCGAGAGAAACGACCTCGCAGTAGGATCCTCCTTCACCACGACAACGCCTCGTCGCACACCGCCAAGCGAACGATCGACTATTTGGCGACATCAAACGTTGAATTACTGGGTCACCCACTGTATAGCCTGGACCTCGCGCCTTGTGATTTTTATTTATTTCCAAAAATTAAAGAAAAACTTAAAGGAAAGCGGTTTATGAATGCTGAAGAAGCGGTGGCTGCGTATCGCGATGCCATTGAAGAGACCCCTAAGGACGAGTGGGCAAAGTGCTTTTCCCAGTGGTTCCATCGCATGCAGCATGTATTGACGTGAATGGACAATATTTTGAAAAGATATAATAAAACTAATAACTGGCTAATGTAATCAGTTTTTGATTTTCTAAGAACTTTCAGTTTGACCCTCGTATAACGACTAATTTCTTAGTTCTTAGTCATATCAATCAATAAAGAGTTGTTAAACGTACCTTGCTCTGTGTTGCGTCTCGGGCTGGCACAGTATTTGTAGTTCTGCAGTCCCATCCCTCGATCTGCACGATAAAGGTGCGGCCAATCCTGGTCTCCCACCTTGCGTCATGGCTGCTAGAGCCCTTCGCCGCGCAATAGTTTGAGCCAATTTTCCTCCGTATTTCCCACTCAATTTGCCTCCCATTTTCCCGCCTGTTCCTACGAGCTTTCCACCGCCGGGGTACTTATTTGCAAGTTTACCTCCAGCACCTAATTTGCCACAAGATCTGTAGGGGTCTTGGAACCTCTTACCAGGCGTTTCTACTACGTTTGGACTAGATATACTGCAACCGGCTCTCATCCTGTAAACAAAAATCAGTCATGTAATAAAATTTGAATGAACCTAATAATCTTTTATGATAATAAGACATGAAATCGAAGGATTATAGATTGCAATAGTTTTTGGGATTGACATAAAACGGAATGGAAATAGAACGAACATTGAGCGACAGTAGCTTTTGTAAGTAACCATCTATTCAGTACACGTAGGTATACACATGTACGATGCAGCACATTTACATGCAGTGATCATGCGCGTGATATGTAGGAGATAATACACAGTAATTATTATATCAATAATTATGTCATATGGCGTTTGATATGGACACTCTGGAGTCTCCAGGAACCCAAGCAAACAAGGAACGATCATGTGTTAAGAAGTAAGTTAATTTAGAATCTGAATTTACGACACTTCCTACCTTCCATGTTCATAATAGTTTAACAAAACTCAACGTACACGGGAGCGGGTATGGGCGGAGCGGAGGCGTCGGGCGGAGCGGGCGCGTGAGCGGGAGCGCACGCGACCTCGACCGAGCCCGCTGCGCCTGTGGGGAACGCGTAAGCGTCGTTGGCATCGTCGCATTCTAGTTTAACCGCAGCCTCGTTGTCGCCGCGTCGTCGTTTCAAGTCCGGATGTTCCCACTCCTCCAAAGTGTCCGACAATCTGCAGACGCCATCAGGCTTTAGTTAAATTTGTTGGTTGATGTGCCAAAATGCCCGATGAGATGTGATTTCTCCTCACCATGAAGTTGAACAAAATCAAATGATGGAAGCTAACAATTTTCGTTGGATTGTGAAGTTTCAGAAGCTGATGAATTGATAAAGCCTACTTTTGCCAAAATTAAAGCAAACGATCATAATGGAAATAGTTATCATAAGAAATGTGTATTGTCATTGTTATGAAACGAAATCTCCAAGGAGAGATAATATAAAAATGAGAGCAGCAACGTGCAATGAACCGTGCCAAAGTTATGCATCAGAGTACATAGTGATGATGTGCTTGCGATCTCACGAACGCAACCGACGAATGATTAACTCTAAAATTGAAGGGGTCGGTAAGAAGCTCTGGTCAAATGTGTGAATCTAAACGCATAAACGTCTTCAGTCAAATCGGAGATCTTGCTTAGGTTGATCTGTTGCGAATGTTGCGATACAGGTAACCAATGAGACTATTGTCACTCAAACAACAATTTGATAAGAAGAGAATACGGAAGTCGGTACCCTAAAATAACTTCGATTGAATTGCAATTTTCTCATAAGTAAATATTTAACATTCGGAACTTGCCTTGTTATTAATTAAAATGTTCGCTTACATAATACATACATAGGCATACATTATGTAAACAGAACCTTTTTTATTCGAATTCTACAACAAAAACGAGCATGGTAAGAAAAGTGCCAACGCAACTACGCGTTCTCGAAGACGAAAGTCCTTAGTCCCATCGCGCACCGTGTTTTCGTCGTCATAATTGCATGATTATTATTAAAGGTAGTAATTATTGAGATGTGAATGTGGATGTCATAAAATCACATGTAGTTTGCTCGCCAAACAAAGGTGGATCCCGTAAAAGGTAGAGATTAACAACCACGCGCTAACCTATAGGGTCTGGAACCTTGTCTTTATTTTTGTTTCCTGCTGTGATTCCCATACGCTAGGACCAACAAGAGCATCACCCAAGAACATTTGGTGAATTCCCATCCAGTAACATCCAATCGAGTAATACTGTTGCTTAATCAGACGTTCGGTCTACTAACCTAACATTATTAGAATCATTCCTTCGATTAATTGATTTCGTTAGGGAATCTGTTAGTCGCATGCCATGCTAATCTAATTTACAATAAATAGCAGTTATGATTCCAACAAATGATTGTATGGTTTGCGATCAAATAATTAACTGTCAAAATTATGTGACAGTTTGACAAATATGTGAACTATGTTTACTTCATCCCACTTCTGCTTCAGCATGGCAACGTAGAGATATCTCTTCGTTTCTCTTCGACCAATGAAGTCGATGAGATATAATGTTTTGGTCACGTAACACTATCTTTCAGGGTTTCAATTCGTTGAAAAGAAGCAAATATATGTCTGCGCCACCGTGCTGAGGGTATTGGTATTATAAATACGAAAGATTATGAGTCTGTGCGCGGCCCTCACGAGCCTTGTGGGTGTGTGAGTTAGTGTTTGTTATTCATTGGCAGTAAAACGGATTGGAATTCGGTGAATATCAATACGGAGATAATTTATATCCTGGATTAAAACACCAGTTATTTTTAACCCAGCATTTTAAATCTTTGATACTGTTATTCTATTACAAAGGGCCAGAGTTAATTGTGCAAGTACCGTCACGCTCCCCTTCCTAGTGATGAAAGTAGAAATCTAATAAAACGCATTATTATGCTTACATTGTTATTATGTAAATATATACCTATACATAGAATGTGTAATCGTCGAATGATGCAAGTATATTTTTAACTATATGTACGTAGTAAGACAGTGAAAATATATAGAAAGCTGTGAACAAGAAAGCACGCAGTCCCATATAGATGGCATTATATTATTCCATTATATGATAGATATATTCAAATACGTAAATTCTAAAAAAAAGCGCTCGCGGTGTCGATCGGCTCCTCTTATTATTTCACACAGCGTATCCAAGCATTCTTAATGACAAGAAAAGTGCACATGCAAAAATAAACTTTACTACAATTATTCTCTGTTTCCAACATGATAAAAATCTGCTCTCCTCTCCGAACCGGTCTGTGTGAACGTACCGTTATAAGGATTCTGGAGGCATTAACTCATTCGTTCTATCCTCTTTTGTTCTCGACACCAGTTTACACTAGATTTGACTAGATAACTAACTACTTATTTCTTAACATTATTATATAGTAACCGAAATCTGAGGTGGAGGGTGGCTTTGATCTACTGCTGGGGCCTCGATTCTATTAAAGCCAAACCTTAGTCGTGCTGCAGCGACTGCAGAAAACGGCATGAAATAACGGACTTTAAAGCGATGAATTTAAAGTTCAAAATTTAATGACTTTTTGCAGAATGAAAGAAAAAGTGCATAGAAACTTATTTTATTTTTCATTTTGGACTTTAGAGGTATAGAAATAAAGTTAATGTAATTTTTTGCGCTGAGTATGGCATCACAATGGTTAAGCTTTAATAGGAGCGAGGGCCTGTTTCCTCGCTGGCCAGACGGGGTTGGTGCAGGGTTTTATCTCGACAGCGGTTCAGACCTTCTGCGAGACGGTTATCTCGCAGAAGGAGGCGGCGGAGAGGGAGAGGGAATGTGACCCACTTTCCCTCCCACAGCGCCGCAAGAGAACCGGGGCTCGGAGGAGGCGGTACCACCAACTCCTCCCCCCCTAACCGGGCCGGGCAGTAGACGCGGGGGCGTCTGCTGCCCTTACATAGGCCTCGAGGTTGTAGGCGCACGTCGTGTCACGTGTGCCTTGCCTAGGCGGGTGGCAGAAGGACTCCTCTTCTGCCGCACCAGAGACGGGCCTGCCGCCGATCAGTGGCAGGCGACCCACACGACGGTGGCGGAAGATGTTGTTCCCGCCATCGTCGATATGTGGTGAAGACGGACACCATGGTGGTTTAGTGGGTAGTCTGGCCTCCTTCGGAGGCTAGGAGTCCCACACGAAGCCCACCCCCTGCCCCCGTGGGGGGTGAGCGAAGTGCTTAAACGCATTCCACCACGTAAAAAAAAAAAAAAAGGGTTTTATCTCGAAATTTCGTTATCTCGCAGTTTTCCATTAGTGGCCTCTTACTGTACTTGTAATAACTACTAGTATTCTTTCTCGGAACGGATAACCGAAAGCTATTCCTTAATTTTTTAATGTTATTTCGGAGGATAACAATATAGATTTTTATCTTCACAACGATAAAATCATCTATCGATAAGGACGTGTCCGCGCGCGCGGAACGTGCGCCCGCGCATCTGCGGCACACGAAGGTCAGATGATTAAGAATTCGCGTAGAGTCGAACTAGACAACTATGACGTAGGTTGTGTAACGAAATTGTGCAAAAATCATGTTTAGAAACTAAGTGCTGACATGAATTTCTTCAAGATTAGTGTTATGGGAAGATGCTCAAGCGGCAAAATAAAATACATATTATAGTTACTATACATGCAAACAAAATAGAAGCACTATAAAGCTTACAACTACACATACACGCGAGTGTGGAGGCAACTCAGCCCACAGTCTTTTTCTTGTAGTAAATTAGGCCAAAGCCACTTTTGCAAAATTGGTATTGGTCTGCAATTCTCGAGGGTTGGTGTGAAGAATTCCAAAAGTTTCAAATAATCAAATAAGCCGTAAGCCCGTAGGGTACTTTCTTTCTTTTGTTTGTAGTAAGGAGTAATACTAATATGGGTTATGTTGACCAAAGACTATGAATTGAATAGCAGATTCCATAATGAATGCCATGCTTAATTTAGCACCAGATTTGTTTCTAATTTAATATCCAATAAGAAAAAATACTTTGAAACCCTTTCATAGTTTTTATAGTATCTATTTTTGGAATATTTTGATCATAGACAACAGGATTAAAAGTTTATTTTTGTTGGTATGAAAAACTACAATACTCACTCTAATGTAATACTTTCTCAATACTTTTTGAGATTGAATGCAAAAAAGAAGCTTATCGGCAAATCAAGACATGCAAGTTGCAGGCTGCCTACATTTTTATCATTGCAGATCTGATACACGAGGCAGAGAGAGTAAAATACGGTTATACTATTGGAAGACGTCTGATAAGATAGATTACAAACTGCGTAATGTTTCCACTGAGACCAATATTAGTAGAACTCAGACAAACAAAAATCTTGTACCAACAGTCGACAGGTTAAAAATGCGGTGCCGTTCAGCCTTTGATTAACAACATTGCATCACAAAGCTTTTGTTGTTAGGAAACAATTAACCCTTACCTGTTCACTGCATCAGGCCCTAGGCCGCTGTCGTTACTATTCTCACAGGGCTCGGGCGGCCTCAGGGAGTGACTGTGAGCGTAGTGCGTAAGTTTGCCGAATTTGCCCAAGTGGGTCAGTTTGCCCGGGTGGTGTACAATTTTGCCCGGGTGCTGCGTCTTACCCGGATGAGCACGCTTATGCGGCGCTCGCATCACTTTTCGGTGGACGCGAGCGCTCATCGTGGGTGCCGTCGACATAGTCATTTTCATGCCTGTCAACAAACAGAAAATAAAAAATTGTTAATTTTTGTTTATTTTTTATTAACTATTTTCGCAGTTCGTTTTAACTTTAAAGCGCTGTTGGGAAAGCTATTAATTTAAATAATGTTCATGCCTAAGACCATTGCCTAAGGCCCATGACTAATTCTGTGTTAAGACTTGCATTTAAATTAGATGATCAAGATTTGGTAAACATAGAGATGATAAAATATAGTGATGCAACGATTTGTAGCTCTTAAAGTCTTAAGTATAATCAGAATTTAAGACCAATTTTAAATGTGTAGGTATGTCTCAGAGATATGATCTCGGTTGCTAAATTTACTTTACTTACTTCTAATAAAAACGGAAGTAAATAAATTGTAATTCAGAATGTTACAACAGTGAGTCACAAGATAATATTTAGAGATCGCAATCACTATTTTATGGACCAAATGCCATAACACGTCCAGTCGTAAACCAAACGCGACTACGAATGCATAAAATAGTGAGGCGTCATGTCAGTCGTTAATATTATTTCGCCATTTACACTTGGGATTATGTTTGGATATATAAATCGGTTTTAAATCACGAATCTAGAATATTTAGTGTTCACACTTGGTCACCTTATTTAGGATGGGGACTATTGTTTATATTTGCAATTTTGGGCTATCGTGAGAAAGCAAAAATTTAAGATTCGTTCCTTAGAATGCTTAAAACATAAAACACATACTTACACGCAAAAATTGTAAGTACTTGTCTGTGTAAATTTTAATTACGTTCCAAAAAATAAAATGAGTAGCTGGAAAACGATTATAATCGATATGTAACCAAATGAAAGCAAGGTAGGTGCTAAAAGCTTTTTGATAAAAATAATAAGGCAATAAAAATAACTATTTGATCATTTCACAACGAAAACTAACCAATATTTTCGAGGCTAGTTCACTGCTGACACTTATTGAGTCTTACTCAATTCAAATTATTTTAGTGGCCTATAACTTCAGTCCTAAGTGTCTTAAAGCCATAACTGTCATAACAAATACATAATTATATGTTTTACTAGGTTTTGCCCGCGGCTCCGCCCGCGTGGATGTCGGTTATCGCGACCAAACATATATTATGTCCTTTCCCATGGTCTAATCTACCCCTATACCAATTTTCATCAAAATCAATTCAGTGGTGTGAAAGCGTAACATACAGACAGACATTTTCGCATTTATAATATTAGTATGGATATGGATTTTTGCTGTCAGATCTCGACGAGGTTTATAGGTAATTATTATAACTTCTATTATTTAAGCATATAGCTCTCGAAGCGCCTCTTTTTTAGGGTTACGTTCCTGCCTCAAAAGGAAAAAAAAACGGACTTATAGGATCAGTTCAAAATATTTTTCTCAGGATTGCGTGAAGGTATCAAGTTGTTTATACCACATACTCCGGTCTTTTTTTTAACCGTGGGGGAAAATCCTTCATGGATGACTCCTTCCGACCAAAAACCCCCACGGTAACGCCCAGAAGCCTATGGTTGGTAGCCCCGGGTAAGCCCTCGGAAGGATGTCCCAGGAGTTCCATCAGAGCTACGGCTACAATTGCGGCCTCGCCTAGGGGGTGGTTCGGGTGCTATCCCGCGTCTATGGGGGGTTTTCGGGTGTAATCCCGCTTCTTAGGGGGGGGGGGGGGGGGCATCTGCGGGATCCAACCTACAGGTAGGGGGCGTCAGCATCGGCATCGAGCCCTCGATGAAGTATCTGGGGCTCGTACTCGATGGCCGATGGAACATACTCAGGTCTATAACGTCATGAAGCTGTGCAAAATCATACTTCAAAGTCAACACATTCAAAATATATTGTGGTTTGTGTAGAAGATTCGGCAGCATCTAGTTGTACCGGCTTGCAGTTGAAGTTGGCTTTTATTTGAAGATCTTGGTTGAGCACCATACACCCAGAACTTGCACTAAATTAAATCAGGGAAGTAAACAAACGGATTTTATCGCGATTCAGTTGGTATTCTTTACATTTTTTACGTATAGCCCGCGACGCTACTTTTCAACAGCTACGTGGATCGGACTAAATGTAAATAAGACCTGGTACCCATTTTTTTTCGTGCGGAAATCACCTCGGATTACTCCCCTGCCGGAGCCGGAAGGGGAGGTTATGTCGGACTCGAATCGACTAAAACCGCACGCCGACTGTGGGTTGTGGTGCTAGGCCGGAGGTGAGGTTGTCTACGACATATCCCTCGCACCCGGCTGACCCACGGCCATCGCTTACGGTCTGGCCCTCCTCCAGGGGGGCCCATAGACCAACTTGATCGCACAACTAGTTGTGGGGGGCGTGCTTAGTTGGATTTGTACCCGTGACACGTCTGAATATTTGGTCAATGGGTACACTCAGCATCGGAAAGAAGTTGACGTACAAAGTGCTCAAAATTATCTTAATATCTTTTTTGGACACCCTTCCAGTTGACCGATTGTTCTGATATTTGGTACACACCTTTAATTCGAACAATAATCCATAAAAAAAAACATTGAATATGTAAATCAAGTTTGTCTTCTGGGAATCATAACACTACATTTACTATAGACAGATGCATTCCAATATAAAAAAGATTTGTAAAATATTTTAGTGTTAATCAACTTATGGCGTTGACTGTACCTGTCTATCTGTCTGTCTGTATGTTACGCTTTCACGCCTAAACCACTGCACCTATTTTGATGAAATTTGGTATAGGGGTAGATTAGACCATAAGAAAGGACAAAGGCTATGTTTGGTCGCGTTAACCGACATCCACGCGGGTGGAGCCGCGGGCAAAAGCTGATACCATATAGATCAATAAAACAGTTTGATTTGCTCATTATTTTAGAGTTTTAAGATCATTTTGAGACTTCGTCGTCAAGATATTTATGACGCTAACTTCGATTCGCGTCAACTTCCGACAGTAAGTATCTAATTTGAATTAACGAAGAATTGAAAACACCTTGAACTTAAACCTTCAAAATAAAAGCACCATTACTTTAATCTTAACTGTTATGGCAAGAGCATTTTTATTTCCAGAAGAAAAAGAGGGCAAGGTCAAAACGCAATCAAATGTGAGCTTTAATGAAAATTATACAGCTACCATTCACATCAAAGCAAAAACCATTAATAAGTCGTTAGTTAATCGGCGAATAGTATTACACGATCTGAAACTTCAGACATTATCGCTTCCCGTTAAGTGTTCGCCCATAAAACTAATATATTCTGGCGGCCTTACACACGGTCGGATTCATCATAGGGTCATTTTTAATCAAGCGGAAAGATGCTCAAGCAACAACGCGCTACAGTCTTATCAATTTTCAACCTTGTCTAAATGAAATAAGGTGCTTGAGCATTTTTCAACGTGGTCTGAATTGACCCTAAGTCGTAGTCTTGGATACAATTTAGGACAGAGTTTTCCTAATTTTTTTGTTTAAACACTAAATAATACTATTAGACTACCTAATAAAAAATCGAGGTCCTTCCATGTCAGCATCAGTTCATGTGATTTGAAGGAATTACACGAATCCAAAGTCACCCTATCTGTTTGAAGTAGCAAAGATAAATAGCTGACGAAATTATGAGCAAATAGGAATATTTAAATCGTCGTTAAAATGTTCCTACCCGTAGTTACTATAAGGTTCAATTTACATTGCCATGAGAAGTAAGCGAAGCGCGTTTTAGAACCATTTAGAACAATTTTATGATGAGCACTGGGTAAGTACATGTTGACTAGATCTACTTTCCAAGTATATTATTATCTCTGTCTACCAGGTACTTTTTCAGACTCGGGACTCAGGCCAGCTATTCAGAATTTTCTAACAGCAAAACCTGTCCCCATTGTCAGTAATGCAAACTGCGTGGTACAAAAAATATAATTGCTGAAGTGTTAACATGGGCTTCAGGCTATCTTAGGATTATAGACGTGAGTAACCTACCACAGATATGTATAAAAAACCGGCCAAGTGCGAGTCAGACTCGCCCATGAAGGGTTCCGTAGCAGCAAGTAATGTTCTTGTTGTCCATTAAATGCTTTTTTTTATTTATTTTTGAGATCATTGAATAAAAGGCGAAAATTGCGGTTTATGACGTATTAAAAAAAACTGCTCACTAGATCTCGTTCAAACCAATTTTCGTTGGAAGTTTGCATAGCAATGTACATCTTATATTTTTTTTAGATTTATCATTCTCTTATTTTAGAAGTAATAGGGGGAGGGGATATATTTTTCCTCTTTGGGAGTGTCGCTTGCGCAAACTATTCAGTTTAGAAAAAAAAATATGTTAGAAACCTCAATAGCATCAACGTAAACGAATGTCATATGTCAAATCCTATACATTTGTGTATTCCACGATATGCTGGCTAGTGAATTACCACTAGTCTAGAGAGGCAAATCACAATTTTCAACAGAGGCGGGTTTTGGGTCATGTAATCTTACTGTGAAGCGAGGAGGTAATCACTTAATGCACTATGCAGATTTCATTGATGACACAACAGATCCAATATAAAATTCTTTAGCAGTTCACAGGAAACAATATATTATTTCAACAGTAAAATACATATCTGCGGTAGCCTAGTGGTATGGGTAATGGACTGCTGAGACGAGATCTCGGGTTCGATCCCAGGTTTACCATGGCACACACCAATGACTATTCGATGCTTTTCGAAGTTATGTGTGTATTTATCGCAGGTTTATACGGTTAATGGCAATAGGCTCGCCACCTATTACATTGGGACCTAAACATAAACTGGCGAAATGTGGGTGCTAGCACCTCTGCCTACCCCTTCGGGGAATACAGGCGTGAGTTTATGTTATGTGTAAAATACGACCTTGAATAATCTCGTACCAACACTTTCAACAGGTGATCAGCTCCGCCATTTTTATATGAGCTGGTCTTATATTGGTTTTACGATTATTTTAAGGATCTTATCTAAATCTAATACGGTTTTTATCACACATGCGTGGGAAGTAGGTGTTCCGAATAAATAGAGGTAAAATTGTGCTGATGCCTAGCTTTGCTGCCCTCAGTCTCTGAAGTTCGATTAAGAAGGCGGTGGTTATGTTTAATACTACGGTTAGGAACTGGGGCTCTTTGGGGACAGGAAAATGAAAAGCTATATATAGAATCACCCAGGTAGCCTGGTGGTGGTGTTGGGAAGTCGCCCAATTAGAAGAATAAAGCTCAGGAATGACTCGCGTGTGCTTCTCGAGAGGTTGCTCATTTATAAAACAAGTGGAGAAGCAATAAATGCAGTTTTTTCAACTTTCTGTCACAATTAAATATATCACATTACTGTCAATGTTAAATGGTGATGCCTCCGGCTTCGCCCGTGTGGAACTTGATTCAATTCTCGCAACTTATAGGAACCTAATTCCAGGAAAAAATGTTCTGCATATGTTCCTTGATGTTTCTGTGAGCTTAGTATTCCATGCAAAAAGTACCAGACTCACAGAAATACTTATTAGGATTTTCTCGGCAATTATTCGAATTTTTCTCACCTTTTAAACCTTCCCTGGAATCCTCCTCCACGAACATTTCAAGACTAAGATAAGATAAATCCGTTCAGCCGTTCTCGAGTTTTAGCGAGACTAACGAACAGCAATTGATTTTTATATATGTAGATAGATGAGGTCGAGTTTTAATCAGAACTGAATTAAGCCTACTTAATAAAATTCACAGGGTAAAATATTATGTTAACATGGTTTAGTGCGACTTGATCGCGATTACTATCATTGATGTATTCCGCTATTCATGGAATATCGAAACAACATCTTGAATATTATAAAAGAGTTTTTATCTTAGTATAAGATTACAAAACATAACACTATCTACTGTGTATTGATATAAAGTATAATAGTAGGTGACACAATAATGTAAAGCTTTGTTTACCTACATACAATTTCACCTTGAGTATTACACTCGACACGTTTAAATTTCGTTAAAATACGAAGTTGTATAAAACATTCATTTACGCCACTGCATGAAATAATCTACTACTTTATTAAGCATATCATTAGCATTATATTGCTAGGTAAGTCGTTATAATTGGTCCGAAAGTTGTCCCTTGAGGCACTCCTACCTAACAACAATTATACACATAATTAAGCGTACCGATGCTACGTATTAGTGACGAATCTGACTTAAATGCTGTAAATCTCGGTCAATATACACAAGTATGCTACGCAACACTGAGACATTCGTTCGAGCACATCGACACGTTTTATAAATAGCTACGTCCTTGCGTTTTTAATCTTTATTCTCTCCGTGTTAGTTCGTCTACCGCTCAAACGATAACGGTGTTTGAACAATGGACAATTATATCGTACTGTTTTACTTGTTATATCGTTGTTATGGGTTCGCCAATTATGATGAAGAAAGCAAATAAATAAATTATAGGCGATAAGTAAACATGCGTTTCGCAGCACGAATGGGCGGTTTCGACGGGAACGTGCCATACGAGTATTTTATCATAAGGTAGTGAGTGAGAGCGTCTTAGCTATCTTCATTTCATGCGTGCAAGTGACTTCGCAAGTTTGCATTAATCAAGGTAATGCCTAAAGGAGTAAATCTAGCATAATATGGACGGCTATATAATTTTTGATTAATTTGGAAAGACGACGATATTAATGTTACTGAAATATTTGTAACAGAAGAGCAAAAATCCGAAAAATGTAGTTCACATCTCTACAATTTGAACTATTGCCGGGTAATTCAAATCCTCTAAATAATGACAAAGAATAATGAAGCACAAGAAAGCTACCTACATGTTATCTAAACAACATATATTGCGAACTTCTTGATGTATGAAGAACAAGAGCCTTTAAAGAAGAATCACAACTTTTACTTTAGACTTCTACTGAAGCCCGAGACATAATACTCGACAGCATGTAGTTAGTTTGTAAAACATACTCGTACCGTTACGTAAACAATTTCGCACGCAGTGAAAGGAAATACTCATGCGTTTAAACAAATTTTAGTTTTTATTATGTTCCAACTTCTGCAATCATTAAATGGTAAGATAAATCGTTTCCTTTTAACTCATCGGTTTGTAAATAGGGAATTGATAAATACACACGTACAGTCAGCTTTAATTTTATGGAGGTGGTTTCTGTGATATCTACCACAATTTCACCTATGTCATATCAGAACAACAAGCTGTCAACTTATCATAGATTATGATGCCCAAGGGAATTCAGAGAGTTCATATATTTGAGAAAATTCTAGTTGTTTAACATAATCCTTGAGAAAGCCCTTGGATGAGACCAGTATTAACGCAAGGACGAGTTATTTGACAGCGATGACGATGGCCTGTATAGGGTAGTGTTGTATTCTTTTTTTAAAGTATGTTCTACTATAATATAATTATTTATCCAGCTCGTTATCAGCCATCTTTATTCAAAAGTTTATTACATACTACCTGTGCTATCAAAGGTAGATAATATCGTACTGATGAAGTACTGGCCTTGTAAGGACCATTTTGTTAAAGGTTTTGTACCTGTTTTTAATCGGGGCTATCTACAATTTGATGTTTGTTGGACGTGTCTGCTCTGCTTCATGTGATGTAATGTGCATAATAAGCGTTAACTTCAAACTCTATAGCATTTTATGTAGATTTCGTAAAGAATACCGCAATATTCTAAGTAGTTCCGCCCATAGAATGAAATTGTTATTTCCATTAGTACTTTACATACACGGAACTTAATACAAATTTAATACAAATTCATTAAAACTTAAGCTACTAATGACTAGCTAACTAATGAAACATTAAGAGTAAACTATTTAGAAAAAGCCTCAGAATCAGCTCTTATAGTTGCCTTTCATCGATGAATATAAATGCAATTATTTCAATTAAAACTGCATTAGCACATTCTATTCTATGAATTGCATTGAGAACAGCGTGAATACTAAATTTAACTATACTGAATCTACCACCTTCTTACCTGATAGTCCTCTCTTAATAGGTAGCATTATGCTATTGAGATTTTTAGAGTTCTATTCTCCTGCCCTGTCGTTTGTTTTATTTCCACATCTGTTCTAGTTTCGTCGTGTATTCGTGCTTCGAAAGCTTCTACCAGGTAAACCGTTTTTGGTGGTATAGATAAATGTTAATATAATATTAAATCAATTTTCGTTCATTAATATTCTCGAAATGTGGTTCTAATCGTTTAAATTGATATCAAGTGAGGAAGGGCCGTGCATACATAACTAGTGTGTTAAAAGATACCGCATTAGAACAGCCCTGAGCGTTTCAACGTAATTTATATACGACATTACAATAATACATGTTGGTTGACACGACAGGAATATATAATGCCTATATATTATAGTTATTTTCCCGGTATTAAGATAGTACAGTAGAGTCGTTTAAATAAAAGTCGACAATTGCTTCTAACTAGCATCATAAATATTCGAGTGTGTTCATTCTTTTGTTCCTCAATCAGTTTAAAGGCATGATTTTAAAGTCGACCGCATACGACAATTGCCGGCGCATCCAGCAAATAAATTACATACATTACTAGTAAAAGTCCGATATGGACAAAGGGAACCATTGAGAAACCGTAATGAATTACGTGGAAGTGCTGCGTGCGTCTGAAGTAGTGTGGTCACCTTTGGAATCATACTTATAAGGATACGATTGGAGAAAGGAGTTACATGCTTTTCATATGTTGGTCACAGGAACAGGATTAGTATTCCATGGCATATAGCCAGCTATTTCATTTTGTAGGCAAAGGACGGTGCAGCAATAGGTGACCTGTTAGGGTACATTTACATAGAAATGGCGACGAAAAGAGCAGACGGTCAAAAATCGACTAACCACAATGGCTTGTCATCTACATCTATATCCAAATATTCATCAAAACAATACAATTTTATCCAAAAAAAGATAATGATATTAGAACATGAAGTAGCCCATAAATTCACTAAACTATCACCAATCAACTACACTAATATCTCTTAATCTGTTGACACCATGTAATAAAACCTTTCACATGAACGAAACAACTTAACTAGTAGCACTATTACAGATAAGTATCGCCCTTAACAACAACGACGTGAATCGATAGAAATGACAGGCCATTAAGGCGCACAATTGACTGCATGCGTTTGTGTACATTGTTTGTGTATAAGACTCACTAGGGCCGAGTTCGTTACCCTGCGGCACGCCGAGACTTGACCCCGACTATCGGTTATCGGTCGTCATCGTCCAGGAGTGAAAGTCCACCATACCTGACGGTCTGTACACATGTCTAACGCTTCAGCCAAGTCGCAGGAAATAAGGGATTAAGTTTATTTGTAGAGGTTAAACTTCCGATCGATGGTCAGCCATTAAAGATAAAATAATATAATGTAAATCAACATGAAGTATTGATATTAAACATATCTACTTATTTATCAAGTTTTTTAGAATTTTCGTACGTATTCGTTAATTTGGTGGTTTACCTTTTAGACCTTGTATCAGAATTAATATCAAAATCAACATATCGGTTCTTAACTTAGTAACAAAAGGCTGTACATATTATTATTATCTTTCGCTTTCTTCTTGCTTATGTCCTAGATCCGGTATCAACTCATCAAGTACAATTTCCTTTCCCTTATACAGAGGGGTTTCAACGGTTTCTGATCTTTTTATAACAATAGCTTTATATTGTACTAGCTTTTGCCCGCGGCTCCACCCGCGTGGATGTCGGTTATCGCGACCAAATATAGCCTATGTCCTTTCTCAAGGTCTAATCTACCCCTATACCAAATTTCATCAAAATCGGTTCAGTGGTTGAGGCGTGAAAGCGTAACATACAGACAGACAGACAGACAGACAGACAGACAGACAGACAGACAGAGTTACTTTCGGATTTATAATATTAGTATGGATAAAGGAATTCTTCTTCCAAAATAAAACTTTTAATCCACTACACCTAGTAATACTATTTTTACCAAAGTCGCTTTTATGGATATGGTTGTCATAAACAAAATATTTAACATGTTCCGCCGTACTGCGTACGAATATTATGTAAGAGATATAGATAAGGACGTAATAGGTCAAACTTTGAATTGTGTTGATACGTATTTTGCTGCCGTACAATACGATTAGGTCGTGTCGATCCACGTGATCGCGTTATAATTTCAAATGTGGCTGATACGGTGCGGTAGCTGTGGTCGCTTTATGTTTTGATATGTTTCTATTAGTTTGAGTAACTGTAAGCGATGCGTTTAGTCTGATATTGAGGTCGAATATTTGTTTTATATTTATGACGAGATTTAGAAACTTAATAAAGTACAACCGCGGTCACTAATGTTTACTTGTATAGGCTTCCTTTTTGAGATTATTTAGATTACCTTGAGATATTTTGAAACACGGTTTGCAGTTCAAAACTTCTTTCTAAATTGTCTTACAAACTATATTGCTACAATTTTTTTTCCACAACATTCTACACAACGCTATCTAGACCCATGGTCAGCTTTATAGCTTGTGTTATGGAATCTAGAATGCGGACTTTTTTTCTCGTAAATACATATCTACATATTATATGTATATACAAACATACATACATTTATTTTTTCCAAATAGGACAAATCCTTTACATTGGAGTCAAAGAATGAATTGGGTATTCTACTGAATAGTCAAATTAGTTACTTTTTACTAAACGTCAAAACGGTAAGTTATAAAGGTAATTTGTATGAAAAAAGATTTAGTGACGTCATAAAATTTAATAGTCAAATCAGTTACTATTATAGGTTGGGTGGATCATTAAAAATAAATAAAAACCATAAAATAAGAACCGACGCAATTTTTACCGTCCTTTTACCATTCTTGATTTAATAAGCTCGGTTAGATAATTTATTTTAACTATAGGATAATACCCAATTGCTAGCTTTGCTGAGTAGTTTAAGAAGTTCAGATTTTAGATTTCCGATTATTTTTGTTTCCTGTTCTTTCATATGACATCTATCTTCCTTCCAATATTTGCATTATTGATTAAATATTATACAACGTTAACACTACTAGATTTGTTTAACCAAAATAATGAAGTTGTAAGACCTATCTTTTGTACAAATGTACAAATATTGACATTCTAAATAAATTAATTATCTTTAATTACTGAATAATTAGGTAGGCATGTATAGCTATTAGTGACGACGTGATTTTGGACTGCTACGTTACATCGTATACGTCTTGATGGTCAAATCAGAAATATTTTAATTAATTTAAATTGAATAAGAACACTTGGAACCGAATGTTTTGTCTGTCTCTGTTTAGTATGAATGAATGATGAATAATAGATTTACCTAACATGGAATACAGTACACTAAAAATTTAATATAGGTTATCAATATTAGAAAACGCGATTAATGAGAACTTTATTAGGTTTTACTGAATTTTTAGTTAGTGAAAAGTGAGATCTCCGGTTAGTTAAACGGATTGAAAGAAGAAAGTGTTTTACGGATATAAAAATGATAGATCATAGCACCACCGCACATATAGCCTCCGTGGCGTGGCGGTAGTGCATGCGACTGCCACGCAGGAGGCGCGGGTTCGATTCCCGCTCAGTGCAAATATTTGTGTGCATGAATATGGCTATTTGCATTGGTCTGGGTGTTTCTATGTATAATATGTATGTATTTACAAAAAAAAAGGTATATAAGTATGTTTATCCGCATTCTAGATTCCATAACACAAGCTATAAAAGCTTACCATGGGTCTAGATAGCGTTGTGTGGAATGTTGTGGAATATTTATTTATTTATTTATTTATTTGCATATGCATCAAATTCCATCATATAGAAATCTAGCGTTCATTGACAGCAGAAGGACCAACTAATAAAAAACATGTTCAAAATTTAGTTTCGATCTGTTCTCAATCTCTCAAATATTAATTACTAGCTTATGCCCGCGGCTCCGCCCGCGTGGATGTCGGTTATCGCGACAAAACATAGTCTAATCCTTTCTCAAGGTCTAATCTATCCCTATACCAAATTTCCTCAAAATCGGTTCAGTGGTTTAGGCGTTAAAGCGTAACATACATACGTACAGACAGGCAGACAGAGTTACATTCGCATTTATAATATTAGTATTGATGGATGACCACGATTTTAATGAAAAGGGCCATTTCTTGTAATTATTTGTTCATTAATTTTGCCTTGATCTAATGTTAAAAGAGATCCCGATAGCAATGTTCTATCTTTAAAATTGTATTACGTAGACACAGTTTTTGACATTTAATTTGATTTTGACAGATCGATACTGAATTTTGACCATCTTTTTATTAGGAGAACTTGCCTTAGTACCTTGTAGTGCGTCGACAAAGGAGATACGATCGCCTTTTTTCATATAACCTTGTATGTAAAAGTTGTACAGCCGATAATGGTGGTCACTGTACAATTACGTATTCGGTAATCGTTTGTATGAGTATCGGAGGCCCTACATCATTTAATTTCTTTCCTTTTCTGTTACCTGTCCTCTTATATTCTCTCTCCTCTCTTCCTAACCTTAATGAGCTGCAAGGAGCCGCAAGTTTATTAGTCCAAAAAGAAAAACAATTTTTTGTCCTATAAATACCTATGACCTTTGACCAAGAATACGCATATACGTATTTAAAATTTGATATTGTTAGCCATTTTGAGCAGCACCTCAATGAAAACTGTTTATAAAAGTTATATAAATGGAAATCTAATGACAATCTATATGCAAATCTAAATTTATTTGCATAGAAATCATAGTTCACACTGTGTGACGTATGTTGCTGCCGCTAAAAGTGGATATGTGTTGACCTAATGCGTTTTTAGACTTGACCTATATAAAATATTTAATCTATCTATAACATATTGTAAAGTGTTCTTATCTGTACATTGGAGATATTAAAAAAAGAACTGTACAATTGAAGGAATTTTTACAGCATTAAGTATGCTAACTATACAAATTGAATACATAGGGAAAAAGAATCTTCTCGGGCGGGACTCGAAACCGCAGTCTTTCCCTTACAGGGGGAATGCCTGACCAATTCGGCTACCGAGACACGCCCGATATGATTCAAATTTCCTATCTCACACGTCTTTAAGGCGACGTGGCGTCATCTACCGATTTTCTTACGAACTATCGGAATCAATGAATGATGTTACAATCATTTTGAAACAACTGTAACCTATGTTAACAAATGAAATAAATGATTATGATTATGATTTTTGATAACTGCGCCCAAACAATTGAAGGATTCTTTTTCCCTATGTATTCGATTTGTATAGTTAGCATACTTAATGCTGTAAAAATTCCTTCAATTGTTTCGTGCCGAATTGGTCAGGCATTCCCCCTGTAAGGGAAAGAACTGTACAGTTAACTTCAGATGGATCTTGATGAACAAAGTGCTCAAAATGATCTTAATTTCTTTTTTTCCCACTTCCTGTTGACGGATTGTTGTGATATTTGGTAAAGACTAGAGATGCGCCGAGTAACACTTTTGCCGAGTAACGAGTACCGAGTTTTACTCGGCTTAATATATTTTTAACAGAATACTCGGCCGAGTAACTCGGTTCAATCAAATTCCCATTTTGCGCGCGTAAATAAGTACTAACAGGTTAACGACGGTTGGTTAGTTTGACTGCAATGCTTCGATATCGCCTTTGGGTTGTGTAGGTCAGATGGCAGTCGCTTCACAGACAATATCTGAGTTCAGGCAAATCCATAGTTACACTGGTAATTACTGGTAATACTTACGCATTCAAATGTTTTACTCCAAGTAAAACATTTGAATGCGACTGGGATTAACGCAATGATGAAGAAGAAGGTTCACGACGGTCGAGAGGCCGGCGGTGTTTTACGACAAGATTGTAGAAGTTTAAGCAAAAGTGGAATACACTTTATGCAGTACTATAATTTCACGTAGTGGTGTTGGACGAAAGGCTTCTATGACGGCAATGTTAAACCACGTTAGAATAAAACGCACAGAAAAGTTTAAAGATTTGGAAAATGAAACTTTGTGTGAAAATATCTCAAAATGTTGAGCCAGTAGCAACAACTTCGTCGTTACAATCGAATGCAATGAAAATACTGCAAACCCTTTTCGAGTCATTTACTTTAATATTTGAATTTTTGATTAACAATGTTATTTTAATTATATTTAATACCTAAATAAATTGCTTTTCTTAAACAAATACTCTGTATATATCTCTAATAAATCGGTTTGAATACTCGGCATTCAAACCGAGTTATTCGGCCGAGTACCGAGTATCAAAAAACCCACCGAGTACGCCGAGTACCGATTATCAACCGAGTACTCGGCCCATAATAATACAGTAGAAATCAATAAAATTTTGATGTGCTCTAAACACGGGCTCTAAATTAAATTTTGGATTATAAAAATCTGAAATCATTCCTAATACCTACTTCAGTTTTGAGATCGTTTTGATACCTTGTAATCAAGATACTTCTGACACTGACTGTACTAGCCAGATGAAATGACGACCGCGACCTGTAAAAGGTAGCCGGTACAAACTGGGGATCGCAGGCAATGACGTACATTCCGAGAGGCCTATGTCTAGAAATTGGCTAATTGATTGATTGATATCCGAATGACAATGAAATCTGATGTATACAGTATTATTTAGCAGATAAGCACATGCACGTAACTTAACTTACGCTTTAACTAACTGTAATTGTCACTAACGGAGTTAATGTACATAATAACTGGTCAATATGTTAATACAGACCGCACGGGACACTTATCGACATAATTTATTTTGTTATAACAGTATTGATTGTCCGGTAGGTGGCTGACCGAGTCGCTTAGATATACACGTAAATACTGCGGATGTGTGCCCCAATAGTGTTATGTTATGACACCGATCTAATGGAGACATCGTATCGAATCAAACTAAAAGTAAACTGATAAAGACTTATATTATCATTGTTAAGAAATGGGGAAAACTACTTTTCTCTCTTTTTCTTTCCCCTTACCATACACACATTCACAACTCTTTCTTTTCTTCACGATCTCCTCTCGCCGGTCTGCTGGAAGAAATTTCTTTTAGAAATAAGCAGTACCAATGTACTAACTTTTTCATCCAATATATATTATGTTTGTTTTGTGTGTGCATAAATCTTAAATAAAAAAAATAAAAAAACAAACTGAGTAAGTGAATTCAGACTTCTTGGGAAACAGACGGTTTGACATTCGTTTATAGTGCAATCAGGCATTTGACCTACAGTACCTCCATAACCTCTCTGGTCGAGCCCTCGACTTCGTGGTACGAAAGGTATTTTAGTCTCTCTTTCTGTTCCGTCTTATCTACAAAATCGATGGGCAGATTTTAATCTATATTTTAAAAATCAATTGCTGTTCGTTAGTCTCGCTAAAACTCGAGAACGGCTGAACGGATTTATCTTATCTTGGTCTTGAAAACCCTTGAAATGTTCGTGGAGGTCTAGGGAAGGTTTAAAAGGTGGGAAAAATTCGAATAATTGCCGGGAACCGACATCCACGCGGGCGGAGCTGCGGGCAAAAGCTAGTTAACAGATAATACAAAGCATAATTCTTAGGCTACTTTTATTTTAGAAGAAGTATCAAGTTCCGTGCAGAATAGTTGAAATCCAGATTAAGTGAACGCGAACGAAGTCGAGAGTTAAGCCGTGTATAGTGTAGATAATAAGAAGCAAATAGTGTTTGTCACCCGTGTGTGTACCGCGTATAAACATGTAAACACTATTAGGTAGGTAGCGACCATTGTAACTGGGTCACGGAGAGAGCAAGGTCTATCGTAAAGGTTCGATCACACGAGCGGAATTTCTCGTCTCGAATGTGATACCGAGAAGAGAAAGATGTTTAGCAAAATTTTAGCAAGTGAAATCAATAGAATACATCGGAAAAAATTGAAATGCACAAGTGGGACTTGAACCCACGACCTTTCCCTTACAGGGGGAATGCTCTTCCAACTAAGCTATTGAGCCATGCCATGAATATAGTTCCAACAGTTCGTAAGAAAGTTGGTAGATGGCTCCACCGTCACCCTTAAAAACGGATATAAAGAGAAGGGAAATTTGAAGTGATTCAGGTGTGGCTCAATAGCTCAGTTGGAAGAGCATTCCCTCTGTAAGGGAAAGGTCGTCGGTTCAAGTCCACTTGAGCATTTCTATTTTTCCCGATGTATTCTAATTTTAAAGTTAACATAATAAATGCTATAAAAAAATCATTCAAGTGAAATCATGTGGCAGTAATCTCTGCCTAATACAGACACTAAAATTATTCTGAAAAACTTTTCACTTGGCTTCTTGAGAGTCAACAATAATAATATGAATAAAATGACACTGACTTTAGAAATGGGCCCCTATTACGTAAGGCCAAAAAATAAAGCTAGCGAAATATAGGGGTAATACACCACTGCCCGCTCCTTATTAAAACTAAAGATGTGCGTGTGATACAGATACAAAAGCAGCATCCGTAGCTTAGTGGTTAAGGAATCGGCCTTAAAATCGTCAGGTCCCGGGTTCGTATCCTGGCCATTACACTACCGACGCTAACCCACTCCTAGCACAAGTAGTTTAGCTTAGTTGGAGGGGTTAGAAGGAATATTAGTGATTTCGGTTGATAAATATTCTTTAAAAAAATACAAGTCAATATTTTAGAAACGAATTGATTATATATAAAAACATCACAATAAACTTTGAAATACTTTACCAAATTCCACAAAACTTCGCTCGTGTGTTCGTCGCTTTACTATCAGGAATTGGACTGGACAAGACAAGATTTTTGTTTTTCCTTTTAGTTCAGATCAAGCGTTATCGTATAAAACAATGTTATTAAGCTCTACAGAGAACTACGTATACAGTGACCCATTTGTAGTTGAATGGCCATTGTTTGATAATACAGTTACGTGTCAAATGTTTTATGATCAAAACAAAACAAATATTATTCAAATAGATGATACGTTTGACTTATCGTAGGACTGTTCGTATATGTTACGCATATATTTGTATAAATATATAAAAACTAGCTTTTGCCCGCGGCTCTGCCTGCGTGGATCTCGGTTATCGCGACCAAATAATATAGCCTACGTCCTTTCCCATGGTCTAATCTACCCCTATACCAAATTTCATCTAAATCGGTTCAGTGGTTTAGGCGTGAAAGGGTAACAGACAGACAGACAGAGTTACTTTCGCATTTATAATATTAGTATGGGTATGGATAAAGACAGCCTCCGTGGCCTGGCGGTAGTGAACGCGACTGCCACGCAGGAGGCGCGGCTTAGATCCCCGCTCAGTGCAAATATTTGTATGCACGAATACGGCTACTTGCCTTGGTCTGGGTGTTTCTATGTATAATATATACAAAAAAAGCATCTAAGTATGTTTATCCGCATTCTAGACTCCATAACACAAGGTAGTTAAGCTTACCATGGGTTTTTTTTTTACTTTTTTTTTTTTTACACCGGGCACGTCAATTTGACTTCACCTCGCCTGATGTTAAGCTAAAGGCAAAGTCTCGGAAAGAGGGTCACCATCGTAAACATTTACCATGTTAACAGTGGTGGCACTCAGCTTGACGGCCTAATTAGATGCCTTTTCACGCCCCGCTTAAAGGACCCAGGACTGTAGGAAGAAGGAAACACGTGAGCTGGCAGGGAATTCCAGGTCTTAGTGGTGCGGCATAGGAATGAATCACTGAAACGCTGTGAAGGAAAGGGGAGGGTGGGACTAATTGGAAGAGCTCGTCAGAACATTCACCATGGTAGAGACGGTAGAAAACTGCCAAAGACGCAACATCTCTACGCATCTGCAAAGGCTCGAGGGTGTTCGTGACCTCAGGATCCCCAATAATGCGGACCGCACGTCGCTGCAACCTGTCGAGAGCATCTAATAAGTACTTTGCGGAGCCGTCCCAGAGATGTGAGCAGTATTCCACGCAGCATTTCTTTTTTTCGTGCGGAAATCCCCTCGGATACCTCCCCTGCTGGAGCCGGAAGGGGAGGTTAAGTCGGACTCGAACCAACTAAAACCGCACGCGTTTTCTGAAGTTTATAAAAACCTTATCGCAAACCATCTAACTGCTTTCAAATCAAAAGATGCATACTACGTAAATGCATGCAGGGATTTCGCATTAATCAACTATCCGCCTAACTAAAAACCAAGTGCACACACTTGTAGATATAAAACCCGACTACCGAAAAATCACACTCTAAAAAGTGACAAACAAGAAACTATCAAGGATAGCCGTGGTCGTATGCCACTTTTCCCTAGAATGTATTGTTTTGTAAGAGTAAGTGGCATACGACCACGGCTATCCTTGATATTTTCTTGTTTGTTACTTTTTATCGGTAGTCGGGTTTTAGTTTTAAACTTTATTTTTTATTTATATTATTTTGGGACAAGGTAAAGCTAATAATTGATACATATTTGAAATGTGCTTGTTAAGCCCTTTCATTTGATACCAAACACGGCATATTTGTCTCAAATTTATTTTTTAACACAGCACCTTATGGGCGCTAGAGGGCGCCACACAAGATTGAGTGCCACGTCATATAGCCTATAACCATCGGACGATCAAGCCGCTTGTAACGATACCTCATTTGTCCAGTTCTGATAAGTAGTTGAGGAGCTATGAGGGAACAAATGAACATACATACATACATACATACATACATACATAGCCTGTCAAAATCATAACCCTCCTTTTGGCTTCGCCGTAGTCGGGTAAAAATACGGATTCTTGGCGATCACTAGTTCGTTACAAACTCGTTACTTATTGCGTCTAGCACCAATCGCATTGGTAGCACGCGTCGGCCACGTGGTAGGGCCATTAACATGCTGCTCGATACGAACTATCTTTATATAACTCTTTTGTCATGTACAGTCAGAAATCAAACTGTTTTATTGATATAATTTTGTTGTTCAAACGAAAGGTTTTTTTTTATCTAGGACACGTCAATTTGACTTCACCTCGCCTGATTTTAAGCTAAATGCAAAGTCTCAGAGAGAGGGACACCATCGCAAACATGTACCATGTTAACAGTGGTGGCGCTCAGCTTGACGGCCTCATTAGATGCCTTTTCGCGCCCCGCTTAAAGGACCCGGGACTGTAGGAAGAAGGAAACACGTGAGCTGGCAGGGAGTTTCCCTTCTCCCTTAAAGACGGATATAAAGAGAAGGGAAATTTGAAGCGATTCGTGTGGCTTAATAGCTCAGTTGGAAGAGTATTCCCCCTGTATGAGAAGGTTCGTGGGTTCAAGTCCCACTTGAGCGCTTCTTTTTTCCGATATATATCGAATTTAAAGGTGTGTATAAAATATCAGCATAATTAGTCAACAGGAAGGGGGAAAACCAATGCATTAAAATTGGCAAGAAGATTTGGAGCACTTTGTCAAACTCGATCTGATGCTGATTGTACTCAATCAGGTTGTAATGTAGCCTTTGCAGACTGAACTATAGATTATAGTAGTCATAACAAACAATTAAATTAATTACTTTTACAAATTATAATTAATTACTACATGTCACGTTGTAATCAATGATGTTTTATAAACTGTAGATACGTCATGTAGGAACATGGCCGCTTTCAAAAATTACGCAAACACAACATATAAAAAAATTATAGCTACTTAATAAAAATACGTCAATGTTATTAATTTATATTAATTATATTATTATTGATTTAAATAATATTATTATTGTTACTAATTAATTAATCAAAGACGTTTTTTTTGGGTAGCGCACTGTCGCTCTGATTGGTGGAAGAAATGGTGACCATTTGGTCATTATTTTTAGTTGTCATTTTTGAGTGTGAACAACATATCTATAATTTATAAAATTTCATCAGGCGTCAGTCTTCAAGAGTACCTATATCAACTGTATGAGTATGAAGTGTTGCAGCTGAGTATTAATTGAGTCGGCTTCGAAGATGTGTCAAATTCGAATCCTGGCCATTATACTACCGATGTGAAATCACTCCTAACACAAGCAATTTAGCTTAGCTGAGGTCAGAGGGAATAGAAAATGAATGCGTATTTATGTCTCCATTTCTATTGATAGTCCACACAACTCTGCCCATGTTTAGTTTTTTCTCAATACTTGTTTCATAAAGTCAAAAACAAGTCTATTTTAAGATACTACGTTCTAATACAGACTTAACCACTGAGCCGTGCCTTCGGCGATGTGGTAACCCGGTTTTTCTATACGATCTGTGCTATACAAAATAATAACCGATCTATTGGCCTATTACGGTTAGCTGATAGGCAATGGTTTATGTCAGTCAGTGTCTGTAATCTCTAAAAGAATTCGGATTCAACAATCAACTGGCAGGCAAACTTCAAATGGATATGTTTTGGAGGTTTTTGCAAGAATGTATAAAAATAAGATGACACGTTGACCACTTGCAATATAAATCATTAATAATTAATAACATCAAGTGGCTTTTACGTGTCTCTCTCTTTTTCCGCTAACATTTTCGCAACGAGTGCTCCCATTTTGTACCCACAAGCTAAAAGAATAATAATTATTCCATCTTCTACCTCCTGCAAAAGTTCATTCCAAATTCTACCCTGACGTATTGTAGCTAGGCAATTGTTTATAATGTGCATCAACGGCTTCTCAAACTTCTTCAGTTTGAATCCCGAGCGCGTAGGCAGTTAATTCAGTTATTTAAAACGTTGGAACTGTTTCCAAATCTGCATTGGTCAAAAAGCGCCATTTTATCGGCCCGGGAGGCCTGCAAGGCGGGTATATCGTTAACCCTAGGTGATTATGAAGCGATTACTGCCTCGTTACACGGACATTACCGCCGCGATAACTGTTTACTATTAAAATAGTATTAATATATCGTCACTGACCGATAACGCCCAATTTGCTCAAGGTTTTTTTTTCATAAACAATGTGCCGGATTAAATGCTGTGGTAGACATACTATGAGTAATAATGTGTATAACTTGTCACTGGATGAGTGTTATGGCGACACTTCACATGAGTAATGTTCGCCATTGAGCGTTTGTTGTATTTGGCAAAATATTTGACGTACACGCATTGAACTAGTAGTAATAACTCAATGCGTACACGCAAACATGTAAGACGACCATTATTCAAATTAGTAGATGAGAATTTTTTCAATCAAATATAACTTTCAAATCGAATAAGATAGGAAAAATTGAATCGGTTCAGGCGGGATTCGAACCCAAAATGTTTCCCTTACAGAGGGGAATGCTTTAACCACTGAGCCATCGAACCATGCCAGAATGATGGCGGGTACGAATCGCACCCGAACCGATTAAAATTATCTAGAACAAGAATTCTTTACTCTGGCAAATGTGTCCGTTCGGCTACATATTTGAAGCGGACAACAAGGTCAAACACGTCACTTTCCAGCAAGTAAAGGTATGTTTCCGAAGCCGATCGCGTACGACAACTGCAGACGCATGTTGCACATACCATACTTGTTAAACTTCGATACGGATAAAGGGGTCCATACAGAAGCCGCAATAATAATAATAATAATTCTACTCTTTTGGCATACTCAAGTGGACTCAGACTGAACTCGATACCATCGATAGGAAAGTCCGGACTCAGTTGACTGCATTTCGAATGCACCACCCACGGTCGTCAGTCATGAGATTGTACATCCCGCGGAAATGTGGGGGTCGAGGTTTTTTAAATGCTAAGACCCTTCATAATCGCGAGGTGTGCAATCTCAGAGACTACTTTCTTAAGTCGAACGTGGACATGCATTGTGATGTAGTCAACGTAGATACCGGGCTCACCCCGCTCGGTTTGGCTAAAGAGAACTGGCGCAGGCCTACAATAATTAGCACTGACAGCCGCAGGGAGGTATGGCAGAGTAAGGAGCTACATGGTAGGTTCTATCGGGCCCTACACAGGCCCGAAGTAGATCTACTGGCATCCATATCCTGGCTACGTTTCAGTGACCTTTTTGGGGAAACTGAAGGTTTTGTCTGTGCAATTGCAGATGAAGTTATTAAGACGAATAACTACCGGAAGTATATCATGAGGGATGGCACGATTGACATCTGTCGAGCGTGTCACCAACCTGGTGAATCCCTCAGGCATATTACTTCCGGTTGTTCTCGTCTTGCTAACGGCGAGTACTTGCACAGACATAATCAAGTAGCCAGGATAATCCATCAGCGACTTGCTCTGAAATACAACCTTGTGGAAGTTGAGGTGCCGTACTATAGGTATGTTCCTGAGCCAGTTCTAGAAAATAGTCATATCACATTGTACTGGGATCGGTCTATCATCACTGATAGGACTGTTGTGGCTAACAAGCCTGACATTGTGGTGATAGACCGATCCGAACGCCGAGCATTGATTGTTGATGTCACCATTCTTCATGACGAGAATCTCGTGAAAGCTGAGACAGATAAACAAGTTAAATACTTGGACTTGGCCCACGAGGTTGTCGACATGTGGAATGTTGACTCAGCAATCATTGTACCGATAGTCGTATCAGTCAACGGACTGATAGCAAAGAGCCTCGACCAACATCTGAAGAGGCTCGGGTTGGATGGTTGGGTCAAGGGCCAGATGCAGAAGGCAGTACTCCTTGATACGGCGCGCATCGTGAGGAAGTTCCTCTCTCTGGAGCCCTGACCACCGGTAGCTTGGTCCCTGTACTCGATGCCGGTGGGATACTATTTTTTATATTTTTAAATATATGTTTTTTTTTTTATATGTATTTAAAAATATAATTTATAAGTTTTTTAAAATGAATAAAGAGAATAATAATAATAAATATTCCACAACATTCTACACAACGCTATCTAGACCCATGGTAAGCATAGCTTAACTAGCTTGTGTTATGGAATCTAGAATGCGGATAAACATACATAGATACTTTTTTTTTTTTGTAAATACATACATATTATACATAGAAACACCCAGACCAATGCAAATAGCCATATTCATGCATACAAATATTTGCACTAAGCGGGAATCGAACCCGCGCCTCCTGCGTAGCAGTCGCGTTCACTACCACCACGCCACGCCGCGCGTATCTGCTGCCAGGGGCAAATTGGGTACCAGAGGCGAGTTGGGTACCAGAGGCGAGTTGGGTACAAAGGCGAGTTGGGTACCAGGGGCGAGTTGGGTACCAGGGGCGAGTTGGGAACTAGAGGCGAGTTGGGTACCAGGGGCGAGTTGGGTGCCAGGGGCGAGTTGGGTACCAGGGGCGAGTTGGGAACTAGAGGCGAGTTGGGTACCAGGGGCGAGTTGGGTACCAGGGGCGAGTTGGGAACTAGAGGCGAGTTGGGTACCAGGGGCGAGTTGGGAACTAGAGGCGAGTTGGGTACCAGGGGCGAGTTGGGTACCAGGGGCGAGTGGGGTACCAGGGGCGAGTTGGGAACTAGAGGCGAGTTGGGTACCAGGGGCGAGTTGGGTGCCAGGGGCGAGTTGGGTACCAGGGGCGAGTTGGGAACTAGAGGCGAGTTGGGTACCAGGGGCGAGTTGGGTACCAGGGGCGAGTTGGGAACTAGAGGCGAGTTGGGTACCAGGGGCGAGTTGGGAACTAGAGGCGAGTTGGGTACCAGGGGCGAGTTGGGTACCAGGGGCGAGTTGGGAACTAGAGGCGAGTTGGGTACCAGGGGCGAGTTGGGTACCAGGGGCGAGTTGGGAACTAGAGGCGAGTTGGGTACCAGGGGCGAGTTGGGAACTAGAGGCGAGTTGGGTACCAGGGGCGAGTTGGGTACCAGGGGCGAGTTGGGAACTAGAGGCGAGTTGGGTACCAGGGGCGAGTTGGGTACCAGGGGCGAGTTGGGAACTAGAGGCGAGTTGGGTACCAGGGGCGAGTTGGGTGCCAGGGGCGAGTTGGGTACCAGGGGCGAGTTGGGAACTAGAGGCGAGTTGGGTACCAGGGGCGAGTTGGGTACCAGGGGCGAGTTGGGAACTAGAGGCGAGTTGGGTACCAGGGGCGAGTTGGGAACTAGAGGCGAGTTGGGTACCAGGGGCGAGTTGGGTACCAGGGGCGAGTTGGGAACTAGAGGCGAGTTGGGTACCAGGGGCGAGTTGGGTACCAGGGGCGAGTTGGGAACTAGAGGCGAGTTGGGTACCAGGGGCGAGTTGGGAACTAGAGGCGAGTTGGGTACCAGGGGCGAGTTGGGTACCAGGGGCGAGTTGGGAACTAGAGGCGAGTTGGGTACCAGGGGCGAGTTGGGAACTAGAGGCGAGTTGGGTACCAGGGGCGAGTTGGGTACCAGGGGCGAGTTGGGAACTAGAGGCGAGTTGGGTACCAGGGGCGAGTTGGGTACCAGGGGCGAGTTGGGTACCAGGGGCGAGTTGGGAACTAGAGGCGAGTTGGGTACCAGGGGCGAGTTGGGAACTAGAGGCGAGTTGGGTACCAGGGGCGAGTTGGGAACTAGAGGCGAGTTGGGTACCAGGGGCGAGTTGGGTACCAGGGGCGAGTTGGGAACTAGAGGCGAGTTGGGTACCAGGGGCGAGTTGGGTACCAGGGGCGAGTTGGGTACCAGGGGCGAGTTGGGAACTAGAGGCGAGTTGGGTACCAGGGGCGAGTTGGGTACCAGGGGCGAGTTGGGAACTAGAGGCGAGTTGGGTACCAGGGGCGAGTTGGGTACCAGGGGCGAGTTGGGTACCAGGGGCGAGTTGGGAACTAGAGGCGAGTTGGGTACCAGGGGCGAGTTGGGTACCAGGGGCGAGTTGGGTACCAAGGGCGAGTTGGGTACCAGGGGCGAGTTGGGTACCAGGAGCGAGTTGGGAACTAGAGGCGAGTTGGGTACCAGGGGAGAGTTGGGTACCAGGAGCGAGTTGGGTACCAGGGGCGAGTTGGGTACCAGGAGCGAGTTGGGAACTAGAGGCGAGTTGGGTACCAGGGGCGAGTTGGGTACCAAGGGCGAGTTGGGTACCAGGGGCGAGTTGGGTACCAGGAGCGAGTTGGGAACTAGAGGCGAGTTGGGTACCAGGGGCGAGTTGGGTACCAAGGGCGAGTTGGGTACCAGGGGCGAGTTGGGTACCAGGAGCGAGTTGGGAACTAGAGGCGAGTTGGGTACCAGGGGCGAGTTGGGTACCAAGGGCGAGTTGGGTGCCAGGGGCGAGTTGGGTACCAGGAGCGAGTTGGGAACTAGAGGCGAGTTGGGTACCAGGGGCGAGTTGGGTACCAAGGGCGAGTTGGGTACCAGGGGCGAGTTGGGTACCAGGAGCGAGTTGGGAACTAGAGGCGAGTTGGGTACCAGGGGCGAGTTGGGTACCAAGGGCGAGTTGGGTACCAGGGGCGAGTTGGGTACCAGGAGCGAGTTGGGAACTAGAGGCGAGTTGGGTACCAGGGGCGAGTTGGGTACCAAGGGCGAGTTGGGTACCAGGGGCGAGTTGGGTACCAGGAGCGAGTTGGGAACTAGAGGCGAGTTGGGTACCAGGGGCGAGTTGGGGATACCGTTATTAGACACAACGGTCATGACACAAGGGATGGCCCGGGTCAGCCGGTGTGCGAGAGATAATTATGTTGAATACGGGTTTCGTACATAATACCGAAAGTTAAATAATCGAACAACAATAGGTCGGACGATCAAATACAACCTCACCTCCGGCCTAGCACTAGGACCCACAGACGGCGTGCTCTTTTGGTCGGTTAGACACCGACCCGCGGGAGGTAACCGTGGAGATTTCCGCACAAAAAAAAAATGCGTGCGTATCTGCATATGCGGTTACCCTCGGAATCATACCTTAAAGTTGAACTAAAACAGTGCATGAAGATTAGTAAATTTCTCGCCTACCTAACACTGTCTACGTCTTCAGAGTATTTATTAGACTGTATGAGTAATTACGTTGTACTGGTATATGTACTTGTGCGGAAATTAGAATAGTCGGGTTTATTTTTGCGAGGAACGCTGTAATAACGTTTATTTAAAAAAAATACATTTTGTTACAAGATGAAGTTTTTTTTATGGATTACGGAGACAAACGAGCAGACGGATATCGTTGGACAGCCTCTGTGGCGTGGCGGTAGTGCATGCGACTGCCACGCAGGAGGCGCGGGTTCGATTCCCGCTCAGTGCAAATATTTGTATGCATGAATATGGCTATTTGCATTGGTCTGGGTGTTCCTATGTATAATATGTATGTATTTACAAAAAAAAAAGTATATAAGTATGTTTATCCGCCTTCTAGATTCCATAACACAAGCTATAAAAGCTTACCATGGATCTAGATAGCGTTGTGTAAAAAAAAAAAAGAAAAAAAAAAAATCTGTAAAGGCATGTATTTAAATATTCACTCCTTTAAATCCACGAAGGGATAAAAAATCTAAGTATCCGCATTCTAGATTCCATAACACAAGCTAATTAGCTTACCATGGGTCTCATACTAATATTATAAATGCGAAAGTAACTCTGTGTGTCTGTCTGTATTTTACGATTTCACGCCTAAAGCACTGAACCGACTTTAATGACATTAGGTATAAGGGTAGATTAGACCTTGAGAAAGGACATTATGCTATGTTTGGTCGCGATAGCCGATATCCACGCGAGCGGAGCCGCGGGCAAAAGCTAGCATTTTATAATAAAAAAAAATAATACCCACTTATCGCCAGCTATGATTTTAATACCATTTAGGTGGGAGACAAGTTCCCGGGGCACGGATATCGGATATCTGTGACCCTGTCCAACTAATTAAAATTGATTACAGAACCGTGACGTATTTTTAAATTTTTATGTAAACAACCTTTTTACAGCTAAAACTTTGCTTATACCAAGCATAATATTTTAACTACTAGCATTTGCCCGCGGCTCCGCCCGAGTGGATGTCGGTTATCGCGACAAAACATAGCCTATGTCCTTTCTCAAGGTCTAACCTATCCCTATACCAAATTTCATCAAAATCGGTTCAATGGTTTAGGCGTGAAAGCGTAACATACAGACAGACAGACAGACAGACAGACAGAGTTACTTTCGCATTTATAATATTAGTATGGATTGCAAAATGGCTGAACTAAGAATTAATTTAATTCACGTAACTTTCAATTGCTTCTCTCTTGTTCACAGCCAAGCCTGAAGGCTTTTTACAGCTGAACACTTTAGTACGTCGTTAATCCGAGATACGACTTTTTTACTATTAACAAGACAATGTTATTGCTGGTATCATTCATTTCTGAATTATTGCTTCGACAATACGACTCACTGCTAAGTATAAAATTTTGTAGGTACTATACGAGGCACGAGGCAGTGAAACGATTTTGTAAGATTTTTCGTTTGTTTTCATTGACAGCGGTAGCCTAGTGGTAAGGGTAATGGACTGCGCAGGTCTCGGGTTCGATCCCAGGTTTACCATGACACACACCAATGACTTTTCGATGCTTTTCGAAGTTATGTGTGTATTTATCGCAGGTTTATAAGTGCCCGGTTAATGGCAATAGGCTTGCCACCTATTACATTGTGAGCTAAAGATAAACTGGCGAAATGTGGGTGCTAGCACCTCTGCCTACCCCTAGGGGAATATAGGCGTGAGTTTATGTTATGTTATTACGTTATGTTTCATTGACAAGAGTTTGAAGAGTTACCAAATTTTAAAATGATTTTAACTTTTAAAATACATCGTAGAAAACACTTGATCCCTATTAAGTAAAATCAAAAATCTAACCGAAATTTGGGCATAATTTTCATTTATACAGTCAGCATCAGAAAGATGTTGACGAACAAAGTCAAAAACGATCTTAATTTTGTTTATTGACCCCATTCCAGTTGACCGATTGTACTGATATTTGGTACACAGCTTTAGATCGGACAATAATACCATATAAATCTATAAAACAGTTTGATTTGCTCTTAATACGAGAGTTTAAGATAATTTTGAGACTTCGTCGTCAAGATATTTATGACGCTGACTGTACTTCTAATTTTCATAATCATAATCATAATCATTTATTGACAAAAACATATTTTACATACATGTGCTTAAAAATGAGAATAGTACAATAAATTTCGCTAGGTAGATAATTAACGAAAATGTTACACTGAAACGGTCATATTATATCATAAGTAACATTGGCACCTGTACTAATGTATTTAAACATTGTACCACAGGTGTATCGGCGATATACACGCGTAAACATGGAATCAACGCCTCGCTGCGATTTTTCCAAGCTACTACAATATGGGGTTCTTTAAGAAGGGCATTACATAGGTTCCTACAGAGTCGGCAGTGCGAGTGTGACGCCCCTGGTATTGCACACGTCGTCCATAGTCCAAGGTAACGACTTTCCATCAGGTGGGTCGTGCCACCTAAGTGGTATAAAAACAAGGAATAAATGTAAAAACAAAATCATCATCATCTAGTTTGTCGTAGGTTCAAGTCCCACTTGAGCATTTCATTTTTCCTGATGTATTCGAATTTTAAAGTTGGCATAATAAATGGCATAAAAATTCATTCAAATGATATTCATATTATACATGTACAGTCAACGCCATAAGTTGATTAACACTAAAATATTTTACAAATCTTTTTATAATGGAATACATCTGTCTACAGTAAATGTAGTGTTATGATTCCCAGAAGACAAACTTAATTTACATATTCAATGTTTTTTTTTCACAATTTTATGTAAGGTTTAGGGGCCACAGTGTTCAATAAATTAGAATTTGTTAAGCTACTTTTGTAGTTGACTGTACATACTTTCATATCGTCCTTAGCGACCAAAAAAAAATACCATATACCTCTACTCTGTTATTCCAAGCACATGAGCCTCAAGGAAGACTGGCACTCCTTACAACATAAATTGACATGGCTATGTGGCCTTGGCGAGAGTGGCAAGGCCGCTCTAACACTTATCCGATCGTGGACGTTCGCGTTACACATTGGAATTGACCTAAAATGCCTATAGCCTTAACAGGGAGCATTTAAATCAGCACGAACCAAAAAAAAAACATGTTAGTAGGTATTTTGGAAAGTGATGTGACGAGAGCAAAAGTTATTTAACGGATTTTGATGTGGTTTTTAAAATTGGAATTGTTTTATTCAGGTGGAGGGGGGATGTGGCTCGGTAGCTCAGTTGGAAGAGCTGTAAAGGGAAGGTCGTGGGTTTAAGCCCCACCTGAGTAATTCATTTTTCCTGATGTAATCGAATTGTACTTATAGCATAATAAATGCTATAAGATTTTATTTTTACTCAGCCTTCAAATTTACCGAGTGTTCGATCGCAATTTGGTTGAGCAGAACCGGATATGACCAAGTCACGATATACGAAATCAAAGTGAAACGCGGGCGGAGCCACGTGCATAAGTTAGTATTATCTCTCAGGTAAGGTTGGAGACTATAAAAACATATATTGATGCTAATTCTGTGATGTCAAAACTAACTAAAATACGATCGAAAAACATTGGAAAAAATGAAATGCTCAAGTGAGACTCGAAAAGGTCGTGAGTTCGAGTCTCACTTGAGCATTTCATTTTTTCCAATGTTTTTCGAACTTAAAAGTTAGCATAATAAATGCTATAAAAATTCATTCAAATATTTGGGCGCAGTCATCAAAATTCAATGTTTAAAAATGGTTGAAAAATCATTAATTGTTTCCAACAGTTCGTAAGAATGTTGGTAGATGGCTGCACCGTCGCCCTTATAGACGGATATAAAGAGAAGGAAAATTTGGAATGATTCAAGTGTCGCTCAATAGCTCAGTTGGAAGAGCAGTCCCCCTGTAAGGGAAAGGTCGTGAGTTCGAGTCTTACTTGAGCATTTCATTTTTTCCAATGTTTTTCGAACTTAAAAGTTAGCATAATAAATGCTATAAAAATTCATTCAAATAACTAAAATACGCTAAAAATCTCTAAAATCCTTGTAGTCGGTTCGAGCCTCATAAACATGCATACCTAACGATTTTGCTATCGAGACGAGACTGTATTCAAAATCCTTTTTTATGAAACGACTATACAATTTGGGTGTGCTTAATGAATTTTTGAGATTTTTAGTGTATTTTTTATTTTTTTTATAAAGGACACGTCTATTTGTCTTCACCTCGCCTGATGTTAAGCTAAACGCAAAGTCTCGCGAAAGAGAGTCACCATCGTATACATGTACCATGTTAACAGTGGTGGCACTCAGCTTGACGGCCTCATCAGCTATTTAATTAGTTTTGACACAACAGAATCAGCATCATTCTTAAGTGATATGATGAAAAAATCTATGATATATCATGATGCGGTACATGCACCAATAGTACTTATGTAGACCTATATGTTGCAGTATCTGAGTTCAACATTCGCATACAACAAATTACTGTCGCTCCACATCGTCTTGTGAGTGGAGTGTGACGCACGAAGCAATTGCTACTCCACAATACTGTGAAATGCAGTAGATTAACTTCGGACAAGTTTCAGTTCGGTTATTTTTATATTGACGTTTTGTAAGTGGCGATTTAGTCTATGCAAGAAGATTTTGAATTTTTTTAATTTGGAATCCAGATTTTTTTGTTTACTTATCTAAGAATTTCCCTAAGAGTAAACATTTGAAATAGGCAGGCCTTGTGTGAATAAGCCGGATCAAACCTACAGCTGGCAAAATGTATCATGCCATAATATTCAGGTATTTCGGCTGTAAGGGATGGCCCTGGGTCAGCCGGGGTGCGAGGGATATGTCGATGACAACCTCACCTCCGGCCTAGTACCACGACCCACAGTAGGCGTGCGGTTTTAGTCGATTCGAGTCCGACATAACCTCTCCTTCCAGCTCCGGCAGGGGAGGTATCCGAGGGGATTTCCGCACGAAAAAAAAAGGTATTCCGGCTGATTTTATTTCGATAGCTAAATCGTCTGGAGGTATGTATTAATTATGTCCAGTATAATACATGTGCGAGTGAGTTTAAAAGTAATACGACTTTGGTGTGTGTCAAGTGCACGCAGCAGCACATTGGTGTAAGTTAGATTACTGATATTAGCTTGTACTGTAACCCGATCAGACCTCCCCACTCCACGGGAACGAAACACGAGTGGGCGCGGCCATCAGTGCTAATACTCCTTGCAACTTTCTTTAAACTTTATTAGTTTTTATTGAAAACTAGCTTTTGCCCGCGACTTGGTCCGCGTTAAGTTCAGAATAGAAAGATATAGGACACTACTCCTGTTCCCGCGACCCAGATAAAGATCCTTAAAGTATCTGTGAGCCTAGTACTACATGCAAATATATCTGGGTCACAGAAATACTGATTCCGTGACCACGACCCACAGGAACCTATACCCAGGATAAAATAAAGGTCGAACGGGGTGAAAAGTATCCATGTCCGTCTCCTGGTTCTAAGCTACATCCCCACCATTTTTCAGCCAAATCGGTACAGCTATTCTTGAGTTACAAATAGTGTAACTAACACGACTTTCTTTTATGTATATAGATCTACAGAGATCTATATTTATAGTGCACTTTAAGAAACATTTTTCAGTAGCCTTTTACTAATCTTAAGTAAGCAAGGAAATATAGGTTTTGATTCTAATAGCTGGAAAGTCGGTTTTAGGCAGGTTTGGTCAAGAAAACACCTAACATCAGCTCTAGCCCTTGATAAAGGTGGAGCGAGACTATCTGTCAGCTTTCAGCGCCCTTACACATTCCCTCCCCGTGTCTCTGAAGAAACGCTATCAAAATTTTATTTTTGATATTTTACGCATTTGGCTCTAAGCTGAATCTCTGTAAAACTAAAACGCATAATAAAAACATTAGTCATCAAAATTCAGCGTTATAGTTTTTATAACCAGATGAATATTAATATAAACCCGGTGTAGTGTTCATTTTCTAAAGAATAATTTAACCTTATTCGTTCCAAACAAGTTTTTCCTCTATGGCATGTAAATTTCGCTAATCTTATAGAGTATCCATCACCATATCATTAAGATAGAGTTAATTAACAAATACCATTTGCACACAGAGGTTTTATATTTTAGTCGTTAATTACCTTGGATGGTCAACCTGCATGACCATGTTGTGTGTTAATCGTCAGCTTTTCATCTAAAATAAGTTTGAACCTTAAGTAAACATATATAGAATATATTTTTAATTGCAATATGAGTTGGTAGCTGACACGGAACTGGCTGGCTTTGTAGTGAAAGGAGGGTTTCCTCGTAACGCTGACCAATATTATGCTGTATTTGATGCGTAGAATGCGGTAGCCTAGTGGTATGGGTAATGGACTGCTGAGACGAGGTTTCGGGTTCGATCCCAGGTTTACCATGGCACACACCAATAACTTTTCGATGGTTTTCGAAGTTATGTGTGTATTTATCGCAGGTTTATAAGTGCCCGGTTAAAGGCAATAGGCTCGCCACCTATTACATTAGGACCTAAAACTTAAACTGGCGAAATGTGGGTGCTAGCACCTCTGCCTACCCCTTCGGGGAATACAGGCGTGAGTTTATGTTATGTTATGTATATATTTTAAAATTAGTTACCTATATCATGGATGAAGCCCATTAAGAGGAGATGACAACGGAACAATATGAAGTGAAAATACATTCAAGTACCTAAACTAAGTTATCGCAGTGTATTCTACAAAGTTCATGAAGTGAAAATTAGGTCAGTACAAACCAGTTTATCCAAACATCCAATGTTTTACAAACACGGCGCACTTGGAACATCCGATATTTTCATACAATAGATACAAATCGATATTTTATCACAATCGAAAGACATCGTACCATTTAGTATTATCGTTATGAAGTCTAGATTCATATCTCATTAACATATGACTTAATTCAATAGGTAAGTAGTTGCACATACCCGAATCATGGTGAATTATTGGTGTTCCTATTTACGCAGAATGAGCTCACTGTGTTGTTAAGTCTTGCTGGATTTTGCTGCTTACTGGGTTTGATTAAGTGGATGACTGGGTCCCAAGCTGGTGGTACGTTCCATTCGTCCTCTCTATTAAAATTTGTGTGTTTTTTAATTGCAATAGACTCGCGGATCATTCTAGGAATATATCGATGTTCTTTGGCTTTCTTTATTTCAAAGAGTGACATTCGCGTAAACTTTAGAAAATATCATGCATGTAGAACAGTTCCACATACTGTTCTTAGATTTCTATTGTTTTATACAATTATATCAAAATACTTAATTACAGTATTGCTAACTACAATATATGCTAACTAAATGTACAATATATACAAAAGGTTCTGTTCTTATAAAGTAATGCCAACGAGACGAGGGATAAAAGGTAAATATAGCGAGTTAGCGACCATTACCTGTGCCATTACTGAGTTACGTTGCGATAACTAACGATTATTTTATCTGTCCTTGTCGAACATGTCACACATACGCGGCAATGGCCGAACAACAGCTGTCGTTGCGTGTTTCGTAGTACAGGAAAGCTGTCAGCAGAGCGTTTCTAAACTGTCAGATCCGCCATCTTATGGGCAATTTCATTCCTGTCTGGAATGCACTTGAAGTGATAAATGTTTGGAACTGCTGAAACTTTGTATGCATTTTTCCTTTCGCTTCGTTGGCTTTACTTTAGATAAGTCGGCTTTATTTGCCAAGGTAGGTTTTAGGGAAGGTTCATATCTGACGGAACTTGACAGTTCACACTCGACGCACTAACGTAACATCGGTTGATTGTGAACGGTCAAGTGTTTTTTATACATTTGTCTGTTCTGGCGTTACGCGACCGATAATACGCGACGCAAGTTCCGTCAGATATGAACCTTCCCTTACTCAATAGAGTGGACGGTTGGAGATCGCGAGAAGGTAGGAGGGCGGAGGATCGGGCGTATTGGCAATTGGGAGAGGCCTATATCCAGCAGCGCACTGCAATAGGCTAATTGATTGATTGAATCGCCTAATAATTATATGTAATATACGTAGGCACTTTATCATGTATTTTTTTTTTATCGTGCGAAAAATCCCCACGGATACCACCCCCACGGAGCCGGTGAAGGCGGTTATGTCGGACTCGAACCGACTAAAACGCACGCCGTCTTGGGTCTTTGGTTGCCGGAGGTGAGATTGCCAAAAGCATATCTCTCGCACCCCGGCAGACCCAGGACTAGTGATGCAAGAACTCAAGTCCTTTAAGTCACTTAGTCAGGACTAGACTCGATTTTGAAGACTCGACTACAAAAATACAACTCAAGTCTTTTTATTAATCTGAGGGACTCCAGTTGTTATAATACGACTCGGATATATTAACGACTCGAGTCTTTTATTAAAAGACTCACAACTTAGTCGTGAGTCTTTGATTAAAGGACTCGAGTCGTTTAGCATACGATGAGCTGTTTAGAATTATAAAAATAATAAAGTGTAATAAATAAATAAAAAATTGTATTGTAATTCTAAATTTTTAATTCAAGTCAAAGCTTTATTAGTTTCATCAATTTTCCATGTTTAATATTCAATTATTTTTTTGTATTATATAACTAATAATATAATGCGTATACATACATACATACATATAATCACGCCTTTATCCCCGGAGGGTTAGGTAGAGGTGAATTAACACCCATATTTCACCAATCATTTTATTCGATCCCACGTAATAGGGCGTGAGCCTATTGCCGCATTTCGGGCACTATTGTTGACTCGAGCCATTTATGCCTGGGCTGTATACTGATGTTGAACAGCCCTATCCCTTATTCGCCTTGTACGACACCGCACGGGAAGAGATGGGGTGGCCCAAATTCTACTCTGACGGGAACCACGCGGCTATAAGCGTATAAATTAATAATATTGGCGTATTATTAGTAAGTAGCACTATCGTTTTATCCTTAGTTTTGTGCCATTTTTGACAGCCGAAAAGTTCCTGAATGACGTATCTATAGTTTATAATATATCATTGGTCCCTATACCCTGCATTAATTATGGAGTGTGTATCTAATACATAAAAAAGTACTTATATTATATCCACATTTATTTAATATCTCATTATAGCGTTTAGCGTCTATTACAATACCTTCTTCCCTAAAATATGGGATTTATCCACTTAGCTGTTATACTATTAGTTATACGATATAACAAAATACAAATTAAAAGGAACACAATAATTTGCAAGTTTAGTGGCGGGAACGACAACTTGTGATAAAGGTTTTAATTATTGATGTTATTTTATTCGTTAGGTGACGCACTATAGATATCAGTTTAAAGTTTTTTGATATCTGTAATAGTTACGGAATAATCGCCTGTGCACACTTAACGATTACATGTATATAGTAGGTATATGAGCACGACCCACGAGTCCAACGAGTCGAGTCCTTTTAAAATGTAGGAGTCCTTTCGTCACGACTGAGTCGTTTAAAAAAACTCGAGTCTTTTTAAAAGACTCAGTTTAAAATAAAACTCGAGTCGTAGTCGAAGATTCTTAAAAGACTCAGGACTCAAGGTTTAAGGACTCGATCAAGTTGTGAAGCGTCATAAGTCGTTATAACGAGTCGAGTTTCTTTTAAAAGACTTAAAAGACTTGAGTTCTTGCATCACTACCCAGGACCATCTCCTTCGAGATGGCCCCCTTCGGGTTGTGGGGACCACTGTGTCCCCATCTTGCCCCGGTTACGGGGAGGCGCATTTTGCGCCGCCGCCGCGGCCTGCTTCTGCTAGGGTGACAGGCGGCTCCACCGGTCACCCCCAGGCCAGCGCTCATGGAGGACGGAGGTCGTTCTGCAACCTCCGACGTCCAGTTTGCCTTCGCTCTGCGCGGGCTTCCCGGGCCCGGAGTCTAGTCCGGACCCGACCGGCCGCCTCCTCCGCATTACTTGCTCGCAGAAGGAGGCAGCCGCACCCCAAGCGTTTGCGCATCGTACCATCGCTGTGAGCAACGTGGCGAGTGTGAGGACTCCCACCCCTAGAGCCGCCACTAGGACCCGCCTCGGCGTGTCCCACGCCGGGCACTCGGTCAGCGTGTGCAGCTCTGTGTCCTCGCTCGCATCACAGTACTTTATCTTGTATTGATGAAAGATACGTAAGTATATCTATTAGATAGCTAATTAAATAATCAATAAATTGAACTTATCTACAGAACTTAAAAATCGCGTTCATAATAAATTAAATAATATCTGTTGTTGAGATTGCGATTAAAATATACATAATTCAATTTATAAAATCTAATGCGTTATGGTGATGATTATGAGTAAGAAAATCAAAACAAACATATAAAAACCCACGCGTGCAACGTAGGTTAACAGAAATAAGTCTGGGACACGTACATCACGAAACGTGTCGTACAGAAAAAATGTGTTTTATTTATGTCATAGTAGACGTTTTGCCCACGCAATATCACTGCATAGTCATCATCATCATCATCATCATCATCATCATCATCATCATAGTATTGCATAGTATAAAGCAAAGTCACTTTCCGCGTCCCTATATCCCTGTGTATCGGCGGCGGCGCAAAGTGCGCCTCCCCGTAACCGGGGCTAGATGGGGACATTTTGGTCCCCACAACCCGAAGGGGGCCATCTCGAAAGAAATGGTCCTGGGTCTGCCGGGGTGCGAGAAATATGCTTTTGGCAATCTCACCTCCGGCAGCCAAGGACCCAAGACGGCGTGCGTTTTAGTCGGTTCGAGTCCGACATAACCGCCTCCACCGGCTCCGTGAGGGTGGTATCCGTGGGGATTTTTCGCACAATAAAAAAAAAAAATATCCCTGTGTATGCTTATATCTTCAAAACTACGCAACAGATTTTGATGCGGTTTCTTTCAACAGATAGAGTAATTCAAGAAAAAGGTTTATACGTATCATAAATGCTTAATATAGTAGAGGTAGCCTAGTGTTATGGGTAATGGACTGCTGAGACGAGGTCTCGGGTTCGATCCCAGGTTTACCATGGCACACACCAATGACTTCTCGATGCTTTTCGAAGTTATGTATGTATTTATCGCAGGTTTTTGTGTGCCCGGTTAATGGCAATAGGCTCGCCACCTATTACATTGGGACCTAAACATAAACTGGCGAAATGTGGGTGTTAGCACCTCTGCCTACCCCTTCGGGGAATACAGGCGTGAGTTTATGTTATGTTATGTAATATAGTAGAGGGTGCAGCGGGAACGGTATCGGACGCCACGCGAACGGAAAAAAATTGGCGGTACGAAGTTCGCTGGGTCAGCTAGTACGAGTATTTCATATATATTTTGATCTCGTATGCTTGCTAATTAATACAAAAAATTGTTATATACCTAGTAATAATGTATCACTATCTCCTCTTTCTACTCGATGGCGAGAGTAATGTTTTAAGTAGGTGTTACTTTTTCCTTATATATAATGTATAGTATCTTTATTAAGAAATCTAGATAGTTATGTCTGCATCAAACAACTTTGGCAATTGAGTTTTAATTAATCATGACATTTGCGAAGTAGAACAGAAAGGTTTCCATGTGGGATTATAGATCTGTTCTCTATCTGACAGTAAAACTGAAGCTCAAGAAAAAGTGTTCGGTTGACGGCAATAAGCTTGCGGTGGACGAGCACACATTCACCAAGCATAGATTATTACAAAACAATCTGCGCGCGCCAGGGACTTTTATATCTTGTGATTTAGGTCCAAGATATACGGCTCGACCAACACTTCTCTTCTCGTCCAATTAGTCCCACCCTCTCCTTTCCTTGACGACACGTGCAGGGCTAACATGCCATCCATATACGGTGCAGAGTATACCTGCTAGAACCAAGCGTTTCAGTGACTCATTCCTATGCCGCACCACTAAGACCTGGAACTCCCTGCCAGCTCACGTGTTTCCTTCTTCCTACAGTCCCGGGTCCTTTAAGCGGGGCGTGAAAAGGCATCTAATGAGGCCGTCAAGCTGAGTGCCACCACTGTTAACATAGTAAATGTTTACGATGGTGACCCTCTTTCCGAGACTTTGCCTTTAGCTTAACATCAGGCGAGGTGAAGTCAAATTGAGATGTCGTGTATAAAAAAAAATCTAGTATTAGTATCTGTAGTATGTAAACAAAGCACAACATACATTCATCTGTTCTGTTAAACCTATTTATGCCGATAATACAAAGTTCATATAATTCACCCAGGAAGTGGGACTTATTACGGAACTGCTTTACAAGTAATAAGTAAACCCTTACAATACAATTGTATCGTTAATAGCTTCTTAACAACCTTGATTTGTCTCGTTGTATAAATAAACAATGTACAGTCAACTACAAAAGTAGCTTAACAAATTCTAATTGATTGATAACTGCGGGGGGCAGTGCGAGCCATGAACCTAATAAAATAATGAAAAATAAAATAATAACTTGGTCCTTTGGAGATCATAAAATTACTTATATTTATTTTTTTATAAAATGACACCTCAATTTGACTTTACCTCGCCTGATGGTAAACAGAAGGCAAAGTCTCGGAAAGAGGGTCACTATCGTATACGCCATGTTAACCATGATGGCACTCAGTTTGACGGCCTCATCAGATGCCTTTTCACGCCCCGCTTAAAGGACCCGGGACTGTAGGAAGAAGGAAAGCTGGCAGGGAGTTCCTGGTCTTAATGGTGCGGCAGAAGAATGATTCACCGATCCGCTTGGTTCTAGAAGATATATTCTGCACCGTATGCGGGTGGAGGAAAGAAGAGGACACGGGACTAATTGCAAAAGGTCATCAGAACATTAACCATGGTTGAGACGGTAAAATACTGCCAAAGACGCAACATATTTTAATTATTAATACATTATTTCGATTTAAAAAGGTATGTAAATATGTTAGTGTTAATAAACTTATGTCGTTGACTGTACTTAGTCCAATGAGTATAAATTTCTATAAATAGATTTCACCTATTTACGTTATTAAAGGGATTCAACAATTTGGTTGTGATTGGGTGTGTACAATGTACCTAACATTGTATGTAAATTATTTTTTGTGGGTAATTAATATTTATATATTTATTTTTAGGCAAGAAGTATTGAGTATCTATTAGGGGCGAGGACGTGATGGGGTCATATTCAAGTACAGTGGATTTATTTTTAAATACAATAAGCTGGTAAACTTTACTCAAGCCTTTACAACATGCATTTTTTTAAATAACTGATCTTTTCAAAAATCTGTCATGCGTCTTCGAAGTTCAAAAATGTTTTGAGTACTGAGTATCTATTAGGGGCGAGGACGTGATGGGGTCATATTCAAGTACAGTGGATTTATTTTTAAATAAAATAAGCTGGGAACTCAGGCCTTTACAACATGCATTTTTATAAATAACTGATCTTTTCAAAAATCTGTCATGCGTCTTCGAAGTTCAAAAATGTTTTGAGTTTTTACAGATCAGGGATACCGGCTGACCAAAACGTGTGCGACGCTAATCAATAAAAAAACTATGAGGAACTTTGTTGTTCCTATTAAAGAAGCAAAAAAGTAAAGGTCTTTTGAATCTGATGCTGGACTGATCGTCCTCTAACATGCGAAAAGGGTTGAAAGAGTGACAGTAGGCAATACCCTCATTTTGTCAAGTCTTGTCTTTAGTACCATAGTCTTTAGTTCCACATCTCCGAGAAAAGTGCTTACCAAGTTTCGATAGACGCCCTTCGTGGATTAGGCTAATATGTGTGTTTATAAGTGGATTTATAAGTGGACTTGGACTAATGAAGGTAAGTGGATTACAGCTTCACCGTAAACCATAATATACAAGCAGTTAACAGTCCATTTATCAATCCATACTAATATTATAAATGCGAAAGTAACTCTGTGTCTGTCTGTCTATCTGTCTGTCTGTATGTTACGCTTTCACGCCTAAACCACTGAACCGATTTTGATGAAATTTGCTATAGGGGTAGATTAGACCATAACAAAGGACGTAGGCTATGTTTGGTCGCGATAACCGACATCCAAGCGGGCGTAGCGGTGGGCAAAAGCTAGTCTTTCATCATCTTAATAGGTATAGATGCAGAAGTTCACTTTATACTAACAGTTTGATGTTAACCTTCTTATTGCATACACACATAATATTACACACCCACCGACACAGTTATTCAAATTGATTTAAATAAACTTCCAAATAAAGATGTTCAAAAGACTGACACAAACTATCACGAAAGTGAAGCATGATTGGACGGTGGACCGAGGGGGCGAAAGGTTAAATGCTCTGCGGTCGTGAAGCTACGCGCTCCATTTGGATGGATATAAAACAATTATGGTGAGAAATGGAGTGTTGAGATTGTCTACATATCTCCAAAATCGTTAGCTCTCTGCTCACCATTTTGTGTTATAAATAAAATAATCCCTTACACCTGGAAATAATGCTAAGTAAAAAATAAAATAATAATAAAAAAACGGAAAATATTTTTTTTTGTCCAAATCGATATATTTTATTTTGATGCCAATGTACCTGGAGCATTACTAGGGGTTTTCGCCTTCGGGAGCGTTCCCCTTACACCCGGTATACAACCTGATTTCCTATAATGCAGTGATGAGGTGTCCCTACATCTTGATTCCTGCTGGCTTGCTCTGAATAAGGAAGCAGTGATAGAGATGATTCTGAAATTCAGTGTGAAATCAGAACGTTCCAACCTCTATAAGGCCTGAGGACGGTAAGTTGGCTGCTCACCGTCCTTATGCAGGAAGAAGCAGGCCCATGAAGGCAGCGTGACGTGAGGGAATCATGCACGTCCCCCCAAAAAAAAAGAGTCTTACTTTCAAAATGTTCATCATTCATCACTATCTACTAGTCTTTTTCATTCTGGCGTTGGTCCAAGCCACATCTAATTCATCCTTGCAGAATTCCTCCTTGGAGTCCGCCTTCCAACTCCTTCGAACTAGTTTTGCTTGCGAATCGACCATTACAGAAGCATCTGACCACCGAACTTCGAAAGGAAATCATGCCTAAAAGCATCGTCCGTTATTTGGCAGGTATAACGGCTGACAGAAAAGGTTGACTTCGGTAGGGCTTGGCCTCGACTAAAGTTATTCTTTAAGTCTCTGGGATTGGCTTTATTATCAGTGTGAAACACCATACATGGCATTATTGGTAATATGCCTTCCTTTCCCTTTGCACCTATAGGCTACCTACAATCGTAAGATATCCATAAAAGTTCAAGTTCAGTTAATTCTGCCTTGACATTTTTTGTTATACAATGCCTTTGGACAAAACTTTCTACAAATGTAATTTGATATTTCAGAAGAGTCTGGAAGCTCTCCACGTGGCACCCACTCGCCCAAGGGTGTTTATTCACCCCCTGTCTATCTGTTGCCGCGGTCGAGGGGCACGTGACCAGTTGATACCGACCCTTATTATTTGTTTGCAAACAATCTTCCTACTGAGGATAACCGTCTAATTAGTATGTTTGGTAAAAATGATATACAATACCAGTCTTTGGATAAATTTGATCCGGGGGATTTTCCGGACGAAATTCTTCCATAGATAGACACACTTGTAGCTATTGGTACGAGTAAATTGATTGCTTTTGGAAATGACTTCTTTTATATTCTTGTAAATATTTTAGTTTATTATGTTAGTTTTATTTTAATATTTAAAAAAAAAATAGCTTAATAAGTTAGTTTTAATTTAATAAATAATTAAATAAATATGAAAAACAAATAAACCACCCGGATTCGAGAAAAAAGCTTTAATATAAATTAAAAATTTATATTATAGCTTTTATATTATAACCTCTGACTTTCCCCATCCTCACTTTAACCCCCATAACTTTTAAACGGCTCAACCGATTTTCATCAAACATGTCTAAGAACACTCGCACATAAGTCACCTTTAATACAAAAAAATCTATTGAAATCGCTCCATCCGTTCGGGAGCCACAGACAGACAGACAGACACAGATTGTGTTGTGATTCATACTATTCTATTTTTAGAACCAATATTGGTGTAGATGCCTAGACTAACAAAAAGAGACATAAAGAGAGAGAAAAAAATAAAGAGTCCCCCCTCCCGAGGAGGGCCAGACCGTAAGGGACGGCCCTGGGTCAGCCGGGGTGCGAGGGATATGTCGGTGACAACCTCATCTCCTGCCTAGAACCTCGACCCTCAGTCGGCGTGCGATTTTAGTCGGTTCGCGTCCGACATAACCTACCCTTCCGGCTCCGGCGGGGGAGGTATCCGTGGGGATTTCCGCACGAAAAAAAAAAGCCTAACATAAAGAGTTCTGTAACTATTTATAAAGCAGCTATACTTTCTCTCAATGATTATCACATTAATTTATGTTAATAATGGTATGGGAACTAAACGTGATGTTCAGCGGCCAAGCCAACCCACCTGCTATCCGGTACATCTGCTGATTTATGGTCGAGGCGATGGCACAGGCATTCCTCTCTCGGGGTCATATGGCAGTCGCTTCTGCATAAGTTAAGATTAACCGAAGTACGGACTAGGAGAGCAGAGCCCGGACTTCAAAGTGCTTCAGGATGTAATTTATATTACTCGAAAAAAGTCAATATCTAGCAGTAACGAAGGGTTCTAAACTTCTAACCCGATTCCGAATAGGTCGCATGGTGCTCGATAAACTCAAGCGATGGAAGTTCTTTCCAGACTTCCTTTTTGTAAAAAAATCATTTCTAGAGGTACTCTTTGACAGCCTCTGTGGCGTGGCGGTAGTTCACGCGACTGCTACGCAGGAGGCGCGCGGGTTCGATCCCCGCTCAGTACAAATATTAATAGGCTACTAGCTTTTGCCCGCGGCTCCGCCCGCGTGGATGTCGGTTATCGCGACCAAACATAGCCTATGTCCTTTCTCATGGTCTAATCTACGCCTATACCAAATTTTATCAAAATCGGTTCAGTGGTTTAGGCGTGAAAGCGTAACATACAGACAGACAGACAGACAGATAGACAGACAGACAGAGTTACTTTCGCATTTATAATATTAGTATGGATTTGCATTAGTTTTGGTGTATCCATGTTTAATATGTATGTATTTACAAAAAAAAAGTATCTAAGTATGTTTATCCGCGTTCCAGAGTCCATAACATAAGCTAGTTAAGCTTACGTGTTAATAGATAGCGTTGTGTAGAATGTTCTGGTATATTTATTTATTATTTACTCTAGAGATCTCTTCTAGAAATACTCTACCGATTGAGCTACCTGGACCCGTCCCGAACAGTTTACTCATCTACAAAGTAAACACTTTCAAATAATATAATTCAACCTAATTATAACACGTGAATAATAAAAATCAAACTCAACCATTAAAGGTCTGACATTTACGGTCTCTATATTAACGGTTCAGATTTATTTTTAACTAGTTAAACGTAGACAAAACCGGTATCTTGCATACATTTTTCCGGTTCACATGTAGTGCTACTTTTACCGGAACTGTTAGTGATATCTCTACATTTTTAGATACACGTTCACCAGAGTACGACATGAGGCTTTAAATTTATCTTGTTTATCTATCTATCATACATTCATACAGTTACGCCTCTGGGGTAGGCATAGACCATTATATTGCCACTTGCTACAATTTTTCACTTCTTGGAAAAACGAACCCCGGACTCTAGAGGTGAGCTGAAGGCCTTGGATACTTACGGAATTAATGCAAGGAGGACAATGATAACCCGATATAAAAAGCTTCCAAAAGTAAATAAAGAAATCGATTCTCGTCAAAGGAAAGATACATCAATACCTATACGACTTATAGTGTTTGTTGCAAGTGGATTCGATTCGGTCTCGCTTGTTTATTTAATCGATTGCGACGACATATCGAAGGAGGACATTGAACCTTATGACGTTGAACGGGCCGGTTGCCTCTCACCGTGTCATATAAATTCCCCGCACTTATAATTAATACTATTTTTATGCAAGCCAAAATACGCCGAAGCATTCTCGGTGCTAACGTACTAAAAACCAACTCGGAATTTTTTGTTGACATACTAGCTGAAATTTAGAAATTACTGCTAGATACTCATTTAGTTAAAGGAGTGAATTCTAGGACAAATTACACATCGCTATCTAGACTGCCTATGCCTAGTTTCTAACGGACGCTGGAGTGAACATAATTATAACCGAAGGCAATCGAACCGACTACGTTTGACGACTATTTACTGAAATTTTATGCACTTCCATTTCGGTAACTTAATTTGATTTCACGTATCAGAGACGACCCTATTGCTATCAATCGAACACTTTTATAAATTGATCCACTAATGACCCAATAACACTGCAGTAGCACTCGCTGCCACAACCGTTGTTTTTTATGATAGACGTTTAGATTGTATCAATATACAGTTGTTTAATATATTCCAAGTTACCAACTATATACCATAACCATTCTAAAAACTTTACAAAAATAATAAACAAAAATTGAAAAAGTCAAACTTGTATTAGGGGGTTGAGAGTGGACGAGATAGGTTTAAGGGTCGAGAGGAAACCAATAAAGAATTCTTTGTTTAGGGGTCGAGGGGTCGAGACCCATCTGAAGATTACAAAAATAATTGCACATATTGTTCAATGTTAAGTTCGTTTGTGAATTTGATGGTGTTCAGCAACTTCAGAAGGCAACTATCTAAATACTGCCAAGGTATGTGTATTAGATTATCTAATACACATACCTTAGCAGTTCAACCATCGAGTTTTCTAAATTTTGTAATAGATAAATAAATTGCTCTTTGTATGAAGGCGTTTGTGAACTGCATAAAGACTAACACAATTATATTAATTACGCAGAATGAGCACGCGTGTTTTACGGAATCAATTAGGGAAATTATTCTGTATTTGAGCGCTGAATTCTATAAACTTGTAGAAGTTTGAAGGTATTTTTATTTTGAACTAGCTTTTGCCAGCGGCTTCGCCCGCGTGGATGTCGGTTCCCGGCAATTATTCGATTTTTTCTCGCCGTAAAAACCATCCTTGAACTTCAACGAACATTTAAAAAAAAGAATTGGCCAAATTGGTCCAGCCGTTGTTGAGTTATGCGCTTACCAACACATTTAGCGATTCATTTAATATCATAGATCACTGCATCATTTTTCAAAGCATTCTATTTTTTTCATCATCTATTCGCTCATGTTCTAATTGCCAATATGGAGGGCCAATGCAATATAATTATATCATTCTCGTCCATACTGTCCTTGTCAGACGTCATCTTCTCTCTCTCTCATTTGGAGGATTTTCACATAACTCGTATATCTTGTTCTATTAGGCCTACCTTGTAGAAGATATTTAGATGATTAAAACAATTATAGAACCGTCGCCCTTATAGACGGATATAAAGAGAAGGAAAATTTGGAATGATTCAAGTGGTGCTCAATAGCTCAGTTGGCAGAGCAGTCGCCCTGTAAGCGAAAGGTCGTGAGTTCGAGTCTCACTTGAGCATTTCATTTTTTCCAATGTTTTTCGAACTTAACAGTTAGCATAATAAATGCTATAAAAAATTCATTCAAACAATTATAGTACTAGAAATCGAGTACAGATTACAAAGTTACAATCTTATCAGTGAAACGCAAACGTCGATGATCGAGATCAAGGTAACTGTCAAGTAGTAAATTGTAAGTAACTAGTGTAGCTACAAGTCTATCAGTATAAGTCTGCTTCTGTGAAATAAATACGTACAAACACCGCCTGCCCGCGACTCACAGGATTCTATTACTTTGTCTAATTGCACCTCTAGTACGAAAGTATTGGGTGTAATACCTGACTTCGAAAAGTGTAACACCGAATACCACGACCCCGTAAGTTTGCTAATACGAATCACTTAACAACAAATGCACGCCACCACGAAAAACGTAGCACCGAATGCACGCCACCACGAAAAACTTAGCACCGAAGTTATTGAACTCTCAGATCATTTCGACCAAGCCCCTTTGGCCAGTTATTAGATAGATAATTCCGTGATTTCGTTGAATCTACAACGGCATAAAAGTGAAAAATCCCGACTGCAAAAAGGTTAACTTATAATACGCGAAAGACAAACCAATTTCAAGGCAGAATGGACCCATTGCAAATCATAAACCGAAAGAAAATTTACTATTTGTAATTTCCTTTACTTAGAAGACACACCATTTTATGTGTTTGTTCACTCGGATTATGAATATACCTTTCATTTGAGACCTCAGCTAATCCGCTCAGCCTACAGAGGGAAACAAAGAAAACTACATACACAACAAACGTACATAAAACATTATCCTCGCTGGCGCAGTTGGGTAATTATAAAAAGCAGTACGTTTTATTTCCTGTACACCACCTGTTTGCAAAACTTTTCTGTTGACGGATATTGTAATATAAGTTACGAAGTTGTAGGTTTTCAAACAAGAAATATTACAATCGCCTTCTTCCTGGACCGGGAACTTTATGACGGCTGTTTCAACTTTTGAAAGATGGGGAGAAGCCATCCATTTCTGTTTTGATTCTGAGGTAAACGTGACTAACAGTCTGGTACTCACCTGGTGCCTGTTGGTCACTCAGGCTGGTGTACTTCAGTTACTTTCAGTGTCATATTGTAGGGTATACTGTTTTAACTTAATGTGCACTTTTAAAAGGCAGCCATGAAAGTCGAACCTGGGCCTCGCTTCTGCTAAAGCTTACCAACAGTGGTGCCACCGCCACTGTAAAAAACGGCATTAAATAATAGACTTTAAAGTTCAAAATTAAATTACTTTTTAATTGGAAAAGTCTAATGAAACTGATTTCAGTTCAGAAAAAAAGTCTAAAATTGAATGTCATTTTTTCACAATATTAGGGCAATGCTGCACAACGCTGAGCGAGGTTGTCTGTACACGCATGATCAGTTCAGTTCTTAGTTTATGGCTCCGCTTGCTTATTGCTGCGATTCTGTGATCCTGATCAATGATAATCGTCGAATAAACATGCCACGCGTTATCGCATAGGTTGCGCAACGTTGCCGAACTTGTTGAATGTCAGATGTTGAGTGTAAAATAATGCCTACAGGCTACGTGGGATATGCTTGATTTTGACGTTCTTATATCTTTCACTCGACGCTCTTACATTTTAAGTACCTATACCTTTTCAACTATCATCACTACATGGTCTTTCAAACTATTCTTGTAGGTATGTCTGTACCAATTTCTTGTCCTATTAATAGTATTTAATAGTCATGACAATGAATGAATACACTAATCATTAAAGTTCCTGAAACAGACCTTGAATGATTTTGTACTTCGTATAAATAAAGTACTAAGTCATTGTAATTTTCTTATATCAAACTATACTACGTACTTACGCAAGTTATGAATACTACTAGCTCAAAAAGATTCTGAAAAATATACCTTAATTTAATACACGTAGAGTTTAAAATTCAATTATGAGTCGCTAAACTAAAAGATACAATTAATTTTTTGCATTCTAAAAATAGTCGACCCGACGAAATTATTATAGTCGTATCTTGCGGTTTCAAAACTGACGGTAGTTAGGAATATAGCACTTATTGTGATAGCGTTAGAACTCACATTTTAAGATTACTATTACCACGTATGTTCTTGCGGTGCCAAGATTAGAAGAGCGTGGTAGTACCAAAATAGCACATAAATCTGACTTTGCATTTATAAATAAGTGTAAACAAGTTCTTGGTTCTCAGTTAAATTTATGTTGTGATAGTAACGTTCGTAGAGGTTAAGGCGTAGATTTTAGCACCTGGCAGTAATAACAACCGTAGTTAGAATTTGTACAATACTACGCCTTTGGTTTAACGTCAATATGAAAATTGACTGGCTTCGATTGTGTAGTGCAGAGCCTTCTTTCTATCACATATCGGACTGGCAGTTTGATAACTTCATAGAGCAGTTAAAACCATATCCTTTTCTATTAATATTATAAATGTGAAAATTTGTAAATATGTTTGGATGTTTGTTACTCAATCACGCTCAACGGCTGACTGAATCTGGCTGAAATTTATAGGGATATATTGTAGTCAGGAATAACACAGGCTACTTTTTATCCTTGGAGTAAGTTCTCGCGGGCTGCGAGAGCAGGTCTAGAATTCCTCGCGCCTTCTATATTAATACATAGAGACAGAGTTTTTTTTATAAAACACGTCAATTTGACTTCACCTCGCCTGATGGTAAGCTATAGGCAAAGTCTCGGAAAGAGGGTCACCATCGTAAACATTAACAATGTTGGCTCTCATCTTGACTGCCTCACCAGATGCCTTTTCACGCCTGGGACTGTAGGATGAAAGAAACACGTGAGTTGGCAGGGAGTTCCAGGTCTTGATGACTGATTCACCGAGCCCCTTGGTTCTAGGAGGTCGACAGAGAGAGATAGAGAGTTCGGAAAAACAAGAAGAAAACATTCACCAGACAGACCGTGACTCATTGACTGGTGATTGTTAGACTTAGTTATATTTAGATGGGGAATTTTGGCATTAATTTTAGTTTTGAACAACAACAACTTCGTAATGGTGAAAAAAATGCCAATTACATATACAGGAATTACCAGATTATGTCAATTAGGACGAGGGGAATGTGCGTCACCAGAATGATGTTAAGTATAAACGAAGCATTTGTTTACGAGTACTTGACAAACCAACATCAGTTGGCCTACCATAAACTCTGGACAGCAATTTCATTTGTAAAAGTGTAAAAGTATGGTATTGCTCGAGTCATAAATATATCTTGGATGTAAAATGTGGTCAAAATGCTACACGCGCGCGCAGTACACGTTTCTTGTATGTATTTTGAGGATAGCAGGGGGTGCTACTGCAGCGGAGCTCAAATTCACTAAGTATAGATTATTACAAAAAAAAATCCTGCCTTTTGTCAGCCTGTGACCACGGCCGGTATAACCTGGTCGAAACGCCAGGCAAATCGAAAGGTATGTATGTACCTATACCATGATCGCGTTAATTCCCGTTTACATTATTGTATATTACAAAACAATTCTCGCGCGCCAGGGCATATGCGATTTAGGTCCAAGATATATGGTTCGAGCAATACGGGCTCAGGACGGGATTGAACCCACTACAGTTTTTTTTTATAAGGTCATGTCAATATGACTGATGAAGGTACGCTGAAGGCAAAGTCTCAATATAGAGGGTTATTATTGCAGACACCAGCAATGTTATAATGGCGGCCTGTAGCGTGACGGCTGACGGCCTCATCAGATGCTTTTTGACGTCTCTCTTAAAGGGATTTTAGGAAGAAGGAAACACGTGAGCTCGTAATACAAGAATTGGTGCGGCAAAGGAAAGAGCCACCAAAATAACCACATTCAGAGGAACCACTTGGTTCTTACTATCCAATAAAACTACTAAATTCCCGTACCTGATTTTTGAATTTTCGTAGAGATTTGTGTGCTACTAATATGATGCACATTGAGACTGCAAAGAGACCAAACGCAAGTAAAGTTTATTCCTAGAATAAACAGGCAATATCACTCACAATACTGACATATTGGCTGTTTCTGGCTGGTTCTAGGAATAAACTTTACTCGCGGTTGGTCGAATGTACCATGAGTAAATGTAATTTTTCATTTGTGTGGACACAATTCGTAAGTCCACGCAGAAGAAGTCACGGGCAGTAACTAACTATTCATTATTACAATTATTGTGCACAGCATTAATAAAGAGATTCCTTCGATAAAACCATTATATACCAAGGTTGACACGGTTTCCAAGAACCAAAGGGTTGGTCATGAAGCTATGACGCACGGACAACCCTCGCTCACCTTCGGATATAGAGAAAAACCCATAAGTATCGCGAAGGAATATCAACCGTATCTTAAATGGGATAAAGTCTATCTTCCAACGTTAATGTATCACTAATGAATTCTTGCGGTCAATTATTTGAACGATTAAAATATATTTACAAGTTGATGATGATTGTCTTTGATGCTTGTTCCTAATGTTTTTGTAATATTCTACATTGTTGTACAACTACTTTTGCACGGTATACTCGTGATAAAAAATATCTGTAGAACAATGTAGAACAAAATCTATAGTGCAGTGCAAAGTGCATGCAATTTTAACATAACATAGGGCAATACTAACAGCTTTGAGGCTTAAGCCAATCTCCCCAGCAAGTTGGTACACCTGCTAAACAATGGACGACGTTCTAGCGCAGACCCACCTCTCAGAGTTGGGAGGTTACACGGCAGTTGTTACTAGAAAAGCTAACATACCAGCAAGCGGATCTCAGGCTCTGAAGTTCAATCTTTAGAAGAGACCATCACCCAAACAGCTGTTGGAATATCGCTATATGGGTAATGGAGAGTGTATGCCACTTGAACAGTTAAAAATTGACAGCCGTTCCCGTGAGTCATAGGAACTTATTCCAGGGAAAAAAAGGCCATCAAACTGAGGACTATTGCAACGTATTGGTATACGTAATAATAGTCTTCTTAAGATACTGTCTTTAGTTTACAATCAGGCGAGTCTTATTTATGAGTTTAATAATTCGTAAAAAGAGGAAAAATGTGGTTATGGAGAAAGGTTTGCACTTTGAAACGAGATGTCTATAGGGTTTATATCATTGTTTAGCAGGTACATTATCTTGCAGGTGAAGCGGGCTTGAGTCTTGGGTATCAAGGTTGTAGGGCCCTGTAAGGCTGAAATACACTAAGTAGTAAACTACGTCAAATATGGCAATAAGTTAAATTGAATTAAACGCGTTTATATTAATAAGCGTTGATACAAAGTTGTACGTAATCATTGAGTTATTATCTAATAGGTACCGAGCAAGTCTTGTAAACGAGCAATTAATCAAACTAGATAGGTAATTGTATTTCTATACTGTTATGTAATTGTAAAGTGGTCGGGCCAGTACATTGGAGTAAAAAATACTTGGGTAGAACCGGAGATATAACCAAAAGTCGTGATAACCGACATACCCACGGGCTCCAAGGAGGGCCAGACCGTAAGGGATGGCCCTGGGTCAGCCGGGGTGCGAGAGATATGTCGAAGATAACCTCACCTCCGGCCTAGCACCACGACCCTCAGACGGCATGCGGTTTTAGTCGGTTCGAGTCCGACATTACCTCCCCTTCTGGTTCCGGCGGGGGAGGTGTACGTGGGGATATCCACACGAAAAAAAAAAGATATACCCACGGGCGGAGCTGCGGGCTACAGCCAGTCATACCTCGTCATACGGTTTCCAGACACCTAACACGGCAATGGCTGAAGTTTTCCTTAGGTGGAAGAAGACCAAGAAAAGCCAAATCAAGAGAATGATTAATACAAGATCTGCTCTACTATGAGAGCAGTCCTTGAGGTCCAAACACCGAGAGGTTCAAGGATCAAGCTACGGATGAAAAAACAGAAACTAATGCTGTGATCACGATTTCCAAACGCCTGCCTTTGATGGGCAAAGTCATACAACTTTGCCTGTCCCCTACCGCTTCACCGTGACCAATAATCCTTACTAATATTATAAATGCGAAAGTAACTCTGTCTGTCTGTCTGTCTGTATGTTACGCTTTCACGCCTCAAATACTGAACCGATTTTGATGAAATTTGGTATAGGGGTAGATAAGACCATGAGAAAGGACATAGGCTATGTTTGGTCGCGATAACCGACATCCACGCGGGCGGAGCCGCGGACAAAAGCTAGTAATTTAATAAATAAATATTATAACGAATTAACTTATTCAAGGTTCAATAAATTTATCAATAAATCAGCGATCGCGTAATTGCTGGTGCGTTCATTTTGCAGTCGTGAGGTTATCTGCTTGCTCCTGTTATCTCTCTATAGGTACACATTGTTGTGTTGATAACTTCTTGGAACAGAGCTTTGATTTCTGCAGTGGACAGTGTATGATGTCAATATGAATTACAGAAGGAATATTAGTGAGAGTACAATTTCGCCGATGAATGCAAAATAAACTGAGTTATCTCGGTTTCTATACTAAGGGTACACTCGACCAAGCGCGAGTAAAGTTTATTCCTAGAATAACGGGCAGTGTCACCCACATTTTAACTGTTTATTCTAGGAATAAACTTGACTCGCGTTTGGTCGAACCGGGCCTAAGCATTATATGTGTAGTAGCCGTGTACATTGCAGATAACAAAAAAAACTTGGGTTTTGAATACGATACGACATATTTTTTTTGGATTTTGTCAGTTTGTTTGCGATAGACACAAACAAAACTGTACTTCTCAATGATATCATTAGTAATTAGGCTTATTACGTGGGACTGAATAGAATGATTGATGAAATGTAGGTGTTAAGTCCCTCTTGCCAACCCTCCGGGGATAAGGCGTGATTATATGTATGAATGTTGCTGCGATATATGGTATAGTAAATTCTTTGATGCAGGCTTTTTTCTTGGGGTTGTCATATAGTCGCCAGTTGCACCCGCAATAGTCCAATTATGCCACGTCAAAAGCCTGTCTATAAAGTGCAAGTTTTAGATGCAAGCGTTGCTGTTGCTGCCAGCTCACGTGTTACCTTCTTCCTACAGTCCCGAGTCCTTTAAGCGGGGCGTGAAAATGCATCTGATGAGGCCGTCAAGCTGAGTGCCCTGCCACCAATGTTAACATGGTACATGTTTGCGATGGTGACCCTCTTTTCGAGACTTTGCCTTTAGCTTAACATCAGGCGAGGTGAAGTCAAATTGAAGTGTCCTTTATAAAAAAAAACGTATGCAAACGGGATGCAATCGAATGATGTTTGTATTCGAGGTAAACTTTCAAAACTTTGAAACGTTTCCTGTGCTAAAAAGCCACCAATATACAATTTGCATAATGTTTCTGTTACGTGAGCAATATTATCGTGATATAATAATATAATGTACGTAACTACATACGCAGTCTACGAGTACAAGTGTAGATAAAGTGCAATTAGTTGACGCCACTAATCATATGATTAAACTTTTACAATAGTATAAGACGTGTGTTAATGTAACTTGGCTGATTGAAAATGATTGTTGAGTGATTCAGGAAGTTTTTATTTATTTATTTATTTATTAGACATATCAACAGTGTAAACACCAACATTGATGAAAGACAGATGAAAATATTACTAGGCATGTGCTACACAAATAACTGCTGGTGCCCAGAACAATTTACCCAAAGCCGCTAAAAATAAATGAGTCAAGTCTTTTATGATACCTTAAGAACTTTTGCAGATAAAATTTTGTCGCCCTCAGGAGAACTAATGAAGTCATCTAGTTTGGGCTCAAATGGAAAAGATAAAAGAAATCCACATGGAAAACATTGTAAGTTCTTCATAATTTTTATTCTCGAAGACTTGTTCCGATAAATTAAATGACGTCAAAACAGCCTACTCCTCATCAGTGGCCAATGGTGAAAATTTTCAAAAAGTCGATGGAAATATTGAAGTATAAATGTAAAAATCGCTCCCACGACTTCCCTTTGCAGAGTAAGCCGGCATCGTGTTGTAGGGACTCCTCTCCTCATGGCCCTCATATTGAACGGAGGATATAAGACTCTTAATAAACATGATTTGTAATTTCAATTTAAGGGCAAAGTCCTGAAGTTTAAGAGTTACTAAAGTACTGAAGGGTTGTAATCCAGAAATTTAGCAATAGAACAAGCGTTGGCATCACTCAAACAACCCTGCAGTTACTCTCGTAGTTTTCCTCATCCTATTTTCGCGATTGCACCGCGAGACAAATATTCCACTGTAACTGGATTCGATACAGGTGACTGCATCTCGCATGTGTGCATACGTCCTTACGTAACACGTGCTCTATTTACTCCACATTCGGGACAAGGCAGTATGACGTACGATATAAGTTCATTCATGAGTAATTATTAGGTACCATGTACAGATGGTGTACCTGCTACTGATATTATAAACGTGAAAGTTTGTAAGTATGGATCGATGGATAGATTGATGTTAGTAACTCTTTCAGTTAGCCAACAGCCTGGATTAACACGTAGGCTATGTTTGGTCGCGATTAACTGACATCCACGCGGGCGGAGCCGCGGGCAAAAGCTAGTAGTCTCTTTTGTGACGTTAACGCAAGGTACCTAGATCATTGTTCCACGCAAAAGGCGCTGATGATAGGATGTCCTCACGGATGTGCTAGGCTGTTAGGTCATAGATAAAAAAAAATGTCATAGATAATAATGTAGTTATTACGTGAGTTAAGTTATCTGTGGAATTGTATCTCTGTCACTTTATACTCCACTTAATTTATAACTTTATCGGATAGATGCAAAGTAAGATTTAAATGTGACATTATTTCAATTACCTACTTGTACATTGAAAATAATAGTTATTGAAATTATTACCTTAATATTTATGCTGTTGATGTTGATCCAGAGTTCGAAAAACGTGAAACGCAAAACGTATTTTTTACATTAAGAAAATTTTTGTTCGGTTAAACCTTAAGAAAATATCATTTAAAACTATGTTTGATAACAACTACGGGCATAGATGCTAAAAAATTACATAATACTGTTAATAATTTGGGTGTGGCCTCATTGAAGGCGGCGTACTATAAGAGCTACAGTTTAACTAAGAGTTCATCGCATTGAATTTGCCTGTTAAAACTTAGTATTTAAGAAATAAATAAATGAATACAGTTGAGTCAATGTATACGCCAAGTCGGTTTTACGATTGAGAGGACTCTGGTATAAATCCTGGCGTGCCGACGTGAACCCACTCCCAACACAAGCAATTTAGCTTAACTGGAGAATACTAGTAATTTGGGCACAGCTGGACACAAACTGATTAACTCCGAATAGAACGAAGGTCAAAGAGCTGAGACAATTAATAGTACGACGCCAGCGTAAATAAATAAAACCCAACTAATGATAGTCATTTACGTACAAATGGGACTTCATCACGGAGATGTCAAGGAGAGACTCAAACTTTTAAAATACATCGACCCTTAAGTGGATTTTAATGTCTGGGTCAGGTTTACCCTCTACGTTTTATAATGTATAGGCTTAGAACATGATCATTGAGCAGTGTTCGCAATGTGGGGATAGATTGAGGACTGTAGGGTAAGAACTTAGAAGTGAATTTCACGAGTGAAAATAAATTGGTAATAACATAAATTAAAAATTTAAAAAACCCCCGTCACTCTCCATCTCCACTTTGACCCCATAACTTTTAAAAGGCTCAACCGATTTTCATCAAACATGTCAAAGAACACTAGCACATAAATCACTTTTAATATAAAAATAACGAAATTGCTATCGCTTCATCCATCAAGCTATGATGCCACAGACAGACACGTCAAACTTAATAACACCACTTTCTTTGCAAAAATAGAAAAAACAATCACACTATGCTAGATGGAATTCTCACTTTCTTAACATAAATAAAATAAGGTGTGTTATTGTAGTCAGACCTAAAATCCAGGAAATAAAAACGTTTACCCAGAAAGGGATCATTTAGGGTAAAACCCATGAGCCCGCTTACCATGAAACCATAATAAAATATACTTCTGGTTCTGATCATGATGAACTGTGATTCATCGTTACCTAGCCATGCGAATCTCGTCCAAAGTACAATGTAATATTGTGTTAATTAAATCTGTTTTGCTCTGACCATAATATGAGTGCAAATGTAATGCGACCTAATTCTTCTGAATTTGGTGACGTATTATCCTTTTATGTGACGTTATGTGTATCAAATCAAGGTCATAAATAAAATATACAATAATTTGTTTTATTATTCTGAGCAATGTTCTCTTAGTCACAACTTGTTTATACACATATTTCTCCATATATATTTATTTTAGATTATTTAAACATTCTAATTGTACGAGCAGGGTATTGATCCTGTTCTCGCGACTCAGAGGAAACTATACCCAGGGTAAAAGTAGCTATAGATCACTATAATCTATCTCTATTCTGGTTTGATAACAAAAGTCCAAGATCCACCATTATTTTCAGATTTATACAAGGATAAAAGCATGCTCCAATTAAAGCCGAACCCATAACTGAAAACTGCATCAAAATTGGATGGGTAGTTTCGGAGAAAATGGCAACATGGATTTGCACAAACAAACACACAAACATCCTCTCACCCCAAACGCATATACAGTCTCCGTTCCGTCGTGGGTAAAAAATAGAACCCAAGTAAAATACACGTCTAAGATAATCTTATTAAGGTCGATTATGATAAAAAGTATGATAAAGATTTACAAAGTAAAAAAATGTGTTAACGTAGCCAAAACAATATGTTTGTTGTTGTAAGCAGACGGATCTAAAATTCAGTCAATTAAATGTTTAGCACGAGTAAGATAATTTAGCGTAAATCCCGTCAACCCGCTTATCATGGAGCCACAAGAAATATACCTATAGTCTAGTGACACTTGTGTGAACGTGTGATTCATCACTGCCTCGTTATGCGATTCTCGTCAAACGTCTTATGTAATCGGATTGTAATTAAGTCTCTTTTGCATTGACCATAATGTAGATGCAAATGTTGTGACGTGAATCAATTCCTATGAAATATGTAATATTATTCTTTTATGTGATGCCATGTGTATCAAGGTCATGAAATGCATCATCATTCAAATACTGGGCAAAGCTTACGTAAAGTGAATTTTGCCCGTTACATGAAGACGAGTTCAATATTCTGAATGAATGTCACTGGATAAAATTTGAATGTGAGGCTTTGTTTACCGTGGTACTATTAGACAGTACCATTGATGGTACTGTGGCAAATTTTATTTGCTACAGTACAATTGATTGTACTGTGGCAATTTTTATTGGCCGTGGTACTAGTAGGTAATGGCAGTTGACACATAGTTTAGTTGTTTTTTTTTCGATTATGTATATAAAATTATGATGAAGATTAAAACTGAATGGAAGCAAATCATAATATAGACGCTATAAAGTATAAAGCATTGTAGGTAGGTAACAGTTTGCTTGCGTCTATAAATGAATGTAGGTGTGTGAGTTGTATGGAACTATGCATATTTACAACATACGCATACCGATACTGACATTACAATGCAATCTGTGTCCACACGCAATGATTACATAAGTGACCGCTATCGGAAAATAAGCAATAAAATTATTTAATTCAGTTTTTATTGCCTGCTTTATAAAATACACTACCTATCTTAGCTAGTTCGGGTGCAATTGGATTTCTGGCTGCCTGACAAGGGGTCTCTATAACCGATTCCTGTGGGTTCCCAATGAATGACATGGTGGCTTCCTAACCGGTCACATTGTGCAAGGTAAACTTGATGAAGGTACGTTTCTTTCCACCGGCTTCCCTGTTGAAAATGTTCACGCTTCGCCACTGGCTGGCTAGTCTGGCACTGGCTAGTCAAAAGTTTATTTGGGATAAATTTTCAATACCACACAAACAGTGACATAGAAGAAGACATCAGCCCAAATTGCCAGTTCATTTAGATTTCTGTTGCAGTTTTTTATTATTGCTTACAGGCAAATCAACCGGCAAATGGTCGGATAATGTAATCAAAGCTGTATAAAAACCAGAACAATTTTTGATTTTGAATGATTTATTCACGATTATTGCAAGTGATAATATTAAGGTATATTCGACGTTCCTCTACTGAGGTAAAATAGGTTGTCACACATAAAAAGAGAAATCTGATATCTAGCAATGGCACTTTTATAAAATTACACTAATTACGTTCAAATAAACAGTGTTGAAGTCAACAGTGCGTAAACGTTTACGTAATTATTAGTTACAAGGAAAATATTTAGCAAATGTGCTAAATCACAAACATAATACGGGTAGTACTATCATAATTCAAAGTAATTGAGGACATCGATAAATACATAACTATGTCAAAAAAGAAAAACAAACTTACGTGTCACAGCACTACAGAACACACACAAGTCCAAAAAGTCCTGAACACTAAATCACAAGTCAAATGTTCTGGAATAAATTCATAAATATATAAACACTGGTGATATTGCGCGACAATGTGGTCTCATTGATGGCGAAACGTAAACTGAACGTGGAGTAGGAATGAGGTAAACACCATTATATAAATTTAATTGAAGATAATTGCGCGAAAACCGCAGCCGTGTGACGTAGGGAATGCCATTATCAGACATTACACGACACTTTTCCTAGAAGTAGTGGTGGGCACGGCTCGCCTAGTCGTTCATCTCAATTACGGTAATACGAAGTAATATCGACTAGGGAACACCTTAATTTAAAGAACGGGTGGCAGTAGCAACTTGATTATTCGGGGAACGTTCACTTGAGAAATATCTACATTTGTCTGTACTCCGAAGATTTCTAGAAAGAAAATTTATCAAAGAAGGAGCCTCCCCGCTGCACAACTGGAAGCAGCTAAACCCTAGGGGTCTAGCTGCTTCCAGGGTCCAGGTCCAGGGTCTAGGCTGACCAATCTTTCACCACAATGGCTTTAAATTTTTCTGGCGATATGTATCAAAAGGAGTTTAATTAATTAAGTAAGCGACTTTGCAAGGGTTATCCATTCCATGTATATTGATCCAATCGTTATCATTAGCAGGATTACTTGCGAGACTAATCTGAAAATTTATATCTACTAATCTAAGTTCAGCTTTTCCGAGTCCATAAGTACATACATCGTTTTTAGTGTTCCATAGCCAAATGGCAAAAAACGGAACCCTTATAGATCCGTCATGTTTGTCTGTCTGTCCGTCCGTATGTCACAGCCACTTTTCTCCGAAACTATAAGGGGCCTGTTCTGTTGAAACTTGGTAAGTAGATGTATTCTGTGAACCGCATTAAGAGTTTCACACAAAAATAGAAAAAAAAGCAATAAATTTTGGGGGTCCCATACGAAGAACTAAAAGTGATTTTTTTTTCATCAAACCCATGCGAGATCGAGTAAGAAGCTTTTTAAATAAGTCATAAACCGCAATTTTTGCTATTTCTTACTTGCTGCTACGGAACCCTTCATGGGCGAGTCCGACTCGCACTTGACCGGTTTTTTATGGATGATTTATTTATACATTTACATTAACTTCATCCCACGTACGCTCAAGCTGTGGAATGAACTCCCTGCCACCTGCTTGTCTGCCACCTAAGTGGTTCACAAAAAAAAAACAGTCACGCCATTTTGGAGTCGGGTAAGGCAAAGATAAACACTTGCCTGGCATCACCGTTCACTTCTACTTTCATAACATTATTCTCAGGTATAAATATCGGCCAAATACAGCCTGTTCATTCATAATATTGACGAATGATATGCGATCGAAACGACAGAAGACGAATCTTAGCAGGCCAAATAGGTTTTTAATTTACTCATATGCTCACAGTACATAGTAGGTATTATGCGAAGTCTACGATCGTAGTTGAATTGTAGACAATGAGTAAGCCAATCTCCTGACGCATCTAGGGATTACCAACAACTTTGATCAATCTATCTAATATTACAAAATGCTACTCTATCCATATCCATACTAATATTATAAATGCGAAAGTAACTCTGTCTGTCTGTATGTTACGCTTTAACGCCTAAACTACCGATTTTGTTGAAATTTGGTATAGGGGTAGATAAGACCTTGAGAAGGGACATAGGCAATGTTTGGTCGCGATCACCGACATCCACGCGGGCAGTGCCGCGGGCAAACAGACAGACAGACAGAGTTACTTTCGCATTTATAATATTAAGTATGGATTACTTGCTAGTCCTAACGATAAAATACTGTGGCTGTATAGACTTACCAAGATATCCCTGGAGAAAATCTCCTGTTTCCTACAATTCAAGACGTGAACAAAATACAGAAAAAGAACAAAAGAAAGCTTTGTTAGTATAAATCATACAGAAGAATACAACCGACAAATCCGTGAGTTCCCACTACATGTGTATTTACACAATTACTATTTATAAACGATTGCTGACGAAAAACCGATAAAACAATGCGTTAATGGCAGCAACACTCAAGAACCGGTGTCATCTGAACAAACACGTTGGGTTACAGCACGCATTGTTTGCAAATATACTACACAACGACGTGCAGCTCATAATATGGGAGATTGACATAAAATTGACGTCTTGAAAAATCCCGCAGTTGAGTTGATGTTTCTTCTCAACCAGCGACAATTTTTTTTTCCGTGCGGAAATCCCCTCGGATACCTCCCCTACCGGAGCCGGAAGGGGAGGTTATGTCGGACTCGAACCGACTAAAACCGTACGCCAACTGTGGGTCGTGGTGCTAGGCCGGAGGTGAGGTTGTCATCGACATATCCCTCGCACCCCGGCTGACCCAGGGCCATCCCTTACGGTCTGGCCCTCCTCAGGTCTCCACCAGCGCCTTGGAAGCGATGGTAAACTTAGCTCAAGTAGAATTATTAATTACTAGCTTTTGCCTACGGCTCCGCACGCGTGGATGGCGGTTATCGCAACCAAACATAGCCTATGTCCTTTCTCAAGGTCTAATCTACCCTTATACCAAAGTTCATCAAAATCGGTTCAGTGGTTTAAGCGTGAAAGCGTAACATACAGACAGACACAGAGTTACTTTCGCATTTATAATATTAGTATGGATTATATTGACGTCAATAAGAAACAATTGTATTGTTCTATATTGAATAAAAAACTATGATTTATGAGTTGAGCTCTGTATAAGTTGCCGGCAAAAATCATGACCATAGTCTAAAGGTTGTGCACTACACGGACCAACTGTTTTAGGTATGATTGGGCAAGTCTGAAAATTGTTTCGACTCGTCAAGCTGGTACAACCAATAAAAGGACTGATTAACCAATGACAAGCCTTTTGGGCTCCCAATAGGTTATAATATAATTGCTCAGTCGTCGCGCCCTGCACAGTCTCCAAAGACATCCAAAGATGCCTGAAAGCGCAATTTGTGCAGCTAGGAATAGGTGCATCTTAAACTTATTTGCCGATTAGAATGTCAACACTTTTGGCATTCTTAATAGTTAATAAGATAAGTGTCTGGTAGTAACTGAGGCATTTTCTTACTTTACTATAAGAACGACCCTAAACCATACTTTCTTTTAAATTAAAATTTAGTTACGTCACAGGACTCCGTCTTTCTACCCCAAACAGGTGAAGTCTCCTAGAACTAAAGTCTTGATATTTGATCTGGACATTCCTGGTGATCTTGAATGGATATCATTCAATACAGATTCACAGTGTTTTCTAGCGATTTCCTTGACCATTTTATAGAGAATCGATGTCCGTTCAACATTAAGACCAGTTTCGATTTCAACCTATAATTTTGACTTAATAACGCATACAATTCCTGAGAGAATAGAAGCATCATCGCAAGGGTCTTCACCAATCTAAGTATGTACTAGGTAGGATCCGCCGACGACGACGCGGCGACGGTCTCTAGACATGTATGGCCTTATGGCATTATGTAATCTTTGCTTATGGGGTGATGGGTGTGTCAGCCAAACTCATCTCGGGCAACGTACGACCCACTGACGGGGTGCGTTTTAGTCGTAGGGGAGGGGGGCGGGGGGGCTGTTGGGGAAATAGTTACCGTAATTCTGGCACTCCTCTGAAATGTCCTTAACATTTTGGCCCCCCAATAAAAAGGTGTGCCCACCACTGTACTAGGTCATGCAGTTTCCGCGTGTACGCGCCCTGAGAATGTAGTACATACTGACTTGTTTACAATATTCTATAATATCAATTGAAGGAATTTTTACAGCATTAAGTATGCTAACTATACAAATCAAATACATAGGGGAAAAAGAATCTTCTCGGGCGGGACTCGAACCCGCAGTCTTTCCCTTACAGGGGGAATGCCTGACCAATTCGGCTACCGAAACACGCCCGATATGATTCAAATTTCCCATCTTATACGTCTTTAAGGCGACGTGGCTTCATCTACCGATTTTCTTACGAACTATCGGAATCAATGAATGATGTTACAATCGTTTTTATTCATTTTCCCTATGTATTCGATCTATAATATCAGTTCGCAATACTTATCAATAACTATCACGCTGTGTGTAGATGTGTGTGTGTGTGTGTGTGTGCTTATCTAATTATGCAATATCTGAGTGCAAGGTACTCGCGACTGCACACACTGACGATTATACCTATGTGGTGAATATTCTCGAAGAGGAAATTATATGGAAGGTTAATAACCTAGAAAATTATAATTAATTTAGGTTTATTATTAAAATAAATGTATTGCGTAACTGAGAAACCGTAGAGCGTGGAGAGATGTACGATAAATAAATGGTTTTGAAGGAGAATAGTAATTAGATTATGTCAGATACCAGGCCTACGATTCTACTACCAATGTGTTGCAGTCACTGCACATAATTACATTACTAAACACTCCTAAAGTTCATAATAAAATGAACACAGTTTCAATATTCTGCAAAAAGTAATTTAATTTTGAACTTTAATGGGACCGCATTAAAGTCTATTATTTAATGCCGTTTTTTGCAGTGACGGTGGCACCACTGTGGTTTGGCTTTAGCAGAATCGAGGCCCAGCTTGTTGCGTACTTTGTTCGTGTTCTGAACTAATAGGTTGTTGGTACAAATGTTCTTATGTATTCAAAAGAATAGATATAATTTTGGCGAAAACTACGTTAAAGTATATTGACTGAGGGGGTGATTTGTGGAGCCGCGTGTCACCCTAGCAGAAGCAGGACGCGGTGGCGGCGGCGTAGAGTGCGTACCCGGGGCTAGATGGGAACACTATGGTTCCCACAACCCGAAGGGGCTATCTCGAAAGAGATGGTCCTGGGTCGGCCGGGGTGCGAGAGATATGCCTTCGGCAATCTCACCTCCGGCAACCAAGGACCCAAGACGGCGTGCGTTTTAGTCGGTTCGAGTCATGCATAACTACCTCCACCGGCTCCGTGGGGATTTTTGCACGATAAAAAAAAGTATATTGAGACGAGCTAATAGTGACGGACATTTTGCTTCTTGTTTTAAGGCGCTCCACCAAGTAGCAAAAGGTAATAAACCCTCTAGACAAGTGACACATCGTTAGTAGAATAAAACAAATAATGTATAGGATTGACATACTATTGCGTTAATGAGTTTATGACAGTCGTAAACGTATGTCAATCCTATAAATTCATTAATTTATTCTATTACTAGCTGTCCCGGCGAACTTCGTACCGCCAATTTTTTCCTGCCCTCGTGGCGTCAGATCCCGTTCCCGCTGCACCATTTAGGGGGATGAAAAATAGATGTTGGCCGATTCTCAGACCGACTCACTATGCTCACAAAATTTCAAACTAATTAAATGACGATTGATCAGTTTTCGACCGGAGAGGAAAAATGATTTAATTACTAAAGTGGCTATTAAAAAATAAGGGTTGATCGTAGAAGGGTGAAAATTGAGGATTGTATGTATTTTTGTATGTAGTATCATAAAAAAATAGAAATTAAAAATTTTGTCTAAAAAATAAATAATAAAAATTTAGGGGGATGAAAAATAGATGTTGGCCGATTCTCATAGATACCGGATAAGCACAAAAAATTTCATCAAAATCGGTCAAGCCGTTTCGGAGGAGTATGGCAACAAAAACTGTGACACGAGAATTTTATATTCTACTAGCTTTTGCCCGCGGCTCCGCCCGCATGTTATTATTTGAATTTTTCTCGCCGTAAAAACTATCCTTGAACTTCAACGAACATTTAAAAAAAAGAATTGGCCAAATTGGTCCAGGCGTTTTTGAGTTTTGCGCTTACCAACACATTTAGCGATTCATTTTTATATAATAGACTAGCTTTTTCCCGCGGCTCCGCCCGCGTGGATGTCGGTTCCCGGCAATTATTCGAATCATTCTCACCGTAAAAACCATCCTTGTACTTCAACGAACATTTTAAAGAAAGAATTGGCCAAATTGGTCCAGGCGTTATTGAGTTATGCGCTTACCAACACATTTAGCGATTCATTTTTATATTATAGATTATATTCTACCAACGATGTGTCATTTGTCTAGGAATCAGCTCTAAATACAGGGTGTTTTATAGTCGTCTTTTTATCCGAAAAAAGAATTTGGGCACAGTTTATAAAAGCAAAATCATCTGGGAGTATTAATTTGGCGAAAGATTTTTTTTTAAATCCCCCATATATTTTCCCTTTCACCTGAACATTATTCCCATACATACATTATCGGGTTCTTCAAGCGGGGCGTGAAAAGGCATCTATCAAGGCCGTCAAGTTAGGGACCACCATTTTACGTCCAATGGCACCGGGAATGGTGGCCTGTATCTTCTGGACTGCACTTCAGCTTTGTTGCCATCTAGCGGGGTGCAGTCAATTGACGGACCAAATATTAAAAAAAAAAAAAAAAAAAATTTTTTTTCTTTCGCCAAATTAATACTCCCAGATGATTTTGCTATCGAAACTGTGGCCAAATTCTTTTTATCCAAAACGACTATAAAATCACCCTGTATATTATAACGACATCTCTATCAAGAATTTATCAAATATTTTAAGCGTGTTTGTTTGTCCACGATGTAATTAGATGGGCATACAATAAGGACAGTTAATGGCTGAACTCATTAATCAGTCCAGAGTCCACTACAGATGGACGTATTGGAGTCAACTAATTATTTCACTCTTTATCAATTACTAGATATTTAACGCGACTATGTCTGCGCCAATAATGTTAATAATGTCGGATTCTGAGTACAGTCAGCGTCAGAAAAATCTTAATGTCAAAATTAATGTCAAATCATCTTATATCCCTCGCACCCCGGCTGACCCAGGGCCATCCCTTACGGTCTGGCCCTCCTCGGGGGTTATCCTAGCTTCTGCCTTGCGCTTTAATCTTCTGCATATAACATGCATCAGCTACCAGCTAACTACTTACGAGATTTGTTTGACAAGTACTGCATGAAGTATCCATTACCTGAAAGAAAAAAGTAAATTTTATTAATAACTTCTTTTAACAAGATGGCCACCGCGGTTTCGAGTTTGGAGGTTGGCAAACCTTCACAAATTTGTATCTAACTTTATTAGCCCCTTCCTAATTGCGTAGTGTTAGGACACACGCAATTTTAGCTAGAGGGATTAGAGAAAATACCAGTACTTACACTTACCTATTAATTATCTTAAAAAAAATAGTGTACTCTGGTTTTTGCCATCCCAAATATAACTTTTCAATATATAACTATAAATAGCCATGTAACGTACCTTCTAACATCACATAGATACCAACATATCTATTTATAGAAACCACGAGTTTTTAATTTACATAATCCGCATTCCACAAACCTCTGCTTGTACTGTGAAGAGTTATCTTTTGAACTAAATTGGAACAAGATACTGGCACATTATCTAAATTCCGAACACATAAAATGTACACTTTGGGCACAGTACGTGTTTTCTGGATGTCTTTTATGACAGCATAGGGCGCCACGTCGGTGGAAGAACTCAAATCTCACAATTATAAATTATATTAAAAGAATAGGCACGCGCCAGGGCCTCGTTTCTCTCGCAACTTTCAAGATCAATGCCGGTAACTATACATTTAGTGCAGGCGCTACAGGTTGTTGAGTATGCAAAATCCAAGTGACGGCAACACCTGAGATCCTAAATAATGATAAAACACATTTTGCCTCCGGGTCTCTTCCCGCTCCCCCTCTTTGCCCATACTTACTGTGAGGGGGCGCGTACGCGTTTAGTGAGTTTCAAATTTCAACATCTATTGACGTAAAGACGTAGCTCTGTAAAGTCGTTTTTTTGTATAAAATAATAGTATTTTCATAAATTCGTAAAAAAATACTTGCATTTTCGTTTTTCTTATTATTTAAGAATCCATTATAACTTTTACCATTAAAACATGATGAACATGAAAATAATCATTAAAATGATTTTATATCATTGAGTACTCTCTTTACGAATAAGAGAAGAGGGCGTAAAAAATGGACCAAAAAATTTGCCGGCTAGATCCACATTATTATTCTTTAACCTATTCTTCAATTAACTCCGTTGGCGAAATTCGGTACTCACATTATGCATACTCACTTACCTGTAGCGCCCGGTCTAATCATATAAAATAACTAGCTGTTACCCGCGACTTCGTCCGCGTTTAGTTCGGAATAGCTCAAACTCATTATTAAACATGGTGGAAGATTTTCATCCCAACTGGAACGGAAGTACTGGAAATAATAAAATGAATTTACGCAAAAGAAACATTTGTTTATTTAAAAAAAAGAAACAAACTGTATTCAAATCATTTCGAAAACTCGATTGACATCTTCCACCTTGTATTTTTAAATTAAATATTATGAAGACAGCCTCAAAAAGTGACTGACTTATAAATACAGGGCTAAACTACTGAAAACTACGAAAATTGACAGACTTCTTCTATTGGCTTGGCAAATATTGCGGAAGGATTTTGAAAAATTCAACATTTTGCTGACGAAATCATTATCAAGTATGTGATGAACATTGTTATATGTGGTCCTGGTAATGTTCACCAGTTTTAATGGTTTAAATATTCTTCCTTCCTCCCAAATTCTTAAAACATGCTGCCACCACTTACGAACTGAACAAATTAAAATAAGTACATCAAGTATCACACAAAATAGTTTCAAGAAAACCCGGTGCCTTGCACGCCCTGAGCAGTGAGCAGTGGTTCTCTTCTTTGCCGAGCCAATGAGTTCCAGTTTTATGATAAATTCCATCGACCACAGTCACATCGTTGTTCATTGCTTTACACACAGGTAGAGAAGAGGGGCGCAGTGGGCAAGAGAGCAAATACAGCATTGACTTGGATGGGGTCATATAGCCTCATTTTGCTATTATATTCCTTATATTGGTAAGCTTGTTTCCAGCAGATGATGTAGATACTTCCAAATTGATACTGGAGTTGATGTCCGACCACGTGTCGGATTTTTTTGGTCTGATGAAATTTAACGGAACTGAGTGTTTCTCTGCCCACATTCAGTCTTTTTTATATAATAGGAGCAGCGGTATCTTTTATATACCTTACATACTACATAGGTTGGCTTCTCCTCGCTTCACATTTCTGGGATAGATTTATCTACGTATTTACTATTAGATACCTACTTATTAGACGGAATCGATAACATCGCAGCGGCGTGCGTTAGTAGTCATCAGGTCACTAACATTGTATAATGTCTGCAGTTGCATAAACACGTTGTCTCTCTGGCTGTATTTTACAATTTCTACCGCACCACGGCGAGTGAAAGAGCCTATTAGGAGTCTTTCAACTAATCTCTCCTTCCTTCCGTCAGTCACATACGGTAGAAATAATGCCACCTCGAACCAAGCTGTTCGGAACTTCATTTCTTTATCAGGCGGTTGAGAACTGTATTGCTCTGCCCACACATGTGTTTTCTTCTTTTTAAGATCCGATTTTTTTTTATATAGGACACGTCAATTTAACTTCACCTCGACTGATGTTAAGCTGAAGGCAATTTGGAATAGCTCATCGGAACATTCACCATGGTAGATACGGTAATACAATAGGGACAACTATCTCCCAGAATACTTAATGTGCTTCAGAGAAGGTGCAACGATTTACTTCCTCCATGAGCGCGGCTTTGATGGTGATAGCTTAGGCTACTCATCACCCTAGCCGAAGCAATCCCTGCTCTTCACGTTGAGACCGCCTATTTATGATAGGTAACCAAGGCAGGTATACTGGGGTACCTAAGCCCAGAATACCCCAATGCCCCATTCCTCTGTTAAATTTTAATCGGTTTGATTCCAATATTGCGCTTGCCTCGATGTGATGGAATCTCCGAAATGAAAAATTTTGTATAGGCAGATCTAAGAATATTATATAATAAGTTCTACTATTACTGTAACACAGCCTAGTTTTATGTACTACCTATAGAATACTAAGCATAGAATTTATATTTTACTTCAAATAAAACTATAAATACAATAAAATACAACAAATACACAATAAAATAAAAAAGTTAAAAAAAAGTAAATAAAAAAACCATAAAAAAAGAAAAATTATCTTAGATGGATTCGAACGCGACTCAACTAAGTTATAAATCCACCGCAGACGTACTGAGCCACAGTTACCATGAAATCGTAGTGTGAAATAGACGTTTACATATTAGTCATAAAAACATTCTGCCCCATTCCTTATTATAATAGCGTGATGATATTAATTATGAAAGCCAGGAGTCTTTTTACCGAACCAGCTGCTTACTAATTTGTTGGATTCGAGAGAAAATCGTTCGAAAATAATGTGAATTCTATCGAGACACCTGCTGTGCCGAAGATTCTGCAGTAACCTGACCTGATTTGGCTGAGATGTAGAACTCTGGCCTCTCGAAGTTCTTCAGATTCCTATGACCGAAATAATATCTTCTTGTAAGCATTGTTGCTTCTTTATTGGTTCGATCTATTCACACAATCACAATTTTTTAGCCGTGATATGCTATTATTGACATAACTTTTTTATTTATGAACCGATTTCAATAAAACAAACACTAAATGTTAAGTGAAGCCTACCAAAATATATTAGTGAAAACCGCAACCAAATCCGTTCAGCCGATTCTGAGATTAGCGTGCACAAACTCACAGACAAACAGAGAAACAGAGAAACAGATAAACAGATAAACAGATAAACAGATAAACAGATAAACAGATAAACAGATAAACAGATAAACAGACAAACAGACAAAAATTCCAAAAAACGTTGATTTGGCTTCTATTACGTTTATGAAGTTCCCCTATAACAATTTTTCTCATTTCCTTTCCATGTACAGACATCGATCGTTTACAGATTTATTATATGTATAGATTACATAGCTGTTGATAGCAGTTGTACGATCAAGTATCGTATTTAAGGCCAATTTCCTTGGCCTACGTAAGAGATGACCTTCGAAGGATGCGGCATAATTGATGACAACCAGTTACGCCACGTGTACTGATGCAATGAATGCAACGCAGATGGTATACACTGTAAACATTGTAGGGCTGGCAGCTGATATTTTCAGTACTATATAGTACTCGAGGGATTGAAAAGTTATACTTGGTAAAGTATTTATTTAATTTATTATGATTTATAAACATTTGTTTACACTGTAACAAGTTTTTTAAGTTGAGTGTGACAAATAATTATAGGTAAATTTTTTATAATTATATAAAACTAGGTACCAACTAAAATATTTTACTTTTTTTTGTGTATTCGAATGCTAAACTAATGTTCTTTTTGTACATTTGTCACCAAAATATGTAGATAACAGAGTGTTAATAATAATGAAAATAAGGTGAAATGTGTGAAACAGTTAACCAACTTTATTCTTATTATATTCTAATAATGTGGATCGAAACTTAAATAGGGAATCTGCATGGATATCCACAATATCACTACATTCGTTTGCTGACCTAGAAATCCTTGGGGTCGGTGAGTTAGCCCCAAAAAGCTGTTCAACGTAGTATTGGGCTAACTGGTGGATAGAAGGTAGTGATGAGTCAAAATTATATTGGTACCTACGCGACATTTGCCGTTTTTACTACACATCGTAGTTTATGGTAAATTGAATAAAGAAATTGTATAGATCCATTTGTCCATTATTCTAACGTACCCGTTTTGTAATTAGAATGGTTTCCCATCGCGTGAGGATTTGTCAGATTAAAAAGTAGGTACATATCTGCCCTCCTACACAAATGGTAATTAATTGGTCGGACGAATGTATGGGATTTGACGTTTAAGACATTCGACGATAACTGTCATAAACGACAAATTCCATACACTCGTCGTTCTACTCCTTTTTTATGGAATAGGGAGGTAAATGAGCAGACGGATCGCCTGATGGTAAGCGATCACCGCCACCCATGGATACCCGCAACACCAGAGGAGTCGCAAGTGCGTTGCCTCGAAAAGAGAATACGCTCTTTTCTTGAAGGTTTGAAGGTCGTATTGGTTCGGAAATACCGCTGGTGACAGTTCATTCCACAGTTTCGTTGTGCGAGGCAGAAAGTTTCTTGAGAAACGCAAAGTTGTGGACAGCCAGCTGTCCAGATGGTGAGTGTGGAACTGCTGTCGCGTGGAACGATGGCGGAAAGCTGTCTAGGCGTGATAAGTTAATCATAGAAACAAAGTTACTTTAGCATTTCTAATATTGCATATAGCTGTGGCTCTGATAGAATATTGATCCCTTTCTCGCAACAGCCTTTCAGTCACATCTGTTCTAGCACGATTGATTAACATGCATCTATTCAAACCTTCACATATATTTTACTTTTCATTATTTTTTGTATATAAAATAGCCCATTTAGTTGTTTATTTAGTCTTAAGATAGTAAAATAAGAGCACGCTCCACTTGCAGTGCTAATTCGATGTCGAGTTTCACTCAGATTTATAGAATAGCTTCACTAGTGGTAACCGGTTATCGTAACGTTTAAACGCTAGTATAAACTGAGATGTCACGGATACTAGTAACGAGTGAACCATGATATTAGATATTATATAAATATGTACATATAAAAACGCTCGCATAGCAGACGGCTGATGGATGTATATTTACTCTTTGATTTAACGTCCTCTTAAAATCGAATTCAGGGCTGTCACAATTTTTAAATTTGGAATTATTTCATTCATAACAACTTATAGCACAAATAACAAGTTAATATTGATTAAAAACCGGCGTTGGTCAAGAAAAACATTCAAATTTTTCCTGTCGCTTACTTTTAGATTGACTTAGACAGAGGGTGACCATGTGAAGATGGGATGGGTCAGTAATTTTTCTGTAACTAACAATCAAAAAGCCTACCCCACATAATTATTTAGTACTAGCTGTTGCCCGCGGCTCCGCCCGCGTGGATGTCGGTTATCGCAACCAAACATAGCCTATGTCCTTTCTCAAGGTCTAATCTACTCCATATAAAAATTCTTCTAAATCCGTTCAGTGGTTGTTTAGACGTGAAAGCGTAACAGACAGACAGAGTTACTTTCGCATTTATAATATTAGTAAGGATTAGCTGTAGCCTCCCGCAGCTTTTTCCGCATGGATGTCGGTTATCCCGATCAAACTTAGCCCAAGCTGTAGTATATTTATCAACCAAATTTTATCAAAACTGGTTTAATGTTTTAGGCGAGAAGCGTAACAGACAGAGTTACTTTTGCATTGTTTTAACATCATACATACATAATACTAACGTCTGTAAATTCTCGAAGGGGTAGGCAGAGGCATACACACACCTTTCGCCAATTACGATTTTCGGCTCCACGATGTAGGTGAGGGCGAGTCTTCTGTGCTATTGCCGTCTAGCGGGCCCTTTGTCTTGGGCTGTATGTTTATTGTCGGATGGAGAACAGCCCTACCCTTAGTCGCCTTCTACGACCCCCACAGGAAGAGCTGGGGATGTCATATTCGACTCCACCGGAACCAACACGGCACTTCTCCGGTTTTTAACATCAGTGCATGTAAATTCAAATTACACGCATAGTCGGTAACGTGAGCAGTTGCTATAAAGAATCATTTCGGACAACCCTATTTACCAGTAGCTAAGATACACACATAAGGCAATTGTTTGAATTTCGCTCGTGCACATAAATTATTCAGATATGTTTTGGTTGTTGAAACTAGATTCGGAAGTACGGCAACATTTTTGAGACGGAGTTTGTTTTTATTATTAGATAATGTGTCGCATGAACGTCAATAGTCTTTCACGACGAACGTGGGGGAGAACTCGTTTGTTTAATTGTTTTATTGTGCTATTACACTTGCAGATTAGATCCCCTAGTGATTTTGAATCATATTAGGTAAAAGTTTAAAAAAGGTTATTTTTGCGGTGAGGTGAGGTAAATTTTCGCTGTATCATAATTAATGAGTTTAGGTTAGCATTTTCCCTTCCGTTATTTAGAACCTGAAATTGACGTTAGGTAGAATGTCACTTGCTAGCGATAGGATAATACAGGCAGAAGGTACTGATTTTCAAATAACCAGATTGTTTAAAGAACTTCTAAAATGTTTAATTTGACAGCCCTTGCAAAGGATATCTAAAATATCAAAATCACTTGGATTCACTTGTTCGTATTATTGTGCAATTGCCCCATTGGATGAGCGATGTCCAAAATAAGGAAATCACAACATCAAGGCCCACCACAAATCACTTACGTGTTATGAAATGTAGTACGATACAAGTTTCTTGATTATCGAAATTGCGGGCAACATTTCTAATAACGAGTATGTATTACTCAATGAAGTGGATGTTAAGGCATCCATGATGCGTGATTTTCTGCAGATTATCCCGCACAGCAGATGACCACGGTTTGACAAAACCGCGAATTAATAATTGCTTTCTATGGTGTTTGTTTAGTTTCGAAGTCGAGGACTTGACGCACTGCTACAAACTTTTCACGCTTCCAAAGGCGGCGACACTGTTTTCATGATGCGTCTCCACGGTTTATTCGTGTTCATTTGCAGGATCATGCAATTCATGCACCGTGGCAAGCCACCTTTAGGCGCAGACGGAGCAAGAAAAGATTACTGTGGAGGTCTCTAGGAAAGTACGAAATTGTTGATAAATCATTTGTGAGTCAAAATGTCTGTTATGATAAAGGGTCAGGGACAGTTCCATAAAACTATAATTAGGCACAGGCACAGCTTTGTACTTGTGTGGAAGGACAGCCTTTCACATGAATACGATTCGCGACTGCTGTTAAATCGACACAAACAGGAGCTTCATGTGAGACACCGCGCATCCACCCACCATCTCTTTTCCTACACTGGACAACACGTGCAGGGCTTAGATCTCACCCGCAAACGGTGCAGAATATTCCATCAAGAACCAAGCGGTTCGGTAAATCATTCCCATGCCGCACTATTAAGACCTGGAACTCCCTGCCAGCTCACGTGTTTCCTTCTTGCTACAGTCCGGGGCGTTAAGGGGGGCTTAAGCGGGGCGTGAAGAAGCATCTGATGAGGCCGTCACGCTGAGTGCCACCATTATTAACATGGTACATTTTTATAATGGTGACCCTCTTTCTGTGACTTTGCCTTTAGCTTAACCATTAGTGTCCTTAAAAAAAATCTAAGGATGAAAATGCTGCTGTGGATGCGCGAAGTGCAGCAGTAAAAAGCGTAAAGTGGATCCCGGGCTCCGAACTGAAGGCCTCAGATGTGACCAGGACTCAAAGTTCAGTTCATAATGCATTACTTGACTATTAAACAATAAAATACGCAAGCACTATATGCGTTCGGTTGAATAGCAATTGGCGAATTACTATGCACGTATATTTCCTTATAAATCCCGATAGCCTTGGGACTTGTTGGTAAACAGGATTATAAACATGGTTCTTCGATTATTATTAATAAATAAATAAATTACTGTTGCAGAAAATTGATAGACTACAATAACAATAGACACGAATATTTTTACCATTAATCAAAAAAATTACCATTACACTGAATTTCATTTTGTTTGGAATTATTGTGTTAATTTTATCATTTCTAATCTGCGGTAGCCTAGTGGTATGGGTAATGGACTGCTGTGACGAGGTCTCGGGTTCGATCCCATGGCACACACCAATGACTTTTCGATGCTTTTCGAAGTTATGTGTGTATTTATCGCAGGTTTATAAGTGCCCGGTTAATGGCAATAGGCTCGCCACCTATTACATTGGGACCTAAACATAAACTGGCGAAATGTGGGTGCTAGCACCTCTGCCTACCCCTTCGGGGAATACAGGCGTGAGTTTATGTTATGTTATGTTATGGTTAATTTTAGAATTTCTTTCATTGTGTTGCGCGTTTAACTTAGTGGAGTTGCGTATTTCTGAACAACAATTTTCTATTTTATAATTCTACAAAATGATTACACCCCAATTGATGTTGATCTGTAAGTAAAATCTAAAGAGACCAGTCCCAAACCCCGCGTATGGAAAGAAACATGGGAATCGGAATCGAGACTTCAAGTCTTTACGGTGCGGTAAAGAAGGTCTATGCTTTTACTTCTTCGACTACACACACCGTTTTGAATAGAAAATGTGAGGGTGGGCTTCATTGAAGGAGCTCTCAGAAGAGCTCAAATAATAATTCAGTGTTACAAGAAATATGTCTAAAAATTGGCTTATTGGACGATTCGCACGAATAGAACTCGCACGTTTCGTGCGAATCGACTCCTTTAAAAATACGTTATACCTACGATAGCAGTCCGTACGTGGTAGTTAAGTCTAGTAATTAAGTTTATTTTAAGCTTTAGGCACTTAAAAATTAAACTGGTTTGGACTGATCTTAATGCGTTCTAAAAATGCGTGTATTTGATCATGGCGACCACATAGCATAAGTTCAACACAATTCATATTTAATCGCGAGTATTTGCTAAATTCCAGATTTAATCGATCTTCTATATAATAAAAGAAAGACGTGTTAGTTACACTATTTATAACTCAAGAACGGCTGTACCGATTTGGCTGAAAATTGGTAGGGATTTCATTTAGAACCAGGAAACGGACATAGACAACCTTTATTTTATCCCGGGTACGGATGCGTGTTCCTCGCGGTCACGGGATCAGTATTTCTTCACAGAAACTTTAAGGAACTTCATTTGGGTCGCGGGTACAAAGCCGTTGTCCTATACCTTCATATTCCGCATTTAACGCGGACGAAGTCGCGGACAAAAGCTAGTTTAAAATAGAATCCTCATGCGAGCGTTATAATCTACACAATTCAAAACATGAAACACGAGTACGACACGAGTCTTACAAGGAGTATGAAAGGGAACTGCTTCAATGCTCATTAGAATAATCTAGATTTATTTTCAGGAACGTCTGCCATTTGACCCTTAACATTGAGAGGAGAACCTCTCGACCTCGTCCATCAATCAACATGTGTCTTGCAGGAGGGGTGAGCTTGGCTTCAAAGATTTTGATGCAATTCCATACACCCTCTATAATAGATCCTTGGCATAGGCTCTTATAGAGTGTATAGAATAACATCAAGATAGAATGAAGTGGGCCGTGTGCTTGTCTGCCACCTAAGTGGTATAAAAAAAGGTACGTAAACATTTCAGAGATAGTATTTATCTAGTTTAGAAAGATGCGCAACAGAACCGGCACTATTATTTTCTACATAATTTGTCTAAGGATCTTTACTTTTCGTATATAAACATATTTGTCCTCATATAAAATGCTACACACCGCGAACCACGTGTTTTAGAATATCTCTATAAAAACACGCAATGAGATGAGATGGCAAGGTCATTCACTGACAAAGTATTACGTGTTAAATAAAATCTCACGACTCGGGAGCATCAAATTCGAGATTAAGTGATCTTAGGTGGATTTGCTTATGCTGTGTTTACTAGTCGAATTAGGCAATCGTCGATCTATGAGTTAAAAAATCTTGCAAGTCAGCTAGGACAAGTATGTAAAAAGATGAGGGTATGTGGAGAATTGGTGATTTAAGATAGGGACCAAAGTCAATGATATCTGGAAGTCGGTATATCTATTGTTTAACGGATCAGGCTCTGGTGTTTTCCTCTTTTGGGAAGTCATTCAGGCGGCAATCGCTTCCATAAAAACCAAGGTAAGTAAAATCAAGAGACAGGAGAGCGGACTCCAGTCTTCAAAGTGTCAATTTGGACCAACGCTGCAGCGGTAATGATGTAGGCGGCAAAGATAGAAAAAAATACCAAACATTGTTGTTTTTAAATCAAAGGTACACTAGGAAGAATCCGTGTTTTTACAGACGACGCGAGCAGACTACGCACATTGAAGAGAAGGTTGTCCATTACTGCAGGCAGACACGTTTGTCATAGTAAATGCGTCCGTGTTTACGTCCGTGAAACCTCGCATCGTAGAAACCCGGCGCATAAGGTAGATTTCACACACACATTTCACGCAGTTTACATGGTGGCAAGCGGTAATCGTGTCTTACAAACCATCGAAAGTGGATGAAAGTGGGAGGACAAACGGATAGGGAGGGTGGAGGGTGGTAAAAGGGTTTTGGCAATCTCATAAGCCCTAAGTAATCAGCATATTGCTAAGTTCTCAAAGTAGATAACGTGAGGGTAGAACACGGTCGTGCTGGTACATAATCACGCTGGGAAATACATGAAACTGGTCTACTGTATGTTTTAGGACTTCGTGAAAGTTTAAGACAATGTTTAGATTTTTGAACGTTTTTTGCCCAATCACGTTTAAATCTTGGAATAGATTTGGATGAAAATTGACACATACCTAGATAGAGGATTGGCACAGACTGGGATTAATCTATATTATATTGAAGAGGTCAAGTTTTTATTACGAAGTTATGGGAGCTAATCTCTGGAGCTTTTGAACCGATTTTGTAAACTCTTGTACCAATAGAAATTGCACATTATTTTGTGAGTTTCATAGGCTATAATATCATCACGCTATCGAAGATGGTCAGCAGCGGGAACGGAATCAGAAGTCCACGTCCAAGTCTCGATCTTTGACACCACACCCCGCAAAGTTTGAATCCAATTTGCAAGTCTAGGAAACACACAAACAACGACAGACAACACAAGTGTCTCACCAGTCCCACTACGCATAAACAACAAAGAAATCCGTCAGACGGGAACGATTACAATAACATAATATGTATTTCTATTACACAACAATATATCACTACAATAGTCTGAGAGCTGGGCTCTTATTATGCTTGACGAACCGTAAACTACGCGCGTCCGTATAAGCCGACACATTCAAGTACAGCTTCACGCCACGCCAGTTCTATCTTCTAGGATAGCCAATTAAAATCCACCGTCTGCTCAAGTTACGATAGCGTTTAAAACAAATTGTCAAGTAAAATAATGCGCCTGATAAGTAATAAAATAACAGTGTAAATAAAACTTGCTTTATCGGACATTTTGGTCGGTCGGTCGTTACTCCTACTCTTCGAATGTTAAGGCTTTGCGGACGTAGTTGCGCACACAATGCAATATTTAAACAAGTATTCATAATATGAAGACGGAATTGAAATGAAAACACGGTGTCGGGTGTACGTAGGTTGTGATAATTGTGTGTTCAGTCAGCTACTGAAGTCTTTCTTCGTGCCATTCGTGGTTGTATACAAAGCCTGCAAAATGGAGCTCGGGGGCGCTAGTTTCTACATTATCTGTTCCTAGTATTATCTGTTCTGCTGTTAGTTCTTTCACGGTACTATTTGTAGTATTTTGGTGCTTGGAGCGCTGATGCATCACAAGGTGGCCACCCTAAACCTACATCTGGGTATCAAGTCCCAGGCGCCGTCACAGTGTTCCTCTCTGTACCACGCCATGGACCCGGCGAACGTACGGTGATCCATGGAATGCTGAGAACCGGATCTCTACTATTTCTAATTTTTAGATGGTTATTGTTCCGTACTGTAATTTTTGGACAGTCTATGTGTAAAATATTCGCATAAAATTTGAATATATGTAAAAATAAACTTACATGTAAGTAGTCTTTAAATCTTTTATAACATAATATTGTAATTGTAGCCGACTGTACAATTCGATGGCAAATGACAAGAGGCGAGACGGTAATTTGAGAAGTGAAAATGGTCTTGTTTTAAAAGTATTTAATGAAATTGTATGTATGCAGTGAAATATTTTGCTGCTTAATTATTCGTTTCTTGTCGTAAATAAATTTATTCGTGTTTAGAATAAGTTAGTTTTTAGTAATATTTCAACACAATGTAAATGTTATTATGAAATAAATGAAATTGAAGCTATGAGCCATTGAAATGTTTGTTTTGGGTGAATCGCAGAACCCATAATGCTTTTGCCGCAGCGCCTTCGGTCAGGTGGGGCCTGTCACCATTGCAAAGCTTGTGCCCTATTCTATTCAGCTGCTGTTTTTTTATAACAATTCGGGTTATATTAGAAAAAAATATATGTAAAAACCACTTTTTAAGTCTCAAATCGCGCTAGAAGCCAAAATATGACATAGCCATATTAGTTACGAGATAAGACATGATATGATACGATAACCCGAAAGATAAAAGTGACGTTCGATAAGCTTATCTAATGCTCCTGTTCTGAATTTACTCATGTCTGTTGAACCTTCGCTAAAGGTGTTCTGGGCAAACGCCAGACGTTAGACTAAAGCCTGCTGCATACCTGACGGGTTTTTGCACGAACGGGGTGGGAACTTTTGGAAATATCGTTTCATATAAAATGTATGCGGGACTGTACATATGTCACGGTGGACGGGAAGGGAATGTGACTCGTGCGGGGCGGGAAAGATCTCGAGTCAGTTACCGCCTGTTTACCACATAATTAATCATTATAATCCATACTAATATTATAAATGCGAAAGTAACTCTGTCTGTCTGTCTGTCTGTCTGTCTGTCTGTCTGTCTGTCTGTATGTTACGCTTTCACGCCTCAACCACTGAACCGATTTTGATGAAATTTGGTACAGGGGTAGATTAAACCATGAGAAAGGACATAGGCTATGTTTGGTCGCGATAACCGACATCCACGCGGGCGGAGCCGCGGGCAAAAGCTAGTTCATTATAATATCATTTAATTTCAGGTTTATTCTAGATTTATTAGTAGTATAGGATAAATTATCAAATCTTATCTCATTCATTTCATTATGAATAAAAATATTGAGTGTATTTTTGGGTAAGAAACGTCTGTTCTATTTTTATACTCGTATTTATTCGACCTCGTGAAAGTCTCAACAACTACAATATTAATATATCCGCAGTACGGTTGGGTTTTATCCTACAACAGATATGAGGACCGGTTGCTTGACGTCACGACAGTTTTAAAGTCAAAGCAATTTTTGATCTCGTTTACAGATAAGCTCTAGTTACGAAGGCACATGAAGGCAAAACTTACGCGGTAAGGTAATCAAACCAATGCACAACCTCACCTCGTTTCTACTTTAATTTACATTCTACCTTAAGGGGAACATACAAATTCCGAGTTGTACCGACTGACGCGTTGCGACTGAAACGAGAATTACAGAAAGAAAAAAGAAAATAATTTGGGTAATTCAGAACACACAATAAAAAATCTACATAAAAATCTTAAAATCCAATTCTGAATATTAAATTGAGCACACCTAAACATGGTTGTCATATCTGTTCAAATTGCACATGCATTGTTTTGCATCTACTAAGTATGTGCTGTTCTGGGTGACACTCGCATGACAGCATCAGAATTGAATTTCATCAATACAAGGTAGCTTAGTGGTATGGGTAATGGACTGCTGAGACGAGGTCTCGGGTTCGATTCCAGGTTTACCGTGGCACACACCAATGACTTTTCGATGCTTTTCGAAGTTATGTGTGTATTTATCGCAGGTTTATAAGTGCCCGGTTAATGGCAATAGGCTCGCCACCTATTACATTGGGACCTAAACATAAACTGGCGAAATGTGGGTGCTAGCACCTCTGCCTACCCCTTCGGGGAATACAGGCGTGAGTTTATGTTATGTTATGTTATGTTAAATATTATATATGCGAAAGTAACTCTGTCTGTCCGTCTGTATGTTAGCCGACAACCTGGATTAACATAAAGGTTATGTTTGGTCGCGATAACCGACATCCACGCGGGCGGAGTCTCGGGCCAAACCTAGTCCTAAATAACGCACAAACGGTATCTACCGTACTCTTAATTCTGAGGCATCTGAATAAATGAAAAGTAACACCAACCACGTTAGCGCACGTGGCGCAAATTTCACTCGCAGTTCCCCTACTTATATCTATTTCGAGAAGCATATCCAATATTATCATACTTTTAGCCGTCTACCGAGACGTGGTTCGCGCAGCGTGACTGTCAAGGCTGAAGATAAATTCCGATTAGATTGAGAGATTCGAGACCTCTTGATAGATTGTTGAAGAAATTAAACTTTACGATTTACATTGCTCCAGTCTTTATGAAAATAGATGTTGGCCAAATTAAGATGTATTGCGTCTTGCGTCTGGAGGTTCTGTGTGAATTTTCCTTAGCAACATCGCATTATTTAGTTGTGTTCGGAACTCGAGACGACTTATCAAGGACATCAGCAATGGCAGGAATATCCTTGATAAGTCGGCTAGAGTTTCGACGCTCTGGGATTATCAATATAATGGCTTATTAGCGATTATTTCTTAGTGACTTGACTGATCATCCATGTCAGTGGTTTTCAATAAAGGTAACAAAACAAATCAACAAAATAAATAGCCAAACATCTCAAGATTCTCATAACGTATTAAGTTATGTATTGTCATGTACGCTAAGTGGTAGAGGACTTTCACTTGTAACTATAGGAATACCTATAAAAAATGTACGCAGATAACTAATTACAGTACATCCGTATCAACTGGAATCTTTTTTTAACGTTTTGGATTTCGGAATAGGAGTAGAATCAAGTTGAAAGAGTGAAGTACGAAACTGCACGTTAGTAGGCGTTGATGATACTTAACGTCAATACATTAATTTGACACCATTCAGCTGATCTGATGCTGAAGCAGAATGTAGACAGTAGGTACTGTTACGGGATATTTACCATGTATTATATTTTTCCAAGGATCCGATATTTCGGCGCTGTTTCAATCGCCATGATCACGGATGCACTGATGACCGCCGTTTCAACCGTGCATCCGTGGCGCTTGAAACAGCGCCGAAATATCGGATCCTCAGAAAAATATAATACATGGTAAATATCCCGGCGAGTGTTTTACTATGAATGTAAATGACCATGTCAATCTCAAATCATAGAATGTAGACAGTAGTACTCTTCAACGGCTACTAGTGTCCTCCTTGAACTTTTTTACCCAGTTCTAGGTCTAAAGCTTTTCTATTCGTAGAATTTAGCCAGTAATTTCTTCATTATATTCTGTCAGTTGTTGTTATTTTCATTCTGAGCATCGCCGATTGATAAGCGCCGCGATGTCGTTCATTCAACTTTAAAGAAACTACGACTTAAAACGGGTACATTTACTGGATCTGTTTACTATCAAATTATATCTAAGTGGCAAATTTCTCCGCGCATTAAAATTAATATCATTGTAATGATAAGATTAGAGAACTTATAATTAATTGGTCACAGGATTTATACCTAAACTTAGTTCAAACCCGCTACCTTGGTATACCATTAACATGAGCATACATAAGAATCGATTAAGATAGGAAAAATTTAATCTGTGTACCTATTGCATGTGTTGATTTTTAATGATAAATAATGAGATGTATTCAATGTAAAATTTTGTACGCCAGAACCGGCAGAATATGAGATCTGAACATTATGTACCTAAACACCATTTTGTACCATATTCAACGAATAAAGACTTTGACTTTGACTTTGACTTTGACTTTGACTTTGACAAGAGTGATTCGAACCCGTGATCTTTTTTTTTTTACAGACAAAATACTTTAACCACTGAGCCCCCGAACCATGCCTGAATCCATCCAAATTTGACTATATTGTGTTTTTGGGGCGATGGTGGTCGGTGGCGGGTCGGGAGAAACTTATCTAATGGGTACATAATTTTAATTTTCGAAACTACGCGAATTCTACAACTTTTTTCCTGTGAAATAATAAACAAGAAATACACAATGTTACATATACATAATACATGAGGTATGCAACACAACGGGATAATTAGTTTTTTTGAATCATCCATACCAAGTGAATTTGTATTTTCCTAAACTACCCTCAGTACAAACAAAACAACACAAAATCAATTGTTATGTTATGACTTATGACGTATCAGGTGTGGTTTGTAATCTAATCAGATGGCAGAGTGATTACAGTCTGACCACAACAGAGAGATTGTGAATATTGTGATTATATACTATTACTTATTCTGCTATCATAACAGAATACGTCATAACAAAAATCAACGGTCATGCAATAATTACTTATGTAAATAGACTAAATAGGGTATGATTGTATGAAACGGGGTATGGATTTCAAAAACCTTTACGGAATTAGAAATTTATAATGAGTACAGTCAGCAAAACAGGTGAGTGTGTACCTTCCTTTACGTTACGCGCAACTCTATATATGAAAAAGTGTACCTTTACTCCTTCGCCGATTTTGCATAAGAAAAACAACATTTTGCTATATCGGTGGGAGGTCATCGGCATTAATCGTGCTCCGTCCGTACCGTCGTAAGCAAAATTTTTTTTAACTAAAATGTGGGTAGCCTGACATAATAAGGCAAGGGGCACGATACGTGATATTTGATAAATAGCTACTTAAAGCACCTCCACACCATCATCGGTCAACTTGAGCGTATATGGTAGATATACGTATACCCCTGTCACCTTAGAGTGAAGTGAACTCTACCTAATTAATTGATTGGGTCCACTATGTATCAATAATATCACCCGAGGGCCGAGACCCGTGGCCAATAATTTCATGTTTTTTTTTTTCGTATTTATTACGAACTTATAGAATTAAATTACCTATGCTGTAGGTTCATTTTAACGAGTGAGAATCGGTGTTAGAAATAAGAGCATTAGGTTATGGCTGCATTTGAGGATGATGGTCTGATAAACACATATGTGTGAATAACATCGCTCATTCAAAGATGAAGCGATTTGAAGTCTGCTTTTGAAAATTACAGTTTTTAGGATTTTTGACATAAGTATTAGCACGCTTGAGGACGCTTTATCGACCTAAAGGCTTTTAACCTTACCAAGTTATCATTGAAAGTATAGGTTTATAAAGCAAATATATGCTTTCTTGAGAAATGAATACTGTTTATAGTACTTGTTCATAGGTCTATTAGGCAAATTTTCTTATTAAGAAAACGTCTGCATTGGATAAACGCTGCTTTCGATAATCTCTTGATAAAAATTATTCCACATTAAACTCTAAATTATAATATCAAGGTCGAACTTCACCAGTGATGAAATTCATTGCGTAAAACCAGCGTAAAATGTGATAACGCAGTTTTTGCACTGGTGAAATCCGACTAAGCAGTTTATTGTGGTACTGCGATTACGTCAGTGTCATTGGATGACCGACATGAGTAGATGCTAATTATACCCAAATCGAACGAAATTAATCACAAGTATGAAAGATACTATTTTATATATGCTAATTATGTACTTCGTTGTGTTTTTGGTATTGCATCTTCCTGAGATATGAATATTCTGAATTTATGGAGACTAAATTTAGTCTTAATTTATTCTGAATTTCCCCCTTTTCAGGAGCATAAAATGTTATCTTCACCAGCATCTCCGTAATATATTTTAAAATGATTTATATTAGTTCAGGTGTTGACAAATACAAGTTATCTGATAACTTTATCATTCATAGACGCCATACCTTAATACCAACTCAATTACATAATAAACCGAAAGAGGGTGTGTGTAGACGTAAAATAAACATTACTACCATGTTTACACTACTTTATCAGCTCAACGAAATTCGATCACGGGTCAGGATTCTCGATCCCTACGCTCTGGATGAAATACTATCCCAGAAACCCCTTCCCTTGGGAAAATCTTGTTGAAAGATTCACGCCGTATCTTGTCGGTGCGATAAAATCTCAATATACAGAACGGTAAGCCTTGATATGTAGTTACTAGTAACGTATCTATACAGTTCAATCGTTGGTTACGCACTCTCGACGTAGTTATCTATACGATATCGTTATCTCGCATTATTCTGAAACTACGCACACGATATAATGTAAGACAAACAGACGAAGATAACGATTTGGGGTGCAGAGTGCTGCATATCGTTATTTAATAGTCATGTGTAACGATTCGACTGGTTAAAATTTTTGTTAGCAGTAGCACAGTAGTATGGGGATGTAGTGCCATGGGGCAAGAATATTTCCCTAACACCAGTAGTGTCATTGCCACCTGTAAGGTAGAAGTGATATATCTTGCCATTGTACGTTTCAGTGTAGAAAAATTGAATATATAATTATATTTAAGATATTCCGAGGCAAATAATGAACTTAATGATATATTTTATAATATATTTAATACATTGTGGTACTATAATATAATACTACTGTATTATAATGTGGACAATAGATGGAAAGCTTTTTTAAATATCTCTTTCTTTAATTTCGATCACCAAAAAACGAGGACGCGCGTGGGTATTTCATGATCATGGTCGTCCATATGCTTGTAACTATTGGCAAGTACTGGGTGAATTTATAATCGCCGGGAAGTATTAATTTAGCGTAAAAATTTTTTTTTTTACAATCCCAACTCTCTACATAGGTGATTTTGCTATCGGTACTGCCCAAAATCTTTCGCTCCACAACGACTATAAAATCAAAGTATATAGTCAAGAACCTGATGTTCACATTTACGAGATTTGCAAAGTCATGTTATGTAGGATAATATAGATACTATACAGTCGTATTATTTAGGTAGACTCAAGTCGGTTCTTCGTTTTTTGCAGACTATGTACTTATAATAAGAAAGCGGATAGCACATAAATGTTCAAGGACTTATATTTTATAGGTTGTCGCAGTCATTCGTGAATCGTTTAGTTATTTCAAGCCGAAATATTGTAAAACACGCACGTACAGAATTTACGACTGTTATTCGAATTCAAATAAAAATCGCGATTTGGGTTCATATTGAAATTCTGTGTGTTTTTTAAATAAAATTCTATTGAAAGAAAACTTTCAATTAAATTTTCGTTCACTTTCAGATGTCTATCCGTTAGAATTTTATTTGCATTTGAATCCTACCTACTATGCCTTTGCGCTATGTATGTCTAAGACGCAGTTCAACTAGCTCGCTTTATGACTAGTCTAAAGGATAAGTAGGCATAACGCTAATTAGACCTACTGCGATATAGGTTAGAACAGAGGAAGACAAAAAGAGTCATAGACCTACTGCATTACAGTTCAACAGCGAGGAAAGGAAGGCGATCAGAGAGTAAAACACTAGTCCTTTAAAAATTATGTTATATTGAAAACTAAACTTAAATGAATGACCAGTAGTAGTAGGTATACTTATAGGATTTGCTTGCTAGGACATGCTAATTTACTAGGACATTTAGACTTATCGCGAGCTAGGTGAACTGAGATTTAGGCATTTGTCGAAATAGTCGTTATGCGAAATTGGCAAATAGCGTTATAGGTATATGTCCACTTAGGCTAAAAGCTATTGAAAAAGACATTTAGACATTACGCGAGCTAGGTGGACTGCGACTTAGACATACATAGCGCAAAGGCTACTATCGCATGTAGGGATTCATAAGGAGCAAAACAAACAATGTTCTTTGTATAAAATCAAACAATTATTCAAATCAAATAGGTAATTACTAATTAGTAATAACAATTATGGCAATGAAAAAGAAAAACAACAAACAAAGATTCATTCAAGAAACGGAAATTGATTTAATAAGAGCTGTCTAGAAAAACACCGTAAATTATTATCTTTGACATATTCCCTTTGAAATCAATTGTTTTCCTCTTGTTGGCCTTGAAAGGCGACGATTCGATTTAAGGTACGGAAACAAGCACTTTCTCGAACATATTTGCCTCAATATTCATAAAACTTATGAAATATTCAAGAAGCATTAACCGCATTTTATTCGGCAACTGCAGCAATGACCATTCGTCGAAATGCGAGTTCTCTTAGATATAAACAAGGTACCGTTATCTTGACATTTTAACGTTGAGGAATTCACACCAACGCTACAAAGAAAGTTAACAGCTGTTTTAATTGTTTCAAATTACGCCTAAAACTGTAAATAACCTTTGTTTTTTATCTTTCAAACATCGGAAAGGGCCCCTTATACCGACATTCGTGTCACAAGTTTTAGGATCAGCTTGAGAGTTCTCTCGGACCCGACACCCACGCGTTTTATTTCGTGGAAAGTTAAGTATTTTCAGTGCTGTTTATCATTCAAATGAATATAATTATTCATTCATTATCATCATCATTCATTATATAATTATATTTATGTATTTTGACATTCTAAGGCCCGTATAACGTTTTCCAGAACAACACTCAGATGTAATCGACTCTCACGATGACATTACAATTGGCATCTAGAATATAATCTGCTCTCAGATGTAGTTATAAATCGAGATTCGGGACTGAGTATAGTTCTGCAATACGAGCCTAAATCTGTAGCTAGGCAACCATCAATCAGTGTAAGCAAAAACAATATTTATATATCTACATAAAATTATCACAAGAAAAGGAAATATAGAGGTCTAAAAGGTCGTGTTTATTTAGGAACCAGACTTGCAACGATCCGTATCACTATAGCGAAAAGTAAACAACATGGAGAAAATATTTTATCGATAACACTCAAGTATTATGTCTGCATAATAAACAATACGCGACCTTCTGCGAAAACATACCTTTCGAAAAAGTAATATACTAATGATTGTTTCGGATATAAGAAAAGCAATATTATTTGTAATACGATCCTGGATGTTTTTCATACAAGTACGTCATGTTTTCTATAATTACTGGCAAATGATTTTGAACGAAACAAGAATTTTTAGGAACGTGAGACGAAAACTTGGGACGAAACAGGAATAAATAGATTTTGATAGTGGCGGATGAAAGGTCACAGAAAGATTGTAAAGTGTATTATAGAAATAACAAAGTAATTCATCAGACTCTCTGCTCCGAATGAGATTTCACTCGACATCGTATAATACAGAACAGAGTTCTCTCGACCGGCTTCTTCCGATCTCTACCCACAAAACTCGACCAAAAACAAAACACGAACATTTTTTTCCAATCTCTAGCCACAGTCATTCCACATTCTACCCACAAAAATAAATTTCATTATTTTTTCCATATTCTACCCAAAACATATTTCGATCTCAACCCTCTGTCATTTACCATCAACTTATAACTATATAGGTACAGACAGAAAATAACTTCGGTTAATAGAAAACTTCAACATATAAAATATTAGCTATTGCCCGCAGCTCCACTCGCATGTGTTGGTTCCCAGTGGAGTAGAATAGGACCACCCCAGCTTTTCCTGTGGGCGTCTTAAAAGGCGACTATGGAATAGGACTGTTTTCCATCCGACAGTAAACGCACAGCCCAAGACAGGGCCGCTATACGGCAATAGGCTCGCCCTTTATTACGTCGTGGGACCGAAAATCATAATTGGCGAAACGTGGATGCTACCTCCCCTTCGGGGATTTACAGACGTGAGTATATGGATGAATGGGTTTCACATTTAATTTTGTTTAATGCTAAAAGCAATACATATTACGGTGGGTGTACATACACAAGTAATTAAGTGACTTATTCGTTATATCGAACACATTTCTAGAAGCTTGTACACTTCAAAGGATTGAAAATGAAACGGGGTTTAATATAGAAGAAACACCAAATTAAACAGATTATGTATATTACGTCACACTTGAGGGGTTTGATGTGTTACCACACTGCGTCACGCAATTAAAAGTTATATAATTAAGGCAAGATTTCACCTATGAATATAAAGTTAAGTCCAATTTAACCTGAATTAGCACAATTTATTCGATGAATTTCATTGAGTACAGCTTAAGAAACTCAGTTTATTTAATTCTAAACTAAGAATGTTGGTAGATGGCACCACTGTCGACCTTAAAGACGGATATAAAGAGAAGGAAAACTTGAAATGATTCAGGTGTGGCTCAATAGCTCAGTTGGAAGAGTATTCCCCCTGTAAGGGAAAGGTCGTGAGTTCAAGTCTCACTTGAGCATTTAATTTTTTCCGATGTTTTTCTAACTTAAAAGTTAGCATAATAAATGCTATAAAAATTCATTTAAACTAATTCCAAACTGATCTTCAATGGGGAATTTAGTCAAATCTTTCTAGGGTTTAAATGTTTAAATGGTCTATTCCACATTGTTTGCCCTCTTTAGCCATAGCTTCTGTCACAGAGTCTATGTGCGGATATGCTGACTGACTTGAGCAGGAATTTTATCAGTAGACCTTTTCCTCGTTTAGTAGATTACTGATATACCAACTAGTTGGGTACACAAGTGTAATTAATTATCACCATTAAATGATACTGTTTACGGTTGTAATTAAAAAACAACTTATAAAATTAAATCCCGCTTTCTTTCCTGGGTACCGGTTTCATACAACTCTTACAGCTGGTTAGTTACTTTAGCCCAATATATTTTGACCTTATTCCCGGGCTATTAATATTAATCAATAATAATCCTATCCTATCCTACCTCATCTGCAATCTTGTACGCCTGCAGACAAAGCGGACAAAGCTCTGGCGTAAAATCTTCTTTTGGAGTTGGGATGTTTGTCGGCAACCGCAGCCACATTATGGCGAACACATAATATATTATGGCGAATTTAAAATAGAAGCAGGAGTAAGTGGATCCCGTGCTCGGATGTGGCCGGGTACCACACTATTAAGATGGTGACGTAGATACTAACTTAGTGATGTACCACGCCATGACTTTCGCCCGTACATCGCTTCATGCTACTGTTGAATATCTTTCAAATGTTCTATTTCATAATCGTCTAATGCACATAAATATTGCAAATTACTTAAGAGTGCGATAGCTTGATTCATTACAAGGTCAAGGTTGATTAGAACGCACCGCTTGCGCATGATTCACAGCAACACACAAAACACTAGCCATCTCTTTTACACACCCGCTGAAATTATCAATTAGCGAGAGATAGATAATAATCAATAGTTGTGAGCAAAGCACCGACGACGATCCGTCACAAGACTGACTCGTCCGCATTCCGTGGTTCAAAATAAATCATTAACTGTAATTCCATGTTTCTTCAGCGATACATCATTTTGTGACACCAACGCAGTTACAATGGCTATGAGTGTCACATTTATCAAAACTTTTTTTTAAATTCGGTGATACAAGAAACAAACTTTAATTTTCTTCAAACTTCTTTTTTAATCTTGGACTCTTGGCCTAGCGACTGTTCAGTATGGTATGGTCATGGTTCAGTAGCTCCACAGTTCTCTGAGTAACTTCTATATGTGCTATTCCTTTCCTATAATGCTGAGCTATAAGTTATATCTCTAGGCCTAACAATTATTTCCTGTTCCAATAGTTACTTTTACGCCCATGCGAGATATTCAGAAGGAAATTCAGTAGGTATCATTTTATACAAACGCTTCACCGCTGATAACTATTCATGTGAATAATTTTATTTTAATGTGTCAATAAAAACAATAGCGATAGGTGTTATCTGATAAATATTTAAAAACAATACACCTTTCGTTGCTTTCGTAAATTTTATTCACATATTATCTGAAACATTTATTAGCTTGCGTAAGACGTGACACAAATGGTGCGACCAATTCTGTGACGCAGGCGCATCGCACTAGATTGAATGATTAAGAGGTAATTTAACATGCGAATGCTGGGAGCGGTTTGTTTGAGATCTAGAGATTCTCAAACATAATCTTTGAATAGTGGATAATAATGATACATTTTGTTTGCACTGTGTTACAATTTGTGTATGTGTGGTGTTTTGGAAATATGGTTTACCGAACTGTACAGTGCTTTACGGATGGTGAATTCCTGGTAGATTAGAAAAAACGATCAGAATGTACTTAGTCTATTGCTTATTTGGACATTGCAGAGTGTATTATTTTGTTGGATTTTAATCAATTAGGTACAAACAACAAATAATGTAAATGTGAAAATATGTGCTTCAGGTAAAGTCTCAGGAAAGAGGGTCCTATTACAGAGATGCAATATCTAATGGTGGCACTCAGCTTGATGGCGTCATCAGATGCATTTTCACACCCTGCTTAAAGGACTCAATAGGTCTTTATGGGGCCTCATCAAAAGCCCAGCTCACAAGCCGGTACATCGGTGCGCCTTGATAGGCGTGGCTCATGTGTAGACTTAGGTAGGTACTTATCAAGATTGGAGGTGCGTGTACTTCTTACCATTATCAACCCTTTATAAATACATAATGTGGTATATTAAGAACAATGTATTTAATTAAGGCGATATAATCGGATATGCCAATGCGAATAAGCCTTTCAATAAAGAGAAAAACAGGATGTTTAGCTCTGTTAGTGTTTATAAGACAATAAAATTAATACAACAATTGAGGTCGCTACTAGACACGTAATGTCAAGAAGACCATTCATTAGTCTCATTTTGAGGTCAAGCTTCGTGACATCTAAAAGTAATGAGAATGATATCCTTGCATAGTCATTCTCATTAAGCTTTTTGTTTTTAGACGAATCGTTCGGCGTAGCGGTATTTGAGCCAGATGCGTCACAATTTTACTCTAGCGTCACAATCACAATGATATGCATGAATGCTATTTGTATTGCTCTGGGTGTTATTCTGAGGGCACACCGTGATAGCGGCGGTAGGACCCATCATGGAGGACTGGCTAGAGAGGCCTCACGGGTGCCTCTCGTACCGGCTGACGCAGGTGATCACCGGACTCGGATGTTTCGGGAGTTACCTGCACCTGATCAGGGGGCCAAGTCTGCTAAGTTATGTTAACGTACAAGTTTTGACGACACCATTGATATTACAATGAGATTGACATTATGAGCGGTGCGATGAGTCGTGTCATTGTGGTCTCACAATCGTCTCATCGTTGTTTCAAAGTCGAGTTCTTTCGTTTGTTTAGCCAAGATTGCCATATCAATGAAATATTAATGTCAATTTGAAATAAATTTAAAATGCATTTAGTTTTTTAATTTCTTCCATAAAATAACTCTTAATAAACGTATTTATTGATACAAATGTACAAACGTGGCACTTTAATTCGAGAAACTATAGGTTAATTCGTGTAGTTTTGAAAATTACTTACCTAGTTATTCCCTTAATACTTATTTATGTACCTACCTGCCTATTGATTTTACAGTAATAATGATTAGACATAATTTTAAGGAAATTCAATGTAGATAAATAATGTACAAGCATGCTGCGCATTCCGAGGGGGGGGGGGGGGGGGGGCATGGGGGACATGATCCTCCTCCCTCGGCCTCTAGTCGCGCCTTTAAAGGTAGCATCAGATGGGGCAGAAAGGTCTGAAACTCCACCACCCCCTTGGAAACTGCCCCAGGAGCCGGCGAGGGCTGTTATGTCGGACTCGAACCAACTAAATCCGTACACTGTCTTGGGTCATCATTTGACCCAGGGCCACCTCTGATTTCAAGATGGCCCCCTCGGGTGTGGGATCCACGGTGCCGAGTAGGGAGGGGCGCGCCCCAGCCTGCTTCTGCTAGGATGACCGCTGAATCTGTCACCCCCTAAGCCCGAGCATAAGAAGAACGGAAGTCGTCGAACGACCTCCGACGCCTGAGTCGTATCCGCCATTCACGAGCTGTCCCATCCGGCCCTGCTCCCACGCATCCTTCTCGAACACCACTAATAAGTGGGTAAACAAGTGATGAACGGTGAACGTATGAAAGGCGACAAATAGGCCTCAAACACCTACCCATTTCTTACTATACGGGGTGCTTGGTATTCTTGAAGAATCATCTTTTCTCAAAAAAATAATGGAACAAACGCCCATCTTGAGGTCAAATGTAACAAAGCATAAACCTTGTTACATATTTTGACCTATTAAAACACAAGTGGGTTGAAAAGATATTAATTTATTTTACATTGTCCATAAACCATACTACCACCGACAATAGATTTATAACAGAGAATAGTATGTATGTTTATATTTGTACATATTACTTATTGGTACTTTCTACTCCACTATGCAACAAAATAATAAATAATCCAATAACAGAATCAGAAAACAATTAACTACATGTCTATGATAATAACCTACTATAACTTTAGGTACTAGGAATGCCTAAATACTGCATAAAATTGAATTGTTTTACATTTCGAAGACTTTTAGTAAAAAGTATCAGCAAGCATTTAATTTTTTTTAAATGAACAATAATAAATATCTTATATATACAATTATAATTAAATTCTTAGCAATGACTTCTCTAATAAAACAAAACCCTACATCCGCATGGTGATACATACAATTTTCTGAAAGTTTCTGTGCACTCTGATTAACATTAAACAATGTTATTGGCACCTTATTGTTTCTACCGACTAATTCAAACAATAATTTCTTTAAGAAAATGGTCTTATGGGCCTGTGTAGAATTTCTGTCTATAAATCAGTTGCCCAATTAGCATCAACAAAAATAACCATATAAACTTTTTAGGTAGTTTTATCACTAAGTACATTAAAAATGCTGAAGTATTTGCATGTTTTATACACTGTGCATTCATTGAGATGGCCATTGAGGAAAGCAAAGTCACATCATCCAAATGAGTTATATTCAAGTCAAGTTAACACTAATAGCACAGATGTTTAAGTTATATAATTCTTATAGAAAACAACTATTTTAATGTAGAATACTTTAGAACAGAAGAAAATGTATTTATAGTAAATCCCCTTTAGTTGGGTTTTTACCCTTTAACAAGTCTTGCTCTGTTTAACACTGAATTATCACTAGGTATTTAGTTTATTTTTAAAGACCCACTAGGTTTGTTCACTGAGTCCCATGCACTATTTTCTTGGAATGATTTCAACTCTTCTTCCATGCATAGGCACCACTCGTTCGCTTTGTACTTTTCATTAGTTCTTCTTAAGTTAAATTGTTGTCACATTTGTTCATGATAATAACCATACATGTTTTTCAATAGGCAATTTCTCACATGCTTCTCTTCGTTCACATTAAGGTACTCTTAAGATCTTCTAGTTCATTACTTGACAGATTGTTACAGAAATCCTCTGAATGTGAACTCTATGTAGAACTAGAAAAAATTATTCCATTATTTCTATTCCAACTCTGATGGAAAAATATTACTGATGATATCCTCTGTAATATCCCTTATTAGGTTGTGAGCTTGAACGTTAATATTTAATTGAATTGAAATCCGTAAGTACTAGCTTGAGATTGAGAGAAGTGATAGAATTTATTCGACACAAAACTTTAATCGAGCTCGACCAAACTTTAAACTTTAAATAATAAACAAACATGGCCGACTTTAACATTCATTTTCATTGGTGATTGCTGCAAAGTCTGCTATAACTTGAGATATATATCTTGGACGTAAAATGTACTACTATCTATACGAACAATACGTGTTTCTTAGTGAAAGAGGTCCAAGATATGTGTCACGAGGTATAAGTAGTGTTCATTCCGAAACCACACCACAACCACACTATTGTCGTTGACATAAAAATGGTAGTCTGCTAACTTAAATTCACTGTGGTAATATTATCGCAGTGGTGTGGTCTCGGTGTGGTAGACACCATCGATGTCAGTTCACGGAATATACTGCCAAAATTGCCATATCAATGAAAATCAAAAATGCAAATTTCATCAATTCAAAACGCGCTTAGTTTTTTTATTTTCTCCCTTAATTTGGCTCTTCTAAACGTAATTGATACGAATGTACAAACGTGGTAACAACTACTTAATTCACCCATAATTCACTGTAACATTGAAAATAAATAGGCTGTATGTACTTGCCACTATAAAAAACCAGTGACCTGACAAAATATGACATTACTGAGTAAAAGTAAAATTACCTAATTAATCATTTTAAGTACTATAATATATATACATAACGCAAAAGCCTCTTGATGCATCGATCTTGGTGTAAACTTGGACGAACCCAAGGATATGTTCATCAAACATGTCACAACGAGACCGATTGCCTTAATCAAGCGGATCAAATTCACGGCCCGCACCAAACTGCTGTAGCTACTGTACCTACCTATGGGAGCGGATTTACATTTTGGGTAGGAAGCAAGTTGCGCCCCTGGGCCCCACCATTGTTGACTTGGTGTCTCATGCCGGAACTACTCGGAGAACATGTTTCTCCACTGATGAGTCTGCCGCGGTCATCTATGCCACCCAGTGGCGATGACGACGACGCCACTTTCCCGAAGTCACTTGGCTAGACCAGCTGGCAGTATGAAGGCCAAGAACACCACCCCGGGATCCGACGGCATTTCAGACCGATCATGGGTTCTAGCTCTAAGGGAAGACGCTCTCCAGCCCTGACTGAGAGTGTCTCTCTTCCCAGATCCCGAAATTGTGGAAAAAGGGGAAACTGGTCCTCATCCAAAAGGAGGGAGGAGGAGAGGCGGCCCGGCGGACCCGCCCGCCACCCACCGGTCTATAGCATTCCTCGACGAAGTGTGCAAACTATTTGAAAGGGTTATTGAAAAGCACCTTGTTGAGGACCTCTCCAGAGTGTGGTTAGACCCGGCGGATAGCCCAAACGTTTTCCGCCAGAGGCACTCCACCGTGGATGCCACAATGCGCGTTTGACGAGGGAATCGGTTGCCCGGGCCTTGGAGCCGATTCCGTGGAACTCTCTCTTATTATCTATATATTAAAATCAAGTGTTCTAGATAATTCGTCTTACTGTTCATAGGATACTGTTCATGATCAGAATACGATTTCTTATATAAATAAGAAATCGTATTGTGATCATGATCAGTAAAAAATAATAAACTTTTCAGTGTATCTTTTACTCAGACACTCCCGCCAATAAACCATGACTAGGCAGCATGGTCATAGCACCTTAGCCTGTTCTGAAAGGAACAAAATAATGAAAAAAAATTACGAGATGCTCTGTGTGCTTGTCATCAAATGTCATCTTTGCTTTGTTTGTTTACATTTTAATTTTATTCTTTCAATTCGTTGTTATTATGCTAGTTGAACAATTTGTAGTTGAATTTATTCGTAACATAAAATTGATCCCAGGGAAAAGTATGTACCAATGAAGGAATCAAAATATTGCTGTGTTCTGACATGTGAAAACAATTCACAAACACGCTTAAACAATGTTTTTGTACCTAGTACCTAGCTCGGCTAAATACGAGTGATGTAAATCGCTGTGTTGGATGGCAATGACAAATATGTGAAGTACATCTTAACGTGAGTATCACTTACCAGTATTACTTTAATTTGAGAGCATTAACAGATATTGATACGCATAACCTTCAGTGTATTTAATAAGTTGACTAAGTTTCATCACCATCTAATGAACAATACAGCAGCGCATGAAATATGGACAAACAAAATTTTTATGTGTTCATCAGATTTTGATGTATTATATAGAATCCATTGCAGGCATACCCTAACCCCCTTTATTGCTTATTACCTAATGATTTGAAATGTATTTATTTGTTTCAGTTGAAAGAAAATATTGAAAATTATTAATATTGGACTACTACGACTGACTGAACCTGAGCCTAGTACATCATTTTCTTCATCTTTTCTCCTGAAAATGGATAAGGGGACAAATTATGAATTCCCAACCCAATAGATGCAACAGAGACATTCAAGTGAAGCCTAAGATAACAGACAGAACTACATGTTTTATGTCGTACAAAAAGTATAGGCCCAATGTAGAAAATGCATTTATAAAATTCATAAATGCATATTCTACATTGGGCCTATCATATTTGTTTCATTTAATGAAATTATACTTGGTGAAGAAGCACTACCTTCAATATAAGGAAGTAGTAAACTACAATTTCAAATAAAAGAATAAATAACATCATTAATGTATTTTTATTTTCCACTACCTATCTAAAATTGTTTGAGTAGGCACATAAATAATTTACGCAAAAATCTTCAGCAGAAGTTAACATAATTCATAACATATTAGTCTTCATATTGTACCCAGTACTTATGTGATACCTTTGCTCAAAAGTAGGGAAAGCTATACAAGGGTCCTTTTTGACTTGTTTGCACATACATTTACAATATAATTTGAGCTTTATATTTGTCTTGCAGTTGTATGTCTTTTACATAATTTTTCATGGTTATTTGGCTTGTTTCTCTGGATCCTTTGGCTGAGTGCTCCAGGCATAAAGGCATCAACACACAATGTTTAGATGAGTTTCACATACCTGTAATTGGTTAAATAACTTTACATTAATATTGAATGTTTAAGTAGGTTTATCGGCATTCTAGGTCCAATAACACAAGCGAGTTAAGATATGCTTCCTTTGGGTCCAGATATGAGTAGTGCCATAGTACAACAAGAATAGTGTTATGATAACACTGTGCTGAATGTTATAGAAAATTAATTTATTGATAAATATTGACAGCCTCGGTGCAAATATTTATATGCACATTGGTCTGGTTATACTTCGGAGAGCATGTTAAGCCATTGGTCCCAGTTGTCATACAAACATCTATGGCATTCATTATGGGTAGTTGGAGCTCATAAGTCTGACCCCAGACTCCAAGTTCAAAAGCTTCAATGCGACTGGGATTAACGCTAGGATGAAAAAGATTATTTATTTACTAAATATGAACCTAATTAATAAGCTATTGATTGATGAATTAATAAATACATGAATATAAATACTTATAATATTAATATAAAATAGTACTTACTTAATGAAAATAGGCCAGTACAGGCACTGATCTAAGTACTAACATAGGTACTCTGTCATCACATACTGGGATATATATAATATTCAATCGAGTGCTTACTTACATATAGGTAGGTACATATTAAATATCATACTAATATGTAGTAAAGTATATATTATATCTATACCTACTAATAGTTAGTTTAAATATAGTAAGTAACTAGTATATAATATGAATACTTAGGTAGGTATGTTAATTAATCACTTGGTATTAATGTCATTCTTAATATATAATTTTCTGCTCTGATGGAATAATATTTTAAAATCCTCTGCAATTTCTCTCGCGTGGGCTTTTTGTGAGCATAAAATATGTTGTAGTAAATTCCGCTTTAGGCAGGCGTATATCGAAAACATTACTACGCCTCAAAATATCATATCACAAGCACGGTGGCGATTTCTGACACATTCGCGTCGAAGATCTTCGTCATAGGTAGCTTCTAGCATTTGCCACCGTAAGTATTTAAGTTTTGAAGGTAAACATTGTTTAGCTAGACCTAAACACAACGTGAACACATAGGAAAAAGGTGTGGCTGCATTGTGGCGTTAGAATCTCTTCAGTACGGTGGAATTTCTACTTTGACAGTTGTCAAATAATAGTAGACTACCATTATGCAAACTATTACGAACATATTGAAACACTATTAAGTTAGCAGACTACCAATTTGTATTTTGACAACAATTCGTGACCACGTGACCTGTAAAAGTGAGAAATTACTCGATCACAAGACCACACTGACGCGATTCTCACGTCGACCACTGACAAGCGATCGATCTTATATTTTAGCGGACTACGAAATGGGTAAAATTATGTCGACACCATACCATTGCGACTCTATTACAACGAATTTTATTAGCAGACTTGGCCCCCAGGAAGGAGCCAACGCCTGAGTGTCATCACTGTGATGCAAGTAAGGATACGGGGCTGCATACGCTGACCGAATCCCCGGCGTAGGGGAAACCGAGGCGGGTACTTGTGGCAGCCCTGGGGGTGGGCGTTCTATCGCTCACAGTGATGGTACAGAGCGCGAGCGCGTGGACTGCCGCTCATTCTGTGAGCAAGTAATGCTCGAGGAGGTGGGGGAGCGGGGCCGGAGGAGACTTAGGTCTCTTCCGGCCCTCATAATCCACAATGCGCGTAGACGACTCTGCTGTCGGAAATTGTTAAACGACCTCCGTCCTCCATGAGCGCAGACCCGGGGATGACAGGTGGAACCGCCTGTCACCCTAGCAGAAGCAGGCTGAGACTCCCTTTTCTGGGGAAAGATGGAGACGCCGTAGTCCCACACCCGATGGGGCCTTCAATGACCCTGGGTCAGCTGGGATGCGCGAGGGATATGCCAGAGGCTACCTCACCCCAGGCAACTAATGGCCCTAGACGGCCATGCGGTTTTGGTCGGTTCAAGTCCGACATAACCACCCCCTTTGGCTCCGTCGGACCCCCCGTCCGAGTGGATTTCCGCAAGATAAAAAAAGGTGTTATTATGTAGGTATATATATTTTTATGCATTAATTGATATGTACAATAATTATTAAATAATTCAAGAGTGTTTAACGCAAAGCATTCAAAAAGAAATAGTGCCAGGTATCATGAAAATTCAGAAAGTTTTTCAAAAGATTTTTACATTTGTTATGACATGACGCATTTCGATAATTTTGATTTGTATATCTAATTATAGGCAGGTATTAAACACCAAGAAGAAAATTCATATTAATTGCTAAATGTTCATAAATAGAAGTAATTGAAAATATACATATATGTACATTATACATGTACACATTCTAGAGCTGTTCAAGTTTCCTTATTCAATTTACGTGCGGAAGTTCTCAGAATCTTGCAGCAAGATTCTTGTAATGTTCCGAATACATTACAAAAGTCTAATAAAAATCATTCAGGTGAACGAACGTCGCGTCGCGTCCGTCCCACAGGGTCATTCATCAACTCGCGGGCAATAAACTTGCGGGAAACCGCGGGTTGGCATTTTTGAATTTTATTTTATTTTGCTGTCGTCAACTCGCGTGAATATTAAAGTACAGTCAGAAAAATGGATTGAAATCAAAAATCTATACTAATATTATAAAGCTGAAGAGTTTGTTTGTTTGTTTGTTTGTTTGTTTGAACGCGCTAATCTCAGGAACTACTGGCTCGAATTGAAAAATTATTTTTGTGTTGAATAGACCATTTATCGAAGAAGGCTTTAGGCTATATAACATCACGCTGCAACTAACAGGAGCGAAGAAACAATGAAAAATGTGGAAAAAACGGGGAAATTATTCATATTTGAGGGCTTCCGTTGCGTGCGCTGCGAAAACGGTTCAATATACCAAAAACATATGTATGAAAGAATTATTCCTCTTGAAATGATCTAAAAAAATGTCCGCGACAGTATATGTCTATCTTTTAAGATTAAATCACTAGAACCGTTTTTATGGTAATCAAATTTGGTCGAAATTAATGCATTATTACCAATTATTTGTTAGAGTTGTATCAACATAATAATATTAATCTTTATCCAAATAAATGTGTTGTTGATTAAGAGTATTTAATTGTAAACAAAATTGTCTTTGACATTACTTAATTTCAATGAACACCTTAGAAGATATTACAATTTAAAAATAACTCCGATATAACACGCGCCGCATGATGTGCAAAACCTGACGCTGCGCCTGGCCGGCGGGCGAGGAGAGGCGTTGCTTGCGGGCGACGCGGAGGGATCATGTCGGGAGCTCCGTGGGCGTATGGGGCGCGAATCGAAATGCTTTCCGTTCTCAAAATAATTAGGAGAATTTGATACAGCTAATTGATTCTAATTTCTAAGGCGAAACGAAGTTTGCCGGGACAGCTAGTTTAATATAAAACCAACTTTTATACTCGCGCATTTATACACCAGCTTTGGTTAAAGTAACTGTTTACTTTTTTATATTCATTTATCTTAGATTTCGATATAGAGGTGCAAAATGAGGTGAGGGGGAGTCGGCCAATGATGCATAAAACATGCTATTTGTTATGGTTATGACAACGATGTCATATGAATGAAACCTCGTAGGAATATCGTCTTTTTCTTGTAGTGATTAAATTTTATTGTAGGAAAAGACAAAGTACATTTTAAGCTAATGAAAAATAAGCTTAAATATTGATAAGAACAAAATAGGATAAAACTAGGGGTAAAAAGTAATAGTGGAGTTAATTTTTTATACATTTAAGATTTCGTGTAGTAAAAATTTGGATTTTTTTGTGTTTTTATGTATTGTGGAGATAAGTTTATATTTTTATATCACAGTGGCAGACAAGCGCAGGGCCTTTTTCTATCGTGTGAAAAATCCCCACAGAGCCGGTGGAGGCGGTTATGTCGGACTCAAACCGACCAAAACGCACGCCGTCTTGGGTCCTTGGTTGCCGGAGGTGAAATTGCCGAAAGCATATCTCTCGCACCCCGGCAGACCCAAGACATCTCATTCGAGGATACTAAGGTCCCCACAACCCGAAGAAGAACCCTTCGGATTGTGGGGACCTTAGTGTCCCCATCTAGCCCCGGGTACGGGGAGGCGCACTTTGCGCCGCTGCCGCGGCCCGCTTCTGCTAGGATGACAGGCGGCTCCACCGGTCACCCCCAGGCCAGCGCTCATGGAGGACGGAAATCGTTATGCGACCTCCGACGTCCGGTTCGCCTTCGCTCTTCGCGGGCTTCTCGGGCCCGGAGTCTAGTCCGGACCCGACCGACCGCCTCCTTCTCGAGCATTACTTGCTCGCAGAAGGAGGCGGCCGCACCCCAAGCGTTCGTACCATCGCTGTGAGCAATGTGGCGAGTGTGAGGACTCCCACCCCCAGAGCTGCCACTACGACCCGCCTCGGCGTGTCCCACGGCGGGCACTCGGTCAGCGTGTGCAGCTCTGTATCCTCGCTCGCATCACAGTGATGGCACTCGGACGTTGGCTCCTTCCGGATCCAACACAGGTAACTCCGTTAATCACCTGCGTCAGCCGGTACGAGAAGCTGCCGTGGGCCTCTCTAGCCATTCCTCTATGATGGGTCTTATCGCCGATATTACGGCATGTCCTGCGCTTGGTCGCCCAAGTCGCAGCTCCTTCTCAGCTACCATATCCCAGTGGAGCTGGGACCTCATGGCCTGAATTTCTTCAGGCTCGGGTTCCCGTCCCTGCTCCCGCGCCTCCTTTCGATACCGATGTAGCATCGAAAGGGCTCTCGCATCCAGGTTCCACGGTAGGGATCCGGCAAGGAGACTCGCCGCCTCCAAGGATATCGTGCGGTCCCCCTAATGGCCCTGCTGGCCATTGCACGCTGCGGCCCACCCAGCAGACGCGCATTGTAGACTGTCAGGGTCTCTGCCCATATCGGGCACCCATATAGGGCCAAGGACCGCACGACTCCCGCATAGAATCTCCTGTAGGAGTCATCCAGCCCCCTCATGTTGGGCAGCAGCCGCCCCAAAGCGGCAGCTGTGTTCTTCAATTTGGGGGCCAGTCGTCGGAAATGCTCCCCAGGTATTTCATCTGGGGCTGGATGCCGATGGAAATGTCTCCCACTATGAGGCTGGAATCCTCCGGTGGCACGCTCCGAAGCCCACGAAAGAACATGACCTCGGTTTTATGCGGAGCCACCTCGAGACCCAGCTGCCGGATCCGCTCCACGACTTGGGCAACCGCGGTCGTGGCCTTCAGCGTCACTTTGCGGTAGGAAGCCCCGCACGCCGTCACCAGCGTGTCGTCCGCATAACACGTGACGGCGGCACCGTCCGCGAGCCTACCTGATAGAACATGTTTATAATTATTTTACATTTTGCTTAGTTATAATACCTATACAAATAAATAAAATTGGAGTGTCTGTTTATAACGTTAAAATAATAGCTTTTTAACTGGAAGTGTAAAGTCGACAGACGGATAGACAGAGTTACTTTCGGAGAGTTACTTTTTTGGAAATTTTGTCAATCTGTCGGTCTGATATTCTATTTGTTTGCTAAGTAAAGTGACTTAGTCGATTTTGAGAGGACTTTTATTGTTATTAATTGAAAGGTAATTCTCGTAACAAGAATCTGTTCAAAATCTAATCCCGATCTAATCTCCCAAATGTCTACCATTAACGAGAATACCATTATTCACGTTACACACTTTTCAAGATCGAACGTTGACTGTAATGTTATTATATTGAACTAACATTTGAAAATGTGCAAATCGATCAAAAAATGGTACCTACTCTGCTAAACTTTGTAACTGATCTATTAATTATTCTAATCGATTACATAATAATTAAAGATGGATTTTTCTGATTCGAACTTCCATTCTGTACGCTAGTACTATTACCTTTTCTGTAATATTACTTTGATCCTTTTTCGTAGTATGTCCATACCACGACAGTCACTCGCTTTTCTTTTTTCATTCCTTGATACCACTTACAAACTTCTTCTATTATACTTTAATCTATAACATAGCCTAAAATATCTTATAAAGTACCTACATTTTAAATAGGTACCAAACTATATTAAATTTATTACAAAGTTTTCGTAACTGACTGTACACAAATACGTCACTTTTGACAATCGCGCGAGTTGACGACACGAAAATAATCAAAAATTGAAAGTTGCCAACTCGCGGTTTCCCGCAAGTTTATTGCCCGCGAGTTGATGAATGACTCGTCCCACATTGCTCCACTTCGTGTCCTTGTCAAACATTTTTTGTAATGATTATATTTTACATAAATTTATTTATGTACCTTTTATTCTAAGACTAGCTGTGTTTTTGACTTCGTCCGTATGGAATTAAGGGGGTTTTAATTTATTGGGTTTATTTTCTTTTGCGAATTTTTCTTCTAAAATAAAAGTACCCTAGAAGTTAGGCTTATTTTTTCAGTTTATCTGCCAAAATCGGCCTAGTGCCTAGTCATTTCGGAACAAACAAACAGAAAGACTAGACACATACAAAAATATTAAATCCCCGAAGGGGTAGGCAGAGGCGTACTAGCATCCACGTTCCGCCAATTATGATTTTCGGTATCCGACGTAATAGGGGGACAGCCTATTGCCGTCTAGGCCGTCTTTATCTTGGGTGGTATGTTTACTGTCGGATGAAGAACAGCCCTATCCCTAGCCTTTTACGACACCCACGGGAAGATCTGGGGTCTTATTCTACTCCACCGGGATCCAAACAAGGCACATTTTTATTTTTTTGTAAACAACACGTATCATGTCACTGCGAATCCAGTAAGGCCTCATGAATATTTTTGATCTCATTATCAACACTATTCACGTTTTTGAACTTGTGAACTAGACAGTAATTATCAACTATTATCAGTTAGCCAGATAACATACGCTACGTTATTATCATAGGTATGTTAAAAGAGGCTCGTATAATCTACACCTATTATAAGTAGTCGACGGCGTGCTTTGAAAATATTTTTTGATACAACGTACATTTGAATATTTTCGATTACCGATGACTGAACCAAATGGGCTGGGGGGCTGAACGACCCGAGAAGAGTCAGACCGTAAGGTATAGCCCTGGGTCAGCCGGGGTGCGAGGGATAGGTCGAACACATCCTCACCTCCGGCGTGCGGTTTTAGTCGGTTCGAGTCCGACATAACCTCCCCTTCTGGCTCCGGCGGGGGAGGTATCTGAGGGCTGAACGAATCTGGTGTTGAGATAGGTCGATGGCTTATATATAAGAAAGATCTTGATCAGACTTAAACTTACCGTGGGTTTGGTTGCAATTGGTATAGTAGAAGACGAGATATAACCGAATATTGCGAAGAGATCCGAGATCCAGACATCCACGCGGCGGAGGTTGGTACGAAATTGGCTCAATAGTTAAATTATACTAATATTATAAATGCGAAAGTAGCTCTGTCTGTCCGTCTGTCTGTACGCTTTCACGCCTAAACCAATGAACCGATTTTGATGAAATTTGGTATAGGGGTAGATAAGACCACGAGAAAGGACATATACTATGTTTGGTCGCGGTAACCGACATCCACGCGGGCGGAGCCGAGGGCAAAAGCTAGTTATTTATATGAAACACACGCACGAGATAGCAGCCGATCTTTCTGCTAAAAGTAACCAATTGACGGTAACAAGCACCTTGTCCATATTACACGGATCTAAACCAGTTGGCGAATTGTGACCGCAACAAGCTCATACCTCTCCACTTTCAGGAACTTTGCATTTAAAACATAGCGAAATGAAGATGTTAATAAACCTCTGCCCACCACCATGGAGATAAACACACGTGAGTATATTTCAATATACATTACAAACTAAATGTTTGCTTTTGCTACACCATTCATCTGATAGCGATGAAACTTTGATGACAGGTCGTGCGCACGCGGCCCGCGCCGTAGAAGACTTTAGATTAAAAAGACGTTCTAAATATAAACTTACGAGTAGGTATACTATACGGAACTGTGCAGATTGGGCCACGTGTTCGTGCAAATACGTACTTAAATATTTATACTACAAAGTACACAAAATATCGTGCAAAACCGCGTTCTCATTCACACACAAAATGTGGGTAATTGCAACAGGCGAAGAGATTGAAGTAAGTTGAGATGCTTGCAAATACACTAAGTTCCCGGTTATTTATTTTGCACGTTCGTCCGAAAGAAGTGTGAAATACGGTTAAAAGCATCTCCTAAAAGTTAAGTCTTAAATTTTTCTTCGATTTTACACCATATCTTTGTCTTGTCTCTATGTACAGCACAGTGCCTACACAGTACACAGTGTACACACGCTCAATTTGATATTTTTTTTAAATAATTCAACACAAAATACAGTTTCAATTCAATGGTTTAACTACCTACTTTATAAAGAAGTATCAAACTGTCAGTCCTTAGAGAACTCTCTACAAAATCGGAGAAACTTAGCCGAACCCTCAGAAAGCCGGGTGCGTTTTAAAGTATGCGTGCCTTTACCTCATTGCTGTATCCTTTTCGTATGGAAATTTATATTGCCGTATCACTGTATCTACCCCTACCCTAAACGGTTCCAGCGATTTCGTAATATGAAAGAAATATGACAATAAGTTTAAAGAAGTCGAGCCTGGTAGGAACTGTCAGCTCGATATAGATATTATCGAACACAAACATTGTTTTTTTTAAGAACCAAACCCCAGGCAACCCAAATTGAACTCTCTTTAGTTGTATTTTAAACATATATTAGCTTGAATGCTGTATAATAAAAATGCAAGACATTCAGTGCCCTTTTTTTACTCCACCGTTTTTTTTCAAATCACGGGACTAAATCAGAGGACTACAAAATAGTTGTCTGAACAAAACCGGCTTAAATCACAAACAAGCGAGTGTTGTATCATTGTAGATTCTAAGAAACAACCAGTAGATTTGTCAAGCTAAATTAAACTTTATTTACAGGTACCAAGAGTTCTATTTGTTCGAAGTCTGTCTTTGTTGTTTATTATCTGACTCCCTAGTAAGACATCGATGCCTATAGCTCAAAAATAATCACAAACAAGAGACAGTTTCATATAAACGGCAGACATGACTTATTGAAACGACATATCGATCAGAGTCTTCGGTCAACGACTCATTACAGACCTAAATTACTTATCTTATCAATGGCTTCCCTTTCATGCTTAATTAGATACGAGAAAGCTATTTTATATAGGTAGAAGTTATGTCTGAACGGCTCAGTGGCGCAGCTACAGCAAACGCGGCTGATACTAGTTTGATGCCCGTGCGGTGAGTTTGAGAGTCTGCTCTTTTATGTAATTGGCGCAAACACTGGTAACGGCTTATTAAGCGGGCAGTATGTTTGTTTACGATTTCAATAGGTTGTTATCGAAGTAGGCCTTTTAATAAGGCATTCTTATTTAGGCCACAGATATTTAGGGGAACATAATAAACACACTCTGTAACTCGGCGTAAGCATCGGTAGCTTTCGAGAGGTCCCGGGTTAGAGTCCTGGCCATTACACTACAAACGTGAACCCACTCTTAACACAAGCAATAAAATTAGCTGGAGGGGTTAGAGGGAATATTAGTAACTTCGGTTCTAATATTCTTTAAAAAAAACTGAGAAATTTAAGTTGAGGCTCGTCGACGCCTGCTAACTTACAGTTTGGTACTGTGCACTGGGTGTTTATTAAACTCCCTTTGGCTCACCTCACCGGAGCAGTGAGAGAAACCGAAACCACGTGCTAGACAAGACTGAGGATTCAAGTGCGCGTATTGCGTTATGAAGAAAATCTCCGAGGCCATTGTCTTTGGCGGATGGCGTTGTTGTTCCAAAAGGTCCAAGAGTCGCGCGCGGAAAAACCTCACACTAACACCCTATGCCTGTTTCTGCTCAGGTGATCCATCACCCTAAAGATATCGCTCACGGACGACATAGCAGTCTTTCCCAAAAATTAAAATGCTACTCAATCTAAGACAAATATATTTCTGTCACTACAAATGCTGTTAAAGTGATAGTGATAGCACGAGACTTAATGACATCTTATAATTGAGTATTGGGCCGTTTGGCTATTAGCGCGGTCGATGAATTCCGCCCTAACTCTCAGTTTATAGAGCGCACTCCAATTAACGCAGACAAAAGAGATTAAACTGTCACAAGTAGGTAATGGAAATGAGGTTATAATTATTTACTTCCAAGAATATCTTTCAGTCAATTTTGGCGCTTCATCAACTGGTATTAATACCTCCAGTAATCTGTAGGGTATTTATGACTCAATAAGATGTTTGTAGACCAAGTTAACCTTACCAGCAAGACGGTAAATCTGCTGACTTGTGAACAGAATTAATAGCTTTGACTCTATTGGAGGGTAGGGTGGCCATGCAGGGTACTATAAAGATGGAGTTGGGGTCACCTATAAGATGATATCTCTCGTTTATCTGCACTAGTAACAACTCATTATCAGTCACAAACCGTGTGCATTTTCTACAGATTTAGCATCACATCATAAAAACTTATCAATATAGCTACTTTTAAACAATTTAATAATAAACTTTACATAATTGGCGGAGTCAACGTCCATTCAAATATAGTCAGGTGAACATTTGGTACAAACAAGTTCATCATATGACAGTCGCGTGCGCATATCGCAGCAGTAAACAGAGCGGGCGCAGCTTCTGACCCCCGATAGCGGTCCCCGATAACACTTTGATAACCGCTTGTAACTTTACTGACAAGGCGCCTTATTTGAGACCAATATAACAGAAAATATCTAACTGAACAGTATTTAACTACATTTTTAGCTAGTGTAATTAATATTTGAAGTGAACCAGAACGTACGAGTATGAAACTCGGATAAATCTGACTGCTAATGTCATGTATTGTAATAAAAAGTCAAAACAGGTAGATAACGTTTTATGTACTGTTAGGTAATATGTGGTACGTGTTTTAAAGATAAGCGAGAACTGTCGCCTTCGGTGCGGGAAGTCTCGTTCATGCGTCATGTTCGTGAACGGAGTGTCCTTTGTGGTGATTGGGTGAACTTCACATGTTTTTACAATATTTTAGATATGTCATACCTCTTTTGTAACGGGGTAGGCGGAACCCACGTATTTTCACTTCCTAATTTCGTAGAGTGAAATATTCTTCAATTCACCCCCAATTATATTATTTGTAACTTGCAATAACACTTGTTGTTCAAATTGACGCTCTCATTGTATTATATCGTAATGTATTATTGGAGACTAACATGTCTCCAATAATACATTATAAATAATACATTAGGTTAATTTGAACTAAAAATATAATACTACCCAATAAAAAAAATCCTACATACAAGGCATGGTAACGGGTGCTTTGTTACCTTTTACCTTACCAGTATTATAAACACTATCAAGCCAAAACAAATACAGTGGAGACTCGATTAACCGGTCCTTGTGTTGTTTTGCTTTTACATTCCACGAAAGAAATGTTTATTAGGATATTAACTGATGCCCATCATGTGTTGCGATACCTCTTTATGAGCTCAGAAACCATTAACACCTTTCATATTTACTCGCGATATAGCCCAGTTAAGTAAGCTATTTTGGTTTTGAGAGGTCTCTGACAGTTCTACCTTCTTACATTTTCTCCAAATATCACATTTGTTGATATTTTCAATTTCACACGAAATAAAGACCGTCATCATCACAAAAGTTGTTTGGAATTAAATTTTCAACAAACTTGGTTTTCATTTTTTTTTCCAAGGAGCAATCCAATATGTTTCGAATTATATCCAAAAAGAGGTACTGAATATTAATAGTATATCCGTATAACTATCTTCCGTATAGTCATGTCTCTGAAAGATAAATCTGTTCAAGACCACATACACAAAATATAATTTTAGACTACTGGAAGCAAATATTTTCAATACCTTGGCGAGTGGTTAATTCGATGACAAGTGGCACTAAATAGTGTCAACCGGACCGGAACTGTTCCAAAGTCCGTCGCTAGTGAGCCGGCCTTTGAAGTCGTAATTATAGCAATATTATTGATCGATAAACTCGTGAAATAAATTTTATTTAACGTTCTTACGTCCATTAATTTATAATTATCCACTGTTTGTTTGTTTGTGGCCCGATTGTCAAAATATCAATGAAGTTAGAAATCTGGAAAGCGTAAAACTAACTACGCAATTCACAGATTCTGGTCCAAGTTTGTGTTTATGCGCGAATTTAATTTGTCAATGGCTACTCACGCGCGCTAGATACACTTTTTTTACAACGTTGTTGCGCACGGCCGAAGAAGCAACATCCTCTCAAATTAAAATCAATGTACAATAACATGGAGACATTTACTAGCATGACGCAATAATCAGAGGAATACTGCGTCATGGGTCAAGCAATCATGATGCTAAAACAGACTAAAACCACACCGGATTAGGCATAAAAAAATGCCAAAACGGTACAGTAGAACCCTAAAAGGGTTCTGCTATACTGTTTTACTATTTTCGGTACTTTTCGTTCAGTTTGGCGTCTTGCATAAGGGCCCTATTGCATTGGAGAGGTTAATCTGGGGACAATAGGGTACAGCATCAGCCGATTGAATAATTTGCAGTCGTTGCTCTGAACCCGAGTCTTATTGGGGGGGATGCATTCCTCTCTGTGACGTAACATTCTTGCATCCCGAGACTATTGTGCTTCAGAAAAGATTGGCAAATTATTTTTTTTACCTTCTGATATAGTCTAGGAGATAGAATTTTCGTTTCTATTTCATTTTTACATTATGACTGGAATGTAATGTAACGTTATTCGTTGGTATGCGCGTAAATAAATAAATAAAAATTATAATATACTTAACGTGCTCGGCATTCGACCTCGGACTAAAATTAGACCGTTATCAGAAATACTGGATGTGGTAACATTGCGTAACACTATTGATATTTCTTAAGCATTAACTGATAAAGTTGATGAAAAAGAAAACATTAAAACGTGTCTCATGATATTAAATGTTAATCTTTTACAGTGATGCCTACGCCATTATCTCTGGTATGAGTACATTGAGACTCTTACAGTTAAAAGTATACTGTCATTTATTAGCAAGAGGCAAAGTCATTCTTTTAGAGTTAAATACAAAAAGTCAAGTCTTTAATAACAGAGTTTACAAAAAGCAGTTTATTACAGAGTATACAACATGTAAGATTAGATTATACACTAAACAAGGTTTTCCCTCAAGTATAGTATTTAGATTTGGCGTCAGAATGATGATATTATGGATGTATCAGGCCTCGTCAAGATTTTTGGATTCAGTCAACCTCACAAGGAAACCAGTACAGTTAGCTACCGATTGACTAATGAGATTCCTATGACATGACAGCCTCTGTGGCGTGGCGGTAGTGCGCGCGACTGCTACGCAGGAATATTTCTATGCATGAATAAGTATTTGCATTGGTCTGGGTGTTTCTATGTATAATATGTATGTATTTACAAAAAAAGGTGTCTAAGTATGTTTATCCGCATTCTAGATTCCGTAGCACAAGCTAGTAAAGCTTACCATGGGTCTAGATAGCGTTGTGTAGAATGTTGTGGAATATCATATTCTAGGAGAGGATTTCCTCTAGGGGTTGGGGAAGAGGGGTCGCAGACGGAAATAGCTTTTGCAAAAGTTAAATAAATCCAATTTATAAAAGGACGAGTTCCAAACTACAAGTTTTGGATGTAATCAGAGCTCACTAGAGAGGTTTGTGCTGTCAGTAGGCAGACCAAAGGCTTGTCCTGCTTTGTCTTCTCTGCGCCAACTGTACCGAAACTCTATGTTCTTGCAGAGTCGGCAGCATGACTGTGACTTCCCTGGTGTTGCACATGTTCATAGGCTACGGTAATCAATTTCCGTCAGGTGGGCCGTGTGTGTCTGCCACCTAAATGGTATAAAAGAAATACAAAGACGAATGTCAAATAGAGAAGAATAAAAAATAATATGAAGTTGTAGGTACTAGAATAGATGAAACAAACGCGTGTCTCGTAGGTTCAACAGGCGTTCGAAAACCGTTATCAACATCATTGCTTTCTCTAAAAAATACTTTTTGCGATAAAATGGTATTGTTGTTATTCTGCAATGATAGCCGGTATCAATGTAGGCCATTTTATTATGATACAGAACGCGTGTACTGTATAATGTATGCAAAACATAAGTGCCTAAGCACTTAAATAATTAGGAGGAAAGAAGGATATGTCGGCAAAATATCTATGATCCTTTATGGATATAAAATTTAAGAAATGGGCTGCATTTTTAGACAAGCGTCTACAGCGAACAAATAGACAAGAATTACTAAAATGTCTTCGTTTGGAATCGTTAATTGAACAGGCAGAATCCAAGTTCCTTATTAATATTACTCCATTTTTACCCGGTTGTTTATTTATTCTTATAAGTAAAACTAGCTGACCCGGCGAATTTTGTATCGCTAATTTTCTTCCGCGTGAGTGGCGTCAGACAGAACCCGTTCTAGATGCATCCTCTACTATATTAAGCGTGTATTATACAAATAAACGTTCCTCTTTAATCACTCTATCTATTCAAAAAATCGCTTCAAAATCTGTTGCGTAGTTTTAAAGATTTAAGTACATAGGGACGGACAGACAGCGACAGCGACTTCGTTTTATATACTATGTAGTAATTTTATAGATGGTGCTTGATAAGATGAATTACCAACGGTGGGTATACTCGTGCCTTGCCGTAGACTAAAAGGTCCTTGTAGCTAGGATACAAGTATACAACACAAAGTTGATTGAATTGCGAACTTCTGTTGAGAGAAATCAATTCTATATACAGCCTCCGTGGCGTGGCGGTAGTGAACGCGACTGCTAAGCAGGAGGCGCGTCTTCGATCCCCGCTCAGTGCAAATATTTGTATGCATGAATATTTAGATTTGCATTGGTCTGGGTGTTTCTATGTATAATATGTATGTATTTACAAAAAAAGTGCCTAAGTATGTTTACCCGCATTCTAGATTCCATACCACAAGCTAGTTAAGCTATGCTTACCATGGGTCTAGATAGCGTTGTGTAGAAAGTTGTGGAATATAAAAAATGGTGCTAAGTCTCGGGCGGAGCTCCCACTGCAACCCACTCCACTTAAAAAGGGACTTTGAAGGTTTCATATCACTAATTAAAGCGTACAAGGCTTCGACATCGATTTGCTGATTGCATTGGGAGTTGAGATGAAGGAAAATGTATTTCCGTAATGAGCTTATGTATGTTTCTGTGAGCCCAATGAATAAAACTTGACTTGACAAACAGTTAATTTTAATAAATGATTTTAACGGACTTCTACTGAGGAAATCTGGCCTGCGCAGTATCTTGATACTACTGCTAATATTATAAATATGAAAGACTAGCTTTTACCCGCGGCTCCACCCGCGTGGATGTCGGTTATCGCGACAAAACATAGCCTATGTCCTTTCTCAAGGTCTAATGTACCCCTATGCCAAATTTCATCAAAATCGGTTCAGTGGTTTAGGCGTGAAAGCGTAACATACAGACAGACAGACAGACAGACAGACAGACAGAGTTACTTTCGCATTTATAATATTAGTGTGGATTGTAATTCAATCAATATTCGTTCAGCAGTTTGAGCGAACTGCTTTTTTATATAAGACACGTATATTGACTTAACCTCGCCTGATGGTAAGCTAAAGTCACAACTCCTGAACGAATCTGGCTGTTTAGTGCACTGATATATATGTATAGCCTGGATTAACACATAGGCTAGATTTACAGAATGAGATAAGAATTCCACACGGGCAGAGTAACACAGAATATTTTGATGAAATTTTATAGCATTGATTATGCTAACTATACAATTAATTAGTTCGTAAGTGTTAGTAGATGACTCCACCGTCGCCTTAATGACGGATAAAGAGAAGGGAAATTTGAATTGACTCAAGTGTGGCTCAGTAGCTCAATTGGAAGAGCATTCTCGCTGTAAGGGAAAGGTCGTAGGTTCAAGCCCCACCTGATGTAATCGAATCACACAGAATAAATAATAGTACTACGTAGTCACGGGTAATGTGTTATTTTAGATGTCGAACGGGCTTTATAGTCGAGGGAGTCACCCTATCTCACTAAAAAGTTCTTAATCTATGACAAAAAAAACGCGTCGGCAGGTAAAAAAGTGTATTCACCGAAAGGGTCGTATCGTACGCTAGACAAACCAAGGCCGAGTGATTATGGAATGGAAGATACCACCTTTGATTTCAACGGTTGCCATCTCCTCTCTCCTCGTAGGTATACCTGCATTCCTACTGTCTCGATGAAATTTATATTCAGAACAAACTTTAACTAGGCAGTGACGTCAGTAAGCGGTACAAAAAAAGTGCTTATCGGGAAAGTTGAAATTGTATGTCCGAAGGCCGTCAGGTCAACGGACCTAGCAATGCCATATTTTTGCTATAAATAAACTGTTGTGCTAAAGACATAATAAGTCGAGCAGGCTCTGAATTCGAATCGAACTAAGGTAGGTACCACAAAACAAATGACTGCGTCTTTGCCCGCGTGAAATACTGATCCCGTTCTCGCGATCCAAAGAATCCCGAGTAATATTCTCGGTCATTTGTGACTTGTATTTGTGATACGATGATTGACTACTATATTTCAGTCAAATATCCCATCTTCGAGAATCTCGAAACATACATCTTAGACCTAAGTTGCGAGATAAACGAGGCCTTGGCGCGCGTCAATTGTTTTATAATAACCTGTGTTTGGTGAATTTCAGCTCGTCGAGAGCCGGTAGCAACAACAACAAAGTCCACTCAAGAAACGTGTACTGGGTGTATGGAGCACATTTCAGGTCCAGGATATATTTCGTTTCTTGACCTTTACCCTAGGCTCCACTCCACACCAAATTGAAACTGTTTTGTTAAAGAACAAAAATGGCAGTGTTGTAGAACGAAGACACCTGTTGAGTCAGTTGGTACATAGTAGAAGCCATTTGATGCTTTCTATGCCGATACTTAGTTTAAATGTGTCTGGGTCTGATTTAAGAACCTGTTTTAATATCACAGCCTGGCATTGTGGGTCAAAATTTACTACACTCTCTAGAGATGTAGGTAGTCTTATTACGTATAGTTAGAGGAAGACACCTGTAGCATAAATACACTTGCCCGAAGCCATCTGAAAACTTTTTAATTCAATTTTTTATTTTTTTCGTGCGGATACCTACTCTGCTGGAGCCGGAAGGGGTTATGGGGCCTTTTCAAGAGCCTGTGGGTCAGAAGTGACTTCGCTATCATTCTAATTATCTTTTACTTAGTTAGAAGGTACTTGTGGCATCCGTCGGTACCAACGTCTATAAAACATATCAGGAAAAATAAATCGCTTAATCTATGATTTGTGGATTTTATAGCTCCACCGCCACCGTAGTAGCACCCCGTGCTATCATAAAAAAACACCTACTGCGCATAAAGAATTTTAGACGTGAGTAGGATCACGATATATGCCGGCAAATATACTTCGCATCACTATGAAGACATAATACCTGCCAGTAAATATTTAGTTAAACTAGATTTTGTAATTTTTACCCTCGTAACGAGTACAATAGTTACTTCAACAAAAACACAATAAAAAGTGCATGAAGAAATCATTGCCGGACCTTACCTCTCGCACCGTTGCCGTGGCTGACCGGTGCCCCGTTCACTTTGATCGGCCTCCCGTCCGCAGTACATTTTAACAACATAATTCCAATTGTATGAACATTCACCTATAACGATCCATCCGTTATAGTAAAAACAATAAACAATGTTAGCGACAAAACAAAAACACGCAAGTATTGTATCTATCTATGTTTAGATAATTTGTTTTTCTTTCGCGCAAACTGATTGGCTGTCGCATGTGACGTCAAAGTCAATTTGAAACCACTCTACTTCAGTCGACACAAATCCTTATTTTACTTTAATTTTTCAGTTCAAAACTTACACTTAAGTTTTAATAATTGTCCACACATCACAGTTAGATACCACTAAAAATGCGTATCGCAACAAATCGCACAATTATTACGTGAATTGAATAACACACACAAAACGCAACAGGCTGGCAAGCTGACTGTAATGAAAACTGCCGCGATTTGCGATACGTCGGAGACGGTCTGTTTTGATTGATAGGCCAAGAAAAAAATGAATGAAACTAGTATGAAGTTTGTCACGAGAGCTCTATCGTTATCTCACTTAATAAACATACAACAAATTGTTTTAAATCTTCATATATCGATAATAACAGCTCAGATTTAATTTGGTTAACACTTAAACACTTGTAAAACACTTTACGTAGTTATCATAGTTTATTATCAAGATTTATATATTTCACAAATTTAATTAACACTTATCACTAGACAAGGATACAAGATTTTTGCTCACCTTGTGAAATATTTATTCTGTTGGCAGTACAGAACACAGAGTATAAATCAGTTGGCAGCATTGTGCTCAGTGTAGCAAGTACAAAATATCTGTTGGTAACTGTTTCAAAATAAATAGTAATGATATTGCTAAATAAATAAATAAAAGCTTGCAATACACAACTTAAGCAATTCTACAATGGCATATTGCTTAAAATTGCCTAATATAGATATGATTTCCATAATTAAAAGAAAAAACATAGCAATCCATTCTATTTTTTTCATGTAACCACATAATTACCGGCTCGGCCCGGCCGCCAGCCGCCATATTTATTTTGAACCCGCCATTTTGGGAATTTTCTCGGGTGACGCTACAATTTTCATCTTGTATTTGATTTAATTTGCAAAATGGGGAAGAAAGATAAGAAAGGTGAAACAAGTGGCTCCAGTGAAGATGAGTACGTAGTCGAAAAAGTCCTTGACCGGCGCACCGTGAAAGGAAAGGTAGGCCTTATTGTAACATTTCAACCACATTACTATTTTCTCAAGTATAAGAACGCGTAGGTACACTACAAACAATCGATTTTTAGGATATTTCATCGTCGAGTTACACTTATCATGTAAATAATTACCTGAAAAGTACGATGACCAAATCGGTAACCTATACACGCAAGCAAGCAAACATCACCCAAAGCAATAAACAGTTAATGATCTCCTAATCCATACTTTTAAGCTCCAGGTTAAGCCACAATACTTGTCAAAAGTCAGATATTTCATAATTTACTGTCTATACTGTAAACTGTAACCCATCAGAATTCATATTGTGATTGTCATTTACATAGTTAGATTGAAAAAAAATACCACTTTTACATTGCATACCTACCTGTATATAGGTAGCAGGCAAGCAGTTCTGATGGGAACTGGCATATTTAATAGGTAGATCTTCAGACCACTTATTACTGTTTGATTAATCGTTTTAGGTTGTTATTGTATATGTGTTGGGAACACTGAGCAGCCACCTAAAACAGCCACTGATGTCTATAGTTAAGAACATAGCTTACACAGCACTCGGTAGGCTAGAATCTTGTACACAGCTTTATTTCACAACTTTGGCAACACATGAAAGGATAGACGACATGGTTCTATAGCTAACAATTACAATCCCTCTTTGAAATAAATAATTAAAAAATAAGAAATCCCAAATGCTGTTTATAAGGTCGAAACAAGTTTGATAGCAGGTGGTACCCATTTGCCAATCATAAACATGTCATGATATGACATTATATCGAGGGTGCAGTGTTCAAACCCGTTAAGTGCGAAAAATTAACTTTCGAGATAATCGATGTTAAAGTTTGCTTGCAATAAAAAATAGGTAAATATAATAAATTGATGCAAATTACTTAGTAATTTAGCAAAATTATATATCCATAATACTATATTTTATGATTTTTGTCATGTTTAATAATAAACTTTTGCATAAAATTGTAATTAGTAAATTAGGGGGCCGACTTATTGGGTTTTACCCCAAAATTAAAATTATGTTTCTATTAATTATTAGCTTTATTATTTGAACAAAAATCAAGTGAATCACGATAATCCTTTTATTATAGGTAATTACTGTCGCTTTTAGATTCAGATATGTTCTCAGGCTGTGGATCCACCCATGAAATTCCTCGGGAATGATTTCTTTTTTGCACATCGTTCCTAGATTTTTTTTTTGACAATACTGATCGGTATCTATCTTTGGTATAATTGCTCCAGCTGTTCTGATAGTTGCACATTGGTTGAAAATCGCTTTACCCTTGTTTCAGGTGTGTTTTGAGTAGTACTAAAAATGTCTCATCATCATCATCCACATAAAGACGTTAGTCCTGATTGCATTCGAGGCCACGGTGCCCTCGGAGGTCAGGGTCCGCCTTCCGGCTCTTCCTCCTCTACTTCGCACGATCTTGGGCGTCCAAGGTAGTGAGATCGTTTGCACGCATGTCACCCTCCACGACGCCAAGCCAGCACTTCTTGGGCCTACCCCTTCTACCTGAACCCGGTGGGGGCGCCATTGCCAGGCATTTGTTACCCACGTAGCTGGGCGGTTGCCGCACGACGGTGCCGCACCAGCGGAGGTGGCTCTCTCTCGTTTTATAGACCTGCCCCTTCAGCCTAACTGGCATTTTAGCATCGCATGTGACGCCAGTCATTTCCCGCCACTTAGCCCACGCGGCAGCAATACGTGCCTTGACGTCGTAGTCGATGTCACCAGAAACGTGAAGTACAGATCCCAGGTACTTAACCTGATCCGTGCGCTCGACCAAGTGATCGCCTATGCGGACGGGTATGGGATCTGTGGAGTTTAACGCCAAATATTCAGTCTTCGCCACATTAAGCTTCAGACCGGCGCCGTTCTCAAGTGCCTCCTTCCACACTTTCACACGTCAAACCAATCTGTTTCTGTCTGCGTCCATCAGCGCAGTGTCATCAGCATACATAAGCAACCACGGAGGCTGCTCATGTGAGTCTCCGATGCTGTCCGACAAAACGTCTAATACCAAGCTGAACAGGTATGGGACTAACTACGGATCCTTGGTGTACCCCGACGGTGGTGGGGAAGGTTTTTGTGTCACCAACAGCGTTCCAATGCACGGAACCGGAATCTCGGTAAAGTCTCGGATGGTGTCGATGTAAGCCTCTGGGACTCCTTTGGACCTCAATGCCCACAAGATCATCGCGCGAGGCACACAGTCGAAGGCTTTCTGCATGTCTAGGAATAGAAAGTGCAGGGGCGTGTTCCTCATCCTGTATCTCTCCGCGACGATCCTTAGGGCGAACGCCGGATCCATAGTCCCGTGTACAGAGCGGAACCCATACTGACACTCCGAGAGGGTACTCTTCTGTTGGATCCGGGAATCGATTATCCGCTCGTAAAGCTTCATGGTCTTTCATGGTGGACATTATCTTTATACCTCGGTAACTACCACACTCCTTCACCGAAGACCGCCCTTGAAGACTGGCGTAATGACACTCAGCCTCCACTGGTTTGGGATTTTACCGGTGAGGAGGACACGGTTATAAAGGTTAGCGAGGATGCCCACACCACGGGCCCCTCTTTCTTTCTTTTCTTTTTCTTTCATGCGACGAATGACAGTCTGGACTTCTGCAGGCGTTATCGGCGGCACTAGTCCTTGAATGGAGGGAGTTCTGGTGGCTGCACCTCTTGATGCTGCTTATTCAGCAGCTCGTGGAAGTATGAGCGCCATCTCTCCTTCACCGCGACTTCCTCGTACAACAGATTGTCCCCAGGGCCTTTGATGCAGCGGCACTTGGTTATAGCCTACGCCGCTTCAGCCCTTTTTTTTTTTTTTTTTGTTTTCGTGCGGAAATCCCCTCGGATACCCCCCCTGCCGGAGCCGGAAGGGGAGGTTATGTCGGACTCGAACCGACTAAAACCGCACGCCGACTGTGGGTCTCGGTGCTAGGCCGGAGGTGAGGTTGTCATAGACATATCCCTCGCACCCCGGCTGACCCAGGGCCATCTCTTACGGTCTGGCCCTCCTCAGGAGGGGGGACAACGGTGTCCCTAACCCGGAATGGGGAGGCGCGCTATCTAGCGCGCCGACGCCGCTTCAGCCCTGGAGCGCGCCAACTTATAGATGAGCTTTGGTCCCTCAAACGATTCCAACTTGATGTATAGCGGTTGCAAGTGGTCTCGTCTGACCCTGGCTACGGCTCTCCTAGTGGCGCGTTCATTATTAACTTTTATTTTTATTCGTTCGCTTTTGTACTTGTCGCAGTCTTCGGGAGATTTGGACGCTTGCCACTTTCTAAAGAGGGCTTTCTTCACCCTGATCTCCTTCTGGACTGTGTCGTTCAACCACCAGGTGTCCTTGTCACACTTGCGTCCACCCTTAGGCGTGCCGAGCACTGCCCTCCCCGCCTCAAGATTAACTGCCTGAATCTCATCCCAGCAATCTTGCACGGGTTCGTCTACAGCATTAGCGCACTTATAGCATATTATAACGCACTTATATATATATATTAGCGCACCGATAGCTGAGACGAAACTCTGGGACTTGGCTTCATCAAGCAGCCACCACTTGGTTCTGCGTTGGCCGCGCTCAACACGTTTACCTTTGGGTTTTACGCGGAGGGCCAGGACAAGGACACGGTGTTGCGTAGTGAGATTCTCTCCGGGTATAAGCGGAGATTATAACCTTACCTATTATACATTTCATAGGAAATAAAAAAATATTTACCTTGTTTTACGTTGACAAACATTCTATTTTTACGCTATAGTTCAGATATAAAATGCCAATAAATATATTTTATTGTATTTTATATTTTCGTATTATGTGTATTCATGATAAATCATCTAGAGCTAAAACCCATTAATTCATTTATACTGATTTTAATTTTCGATTTTTTTGTTTTGTATTGAATTACTTCTCGTGTTAAAATCCGTTACACAAAATTATGTGCTTTTATCTTTTGTATAAGTGTGATTGACGTGGTAATCCTTAAGATTTCAATACCAATAAATACATTTTATCGGGTTCTCTCGTAAAACAAAATTTGAAATGTTTAAGTATAACTAGCTTTAGAGTATTTTCAACTAAAATTATTATTTAGTAATGCACTTACTGGGTTATTTGGTTAGTACATTACTATGTTACACTCTAAAATAGGGTTATCTGGAAATATCACTAGGAAGAGAAAAAAATTCTGATTTTAGTGGGCTAATAAAACTAATTTCGCTTTTTTTTCACTTATCGGGTTTTAACACCCAACCCTCGATATATATTTTTGTCATTCCCTTCATTTTAATACCCTAATCAATATGCTTGTAGTAATTTTTTTGACAATGCATATTATAGTACCGAACATCCACTGTACTCTTTTTATTGATATTTTATGTACCTGATACACAGATGAATATTTTTAATTTGAGACCCCACTCTTTCGAAATCTGTCCAGCTGATAAACCTGTAGAGGGGAACATAGAAAACTACATACAAACATATGAATGAAATGCATTACCTACCTTTATGGGTGCAGTTGGGTAAATAATATTGAATGATAATAATATGTGTCAGTGTTATTTCAATAATGGCGGTTTACACTGAAATTCACAGTTTTGGTTTAATTGTGAGCCAATATAGCTTTGAGAATTGCAAAGCAATGAATAGAGATAAAGGAATGACTAATTAGGTCACTCTAATAAATCTAGAATTGTGATTCCATTTGTGTGGCCAGGCATTCCTGATCCCATTGCTAATAAGGAATCACCAGGAAATGACTGTACAGGTGCAACAGCTTGTAACTGACTCGGGCCGCTCTAGATTTTTGAGTGTTTAATCAAATTGTATGTACATATATGTCCTTATGTATAACAAAATCTTTTTTGCTTGGTCATGGTCAAGTAGGATGATGCCTGACAATTGGTTAAGGAAGTTTTAGAAAGATGGAAGCAAAGAGAGTGCTTTGTCTCAAAGATGTAGGACTTTGTGAACTAATATATTTGTTTGTATACTCATACTCACAAAATATCCATGAAGGGGTAATCCAAGAGTGTTAATCCATTCAGCTATTTCGGCTAACAGTTTAATAATAATTACAGATTGCCATAGATGAAAATTATTTGATAATGGTAATGAAAATTATAATGATGATGCTATATGTCTGACATGATCTTTTGAAAAAGCAATACCCTATCTAAATACCTACCTCAATACAAATTCTCATCCAGATCCATAGCAGTAAGATAATTTATTTTCTAAAATACAAAAATTTGTACTTGTAGATTCAATATCTGCTGAAATGGAAGGGCTACAAAGAAGAGGAGAGCACCTGGGAGCCGGTTGAGAACCTGGACTGTGAGGAGCTCATCAGAACCTTTGAAGAGAATAGGAAGGAGAAAGAGGTATTGCTATCAAAGTTAGATTGTACTTGCTACTGCTACACTGAGCATGACTGCTGATTCCCAGTGTCTGCTCTTGGATTGAGAACCATAGAGAGAAGTTGATATGAAGAAGCAGAAGTATTTTACATGGAATTGATGACAAAATGTGGATATTGATGCATTTCCGATATGTTATTGTTGAATTCTTCATCATCTGTATCATTATTATCATCTGTATCATCATCATCATCTGTATCATCATCATTCTAACTGTGCCGTGTCCCAATTGCATTCAAAGCCTCCTCGGAGCAACGGGTCCGCTGTCAGGCTGCCCCTCCTCCACTTTGCAATGTCTTAAGTATCAGTGAAGCAACTGCCACTGATGTCCACAACTATTTCACGATATCAAAGTTCTGTAATTAAACCAGTTTTCGAACTTTTCAGGCCTTGCAACTATATAAATGAACTTATTTTCATGTGTCAATCAAATTGCAGGCTCAGAAGAGTACAAAGAAGCCAGAGGACCGCGCCAAGAAGCGCGTGCGTGAGTCTAGCGAGGACACGAGCACGGGCCGCAAGGGGCGGGGCACCAGCGTGTCGTCCGCCGACGAGCACAAGGACAAGCGCGAGCGCAAGGACGACAAGGGCCGCAGCGGCTTCGACAAGGGGCTCAAGGCCGAGAAGATTATAGGTGCGCAAACACTACTCACCAGTCACCATCATCTACATTAACACGTATTATCCTGTGCTTCCGAGGTCACGGCGCCCTCGGAGCTCAGGCTCCGCCCTCCGGCTCTTCCTCCTCCACTTCGCACGATCCATCGACCACTTGCACGCATGTCACCCTCCATGACGTCAAGCCAGGACTTCTTAGGCCTACCTTTCTACCGGGAATCGGTAGGGGCGTCATTGCCATGCATTTGTTACCCACGTAGCCTAACGCCGCAATATGTGGCCGCACTGACGAAGGCGGCTTTCTTGCATTTAGCTTTACTCATCAGTATCTCATATCAAGTAGCTTTATTTTATGTGTCTATGGCGTGAATGTAGTGAACGCAATTGCGACGCAGGATGGATTCGTTTTTCGCCCAGTGCATATATTTGTATGCATGACTATAGCTATTTTTTGCATTGGTCTGCTTGTGCCTCGGAGAGCACTAATACTTCGATTAGAGTGGAAAAAGTTGACCCTGAATGACTAAAAAACTGAACACGGTACACTGTACAGACGATATTCGCTCCGTCGCGTCGTGTCTTCATTTATTGTAATCAGTGTAACGTAAGCCGTAGTCCGATTCGTAATAGTATTTACTAATAAAATTAATGTAACTTTGTATCAGAATGTTATCGTGAATTTGCTTTGAAGCCTATTTAGTATGCAACTGAATTGAATTGCAAACATCCATAATTGATGTAAATATGTTTGAATTTCAGGTGCATCAGATGCTACAGGGGAACTGATGTTTTTAATAAAATGGCAAGAGTCCGATGAGGCTGAGCTCGTGCCGGCTAAGGTGGCCAATGTCAAGTGTCCACAGCAGGTATGATAACTGTATTTGTAGTTACATGGATACATATTGACGGTTGAAAAGCAAAAAAGGTACAAGCGACATTGAGTTTTCATAGAAAAAAAAACCAAAGCACTAAAACTTCTTTTTATATTATAGTTGTTGTCAACTGTTCTTATCTCTTACGGTTTTAGTCTTTCAACTGTTGATATGCTAATACAATTTCTCTTAGTAATTTTTTTTGTCATTGTAATATTCTTGACAAAACATCGGTCGGTACGGCCACCGGCTTTACGATCGTAAGTGGTCCTGGGTTCGAATCCTGGCAGTTCACTACCGACGTGAACCTAATCTAACACAAGCAGTTTAGTTTAGTATGAACTCAGAATTATCCTGTGTGGATTTGGAATTAGCGGAAAATCTCCACGGATAACTTTCGAAGCCGGAGCCAGTGGGTGAGGTTACATTGATCTGGAATCGACTAAACGCACACTGTATGTAGGTCATAGTGCAAAGCCGAAGGTGAGGTTGTAGGAAATAACCCTTGCAACTCGACGGCTTGGGTCTGGCCATTTCTACTGGCTTGGTCCTCCTGAGGACGGCCAGACCGTAAGGGATGGCCCTGGGTCAGACGGGGTGCGAGGGATATGTCGATGACAACCTCACCTCCGGCCTAGCACCACGATCCACAGTCGGCGTGCAGTTTTAGTCGATTCGAGTCCGACATAACTTCCTCTTCCGGTTCCGGCAGGGGGGGTATTCGAGGGGTTAACTGCACTACAAAAAAAAAACCACCGAATTAGCCTGTTTGCGGACGTATTATTGAGGTGTGTGACTGAGTGGGCGGGTAACGTGCGGCAGGTGATCGCGTTCTACGAGGAGCGCCTGACGTGGCACACGCCGGCCGAGGAGTGACGCTACGTGCGCCCCCCGCGCCCCCCCCTCGCCGCGCTGCAGCCCGCCGCCACCGACGCGCCCGCGCACGCGCCGCCGCACCTCTGGGGCGTGCTGTCCGACTACCTGTTCTGAGCCTGCCGCACACCTATGTCTTGGACCTACATCGACACCCTGCAGCACCCAGCGCACACCGGTGGGAACATGGCGGATCAAAAACTGTATAACAAGAATAAGTTCGCACGCGGCGTCCAAAGCGGCTACAAGAGCATACGCGCGACTGTACGTTTGATTGAGGTGATTTTATAGTCGAAAAAAGAATTTAGCCACGGTTTCAATAGCAAAATCATCTGGAAGTATTAAATTGGTGAAATAAACATTTTTTTTTACAATCCCATACATTTTTCGTTTCACCTGAACATTATTCTCATACATCATCGAAAAAAAATTTTTTTTTCTTTCGCCAATGTAATACTTTCGGATGATTTTGCTATCAAACTTTGCCCAACTTTTTTTTTCCAAAACGACTTTAGAATCACCTTGTATTAACCTATCAAACACCAACCGGTGCCCGGGCACCGCGAGTCTATTGTTTATCTATTTTGGCTGGCAGGTTAAATTTTTGTCTTTAATTGTGCAGCGGTGTGCGCTAGGCCTAAAAGGAGCGCTGATTGTTTTGTAATAATCTATGTTTGGTGAATTTGAACTCGTCCACCTCGGTAAAGGTGCTACTGAGGTGGGCGAGCTATCCTCAAAATACAATCAAGAAACAAGGTCCAAGATATATGTCTCAAGCAATGTACCCGACAGGTCTGCCGTAAGTAAACGCGACCGGAGATCCCTTGGGCTCATTTAGTAACGTTAAGGCTTGATAAGAAATACAAAAATAAATACATCTATGGAGGTGTCCGATATATGATTTAAATCTCGCGGCAGCGAGTTCTCGTCTCGTTGCCAGACACATTATAATTACTGATTGATACAATCGCTACTGTTTCATATTTTATATACACCACTGCTGACAAGAACTCATAAGACGTAGACAAATTAAGTTTGAACGATACAAAAAGTCGCGCTTGTCTAATAATGCATGCCTGTCCTAATTATAATGTTTGACTACCCTACACTTGACTAAAACTCTACTATATTAAACTTTTGTACCAATCAATATATATACAGCTATAGATTGAAGTTTTGCCTGATATACCTACATCATGACGTGGTGACTAGAGTCAGTATATTTTATTAAATTGATAATCTATAGAAAAGAGGGCGGTCCCGCGGTGGCATAAACCCGCACTCGCACGAACTTCCGAGCAGCCATTAAGTTTGGTTCAAGGTATAACTATTTATGCGTTAGATGTTTGGTGTCTATTTTTGTATGTTCATCTTAAAATGTATGTTTGTCAATGTGGTGTAAAATTGATATATTGGATAAGAACATTGAATAATATTTGATTGAGTTCAGCATGAATATATTATTACTAGACATGAGTGTATGAAATTTTTTGATTGCAGCAGTTTGTGTACTTCTTTCATTATAAGCTTCAACTAAACAATTCACTTATAGTTATATTTTGTCATTGATTGACTCGATCGAAGTAGTATACCTAAAAGTAGTTTTCTAAAAGATTAAGATTCATTTTTATATCTAAGACGTTAGTATCACAAACATACTGTAAGTTTTTGATATACTTCCTTTAAATGTTAAGTTAGTATGTTAAGAGTATGTTTAATTATTTCTCGGGCAGCGTGGGATTCTGGGAGGATATGAACTGGGGACAGGAAGGCACGTCAGATGGGTTCATCCGAGTTAGTGTGTATGTGATACGACTTAAACCAACTCGCCCAAGGTTTACACAACTTTATGTAATCGGGCAATGTGATTGTCTATTCCAATTTAATTTTCTACATGCAAAAGAGGAGCTATGTTTGTGGTCCCAAATTTCATAGATGTCGCATTGCGAAATAGATGTATGTATCAATCAAGGTTTTGTTTACAAAACGTTGAAGTCGCAAAATATCATGGTTGCAAAACGTCGAAATTACAAAATCAAGGTCAAATTTTGTAGCTCAGTTGGTGAGGAACTGGTTGCGCATTGTCACCGTCACTTTTTCTTATCTAAATCAATAGGAATATTTAGCACATTAATTGCTTAAAAAATCAGTAAACTAACATAGAGATCACGACAGCCTCCTGCGCAGCGGTAGTAAATGAGGCCACTATGCAGGAGGCGTGGGTTTGATCCCCGCGCAGTGCAAATATTTGTATGCATGAATATGGGTTTTTGCATTGGTCTGGTCATGCTTCGAAGAGCCGGTCTCGGTTGCTATACTCATCATTGTTCTCAGAGCCTCTTTCCCAAGTCAGCTTTGGGAACGATGCGACTATACTTCGATATTTTCCGTGAAGTGATTGCGTGTTTTTCAACCATGCAGTTATTTAGCAACTTGAACGTTCTGGGACTGAACCTTTTCTTGTAGATTTAAAAACATGTTTATATAATATTTGCGACGAGTTTGCGAATGTTTACAGTAGTCATCTGGGAGGATGGGAACTCTCGATTACTGTGTAAGTATTAGTTTAGGGATCCGGGTGACAATGTGATTTTGTTTAGTGCAGTGCGCATGTCCTGCGCTCGTGTGTATATCGAAATTTGTGTATTGTCTCTATATTGTAAATTTGTTTCATATTCTCACATTTCGGATCTTAGAGTAACTTAGACATATACTTGATGGACAAGTAAAATACATTTATAAGAAGCATATATTGAGTTTTATTGATCCATTGAAGTCCTAAATAAACTTAAACCACAGTTCCTCTACGTTTATCTGCCAAAGCTACTATGGCACAAACATCATAATGGGCCATCATTCTTACCTGTGTTGGGATGCGCTGGGAAACTTCCAGCTTTCATAAAATACGGTCTGGCGTTCTCATCTTCTTAGTCCAAGAGTATGTATTCTCAGTGTCGATATCTCAAGCTACGGCCTATCCATGAAAAGTGTGCCATACTGTCGTACACCAACGATAGGTGACAGGGATTTTCTCTTTTAAAATCCATCTGATGACCTGAAAAAGGTGGCTGGGATAAAATGGATGTGCAAGGCGGAGGATAGGGTGCTATGGCGCACATTGGAAGATGCCTATGTCCGGCAGTGGACTGATATAGACTAATTGATTTATATTGCGTGGGTAGACTAGGTAACGATTGAGGCAAACTAGTAGAAACAAAATGGTATCCTAAATATGTAGTAATAATAAAGCATCAAATAATTTTATCATAAACCTTTTATCGTCAAGCTGAATAAATCGCTTGACAATGCTCCCAATTCTGTTGTTACATCTCTAAACTTAAATTTCTCTGAAAAAATCTAATTGCACCTCTTTCTTTCATGATCAGATAAATACGTATCAGGCAACGCGATGTCCGTGCAGTACTGCAATCACTCGATGTCCGGAAAGCCAGTGGTCCTGATGGTATTCCAGCGGTTGTACTTAAAAAATGTGCAGCGGAGTTATCTCCTATGCTAACGCGGCTGTACCGACTGTCCTACAGTTCGGGTACAGTGCCTTCGGCTTGGAAGGAGGCGAATGTCCAGCCGATCCCCAAGAAGGGGGATCGCTCGGACCCAGCCAACTATCGACCCATAGCCGTCACCTCAGTGCTGTGCAAGGTGTTCGAGCACATAATTAACACACAGCTCATGCGCCACCTAGAGGATCACTCCTTGCATAGTGACCGGCAATACGGTTTCAGACCGAAACGGTCAACGGGTGATCTTCTGGCGTACATGACCCACCTTTGGGGTGAGGCTATGGAGAAGCACGGTGATCACTGGCAATTAGTCTTGACATCGCCAAAGCTTTCGATAGGGTATGGCACAAATCGCTTCTTTCCAAGCTACCAGCCTTCGGCCTGCCTCCTAGACTGTGTAACTGGGTTGCAAGCTTCCTGCAGGGGCGCCGTATTCGCGTCCTGGACGAGCTTCGGAGTTCTTGCAGGTAAATGCTGGCGTGCCGCAGGGTTCCGTTTTATCTCCCACTCTCTTTCTTCTGCATATCAATGACATGCTCTGTAACGGAAACATTCACTGCTATGCAGACGACAGCACCTTACACGGGAGTTATCACGCACATCCTGCGGCCAAGCAGTCTGATATCGCGGAAAAAAGGCAGCTTCTTGTCACAGAGCTGGACCGGATCCTGGACCACATTTCTCAATGGGGCGCTAGGAACCTGGTCGAGTTCAATGCCAAGAAGACCCAGGCATGTGCGTTTACAGCTAAGGTATCTCCTTTCCTTCCCCTTCCCACTCTTCAGAGCACACCACTGCCACTGCAGGATCACCTCACTATCCTCGGTATGGATGTTCGCTGCAAACTGAATAACACAAAAACTATATCGAGAGTATCATCAAATCAGCCTCGCGTAAACTCGGAGTCCTGAACAGAGTGAGACGTTTTTTCACGCCGGAGCAGCGGTGTCTTCTATACAAGACCCAAATTCGTTCCTGCGTGGAATACTGCTCACATCTCTGGGACGGCTCCGCAAAGTACTTAATAGATGCTCTCGACAGGTTGCAGCGACGTGCGGTTCGCATTATTGGGGATCCTGAGGTCACGAACACCCTCGAGCCCTTGCAGATGCGTAGAGATGTTGCGTCTTTGGCAGTTTTCTACCGTCTCTACCATGGTGAATGTTCTGGCGAGCTCTTCCAATTAGTCCCACCCTCCCCTTTCCTTCACAGGACGACACGTGCAGGGCTAAGATGTCATCCATTTACGGTGCAGAGTATACCTGCTAGAACCAAGCGTTTCAGTGATTCATTCCTATGCCGCACCACTAAGACCTGGAATTCCCTGCCAGCTCACGTGTTTCCTTCTTCCTACAGTCCCGGGTCCTTTAAGCGGGGCGTGAAAAGGCATCTAATGAGGCCGTCAAGCTGAGTGCCACCACTGTTAACATGGTAAATGTTTACGATGGTGACCCTCTTTCCGAGACTTTGCCTTTAGCTTAACATCAGGCGAGGTGAAGTCAAATTGACGTGTACTATATATAAAAAAAAAAAATTAAATTAAAAATTTAAAAAACCCCCTTCACAAAAACACCTCCAAAAAGTGGAAAATAAATTTTAATTCAACGGTTGCCATTTCGGGGGACCTTAACTGGTTAGGTACTCCTTTATATCGTAAGGTCCCCCGACATGGCAACCCGTGAATTAAAATTTATTTTCCACTTTTTGGAGGTGTTTTTGTGAAGGGGGTTTTTTAAATTTTTAATTTAATTTTTATTTTATACTTTTTAAATTGATCCACTAGTCGAGCCCTTTCATTTGATACCCATATTGAGGGAGTTATAAAGAAATATGGATTCCAACATGTTGTGGCGGCGGCCATCTTGGGATCGTTTTTTTTTTTTCAAAAATATAGCTAAGAACACTCCCGACTAATATACCTTTCAAACAAAAAAAACAATCCAAATCGGTTCATCCGTTTGGGTGCTACGACGCCACAGACAGACACACACACATACGCACAGACACGTCACACTTATAACACCCCGTCGTTTTTGCGTCGGGGGGGTTAAAAAAGGACAGATTATTTTATTCAAGTTAAGACCTGTCAAATTAAGACAGCGCCTTGTTGGTGCGTAGTAAGTTAAGTCCATAAACATAGTAAATATAAAGACTTGAAGCTACTACGAAATTCATTCATAAAATCATATTAGGAAAACGCCAATTCTCCATCTTGCTTTCCAACGTAGTGGGGATGTAGTAGCACCTGATTGGTCAAATAAAATTGCCAGTGATGCGGTGATAGAATTTTAATTATCGATATTTTCCCAAATATTTAAAAAACGAAGACCACTTTCTATACATAGTGAATGACTTTAGAAATGCCGTTGACTTTTGTTATTCTAACGCATAATGGTACTGGTATTACTGATGAATAGATACTAAAACATTTTTTACATCTATAAAACTACAAAATCAATATGATATAACTAGTTGAACAAGAAATTACTTCCATTTTTAAATTAAAAGTTAGTTACTCAAAGACTGTAAAGAATCTTTGTAGATTTTACGTCCTTCTGGGCGAATTATTCGAAACTCCGGTTATCACAAGGAAAGTCTGACAGAAAGCCCTAAGCACACTGCAACCTGAGAATACAAATAATCGGCATCTACTTAAGCTAACCACTTATTTTTTCTTTCAAATGTATAAATTTTTAGTCTGTGCCCTTTTTATATCGATAAGCAGTTACCGACAGTTTACTGGATTCGCTACTAGGCCGCCATACTGCTTTCCATTCATTCATAAAATCCAAGTTTAGGTTGGCAGTTTTTTTTGTAGGTATGGCAGCTCTTGATACCTAAGAAGGTTAATCTACTCTAAGGTCATGTTCTTAGATGTCGACTAAAATTTAAGGATCCGTCAAGGCGCCGACTTAATTTGACAGGTGTTCACTAATTATGTCCTTTTCTATCTGATAATGAAAGAAATAGATGCAATTAGAAAATTTTAGAGAATTTTAAGTTTAGAGATGTAACAACAGAATTAGCAGCAATATTAATTAGTACGTACATAATTATTTGCCTTAATTGTTATGCTGAAATGGCACGAAAATAAAATACAAGAAATAAATAAATTAATATATTTGTAATTATGACGTGTCGACAATATTGGTCTCGGTTCAAGAGGTGCACCATTTATTAAAAATAGTTACATACCTATACGCCTAAAGCGGCGACAGCACAATAGTTAAGGCGTTGGGCTTGCAATCGTAAGGATGTCAGTTCAGTTATATTGACATACATCATTTATAAACTTACAAATACTCTATCAATCAATACAATACAAAACTACATTTATAATGTCTTTCCTTCTGAAAATAGGCTTAAGCTCGGTCCACACGGTGCTTAAATCGACAACGATTCGCCGGCATCGTCAAAATCATTGTGGTGTTGATTACAGTAGTACCACGTTTATAAAGTTACCTACGCCGATGTACCTGCGCAGAAGTCTCATATTTGAAACGCGCCAAAAAATCTTAACCAATCACAACGCTCCGCCAAACATGGCCCTTTATTATTGGTTGCCGTCTGCGAGCCATGTTCGAAACAATGAACAATGAGCGAGAAAGCACTACTCTCTGGATTTATTGCATTTTCAATCTTAACGCAACGCAATAAAGTTGGTGTTTCAATAGCGTTGGCAATCGTAATTAATCGGCGTTAGCTTACTCTTCTGAGCAAGCGAACTTTGCCGATGCGACTTATAAAATGTGGTTCACCTGTACCAGCGTTTTTTTTTCGAAATATATTGGGCAAAAGAAGCACTTAAGTGGGACTTGAACTTAAAAAGTTAGCATAATAAATGCTATAATAATGTCATTCAAATACCAGCGTTTTTTATAACACTCAGGTGGCAGACAACTACAGGTCTCACTTAATAGAAAGTGGTTACCGTGGCCTATGGACGTGCGCAATACCAGATGTACTGTCGTAAATTGAAGCGTCGGTAGTTTAGTGGTTAAGGAGTCGGCCTTACTATCGAAAGGTCCCGGGTTCAAATCCTGGCCATTACACTACCGACGTGAACCCACTCCTAACATAAGCAATTTAGCTTGGGGTTAGAGGGAATATTAATAATTCAGGTTCAAATATTCTTATTAAAAAAAATCGCTGCTAACACGTTGATTTTGAGGCCGGCGAGTCGCTGTCGATAGAAACGAGCTGATAAATTCAATATGGAGATCATTATTTTCTTTCATTTTCAAATATAATTATTTGATAGGTACACAATACCCACCTACAAGAGATACATCAGGCGAGATTAATAATTTAACAAAATAGCTATTTAATGAGTATTAAATAAAAAAAAGGTTCAGTTGAACCAACTAAAGTAAAGCCAACGAGACCATTACTGAGTTACGTTGCGATAACTAGCGAATATTTTCTCTGTACTTGTCGCACATGTCACACGTACGCGACAATGGCCGAGCGACAGCTATCGTTGCGTGTTTTAGAACAGGAAAGCTGTCAGCACAGCGGTTCTAAACTGTGAGATCCGCCATCTTATGAGCCATCTCATTCCTGTATGGAATGCGTTTGAAGTGATACGTAATAATTTTCAAATAAAAATGCTTGGAACCGCTGAAACTTTGTTTACCTTTTTTCTCTCGCTTCGTTGGCTTTACTTTAGTTGCATAGCCTTGTTTACTGAATAAGGTGAGTGTTAAGCATACTTTTACATAGATCTATTTAAAAAAAGTCTTAAACATTTTGCATATCAAGATTCTTACATTGCACGTTTACCATTTTTACTCGAATATTTATTGCACACAGAAAAACTTACGAATTAAGTGCAATTTTTGGCGTGATCTGGTGGTCACGTTCTCACAAATTATATTAAAGTTTTTTTTAATGTATATAAAAATATTAGATTTAAAATTACAATAAAAGTTTATAATACTAGGTACATATTGACGGTGGTACGATTGTAGAGGGATGTCTACGCTTGGAATTTGTAGTCGTGTTTGCTCACACCATTACTGTAACAAATAAGATATGGTTAGTTCAGTCGGCATGGCATTGGAAAAAAATGCTACCATTTTGTTAAGATGGTTCATGTTTACGATGGCGACCCTCTGTCCGAGACTTTGCCTTTAGCTTACCATCAGGCGAGGTGAAGTCAAATTGACGTGGTCTTTTATATAAATAAAAAAATATAATTATGCTTATTTTAGATTAACCCGCGGCTCTGACCGCTTCGATTTCGGTTATCGCGACAAAACATAGCTAATACATCAGAACGTAGACGTAGGCTAACTAGCTTTTGCCCGCGGCTCCGCCCGCGTGGATGTCGGTTATCGTGACTAAACATAGTCTATGTATTTCTCATGGTCTAATCTACCCCTATACCAAATTTCATCAAAATCCGTTCAGTGGTTTAGGCATGAAAGCGTAACATACAGACGGACAGAGTTACTTTCCTTCTACTTCCGAGGGCTTACCCGGGGCTCCCATCCATAGGCTTCTGGGCGTTACCGTGGGGGTTTTTAGTTAGTCGGTAGGAGTCCGGCATAACATCCATGAAGGATTTTCTCCCACGGTTATAAAAAAAAAAAAAAAAGAGCAAGAAACATCCATCCATCTATCCGTACTTACAAACTTTCGCGTTTATAATATTTGTTGGATGGATATGTCGGACTCGAACGGATTAAAATCGTGATGTATTCAGTAACATCCTGGCGGCTATTTCGATAACATTCAGGTACAAGACTTCGGAGCCAGAGATCTGTTCTTAGCGGACGTCAAGTTTGTCAGAGCCTCCTCCGTCCATCAACAGGTGATCTGGCTTACAGAGAAGTAGGGTTGGGTTCCGAAGACCTTGATGTAGCACCTAATATACCCACTCCCAACTCCACTTTTACCCTACAAAGTGTATTGGAGTTCCCGTCTTCCCTAGCAGATGTGATGGCCCGCATCTTCCTAAACACGGATCAAGTGGCACTGGCCATGGTCCAGGTTAAAATGGCCACGGCCCAGGTTGCACGGGCCGTGGTCCAGGCACACAGAATGTGTTCCAGGTCACTGACCGTGGTCCAGGTCGCACTGGCCGTGGTCCAAGACACACTGACCGTGGTCCAGGTCACACTGACCGTTGTCCAGGTTGTATGGGCGTGGTGCCGGTTACACACCTGAGCTGCTGCACGTGTCCGGGCGCGGTACTCGCGCTGGTCCAGGTCCCACTGACCGTGCCAGGTCGCCCCGGGCGCGGTGCAGGTACCTACCTGAGCTGCTGCACGTGTCCGGGCGCGGTACTCGCGCTGGTCCAGGTCCCACTGACCGTGCCAGGTCGCACCGGGCGCGGTGCAGGTACCTACCTGTGCTGCTGCACGTGTCCGGGCGCGGTACTCGCGCTGGTCCAGGTCCCACTGACCGTGCCAGGTCGCCCCGGGCGCGGTGCAGGTACCTACCTGAGCTGCTGCACGTGTCCGGGCGCGGTACTCGCGCTGGTCCAGGTCCCACTGACCGTGCCAGGTCGCACCGGGCGCGGTGCAGGTACCTACCTGAGCTGCTGCACGTGTCCGGGCGCGGTACTCGCGCTGGTCCAGGTCCCACTGACCGTGCCAGGTCGCCCCGGGCGCGGTGCAGGTACCTACCTGAGCTGCTGCACGTGTCCGGGCGCGGTACTCGCGCTGGTCCAGGTCCCACTGACCGTGCCAGGTCGCCCCGGGCGCGGTGCAGGTACCTACCTGAGCTGCTGCACGTGTCCGGGCGCGGTACTCGCGCTGGTCCAGGTCCCACTGACCGTGCCAGGTCGCACCGGGCGCGGTGCAGGTACCTACCTGAGCTGCTGCACGTGTCCGGGCGCGGTACTCGCGCTGGTCCAGGTCCCACTGACCGTGCCAGGTCGCACCGGGCGCGGTGCAGGTACCTACCTGAGCTGCTGCACGTGTCCGGGCGCGGTACTCGCGCTGGTCCAGGTCCCACTGACCGTGCCAGGTCGCCCCGGGCGCGGTGCAGGTACCTACCTGAGCTGCTGCACGTGTCCGGGCGCGGTACTCGCGCTGGTCCAGGTCCCACTGACCGTGCCAGGTCGCACCGGGCGCGGTGCAGGTACCTACCTGAGCTGCTGCACGTGTCCGGGCGCGGTACTCGCGCTGGTCCAGGTCCCACTGACCGTGCCAGGTCGCCCCGGGCGCGGTGCAGGTACCTACCTGAGCTGCTGCACGTGTCCGGGCGCGGTACTCGCGCTGGTCCAGGTCCCACTGACCGTGCCAGGTCGCCCCGGGCGCGGTGCAGGTACCTACCTGAGCTGCTGCACGTGTCCGGGCGCGGTACTCGCGCTGGTCCAGGTCCCACTGACCGTGCCAGGTCGCACCGGGCGCGGTGCAGGTACCTACCTGAGCTGCTGCACGTGTCCGGGCGCGGTACTCGCGCTGGTCCAGGTCCCACTGACCGTGCCAGGTCGCCCCGGGCGCGGTGCAGGTACCTACCTGAGCTGCTGCACGTGTCCGGGCGCGGTACTCGCGCTGGTCCAGGTCCCACTGACCGTGCCAGGTCGCACCGGGCGCGGTGCAGGTACCTACCTGAGCTGCTGCACGTGTCCGGGCGCGGTACTCGCGCTGGTCCAGGTCCCACTGACCGCGCCAGGTCGCCCCGGGCGCGGTGCAGGTACCTACCTGAGCTGCTGCACGTGTCCGGGCGCGGTACTCGCGCTGGTCCAGGTCCCACTGACCGCGCCAGGTCGCCCCGGGCGCGGTGCAGGTACCTACCTGAGCTGCTGCACGTGTCCGGGCGCGGTACTCGCGCTGGTCCAGGTCCCACTGACCGCGCCAGGTCGCCCCGGGCGCGGTGCAGGTACCTACCTGAGCTGCTGCACGTGTCCGGGCGCGGTACTCGCGCTGGTCCAGGTCCCACTGACCGCGCCAGGTCGCCCCGGGCGCGGTGCAGGTACCTACCTGAGCTGCTGCACGTGTCCGGGCGCGGTACTCGCGCTGGTCCAGGTCCCACTGACCGCGCCAGGTCGCCCCGGGCGCGGTGCAGGTACCTACCTGAGCTGCTGCACGTGTCCGGGCGCGGTACTCGCGCTGGTCCAGGTCCCACTGACCGCGCCAGGTCGCCCCGGGCGCGGTGCAGGTACCTACCTGAGCTGCTGCACGTGTCCGGGCGCGGTACTCGCGCTGGTCCAGGTCCCACTGACCGCGCCAGGTCGCCCCGGGCGCGGTGCAGGTACCTACCTGAGCTGCTGCACGTGTCCGGGCGCGGCGTGTACGAGCGGCGCCAGGCGCTCGGTGAAGCGCGTGAAGTTCCGCTCGAGCTCGCGCTGGTACTCGCGCTGGTCGCTACCGATCAGGTTCTTATTCTTGCGGAGCGCGTCGTGGCATCTGTGACATTTGACAGAATCCATTACATAAACAGAGCTGGATAATTGACATTCATACAACTTCAACTGAGAAAAAATTATTTAGCCAGGCAAGTATACTAGAGGTATTATGAATTGAATGAGTTAGTTCGTTCGTCGTTGTTTTCTTGTTGCATGATGCAAACATGCATTCGAAAATCTTACTTCCGAACCATTCATCAATAAATTGAATTCAAATCTTACTTTTTGGAGAAGTCTTTGAAAGCTAATCTCAGTTTGTTTGTCAGCCGTGTGGGGGGCTGCGTGCCTTCCGCCACTGGCGCCAGGAACACCTGCATAAAAGCATCATTTGTTACATAAGAGAGGCCAGTGGGTAATATAAACTGCAAAGCCGTGGTCCAGGTTGCACTGGCCCTGGTCCAGGTAACATTGACCGTTGTCCAGGTTACACTGGTCGCGGTCCAGATTGCACTGGTCGCGGTCCAGTTTGCAATGGCCGTGGTGCGGATCACAGCCGAGGTCCAGATTGGACTGTCCGTGGTGCAAGTAGAACTGGCCGTGGACCAGCTTACACTGGCTGTGGTCCAGGTCACATTGCCGTGGTCCAGGTTATACAGGCTGTGTTCCAGGTTACACTGGCCGTAGTTCAGGTTATCATTTCTATTTTTTTTAAATATAAAATATATTATATTTAAAAATATTCGACTTTTTGTTCCTCTCATACAAAACGCCAATTTCATATGTAAGGACCTAATATAAAATACATTCAGTCAACAAAGTATCGGGAATGAATGTTTTGTTTATGGTTCCAAATTAAAAAAATTGTTTTTTTGTTGTGGTTTGATTGGCACAACTGCTTTCCATTTTGGCGCGGTGTTTGAGTTGCATCTGTCATTTATGTTAAAAACAGTGCTGCTTTTAGTTTTATAATATCTAGTGTGTATTGCGAATTTCATAATGGACAAAAACATCGAACAAAGAGTGGTGGAGCGCTTATGTACTTTCTTAATTATTTCCCACATAATTTAATTGTGTTTCAATTTTTGTAATTTAAAAAAACCGCTTCTGTGATCGAAATGTTTGAGTATTGGCGCTCATTTGTTGACCACTTAGTGTTGAAGAAGGCCAATAGATGGCGCTGTGCACGGATCTTTTCGAACTATACTTCGAGACTGAAGTTTCTACGAGCGACACTCTCAAGCTTCACGGCGGACGATCTCCTCGCATTTTTTTAGTCTCTGACTCGCCGCCGCACCAAACGGAAGTTGAGTAATTCAACTCCTCGTTTCTTTTTCTGTGTAATTCTATAAGTTCCTTTGGCCACATTCTCAAGTCAGTATAAGTGAAGTGTATCGGAAGAAAACGACTAACTCAAGAAAGTCACCGGCCGGTCGACAACTACCTACCCACCAGCACGTGCCAGGAACCACGCCTGTCTGCAGCTGAATCCTCACGAGGTGGAACTCAGGTCAGTGCCGGTTCTCTTGCGTTTTCATTCATAGAAGCGGTCACATGTGTATTTTCTTTCTATTACAACCTAACTGCAGGTCATAGGTACTTATACGCTCTGTGTGCAAACACACCAGTGGTCGGACTATTTACACGTCCTACCATAATTTATGGTCCTTACGAGTCGGATAGGCCAGTAAATAACATATTCACGTAATTATTGGTGAATAATATTTCTTTCCTATTCATTTAATTAAAAGATTCACGTAATTTTGGTGAATTCTTTCCGCCATCTTAGTTTCATTACTTTCATTCGCTAACAGATTTACGTAAATTATTTGGTAAATTCTGCATTTAAAACGCTAAATCTACGTAATAATTGGTAGATATTTATAATAGTTGGTGATTTACGTATTAATTGGTAAATACTCATCATTCTATTCACATACGCGTAACTTTGTAGGTACCTATCTAGGTACGTAGGTAGTTACATTCCCGCTCCGCCGTGCTACTTGCGCTATTATATAATAAGCCGTAGTACAATTTTCAATAAAAAGTATATCTAAACTGTTTGTGTTAGATAATCTTCTTGTTATATTTCAATAGGTAGGTCCTACCTATCGTTAATTTGCAAACATGTCGTCAGATCTCGAAACGAAGCTTATTCTGTTGAATCAAAAGAAGGAATTATTGTTTGCACGCATTACTCGTTGGTATAAATCGTCGAAATCCATTGACATAACGACGCGAGCTAATGAGGATTTTTTGGCTGAGACCGAGACCATCGATGATGTTCGCGATAAGTTCGAGTCGATTGTAGATCAAATAAATAGATCAAATTTATCATTAGAATCCCCTGTGGAATCCGACTATTCTTGCCTTGACTCATTTGATGAATTGTATTCGAGAATAAAACGCATTAGAAATAAATTATCTACTCCCAAGGTCAAGGAGGTCGCCTCACACGGGTCGAGTAATTCGAACGCGTCTGTAGTGAAATTGGAAATGCTTGTTATTCCGAGTTTTGACGGACGCCCTGAAAACTGGAATACATTTTATCAGTCCTTTAAGGCCAATATTCATTCAAACAAACAATTGTCTAATTCGCAACGTGTGCAATACCTATTCTCAAAACTAACCAATGACGCATTAAAGTTCACTGCCGGTATTGTTCCGTCAAGTGAGACCTACAGTATAGTTTTGGACGCCTTGGTCAAGAAATACCAAGATAAACGTTCATTAGGTTCGTATTATCTTAATAATATATTAGACTTAAGGAATTGTTCACCTAGTGTGAACTCACTTGATTCATTTATAGGTATATATTCCTCCTCTATCGCCGCGCTTAAAGAGTTAGGTATAAATGATTTAACGGACTTCATGTTTCTACAATGTGCCTTGAGGAAAATGGACACTCTAACCATCCAAGCCTTCGAACTTTCTGTTCGAGGTGTCGATATACCTACGACGCAACAGCTGATCGACTTTGTACAAGATCATGCTAAGATGATTGAACGGTCAAACCCGCGGTCTTCGTCATATGCGAAGTCGTCCACTGCTGGGACGCCACAGTCTAATGATAGGCGTGTACAGCGTAATTCTAAGTCGTTTGTTGTCAGTGAGCCGATTAATAATAAGTCGAATGCGCCCGCCGCAGCTAACGCGTCCTGTTGTTTATGTGGCGGCAGCGACCACCGACACCTGTATGACTGCACCGACACCTGTATGAGTAATTCTGTTGTCAAAGGTGTTGGTTCCACTTCGCACCCGATAGTAGGCTATGTGTATTTGGTCCCAGTGCCCCTTGTGTACTATCAACCGCGTTTGGGTATGTACTTATGGGTGATTACCCACGTAAAGATGTTGTGCCTACAACCGCATCCTTTTCTGCGCTAGCACTAAATGATTTAGTGCAAAAATTTTGGGAACTTGAGGAAGTTCCTATGAAGCGCCTATTGTCTCCAGAAGAAACCGAGTGCGAGAATATTTTCACATCTACTGTGACTCGCGATGACGTAGGTCGTTATACTGTTGCGCTGCCGTTCTGCAAGGATCCCTCTGAACTAGGGAACTCGCGCGGCGTCGCTCACCGCCGTTTTTTGTCGCTCGAGCGTAAATTTCGTCAATCACCAACCGTACGTGAAAATTACAATAAGGTTATTCAGGATTATTTAGATAACGGTTATCTTAGTCTCGTTGATGACTCTAATTTGTCTATGGATGGTTATTACATACCACATCACGCAGTAGTTCGACATGACAAACCGATGCCGCGTATTGTGTTAGACGCGAGCGCTAAAACCCACACTGGTCTTTCGCTCAATGATATTTTACATATTGGTCCCAATTTACAGGCAGACCTGTTTTTATTATTATTAAATTTTAGGCTATTTCCTATCGCAATGAACGCTGACATAAAACAACATTATTTACGTATTGGCGTACCTGTTGACCATCGTAAATACCTGCGCATCTTATTCAGGTTCAAGGAATCGGATGAAATTCAGACCTATGTGTTTAATCGACAGGCGTTTGGTCTGAAGTCAAGTCCGTATATAGCTATACGTACTGTGCGTCAGCTGGCTACTGACATGAGTCCGCACTTCCCTGACGCCGCGAAAGTGGCAGAGACCTGTCTGTATACTGACGATTTAGTTCATTCCACACCTGATGAGGACACTGCTGTACACTTAGCTCGCAACTTGATAAAACTGTTCAAGGCTGGCGACTTTGACTTAGTGAAGTGGTCTAGCAATTCTTCTGTGCTGCTAGACTCACTTCCTGATACTCACCGCAAATCGCTTGAGTTTGATGTTGGCAGTCATGTCGCAAAGGTTTTAGGTCTCTCGTGGGAACCGTGTGGAGATAATTTTTATTTCACATCCACCTCGGTAGATGAGAAGTGCACTAAGAGAAATATACTCTCGATAGTTGCGCGACTATTTGACGTGCTCGGGTTGGTGGCACCTGTGATACTCTACGCCAAGTTGTTAATTAAGGAACTTTGGCTTAGTAAGAGTGATTGGGATGACCCTGCTCCAGAGCATATACGCTCACGCTTTTCCGCTCTCGTTCAAGAATTAAAATTGCTTGACACACTAAAAATTCCGCGATATATAGGTGTCGAAGTTGATTGCGAATTACGTCTTGTCGCATTTTGTGATGCCAGCCTGAATGGCATGGGATGTGTTATTTATGCACATTGTACCTACCCATCTAGCATTAAAACTCGCATTTTGTGTGCAAAATCAAAGGTCACTCCGACAAAGATTACTACGCTTGCTCGATTAGAGTTATGTGCTATTTTGCTTATGTCAAAGTTAATAAGAACTGTACGTGATTCTTATGCATTACGCATTCCCGTTACTGACATTTACGCCTTTTCTGATTCCACGATTGCCTTATCATGGGTTCACTCGTCACCACATCGGTGGCCGATTTTTGTTAGCAACCGGGTCGCCCAGTGTCAAGAAAACTTGAACGCTAAACATTTTTATCACGTCGCCGGAGCCATTAACCCGAGTGATTGTCTATCACGCGGCATGCTCCCCTCGCAACTTTTGACTCATGATTTGTGGTGGAACGGTCCAGCATGGATCCGCGGCCCCCCTGATGAATGGCATAAGTCATTCTCTCCCGCCAACTGTTCTGACTTACCTGAGCATAAGGCAAATGTGTTAAGTGTGACAACAAAACAGACAGAGTCGCCATTGTTATGTACATAAGCAGAACGTGTTTCTTCTTGGCAGAAACTACTACGCATCATTGCATACGTTTTAAAATTCGCACGATTTAAATCTAAGATCGAACCTCATTCTGTATCAGGATTGTCAATCGCTGAGACGGCATTGATTCTCGCCGTTCAATCAGTTCACTTTGCTGAAGATATAAAATTGATAAAGGCTGAGAAGTCACCCTCGAAGAAGCTGCTGCGTCTTGCAGTCTTCTTAGATGAAGAAGGCATTTTGCGCATAGGTGGCAGACTTTCTAAATCGATGCTTCCATTTGAAGCTAAACATCCTGTCCTTCTCCCTAAACGCGATCACGTTGTTGATCTAATAATTCAGCATTTTCACGTTGTCAATTGTCATACTGGACCTGGACTCCTCATGTCTATCATACGCCAACGCTTCTGGATATTAGACGCTAGAACTGTTATCAGATCTAAGTTACGAAAGTGTAACATTTGCTTTAAATGCAATCCAACGCACCCTACACCAATAATGGCTGATCTGCCCAATTATCGTGTATCAGAAGCCAAAGCCTTTTGTCATACTGGGGTTGATTACGCTGGTCCAATAAAGACCATACTTTCTCGTCGTAGAGGTCAGCATTCTCAAAAGGCATACATTATATTGTTTATCTGCATGGCCACACGTGGCCTTCATATCGAATTGACCAGTGATTTAACCACTGATTGGTACTTACAAACGCGCTGTAACCAAATTGTATCCTATCCCAACGCAATAACTTACAACGCTAAATAGAATCTTAAACTTTAATTTTTAACTCAACCTTTAAACATACTTTAGATAGAATATTGTTAGTCTAAGTTGTTATTTTAGCTATGTGTATTATTATGTTATACAAATTCACTATGGGCTCTAATCAGCCAGTGTTCGCTTGTTTGTTTCGTAACATCTTGCGACGTTCCAAAGCCGGGTGCATGGTGGAGCGCTTATGTACTTTCTTAATTATTTCCCACATAATTTAATTGTGTTTCAATTTTTGTAATTTAAAAAAACCGCTTCTGTGATCGAAATGTTTGAGTATTGGCGCTCATTTGTTGACTACTTAGTGTTGAAGAAGGCCAATAGATGGCGCTGTGCACGGATCTTTTCGAACTATACTTCGAGACTGAAGTTTCTACGAGCGACACTCTCAAGCTTCACGGCGGACGATCTCCTCGCATTTTTTTAGTCTCTGACTCGCCGCCGCACCAAACGGAAGTTGAGTAATTCAACTCCTCGTTTCTTTTTCTGTGTAATTCTATAAGTTCCTTTGGCCACATTCTCAAGTCAGTATAAGTGAAGTGTATCGGAAGAAAACGACTAACTCAAGAAAGTCACCGGCCGGTCGACTACTACCTACCCACCAGCACGTGCCAGGAACCACGCCTGTCTGCAGCTGAATCCTCACGAGGTGGAACTCAGGTCAGTGCCGGTTCTCTTGCGTTTTCATTCATAGAAGCGGTCACATGTGTATTTTCTTTCTATTACAACCTAACTGCAGGTCATAGGTACTTATACGCTCTGTGTGCAAACACACCAGTGGTCGGACTATTTACACGTCCTACCAAAGAGTTTGTCTTAAATTTTGCATCGCCAATGGAATTTCATGTTCGGAGATACTGAAAATGTTACAGAAGGCTTACGGTGAATCGATTTTATCAAAAACACGTGCTTATGAGTGGTACAAAGCATTCAAAAGCGGTCGAGATGTGATGGAAGATTTGCCTCGTTCTGGTAGGCCATCTACGTCTGCAACTGAAGTTAACATCGCAAAAGTGAAGGAAATAGTGACTGAAAATCCTCATTCAAGTTTGAGAGAGATGGCCGCCGAACTTTCTGTATCTCACGAGTCGATCCGTACCATTTTAACTAATAATTTGGGTATGAAACGTGTTGCTGCCCGGCTAGTCCCAAAAGACCTGAATTTTCTTCAAAAACTAAATCGCACGAGTCGCTGAGGACATGCTAGAACGGGTCAATACCGACCCAACATTCATGAAACGCGTTGTTACTGGTGACGAGACGTGGGTTTACGAGTTTGACATGCATACTATAGTTCGTAAAATATAGCTTGATACCTGTGACGTTTGTCAGAATGACATGTAATAGGTATGGGACGTCTTTAGTATTTTATCGATATTTATATAGAATGAGTTTATTAAAAAAATACATTTTAACGATATTGAAAGAAAGAAAAAAGGAAATGAAAGATATATAGCTCCTCCGATACCAAGAGCGTCAGCAACTCTATTGCACACTTGCTCCAATGGTAGTAGCGGTCCGCCATTTTGATTCTCGCGGTCAAAATACTCGCGCAAACGAATCACAAACTCGCGACTTTCGCTATTCAAAACAGTTTTTTTTTGTTCTTTTCGGCATTGTGGTGCAAAAAAAAACAAATAACTAGAAATAACAACAAAACTTAACAAAGCAACAGTAATAACGACAAAACAATATTAATCACGTAGCGATAGCGTATACAAGGCGTGGGCACTCAAAAAAGATGGCGCTCGCTTGTTCGCTGCATGCGAAAGCAGTAGGTATTACAAGACTAAAAAAATACGAATTTGTTGGGAAAAAATTATTAGATATAATCATTTATACAATCTAAATTAATGAAATTGTCATACATTTATTTAATCGATATTCGCTGGCCAGTCGATTACACATCCCTACAAGGCTGCGAAAAGAGTTTACGAAGTAAGCTAACAAAAAAAATATAAATAATAAAATATAATAAATATTTTAAATTACCTTTGTTTTTACTAGTATCTCCTTGATAACAAGTTCTATTTGAAAAAAGTGTTCTAGATTTCTATACAAATGTCTTATTAATATTTAAAAAATTAAAACTTTTCCAACAACAAATTTATTGTTGCAGTCTTTATAAACGAAGTCTCTAAAGTCACAGGTATCAAGCTATATTTTACGAACTGTAGTCAACAAGCTTCGGAATGGCGCCTTCCAACTGAACCAAAACCGAAAAAACCACGTCAAAGTCGATCAAAAGTCAAAGTCATGTTGACTGTTTTCTTTGACTATCGCGGTGTTGTGCACTCGTAATTTTTGCCGGAAAGTGTGTATTATTGATTTTTTCCCGGTACTTTCTTGACAGAGTAGTATAGTAACTATATCTAGTCCAAGCACATTCGCCATAAAGTTGGCATGCAAACTGAAATAATTTATAGATAGCATAAAATTACTAAAGTCACAATAAGAGTGCAGCGTCTGCTACAACGCATTTCTGCAGTGGTACGAACGATATGCATACTTCTTTAAAAAGTCTTCCACAGTATAAAAGGTTTCGTCCACCAACCATTTATGTAATGCAACACAATTTTTTTTATAAGGCACGTCTATAATCGACTCTAGCAATGAGTTATAAATTAATGGAGCCATATAAACACAACTATTTTTAAATATTTCTAACCTAGGTACCGGCATCTCAAGTGGCATGTGTGTAACTTTCCCTTTTATTAAAGTTGTTCCTTTTTTTGAACAGTGATATATTGTTTTTCACAAAAATAGCACATTCAGTCATTCAGTGGCCGTGGTTCAGGTTACAGTGGCCGTGGTCCAGGTTACACTGGCCGTGTTTACTGTTGCACTGGCCGTGGACAAAGGTTGCCTGGTTACTCACCTGCGCCAATTCGAGTGGACCCTGGTTGACGGTGGTGCCGATGCACCCCTGTACCACCATTTGCAGCATCTTTGGATCAGCTGGTTCTTGACTAGTGGCCGCTGCGAGCTCGTTTATCTATTGAAATAAAATTTATATTATTTAATTTGATTATTATCTTCTATACAGTGCAAATGATTCAGAATCAAAATATTATAATATAATTTTTCGTACAATCCTGGAATGTTTAAGTGGGATATTTTTAAGTCACTTTATTTATTTTTTCTGGACAAATTAAGCTTAACAAATCAATGTATGACTTGAGATTGACATAGTCATTCACATTATAGTGTAACACTCACCAGGATATTTACCATGTTTATTATTTTTACTGAGGAACCGAGATTTCGGCACATAGTAAATATCCCGGTGAGTGTTACACTATTAAGAAATAAAACATACGAAAGGATGTGGTTGATATAGTTTAGTGCGACCGTAATGGTTAAAAGGCAAACATTTTTATGGCCTTTTAATAATAATGATAAAAGCGTGTTATAAGCTGTGCCCACCTTTTTCTGTATATCCTCGATGGCCACTTCAATAGGTGATAATATTATTTGTGTTCGTTGAACGACCTGAAAATATTAAAATCACTATTTTAAATTCAAACCTTAACTGAAATCACTTTACACAGAGAGCAGTAGCAACTTACTCTTAACGTCGTGGTTTAGCTAGTAAACACCATCTTGTAAGTAAGTTCGTAAACTCGAATATTGAAAAATCACTTTCTAAAAAGTAAGAAACAATGTTTGATACAATAAAGAAATCGCACGCACGCACGCACGCAAACACGCACGCACACACGCACGCATGTACTCACGCACGCACGCACTCACGAACTCAAGCATGCACGCACGCCCACAAGCACGCACGCACGTATTCACGCACGCATGCATTCACGCACGCACGCACGCACGCACTACGTGCACATATACACTACACGTACCTGTATGCGCGTCTTGACGTAGGGGAAGTGGTGCGCGGTGGTGAGGATGGTCTTGCGCTTGCACTGCTCCGCGATATCGCCGTGAGCGCGCCCCGCCACCGTGAACGGCGTCGCGTACATAAAGCGCTCTGGGGAACACACACACGTCAATCAATAGTTTTGTAATAACCGTAAGCGCTGCCAGCCTGAGCTAGAGGATGTGAATTCATTGCTTAAACATTCATTTGCTTGCTTCTTTGTTACCAGTTTCTAAGGTTTATAGTACAAGTACGAACTTACAAACTAGGCGAACGTCAACTTGATCCTCTAGATAAAACATTTAAAAAAATCGTAAATTAATTGAGTAGGTACATTGGATATTTATAACACAGTGAGTAAAACCATGGAGTATGAACGCTAAGAAAATATATTTAGTATATCTCACAAACTAATAGCTAGCACTAATAGTCTCATTTTAAGAAAATAATAAAAATGTTAAAACAGAGATCCGGTTCTTAGCATTCCATGGATTCACCGTGCGGTCGCCGGGTCCATGGCGTGGTACAGAGAGGAACACTGTGACGGCGCCTGGGACTTGCGACCCAGGTGTAGGTTTAGGGTGGCCACCTTGTGATGCATCAGCGCTCACCTCCACCGTCACAAGTGTTCCCCCCTCTACCTATCCAAATTTGGTAAGATCCTATCAACGCCGTTTTAGATTTTCGTTTGAGTAGAGAGCTTATGAAGCTCTTGGCAATCCGAGGTCTTTCAATAAGTTATACAGGGATTTAGCTGGAATTCCCCTTGCTCCTACTTCCACGGCGTAGAGTTTAACCACATAGCCATTTTTGGTTAACTCGTTGGTCAGGTCAAAGTATTTGTTTATTTTTATAGCGTGGTCTTTAGGTATGTTAGTTTCCCACGGTACTGTGAGTTCTACTAGTACTGCACGCTTTTGCTGTTTTGAAAATAGGAATATATCGGGTCTGGATGACGAGGCACAAACATCCTCCGGTATTTTATAGTGTTTCTCATACGAATCTGCGAGTAATGTCCAATCAGCGGCTGCTATCAAAATTGAGTACGGCTTTTGATTTGTCTTTTTTGAGCAGCCTTACTTTACAAACGCGACGTCATTTCTTTGGTTTGTGGTTAAACCCTTTTTCGCTCTAGCTACCGCCAAACTTACCGCCTCACGTACGATTTCTAATACCTTATCATGTCGGCGCGAGTAATGACCCCGGTCTAATAGCGTCCTACAACCCACCAGTAGGTGCCTAGCAGTACCAATTGCTTCACCACATGAGTTACATGTTTTATCTGTGGCTTTTCCCCATCTGACAAGATTGATTTGGTCGGGGAGGGTCAACTGGAATGCATTGAGATAGAATTTAAGGAGAGCCGGTGACCAGTCGTATATAAAGGTACGCCATTTTAAGGCTATGGGAATACAAAATTCACCTAGTGTTAACCATTCGTTTTATATTTCTAGGTTCATTGCGTGCACTTTGTAGGTATTATTTTCATCTACTTGAAGAAAAGATTTTGTTATGTCTTTGTCTGACTGCCTCCTAGTATTACCCAAACCTACCCTACCAGTCGGCGAGCCTATCATGATTTTTTTATGGAATTGGAGGCGCGACTCGAGCTCTTTAGTACTTTGGTCTTTTGGAAGAGCTTGCACGATTTCGTCTTTTGATTTCGCTAGGACGTGCATTTTGGTTACTCTTAGATGTTTATAGAGTTCCGATGGTTTCTTGAACGTCATTCCAAAGTTATTTGAGGCTCTATATAATATCGATGGGTCTGCCGACTGAGCTAGCCCCAGCCACGACTTCAATGTCTTTGTAATTTTTCGTTAGTTTTTTGATGAGGCTCTGGCTTATATCATAAACAAGAAACCCAATGTGAATATTGACTACACATGAAGTTTAACTCATAATTGAGTTTTATTACATTAAGGTTCTTATTGTACGGTATTTCGCATATTAATATATTAGTATTTTTATAACAATGAATGAAGTTTATGAAATGGGATTTAAATTCGTATGGATTCACATCATTTGTTCCCCCTACCACTATTACATAATCATTTTCTGTAAGGTTTCTTATTGTGTTTGTTTCGGTATCGTTGAGGATATCTATAACCCTTGCGCCAGGTTTCCAATAACTTGTGACAACATAACTTGCTCCCACCAATCTCTGAAGGGTTGTCCGCATTCCTCGCCCTTGTTGATCAGATATAATAACTATTCTTTTTACACTTTGTTGTTTCTTAGCCTCAACGTAATTTTCTTCTTGATATTTTGACTGATCTATGTTAATATGAGTTTTAGTTCCTTTTGCCTGGTTGATGACTTTCAATGTTTCAGTGTGACTGCGTTCTTCTGTCTCCAATTCATTAAATTTCTTAGAATTTATAACTTTCTTTGTCTCCTTCGGCGTTGCATACTCGTATACTGAAGAGTTTGTATTGATTTTTCTGTACATGGGTTGTTTTATGGGCGTAGATGTCAGGCTGCGAATTTTGGCTTTTTCTCGTGCTGTACGCTTTAATACTGGAGTGGAACATTTAAGGTCACCCGTTTCAATTTTCTTATATAACTCTATTACTTTATTCTTTTTATCTAAATCGGATTTCAGTTGAGTATTTTCAAAAATTAAATGGTCGATCTCTTGGTTTGCGCTTTGTAATTCCATAGTCAACTTATCGATTCTTTCGGTGAGTAAAATTATTTTTTCATCCTCAATTGAGTCATTTGGGAGGCTCCTAATAGTGGCATCGAACATGCTTGACTCTGAGATTGATATCGACATTTGTTTATTTTGCTTTCTGAAGGTAAGGTTTTGATTCTCCATGGTATTATAATTTCTACTATTTTAAATAAAATTTATTCATATGGTATTCCCAAGTTTTAATGATTTATTTTATTAATGCTAGCAACACTCAAATTCATTTTAATTGCTGTCAATTTTTGTTCACCTATTCACTCATAGATGGCGCTATTCACAATATATTTATTATTTTATTATTTTTTAAGCGTAGTAACACCAGCGGTAATGTCAATTCATAGACATAAATATACAGACGTGAAGCTACTACGAAATTCATTCATAAAATCATATTAGGAAAACGCCAATTCTCCATCTTGCTTTCCAACGTAGTGGGGATTTAGTAGCACCTGATTGGTCAAATAAAATTGCTAGTGATGCGCTGATAGAATTTTAATTATCGATATTTTCCCAAATATTTAAAGAACGAAGACCACTTTCCATATATAGTGAATGACTTTTGAAATGCCGTTGACTTTTTATTATTCTATCGCATAATGGTACTGGTATTACTGATGAATAGATACTAAAACATTTTTTACAAAAAAAAAAACAAAAATATTAAATAAAAATTCGATTTTTTTTTGTCCAAATCGATTTTATTTTTGTGCCAATGTGTTATGTACCTGGAGTACTACTAAATATATATATAGATATATATATATATCGTTACTCAAAGACTGTAAAGAATCTTTGTAGATTCTACGTCCTTCTGGGCGAATTATTCGAAACTCCGGCTATCACAAGGAAAGTCTGACAGAAAGACATAAGCACACTGCAACCTGAGAATACAAATAATCGGCATCCACTTAAGCTAATCACTTAATTTTTTCTTTCAAATGTATAAATTTTTAGTCTGTGCCCTTTTTATATCGATAAGTAGTTATCGACAGTTTACTGGATTCCCTACTAGGCCGCCATACTGCTTTCCATTCATTCATAAAATCCAAGTTTAGGTAGGCAGTTTTTTTTCGTAGGCATGGCACCTCTTGATATACTCTAAGTGTCAATTAGTGTCAACAGTGTGTCATTATTGAGTCATCTACTCATCGCTTGATGGCGTTAGTTGTATTTTTATCTCAAATAACGGTCAAAATACGAACTTAAGTTTTTCAAAAAATATTTCTTTGTTTTTTTTCCCACATATAGTTTTGCTGTCCCTGAACTTAGGTTAATAACTTTTCTCCGGGGTAAACAGTTCCAAGTTAAGCACTATTGTTTATTTATTTACAGTAAATAAACAGTTAACATATTAGTCACTGTAACACATAGATATTGGTTTATATCCACAGGTATTGCCCACAAACGTTGTCACTTGAATATTATGATGTCCTCTTTAGATTTCACTAAAATATCACTTATTTGTATCATTAATTATGCAAATTCGATATTTTATAAACGCGGGGAATGTTTACATTGCTAAGGCAGTGTTGCCAAGGCAGTGTTATCAGTAGATGTTGTGTGAGTATGCTGGAGCTATATTACTCACTAATGTTGTAGTTCCGCTCGTAGTGCGTGGCGCGGCGGCGCAGTTCGTGCGGCTCGAAGTAGGGCTCCACGTACGTGATCTGGATGTACGCCTTGCCCGGCTCCAGTAGATGTTGTGTGAGTATGCTGGGGCTATATTACTCACTAATGTTGTAGTTCCGCTCGTAGTGCGTGGCGCGGCGGCGCAGTTCGTGCGGCTCGAAGTAGGGCTCCACGTACGTGATCTGGATGTACGCCTTGCCCGGCTCCAGTAGATGTTGTGTGAGTATGCTGGGGCTATATTACTCACTAATGTTGTAGTTCCGCTCGTAGTGCGTGGCGCGGCGGCGCAGTTCGTGCGGCTCGAAGTAGGGCTCCACGTACGTGATCTGGATGTACGCCTTGCCCGGCTCCAGCGCGCCCGCGTCCACGATGTTCGAGTCCTTGATGATCACCACGTTCTCCGGACCGAAGCGCGCGCCGTAGAAGTTCTAAGAAGAGGAAGAGTTATTGTAATTCAATTTTCCAAAAAAAAAAATAGTTTTCATCCTACCTATTCGAAAAGGACGACTTGGTTCGCCATTAAGTGCACCCAAAGGTGGTTTTTCTATAAGAAACTTTTAGCGGCAGTGTCTTTAATCCTATTTATAAGTGCAATAATTGTCGGGAACCGACATCCACGCGGGCGAAGCCGCGGGCAAAAGCTAGTCATTCATAGAAATCGAACGCAAATTGCATGAATTACTGGTTAGTGTTACTCGCTTAAGCTAAAAAAACAAAAGTGCGCGAATTCGGAGCCTAAGCTAGCTAAAGAAATAAAGCGATCGTCACTCCCTTAAAAATCGTATAAGCAAAAATAAAGAAAGAAATTCTAATTAAAATCAATTTATAACAATGCTTAAATAAAGATGGTGACAAACAAGAGTTACTCGGGATGTATATCTTGAACTTAAATTGTACTCTATACGCGCAACGCACGATCCTTGAGGATAACACGGGATGCTAGCCTAGTGGTATGGGGATTGAAAACGGTTCCAAAATACCGGTAAAATACCGGTATTTTGGGGTTCCGGTACCTATACCGGAACAGGAACCAGAACCTAAATTGGAACCTTTAAGAACCTTTATTTTACCGGTTCTAACCTAACCTAAACTTGTTTTTTGAGGTGCGGTCGGGTAACTGGGGCGCGATGTAGCGGGCGGCGGAGTGTGAGGAGAGGGGAGTTTGTAGGAAATCAATCACATTTGTATTGGTGTTTGATGGATCTTCTGTAACTCTGTCTGTCTGTCTGTATGTTACACCTTCACGCCTAAACCACTGAACCGAATTTGATGAAATTTGGTATAGGGGTAAATTAGACCTCGAGAAAGGACATCATAGACTATGTTTGGTCGCGAAAAAGGGGGGTTAAAGGGGGGAAATAGGGGTTGAAAGTTTGTATCAAAATTTGTCATTTTTCAAGAGAGCGTGATGAAATTTGGTACAGAGGTGCATTGGAGCTAGAGTACGGATATAGGCTACCTTTTATCCCCAAAAAAGGGTAAAGGGGGGGGGGGGGACAGGGTATGAAACTTTAGAGATCCGGTTCTTAGCATTCCATGGATTCACCGTGCGGTCGCCGGGTCCATGGCGTGGTACAGAGAGGAACACTGTGACGGCGCCTGGGACTTGCGACCCAGGTGTAGGTTTAGGGTGGCCACCTTGTGATGCATCAGCGCTCACCTCCACCGTCAGTCGTGTTCCCCCCTCTACCTATCCAAATTTGGTAAGATCCTATCAACGCCGTTTTAGATATTCGTTTGAGTAAAGAGCTTACTGAAGCTCTTGGCAATCCGAGGTCTTTAAATAAGTTATACAGGGATTTAGCTGGAATTCCCCTTGCTCCTACTTCCACGGCGTAGAGTTTAACCACATAGCCATTTTTGGTAAACTCGTTGGTCAGGTCAAAGTATTTGTTTATTTTTATAGCGTGGTCTTTAGGTATGTTAGTTTCCCACGGTACTGTGAGTTCTACTAGTACTGCACGCTTTTGCTGTTTTGAAAATAGGAATATATCGGGTCTGAATGACGAGGCACAAACATCCTCCGGTATTTTATAGTGTGTCTCATACGAATCTGTGAGTAATGTCCAATCAGCGGCTGCTATCAAAATTGAGTACGGCTTTTGATTTGTCTTTTTTGAGCAGCCTTCCTTTACAAACGCGACGTCATTTCTTTGGTTTTTGGTTAAACCCTTTTTCGCTCTGGCTACCGCCAAACTTACCGCCTCACGTACGTGAAAGGTCGTCATTTTTGAAGTAATCCTAATGCAAATTGCATTGTACAGTGATGGATTATATATTGGGAATGGACGTAGGCTACCTTTCAATTAAGGAAAAGAGGTTAAAGGGGGGAAAATAGGTGTTATATAATTTATGAAAGTTCGTCATTAATGAAAATAGCCTGATGAAATTTGTGTAGAGTGAGGTGGATTAGAGTTTGGGAATAGATATAGGCTAACTTTTATTGCTAAAAAACGTTAAAAAGAGGTTGGGGACGAAGATTCGAATTTTTGAAGATATCCTGATGACTTAGATAAAGCTACGTTTTGTTTATGACGATGGCATAGTCTAATGATTCATACTACATACAGTCTGTCAACGAAGCCGTCTAGACAGAGCAATCGTGCGGGGGCAGGGGAGTGGTGGGGGACGGGGTATTACTCGGTACGCCCATACATTTTACTCGGTACTAACGATTCAGGGCTGTCTCATTATTGTAATCACACTAATCACGTAATTTTTTTTTCACGACTAGTTTTGTTTGTTAAAATTTTTTTTTCTTCGTTTTCTATATTTAGCTATCCAAGATGGCGGGCACGAAATTTTCACATAAATCGATATGGGTATCGTTTTCAGAGTTTTTGGGGTCGCTGATTGCGAATATAACATCCATTTCGCGATTCAAGATGGCGGATTCGAAATTTTCACCAAAATTGATATGGGTATCGTTTTCAGGGTTTTTGGGGTCACTAATTACGAATATAACATCCATTTGGTGATCCAAGATGGTGGACTCTTTTTTTCACAAAAATCGATATGGCTATCGTTTTCAGGGTTTTTGGGGTCGCTGATTTCGAATATAACATCCATTTGGTGATCCAAGATGCGGACTCGAAATTTTCACATAAATCGATATGGGTATCGTTTTCAGGGTTTTTGGGGTCGCTGATTGCGAATATAACATCCATTTTGTGATCCAAGATGGCAAACTCGAAATTTTCACTAAAATCGATATGGGTATCGTTTTCAGGGTTTTTGAGGTCGCTCATTGCGAATATAACATCCATTTCGCGATCCAAGATGGCGGACTCGAAATTTTTACTAAAATCGATACGGGTATCGTTTTCAAGGTTTTCAGGGTTGCTGATTACGAATATGTTATTCATGTAGCAATCCAAGATGACTGGATGAATGATATATTCGTAATTAGCAACTCTGAAAACATCGAAAACGATGCTCATGGTGATGAATTTGTGGGAAATTTCAAGTCCGCCATCTTGGATCGCTAAATGGATTTTATTATACGTAATAAGTCACCCCAAAAACCTCGACTTGTTTTTTTAAATTTCAAGTCCGCCATCTTTGATCGTCGGTAAAATGGTCATCAATCCCGATATCAGATAATTGCCGGCAGGCAATCATACGATTGGGAACTGTCGACTCCCAACTGATCGTGTGTAGCCGCAAAACTGACAGCAGGGCATGGCCGGTAGGTCAAAATCGCTTTCGTGTGTGGGCGCTGTCGACTTAGGACTGCAGGCCGCCCAATACGATCTGAAACTGCAGGCGAACTGATCGTGGATAGGCTCCTTAAGAATATATCATCAATTTAGCGATCCCGGCGATTAGCAGAATTCGAATTCGAATCCGAATCCAACACCGAACTCTAACCCGAATCAATATCCAAATTCAAGTCGAAATCGAAATCGAAATAGAGATTCGAAATCGAAATCGATATCGAAATCGAAATTGAAACCGAAATCCAAAAACTCAGACTTTAAATATTACGTTTGCTCATAATTTAATCATAATTGGTTGAGTAGAACCGGAGATATAACCAAAAGTCACAATAGCAATAGCGCGGGCATCACTTAGTAATATAAATTAGCGTGAGTTGATGTGCCTTGACAGAAAAGAGAACAAATAGGGGTTATTATAGAAAATTACAGAAAAATAAATTATAAATAAAAACTGAAGTGACAACCCTGACAAAACTGCATAAGGCGGCATTTTCGCAAACATCAAATGCGATGAACTACTGTAAGATCTCTCGTTATAATGTGACGATGGTATGAAGGGTTTGGAATGAGGAATGAAAGTTTGTGTGAGAGACAGTTTAGAATTTACACACATTGATGCAAACATGGATGTGTGTATGATTAAATTGATCAGTAAAAATACGGTCATAAACATATTTATGCTAGCAGTACCACACAATCATAGCATAGGAATGGTAGTAGAGGGCTTCCATGTTCAAGTACCTAGGTAGGTACAGTTTTGTTTATAACTAAAATATTGCGTAGGTTAATTTATAGGTAGTCACAACTATTTCGTGAATTTATTTATCGTACAAAATAAAACACGTACCTACCTACCTACTAGAGCTTGCAACCCACTCCTATTATTAATAAAGAAATAAGTTTAGTCCCCAACCTCTTTTTAACTCCCAAACTCTAATCCACCTCTCTCTACACAAATTTCATCAGGCTATTTTCATTAATGACGAACTTTCATCCATATCCATACTAATATTATAAATGCGAAAGTAACTCTGTCTGTCTGTCTGTCTTTCTGTCTGTCTGTCTGTATGTTACGCTTTCACGCCTAAACCACTGAACCGATTTTGATGAAATTTGGTATAGGGGTAGATTAGACCATGAGAAAGGACATAGGCTATGTTTGGTCGCGATAACCGACATCCACGCGGGCGGAGCCGCGGGCAAAAGCTAGTAAATTATATAACACCTATTTTCCCCTTTAACCTCTTTTCCTTCATTGAAAATGAAAGGTAGCCTACGTCTATTCCTAATTGTAGTTCATCTCAATTCAACCCCTATTTCCCCCCTTTCTCGCAACCAAACATAGCCTGTCCTTTCTCAAAGTCTAATTTACATATAGTCATATTATATATTTACCTCTATCTATACAAAAGTTCCAACACACCTTGTGATTATGTCAACAAACAAAGTAGACGCGGAAACATGAATGGCGGCAAAATGGCATAATAACTTGCTTTGTCTTGCTCGGCCGACGCACGAACATCAATAAATTTCGGTTATTCAATCCTTGATCCGAACACACATCCCCTCTTCCGTAAGGAACCTTTAAAACGGATGACAAGGAACCGGTATAACATTATCCAATTTAAAGGTACTAGGACCCGGTATTTAGAACCGGTACATCGGAACCCAAACCGGAACCCATACCGGAACCGGAACCGTACCGAAAAGAGGAACCTTTATAAGAACCTAAATGAAGGACCAGAACCGAAATTGGTACCGGTTTTCAATCCCTCGTATGGGTAATGGACTGCTGAGACGAGGGTTCGGGTTCAATCCCAGGTTTACCATGGCACACACCAATGACTTTTCGATGCTTTTCGAAGTTGTGTGTATTTATCGCAGGTTTATAAGTGCCCGGTTAATGGCAATAGGCTCGCCACCTATTAAATTGGGACCTAAACATAAACTGGCGAAATGTGGGTGCTAGCACCTCTGCCTACCCCTTCGGGGAATACAGGCGTGAGTTTATATTATGTTATGCTACGGCGGTGGACGAGCTCATATTCACCAAGCATAGATTATTACAAAGTATCTGCGCGCGTCAGAACCTTTTATACTCGTAGTACCAGCAGCACTCCGTGCTATCTACAAGATAAACAAGAAACGTGTACTGCGCGTATAGTCAAAGACAAAAATCATTTATTCTGCATAGACCATTAAATCGGAACTTACAAAACGTCAATATGAAATAAATATTAAATACTAGTTTAGCAAATGGACTACCGGTTTGAAACGCGGCTCAGACCTGAGAAGACTCCGGCAAGAAACTCAACGGGCATTTTTTGGTCTATTTACAAACATTTACTTAGTCTAATACTTATGGTCTAGATACAGTGATTTGCTTGAGTAGCATTCCAAGCTTGTTCATCATCTAGATATTATTGGATTTTATAATAAGTCTTTCCGGTAAAGTTTACTCTTAACTGCATTTTAAAATTTATTTACAGGTTAATCTCTCATTTTACTAGGAAGCTTGTTAAAAAAGCGTATACAGTTGCCCTGGAAAGAACACATTTTAGTTCCAAGATACGTGTGATGTATACCTCGAGGCGGCTGAAGATCTCCGGCAGCTTGGTGAGCGCGTGCTCCTTGTAGACGAACTCCTCGGAGTCCAGGTCGCCGAAGCGAGCGCCGTAGAACGACACGCGGAAGTAAGTGCCGAACACGCGCTTGCCGTGGAGCTGCTCGATGCGAGTGAACGCCTCGTTCAGTTTGCTGCGGAGTGAGTGAGTGAGTGAATGAAATCGTATAGCATAAGACCTCTTGTACACACGTAAAAATTCACGGTTCATTCGCCGGTCGTCAGTGTTGTATGGAGCACTGAGGAAGCTTGTTCACAGATACTGTAGAAACGGTAATTTTTACGGTGAAAAAACGTGTGTGTACAAAACGCCTAAATGCACGGATATCATGCATCGGATATCTGTGCCTAAATGTATCGGTTGAAATGTATGAACACAACCTATTTTGTATGACTTAAATATTGTCAGAGGTGTCTCTGCCCGCCCACCTGTCTTCTGGTTGTTGTAAGTGTTACAATTTACAATAAAAATATACTTGACCGGGTCCAAAATGTTTTTTATTGATTTATCACACATCACAAATAAGATACAAAATAATAATGGTCCTGCAAAACTGTTTACACAGTTTGCCTGCAGGATGGGGAGAGTTTAAACTTACCATTTTTTTTCTTTTTACATCTGATCTAATCTAACCTAAGAAATTACTTTACAATTGTTGTAGATAAGTACTTTTTGATATACCTTTTGAACCTAATTTTATTTGGTCATCTTACAAACAGCCACGATTCAGACAGTATCTAATAAAAACGTATCTAAGCATTTTTACTCGCATTCTAGGACCTATACTACAAGCTATGCTTCCTTTAGCTTAGGTCTAGATGGCGCTGTGTAGTTTGTCCAGGTGTTTATTTTTAAAATACAATAAAAACAGTCATAGTCAAAGGGAGAATACTTGTAATAATATTTTAGTGAGATGCACATTGTGAGGAGCTTGAATAAAATATTGTTTCTTGTTTCTTCTTCTTCTGATTATGATTTTTTATTCTCAGATATAATCTTCATTGTGAATAATAATTACATACAATAAATAAATCACAATATCAGATATATCGGTTGCTTTTCAGTCTATGAAGATAGATTCAGTTAAAGGTCTCATTTTTTGTAAACGTACAGTAAGATGTTTCCAACTTTTATAAGTAAATCAATGTAATTTTTTTTAACGCATCGCTATCTAGACCCATGATTAGCTTAACTAGCTTGTGTTACGGAATTTAGAATGCGGATAAACATACAGATACTTTTTTTTGTAAATACATACTTTTTTTTTATAAATATCGTTTATTAGCTAAAACTAGGTTACGGCATAAGGCATTTATTATACTATCTAAGGTGGGTAGGTCTAAATTTATGCATAGTTTACATTGATCACCGCACTAGGCATGCCTGTGTCGCGGCAATCTGGTATGGGTTGCACTGCAATTCATTAGCGGGAGCGGTTTTTGAATTGAGATGTTTACAAAAATTTGTGTGAGCATGTAAAGCGCATGTACAAAACCAGCTAATATTTATATACATACATATATATTTATATATTATACATAGAAACACCCAGACCAATGCAAATAGCCATATTCATGCATACAAATATTTGCACTGAGCGGGGATCGAACCCGCGCCTCCTACGTAGCAGTCGTGTTCACTACCGCCACGCCAGGCTGTCGAAATTTCCGAAACACTTTTATATCGTACGTGATACACATACCTGTGTATGTTAGCGAGTTTCTTGTAGTCCCTGTGCTCCTCCGCGATGGGTATCAGCACTTTGTACACCTCGTTGACTGTCTCGTACATGCCCGCCGTCATCAGCTCACTGGCCGCGTGTTCCAACAGCGCCTGGTGGCAAACAATCACCATGAAATGAAGTGGGATACGACTTCCGTCCCATATTGAATAGGTAAACCTGCCGTAAGGCGAAACCGGTCAGGTTTAGAAGTAAAATAAACTCAGTGGAAAAGTACAAGATAGGATAGGGGACTTTTTTTCCGCACTTAGCCTCTCTTTTTGGGCCATTGTACGTGATGGAAAAGTACAAGTGTGTTATTCAATATGTGTAGCAGATTCCACCAAGCGCCATCAATCTCCAGTATAAACTTCCGTCCTAATTGGACAGTCCGACTGGGGAAGTACCTCCGCCGTACAGAAAACCGCGGCCATAATAACCTCAAGTTTTAAAGCCAAGCGCTCGACAACATTGAAACGGTTGTACGGAGAAGACTCAAATTTCACAAAGATGTGAAACAGTTCAAGAGTACATACAATCGCCACATCAATAATATGGACGATGAAGGATTATACAAGTGCGAAAAACATCGGAAAAAATGAAACGCTCAAGTGAGACTTGAACTCACGACCTTTCCCTTACAGGGGGAATGCTCTTCCAACTGAGCTATTGAGCCATACCTGATTAATTTCAAATTTTAAAAAAAAGTTAGCATTAAAAATGCTATAAAAAAATTCAGTCGAATATACAAGTGGCTAATGATGGACTCTGTAACGGGCAACAATATCTCAGACACTATACAAGTACAGCTGTTAGCGCAACCCAAAGTGCGCATTGACACTGTCATACCAATCAGTACAACAGAACTGTACCTAAATTGGACTGTACAAGCCTTCTATGTATTCCCGGCGGTGAGTAGGGTAGCCAGAATTCACTGGAGACTTTTTGTGCTATCAAGACCTATTGCTTTTCCCGCTTTGTCTTCTACACTGACGGCACAGAAACTCTCTGTGCTTACGTTTGATTTTCGTGGTGTTGTACACGTTCATAGGCGGTAACCACATCAGCGGGCTTACTCTTAAAACTAATTTCAATCTATTGACATTGGAATTGAGCGTTTTCGCACTTTTGAACACCACACTGGCGCCATATTGGCTCAATATTGTGTGAATTTTAAACATAACATAACATAAACTCACGCCTGTATTCCCCGAAGGGGTATTGCATTAAATAATATTGATTGGAACGTTAAATGTTGTAAACGGGACTCTTGACGCATTTTAACAGCACAATATTTGTGTTGTTTGATTATTGGCTTTGACTCATTGTCAAAATAGTAACTTCATTACACTGGGATCTAATTATTGTACAATTCTTTCAATACAAAGTTGATCAAATTGATTTCTAGAGTAGCACTTTGACAGTGACACATATTGAGATTGGAATCGGATTGAACTTGTATTAATATTGACATTGGTTTCAAGAGGAAGCGGGCTGTGTGCTTGTCTACAACCACAGTAATTTTTCATCAATTTAAAACCGCGAGGTCCCGGTACCACTACCAACATACCTGCAGCTCCAGGTGCGTGAGATGATGATGTAGAGCATCTGCGCAGCTTTCATCCAGTGCGTTGTGTGTCACATTCTGCAGTAGTGCGGCCCCACGTCCACCCGCACACATCTGTTCGGCCACTAGCGCCGCGCCGTGGATCAGGCACATGCCTGCTTCAGTGTGGTTCGAACGCTACACACGACATAAATATCTGCAGATAATTGTACATTGGACACGTCTCACGGTCAATATTTGGAGGACTTCAGAAGTTGGAGTCCTAAAAAGAACAATACTCCTAGCACGAACGACTATTGTAATCGTATAGTAAGCGTATTGAAGAACAGAACAGAGAACAGAGATTGCATTGCGATTTGACCTGCCTCCTGTAAACTTCTCCATGTTTGCTCTATGAGTTTTACTCGTATGTAAAAAAAGAATCTACACAAAAAAATACTGGTCCCAAGTGATATCCTTGAGGTACCTAGTATGCAGTGCACACTTCAATAAGGTAAATTTTCAGAAATTGTGCAAGTTTAAAAGTAAAATATCATAATAAGTTTTATATCTAAATAAAACGATCAATTGATGCTACAATTTTAAGTGTAATATAATAGGTTATCATGGTAAACCATATCAAAGGCACTTCAAGAATCAACGTTGTTTTACTTATATCGTATTATAATATGCTACTATAGATGTCTTATGAGAATTATTACTCAAAGTTATTTCCGTTGGCTACTCAAAGAAATCATATGCTGAATATCGAACTTTTTTATTAATATAGTACCAAAACATTTACCTCCATATGTTTCTGGGCCATATTGTTGAGCCAGGTGAGCCTCAGGTCCGGACTGTGCTGGTACCCTCGCGCGATCCTGTGCATCAGGTCCAGTAGCATCTCCGGGTCTTCCTGGAACTCCTTCATCTTCACCGTATCGGAGAGGATCATGTGCAGGTTGAACACTAGGTCTTTTACCTACAAAATTTGGAAGATTTCTTAGTTAAGGGTTATCAGGAACTCAAATAAAATTACGGTGAACAAAACATTGAATGATAGTTGAGAAATGGACAATGGACGTGTTTGTCGAGTGTATCTTAAACCGGTTTTACACCAAACTGGAGAATGTTCATTCTATACGTTCTCCGTGAAATTCTTTGAGAGTAAACAGTGGCATTCGTTCGTTGTTTTTTCTTTAAAAACAAGGTTTTGTTTACACTAAAATAATAAGAAAGAATGCTCTTGTTCTAGCTCTATAATAGGTTGGTCTAAATCCACCATAACATACTTAACGAAAAGTGACGTCATATATTTCCTCACCACACCCACATTTTTTTTGTGGAGTGTGTTCAGTGTAACACTCGCCGGGATATTTACTATGTTCATTATTTTTATTTGGTAACCGATATTTCGGCGCTGTTTTACGGTGTACTGATGAACATGGTAAATATCCCAGTGAATGTTATACTATTAATGTTAATGACCATGTCAATCTCATATCATACAGAGAAGAGCGTGTTCAGGTTATAATGGCCAGGATTCGAGGCTAGGACCTTTCAATCGTAATACCGTGTCCTTAACAACTAAGCTACCGAGGTTTATCATTTGGATTACATTTACATGCAGTGTTAAATTGATAAGAACGAATCTATACGACCGAATCAAATCGATTAGCAGTAATTTATCCAAATCCCAAGAACGATCTAACGGGTTCCACAAGATGATCACAAGCAACAATGTATGTAAACAAGGAGTGCTAAAAATATGAAATTTGTAAAAGACGGGGACAACAAAATAATAGGCTACTTGAATATATTTTTTTTACTTTCGAAAAATGACCGCTTTCTTATAATAAATTGAACTGTAAAAGTAATGTTTTCGTACGACTAATAGTTTTCAAGATATTTGATTTTGAATAATTCAATTTGTCGCGCTGCCCGAAAACGCTCCACACAAAATCGTACGAAATTGTGACGTCACGCTTCGGTAGCGCGTAGTGAAAATGTATGGAGTGCAAGAGAATATCGCATTTATCTCAGTCTACGTTGCGTTTACACGTATATAGTCAATAATAAAAGTTATTTAAAATTTAATGAGGAATCTAAAAAGTTATATATTTGAATTGAATTTGATTGTTTATATTTTGACTTTTTTTGGGAAATTCAACTAATGAAAAGTCATAGTTTCAGTTTAGATATGCAATATTTTATTTTGCAAGGCATATTTTTTCAGAACAAGCTATCATATTAAGCAGTATTGGAAAGAATCGAGGACTTAGTCAAATAGCCTATTGTGATTTGGGACAAAATACATTTACTCAAGGCCCTGGTTCGTATCAGACATACCGAATTCTTTGTAGGTGTCGCTTCTGGCGAGGGCTGGTGAAGAAAATAAATTTAGAAGAAAAGTTACCATCATAAATACATACATATACTCATGTGTTTTCTTTCTTAGGTAGGCAGAGATAATATCCTGCCTTCTGCGTCTGACCTAACACACTTCGGGAGCTTTCCCTAATGTCCTTAAGCCTAAAAAATCGTACCGATTTCGGATTCTTTAACTTGACTTATCTTTTAAAGGTTTCATATCCAAAAAGCAAAAATAGAAACCTATTACTAAGATTTCACTGTCTGTTAGTCTGTCACCAGGTATCTATGCCACGATAGCTAGTCAGTTGAAAATTTCACAGATGATGTATTTCTGTTGCTATTATAATAGACAATACTAAAAAGTTTATTGTATAGATAACGCGGAACCCTTCTTGCGCGAGTTCGACCTGCACTTGGTCGAATTTTTTTCAATACATCATCAATTTGTTCAAAGCTTGTTGTTGTGCTGTGAGGTTGTCAGCGTCCGTAGCGTGGCGGTAGTGAACGCAGCCGCGACACAGGAGGTACGGGTTCGATCCCCGCTCAGTGCAGATATTTGTATTCACGAATATGAGTATTTGCACTGGTCTGGTCGTGCCTCGGAGAACACGAACGAACATACGAACATGTATGACAGTCGTTATAGGGAAAATGGATGAAATGGTCCCACATAGACGGGCTGATCCCCCGTCCGGTTAAACGGCGTCCCCACTGGCAGTAGTACTTACGTAACCCATCATAGCATACCCTTATATTAGGTCCTTACATATGAAATTGGCGTTTTGTATGGGAGGAACAAAAAGTGGACGGGAATCAATAAAATCTGTGAAGGCGATTTGGACTGCCCCATCAGAGTTGAATTTTTCCCTTGCAAGAAGTTGTCCAAATTTCGAAAAAAATGGTAATCTGTTGGAGCAAGGTCCGGGGAGTACGGAGGATGTCTTAGACATTCCAATTGAAGCTCTTCTAATTTGGTAGCCGTCTGTTGTGCGGTGTGTGGTCTAGCGTTGTCGTGAACCAGCAGTGGCGTGGAGCGATTGACCAGCCTAGGTTGTTTAGCCGCTAGCTTTTCCATCATTGTTTGCAATTGCTGACAATAGACATCAGCTGTAATAGTCTGGCCAGATTTGAGAAAACTGTAATGAACAATACCGGCACTAGTCCACCAAACGCTCACAAGTAACTTTTTTGGGGTTAATTTTCGCTTGGGGCAGGATTTGGCTGGCTGGCCAGGATCCAACCATTGCGCTGAGCGCTTCCGATTATCGTAAAGAATCCATTTTTCATCACAGGTAATGATTTGGTTTAAAATACCTTCATTATTGTGCCGGTTCAGTAATGTAACGCAGCAGTCGATGCGCGTTTGCCGGTTTGCTTCAGTCAATTCGTGAAGTACCCACCTTTCAAGCTTTTTAATCTTCTCAATTTGCTTCAAGCGAATTAAAACAGTTTTATCACTAACACCGCAGCCTGCAGCTAACTCGGATGTGGTTTGCGATGGATCCGCTTCTACAATAGCCTTCAATACTTCATTATCAACTTGGGTCTCAGGTCGTCCACGGGGCTTGTTCTGCAGGTCGAAATTTCCAGAACGAAAACGTTGGAACCAAAAACGAACTGTGTTTTCTTTTGCAACATGACCGCCATAAACATCATTCACCCTTCGAGTCGTTTCCGCAGCACTAGTGCCACGGCGGAACTCGTATTCGTAAATAATGCGATATTTTAAGTTTTCCATTTTGTAAAATGAGTGACGCAAACAGAAAAAAACAGAAGAAAAAAAACAAATGAATGACGGTCATGGAAGCACAAATACATGAGTACTATTTACTCATGTATTTGTGCTTCCATGACCGTCATTCATTTGTTTTTTTTACTTTTTTTACTGTACAAATTTGAATTTAGAATTCCTTACCAAAGAGGAGAAAATCGTGATTAAAGTGGCCAGTACGAAATCGCCAATTTCATATGTAAGGACCTAATAAATGTACAGTATAGTATATGTAGGAATCTGCGGTAGCCTAGTGGTATGGGTAATGTACTGCTGAGACGAGGTCTCGGGTTCGAACCCAGGTTTACAATGACACACACCAATGACATTTGGATGCTTTTCGTAGTTATGTGTGTATTTATCGCTCGTAAGCTCGCCACCTATTACATTGGGACCTAAACATAAACTGGCGAAATGTGGGTGCTAGCACCTCTTCCTACCCCTTCGGGGACTACAGGCGTGAGTTTATGTTGTTATGTATATAGTATAGTATTCTCCAAAATTTCGTCTACATACCTGTTCTGGGAAATTGGAGTCTTGTAAGTCGTGGTCATGTTCGGCGTACACTAGGATAGTCTTGAGCGCGCGCCGTAAGGAGTCTTCGCTAAACGTGGTGGATGTACCGACCAGAGATGATAGGGACATCGTCACTTGCATTTTCACTCGACTGAAATTCTGGAACAAATCGTTTGCTTTTAGACATACATCAACTGTTTTCAGTTTTGCTGATCCTAAATCGTGTTAAGAATGTTTTCACGTTGAGTTTTTAAACCGTAAAGCATTATAAACTTAAATTGTAATGAGCAAACTTGCGAATGTTACATTAAAGTAGATTTACAGAGAACACGGAGCTAGAGTTAGAAGAAGAGCATTCTGCTTCTGCTGAACATTAGTAGAATTTGACGCAGAGGGGATGAAAAGATCATTCGTACGTTTGGAGTAAACTAGCTTTTAAAGCCCGACCAATAAAATAAAAAACTTGTACCGGGGGCGCTATAAACGTCTATGATTATGACAACACCAAGTATAGTGATACACATGTGAAATGGCTAGTGTACGAATATCTTAGGTTATAAAACTGTTGCAGACATAAAGGAGACATACACAGGAGCATGGCATTTAAATAATACTAACTGTTGCGCGCGGCCCCGCCCGCGTGGATGTCGATTATCGATAAAAAGAACGTACTTCCATACAAACTGTCATCCCCATTTCTCTCCCTTTAACGCCCTTTTTCGCGATAAACGGTACCGCCTATTTCCGTTCCCAAACTCCCAAAATCTCTATATTAAATTTCATCAAGATCGGTTCAGTGGTTTAGGCATGAAAGCTTAACATACAGACAGATGAGAGTTGCTTTATAATATCAGTATGGATATATGTTTTAAAGTAGTCCGGTTGAAATAGAAAATAAACAAATTTTATTATTAAGTACATATTTATTATTCATCAAATAACCCGGTCAATTTAAACCAAAAAATGATAGTGAAAGTACATAAATTCCCAACAAGCTGAAAATTAGTGGAATTGTTCAAAACATAATTTATAAACAATACCTGAAAGTTCCCCATCAATTCCGTGTGAGGAAAAAAAAATTCAAGGTCAAAGGTCAAAAAAATGAGTTTTTCGCGATTTTCGGCAAAACGGTAAGTTTATCATAAAAGTATCTCAGACAAAAATTGTAGATTATAAAATTATCTATAGAAAATGCATCAATAGTTTATTCCTACGAGCCACCGTTTCTGAGATATAGGTAGGTACCGATTCAAAAAGTTATTATCGTCATAATACGAGTATGCATGAGTACGCCACCTATATACATCTCTAGAGTTGTTATGTATTATATATTATATGTTGAAATATTTTTGTGAAGATGAAGAAGAAGCAGGAGAAGAAGAACAACAACTAGAATTTAAAAATTACGAATCAGGCGAATGTAAATGTAAAGAAAGTAAATCGAACCTTTACACGAATGAACTTCATCACTTTTTTTTTATTTACCTACACCGCTTTTATCTTTTCCAATCTTTGAAAATTTCCAATAGTTTGCAATAGTTTCACGTTATGTTCACAACTGACCCGTGGAGTAGGCCTAATGGGGAAACCACATTTTAAAAAACGCGCTAAGTACTCTCCCTCATAGGTGGTGTGGAAACGTGTACATTATTATGACGTTCAAACTTTTATAACTTTTTGAAGCGGTATATCACAGAAACGGTGGCTCGTAGGAAAAAACTATCGATTCATTTTTATAGACAATTTTATAATCTACAATTTTTGTCTGAAGTACTTTTATGATTAACTTACCGTTTTGATGAAAATCGCGAAAAACTCATATTTTTGACCTTTGACCTTGAATTTTTTTTCCTTACACGAGAATGATGGGGAACTTTCAGGTATTGTTTATAATTTATTTGTTTATAATTATGTTTTGAACAATTTCACTCATTTTCAGATTGCTGGGAATTTATGTACCTTCGAATGTTTAAATTGACCGGGTTAAAGCTCAGAATCTTAATACCTAATTAGTTACAGTTGGTAAAATTTGAAAATTGGCCAATTTCCATTGCGCGTACTCTATGATGTATCTACCCGTCATGTTGACAACAATGTTCGTGATGTTATTTAGATGCTTCCGAATTTTTATCCGACAAATACTTACCTAGTTATATTGTAAATATAAAAACTTTTAATTAATAGTTTTCGGCATTTATATACCGCAATCAAATTCACATTATATATTGACAGATGATCATAATGACATCTCATAGATTGTTGCCATATGAAGAAATTAGTTCCAATAGTTTTCCGCAATATGGCGAGGTATTTTATTTTATTGGTCGGGCTTTACAATAGGACAGGACTTTCAGGATAAATTTGCATCGACTAGAGTAGTTAGTAGAGAGATCATGAGAGATCATGAGAGTATTCATAGCGAAGTTTGGCTTGGCTGAGTTAAAAAATTAAAAATGGAGAATGTTCAAGTTTATCAGCACCTATAGAGTAGCAGACTAATAGGTGTCATCTCTTAGCCTGGGCGGCTGTTAGAAGAGCTGGTTGCTTTTGCTGGTTGGTGCAACTGCTGCTGTCGTTGGGATGTTGTACCTATAGATATTGTCCCAGTGCGAGAACTTCACTTTCGCGATGCAGGATTCGTAGTGACGTAGAATTTCGGCTTGCTGTCGCTAGATGGCGCTGGGTACATGTGGTATGGCCACAGTCTTATTAGAGGTCCTGTTAAGGCCTATACACTCGTTCCCTAGCAGTACGCGGTAGACACTTACGTTCCCGAGTTGATAGTGTTGTCGCATGAGCGCGTACAGTGTCGCAGAGGCGTGTACCCGGGTGGCTCCGGAGAGTGCGGCGCAGTGCCGCAGCAGTACGCGGTAGACACTTACGTTCCCGAGTTGATAGTGTTGTCGCATGAGCGCGTACAGTGTCGCAGAGGCGTGTGCCCGGGTGGCTCTGGAGAGTGCGGCGCAGTGCCGCAGCAGTACGCGGTAGACACTTACGTTCCCGAGTTGATAGTGTTGTCGCATGAGCGCGTACAGTGTCGCAGAGGCGTGTGCCCGGGTGGCTCCGGAGAGTGCGGCGCAGTGCCGCAGCAGTACGCGGTAGACACTTACGTTCCCGAGTTGATAGTGTTGTCGCATGAGCGCGTACAGTGTCGCAGAGGCGTGTGCCCGGGTGGCTCCGGAGAGTGCGGCGCAGTGCCGCAGCAGTACGCGGTAGACACTTACGTTCCCGAGTTGATAGTGTTGTCGCATGAGCGCGTACAGAGTGGCCGAGGCGTGTGCCCGGGGGGCTCCGGAGAGTGCGGCGCAGTGCCGCAGCAGTACGCGGTAGACACTTACGTTCCCGAGTTGATAGTGTTGTCGCATGAGCGCGTACAGCGTGGCCGAGGCGTGTGCCCGGGTGGCTCCGGAGAGTGCGGCGCAGTGCCGCAGCAGTACGCGGTAGACACTTACGTTCCCGAGTTGATCGTGTTGTCGCATGAGCGCGTACAGCGTGGCCGAGGCGTGTGCCCGGGTGGCTCCGGAGAGTGCGGCGCAGTGCCGCAGCAGTACGCGGTAGACACTTACGTTCCCGAGTTGATAGTGTTGTCGCATGAGCGCGTACAGTGTCGCAGAGGCGTGTGCCCGGGTGGCTCTGGAGAGTGCGGCGCAGTGCCGCAGCAGTACGCGGTAGACACTTACGTTCCCGAGTTGATAGTGTTGTCGCATGAGCGCGTACAGTGTCGCAGAGGCGTGTGCCCGGGTGGCTCCGGAGAGTGCGGCGCAGTGCCGCAGCAGTACGCGGTAGACACTTACGTTCCCGAGTTGATAGTGTTGTCGCATGAGCGCGTACAGTGTCGCAGAGGCGTGTGCCCGGGTGGCTCCGGAGAGTGCGGCGCAGTGCCGCAGCAGTACGCGGTAGACACTTACGTTCCCGAGTTGATAGTGTTGTCGCATGAGCGCGTACAGAGTCGCCGAGGCGTGTGCCCGGGTGGCTCCGGAGAGTGCGGCGCAGTGCCGCAGCAGTACGCGGTAGACACTTACGTTCCCGAGTTGATAGTGTTGTCGCATGAGCGCGTACAGCGTGGCCGAGGCGTGTGCCCGGGTGGCTCCGGAGAGTGCGGCGCAGTGCCGCAGCAGTACGCGGTAGACACTTACGTTCCCGAGTTGATAGTGTTGTCGCATGAGCGCGTACAGCGTGGCCGAGGCGTGTGCCCGGGTGGCTCCGGAGAGTGCGGCGCAGTGCCGCAGCAGTACGCGGTAGACACTTACGTTCCCGAGTTGATAGTGTTGTCGCATGAGCGCGTACAGCGTGGCCGAGGCGTGTGCCCGGGTGGCTCCGGAGAGTGCGGCGCAGTGCCGCAGCAGTACGCGGTAGACACTTACGTTCCCGAGTTGATAGTGTTGTCGCATGAGCGCGTACAGCGTGGCCGAGGCGTGTGCCCGGGTGGCTCCGGAGAGTGCGGCGCAGTGCCGCAGCAGTACGCGGTAGACACTTACGTTCCCGAGTTGATAGTGTTGTCGCATGAGCGCGTACAGTGTCGCAGAGGCGTGTGCCCGGGTGGCTCTGGAGAGTGCGGCGCAGTGCCGCAGCAGTACGCGGTAGACACTTACGTTCCCGAGTTGATAGTGTTGTCGCATGAGCGCGTACAGTGTCGCAGAGGCGTGTGCCCGGGTGGCTCCGGAGAGTGCGGCGCAGTGCCGCAGCAGTACGCGGTAGACACTTACGTTCCCGAGTTGATAGTGTTGTCGCATGAGCGCGTACAGTGTCGCAGAGGCGTGTGCCCGGGTGGCTCCGGAGAGTGCGGCGCAGTGCCGCAGCAGTACGCGGTAGACACTTACGTTCCCGAGTTGATAGTGTTGTCGCATGAGCGCGTACAGCGTGGCCGAGGCGTGTGCCCGGGTGGCTCCGGAGAGTGCGGCGCAGTGCCGCAGCAGTACGCGGTAGACACTTACGTTCCCGAGTTGATAGTGTTGTCGCATGAGCGCGTACAGCGTGGCCGAGGCGTGTGCCCGGGTGGCTCCGGAGAGTGCGGCGCAGTGCCGCAGCAGCACGCGGCAGATGCCTGACTCTTCACCGCAGCACGACCAGCCCAGCTGGAAAGGAGAAACTCATTTAATTGGGTATTATCCTAATAATAAAACAAAAAGGGTAGTGGGCTATGTGTGTCTAATACGCAGTTCACCTAGCTCGCGTTATGTCTAAATGTCATTTTCAATAGCAAGTGGACGCATACCTATAGCGCTGTTTGCCAATTTCGCATAAGGACTTTTTCGATAAATGCCTAAATCTCAGTTCACCTAGCTCGCGTTAAGTGTCATTTTCATAATCATAATCATAATCATCATTTATTTGTGGAACATAGGTTAGTTACAGATCTTATAATAATGTTAGAATGTCCTCTATATTCTACCACATTGTGTGATGTACAAATATTTTAATTTTATTACTAAGTATGTCGCTTCATGCAATGTCAACGAAATAGTAATATCAAAAATGTCAAACAATTAAATATGTTATGTCAATGACAGCAGCAAAATAATAAAATAAAAATAAAACTAAGTCAGAAATTAAAATAGTCAAAAGATAAATTAAATTAAATGTCCTTGTCACTGAGATAATCATCAATTGAGTAGTATGCTTTACTGAGCAAGAATGCTTGTACTTCCCTTTTAAACATCAGTATGTTTTCGCTAGATTTTATGGCTTTTGGTAGTTTGTTGTAGATCTTGGGCGCCATAACAAATATACTTTTGTATAGTAGGGCCGTTTTGGCTGGCACGAGGCATAACTTGTCGGATCTACGACTGCTGGTTATAACTGAGAATTTCTCCCAGTTCAGCTTGACAAACATAACTGTTTCAAGGATATACAAACATGGCATCGTCAGTATTCTCAGACTAACAAAGTATGGCTTACATGTTTCAGTGGTTTTAATCTTGCATATGGCTCTAATACATCGTTTTTGTGCTTTGAACACTAGATCATTACCGGTTGCATTACCCCAAAATATGATTCCATACCTCAAGGTGGAAGCGACTAATCCAAAATATGCTGTTAGCACTGCCTCTTTGTTTACAGTTTTGCCTAACATGTACAGCGCATATGCATGCTGATGTACTTTATTGGTCACCATCTCAATATGTGCGTTCCATTGCAGAGTGCTTTCAATTTGTAGGCCCAGAAATTTTGTTACTTTAATGTCATTTATTTTTATATCGTTATATTTTATATCTAAAGGGGCATGGCAAGTTATGGCCATTCACTGCCCAAGAATATGCTAAATAGCAAAAAAACCGTCGTTATTTTTAATTACAAATCAAGTTATTCGTTTACCAGCATAAGTCCGGAGCAATGTTCTAAAATATTAAAGAACCGTAACGATTTCATATATTTTTTTGCAAACTGCGTAATGGCGAACATAATGTTACCAGATTCTAAAATCGGCAACAAATTACTTATCGATTATTATTTTGATTAAAAATCGATACATATAAAATGGGAAAATAAAAATGTTTTTAGCAAGTACCATTTTCATTCGATTAACTGGGAAAAGTGCATGATATTGATTATTTTATCATGTAAGCTGCAAAATCCGGAGAGGTAAAAGAAATACGAAAAGTAAACATCGGGTATAAACTATCGATTATTTTTACATACCTAATGATTTGGAATTTGATTTATCGATTGAGTAACTAATAAATAGAATATAAAATAAAAATAAATGTTTTTTACAGTTACATATGCCTATTTTAAAGAATTTCTAATGAGTCGATTAATTGAGAAATGTATATTAAATCGATTTGCAAATAATTTATTTTATAAGTTGCAACATCGTCATGTAAAAAGTAATTAGAAAACAAACTGTCAGAAGATTTTCAAACTTCAAATACGGTGCGCTTGCTTTTCACTTTTGTTAATCTTTTAGTAACGAATAAGCATTGCAAATGGACCACGACGACACATCTAACTCTGACGACCACGGCTTTAACACGGACTCCGCTGCTTCTTCTCGCGATAACCCCGGCACGAATTTGGACTCGACATTATCTACTTTGAACGATGACCCTGCAAACTCCGACCCCGGCCGAAGTTCTTCACAATCTCCTGGAGCTACAGTGCCAAGAGGACATTTACGGTGCATTAATTGTGGATTAAATATAAGCCGTATACGTAGACATGTTTTGGAAATAGCTGAAGTTCGAGATGTCATACAACGACAACGGCCACAGGTAAGAAATTATGTTTCGATATATTTATTTATGACTCAGTCTAAAAGAAATGCAGTTACTGATATCTGTTGGTAACTAATTACATATTTCTTTTTTAGGTACAGGTATCAAGCGACAGTTTGGTATGTCATTCATGTTGGACTACCGCATGGAATTACATACGTCATCGAACAAGTCAGGATATACCAATAACTGATCATGGGCATGTCTGCATCAGCTGTGGAAGATCAGTTTTGAGGATTAGAGCACACTCTCTCCAGTCTGAGTCTCCACAACTAAACCGGATAAGAGATGCTGTAGCCCGTCAGATATCACCACTTGAGGTATGACAATAATAAGAATTGAGTTTACACTTTGTATGTATTGTATTTGATTTAACTTGGTCTTTATTACAGGGAATGCTATCTGACATCCCAGCCTAAAGACTAAAGTCCACACCCTAGTCTCGAGTATCAATCACTAGGTTTACTTGCTTAGAGGTGATATTTACTTGATCTCAAAGGTCTTGATGGCGCCCCTTATACCCATACACTTTATACTGGTGTTACATAAATATGTATTCTAGTATAACACAAGCATATTGAACCACAAATTCACCTTTACTTATTCTTTTAGCTTCCACCGACGGCTCGTCTCTGTCATAATTGCTGGCGAAGGACTGACAGAGCTACATCAGATTCTACTGAACAGGAATCCATCTCAGTAAGTGCGCCTACAGAATCAGAAGATTCCTATACGCCACAAGAAAGACCTCCAGGTAGTCACAACTCTGACAGTATCTTGTTACCTAATTATTCCAGGGCAGCAATAACACAAAATCAATGTTTTGTACCTGGCTGTCATGAACCTAATCGGCTCTCTGTTCCAAATGTGTTGAGAGTAGATTTGTTTCGCAACTACAATTATTATGTACCACCAAATTGTAGGATTTGCCGTAGTCATATACGTACTAACAATTGGGACTTGATTTTGGAGCAAGATACTCCAATCAAAATGTTCAGCGCTGAACAAATTGAAGACTTTGCTTCCTTACTGAAGGACAATATGCAAATGCATTTAGATTTTGAAAATATTCACAATATGCCCGATCATATTGTACATTATTACCTTGGATTCACAAAGGAGCAATATGAAGAAATTCTAAATTCAACTCCTAGGCTTTTAAATAAGCATAGAGGTCCTTTCGCACTTGCAGCATACCTCATGAAATTGAGAACAGGTGATAGTGATGATCGGATCTCATCATTATTACAAGTGCCACGTACCACCTTGGAACGTTTAATGAAGATGGCTCGTGAATTGTTACATGAAGACTTTGTGCCTGTCAATCTGGGCATTAACCATTTATCCAGAGCTGAGATAACTCAACGAAACTTATTGATTCCTAATGGGCTGTTTGGAGGAGAAGGAAGGCCTATTATAATTGCTGATGGCACATATATATATATTGAAAAAAGCTCAAACTATTTATATCAAAAAAAAACATATTCTTTACACAAGTATCGCAATCTTGTGAAGCCATTTCTATTTGTGTGTACTGATGGTTACATAATTGATATTTTAGGTCCTTATCCTGCAACAACATCAGATGCTGATATCATTAATAAAGAATTCCACGATGAAGCCAGTCCATGCAGGCAATATTTTCAAACCGGAGATGTTTTTATATTAGATAGAGGTTTCCGAGACTCATTATCACTGTTGCAAACTTGTGGTTATCATGTTCATGTGCCATTATCACCTGGACAGGGTGAAACACAATTATCCACATTGGATGCTAACAAATCAAGGACAGTGTCAATGTGTCGATGGGTTGTGGAAATTGTTAATGGCATTTTTAAAACAGCCTTCAAAATATTTAGACAGAATTATTTTAACCGGGCCTCCACACATTTAATTGTCGATTTTAAAATAGCAGGTGCTCTAATTAATAAGTTCCACACCAAAGTAAAGGACAGGGATGATGCAGCTCAAATCCTTCAAGTTGTTCATCGCAAGATGTACACTAACAATGATCTTGCAGAATATGTAAGGGTACACAATTTAAATAGAGCAAGGGCAGACTTCACAAATATCAATGTTAACACCCAAAATATAATACAGTTTCCCATACTAACTGAGAGTGATTTAATATTAATTGCATGTGGAACATACCAAATAAAACAAGCCCGCTCCTATTATGGTGAGCACACTCGTGCTAATGGTAGTTACCAAATTGAAGTCTGCAATAATAATAGAAGTAGCATTATGGAAGGTTTAAGCTTCGGTCCTAACTGCTTATTAATTAGAGCAAGAATTGCTAGTCGTCATATAAGCAGTAAAATATATTTTGTATATATATTAATAAATCAATAATGAGACCGGACATACTGCTATCCAACAGTATTGTTGTAACTGCATTGTAGGGCGTAGAACAGTGGGATGCTGTGCCCATGTCATGACTGTTATATGGTATTTGGGGTGGGCACGGCATCAAATTAATATATCTTCTCCTGCAGGATTTTTAGACGATATTTTGATTATATATGAATAATTATTCATATATAATTAAAATAGCGTCGAAAAACTTATAAAAGTAAGTGGTTAAGGGGTCGGCCTTACGATCGAGAGGTCCCGGGTTCGAATCGCCATTACACTACTGACGTGAACCCACTCCTAGCACAAGCAATTTAGCTTAGTTAGAGGGCTTAGAGGGAATATTAGTAATTTCGATCATTTCGGTATATTTTGTAATATAATATAATTGTAATATAAAAGGAAAACTAAAATATCATATTTGGTACCATCATTAACATTATGTGTTTTGAGTATGTAGTTTGAGTTTTAAAATCATGTTCAACAGCAGTTAAAATGGATTGTACACATGTATTTATGTGAAAATTAAAAACTGTATTATTTTCTATACCCGGACTTTTATTTACAATATTACGTTAGTTATTCAATGGTGGTAGAGTATACTACCCTTTTCATATACTTTTTACTGTGGGCACCTCATGGCCAAAGTGCCTATGGACAGTGGTCATCCCCCTTTGTCCTGTTTACTCTTTGACTAAAATCCAATATATTAGTTTTATTTAAGTTAATTTTGAGATTGTTTGTCTCCAACCAATCAATCAGAGAGGCAATATTTTTATTGATCACTGAATCATTGGTATCAGAAATGTCGCTATCGAATACGACCGTACTGTCGTCGGCGTACATAATCATTGGAAATGATGTGGCCGATGGGAAGTCATTAATATAAATGATAAACAAAAGTGGTCCAAGTATACTTCCCTGTGGTACTCCGTATCTTATTGTTCTAGCGTCCGACTTGTGTGAAATCTCAGTCATGGTCCTATTACATATTTTATTTATTACTGTAATTTGTTGACGGTTTATGAGGTACGATTCCAGTAGATTAGACAAATTTCCTCGAATACCGTAGGCATTTAATTTCTGAATTAAAATTTTATGGTCCACATAATCGAATGCTTTTGTCATGTCCATATATAATGCTTGAACTGGCTGTCTTTTATCCATTCTAAAAAGAATAGTGTTTAAAAAGTCATATACTGCTACATTTATAGATTTATTTTTACGAAATCCTTTTTGTTTGTCTGTAAACAAATTATTCTTTTCAAAGTAGTTGCTGAGACTATTATGAATAACTCTTTCGAATATCTTAGAGAATACTGGCACCAGAGCTATTGGCCTATAGGAAGTCATATTTTCTTTATCATCTTTTTTGTAAAGAGGTTTAATTATTGAAAGCTTCAATTTATCCGGAAAAATACCGTGTGCGATACAATTGTTGACAAGATTGCTTAGTACGGGAGAAATGATGTTAGAAACACTTTTCACAATCCTGGTACTAATGCCGTCATATCCTGTACTAGCTGTGTTTTTTAGTTTCATAATTATTTGATGTATCTCTTGTGGTATTGTAGGTTGCATGAACATGGATGATACTGTATTTGGAAGGCTAGATTTACGGTCATTTATGGTGGTAGAAGGAGTTACTATGTCCGCATAAAAATTATTAAATGCTTGCGCAATCGCGGTTGGATTAGTCAAAATATTTTGGTCATTTGATTTAATACGTTCAATGCTGTCATTTGGGAAACTGATTTTGTTTCTATTTATTATTTGCCAGGTGGCTTTACATTTGTTTTGTGCAAGATGTAAGGAGTTGGTATTTCGTGACCGTTGTGTGTATTGAATTATCTTCCTAAGTCTACTAGATAGTGCTTTAAAGTTGTTTTTATTTTCTTTAGTCGGATGTTGTCTATATTTCCACAGTAATTGACGCTTTCTCTTACAACATGTTCTAATACCACGAGTTATCCATTTGGATTTTACTTTGATTGATTTCTTTACTCTAACATTTGGAAAACACATATTATAGAATAATGAGAATGTGTCGTGGAATAAATTAAAAGCAATATTTGGATCTGTCTCCTCATATACATCAGTAAATTTGAGGCATTTCAAACACTCAATAAATTTTTCCATGTTTTCTTTACAAAAGTCGCGTCGATATACAAACCAGTGGTCATATCTACAAGTTTTGGTTACATGACATTGTAGTAACTGTGCTGTGTGGTCTGAAACAGCTAGTTCCAAAACCTTACTTTTACTTCCACGTATGTTATGTAAGATGTTGTCAATACACTTGCCGCTAGATGGCCGTGTTGGTGTATTTATAGCACATTTTAGATTAAATCCCTCTAGTAACTGTATAAATTGTCATGAGAATGAAGTTTTTTTCAATATGTCAACGTTAAAATCCCCGCAGACAATGACTTTTTTATTATTATTAAAAGAAATCAAATTTAGTATGTTGTCGAAACTATTAAGAAAAATATCAAACTTATTTCTAGCGTCCCTATTTTGCGGGTTCCTATATACACATACAACTATAATATTATGGTCAGTAAGCTCGATTCCACAGCATTCAACAACATTGGATACACTATAATTCACAATATTATCAATAACTTTGTATTTCATATCAGTTTTGACCATTATACAGGAACCACCATCTCTAGATTTCCTAGTGAAATATGTGGCTAGTTTGAAATTAGGAATATACAATAAGTTTACATCAGATATCATCATATTGTGCTCGCAAAAACATAGAATATCAACATCCATACCTTTCCTATGTAAGTCCTCTAAACACACTGTAAACATGTTAGATTTACTTATAAGACCATCAATATTCTGATGCAATACAATGATGCTATTATACACGAAAAAGCTGGTTTGATGTTGAGTTGTCTTCTGCGGGTGTATTTTCATACTGATTTACGACTAATGGTAATTCACGGAATGAGAATGTATCTATGTCAACCAAAATATTATCTAAAATCCTCTTATATATATCTCGCATCCCGTTTCTATTTATTTTGCCAGTGATAAATGAAAACATGTCGTGTGTCAGTGTTAAGTTGCTGTCAAAGAAGTATCCGTAGTAATTTTTTTGCATGTCCGAAGATAACAGACCGTTAAACATATCCACCCTGTAATTATACATTAGAGCGCCTTTTATATAGGTAGGTGCACAGATGATTTTATTGGTATGTATAACGCTTTGTAGGGAATGTTTTAAGGTATTTATTAGGTCTATGAGATGAGTCTCCCTTTTGAGATCATTTTCTCCTAGAATTATAATGCAGTAGTCATTTAAGGTGAAGCCTTTCAGTTTATCTTGTAGGTTGCTTATCCGATCTCTTAAGTTTGAATTTGACATTTTGTAGTGACAATATTCGAATTTATTTTCAATGAAAACGTCTTGAATTGTAGACAAGTGGGTTCTTACGTTGCTGCTACTAATTATGCATAATTTAGTTTTTTGCTGCTGATTATTCATATTAGAATTTGGAAGTTTTGTATGCTTAGAATGTGTACACCGGGATTGCTCGCTACCAACATTGGATGACATTGCAACTGGCTTTGTGACTGGTGATTGCCGTGCGACGTTGTCGGTCGGAGTACCTATGGTGTGCATAGTGGAGGCTATAGTGTCGCTCTTTTGTGGTTTATCTTGAGGTGTATGAAAACAATTCGGAGATAAAGTATCTTGACGAAGTGTTTGCTTTCGACGTTTGTGAGGTGTTGTATTTATTCGCTCTGGGCTCTGACATATCTTCTTGTACGTGGTAATCGCTTTTATACTGCTTTCTAGTTCGGTTTTTAAGCGGGAATTTTCACTACTCAAGTTGTCAATTTCAAGGTGAGCACTTAATAATTGCATAGATAGTGTTCTAACTTGTTCGTTTAGTTTGATTATACTATCATTATTGTCCAATAAGCTATCGGGTATACTCAGCATAGTCGAATTTAGCATTGTTCTGCTACGATTATTGCCCAGGTAAATGGCGTCCTCATCCAGCGAGTTTGTTTTGGGAGCACGGCGATGAGTGATGTTGGTGTCCATGACTTACAGCGCCACCTAGGCTGCACTTTATAAACTATCTTTTGTAGTGTCGCGTATTTCTGATGTCTTATCTTGTTGATTCCGTTGAATAAGAACTAAGTTGCTAATGTTTTAAATTATGAAAATCCAAAAACAACTTTGCGGCGCACCTCGGATTCGAACTCGAGACGCACTGCACACAAGTCTTGCGCTACACCGATGTGTTACGGGACCATTAGAAATATGTTGCGAAATTTTGCTTCACTAGAGAGATCTTTAATTTTTGAAATCGGAATCGGTTATTATGACTCATTGATCTGGAATTTTTTGCAACATTCCAATGTCTTTAAACACTTCTCATATTAGTTTATTTACACAAATATCACTGTTTTGCACAATATTACGACTTGATACGATAAATAACTGTTTATGATTATTATTTTGCTAAATATTATGAAGGATAGGGCTTGTTCACACTTATTTGGACACAAGAGAAATTGATTTGCTGATTTTATTTTTACACTTTAATCACTTTTATTCAGTTCTATAATTCACTGGATACTTTTATAGCTTTATACCCTTAATTTTAGTGCGTTTTAATGAGAAATTATACTTCATTTAACACTTTTTGTGGTTTATTGTTTCGATTATTTTGAAGTTGTGATTTTATGAGTGTCGGATTTGCTATTCATTGTATATCATTGTCACTAAAACTTTAGATGGTTTTTAAAATATTTGTATAGTCAACACACTTTTTATAACTGTTTTTATATTTTTAAATGGTAAAATAACACGGACTCGATGTTTACATGACAGCTAGCGCCATCTCTTTTTCATAAATTACATAAGTAAATAAAATGATAAATAAATGTGTGTGTAATAAATGTGCTGTGTGTGCTGTTTACTTTCAATTTAAGCATAATTTTTAAAGGACTAGTGTTTTACCCTCTGATCGCCTTCCTTTCCTCGCTGTTGAACTGTAATGCAGTAGGTCTATGACTTTTTGTCTTCCTCTGTTCTAACCTACATCGCAGTAGGTCTAACTAGCGTTATGCCTACTTATCCTTTTGACTAGTCATAACGCGAGCTAGGTGAACTGCATATTATACATACATAGCGCAAAGGCCTAGTGGTATAGGTAATGGACTGTTGAGACGAGGTCACTCTCGGGTTCGATCCCAGGTTTACCATGGCACACACCAATGACTTTTCGATGCTTTTCGAAGTTATGTGTATATTTATCGCAGGTTTATAAGTGCCCGGTTAATGGCAATAGGCTCGCCACCTATTACATTGGGACCTAAACATAAACTGTCGAAATGTGGGTGCTAGCACCTCTGCCTACCCCTTCGGGGAATACAGGCGTGAGTTTATTTTATGATATGTTAAAATATATTATCTAACCGAGCTTATTAAATTAAGAATGGTAAAAGACCGCTAAAAGTTGCGTCGATTTTAAAGTTGAAGTTTAAAAATTAATTTTAAAGTTTTTATTTATTTTTAATCATCCACGCAACCTTTAATGGTAACTAATTTGAATTTTATGACGTCACTAATTCTTTTTTCATACAATTTACCTTAGAACTAATCGTTTTCACGTTTAGTAGGAAGTAACTAATTTGATTAGTCAGTAGAATACCCAACTACATCTATACCTCTGGAGATATATCTTGGACTTATGTGCCTCATAAGCGAAGTACACGTTTCTTGGCTCTCTTTTGAAGAAACCACGGGATGCTACACTGCGGTGGACAAGCTCACATTGATCAAGAATAACTTATTACAAAACAATCAGTCAGTCAACGCTACCTAGTGGAGCCATCTGAAGACCAGCGCTGTGCATACTCAACGCAAGCGTGTGCGCAGCATTCAATGCTGAGATGGGGCCCTATTTGGGTTCGCACAGTGTCTAAATATAAAATAAATATAGTATTTGTACATTATACATAAGTAATTGTAATAATATTATTTGTAACATGCACACTGAGAAGACCGAAAATAAAATATTTTTATTTCTTTCTTTCTTCTTTCATTTGCTTCGCGATTTAGTTTAAAGAAGTGTCCAAAGGTATTCCATGACTCGTAGAATCTAAATGATGATTGTATTATAGCAAGCTGATGTAACCGTACTATCAGGACCAATTTATACTAAAGCACGATCAGAATTCTTTCACCAGTCGCTAGTATTCATCAGAATGCGTAACTTTTTTAAATCTAACGAAATTTAATGAACTTTACGCTGTTGAGATAAGATTGAATTTGCTATTTTAACTTTTATATATTCGCTTCGATGCGTTTTGACTCTGCGTTAGTATGAATTGCCTTGAGCATGGTAATATGCTTTTTTTTTCGTGTGGAAATCCCCTCGGATACCTCCCCCGCCGGAGCTGGAAGAGGAGGTTCTGTCGGAAACCGACTAAAACCGCACGCCGACTAAGGATCGTGGTGCTAGGCGGTAATATGCTAGCATGGTACTATACATCTACTTTCATGAATAAATTTTTATTTATTTCTTTTCGGAATAGATAAGTTAATAGTATGAGAAGGTAGAAAAGTTTTCACATATAAACAAGACAATTAGTATTAAATAATAGTAAACAGCAACAAGAAATAAGTACATATTATAGCGAAAGATACATAGAATACATACATTGATATCGATATTAGTGCATAATCCATATTTCCATATTAATATTATAAATGCGAAAGTAACTCTGTCTGTCTGTCTGTATGTATGTTACGCTTTCACGCCTAAACCACTGAACCAATTTTGATGAAATTTGGTATAGGGGTAGATTAGACCATGAGACGGGACATAGGCTATGTTTGGTCGCGATAACCGATATCCACGCGGGTGGAGCCGCGGGCAAAGTCTAGTAATCTTATAAAACACACACATGGAGATTAAAAAGCCAAAGAGATGTACTGTACCTTGACGATAAGTGCTCGTACGGTCGCGAACATGTGCTGCAACACGCTCACGCTCTGGTTGCGCTGCAGAGCGCGCAACACGACTTGCAACGCGGCACTACACACGCTCTGGCCGCATTCTAGGTTGCTACACGTCTGCAAATGATAAAAAAAACGGTCCAGTCAAGCATGAATAAGTTTGTTAGAATTAATAGAGAATTATATAATAGCTTAGTGGTTAAGGAGTCGGCCTTACGATCCGGAGGTCCCGGGTTCGAATCCTGGCTATTACACTACTGACGTGAACCCACTCCTAACACAAGCAATTTAGCTTAGTTGGAGGGAATATTAGTAACTTCGGTTCTAATATTCTTTAAAAAAAAACTTTTACGTATGCTATATAAGGTAGTTTTTTGTTATAAGCATACGTCAAAAAGTGAAAAAAGGGGGTAAATTAAGTTATGATGTTATTGTTAATGATGGTGTTCCACAAGGTAATATTTTGGGTCCTAAGGTTTCTGACATCGGAGTTGTAATAGATAAATATTTTGGATGTAGCAGGAAGGCGGGTATTATGCGTAATCTATAGAGTAGTATAGAGAGGTGGTGGTCTAAATAACTATGCACAATGATTGAAGGAATTTTTATAGCATTAAGTATGCTAACTATACAAATCGAATACATAGGGAAAAAGAATCTTCTCGGGCGGGACTCGAACCCGCAGTCTTTCCCTTACAGGGGGAATGCCTGACCAATTCGGCTACCGAGACACGCCCGATATGATTCAAATTTCCCACCTTATACGTCTTTGAGGCGACGTAGCGTCATCTACCGATTTTCTTACGAACTATCGGAATCAATGAATGATTTTACAATCATTTTTAAACATTGATTTTTTTGATAACTGCGCCCAAACAATTGAAGGAATTTTTATAGCATTAAGTATGCTAACTATACAAATCGAATACATAGGGAAAAAGAATCTTCTCGGGCGGGACTCGAACCCGCAGTCTTTCCCTTACAGGGGGAATGCCTGACCAATTCGGCTACCGAGACACGCCCGATATGATTCAAATTTCCCACCTTATACGTCTTTGAGGCGACGTAGCGTCATCTACCGATTTTCTTACGAACTATCGGAATCAATGAATGATTTTACAATCAAAAAAATCAATGTTTAAAAATGATTGTAAAATCATTCATTGATTCCGATAGTTCGTAAGAAAATCGGTAGATGACGCTACGTCGCCTCAAAGACGTATAAGGTGGGAAATTTGAATCATATCGGGCGTGTCTCGGTAGCCGAATTGGTCAGGCATTCCCCCTGTAAGGGAAAGACTGCGGGTTCGAGTCCCGCCCGAGAAGATTCTTTTTCCCTATGTATTCGATTTGTATAGTTAGCATACTTAATGCTATAAAAATTCCTTCAATTGTTTGGGCGCAGTTATCAAAAAAATCAATGTTTAAAAATGATTGTAAAATCATTCATTGATTCCGATAGTTCGTAAGAAAATCGGTAGATGACGCTACGTCGCCTCAAAGACGTATAAGGTGGGAAATTTGAATCATATCGGGCGTGTCTCGGTAGCCGAATTGGTCAGGCATTCCCCCTGTAAGGGAAAGACTGCGGGTTCGAGTCCCGCCCGAGAAGATTCTTTTTCCCTATGTATTCGATTTGTATAGTTAGCATACTTAATGCTATAAAAATTCCTTCAATTGTTTGGGCGCAGTTATCAAAAAAATCAATGTTTAAAAATGATTGTAAAATCATTCATTGATTCCGATAGTTCGTAAGAAAATCGGTAGATGACGCTACGTCGCCTCAAAGACGTATAAGGTGGGAAATTTGAATCATATCGGGCGTGTCTCGGTAGCCGAATTGGTCAGGCATTCCCCCTGTAAGGGAAAGACTGCGGGTTCGAGTCCCGCCCGAGAAGATTCTTTTTCCCTATGTATTCGATATGCACAATGATTATTATCTGTTTCTGATCTTATTATAAAAAGTGTGGGGCAGTTCCAGTGACGAGGCGGTAGTGAGTGTGGCCTCGAAGCGAGGGATTTTCGTTCAGTGCAAATATTTATATGCATGAATATGGCTATTTGCATGAGTCTGACCATATTCGTTGCTAAGCCGTTGGTCCTGGTTACCATATGAACATCTATAGCAATCGTTACGGGTAGTTGGAGCTCTAAAAAGTCCAATAATTGGTCCAACTGCAATGCTTCAATATAACTTTTAGGTTGTAGAAGTCATGTGGCAATCGCTTCACGGAAAATATCAAAGTTCTGCCAAATTCGTAGTAAGACTGTTAAAGCGGACCACAGACACCGAGGTAAAAGCTTCACATACGACTTAGATTAACAATAAGATGATGAAGAAGTCAAGATCGTTCTAACGTTGACTATACATCATGGAGAAGGAAATGATAGCGGAGTTGTTGCAAGGCAATCGAGTCGCGTGCCGTCCAAACGTCAAATGGACTCATTCGGTAGGAACGTTATACCTATGACGTCTTTCGACTTTTGACACCCCGCGTGTCCTCTTCCCACCCGCATTCGGCGACGCGTTTTTATTAGGAGAAATATCAATGGGGTATCTCCTTTACTTAATCATATTCTGTCCTCCGTGCTATACATTGGGCTTGGTACCTTGGTGCGCTCACCTGTACGATGGTCTCGATGGCGTGCAGCAGCGTGAGGGACAGTTCTGCGGCGAGTGCGGCCGCGAGGTGCGGGTGCGGCGCGGGCGGCGCGTGCGCATCGTGCCGCGCTCCGCCGCGCACCCACTCCTTGCGCCAGCGCCCGCGCCGCCAAGCGCCCGCGGGGGTCGCGCCACTGCCGCCGCCGCCTGTACACACAGGCTGGTGTTACTTATACCTTAACTAGCTTTTGGCCGCGGCTCCGCCCACGTGGATGTCGATTATCGCGACCAAACATAGCCTATGTCCTTTCTCAAGGTCTAACCATCCCTATACCAAATTTCATCAAAATCGGTTCAGTGGTTTGGGCGTGAAAGCGTAACATAGAGACAGACAGACAGAGTTACTTTCGCATTTATAATATTACTAGCTTTTGCCCGCGGCTCCGCCCGCGTGGATGTCGGTTATCGCGACCAAATATAGCCTATGTCCTTTCTCATGTTCTAATCTACCCCTATACCAAATTTCATCAAAATCGGTTCAGTGGTTTAGGCGTGAAAGCGTAATATACAGACAGACAGACAGAGTTACTTTCGCATTTATAATATTAGTATGGAAGTATGGATTACACGCACCGAGTGGAGTGGCAAGACAGTTCTTTTTTTCTTAAATGGCAACATAGGGGACAATTTTGCCAGTGTCGAGTTAGAAATTTCCTGATGAAAAATATTATGTAGGTGCTAGCACCTCTGCCTACCCCTTCGGGGAATATAGGCGTGAGTTTATGTTATGTTTAAATATTATGTTCATTTAGTTGATGATGATGACAATGATGACGGCGATGATTGCTACCCCAGTAAAGTTGTGGGGACTTTACTAGAAGTTCCCTAGGGAGAATTAGCGCCAATCACGGAAAGTCACAATTCACTGTAATATGCCACTTTCGGTATGTGAAAATACATTTATACAACTCTGAAAAAGATTTGAAGATAAAATTAAAAAAATAGATTCAGTATAATTCTAATGTTAAAATGACGTAGATAACAGCTGTTCCAATCTCACATGATCCACAGGAATCTACATAACATAACAACTCTTTTTTTACAGACTCTATAGCATTGTGATAGTGAACGCGACTGCCACGCAGGAGGCACGGGTTCACTTGCGGCACTGTATCGGTTCCGTAAGGAGGCGCGGGAGCGGGGATTCGATCCCGAGCCCGAAGACATTCGGGCCGAGAGGTCCCGGCTCCACGGGATCATGGTGGCGGAGTGGGAGCGACGACTTGAGCAACGACGCGCAGGGCATGCCATCATAGAGCCGCCCATCATGGGGGAATGGCTCGAGAGGCCACATGGCGGCAGCCTCTCGTATCGACTGACGCAGATTATCACCGGGCACGGGTGCTTCGGGAGATATCTGTGTCGGATCGAAAAGGAGCCAACGTCCGAGTGCCATCACTGCGACGCGAGCGAGGACACGGGGCTGCACACGCTCACCGAGTGCCCGGCATGGGCCGGACCGAGGCGGGAGCTAGTGGCGGCCCTGGGAGTGAGAGTTCTCACCCTCGCCACCCTGCTCACAGCAATGGTCCGCTGCGCGGACGCGTGGGCGGCCGGCGTCTCCTTCAGCGAGCAGGTAATGGTCGTGAAGGAGACGGCGGAGCGGGAGAGGCGGCGCGAGCGAGAAAGACTCGAGGATCGCGCCGCCCGCGCGCGCAGGCAACTCGGGCGTCGGAGGGCACTGACTGACCTCCGTCCCCCATGAGCGCGGGCCTGGGGGTGACGGGTGGAGCCGCCTGTCACCCCAGCAGAATCAGGCCACGGCGGCGGCGCGCTGAATAGCGCGCCTCCCTATTCCGCGGGCGAGTTGGGGACACCGTTGTCCCCCCTACCGAGGAGGGCCAGACCGTAAGGGATGGCCCTGGGTCAGCCGGGGTGCGAGGGATATGTCTATAACAACCTCACCTCCGGCCTAGCACCAAGACCCACAGTCGACGTGCGGTTTTAGTCGGTTCGAGTCCGACATAACCTCCCCTTCCGGCTCCGGCGGGGGGGGGGGGGGGTATCCGAGGGGATTTCAGCACGAAAAAAAAAAAAAAGGCACGGGTTCAATCCCCGCACAATGCAAATATTTGTATGCATGAATATGGCTATTTGCATTTGTCATAGCAGACTCCATAAAATAAGTAATTCTTTCCAGGGCAACTGTATACGCTTTTTTACCAAGCTTCCTAATGAAATCAGAGATTTACCTGTTAATAAATTTAAAAATACAGTAAAGGGCAAACTGTGCCAGAAAGGCTATTATAAAATACCAGGAATATTTAAACGATAAACAAACTTGGAAATGAGCTGTTCGCTCAGCTATGCTACTCAAGCCAAACATTGTATCTAGACCATAAGTTTTAGGCTAAGTAAGTAAATGTTTTGTAAATAGACCAAAAAAAAATGCCCGCTGAGTTTCTTGCCTGAGCTTCTCAGGTCTGAGCCGCGTTTCGAACCAGTGGTCCATTTACTAGTATTAATTAGTATTTTATGTTGACGTTTTGTAAGTTCCGCTTTAATGGTCTATGCAGAATAAACTATTTTTGATTTCATTTGATTTGATTGGTCTGGGTGTTTCTATGTATAATATGTACGTATTTTATATTCCATAATACAAACTATAAAAGCTTACCATGTGTCTAGTTAGCGTTGTGTACAATGTTGTAGAATATTTATTATTTATTTATTTAATTATTTCAACCGTCTTTACGTAAAAAGTAACAAATACCCATCTATACACATGTACATCCATCCTTTAACCCAACCTGACAAACTTTCTAATTAATAGTACAAGTAAGATGTGATTTCACAGGACTTACCCTTACGTCTCATAATAAAGTCGGACCGTGCGGAACCCTGGCCGAGTATCACGTCTTCTAACTTGGCCTTGATGTCTGTAGTCTTACGCACGTTCTGTTGCGCACACTTCATTATCTCCTTGCGACCCTGCGTGTAGGCAACGTGTAAGATGACAATATACGGGGTTTTTTTATAGAACATTTAAGGACCCGGGACTGTAGGAAGAAGGAAACACGTGAGCTGGCAGGGAGTTTCAGGTCTTAGTGGTGCGGCATAGGAATGAGTCACTGAAACGCTCGGTTCTAGCAGGGCATGGCAGGGTAAGAAGAGAGCAAACTGCAGGCTCCAAAATGCCTTTGCAGATGCGTAGAGATGTTGCGTCTTTGGCAGTATTCTACCGTGTCTACCATGGTGAATGTTCTGACGAGCTCTTCCAATTAGTCCCACCCTCTCTTTTGTTCACAGGACGACACGTGCAGGGCCAAGATGCCATCCATATACGGTGCAGAGTATACCTGCTAGAACCAAGCGTTTCAGTGACTCATTCCTATGCCGCACCACTAAAACCTGGAACTCCCTGCCAGCTCACGTGTTTCCTTCTTCCTACAGTCCCGGGTCCTTTAAGCGGGGCGTGAAAAGGCATCTGATGAGGGCGTCAAGCTGAGTGCCACCGTTAACGTGGTACATGTTTACGATGGTGACCCTGTTTCCGAGACTTTGCCTTCAGGTTAACATCAGGCGAGGTGAAGCCAAATTTACGTGTCCCGTATAAAAAAAACTTTTGATGGCTACTCGGTGATCAATGATGAGTGTTCTTGGAGCAGTTCCTTACCTTATACTCCTGACACTTGAAGCACAGGTCGATGAGTGCGAGTAGCGATAGGACCCGCTGCGGCGCTAGCTCAGCCACGCAAGCGCCCAGGGCTCCGCGCTCGGCCCACTTCAGTACCCAGGCCAGGCACATCAGCAGGTTGCGGGACGTCTCGCTGTTGAACGGCGGCCGACCACTCTGCGGAACGGTACATGTCCACTTGACGACAATTGGGTAGTGTCCTGGGTCATCAGATCCTTACTGCTTAATGTCTTAGTTTTATCTAAAAACTATGCATAGTAAATTAAGATATTGTCTAACTAAAATGAAACTATGACTTTTCATATTTCATTATTCCAAAATAGGTTAAAATATAAACAATCAAAATCAAAATCAGACAAAATTTCTAAATTTTTAGATTCCTTATTAAATTTCAAATCAATATTATACACGTATACAATAACATACAACAAATGCAATGTGGACTGAAATAAATACGATATTCTCTTGCGTATGGGGGATCTTGTCTCCCAACGTGGGAGACATGACTCCTTCGCTAAGTAAATTTTATGAAAAAATATAATTCGCGATAACGTTGTATATATTCAGTCTAAAGTAAAGCCAACGAAGCGAGAGAAAAAAGGTAAACAAGGTTTCAGCGGTTCCAAACATTTTTATTTGAAAATTATTACGTATCACTTCAAGCGCATTCCAGACAGGAATGAAATCGCTCATAAGATGGCGGATCTCACAGTTTAGGCCGCTGTAGTGACAGCTTTCCTGTACCACGAAACACGCAACGACAGTTGTCGCTCGGCCATTGTCGCGTACATGTGCGACAAGGACAGAGAAACTAATCGCTAGTTAACGCTACGTTACTCAGTAATGGCCGCTTTGTTTACCTTTTTTCTCTCGTCTCGTTGGCTTTACTATAGTCTAACTGCTCTTTTTACCGACATATGAAACATTTATTTCAACGATGTTTAAGGGGCCAGATCGTGAAAATCACCGAAAAGAGTGTTACGATTTTTCATATTTAACCTATTTAGATATGATTGATATCAATGATAATTTGTATATATTATAATCAAAGACCAAAAAATTTTGTGGTGATTATATAACATCTTAAAACCTAATAGTTGTTATGTAATAAACGTCAACAAACGCACAAAATTGAGAAAAAATGCAAAAACATGGCTTCGTATTTTTCAGATTTAACCCAATAAATCAACACAAATTGATAAAAAGAACCACTTTTTGAACACTGAAGAAACTAATAAAATATAGTATGTACTTTTTTTGTACCTTTACAAACAAAGACTTCCTCTTTTAAAGCCCTAAAATCTAGATATATTTTACGTAAATTCTCCATAGAAAAATGTATGAAAAATCACGCGCATCCCGATATTACGAATTAGTACTCCGCGTCGCCACTAATCGCCAGTGCGTTTTTGTATTTCAAGGTGACACCACGCGTGTCGGATGCGCCAACAAAATTACGTGTTGTGAATTTGTGATTTTTGTGAAAAACTGTAAGTATAACATTTTTATAACTAATTTACTTTCAGTAAGTAGAAAGTACCGATATAATGAATGTCTGAAAGAAAACCATGATGTAACTAGATATAAATCGCAAAAAATACAAAATTATTTAGATACTTTGAATAGTTTATTTTATGAACCTTGTAAAGTAAGTAGGTATCAATTCAGGCTTGAAACAATCAAAGCCCTGCCCACTTTATTTCCTCGAGATAGGAACTGGCGGTGTATGACTGGGTATGACTTTCAATCATCTTCTAGTTTCTAGTTCTAGTCGTGCAGAGACGACATACATAGATTTTTCAACATGATAAAGCCAATATCATAACGTACCAAGTCGGTGATCGAGGGTTTTTTTCACAGGACTGATTGAATTTGAATTTGCTGAGTGCCATGCCAGGGAAAAGAAAGTTTAGTACGCATTATCAAAATATGAAAGCCAAAAGATCTCGGAATAAAATGTAAGTTCCTCCCTATTTATTTATCTGCCTACTTTACTACGTCTTGTCCTAAATACCTAGAAAAAAATTACGAGATTTGTGTGAAAATGTCATGTAAAAATCCTAGTTTCATTTGTGTGCTATCGTGTCTAAGTAGTAATCCATACTAATATTATAAATGCGAACGTAACACTGTCTGTCTGTCTGTATGTTACGCTTTCGAGCCTAAACCACTGAACCGATTTTGATGAAATTAGTAGATTAGACCTAGAGAAAGGACATAGGCTATGTTTGGTCGCGATAACCGACATCCACGCGAGCGGAGCCGCGGGCAAAAGCTAGTAATAATATAATTTATTTGCATTTGAACAGGGTATATAACAAAGCTAATACAATATGTCATATGATTTAGATCACCTGATTCAGACATTGTATTATACTCGTAAGTAGGTAATAATGTCAATTTCTATAGGAACTATTTTCATAATAATAATTTTTATTACATAATATACCTAGTATTCGTTTTTATATTCATCATATTGTCTAAATATCAGATTGTGGAAGTAGGTATGTTTCCTATCAGAAATAGCGCGGGCGCGCGTCTTTGTCGACATACTTACCGCCTAAGAGGCGCGACGCGCCTAGGGTCTGACTTAGGGTTGTGCACAAATTACAAAATAAATAAAAAGTGGTTATTATTGATGAATAATATTTCCAGTATTGAAAATAAAGAAAACCTTCAGGCCGAGACTCCGAGCAACTCTGCTACGTGCTGTATAGAGGTAAGTTGTTATACGTAATTCTTGTAGACTTGTTACATAAATAAACAAACTACCTAGTTAGTGATGGGCGAAGACGAAATCTCAGTACCTATAGATTTTTTTGTTGAAATATTTATTATTTTCATTGAGAGGCCCTTAGTACCTAAATACTTCTCAATTACTTTCTCAAAAGAAAATTCACGTTTAAATCCCGTATTTTACCAGAACCAAGTTTTTTTTTTCGTAAAATATTACCTTTTACGTGACTGCCCAAAAAAAGAAGTATACCTATTGCGTTCAGGGTGTACGTATGTATTGTATGTATAAAAGTAATATTTCTCAGTGACACGATGAGTTCAAAATTATTGAACCGATTTTGATGTTTTTAGTGTCATTAGAATTGTCTTCTAAGCCCGAGTGACATAGAATAGGTGACGTCATTAAAAACTAATACCTATAGCGTAAAGGAAATTTATAATTTCTATTCATCGGGAACCTAATATTGTATGAATTCTTTTGCACTTTTATAATTTGTCTTCGTCAGTTATGAATATAAATAAATAAATCAAAATTTAAAAATCGACAGATAAAAAAATGAATTGAACTATGTAACAAAAATATTTATATATTTCTGCTAACATGCGATCGGTCCCTGGACCATAAGCTTTCCTGTCTTTATAATTGAGGGTAGGTTTGGAGTGATAGATTTGGAGTTATGTGAACCGTCACCCGCGAAATTGTTTGCACTATTTTCAATATTAATTTAGTGTTTCACACGAGGATAACAATGTCACACATTCCACTAGTGTTTATTTACACAGTCACTGTATTTTCACACACGAAATCACTGTTTTTTCAATAATTAACATAGTAATTCTTTGAGAGCAGTTTTGCTTTCGATGACAGATGTCACATACTCTGTAAAGTACTGTACTAGTAAAAATAAATAACAACACCATTGTAATATAGCATATTTAGCAGTCGGGGCCTATTTCTAAAGGAATATTTAGCTAGTCAGGAATATCTTCGAGCCTGTGACGATTTCAATGGGTCTCGACTGTTGAATTCGATTTATTACATAACATAACATAATTCAAAACCTCAGACTTGTTTTCTTTTTATCTTTTGAGTTTTTAAGTAGTCAGTTTTATGTATTTATTTTTTGACGTGATAACGTCTTATAAATCGATGAACACCGGCAACACGCACGAAAAAGTGTCCCATTATGTCACGTTCTCACGTTAGGGTCAAGCGAGAGCGCGGAACAAGCGATGGAGAATAATATTATGACGTTATCCCGTAAAATTATTATCCTAAACCGACTTTACAAACAACCAGTTTTTTATTACGTTTATTTATATAAAACGTTCCAGATTTAGATCTAGTGTTATGTGTTTCAAAGATGTATTGTAAGGGAATTCTTAGCTATGTTTGAAAAAACTGGGCCCTTTCTTTTTGACTTATTTTTTATAAAAAACAATCAAGCCATTTTCTTTCTTTACAGGAACTACTTATAGAAAAGAGTCAAGAGGGAAAGGTGGATGAAGTGGAAGTTGGGCGTAGAGTAGTGGATATTTCTTTTTTTTTAAAGCTCTTCAGGCCATAGGGGACCATGGTCCAATGGATTGCAAGTTAAGTTACCTCAGTATAATAGGTGAAGTAAAAGTTGGTCTGGACTCAAAACTCATCATGAAATGTAGTATGTGTAGTATGAAATTTACTGTGTGTTTGGTTGAAAAGAAAGAAGATAGCATGGAAGTGAATCATCAAATTGTATCTGGTATCATATCATCTGGTGGGAGCTACTCTCAGTTAAAAACATTAACTGCCGCAGTAGCCCTACCAATCATGTCACCTTCATTATACAATGAAATTAATAATACGGTTTGCGATTGGTGGGAAAAGACAGCAGCACATTCCATGGCAGAAGCTGTCAAGGAAGAAGCAGAGTACGCAGTGTCTATAGATAGTGTTGATAAAAATGGTACACCATTAATATCTGTTGCTGTTGACGGTTGTTGGAGCAAGAGATCTTATGGTAAGAATTATTCCGCCTTATCCGGCGCAGCTGCGATAATTGGCATTAAAACTAATAAAGTATTGTTTTTTGGAGTTAAAAATAAATACTGCGTAGTCTGTGCACGAGCCGCAAAGAACAACAGTCAGCCCCCGGAACACCATTGTTTCAAGAATTATTCAGGATCATCTACCGGGATGGAATCGACCATAATAGTTGAGGGGTTTAAACGTTCCATTGTTGATCACGGTGTAATTTATAATAAATTTGTAGCAGACGGCGATTCCAGTACTTATAAAAAAATATTAGATTCGCGTCCGTACGATAATTTAATAGTAGAGAAAATTGAATGCAAAAATCATCTTTTACGAAACTACTGCAATAGCTTGGAGAAACTGTCGAAAGACACTAAGTATCCTTGCGAATTGCGGAAATTCCTAAAAGAAAGGTATTTGCGTTTAAGAACGGGTGTAAAATGCGCTATTAAATATTGGGGGGATCAAAATCAGTCACTCAAAGAAAAAATAAAAAACCTTAGTGAAGATATCCTAAATGGTCCACAACACGTATTTGGTAATCACCAACATTGCAAGGAGTATTTCTGTAGACCTGATACTTGTCGAATAGAACCTGTTGGGTTACTTCCAGCAATTGTTGGATGCGGATTAATGGACGCGGTAGAAATTTTAAGTAAAAGACTGTCATATCATTCTAGAAGTTTAATTCATAATTGTACAAGTAATATAGTTGAAAGTTTTAACGCAGTAATTGCCAAATTAGTTGGGGGTAAGCGTGTAAATTATTCTTCCCGTGGTTCTTATGCGGGCCGATGCGCAGCTGCTGTTGTGTCTTTTAATACGGGATCGATTCATAGTAAAACTCATGAAGTCATATTTAAATCTAGTCCGAATCCTTTGATCGCGAAAGTGGAAAATTGTAATCGTAGAAACCGTTTAATTGCCAAACCTAAATTAAGATTGAAAAAAAGCCACAGCGCTGTATCGAAAGACGCTCACTATGGACCAAACTGTGAAAAACCTGATCTGAGTCCAGAATTATATGAGAAAGCCAAGTCATCTTTTTTAGCCGATTTAAAGTTGTCTTGTGCTGAAAGAGAGGAGCTTGAAAGGTCGACCCATTAGCAAAGAAGTAGTGCTGAGTGGATGAGTACAAGGAGAAAATTACTAACCTCATCATTATTCGGGGAAGTTTGTAAAAAACGAGAGAGCACCAGTTGTGCTGCTCTTGTTTGTAAAATCGTTTATGGTAGTAATATCTCCAGTTTGCCTGCTGTACGGTACGGTATCGAAAACGAAGAAACCGCAATTAGACAGTTAGAAATTCAAGAGAATATTAGTATACAAGGTTGCGGTTTGTTCGTCGACGATCAATTTGAATTTTTGGTACTACACCAGATGGCATTTTTGCAAACGGTTAAATTGAAATTAAGTGCCCACATTCTTTAGCTGGCATGACTCTTGATGAAGCAATGGCCAAACATACCTTTTGGGTTAAGGACAAGGCTTCCAAGGGTTATGTCATAAATAAAAATCATAACTGGTATTTCCAAATTCAGGGACAGCTACATATTACTACAAGAAACGTTTGCATGCTTGTCATCTGGTTTGGTGCTACTGTACCTATGAAAGTTTATATTATAGAAAAGGACGACAAATTTTGGAAGGAGAAAATGGAGATGAAATTAGTTCGGTTTTATTACGATTGCCTACTTCCAGAATTAGTTGATCCTCGGCAGTCACGAAGCATGCCCATTCGTGACGCGCCCAGTATCATAGAGGCTATGAAAGAGAGGAAAGAAAGAACTTCACGTGTTTTGAAAGAGAAGAACGCCTAATGATTTTGAAAGAGACTGAGGTAACTTAACTACCCGGTCGATTCACGTAAACACGGCAGTCCAAAAGTCGTTTTAACTTAGAAACTTAGAAATCGCCTTTTGGTTTTCTGTTTCAAACGCACTTACTTATCTAGTCTTGGATTGTCATAAATCTTCCAATAGCTCAATTACTAACAATTCCTATACGATTTTGAAGAGTTACCTGGTGTAAAGAATTATCAAAATCGGTTCAAAAATACAGCGAATTGAGAATATTCTTCTTTTTTAAGTCGGTTAAAAGGGCTTAATTTGCAAAAAACGAAGTGACGTTTTTAAGTCCCTACGCTACGGTTTTTATTACGTGAATCGGGCAGCTGGTAACATTTTCATTCTGATAGGTTTTGCAATAGCAATTGATTTTATATTCAAATTAGCAGAAATCAGAATTTGATCAGTGATCGTTAAAATGAAAAAAAAAAAACATTAGAATTTTGAACTCATATTTTGTTATTGTTTACTTACTTTTAATTGGTATATTAATAATTTATAAACTTGTGTTTATTTATTTATTAACTAATTTTTGTACAACCCTAGCACGCTTTTTGGATGGCGACTCATATTTGTTATTGTTTACTTACTTTTAAATTATATGAATCATTTTTATACTTGTGTTTCATTTATTGACATTTTTTTTGTAAAACCTTAGGAGATATTTTAGATACCGAGGTGATCGTAAACAAAAAGTAGGTAAGTATTTGAGTTTACGCAATAGGCACATTTCCTTGCGTAGAGATAAACACTAGCGAGGAAAGGCTCGATGTTATTTCGACCGTACGTCCTACTGAATTTGCAATTATTTTATTGAATGAATATTTTACGAAATAAGAATAAACTTTGGTAGTAAAATTACAAATAAATACATAGTTGGAATTTTAGGTAAGTAAGTAGAATACAAAAAGGTCAGTCCGGACCTGCTCTTGATTGTTTATTATAAATAGAAAAACATAAAAATTGTGTCTCAACCACTCCTATTAATCTAGTAATTACGATCATTTTATAACGAAAAACTACTCTTAGAATATTTTACAGTCGTTGTTTATTTCCAATAATTCAACATTTTTGTTATGCTGTAAATATTCAACTTCAATAACAATTTAATAATAATAACTCAACGTGGAACGTTTGTCGCAAAACATTTTGAAAATCGCGCTCTCTCTGGTCATTCACCCGCCCCGTCGGTTGTTTCAGTAAACAGTAGCGCTGCGGTCGCTCGAAATCGATGTCGTGTCTACGCAATCTGGGCCCTTAATATACTTAGTATCAGAATAAAAATTACCTGTTTGAATTCCCCTTCCGGTGATGCTGCGTTGTATATACTACTGAACTGTCCCATTTCACTGTCCAGCTGGAGTATTTCTACCGACAAAATATAAAAAAAAAACTTTAATTTTTTTAATCTATATTTTAGTAAGAGATTGGAACACAATAAAAATTTGATTACAGACCGACTGCGAATACTTTACCACTCTCATAGTACGCGTGGCTTGGTGGGGGCCGAGGTAAAGATAGAGAAAGAAAGAGCATGAGCTTTGAGACATGAGCGAGCGAGATACCGCCGAGCCATGAGCACTTCCCTTCTTAAAAACCTCATTATCATCATGTTTATGGAGACGTATTTTCATGATTGCATCCGAGGTCGAGATGCCCTCGGAGCTCAGGGTCCGCCTTCCGGCACTTCCTACTCCACTGAGACCGTTTGCACATATGTCACCCTCCACGAAGCCAAGCCAGGACTTCCTAGGCTTACCCCTTCTACCGGGACTTGGTGGGGGCGCCATTGCCAGGCATTTGTTACCCTCGTAGCTTGGCGTTTGACACAACTCTCTTACATTTTATCTCGAATGTTACGTCATTATGTTGTGTGTCAAAATATTGCCGCGTGGTTCCCGGCAGAGTAGAATTTGGGCCACCCCACCTCTTTTAAGGTTGCTTAACATTAGACAGATATATACAGCTCAGACTCAGTCTCAGATGCATGGCTGGAGTCAACAATTGTGCCCATAATGCGGCAATAGGCTCACCTATTATGTGGAACCGAATAATACAATGACTGGTGAAATGTTGGTGTTAATTCACCTCTGCCTAACCCTGCGGGGATAACATACATACATAAAATCACGCCTGTTTGCCATAGGGGTAGGCAGAGATCACGGATCTCCATTTGCTACGATCCTGACATACTACTCTCGCTTCATTCACTCTCATTACATTCTTCATGCATGCTCGTCGGTGCAGGGTACTCCTGACCTGCCCCTTTTCTAAAACTTCCCCGATTTGGTCCAGGTATGTGCGCCTAGGTTTTCCCCTACCGGCGGTACCATCCACACTCGCCTCATACACCTGTTTCGTTAGTCTTCTTTCATTCATTCTCTCAACATGACCGAACCATCTTAACAAATAAAGACGTATAAATTAAAGGCGTGACTATATGTGTGTATGTATGTAAAAATAAATAAGTAAGTTACCTTTGTTGTTGGTGAAGCCCCGGTACAGCTGCGGGTGTGCATCCATGACTATGGCCAGTAGAGGCAGGTATAGAGCCGCCACGCGCGCCTTTAGATCCGGCGCAGACAGGCGCGGGTCCGCGTCGTGTGCTGTCAGCAGGGATAGAACCCCATTGACGGCAGCGCACTGGAGGACAGGGCTCCTGGGGGAGTGGGGGGATTAGTGGGGGTAGTGGGTAGCGTCTATTTGTTATGAGATGATGCCTAATACTTCCAGATGATTTTGCTATCGAAACTGTGCCCGAACTCCGACATGACTACTATAAAATCAACCAGTATAAAAAATGGGGCCTTCTATTGATAAATTAATCTTCTAAATAGTAGCAGATCCAAAGATTACCGCAAAAAATCACAAGTACCTTCTAAAGGCAGGAGGAAATATTAGTATAAAATGACAATGGAAAGATTTTAATGGAGATGATTGTTACACATTAATTTCACGGCTTTTCAGGCCAGTCTTAGGATGAGTAACCATTACTAACACTTGGAAAAACCTCCGTACCTTGAAGAGTATATTAGGCCGTTGGGCATAAGAACATCACTAGGAGTCATTATCAACCAATGAGGCGACTGCGTGCTTCTGTGATCGGTTAAGTGTTATTTATGATTGGTTGATTTCCGGCAAAGAGACCTAATTAACCTGTACTGCGCAGCTTCTTCTTCATCTTAGAATTAATTCCAGTTGCATCCAAAGCTTTTAGCTAGGAGTCTGGGGTCCGCTTTACCAGTCTAACTGCGGATTTGACTAATGATCGATATTTTCTATGAAGCGATTGCCATCTGACTTCCACAACCCAAAGGCGATATCGAAGCATTGTAGCTAGACCAGTAGTTGGATTTTTGAGGGCTCCAAGTACCCATAACGACTGCCATAGATGTTTGTATGGCAACCGGGACCGACCGGTTTAACGTGCTCTCTGAGGCACGACCGGACCAATGTAAATACCTATATTCATGCGTAAAAATATATGCACTGAGCGGGGATCGAACCCGCGTCTCCTGCGTAGTGGTCGCGTTTACTACCGCTATACCACGGAGGCTGTGACTGCGCAGCTGAAGTACATTATCACGGTCTTTGTGACAAAGTCAGCTGGACTGGAACCCGGGCGACTGCCAAAACGCGCTCAAGTGCCAGCCAATGGCAAGTTCCTCATGAGAGCATACGATTCCTCGGATCCAACCTAAAAGGATGCTGAAGGTAGTCACACAAGGACAGCTTCCGTTGCGTGGCAGTAGTGAACGCGCTCGCTACGTACGAGGCGCGAATTCGATCCCCGCTCAAATATTTGTATGCATGAATATGGGTATTTGGTCTGGTCGTGCCTCGGAGAGCACGTTAAGCTGTCGGTCCCGGTTGCTATACGAACATGTATGGCAGTTGTTATAGGGGAATTGAGTGAAATGGCCCCACATGGAAGGACTTGACCGGACTCAAACGGTGTCCTCGTTGGCAGTAGTAGTAGTAAGGCACTCACTGCAGTTCCAAGGCATTGGTGAGTTCAGTGAGCAGCAGGCCTGCGAGGTAGTGTCTCGAGCGGAACTCGTGTCCGAGCGCGTGACTCGAGTGCGAGCCGAGGGACTGCCACGACGCGGCCGGGGACACGCCGCCGCCCGGCGCGCCGGGGGAGCCGCCGGCCCACGGCAGGTTCAGTGCCACGTAGTGCTCGTGGGAGCAAACTATGCGGAGGAATGCCAGCTGTGATAGGACAAACATTGTTGTTGTTAATATTAGTATATTTCACAACATTCTACACAACCACTAGACCCATGGTAAGCTTAACTAGCTTGTGTTATTGAATCTAGAATGCGGATAAACATACTTAGGTACTTTTTATACAATAACACTAACGGGAATTAACGCGATCATGGTATAGGTACATACATACCTTTGATTTGCCTGACGTTTCGACCAGGTTACACCGGCCGTGGTCACAGGCTGACGTTTTTTTTTTGGCAAATACATATTATACAGAGAAACAATGGCCATATTCATGCATACAAATATTTGCACTCAGCGGGAATCGAACCCGTGCCTCCTGCGTGGCAGTCGCGTGCACTACCGCCACGCCACAGAGGCTGTCAACAAATTATTGCGTTCCATAATGTGATACAGATGTCATGTTAATATTAAGTTACAATTATGGACCCTGTCGGGCACAGCACAATGTTTGGAGCGAGGAAGAATTTTTTATTGTTTCGCTTCAATATGTTAGCTTTATTGGATATGTAAAAATGTATAGACTAGCTTTATGTTTAGTTGTAAGTACGAAGAAACTATTATCTGTTACTGATACCACAGTATAACGAGAGATCGTACAGTAGTTCATCGCGTTTGATGTTTGCGGAAATGCCGTCTTTTGCAGTTTTGTCAGGGTTGTCACTTCTGTTTTTATTTATAATTTATTTTTTTGTAATATTCTTTATATAACCGCTATTTGTTCTCTTTGTTCTGTCAAGGCACATCAACTCACGCTAATATAAATTACTAGCAGATGCCCGTGGCTCCGCTCGCATGTATGTCGGCTATTGCGACTTTTGGTTATATCTCCGGTTCTACTCAACCAATTATGATCAAGCAAACGTAATATTATAAGTCTGAGTTTTTGGATTTCGGTTTCAATCTCGATTTCGATCTGGATCTCGATATTCGTTTTGGATTTCAACTTGAATTTGAATATTGATTCGGGTTCGGGTTCGGGGTTGGATTCGGAGTCGGATTCGAATTCGAGTTCAAATTTTGCTAGTCGCCGGGATCTCTAAATTGATGATATATTTTTAAGGAGCCTATCCACGCTCAGTTTGCCTGCAGTTTCAGATCGTATCGGGCGGCCTGCAGTCCTAAGTTGACAGCGCTCACACACGAAAGCGTCAGAAAAAAAAACGTCACGAAAAGTCGACAGTTTCCCATCGTATGATTGCCTCCCGGCAATTGTCTGTAATCGGGATTGACGACCATTTTACCGACGATCAGAAATAGCAGAAATTTAATAATTACGAATATATCATCCATCCAGTCATCTTGGATTGCTACATGAATAATATATTCGTAATCAGCAACCTCGAAAACTCCGAAAACGATACACATATCGATTGTAGTGAAAATTTCGAGTCCACCATCTTGGATCACCAAATAGATGTTATATTCGCAATCAGCGACCCCAAAAACCCCAGTAAGCGATACCCATATCGATTTTGGTGAAAATTTCATTCCGCCATCTTAATCGCGAAATGGATGTCATATTCGCAATCAGCGACCCCAAAAACCCTGAAAGCGATACCCATATTGATTTAGGCGAAAATTTCGAGACCGCCATCTTGGATCGCGAAATGGATGTTATATTCGCAATCAGCGACCCCAAAAACCCTGAAAGCGATACCCATATCGATTTTAGTGAAATTTTGAGTCCGCCATCTTGGATCACCAAATGGATGTTATATTCGCAATCAGCGACCCCAAAAACCCCGACAGCGATACCCATATTGATTTAGGTGAAAATTTCGAGTCCGCCATCTTGGATCGCGAAATGGATGTCATATTCGCAATCAGCGACCCCAAAAACCCTGAAACCTGAAACCCATATCGATTTTAGTGAAAATTTCGTGTCCGCCATCTTGGATAGCTAAATATAGAAAACGAAAAAACAATTTTAAAAAAAAAAAGGGGGCATAAAAAAAAAATATCCCGCGATTAGTGTGATTACAAAATGAGACAGCCCTGAATCATTAGTACCGAGTAAAATGTATGGGCGTACCGAGTAATACCCCGTCCCCCACCACTCCTCTCCCCCCGCACGATTGCTCTGTCTACAGTCCGTCAAATCTAAGAAGTACCGTTTGACAGTTCTGACAATTGAATGATAGGGATGGGATGAAAAAATCGATTACTATAATATCCGAACTTTAAGAGATCGATTACTATAATATCCGAATTTTAAGAAATCAATTGTTATAATTAAATAAAAGAAATGTTTAGGATATTTTTTTATTCACTACTAGTACTAGTATCGTCGTCTTCGTCATCATCGTCATTTAAATTAATGACCAGTTGATTGTCCATTACATTATCAAAGTGTACGTCTCTTTCGAAGTCGTCCATTATTATTTTCTTTGTTTTTTGTACTACTTTACTCCAATCTTCCTGTGTAACTTGGGCACATGCTTCCTTTAATAAACCTTCCATTTTCTTGACACTGAAGGGTGGTTTTGTGTTGTGTCTTGCTGCATAACCTGTAAAACAATAATGTAACTATTTGATAGCAGACGAAAACCATTGTTTAAATTATAAATGTTAGAAGTACTCGTGTTATTATTATAATATTATAAAATATTACCTTTAACTTGGGCCCAAATCAGTTCAATGGCATTATATTGGCAATGGTACGGAGGAAGTCGTATGACTTTGTGCCCGTGCTCTTCGGCCAATTGGTCAATTACATATGTCGGTTTTGGTGGTTTATGCAATTTCACTAACTGTAATAATTCAGCTTTTAATAGTGACATGTCGGCATCCACTCCTTTTCTTTGCAGCCATGCCACCAAATCTGCTTTCTTATTGGCTGACGTAGGTGCTTTATCAATTTGCACAGAGTGGTATGGAGCATTATCCATTATAATTGTGCTGTTAGGAGGGATATTCTGTAATAAATTTAAGAACCACTCTCGGAACCTTACTGCGTCCATTTCTTCATGATACTCTTTAGTGCTTTTGGATTGGAAAGCTAATAAAGAGTTTTCCACGAAGCCTGTAGACGCTGACCCAGCATGGCATATTATGAGGCGTCCACCTTTTCCTATCGGCACCTTCGAGCACGAAGCTTCAGAATCATCAGTCCATGTTTTCGGCACAGAATGGTTGGAATTTAGCCAAGTTTCGTCCAAAAATATTACATTATCCCAGTTTATAATTTGTTTAACTTCGCGCAGGAATGTTAGTCGCTGCATAATTATGTCATGTCGCTCCATAACAATTTTTCGTTTGTCAACTTTTTTGTATCTGAAGCCAATTCCTGTTATTACCGTTCTCAACGACTCTATGCTTCCCTTATACAGCCCGGCATCTTTTAAAGTTGCACATAACTTTGCCAATGTTGGAAATTCGCCTCTTGTAAAATACCCGTATATATGGTTTCTAATAGCATGACTATCGAATTCATCGATGCCTGTCACAGGTTTATTTCTTTTTCGTTTTTTCGGTGTGTGAAGTACGTTACTGTCACTCCCCGAAGGCCCATATTTTTCACTTAATATTTTGCCAACGGTGCGGCTACCAATACCGAGAGCTTCACCGACGCGATCCCGAACTTGTGTAACTGGCAGTAGAAGTCCACCATTTTGAGATTCACGCTCAAAATACTCGTGTAATTTCACCACCAATTCACGAGCCTGGCTGTTCAAAGTACGTCCTCTTTTCGACATTATTAATAAACACTTGCTTAGTTCGGAGTCCAGTATAAATATTGCCAAGGTAAACGGATAAAGAATGATCAGTCCAGAAAAGTAATAGCCAAGTCACAAATTGTAAAACACAAACGAGAAAGCAAGTACGCGCACAGTCAGCTTCCAAGATGGCGAGAGACTGCTGACGCCGAACCGACCGAGCGGACCGCGTGCGCTTGTAGTTGGCAGTGTTGCCAGAAAAAAAAAATTGTAGAGACTTGGACACCTGCGATTTTGCCTATTGACCTAAAAATTATTAAATTAATTTATTTTAGGGTATCTGTGTATTCAGTGCATTATGCGGTCGCGCAGTAACGTCGTTAATTTATAACATCAGGCAACAACATTTTTGTGAATGGGTTCTACATACCTTATTTTTATTAGTTTTAGACGTAGAAATAAGACTTAGAAGAAAAAATTGTAATTGTAAAATCAATGGATGTGCTTGTTAAAAATTTGTTTATTTCTCTGTAATATGCAAACCCATACTATCATACACAAAAATAAATGTAAAAAACACTATCCCTGACTCCATTTACTATTTCGACAGCGTTAGCGCGAGAAACCCCGACTTATTTGGGCGCGAAAATCAAAAATCGACAAATCGCTTTCGACAACTTTTTAAAGAAGCAAATATATTTGATTTATAAATACGTATTTTTGGTGAATGGGTTTTATCTCATATTTTACGATTACATAACTATTTAGTTATGTAATCGTAATATGTGAGATAAATCCCATTCACATGAAAAAATATTTGTTTGGTTGTCAAGTGTAATTTGTAAATAATACATTCGATTTTTCGTATATGTAAACGATTTTTTTGCATACAAGTGTATCCGAAGAGTCGCAACACTACGTGCAGTGACCTAACTACGTAACTTTGTAATGAGGTCAAGAATATAACTATTAGAAATTATTTACTGTGTAAATATGTGTTATTTTGCTTTGTTTGAAAGTTTTCAATTACATTTAGATATTAAGAATTGTACATTTTTAGATACAATAATGAAATCTTTCTAAATTCATGGTTTTATGAAAAAGGTTATCGAAACTGAATAATGTACGTATGAACAAAGTTGTTTCGGTTTGAAAAATATGAAACGTCAAACGGTACCTCTTAGATTTGATGGACTGTAGACGGCTTCGTTGACAGACTGTATGTAGTATGAATCGTTAGACTGTGCTGATACGGTGCTATTGTCTATTATAAAAGAAAAATATGTCACATTGATTTTATTCGGTGATTAAGAAATCTAACGTGTTTTTATCGAAATATTGGCTAATGCCAATTAGCTTGTGAAGTACTGAAGTCATGGTGTGTTGATCAGGAATATGACGTCATCGAAGGAGTACCACAGTTATACAGGATTAATTTTTGAAATGAGGATATCAATGCTAAACTACTAGAATTCAGCAAATTCCTCAATAGCGAAAGTAGTAAAATCCAGATACTAACAACAAATGACAACGTCTGAAAAAGGAAAATTGCTAAAAATGAGCTCTTTCCTTATGTTTGTCGTTTGTATATCTATATAACTGTTGTTCCTAGAATTTGTTGATTGATTTGTCAAAAATCCAACGACACAGTTTAGTTTGCATAAAAGTCGAACTCGATTCCTTTGAGTGCTTTTAGCTATACCTCTTAGTTACAAATTTAATCATCCACGACCCTTGAAACATTCATCCTATTTAAAACAAAAAATACATGCTGACCTAATAGTTTTTAAATGATACGGCCTCACTAACCTTATACTGAACAAGTGGCACAGCATCCGGCAGAGATGCGATCTTAGCGCACATCTGTTTGTAGTAGGTGCGGATGAGATTGAACACGTAGCCGCGGTCCATGATGCTGAGCAGATCGAACAGGAAGAACGCCAAGCTGTTGTTGAGGCTCTGAGTTAAGCGGCTGTCTTTACCGTATCTGAGAACAAAAATGGCGATTTAAAAATACATATAGTTAGCAATAAAAGTAGATTCAGACATACAAATTGGTAAGCTGTTTAGTGCGTGTGTGTTTTTTTTATAAAGGACACGTCAATTTGACTTCACCTCGCCTGATGTTAAGCTAAAGGCAAAGTCACGGAAAGAGGGTCACCATCGTAAACATGTACCATGTGTAACAGTGGTGGCACTCAGCTTGACGGCCTCATTAGATGCCTTTTCACGCCCCGCTTAAAGGACCCGGGACTGTAGGGAGAAGGAAACACGTGAGCTAGCAGGGAGTTTCAGGTCTTAGTGAATTTTTATTTGCGTGTGTCAGAGTGCGTGCGTGCGTCCATATGTCCATGTATCTCTGTGCATGTGCATGTGCGTGCGTGCGTACGTGCGTGCGTGCGTGCGTGCGCGTGTGTGTGTGTGTCCGTACCGTGAGATGATCTCGGAGGTGACGTTGCTGACGAGCGTGGTGACGTCGTCGGTGAACTGGTCGGGGAAGCGCGCCTTGCGCCTCGCCTCGTGCGCGCCGCTCCAGTACAGGTACTCCACCATGGACTTCACCATCAGCTCGAACAGCGACCTGCCACACACACCGCCTTGTACTACCTATCTAGCCTGAGTGAAGTATAACGCAGGGCACGCCGTAATAGCGACCCATCATGACAAATTGGGTAGTCTTTTTATTTTTTCGTCATCCCCACGGGTAACTCCCCCGCCGGAGCCGGAGGGGGAGGTTATGTCGGACTCGAACCGACTAAAATCGCACGCCGACTGAGGGTCGTGGTGCTAGGCCGGAGGTGAGGTTGTCTTCGACATATCCCTCGCACCCCGGCTGAGCCAGGGCCATCCCTTACGGTCTGGCCTTCCTCCGGATAAGGGGACAACAGTGTCCCCGACTCGCCCCCGGAATGGGTAGGCGCGCTTTTTAGCGCGCCGCCGCCGTGGCCTGCTTCTGCTGGGGTGACAGGCGGCTTGACCCGTCACCCCCAGGCCCGCGCTCATGGGGGACGGAGGTCAGTCTGTGTGGTAGAGAGGTCACACGGTAGCATCTCGTACCGGGTGACGTAGGTGATCACTGAGCACGGATGTTTCGGGGATTACCTGCATACGATCCAGAATGAGCTTCCGCTCACTGCCTTACTCACGGCGCACGGTGATGGTACGCCGAAGCTGCCACCATCTTTTACTGCGAGCAAGCAATGCCGCGGAAGAAGACAGCGGAGCGGGTCCGGCGGTGACTCTCGAAGACTATGTCCGTCCTCCATGAGCGCAGGCCTGGGTTTCGCTTGGTTTTTGCAAGGGTGGCTTCTGCCCCCAGAGCCAGTTAATCAGCAAGAATAGCTTGCAAGTTTGATAGATTTGGACCACGGAGGTCTTGGTGGAACCCCAAAAGTCACTTCAGATGTTTTTAACACATTTCACCTCGCAAAAACAAAAGGAGTATGTTAATGTATCAAAGAAAAGAATTTTGAAATACTTATATACTAACCAAGAGTTCTGCATGGCGAGGTCCCTCGTAGCCCCGCTGGCCACCACCCACTGCAGAGCCAGCTCTTCGTGAAGAATCTTACACGAGCCGTCCGTCATCACTGCAAGTAGAGATTGACACATAGACGCAATAGTAGAAATTAGTTATTCTCATCTCTACAACACGAAAATACTAGGGGCGTTACGCTCGTGCTACTGAGCTACTTAATGCCCTTCTTGAAGAACCCCATATTGTAGTCGTTCGTAACTTACGTGGAGCCATCTACCAACTTTCAAAAGTTGGTAGATGGCCCCACCGTCACCCCTAAAGACAGATATAAAGAGAAGGGAAATTTGAAGTGATTCAATAGCTCAGTTGGAAGAGCATTCCCTCTGTAAGTCGTCGTGGTTTCAAGTCCCACTTGAATTTTTCTTTCTCAGTATGTATTTCGAGCTTGGAAAAAATTTACAGCAGCTAGAACATTCCACAGTTGTTCAATACTTCTATCTACTCTCTAGTAACACACACAGAGAGAGACACACACACATACCAGTAGGCGGTAGAGGCAGGCCGATGTCCCGGTCGGTGAGCGAGGGCCGTGGGATGGTGCACTGGTACTGGATGTACGTGGTCAGCAGCCCGCTGCGACCGTGCGAGTCGCACGTCGAGCCTTCGTTCATGTTCTAACAAGATATGATAATTATACATTACACTTCACAAGTACTGAATGGGGCCTGGTTCAGATAGGTTATACCCTCTAGAACCAAACGTTTCAGTGACTCAATCCTATGCCGCACCATTAAGACCTGGAACCCCCTGCCAGCTCACGTGTTTCCTTCTTCCTACAGTCCCGGGTCCTTTAAGCGGGGCGTGAAAAGGTATCTGATGAGGCCGTTAAGCTGAGTGCCACCACTGTTAACATGATACATGTTTACGATGGTGAACCTCTTTCCGAGACTTTGCCTTTAGCTTAACAACAGGCGAGGTGAAGTCAAATTGACGTGTCCAGTATAAAAAAAAATACAATCTATTATGTGGCTAAGGATGGTCTTTGGAACACAGTGGGCACATACAATAGGCGGATAAATATTATAGAACAGAATAGACGGAGAAACATTCGAACAAACACGTCTACACGTCGCGAGTATAACGTAAAGCTAACGAGACGAGAGAAAAAAAGGTAAACAAAGCGACCATTACTGAGTTACGTTGCGATAACTAGCGATTATTTTCTGTCCTTGTTGCACATGACACACGTACGCGACAATGGCCGAGCGACAGCTGCCGTTGCATGTTTCGAAGTACAGGAAAGCTGTCAGCACAGCGATTCTAAACTGTCAGAACCGCCTTCTTATGAACAATTTCATTCCAGTCTGGAATGCGCTTGAAGTGATACGTAATAATTTTCAAATAAAAATGTTTGGAACAGCTGAAACTTTGTTTACCTTTTTTCTCTCGTTTCGTTGGCTTTACTTTATGCTTGGTAAACTCGTCAACTGTCGTAGCACCGCGTAATATTCTCAAAATACATCCAAGAAACGTGTATTGCGCGGATAGAGGCCATTTTAGGTCCAAGATATATGTCTCGGGCAATTGGGTATTATCCTATAGATAAAATAAATTATCTAACCGAGCTTATTAAATTAAGAATGGTAAAAGAGTGGTAAAAATTGCGTCGGTTCCTATTTTATAGTTTTTATTTATTTTTAATCATCCGCCCAACCTTGAATAGTAACTGATTTGACTATTATGGCTGGTTTTATCGTCACGCCGCTAGGCGCGCCGCTGAGCAGCGCGCTGTTAACAGCACGCGCTTGAACAGCGGAGCACCGTGAAACGAGATTAGTACCGCGCGTTCCGCTGCAGCTGTGGGCCAGTCGTGTACAATATGCAGGTTAATGCAGTTAGAGTACTGGCTATTTACTTTTTATGGAACAGAAGGTAACGGCGACTTCCTTTCCTATTTCTTCCCAGGCTTTATTTTTTGCGCCCTTATTCTTGTATGAATCATCGGCCGGGTCCCATAAACATTTTCTGAATCGAACTTCCTCAATTACTCGTCCCGTATCGATGTAATTAATTTCGGAAACAAATAGGTACCTACAATGCGGCGCGTTTCATCGGCGTCACACTAAAACGCATACTGGCCGTAGAAGCGAATGAGCGGCGCGCGCTTTGGCACCGCCGGTGAACATCGCAAGTTTATTGAACGGCGCTGCTCAAGCGCGTGACTTTGAAACGCAACTACTACCCCATACATCTTCGAACGCACGCGCTCCAACGGCGCTGCCGAAACGCGTAAGAATAAAACCAGCCTAAATTTTATGACGTCACTAAATCTTTTTTCATACAAGTTACCTTATAACTTATCGTTTTGAAGTTTAGTAACTAATTTGACTAGTCAGTAGAATACCCAATACTCACCGATATATCAGTGAACAGGTGTGCTAGGCAGGTGAATACGTCCTGTGCGATGTTGAGCGTCTGCCCCGCCAGTACGGGGGGCGCCACTAGCAGGTGCAGTAGTTTGTCTAGCGCCACCGGCAGGTAGCGCGCTAGAACTTCTACATTGGCGGTCGGTAGCTCGGTTATACTGGAATAGGTTATATGTTAAGTGGGACTCGTGGCTAAGAGATCAATGAGTAGGTTACAAGTACATTACAAGGTTAGGCAATACTATACTCTACTGTCATTAGCTTAGAGTATACAATGATGCTAATTCTGTATTGTCAAAACGTAACTAAAATACACTGAAAATCTCTAAACTTTATTTTACATACATTGTATAGACTTAAACTTAAAGACTTAAAAAAAAAAGAAACGTAAACTTAAAGATGGGAAATTTGAATCGCATCGGGCGTGTCTCGGTAGCCGAATTGGTCAAGGCATTCCCCCTGTAAGGGAAAGACTGCGGGTTCGAGTCCCGCCCCAGAAGAGTCTTTTTCCCTATGTATTCGATTTGTATAGTAGTTTCATAGAAAAAGATAGATACTGGTTAGCGCCGACAAATTTTGGCCGGACAGTCTATGGCCGTGAGGCATATGAACACACAATTAGCAGGCAGCCGACTGGTCGACTAGTGCAAGCAATTTTCGACCTTACTGACATCACATGGAACAATTTTTCTTTCGTATAATATTCGTTATCAGCAGATTCACTTATGCGAAATGACATGTAATTAAGACAATATTATTAAGGTCAAAAATAGTTTTCTGTTCTTAGTAGTCCTTATAGGTGGTTCGAGTCTCACATAAAATGCCCACCTAACAATTTGGGATCGAAATTGTGTCCAAAATTTTTTTTTACGAAACGGTTATACAATCTGGGTGTTCAATACCATTTGAGATTTTTAGCGTATTTTATGAAAGAAAGAAAGAAACATTTATTCAATGCAAGGTGGTCACACAAACAATTACTCGTAGTAATAATATAATATATCAATAAGTAATGCCATAAGTTATACAACAAAACAATACTAAGAACATTTAAAGTTTTGACACACCAATACACCAAATGGGTCGAATACACCATATGACGGCGAAAAGTATCAAAAACTTACCTAGTACGTAACTCGGACTCCATGTTGTTGAGTCCAATGTGCGGCGGGATATTGCCTTCTTGTACGGCTTCGCACGCCTTCGCGAACCGCTCTATGTAAGCGTCCTGAAATACAGCATTCATACTGTATTGTAAACTTAGTGCATTTGAGAGGTTATCCATACTAATATTATAAATGCGAAAGTAACTCTGTCTGTATGTCTGTCTGTCTGTATGTATGTTCCTAAACCACTGAACCGATTTTGATGAAATATGGTATAGGGCTAGATTAGACCTTGAGAAAGGACATAGGCTATGTTTTGTCGCGATAACCGACATCCACTCGGGCGGAGCCGCGGGCAAAAGCTAGTCCATACTAATATTATTAATGCGAAAATAACTCTGTCTGGCTGTCTGTATGTTACGCTTCCACGCTTAAACCACTGAACCGATTTTGATAAAATTTGGTATAGAGGTAGATTAGACCTACATACATAGGCTATGTTTGGTTGCGATAACCGACATCCACGCAGGCGGAGCCGCGGGCAAAAGCTAGTAGTCTATAGTCAATTTTTTAATTAAAGGAAGTAAATTGACAATTGCTAGTCTCTTCATGAAATAATGATACCATATACATGGTGATAGTGATGCAATCAGTTCTCGATCACTCATGGCGCAGGAACGCCTCCCTCAAATTGGGTATTATCCTATAGTTAAAATAAATTATCTAACCGAGCTTATTGAATTAAGTATGGTAAAAGAGCTGTAAAAATGCGTCGGTTCTTATTTTATAGTTTTTATTTATATTTAATCATCCACCCAACCTATAATAGTGACTGTTAAATTTTATGACGTCACTAAATCTTTTTTCATACATTACCTTATAACTTATCGTTTATGACGTTTAGTAAAAAGTATAATTTGACTAGTCAGTAGAATACCCAATTGTCATGATTTTCTTGACGGATAAAAAGAAGAATTAAAGAATGTTGAATAACACACTTGTACTTTTCCACCGAGTTTATTTTAATTCTGAACCCGACCGGTTTCGCCTTACTCAAACCTTTGAGAATGCCGTAAGGCAAAATCGGTCAGGTTCAGAATCAAAATAAACTCAGTGGAAAAGTACAAGTGTGTTATTCAATATGTGTAGCAGATTCCACGAAGCGCCATCAGTGTCAAGTATAAACAATTAAAGAATGATTTCATTAGGATTGTCATAGACATTTTTTTTCACAACATTATTTATATTTCAACAAAAACTGACACCCCAGTAAATGTTAGATGACTTTATCTAATAAATAATTTATGATTAAACGAACTTACCTGTACGTGAAGTTCAATCATAATTATACGAAGTGCCTCGTCCGAAGAGATTAGTATTTGTAAATTTATATTTCATAATTACACATTGTAGTAACGCCTAGTGATACCACTTCTGCACTATGGTTTAAAGAGAAAAAAAAAAAAAAAAAAAAAATGAACACAAGGTGGGTAGTCTGTAACAGCCCCCACTTTGTAGCTCGGTCCACTTTCCTCATTTAGTTTAGAGATAGATGAAAATGATATTTTCGTTGCCATTGGGAGTTGTTTACTGAAAACAACTAAAAGGGTGGGAGGGTTTCACATACTAATCTCTTCGGACGAGGCACTTCGTATAATTATGATTGAACTTCACGTACAGGTAAGTTCGTTTAATCATAAATTATACTCGTGCCTCGTCCTCGAGATTAGTATTTGTAAATTTATATTTCATAATTACACATTGTAGACGTTGAGAGCAGCCGAAAATATCATGCCTGATTTTGTGGAAAATAATTTCATCAAAATCACTTAATGATTGGAGTAAGTATGTTTATTCAGGTAACACAATTACAACTTAATTATTACTTCAATATCTTAATTAAACTTTTGATTTAATAACGATTTATTTTATAATTAACAATTGTTCCTAAATTAAGTATTTCTTTCAGACGAACAAATTGTTCTAGCAAAAGCTATGAAATCATCATTGCCAGTAGTAATAGGTCTGTTATAATAGCGAGCAAAGGTAGTGGAATTACCTGTCCAACCCGCGGTCTTAAAAATTAAGTCTAGGTTGATACCTTGCTTACTTGCTTTTGATGTTGCAGCATGACGTGTGCTGTGGGCTGAAAACACTGACACGTCAATTCCACTATCTTTGAGTGTGGTTTTAATCCACCGGCTTATAGTTTGTGATGTCACACGGTTATGAGGTTTTCTTATTCCAATAAACAATTGATCACTCTTTCTGAACTCTTTTGATTTATCAATATAAGTCAACAAGGTATTAGCAGGACAGATTGATACACGTTCTTTAAAGTACGGTAAGTATAATGTAGGTTGAGGATTACCTAATTTAGAAGTTTTGATAAGTTCGGGTATTTTAATGATTATTTGATCTGACGATATAATTATATTAAGAACACAAATTTTTGAGAGGGTCTGTACCCGATGCGCTGTTACAATTGCGAGCAAAGTTGCACATTTCCTAGACAATTGTTCAAAAGACAACCCTTCATTTGGATATAATGAACTTAAGTAATCTAAGAGTATACTTGTATCCCATGTTATATTATAGCGCGGTAAGGGAGGCCGGAGTCTATACACTCCTTTAAAAAATCTCGTGAGTCTTTCATCTTGAGCTACTGGTCCTACTAATAAAGAGATTGCGGCTCTATAACAATTAATTGTACCAAACTGACTGCCATTATTAAACACAACTGTGAGAAATTCAATAATTACTGGAATGGATGGTTGAAACATATCAATATTATTTTCAGTACAATATGTAAACCATTTTTTGAAACAGCCTTCGTACTGTTTCATGGTGTTATTGGACAGGGATGACAGCATGATGTCTATAGCTGCTGCGGGTGTATTTCTTCGCAGTAATGCCGTCCGGACAATACTGCGCCCACAAGGGTAATGTTGGAGTGAATGTTCCCGCTGCTGAAATGTAGAAATACGAGATAGTTACTAATTAACGAAATTACGGAGGATTTCACTAACTGGGTAAACAAGGGGTACCATGGTTGTGACGGCCAGTCTGGTACTACCATGATACCCTCTGCCTTATCAGAAATAATTTTTCTTAAGGCTTTTATTATGACCGCTACTGGGGGGAATGCATAGAAATAAATGTCTGACCAACTTATAGTGAATGCATCTATGACAAACGCCCCTGGGTCACGGTGCCAAGAGATGTACTGATCGCATTTATTATTAAGCTGGCTAGCAAAAAGATCAACCTGAGGATTACCAAATAAGTCTGTTATAAGTATGAAACCTGCTGGAGACAATTCCCACTCTACGTCTGGATGGGATCGTCTGGATTCTTTATCTGCTATGTAATTATCGTATGATTTAATATATGCCGCTGTGAGTTAGTAACTTTGTTGAGATGAGGGAATTGAACCCTACCCATTCGGTTAATGTAGCTCATGGCAGTAGTGCTATCTACTCTTAACAATACTGAACAATTTCTGTAATCTTTTGTAAATATTTTTATGGCAAAATAGGCTGCTAAGAGTTCAAGATGATTTATATGTAAAAAAAAAAATTCGGTTAGAGACCACTGGCCGCTGGCGGTCTGTCTGCCACACACACACAGCACCCCACCCCGTTGTTGAGGCGTCAGAATAAATTTCAAGGGCAAAAAAGTCATCTCTTATTCGATGCACAAAAGTATTGATGGCGTTTTTCCACCAATTGAAGTCTGCCGACAAGGAAGCCGGAATGGTCATAAGACGATCATAGTCATCGTGACCTCGTAAATTCACATTCAATCGCTCGAATTCTTTGACATAAAGCCATCCGTATTCGATGGCTGGACACGCCGACACTAACAGTCCCACTAATTTTGCAAACATTCGGATTGTAAATTTTTTTATACGAGTAAATAATTTTATTTCTTCAAAAATACGTTCTCGCTTCTCCCGAGGTAATGTTACATGCCATGCCTGAGTGTCTATAACGTAACCTAGGTACTGACAACATGTTGAAAGAACGTACGTACTTTTCTGTTCATTAATAATAAATCTGAGAGCTTGTTATAAGATACAAGTGGTATTTACATTTCCTCACACTCAAGATAAGATCCGCCTACTAAATATATGTCATCTAAGTATATAGAGGAGAGGAATCCACATGATCTTAAAGGTTTTAAAACAGTACGAAGGTCTTCTAACTTAAAATGTCGGGTGTCTATATACTCGTTTAGAGCTCTTAGATTAAGGATAAACCTCATGTCACGATTAGGTTTGGGTACCAAAAATACACGGGAAAGAAATTGACCTGCAACGGGTTCACATTCTGAGATATCGATAATAGTTTATCGATAGCCTCATCATAGTGTATTTTTTCTGAATCAGATCTCATTTCAGTAACGGGAGAATGATATTGACAAACTGGACTATTAAATTGTATTTTATATCCGCGCACCCAAGATAAAAGCGTGCAGTCCCGGGTGATCTGAAACCATCTTTCATAAAAGCAGGCTAGCCTGCCAGCGTAACGTACCGGTAGGCATGCAGGGGAGGCGGCAGCCGCGGGCGTCGGCGGCTGCGTGGCGGGCGCGCTCAGCGGCGGCGCGTCTGCCTGGTGCGCTGCGACGAGCTGGCGGGTCGCGGCCTGCTGCCGGCTGGCTGCGGGGCGGGCGGCGGGGGGCGGCGCGAGGGGCCCGGCGCCGCCCTGCTTTTCCCGGGTCCCGTCTTCCAGTTTAAATTCTTAGCAGCGTGCGTGGAAGGTTTCGGTTTCTTGGGTGCTTCTAATTTTAGGTCAGAGCTCGACTTGGTGACGGCTTTTGCCGTCCTGAGAGTCTCGGCCAGATCTTCCCCGAAGAGAAGATTGTCTATCTTGGTGTTCAACAACTGCTCCCTCATGTCTTTTTTTAATGAATACAGCGTGAAATTCCTCCTCGATACAGATTCGTTGTACTGTATATCGCACATAATGCGCCCCGCGTCCATTACTCCTTTTAGCAACTCGCGGTTCTTGGTTTTTCCTTCGAGAAGAGTTGACATAACTCGACCGAGGCATGAAATAGCGGCTGCGATTTCGGACTGTCTAGCTTCTATAGCTTTGTCTCTCCGCATTACGAGGTCGGGAACGGCCGCTTTCACCTCTAGATTCAACCGAGGAGCCCCTATATGCGCACAGTTCGCAGGTACGAGATATGTTTCCAACAACTGCTTTCGATTTTCCGTATCTAAACCCTTAGTAACGATATGGATAAATCGCGTGGCCACGTCTTTGTTTATATCGGTGCCATATTTATGGACAGCGGTCGGGTCAGCCCCGAGAATATCGACAATATCAGGGTCCAACTCTGCGTCTTCAATTTCTAGAGAAGATTGCGGCTGCGGTGGCGCATCGTCGGCGACGGCACTCGTTACAGCGTGGGCGGGCTCCGGCGCAGGCGGCGATGCGGCGCGGGCGAACGGCGTGTCGGCGACGGGTGGCAAGTTGGGGGCCGGCGGTGCAAACGCGGAGCTGCCTGCGGCGGCGGCACTAGTGGTGCCGTTAGCGTACGTCGTAGGTGACGTGGGCTCGAAAATATCACGGTCTGTAACAAGACCGATACGAATTCGTTAAGGGCGATATAGTCCCGCAGACTATTCTGAACATAACGAATTTTGTGCGTCGGAACAATCCCGCAGATTGACCTGTGTGCACATTACGATCGTACAGCGAAACAGTCCCGCAGACTGATCTGGGTAGATCGAAAAATGAATGCAGCGAAGTAGTCCCGCAGACTAATCTGATTGCATTGCGAACTCGTTATACTTTACGCTGATAAAAACGAAAAAAGCAGCGAAATAGTCCCGCAGACTAATCTGGTTGCTTTACGAAAATTAACAATATAAGTAAATAACACTGAACTAACCTTCTAGTTTATCCGGAGATGGCGTCGAGTCCCTCGATATCGAACACGACGAACTTTCACTTGACTGTAAGCGTCTACGCGATGGCCGTTTTAAACACTTAATTTCTTTTTCAAGTCTTCTTAATTTTTTTGTAAGAATGTCGACGGTATTTTCACTATGTCTTTTTGGCATTTTGAATGCGTGCGAAGTGGAAGAGCACTATAATGCGAATGAGGAAAGTGGACCGAGCTACAAAGTGGGGGCTGTTACAGACTACCCACCTTGTGTTCATTTTTTTTTTTTTTTTTTTTTTTCTCTTTAAACCATAGTGCAGAAGTGGTATCACTAGGCGTTACTACAATGTGTAATTATGAAATATAAATTTACAAATACTAATCTCGAGGACGAGGCACGAGTATAATTCAACTATAAATTGTTGGTGTAACACAGTAGTTCCCAAACTTATTTTTCTCGTGGACCACTTTCAAAATGTTACTAGTTTCGATGGACCCCCTGCTGCTACATTTCTACCACATTCTTAAAGTCGCCAAAAAATGAAAAAGTGTCGCTTCTGAGTTCTGTCCCTATATTCCGATAGGTAAAATAAAAACGAAAAATGGTACATTTTATAACACTTTATTTATTAAAAGAATAGAATTACAAGAAAAAATTAAAAAGGTAAGTCATAATTTTAATTAATGGGAAGGATGTATTTGGTGGAGTGTCAGCAAACGATCAATGTTTGGCTTTATTTTTGTGAGCAATAACCGCAAATCCCCCCGCTCTGTGATGTTTAATTTGCTCCTTTTTTTTTGTTAAGAGATTTGAAACGGCACTAAAACTCCTTTCTACAAGGTATGACGAGGGAAAAGCTATTAAAAATTTCCTTGCGATTTCCCACAGTCCAGGATATTTTTCGGGTATTTCTGCTTGCAGCCAAAATGTTTGGTAGCCTTTTCTAAATTTCACCTTCAGCTCCTCATTGGTGCTTAGCTCGAGCAGCTCCTCTTGTAATACTACATTGGCCACTTCCGTTTCATCAAATGGATTTATGATCCATGGTGGTATATCCATTGTCAGCATATCTTCAAACCTGGTTTTGAAGTCAACATGCAGGGCACTTAAATGTTGACTGTAGGTATGGATATCCTCATCAATACATTCTACCTGTGACCAGTTTGGAAATTGAGAGAATTCGCGCCGACTAATGTTTTGCTTCATTAATTTCAATTTCCCAAGAAAAGCCGAAATTATCCCCTTTGTTTTTATTAAATTCAGGCTGTCCCCTTGTAACTGCAAGTTAATATCATTAAATTTTTTAAACAAATCTCTCAAATACGCAATGTCTGTTTTGAATTTGATCAAGTTTTCTTTTAAATCTGGATCTCTGCTTTCTAGGAACTCTAATACGGAATCGATAACAGAGTAAAATCTCGTTAAGCATGCACCTTTCGACAACCAGCGTACTTCAGTATGTAAGAGCAGTCGCTGGAAGTCTTCATCATTTTCGTCGCACAATTGAGCAAATAAACGCGTATTCAATGCATTGCTTCTGATTTTGTTGACAGCTTTTATTAAAAAATTAAGAGATTGGTTCAACCTGTCACTTAAATGTTTTGCCACAAGATGTTGGCGGTGGATTACGCAATGAATAGCTGTAAGCCCTGGTATAATTCTTTTGAGATGAGTTATAAACCCACGATATCGCCCGACCATTGCAGGAGCTCCGTCTGTTGCCACTGAAATAATGTTTGTAAATGGAATCGATTTTTCCGTAAAAAAATTGCTCAGTACATTAAATATTGATTCGCCTTTAGTGTCAGTCTCCAAAGTTCTGGCAAACAGCAATTCTTCGTGAATTTCTTCCTCCATAATATATCGGACATATGTCAATAATAATGCTTCATTACCGGGTAACGTTGAATCGTCCAGTTGTATAGAAAAATGAGTTTTTTGCAGATGATTGCACAAAAAACATTCGATATCAGAGCTCATTTCATCAATGCGTCTTTGTACAGTATTGTTACTTAATGGAATTCTTTTTAGTACGTCAAATGGAGATTTGTGCAAAACAGTTTTTAAGACTTCTTCAACAGCGGGTAAAATTAATTGTTCTCCGATAGTGTGCGGTTTTCCACATTTTGCTATAAGTAATGAGATATTGTAAGATGCCCGCAAGCCATCATCGTTACTTTGAGCTGTTGAAGCGAACATACTGTGCATGGTGGGTCTCTTTTCATATTTTTCCTTCAATGTTTGAAAATATTTTAAATCTTTACCTATTTTATCAGTATGACACCTTTTTAGATGATCTTCGAGCTTTGATGGTTTCATAGAGTCATTGCTCAAAACTTTGTTGCATAATAGACACATGGGCAATTGTTTGTCTGCCTCTGATGGAACAAAACCATATTTCAAATAATCGACACTATATTGTCGACATTTTTTCTTTGCTGTAGCCATGTTTCGTGTCAGTTAACTTACCTGAAAAAAAAAATGTTTTTGTAACCAAGTTTTTTTCTGAATATAGGTATCACACAGCAGCCTTTGTCAGCACGCGGGAATAGAATTACGGCTTGTGAAGGGACCAACTAATAAACCGCTAAGACAAATACAGACGTATCAATTTTAAAGTACAGTAGAAACTCGTTTATCCGGCCCTCAGTTATACGGATTCGCGATTATCCGGACTACCAACCGCGACCAATTTATATGTACCTACAAGTCGAATTTATGCAAGCATGTACGTGTCGGAACTTGCATATTCCGCCCGCGCCGTGTGGGATCGCTACCCCGCGCGTTTCGTTATTGTATTAGTTCGTTTGCAATTGTGACCATCTCATGATGTAGCATTTTATGCTCTGGAAACAGCTCTCAAGTGGTTTGAAAAACAAACAGAGAGTGATACTGTGAGTTTACTACAACTGAAACGAATTCGTGATATAACAGCAATGTAGAGAAAAAGTTGCTTACGTTAAATGACAATTACCAAATATTTTAAACCAAATTAAACTTATTACCTACTTATTTCATGATTGCCAAATGCAAATTACCAAATACATACCTATTGTAAACAAATTATTCGTACATACATACCTAAATATTTTATTTCATGATTAATGCTGCAGTTTAGTATTATGTATGTAATCTATGAAAATATGTATGTACATACATACATAAGTAAGTGTTAATTTCTTCATAAACATTGATTTTCGTTGATATCTATGTGTTTGTTATTTTTAATAAACACAACATTATTCTTCATACATTCGATTATCCGGATTTTCGATTATCCGAATGCCTATCGACAACAATTAGTCCGGTTAATCGAGTTTCTACTGCACCTAATTTACCACTAATTTTTAATACTACAAAAAAAAACTCAGTATCGAATGCTGATCAAATTTGTGTAGGAAAAAATAAAAGTCGAAATCCCAAAATTGTCCATAAAAACCATAACTAACATCAAATCAATGAGTTCACGCTTAATTGCTCTGCAATATTGCTTATTCGGCCTTTTTAGAGAGGCAGTGCTTCTCTCGTGAAAAAACAATTGAATAAAACGTGCTGTGTTTGTCTTCAAATCGAAAGAGGACAATTAAAATATCCGTAAGTTACTAAGTCACCTATCTATACAAGCAGTTGTGATCAACTGACTAGTACACGTAAACAAAATACTTAATTACTATAACAAAAAAAAAGGTAAGTACTTACTTTTCTTCGGCACTAGCAATCACTGATATGACGTTTCTCACACCTTTTTTTCGAAATTCCGGAAACAAATGAATGAGTTTGCCTTTGGCATCAAGTATTTATAGTGGTGATCAAATTCATGTCTGAACAAGTTTAAGCATTGTCGGGCGGATAGCGCTTTGCAAGTCTGTACACGAAATTGTACGTAATATCATACGCAAGTTTAGACAAGTAACAGTCGCTTGCCTTATTAAAATATTATCTGCTTAGTTAGGTACTTAAAATAATGTAGGTAGGCCCTTATAAAAACTATGCTTGCTCTTTACTATTGACGGCCACTTTGGTTCAGTGGTAGTGGACGCTGCCTCTGAACCAAGAGGTCGCGGGTTCGAATCCCGCGGGGTACAAACATTTGTGTGCATGAACATGTTTGTTTGTATCTGTCTACTAGGTGTTTTCTATATACAGGGTGTATCGTAAATCGTTTAAAACCTCTTGGCCACGTGGTCTATAGGTCACCCTGAACAATGTTTGTACTACGACTTATCCAATACAGACATTAAATTTTTCGACTTCCCATACAAACCTCGATCAGCTGTTTGGTCATTTTGTTAAAAAAAGTATTTAAGTATGTTTATCGGTTGTCTAGTACCCATAGTACACAAGCTCTGCTTAGTTTGGGACTAGTGGCTATGTGTGAATAATGTCCAAGAAAAGCAGATAAATTTTCGTGGACCCCCATTAGCATCTTATGGACCGCCATTTTTTGTTCACGCCTACGTAGACCCCCAGCAAGTCTCCCGTGGACCCCTGGGGGTCCACCTGGACCACTTTGGGAATCACTGGTGTAACACATTATTTCTAGTAGAATTGAGGCTGATAAGGCGTATTTTTTGTGGTCTATGAATGCATACATGTGAAACTGAAACATCTAGTACTTACCAAAGGATGAACAGTAGTATGTGCATCTAGACTGATGTTAAAGATCGGTTTGTGGTTGTCTATCCACCGGGTCCCGGGCAGCAGCACCTCGGGCGAGATGTACGAGTAGTTCGCGGGCGGCTCCTCCTGCATCACGGGCAAGTTGATGTCACCGTGCACCAGCTGGCCGTTGCGGAGAAGGGGCAGCCACTAATGGAACAAAGTCAAATTCAAAGCACCTATTCAAAATTGTGTAGCACTACTACAGCTTTTTGATGTCAAATTCTGCTTCAAACTAAGTTTACCACCGCTTCCTAGGCACCAGTGGAGAAGAAACAGCGGCGCGCTGAAAAGCGCGCATCCCCATTCCGGGGGCGAGTCGGGGACACCGTTGTCTCCCCTACCCAGGAGGGCCAACCGTAACGGATGGCCCTGGGTCAGCCGGGGTGCGAGGGATATGTCGATTACAACCTCACCTCCAGCCTAGCACCACGACCCACAGTCGGCGTGCGGTTTTAGTCGGTTCGAGTCCGACATAACCTCCCCTTCCGGCTCCGGCAGGGGGTGTATCCGAGGGGATTTCCTCACGGAAAAAAAATTATATCTCGTGTCAAGTATATGAATAAAAAATAAAGTTTAAAACTAAAACCCGACTAGGTACCGAAAAAGTGACAAACAAGAAAATATCAAGGATAGCCGTGGTCGTATGCCACTTTTCCCTAGAATATATTGTTTTGTTAGAGTAAGTGGCATACGACCACGGCTATCCTTGATATTTTCTTGTTTGTCACTTTTTCGGTACCTAGTCGGGTTTTAGTTTTAAACTTTATTTTTTATTTAAATTATTTTGAGGCAAGATAAAGCTAATAATTTATACATATTTGAAATGTGCTCATTAAGCACTTTCATTTGATACCAAACACGGCACATTTATCTCAAATTTTAACACGGTACGTTATGAGCGCTAGAGGGCGCCACACAAGATTGAGTGACACGTTATATAGCCTATAACCATCGGACGATCAAGCCGCTTGTAACGATACCTCATTTGTCCAGTTCTAATAAGTAGTTCAGGAGCTATGAGGGAACAAATGAACATACATACATACATACATACATAGGTACATACATACATACATACATACATACATACATAGCCTGTCAAAATCATAACCCTCCTTTTGGCTTCGCCGTAGTCGGGTAAAAAAACTTAATAAAAAAAATTACCTAGGTTAACAAAAATAAAGAATAAGTTCCTATTTAAACATTATGCCGTAATTACAGCAATTTAAGAGGGGCCTGCACCATGCTCAAGCCAGACATTTTTGTCTTTCAGGTAATCATCTGTCCTATAGTATGCTTTTTTACATAAGGTGGTCTTCACAAAGGTTTTAATATTGGGTTAACATCGGAACAAGTCAATATTCAAGAAGGGACTTGAAGCCGTAAAGAGTCACTTACAGAGGGAATGCCCTGGCCAACTGAGTTACATGGAAATTGCATTAAATATTGGGTTATTCGTTGGCCGATGCTAAATTTGAAATCATCTTAAGGATCTCATCAGTATTCTAATAGGTATTTTTTTCGGTTTGCTGATGTTTATGCAAAAGATTTTGATAATTTTGTCAAGGATTGTGTGAGTATTGAGATTGTATATTTTTTATAAAATATTAAAGTAACAGCGCTCTTGTATGTTTGACTTTTTATAGATTTTAGTTTTAACCACCGGCTTTATTAAATGGAGACATTAAATTAAACCGGAAGCAATTACCAATAAAACAGTTTGAAAGTAATTTTATTTTTTAAAAGAATATTAGGACCGAAGTTACTAATATTCCCTCTAACCCCACCAACTAAGCTAATTTGTTTGTGCTAGGAGTGGGTTCACGTTGGTAGTGTAATGGCCAGGATTCGAACCCGGGACCTCTCAATCGTAAGGCCGACTCCTTAACGACTAAGCTACTAACTACTACTACTACTACTAACACTAACTGAAAAATAGTAGGCATAGAACACTACCCTGTGGTACACCTACGATATTTACCATTTGTATACTAGACACAATAAGGATATAAACAGAATCGAATGCATTGCTAAAATCGTAAAATACCAATATCGTTCGATTTCAAGTCTAGGTCTACTGTATCTTACCGAGTATCCCACAGGAGTTTCGACGTTTTTCTCCTGGTCGGGAGCGACGGGTTTCCTTTGACACGACACGTGTAAGAAGGTGAATAGCAAGTGATGCTGGTCGCCCAAGTCCGCCGGAATCTTGATTTTTATCTCGTCGTAGAGTGAGGGATTTCTGTGAAAGAATTATACATAAGTATTTTTTATTCATACCCATAGTTAATAATTGTATTTTTTTAACAGTACTCAGTAGTAAATATAATTATACGCATGCTTTGTACTCGAGATTAGCATGTTTACATGTAGTACACACTAGGTGTCGCCATCTGCACTGTATTTGAGTTTTTTTTTTTATCTGTCGGTACACCTCACCGTATCTTCATTACACGTTCAGTGCTCCGCCACTCCGCACATACCGACGTGACGCGTAATTATTTTCTTACCTCATAAGTAATTCGTAATTATAATACCCAACTATAATTAGAATCAAACAATGTCTGATTACGATTATATTGCTAAAAAAGTTAATAAATTAGAAAAAAAAAAGTTATCGCGCGTCCATTGGAACGAGTCGTCATCATCGGAATCTTCATCGACAGACAGTTCTTGTATTCAAGACCTGAATCAAGAGTTAGGCATGATGCCGCGGCGACCGTGTATCCAGAGCCGCTATGCATTGAAGGTTAGTAATGTGATGCATACCCACATGTAGAAAAAAAAAAACTATATTGCGGTTAGTAATTTGGATTAACACTTATCTATAGCGTATGCTTTATAATGAAACTGTGGTAAATAGATATAAAAACTACTAATGAGGCAAAGTAAGTTATTTATGCGAACAGTCGTGTTGGGCTATTACTTAAATAACAATTTGCAGACATACTTGATATTTACTTACTAAGGTACTGCGGGCATTCATCTGGAATGTCACTTTACCGCCATTTAAGCGAAGTAAGTTATTCATGCGGTCAGTCATTTGGGGCTGTCACTTAAATAACATTTTGCTTTCGGATTGGATATGCGGGCTGTCTGTAGGGCAGTCACTTAACCAATATCTATTAGCCGTGGACTCATTGTCTAAGGTGTGGCTTCAACTTCAACGGGCCACTCTTAGTGGACTCTGTGCCTAATATTCCATCAATATCGGCTGAAGATGCAGCCGCTACCTACAACTGACGAGCAAGCTGCAGGTACAAGTGCAGGGTGTCAAATAGACGGAGAGCTTCTTCTAATGCTAGAAGATGATCCGTCGCCAAAGAAGAAATTCAGTAAAGACATCCTCTCAGATTTTGCAGTTCGTTTAGAACATTTTGCTATAAATGGTTTGTCCAAAGAAGATCGGATAGTATTTTTAGACAAATACCTATTACCTATTACCCATTATTGTACTTTAATTGGTGCACCTATTTTAAATCCTGAAACAGAAAATGCTGTCCCAGACACAGTTCACAAGCGTGATAAAGGAATTTTAGGAAAAGCTGTAACCGTATTAATGACGACAGAACATAAGAATCCAACTATCACTCAATTGGTATGGGATGCAACCAGACTCTTGTGTGATAGCCAGGCTATAGACTCGGCCATTCGAAGAAGTTCTGTTTTGAATAGTCTTAGAAAAGACTTGAAAGACCGGTTACAAACCACGAACATCGACAAACTGCTCTTTGGCGAAGGACTAGCAGATACTACGGCTAAAGCGATATCTAAATCTGGAGCAGAAATAAAACCGGTTTTAGCCAAGCAGCCAGCAACTGCTAAACGTAAACGAACTCTCCAGGATTTGAACTGGCGAGCTCCTGTCCCTCATCTCAGATCGAGGGGCAACAACAGGAGCAGGGAGCCTGCCTCGCACAACTCGCAGAGGAATCGCCCCGCGAACTCCTCAAGGCAGTCATCGCAGCCAATGAAGAACTACCCCCGCAACCAACATTAAATACGGTAATGTACGCTGGCAGACTTTCATTGTTTTATGATCAGTGGTCGCTTATTACTAAAGATACTACAATCCTGTCATGTATTAAAGGTTATAAAATTCCTTTCTCTCGCACAGTTGTACAAAGTTCAGTGCCCGCAACAAGGACCATTACATAACATACATAACATAAACTCACGTCTGTATTCCCCGAAGGGGTAGGCAGAGGTGCTAGCACCCACATTTTGCCAGTTTATGTTTAGGTCCCATTGTAATAGGAGGCGAGCCTATTGCCATTAACCGGGCACTTACTTACAAGGACAATTATCTCATCTCAAAAACTCTTGTATAAGAATTCAATCCATGAACTCTTAAAAATTGGTGCGATTGCTGAGTGTTTACCCAGCGTAGACCAATTTGTATCACCTATTTTCCTAGTACCCAAGTCTAATGGAAATTATAGATTTATTCTAAATTTAAAAGCTTTAAATAAAAATCATGAAGCCAGTATTTAGATTACTCAGATCATGTGGCCACCAATCCACGGCATACTTAGATGATAGCCTTTTGATAGGTAATAGTCCAGAGTCTTGTTTAGACAAAATATCTGATACTACAAGACTCTTAAGGCTCTACAGTCCGTCAAATCTAAGAAGTACCGTTTGACAGTTCTGACAATTGAATGATAGGGGATGGGATGAAAAAATCGATTACTATAATATCCGAACTTTAAGAGATCGATTACTATAATATCCGAATTTTAAGAAATCAATTGTTATAATTAAATAAAAGAAATGTTTAGGATATTTTTTTATTCACTACTAGTACTAGTATCGTCGTCTTCGTCATCATCGTCATTTAAATTAATGACCAGTTGATTGTCCATTACATTATCAAAGTGTACGTCTCTTTCGAAGTCGTCCATTATTATTTTCTTTGTTTTTTGTACTACTTTACTCCAATCTTCCTGTGTAACTTGGGCACATGCTTCCTTTAATAAACCTTCCATTTTCTTGACACTGAAGGGTGGTTTTGTGTTGTGTCTTGCTGCATAACCTGTAAAACAATAATGTAACTATTTGATAGCAGACGAAAACCATTGTTTAAATTATAAATGTTAGAAGTACTCGTGTTATTATTATAATATTATAAAATATTACCTTTAACTTGGGCCCAAATCAGTTCAATGGCATTATATTGGCAATGGTACGGAGGAAGTCGTATGACTTTGTGCCCGTGCTCTTCGGCCAATTGGTCAATTACATATGTCGGTTTTGGTGGTTTATGCAATTTCACTAACTGTAATAATTCAGCTTTTAATAGTGACATGTCGGCATCCACTCCTTTTCTTTGCAGCCATGCCACCAAATCTGCTTTCTTATTGGCTGACGTAGGTGCTTTATCAATTTGCACAGAGTGGTATGGGGCATTATCCATTATAATTGTGCTGTTAGGAGGGATATTCTGTAATAAATTTAAGAACCACTCTCGGAACCTTACTGCGTCCATTTCTTCATGATACTCTTTAGTGCTTTTGGATTGGAAAGCTAATAAAGAGTTTTCCACGAAGCCTGTAGACGCTGACCCAGCATGGCATATTATGAGGCGTCCACCTTTTCCTATCGGCACCTTCGAGCACGAAGCTTCAGAATCATCAGTCCATGTTTTCGGCACAGAATGGTTGGAATTTAGCCAAGTTTCTTTCAAAAATATTACATTATCCCAGTTTATAATTTGTTTAACTTCGCGCAGGAATGTTAGTCGCTGCATAATTATGTCATGTCGCTCCATAACAATTTTTCGTTTGTCAACTTTTTTGTATCTGAAGCCAATTCCTGTTATTACCGTTCTCAACGACTCTATGCTTCCCTTATACAGCCCGGCATCTTTTAAAGTTGCACATAACTTTGCCAATGTTGGAAATTCGCCTCTTGTAAAATACCCGTATATATGGTTTCTAATAGCATGACTATCGAATTCATCGATGCCTGTCACAGGTTTATTTCTTTTTCGTTTTTTCGGTGTGTGAAGTACGTTACTGTCACTCCCCGAAGGCCCATATTTTTCACTTAATATTTTGCCAACGGTGCGGCTACCAATACCGAGAGCTTCACCGACGCGATCCCGAAGTTGTGTAACTGGCAGTAGAAGTCCACCATTTTGAGATTCACGCTCAAAATACTCGTGTAATTTCACCACCAATTCACGAGCCTGGCTGTTCAAAGTACGTCCTCTTTTCGACATTATTAATAAACACTTGCTTAGTTCGGAGTCCAGTATAAATATTGCCAAGGTAAACGGATAAAGAATGATCAGTCCAGAAAAGTAATAGCCAAGTCACAAATTGTAAAACACAAACGAGAAAGCAAGTACGCGCACAGTCAGCTTCCAAGATGGCGAGAGACTGCTGACGCCGAACCGACCGAGCGGACCGCGTGCGCTTGTAGTTGGCAGTGTTGCCAGAAAAAAAAATTTGTAGAGACTTGGACACCTGCGATTTTGCCTATTGACCTAAAAATAATTAAATTAATTTATTTTAGGGTATCTGTGTATTCAGTGCATTATGCGGTCGCGCAGTAACGTCGTTAATTTATAACATCAGGCAACAACATTTTTGTGAATGGGTTCTACATACCTTATTTTTATTAGTTTTAGACGTAGAAATAAGACTTAGAAGAAAAAATTGTAATTGTAAAATCAATGGATGTGCTTGTTAAAAATTTGTTTATTTCTCTGTAATATGCAAACCCATACTATCATACACAAAAATAAATGTAAAAAACACTATCCCTGACTCCATTTACTATTTCGACAGCGTTAGCGCGAGAAACCCCGACTTATTTGGGCGCGAAAATCAAAAATCGACAAATCGCTTTCGACAACTTTTTAAAGAAGCAAATATATTTGATTTATAAATACGTATTTTTGGTGAATGGGTTTTATCTCATATTTTACGATTACATAACTATTTAGTTATGTAATCGTAATATGTGAGATAAATCCCATTCACATGAAAAAATATTTGTTTGGTTGTCAAGTGTAATTTGTAAATAATACATTCGATTTTTCGTATATGTAAACGATTTTTTTGCATACAAGTGTATCCGAAGAGTCGCAACACTACGTGCAGTGACCTAACTACGTAACTTTGTAATGAGGTCAAGAATATAACTATTAAAAATTATTTACTGTGTAAATATGTGTTATTTTGCTTTGTTTGAAAGTTTTCAATTACATTTAGATATTAAGAATTGTACATTTTTAGATACAATAATGAAATCTTTCTAAATTCATGGTTTTATGAAAAAGGTTATCGAAACTGAATAATGTACGTATGAACAAAGTTGTTTCGGTTTGAAAAATATGAAACGTCAAACGGTACCTCTTAGATTTGATGGACTGTAGGTTTCATAATGAATACTGAAAAAAGTAATCTCAGTCACAACATGTAAATTTTTGGGTTTTTAGATTAACACCGACACATTGTCAGTTTACCCGCAGATAAAATCTTAAGAATTAATTAATCTCTCTCTTAAAATAATAAATTTCGAAGTACGACACACTGCACAATCAGACAGTATGCTCGTTTAGTAAGATTACTAACCTCTGCTTGTCCAGCCGTTAAATACGGCTGGTTGTACGCTAAGCAACTAGAGCGATGTAAATACCTGCATTTGGAAGGGGACGATAACTATAATATACGCATGAGTTTACCATCTTCCCTAATACCAGACTTAGACTGGTGGTCACATGCTTTGATGGGTCCATCCAATGAAATTAAACAGAACAAGTTCTGCTTAGAAATCTTCAGCGATGCCACAAAAACAGGATGGGGGCAGCTAACGCGCTAGTGGAAGATGGAACATTTCTGAAGCATATAAATTTCTTAGAAATCCTTGCCGCCTTCCTTGCTCTCAAAGTTTTCGCTAAAACTCATAGAGACTGTCAAATACTTTTACGGATACAACTGCTGTTTCATATATTAACCGTATGGGCGGTGTTCAATTTCTACATCTCGCAATGGTTACAAGAGAGTGGTGGCAATAGGGTGAAGCGCGTAATTTGACTGTTTTTGCTTCATACATAAGTTCATCTGAAAATAAGGTGGCAGACGCAGAGTCACGGCGCGTCCACCCAGATGTCGAATGGGACCAACTAATTTTGCTTTTAATAAAATAGTTGACTTAAAAATTTGTAGTACAATTTAAAAAGTCGACTTATTTGCTAGTAGACTCAATACGAAATGTTCTAAATATGTCTCTTGGCATAGAGATCCGGATGTATTGGTAGTAGACGCTTTCACTATTTCATGGACAAACTTATTTTTAATAGTTTTCCACCATTTAGTATAATATTAAAAGTTTTAAGGAAAATTAAGGATGATAAGCTAGAGGAATTATCGTAGTGCCATACTGGCCCAAACAGCCGTGGTTTCCTCTATATAATAACTTGCATGTGAAAGAACCTTTAATATTCAAGCCTTCTAAAACGTTGATTAATTCTCTTTCCAGCCAACGAGACATGCACCAGAAGGTTAGGGTAACCTTCTGGTATATGTCTCGGTTGCCGGGCTGTTATCAGCACGGCATTTGTGAAAAGAGGAGTACCGTCAAACTCTGTGCCAATAATTCTAGGTTCACTTTCTGACAATTCTTTAAAGCAGTGTGATAACTGCCTAAAGGAATGGTTTATCTTCTGCGAACATAATAATGTTGATTTATATGAAGCATCTGTTAATAACATCATTAACTTCTTAACACAGTTATTCGATTCAGGTGCACAAATATGGCACATTAAACTGTTATAGGTCAGTCCTTTCCCTTATTACTTATCCACAAATAACAAATAATGATAGTATAAAAAGGTTATTAAAAGGGGCCTTTAGATTGCGTCCTCCACTACCCAAGTATAATATTACATGGGATACTTCAGCCGGATTGATTAGTCTTGGTACTTGGTACCCAAACGAATCTTTAAACTTGGAACGTATTTCAAAGAAAACAGTAACTTTACTTGCCTTAACAACGGCTCATAAAATACAAACACTTTCAAAGATAAATATTTTAAACATACAATTCCGTACACATGAAGTTCATATTAAAATACCCTAATAAAGACTTTTCGCCCTGGTTGTCTACAACAACTTCTTGTACTCTCTTCATTCTTAGAACGTCCAGAAATATGCCCGGTTCTAACCTTACGCTGTTACCTAGACATGACTCGGTCATTACGTACCAATAATTACCTTTTCATAAGTATTAAAAAGCCTCACAAACACTAAGTAATTGGGTTAAAACTACCTTAGGGTTATGTGGCATAGATATTTCTGTATTTAGTGCTCACAGTACTAGACATGCCGCAACATCCAAAGCTTGTAAATTAGGAGTTAATTTAAATTGTATTAGAAATACAGCTGGATGGAGCGGAACTTCCAACACTTTTGGGAAATTTTATAATAGACTAGCTAGAACTATTATGGATGATTCTGTAAAATGATTAATTGCAATGAAGAATTGGTAATATAGAAGTACGATGATAATTTGTTATCTTCAACTGATTCACAACTGAATAAATTAGTTACAATTGTAACTAATTCATTCACCATTATTTAATGGTGTTGATATTTTGTATTTTTCTCTCAACATCTACATGTAAACATGCTAATCTCGAGTACAAAGCATGCGTATAATTAATGATTAAACGAACTTACCTGTTGTGAAGTTCTATCATAATTATACAAAGGCTTTGTACGAAGAGATTAGCATCCCGCCCAACCCTTAATCCTAAGACCCAAGATGGAAAGTAAACTTTTACCTGATCATTGATCATACAAATCATATACATATATACAAATATCAACACAAATGGTAGCTTCTCTCCAAACTAAATGAAGATACGGTGAGGTGTACCGACAGATAAAAAAAAAAAACTCAAATACAGTGCAGATGGCGACACCTAGTGTGTACTACATGTAAACATGCTAATCTCTTCGTACAAAGCCTTTGTATAATTATGATAGAACTTCACAACAGGTAAGTTCGTTTAATCATTAATGATGCATACCAATTTGTGTGAACAAAATTAAGCAAATTTAACAGCCTTTGTGGCGTGGCGGTTTTGATCGCGACTGCTACGCAGGAGGCGCGGGTTCGATCCCCGCTCTGCGCAAATATTTATATGCATAAATATGACTATTTGCATTGACCTGGGTGTTTCTATGTATAATATGTATGTATTTACAAAAAAATTATCTAAGTATCTTTATCCGCATTCTAGATTCCATAACACAAGCTAGTTAATCTTTGTGAAATATTTATTATTTAATAGCTTATTTAAATAATAATTAGTCTGTTTTTTCTTCAACATTTATGTGGATGAGTGAAGCAGCTTACATTCACCCAGAGGAAATGACTCTGAGGACACTACAATATTTCCACTTTGTTTACCTGGGAGATAGTACCTGGGTGAACAAAGTGGAATAATACTTGGGATAGAAATAAAAATTGTAAATTATATGTCAAATAAAGCCTTACTTATTATGGTACAGAACCGTGGTGTACGCTTCGCTGGTGAACTCGGGACAGGAGCTGCGTCCAAATATGGCCGGCAAAGCCAAGTCCTCCCTTTCGCCAGACATTAATTGTATTCGCACCTGAAACGCACATAATACTTTAGTTTTTATAGCTAGTTAATTAAATAAGATATTGTTTGAATTAATTTTTAATGCTTTTACTTTAAAATTCGAAAAACATCGGGCAAATTAAATGCTCAAGTGGGACTTGAACCCACGACCCTTACACAATCATTACAGCAATCTATCTTCCCGATATTTTTCGAAAAAATATATGTACCTATTGAAGTATTGACGCTGATCATCAAACATTATTTTATTTAATAACAGAATTTTCATTTAAGCTCATATCATCAGCACGTAACATTGGTTTGAGCCACTATTAAATGATGAGATTTTTTTGAAAAATTTCACCCTTCACCACTGCTGCAGAAAGTAATGGGCATAGGACGCTACCCTGTGGTACACCAACGAAATTTGCTCTTCATATATCTGACACAATATTGATATGAACAGAATCGAATGCTTTAGCTTGGGCACCAAAGGCCTTGGTCATTATACTCAAGATTCTTAACAATGAAACTCACAGTGATATTCCTAGCGGAGCCGGTGCGCGAGGTGTAGGCGTTGAGGTTGATCTCCTTGACGCTGAGGAACAGCAGGTTGCGGTACTGGTAGTGGGGGACAGCCGGCGGGTGCGACGAGAATGGTAAGATCTCTTTGCACGGACGCACGTTATCATCTGGAATAAGTCAGAGCAATTATTTTTTACATCTCATTGTAAAGCTGAAGAGTTTTTTTTAACACGTCATTCTCAGGAACTATTGGTTAGAACTCAAAAACTGTTTTGTGGTGAATAGTTCGTTTGTCGAGGAAGGCTAGCTACCACTTAAGGGAGCGAAACACTAATCATAAATGTCTAAAAATCCGCCAGATTCGCAAAAATAATAAAGTGCAGGCTTATATTGCTTAAAGGGCTAATATTTGGTTTTGAAGTATTCCACAGGCGAAGCCGCGGAGCGTCGTCTAATCTATATATTTAAAAGAAAGTCCTGTTAGTTACACTATTTATAACTCAAGAATGGCTGTACCGATTTGGCTGAAAATAGGTGGGGATGTAGCTTAGAACCAGGAGACGGACATAGGATACTTTTCATTCTGCTCAACCTTTATTTACTCCCGGCCCCCGGGTATAGGTTCCTGTGGGTTGCGGTCACGGGATCAGTAATTATGTGACCTTGGTACATTTGCATGAAGTACCAGGCTCACAGAAACTTTAAGGAACTTTATCTGGGTCGCAGGAACAGAAGTAGTGTGTGCAAAGTGAAAGGTATAACTTTCTTCCTTCTCTTCCTTCAGCGAGCAGGTAATGGTCGTGAAGGAGACGGCGGGACGGGAGAGGCAGCGCGAGTGAGCGAGACTCGCGAAACGCGCTGCCCGCGCGCTCAGGCAACTCGGGCGTCGGAGGGCACTGACTGACCTCCGTCCCCCATGAGCGCGGGCCTGGGGGTGACGGGTGAAGCCGCCTGTCACCCCAGCAGAAGCAGGCCACGGCGACGGCGCGCTGAGAAGCGCGCCTCCCCATTCCGGGGTCGAGTCGGGGACACCGTTGTCCCCCCTCCCGGGGAGGGCTAGACCGTAAGGGATGGCCCTGGATCAGCCGGGGTGCGAGGGTTATGTCGATGACAACCTCACCTCCGGCCTAGCATCACGACCCACAGTCGCCGCACACTGTGTAAAATTAGCAATCTAGGGGAACTTTATTCAAAATCTAAAGTTTATCAGACAGTCACGAAACATCTATTATATGATAGCTGTATAAACCGAGCATCTACACTGACGGACTCATAAACTGCATCAAGGTTCAGGTTTACTCTAAAAGGATTTTTTATAATAAGTATGCAAACTTTTTAGATTAAATTATATAAATATGGAAAGACTGGCTCTTAATCTTAAAAAAAAAAAAATTAAAAATAGAACTGCAGTAAAACAAATGAATATAGCCGGGAAAAGAAAATTTACTTGTAGTATCAGATTTGCGTGTTATTTATAGCAAAGTTTTAAATTGATTCTCATTGATTTTTTTTGTTTTGTCAATTGAATTATTGTTACCAGCATAATTGTTGGGTTAGTTTTTTAACACATCGAGAGTTTTTGAACCATAATATGGATACTTCGTCCGAACAAGCGGCACAAATTGTAGCATTGGTGCGGGAGGGCTTGGATCAACGAACGATTGGTAGAAATTTAAATTTAAAGCAGTCTACGGTTTCTAGAATATACAGAAGGTTTGTAGAGACAGGTTCTTACAGGAGGAGACGTGGTACAGGCAGAACTCGAGCAACCACAGGTCGTGATGACCGATTTATTGTTATAACTTCCCTGCGAAATCGTTTCCTCACGTCAGTTAACATCAAAACCGAGCTTAATAAAGTGCGTGGAGTAAACGTGTGTGCACGAACAATAAGGAGAAGGTTAAAGGAAGCGGATATCACCCCTTTTAGACCAGCAAATGGTCCAAAGTTGTCTACAGCTCACAGACAAGCTCGCTTAAGATTTGCGCGTCATCACCTGAATTGGACAGAAGAGCAGTGGGCCTCTGTATTGTTCACGGACGAGTGTAGGACATGTTTATATGGTGCAGATGGTCGCAGAAGAGTCTATCGTCGACGTGGGGAGCGATATGCTCAAAGTTGCATTGAGGAGCGTGTTCCTTTTGGAGGCGGTTCATGTATGGTCTGGGGTGGCATATCGATGAACGGGCGAACAGAACTTGTGTTCATAGACATGGTCCGTCAAAACGGTAATAGAGGGGGTTTGACAGCACATCGCTACATAACAGAGTATTAGAAGATCACGTGGTGCCTTACATGGGATTCATAGGCGAAAATTTTACTTTAATGCAGGATAATGCCCGGCCGCATGCAGCTGCACAAGTTCAACATTATTGCGAAGAGGTTGGGATACGTACAATGAATTGGCCAGCACGCAGCCCGGATCTTAATCCCATCGAGCATGTTTGGGACAATTTAAAAAGAGCTGTATATGCGAGAAACCCTTCGCCCACGACAGTGGCAGCACTAAGAACAGCACTTTCAGAAGAATGGGACAATATTCCGCAAGATCTTTTAAAAACCCTTATAAAATCTATACGGAACCGATTAGAATCCGTAATAAGGGCACGTGGGGGTAATACACCTTATTAAAACACAAATAAACCCTTGCATAAAGTTTGTGTCTATTGTTAAAACCAATTTTTAAAGATTAAACCAATTTTTCTTAAATTTCTGTTTTTTCTTCAAAAAAAGTCTTAAGGTCCTTTCCAGTACATAAACTTAAACTTAAAGATATGACCCTACGCTGTTTTAAAGTTCACGAACCAATCTAGAGGTTTCAATTTAAATCTGTATAGAAAGTATGCATAATTGGTTAAAATATTTATTTCAAAGTCGTCTATTACTTTGATGCAGTTTATGAGTCCGTCAGTGTATTTTAATACGATTTAACAATATGACTTGATAAATGATTTGAGGGTAGGTTGTCAAACTTGACCTACGCGCGTAGTCACTTTGAATGACACTTACACGCAATTCATAATAGCTTATATCGGTATTTGTTGTGCAGTTGTATATGCCCTAAGTGATTTTTTTATAATTGTATTTGATAATTTGGAGTCTTGTCTACTGAGAAAAGTAAGTTTTAACATGATTTCACTACTAAATTTAAAATAAAAATGCTTTTTTTGAGTCACATTATAATCATGTTTTAGTTTTAACATTAGTGAGTTTGCATTGACTTTTAAAAAAATATCTCAATTTATCCGTCTTGAAATCATTCTTAAATCATTCTGTGATTAATAAATAACAAAGTTAAGTTCATTACTCATGCTTTTTTTTGCTTCACCCATATATTTTTTTTTTTCATCAGACTTGTGCACTATGAAAAATCAAGATATCTTTGAATTATGGCTCCAAGCAAAAAAAGGTAACCAGAATAGCTATATTATCCAGAAAATTCTTACAAAATATCAGGTAATCAATCAAACAGATTCTTTACACGCACTTCAATCGTTTATAAGTAGCTTTACTGCAAAACTAAAATCAAGATGGGAAAAATGTACCCGAATTAAGTCAAGATTCTTGGAGCAAAATCAAGATTGGTTAGAAAAAGAAGTATCATTCCCAGCTGCATTTATCTTAACTCTCCTCTCCTGTAGTATACTTCAAATATACCAGAAAGTTCATTAGTCGGCCGCCCGAAAAAATCTTTTGAAGACTGTCATATAAAAGTAAAAAAAAGGAAATTAAAAGAGTTAGTTAGTTCTAAAACGGAACAAGAGTTATCTCTAGCAACAGCATTGAAATTGACGGCTAGTGGAAAAAGAGATGCGGCAAAAATTGTGACCGAAGTTTCTAATGATTCATTGCCTGCAAAAAAAATTAAAAAAGCTATCAAAATTTGCGATAGGCCCGAACCACAATTGACTCCAGATGCTGCGCTAGGTCTGATTGTGGATGCTAAACTGAGCGTTTCACAGTATAAAACTATTCGGCAACAAGCCCTGATGTTAAATTCTAAATTATATCCGCCTTATTATCTTATAAAAGAAGCAAAAACCAAGTGTTACCCACCAGATAACAGCATTATTGTTAGCGACACACATGCTGAAGTAAAACTGCAATCACTTCTTGATCTAACTGCAAAAAGAATATGTGAAGTGCAAGAAAGTGTTATTCAGCATTTAAGTACTCGTTCTTCTTCAGCGCAAATCAGCAGTGATATTCTTTCATCTTCTTCAGCTCAAATTAGCCCTAGACCTCCTTGTACTTCTTTTGCCCAAAGCCTTAGTCTTAAATTGCGTCTCATATCGAAATGGGGATGCGATGGCAGTTCATCACAGAGCCGATACAAACAGAGGATGTCCACTGAATATTCTGAAAGTATAAGTGACGAATATTTATTCTCAGTATCACTTGTTCCTTTGCGTTTGATCAAAGAAGATACAAATGATATTGTATGGCAAAATCAACGACCTAACTCAACTAGACTTTGTAGGATGGTTAAGTTCAGTTTCCAAAAAGAAAACAAAGATGTTATTAAGTCTGAGACTGATTCCATGAAAGCACAAATAGCAGAATTGGTTCCAAGCTGTATAATTATTAATAATAATGAACTGATCGGTACACATCACTTGATTTTTTCAATGGTTGATGGAAAAGTCTGTAGCGCGCTCTCTCAGTATGATTCGTCACAAAAGTGCTACATATGTGGCAAAACACCGAAGGAGATGAATACCGAAGTTACTCGCACTGCATCAGATGATATGTTTGCCTTTGGAATATCTCCTCTTCATTCGTGGATTCGAACATTTGAATGCCTTCTACACATCTCCTATAAATTAGGAATTAAAAAGTGGCAAGCTAGAAAACAAGAAGACAAGGACTCTGTGGCTGCAAAGAAAAAACACATTCAAGAGTGTTTTTATGCTGAAATGGGTCTTTTAGTAGACATGCCTAAACAGTCTGTAGGTAACACAAACGATGGAAATACTGCCCGACGTTTTTTCCGAAATGCTGAGCTATCTGCAAACATCACTGGTATTGATATTGAACTAATAAAGCGTTTTAATGTCATTCTAGAGATGCTTTCATGTGATTTGGAAATAGATGAGGAAACATTTGCTTTGTATGCAGAGGAAACTAAAAAAAAATACCTGGAACTTTACTCTTGGTACTCGGCCGGCAAGCATACACAAGATTCTAGTTCATGCAAAAGAAATTATAAAAACGAGTGTTTTGCCTTTAGGCCAGTTAGCGGAAGAGGCCCAAGAAGCAAACAATAAAGAATACAGAAGGAATCGAGAATATTTTAGTCGAAAGATGAGCAGAAGCGCTACTAACAGGGATGTGCTCAACCGGTTTCTAATAGCTTCAGATCCATTCCTTACTTCAAGGTCTTGTCCCAAAAAACATCGACATAAACTACCTAAAGAAGCTCTTCTTCTGTTAAAATCTCCTAGTGTAAGTAAGGACTCGAGAAATACTTCATCAGAACAAGATGAAGATTAAAAGTAAATCATAATATTTCTTACATTTTTTTTTTCTTTAAGCACTTTTTAAAATAAATATTATATATCGTACTTATTTTTTTTATAAAAATGAAAATTTCATGATACATCATCATTTTAAGCTAAAACCTCGACATTTATCAAGAGTTAGAATAAAGTTCTTCTAGATTGCTAAAATTACACAGTGTGCGCCGTGCGGTTCTAGTCGGTTCGAGTCCGACATAACCTCCCCTTCCGGCTCCAGAAGGGGGTATCCGAGGGGATTTCCGCATGAAAAAAAAAAAAAAAGGTACGTAACTTTCTTTAACGAATTTAACGCGGACAAAGTCACGGGCAGAAGCTAGTTTATTTTTTTATAAAGAATATTAGAACCGAAGTTACTAATATTCCCTCTAACCCCTACAGCTAAGTTAAATTGCTTGTGTTAGGAGTGGGTTCACGTCGGTAGTGTAAACAACTAAAAAATGAAACAATCTCACCTCCATATGGATTCAACTTGGCCAGTTCTGGTGTCAGGCCGTTCTTAAGCTCATCAGGGCACGGAGACACCTCAATCTTCAGAGTGCCAGGGATGCACTTAAGCTTCTTTGGCGCGGAGCTAGGACGTTTGATCTCAGCTAGGAACTTGTACAGATCTTCGTCGCGGAGTTTATCTGTTTCCTGTTTATTGATATTTTCCAATTTATAGTATATAGATCTGCGGTAGCCTAGTGGTATGGGTAATGGACTGCTGAGACGAGGTCTCGGGTTCGATCCCAGGTTTACCATGGCACACACCAATGACTTTTCGATGCTTTTCGAAGTTTTGTGTGTAATTATCGCAGGCGAGGTATCGTAGGCTCGCCACCTATTACATTGGGACCTAAACATAAACTGGCGAAATGTGGGTGCTAGTACCTCTGCCTACCCCTTCGGGGAATACAGGCGTGAGTTTATGTTTTGTTATGTAATTTATGGTTAATTATATTACTTGTAAAGTTTATTTTGTTGGGGAAAAGGTGACTTTATATGGGATTATATTCACTATTCCTCCACAGGACAACACGTGCAGGGCTTAGATGTCACCCGCATACGGTGCAGAATATATCTTCTAGAACCAAGCGGTTCATTAAGACCTGGAAATCCCTGCCAGCTCACATGTTTCCTTCTTCCTACAGTCCCGGGTCCTTTATGCGGGGCGTGAAAAGGCATCTGAGGAGGCCGTCAAGCTGAGTGCCACCATTGTTAACAAGGTACATCTTTACGATGGTGAATCTCTTTCCGAGACTTTGCCTTTAGCTTACCATCAGGCGAGGTGAAGCCAATTTGACGTGTCCTTTTATATATAAAAAAACTACTACAGTTTTTTATAATTTATTTGTATCGCTACAATGTACCTATTTTCATCACAAAAAGCAGCTAAAGGAAAGGGTCTGATTATTGGTTGGACTATGCATCTAATCGCCCAGCTGCCAAGCCACACTACTCGTCTCACAGGGAGGGCAAAGCTGACCTCGCCGTCCCTCGCAACCTGCGCCATTAGCAACGCTGTGACGTCAGACTTCGCATGGGCGCAAATCATGGGCTATAGACGGCATAGTAACAGGAATACCTTCCAACCAAATAACATCCCGCAAGATTCCCGACCTCCGTGTAGCCGGATTACAAGAGACGCCACGCTCCCAGTCGAGTTTACAAACAAAATTCGCCTTCGCTATGCAATAAATGGGTGGAAGTTCAAATCCTTGTGCATTCATTTAACTTTTTCATGTTTTTCAAATCAATTTTGTAGTTAGTTTTTGTTTTTATTAAAATTTAGTAATTAATTATTCATTTTTGAAGGATATCATTTGTTTTTATTTGATTAATATTGCAAAGGGTTGTTAAGGTAGTTGGAATAACGACATCTAGGAATGGAAATGGAACTAATAGGTATCTAAGTGAGTTACTTTTGGACTTCGTTCAACATCAATCACAGAGTGGCGCGGTGTGAAAAGTTGCGTTTTTTACCAACATACTACGCAATTGCTTCCTTCTTTCTATGAGTTTATTTATTAGTCGGGAGTGTTCTTAAGTGTGTTGTTTGAAAAAAAAAACGGTCCAAGATGGCCGCCGCCACAACATGTCGGAATATATTCTTCATAACTCCCTCAATATGGGTATCAAATGAAAGAGCTTGACTAGTAGATCAATTTAAAAAGTATAAAAATAAATTAAATTAAAAATTTGAAAGCCCCCGTCACAAAAACACCTCCAAAAAGTTGAAAATAAATTATAAAATGTAACACTAATCAATAAACAAATGACTACATTTGGAAAAAGAATTCCATGTTTTTAAAATAAAATTAATTTGAAATTAGAATTCTTAGCGAAACAAAAAATATTTTGATTTGAAATGGCCAGTACTTACTGCAGAACGGCAATTTCATAGGTAAAGTAGACTCTAACTGGTTAAGCACTCCGTTATATTATCGGAACGATTCAAGGTCCCCCGATATGGCAACCGTTGAATCAAACTATTACTAGATATATCAAAAGTTAAAAGTCAGACAATTTATTTTCAACTTTTTGGAGGTTATTTTTGCAACGAGGGTTTTTAAATTTTTAATGTTCTACAGTTGAAAATAGAACAATATGTGGTTTCGCTGTAATAATATATAGCTAGTCTCAATAGTACTGAGTAAGCAATCCAAAGACATAACATACATAACATAAACTCACGCCTGTATTCCCCGAAGGGGTAGGCAGAGGTGCTAGCACCCACATTTCGCCGGTTTATGTTTAGGTCCCAATGTAATAGGTGGCGAGCCTATTGCCATTAACCGGGCACTTGTAAACCTGCGATAAATACACACATAACTTCGAAAAGCATCGAAAAGTCATTGGTGTGTGCCATGGTAAACCTGGGATTGAACCCGAGACCTCGTCTCAGCAGTCCATTACCCATACCACTAGGCTACCGCAGTCGCCAAAGAGCCTGTCTCATACAGCAAGAGTTATCTAAAAAGTTGCCACGCGTTTCAAAAGATTCAAGAATAGTTTATTCTGCATAGACCATTAAATCGGAACTTACAAAACGTCAACATAAAGTAAATATTAAATACTAGTTCAGCGAATGGACCGTTCACACGGCAGTTCTTATCTAACTATTAAATTCTATGAGGTCAGCTACTAAACCATACCTGTTTGAAGAAGCTGGTGACGGTGATGACGATAGGTTTGAAGCTGTCGAGCTGGTGCGCCAGGTCGTCGACCCCGGGCCCCGGCGGCCCGCGCCTCTCCACGGAGCCCTTGCGAGTGAGCGAGCCGCCCACCTCGCCTGCTCGACGACGAAGCTGTTCTAGACTGCTGGATGACGCTTTACGGTCTGCAGAGGAAGACCACTGACATGTTTTCAACGATCACTTCTATTTTTTTCTTAATTCTAGCGTTAATCTGGCTAATTTCCAGCTGTACCACTAATTAGTTCCATTCTAAGGGTGGCGTGGCGTAGTGAACGCGACTGCCACGCAGGATGCGCGGGTTCGATCCTCGCTCAGTACAAGTATTTGTATTTGTTTTTTTGTAACCAAGTTTTACTATGTGTTTAATGTGAAAACCTGATGCTGAAAATGTATCATGAAATTTGTTCGAACGGCATATAATATGTTATATTTTTATAATGTTATTTTGCCATTTTATTAAATATGAGCGATCCCAAGTCACATCGCGAATGGTGTAATGAGATCTATGTACGAGTATAACTTATGGATCGACTCGGATAACTTCTTTTTTGTGTAAGTTTGTATGAATGAAAATTTTAAATAAGGATATTGGAACGGAATTGGCATACCGTTCCAGAATCGAAATAATATTAATATTAATGTATTAACAATATATGAGTGTATTTATATGCGGGAAATAAAATGATGAATAAAATAAAAAAAAATACATATTGCACGTTGAACTGGGAACATGCAAATGCCGTTCTATGTTAGTTATGGACACGTGATGATGACTTTATGAATGAAATGAGAAATAAAATAAACCAATTACCCGCTGCGTCTGTATTCCCAGGTCAGCGTGAAAATTAAACACAATTTTCAAATCAATGTTGGCCGAATGTGAAAAGAAATTTTGTTTTTTTTTGTACTGTCGAAGACTTACTTGCTTTTTAGGAGCCATGGTCTAATGCCTTGATCACACGCACCTAGTGGAATGGCGAGACAGTGTACTCAGTCCATGCTCGCTGCGTGTGAACGCAGCTTCGAGTATTTTGCACGTAGCAGAATATACCTTCTAGAACCAAGCGTTTCAGTGACTCATTCCTATGCCGCACCATTAAGACCTGGAACTCCCTGCCAGCTCACATGTTTCCTTCTTCCTACAGTCCCGGGTCCTTTAAGCGGGGCGTGAAAAAGCATCTAATGAGGCCGTCAAGCTGAGTGCCACCACTGTTAACATGGTACATGTTTACGATTGTGACCCTCTTTCCGAGACTTTGCCTTTGGACTTCACTTCTCGCTCCCACTCCACTTGGTGCGTGTGATCAAGGTATAAGGAAGACTATTCATGGTAGTCTCATGTTTTGAAGTGTATCCTAAGGCTCGTATTCTAAGAGCTTCCTGAGTTTAGTATCGTGATTTATCTGAGGACAGATTGTATCTGTCAATCTGTTTTTAGATAAATAGCGATACAAGACAGTGTCGTTTTATTATAAGGACCTTAGTGTCCTAATACCTTTTTATACAACGTAAGTGGTAGGCAAGCACACGGCTCATCTGATGGGAAGTGGTTACCGTGGCTTATAGACGTGTGTAACACCAGAACGTTACACTTTAACTGCGGTGTCGATGGCAATGGCTGCTGAAAAGCAAGTGAAACTTCGGGAATAGTGTAAATGCGTGTTGTTATTATGGTGTACCTTTTGGTGCGAGCGCCAATACTTTGCTTGTGCTTTGGAACTCAAACTCGGCATTCCTTTTTTTTTAATGAACATTGTTATATATAACGTACGGTACTATGAAATAATTTCGGTTTACTCCCGATAGGGTGTAAGTGTCACGTACCGTCTTCATATCTTATTTCGGGTTAGGAACCGATTGCCCGAAACTTCGTTCTGACACTGCAAATATTTAACGGTAAGCCTATAGTATCTCTAGCACGAACTACTATCGTAATCGTATAGTAAGCGTATTGAGAGAACGGAGCATTGTGATTGGCTGGCTTCTCACACCAATCGGCCAATCGCAATGCTTCGTTCTCTCAATACGTTTACGATAGTCGTTCGTGCTAGTGGTACAGTTGTGTTGTGGTGGTGGTACTGACCGAGGCTGTTGGTGTTGGGCGGCTGCGCAGGCGCATCCTGGTCGCGCTCGAGGCTGTTGGAGCCGCTGAGGATGTTCAGAAGTGACACAGCGCTCCACGCCAGCGGCATGCGGTACGCGCCCAGGCGAGTACAAGCGGCCAGGGCTCCCGCGCGGACCTTCTCGCGGTTCTACGGAAGGAGAGCATCAACAATTAAGTATTATCCTATAGTTAAAATAAATTATCTAACCGGCCTTATTATATTAAGAATGGTAAAAGAGCGGTAAAAATTGCGTCGGTTCTTTTCTTGCAGTTTTTATTTATTTTCAATCATCCATTCAACCTATAATAGTAACTGATTTGACTTTTAAATTTTATGACGTCACTAAATCTTTTTTCATACAAGTTACCTTATAACTTATCGTTTTGACGTTTAGTAAAAACTAACTAATTTGACTAGTCAGTAGAATACCCAATTTTGATGTCAATTTCATATTAGTAGGTCGTATCACTAGATACAATAATAAATATGAAGATGTATGTGAGTGTCTATACAAACGTACAGCCGAATGAAATTTGGCATAAAGACATAAGTAAGTAAGTATACAAATCTGAATGCAAAGGTAAAACCTGGTAAAATGTTTATTTTGCCAGGTTTTACTTTTGTATTCAGTACTGTTTTTTCAAAACCGGTGTTACCATTTGCATGCTGTGACACCTTAAAATGTTGTGCTTTTAAACTGAATGTTATGGTAGCATACTTTAGATGTAAGTACTAATGTAATAACTACTGGTTGTCCAAATAAATAAAATAAAATAAAAAGTAACTCTAAGTCTAATTAACTTTGAAATCCGGGTAAATTCCTGGATTCCTGTAGGCCACAAAAATGTCGTTATGTCAACGATTATCGTCGGAATGCTGTGGACAGTTCACAAAGGAGATACGTTCACAATTTATATGAAGATGTATGTGAAAGTGCAACCGTATCTCCTTAAAGTAAAGCCAACGAAGCGAGAGAAAAAAGGTAAACAAAGTTTCAGCGGTTCCAGTTTCATTTGAAAATTATTACGTATCACTTTAACCCTTTGACCGCCACGTTAATTACGCAAAGCTATGTTCCCTACGCCAAGCAATAAATTCCTTATATTATACCTACAAAAAAATAGTGATGGAAAAAATTAAATCGATAAAATATCGATACATTTTGCTTGTGCGTGGTTTACAAATAAAATAATGCTCATACCACTGAAGATTTAGTTATAATCGAATAATAAACATTACTATATCATTATTAAGTATATATGCCTCTATAAATATTGATTATGCAACAATAAAAAAATAACTCATTACCTTATTATTCCGTAACTAGTAGACACTTTAAAGCGTCAATGGCGTAGGAGAGGGGAAATGTTGTGCTTAAAACGCAACATAGGCAGTGATGTGATGATAGTTTTAATAATAATTGTCGATATTTATTATTTAAAATTTATGACAATATGTTTGCGATAGAGCAGTAATTTTTTTTCATGAGACTCACGGAAACATGTAACACAAAGAGGCACCTTACAAATTTTGCACCAAAATCTCGTATCTTGCCTTTTGCATTTTGAATTACTACATAATTTACACCGTATTTTTATGTACGCGTAACCCAAAATTATGTGCTAGTATAACATGTATTGCAGTTATTACAATAATTTATGTCTCGAGGGTATGTTCATAAAATATTATGTTTTCTGCCGTCATATCCCAACACTATAACTACCAACGTTCTCGCTTGTGACGTCATAGGCGGACGCTTTAAGTCGTCAACGGCGTTCACGACATAGGAAAGTGTGTGATGAGTAGTAATGTTCGAATAAAGTTGTCGATGTTTATTTAAGTAAATGGAAAACTATAATGTGACAAGGAAACTAAGTAGGTCATTAAATTTTATTTGCAGACCAACGTATGTAGGTACTGCAAACGATTATACCTATTAGTTAGTAAATAATCATTATATAGAAAAAAAAATACTGTATTAAGAATAGTGTTTATTTTTAATTATTCAAACTTTTCGAAACCTATTAAAATGTTTACCTATTGCTTCTCTGTAGGTATTTGATAAATCTAATACGTTGAAGTGAGTGTTCTTTGCATGCTGTAAAAAAATTAACATTTTCATGTAACAACGTGAACGAATACTAGGTTTAATGTACATGAGTTCTTCATTTAGTAATTGACAAAAGTAGTACCTAGTTCCTTTTATCATCACTTTGATGTTTATTACATTCCAAACATGGTGTTGTGATAATTTTTTCAACATTTACATGCATAAATTTTTATTTTCCATTCGGAGGTAGTCACAACACTAGTCGACGCTTTAAGGCGTCAATGGCGCTGTGAATGTGACATTATATGTAAATTTTTTGATGAGTTAATTTTTAACATTACGTGCCCAATTATACTATATCTCAATGTTTTGATGCATAGTTATAGTAGTCGAAGTCACGATGAAGAGTTTTAAATCTTCCTGATTTAGAAAATTTACTTTAGCCAGGTTTTTTTGTCATTAGTACGATCGTAGTACGATGGACGCTTAAAGACGTCGTTGGCGTCTCGATCAAGTTTTTGAATGACGCTTTAAAGCGTCCTTGGCGGTCAAAGGGTTAAGCGCATTACAGACAGGAATGAAATTGCTCATAAGATGGCGGAACTGACAGTTTAGAACCGCTGTGCTGACAGCTTTCCGGTACTACGAAACACGCAACGACAGTAACGCTCGGCCATCGTCGCGTACGTGTGATATGTGCGACAAGGACAGAGAAAAAGCTAGTTATCGCCGCAGTAATGGTCGCTTTGTTTACCTTTTTTCTCTCGTCTCGTTGGCTTTACTTTAGTCGACTGTACATTTTTAATGTAACATATTTGTAACAAACCTTATCGTCCTTAATATAAGGTTCAACACATTCATTGACATCTCCTTGCAGCACCTTCTCCACTCTGACCACGAGGAACATATCCGCAGACGGATTTAAAATATCGAATACCGCACTGCGGCTGAACGTGGACAGGTCCGCATGCGGAACGTGTGCGGAAAGCATCTGCCGCGTGCACTCCGAGTTCAGATTGAAGTAGAAGTTCTCGGAGACTTTTTTCTTCTCTTTAGCGTCGTATATTGCCATTGATGCGAAGAGTGGTTCCACGTCCAGTTCCAGTCTAGAAAAGAGAATGATTTTTTTAAAGCATAAAGTAAGCTAACTATACAAATCGACTACATCAGGAAAAAGTTTGAGTATGGAATTTAGTCATCTGTTATAGGATACATTAATATGCAGTCGACAAAGGAAATACGCATATACCTTTACATACAACTTCATAATATACAAAAGTGTATACTTATGTCGAAAAGCAAATTAAAATCTCAAGTACATATACATCATAACATAAACTCACGCCTGTATTCCCCGAAGGGGTAGGCAGAGGTGCTAGCACCCACATTTCGCCTATTGCCATTAACCGGGCACTTATAAACCTGCGATAAACACACACATAACTTTGAAAAGCATCGACAAGTCATTGGTGTGTGCCATGGTAAATCTGGGATCGAACCCGAGACCTCGTCGCAGCAGTCCATTACCCATACCACTAGGCTACCGCAAATTTCTCAAGTAGGCTCTCGAAAAAGTCAATCACTAAGATTATATGGATCCCAGGCGCCAAAATGCAACCTATGCCTAGCCTATATAGGGTATGACGATAATCACGACATTTCTATGTATAACCGGTGAACTACAATATACTTGTCAAATAGATATTTAGTGCTACAGTAACATTAAATATAATATAGCGCCATCTAGTGAAGTTTTGTCGAACTACTTCGGAACTACTAATCCTGCATCGCGCAATGAAAGTTCTCACACTAATAATTCTCTTTTCTTCGTCATATCAACCGTTGGCCTGTACCCTGCTAGGTGCGAACACCTAGCCAGGTTACAGAAATATCGCCTCGATCCCTTCACTTTATAGTAACTTACTTCAATTGATGGCAGACCACCAGTATCCTGTGGCCCATGATCTCGCAAGGCATTTCGGCAGCCAGTCTTCGTTCGACCGCCTCCTCCTCATCCAGGTAAGGAGTGTAGAGGCCGAGCAGATCCGCCTGACGATTTTCTAACCTAAAATTTAAATATACCTCTTTTTAACACGGGTATTTATGAAATATTTGTAAAAAAAAAACATCTTGTTAGAATCAAATAGTGTCAAAATGAAACGTATCTGTAGGAAAGAGAAAGACACTTGAAAGAATTTTATAGCATTAAGTATGCTAGCTATAAAAATCAAATACACAGGGAAAAATGAATCTCTCGGGTGGGACTGAAACCCGCGATCTCAGGCATCAGGCATTCCCCCTGTAAAGGAAAGATCGCGGGTTTGAGTCCCACCCGAGAAGATTAATGTTTCCCTATATATTCGATTTGTAGAGAAATACACTTTTGTATTATTTTTTTAATATTTATAATTTAATTTTTTTTCGTCCATTGTAAGTAGAGACATTAGCCGGCCATATGCATTTGTCCATAAAGCATTCGCGGACTTATGTTTGTGCAATTATAGAGGTACCTATTCAGTACAGCAGTGTATTTTATTGCACGAAATTCACACATGTGTCTAGATGCGTGAACGCGCACAAGATAGAAGACGACCTATCATACAGACGGCGTCATAAATATCTTGACGACGAAGTCTCAAAATGATCTTAAAACTCTCGTATAAAGAGCAAATCAAACTGTTTTATTGATTTATATGGTACTAGCTTTCGCCCACGGGTTTGCCCGCGTGGATGTCATCTCGATCATCTTTCTCATGGTCTAATCTACCCCTATACCAAATTTCATCAAAATCCGTTCAGTGGTTTAGGCGTGAAAGCGTAACACATAGACAGACAGACAGACAGAGTTACTTTCGCATTTATATGTAGGTATTATATAGTATTGATTATTGTCCTAACTAAAGGTGTGTACCTGGAAAGAATAATAACTGGAAAGGAGTCAAAAAACGAAATTAAGATCATTTTGAGTACTTACTTTGTACGTCAACATCTTTCTGATGCTGACTGTACACACATGCGTATACGCACGCTACAACATAACCATCACACTTCTAAATATAGCTGATCTCACCTCCTAGTTTCATTAAGTGCATCTATTTGCTCCGGTGGTTTTCTCTCGAAGAGGTCCGGTAGCAGAGGGTCGGAGGACGAGCTCCGCAGGTCCAGGCTCGCCCAGGAGCCGCGAGGGGTGAGCGTCTCGTTGCACGATGATGATGATGATATCGATGCTACGGATTGACGCCCACTTGAGGGTTGAGATTCTGAGAACTGGAAACAAGAAGCAAGAAGCCCTTCTTGAAGAATTGTTCAGTGTACGTGGCGTTGCATACGTTCATCACTAACTAACACACTAACTTTTAAACTCTCGTGTTCCATGATATACAATAACACTAACGGGAATTAACGCGATCATGGTATACATATATAACATAAATAAATATATAACATAAAAATTTCAATCGGGAAGATGGGTTTAACATGGAATCCAGTGATAAAAAACATGCAGCCTCGCTTTTCTGTGCAGTCGGATAAACACCGGACAGTTTGCTTACAGAATAGGGACACTGTGAGTGTGGTATGTGACGGTACATGGCGAAAACAAAATATCGAGAATGTGCGGGTAGATGAAGAACCTACTACCTCACGGACTCGAAGACGGCGGGCGTGCACTACTGCGCCAGTCAGCCTGTGACCACGGCCGGTGTAACCTGGTCGAAACGTCAGGCAAATCAAAGGTATGTATGTACCTATACCATGATCGCGTTAATTCCCGTTAGTGTTATTGTATGCCACCTAAGTGGTTTAAAAAAAATATTCTGCAAGTTAGTGAGTATCAATAAGTCTTTGCATGGTTTACTCTTTACACTTCCATAACACAACGCTATCTAGACCCATGGTAAGCTTAACTAGCTGGTGTTATGGAATCTAGAAAGCGGATAAACATACTAAGGTTTTTTTATACATACATATTATACATAGAAACGCCCAGATCAATGCAAATAATTAATTCATGCATACAAATATTTGCACTGAACGGGATCGAACCCGCGCCTCCTGAATGGCAGTCGCGTTCACTACCGCCACACCACAGAGGCTGTCAAGTTTTTGCATAAGTACTATGCTATGTTTTGCAGACTGAAATTGAGAAATAACAACTTACAGGACAGAATTTCTGTCAAGAATTTTGTTCATTAAGTATGAGTACCTGTTTCTATGTACAATATGTTTGTATTTACAAGAAAAAAGTATATAAGTATGTTTATCCGCATTCTAGATTCCATAACACAAGCTAGTTAAGCTTGCCATGGGTCTAGATAGCGTTGTGTAGAATGATGTGTTGTGGAAATGTAAAGACTAAACCATGCTTTTATAGCTTGTGTTAACAAGCTATAAAAGCTTACCATGGGTCTAGATAGCGTTGTGTAGAATGTTGTGGAATATTTATTTATTTGTCTGTAATCATACAAACTGCAACTACGCCTTTGCTGTACACGCTGACGGCATCGAAGGTCTCTCTCACCGCATTGGAAAGCTTTGTGCTGTCAGTGAGAAGACCAAATGCTTGTCCTCTTTTTTTCTTATCTGGACGGATGGTACTGAAACTCCCTGTTCTTACAGGCTCGGCAGCACGAGTGTAACTCTGTTATAGTCACATATGCCAGGTTAACAATTGTCCATCATGCCGTGGCCGTGTGCTTGTGACTCAGTCAGAGACTTAAAAAAAAACACCTACAATGTGTATTCCTACCTGCTGAGAAGCCAGCTCCTCAGTAGAGGCCGTGTGACACTCGTCCACCTCATAGGTGTGGCGCGGCCCCGCGTGCAGCCGCTCGAGCCGCTCCCCGAGGCGCTCCCGGCCGCACGTGGAGCCCGAGTACGCGCGGTACTTGTACTCCACCACGGTGTAGTCGGTGGTGTAGCATCGGACACAGTCGCGGACGAACATTGGAGCTTTGGAACTGGAACAGTTAAACAAAATAAATAATATGTAAGTAAAGTAAAGCTAACGAAGCGAGAGAAAAAAGGTAAACAAAGTTTCAGCGGTTCCAAACATTTATTACTTCAAGCGCATTCCAGACAGGAATGAAATTGCTCTTATAATGGCGGATCTGACAGTTTAGAACTGCTGTGCTGATAGCCAACCTGTACTACGAAACACGCAACGACAGCTGTCGCTCGGCCATTATCGCGTACGTGTGACATGTGCGACAAGGACAGAGTAAATAATCGCTAGTTATCACAACGTAACTCAGTAATGGTCGCTTTGTTAACCTTTTTTCTCTCGTTTCGTTGGCTTTACTTTAGATATGTATTAAAAAATAAAAGTACCATACATACTTAGTGACTGATAGTTTATTTTTTTTTTATATAAAAGGACATGTCAATTGGACTTCACCTCGCCTGATGGTAAGCTAAAGACAAAGTCTCGGAAAGAGGGTGAAAATAAAAGTACCATACATACTTAGTGACTGATAGTTTATTTTTTTTTTATATAAAAGGACATGTCAATTGGACTTCACCTCGCCTGATGGTAAGCTAAAGACAAAGTCTCGGAAAGAGGGTGACCAACGTAAAAATGTACCATGTTAACAGTGGTGGCACTCAGCTTGACGGCCTCATCAGATGCCTTTTCACGCCCCGCTTAATGGACCCAGGACTGTAGAAAGAAGGAAATACGTGGTAGCTCACGTGCTCGGGACTTATACTTCTTCAGCCCAATTGCATTCAAAGCACTGCACTTAGGATCATGAGGAGCGCTCTCCTATTCTTTTGTTTGTTTTGGCTTTTAGGGGCGTGACTACCTTTTGACCTCTCAGTTCTGAGAGGACTGTACCAGAACCTTGTTCGTTAATGAGCGAATCTGCCCCGAAGCTGGCTTGGAGCCTGAAGATCTTGGTGGAGCCGTAATATTATCTAAAGTTTCCGTGAATGTCACTCATTGAAATATATCGCACAGAATATATCGCGATAGAATCCGTAAAAAGTGGTTTTCATTCAGAGTCAGGATTAGGAGACTGCACCTTGGCTTCTAAAGTGCAACCTTTTAAAGTAACCTAAATTTGTTTTTGCTGTCAATTTTTTTCTGAAAACTTCATTCTCAATCGATCAGGCACGGCCTATAGTAGGTACTCACAGGTCTTCATCAGGCAACACGTGCGTGATCGTCCTGATGCGTCGCGGCACGTTGCACAGCTCCATGTCGGCTGACGGGTACGCGAGCGGGTCTCGCTCGCCCATCAACCGCTCGCATACCTCCTCGTAATCCGGTGGTTCAATCATATCGCACAGTGATACCTGGTGGGTTTATGTAAGTTTGGATTAATATATATGATAGGGTAGGTATAGCTATTGGCAAACTTCGTGGTTTTGTTTTAGGTCTCATTTGTAGTAAGCGCAGGGCGCGACGGCGGCGGGAGCGCGCTAAATCTAATCCATATCCATACTAATATTATAAATGCGAAAGTAACCGACATCCACACGATAGCCAACTAATAAAAGAGCTGAACAACTAAGGACGCGAGGTTCTTTGAACGTCTCTCGGCCATCACGCTTTCTTTTTTTTTTTTTTTTTCTTATTAAAAGAATATTACAACCGTTATTACTAATATTCCCTCTAACCCCTCCAGCTAAGCTAAATTGCTTGTGTTAGGAGTGGGTTCACGCCGGTAGTGTAATGGCCAGGATCGAACCCGGGACCTCTCGATTGTAAGGTCGACTCCTTAACCACTAAGCTACTGACACTACCGCTGAAGGGACTTCAACAATTTTTGAATTGAATTTTATAGCTTTTATAATGGTAACTTCAAAATTCGATTACATCAGGAATTGCTTAGGTGTTGGTAGATAAGTCCACCGTCGCCTTATAGACGGATTAAGACAAGCGAAATTTGAGTTGATTCAGGTGTGGCTCAGTAGCTCAGTTAGAAGAGCATACCCCCTGTAAGAGAAAGGTCATGGGTTCAACCCTTACCTGAGCAATTCATTTATTGTGATGTAATCGAGACCTAAAGAAGCTTTCTGCACAGCTAGAGTACATTGCCCAGTAGTTTGCAGGTGACATATCCTGACCACTCATGAAAAATATTGGTATCAATGAACGAATATGAATGTCAGTGGTGACGGGTCCCTATAACCACATTTCTGCCCACTTGAGCGTGATTGCTTGATCATGGTAAGTTAATTTCTTGATAGACACAGAAAGCGACTGTGCTTTATACGATGTATTGATGTGGACAAAGTACAGACATAGCTATTCTTCATAATATCATCAGTAAGCATCTAAATTAACCAAATGAACTCAGCACCATGAAGAAATGGGTATATAACTGATATCTTTATTAATTTAACTATCCAGCTAGCGTGACTAATGTTCTGTCTATGCAATTTAATCACTTTGTAAAAAGTACCTAACGTAGCCTTTAAATATGCAAGGTAGTATGTCCAAAAATTTGTTATCTTGAATAAAATAAAACTGTTGATAAACCGAAGTATTCTAGGTACATTTATGCAAGAAAGTGAAATTCGTGAAAAATACAGTTGCGTTTTATTTCTTTGTGACCATCAAAATTATATGAAGAGTTTAAAAATTAATTAAATATGAGAAATGTGCTTTTCTGCAACAGCAAATTATTTGTTGCTTCGCTCGTATATTAAAAAGAAATAACTTGTGTGTCTGTTATTATAATAGTTTATGAAGTAATACATAGTATTAACTGTTGTCTATACCCCCGTCTGATATGAAACAATTTATATTGGAAGAAAGAAAAATCAAATGTTGAATATAGGATTATTTAACTTAGGGTTTTATGACCTATAAATAATTTAATAATACTAATTTCTTCTATTTTTCCTGGACTATTTATATCATTATTAATAATGTAGATAAACAGTACCTCTACAATAGAATCTACCAATGAGAGAATGACTTTGCATGTAAAAAAATCCTATAAGAATTGGCCACAAGCAATGGTAAACATGATCATAAAGTACATAGACCATTACAGAAAGTAATAACTAATAATATAAATAAATATACAGCAAGTAAGGATATGAAAAATAAATCAAAATAGGTCAATCAGAAACCACAACCAACAAACAAGTCTGAATTAATGGCTTATTAGTGTCTTTAGAGCAATGCATTAGTATTAAATAGCGATAACTATAAACCAGCAACTAATTAGTAAACAATCGAGGCACACTACTTATAAGGACAGGATACTGAAGGATGAATCATAAATATGTCTAATGAATACCAAATTAGTGGGAAACTTACAGAGGACGAGCACCCAGAGAGAGACCCGACCTTTGACTGGTTAGAATACACCTTACGAGTCTCCCCAGCATTCCTATAAATAGGGAAAAATCAATTTTACTGTATATAGAAGACCCTTCATGCATCACTAACGGGGATATTAGTACAAGGGCAGGGGAACCATTTACCCGGAAGATTGCTGATATTTACGTCCCAGTGTCATCTAAGCAGATTATTAAGTTTCTTACTCAGTGTATATTATTGATATTTATCTATTATTTCACATATGATTCCGTTAACAAACAAACATTCACAAATATCTTGTTTACACAATTGACATTTGACTGACAGTAACTGCCGGTGTTGCTATATGAAACTATTTATGTATGTGCGGTCCAGTTCACACCAGTTCACACAAGTTCATTTTTTTTTTTTAATAATATTATATAAGTTTATTTTTCATACATATTTGCCTCTGTAATTGTAATACAAAAAACTATACTAATAAAGAAGATGTTTTTGTAAAAAAATAATTTACTTGAAAACTACTGGATCGATTTCAGAAATCAGTGATCAATGATCATTCTATACACAACAGGCTATAAAAAAAAAGATCATTCTAAACACAACAGGCTCCCATATACAGTACGGCCTTAGTAGTTATGGACGTACATATAAGTCCTATCTTGACACCATTTATAAACTACAAGTAAAAATCCTTAAAACTATAGTACCGCCTAAAATTAAAAGTCAATTTCACGACAACGAAACCGGACTCTTCAAACACTGCAAAGCCTTACCTGTCCACGCACAAGTACACTTGGCACTACTAAAAGAACAGTTCTTTAATCAATCCTTTAGAAAAATTATAGAACATCCTGTACGCACTCGGGCAGTCTCCCAGAACCGGTTTGTCACACAGCGTGCGAACAATGTGTACGGCGAACGCACTACGTGCTATATTGTCCCTCGGCTTCTTAATGACCTACCCTCGAGTATACGAGAATGTAACAAAATGTCCAGTGTTAAGCATAAACTCAAACAACATTTCCTAAATGTAATGTAGATTGTTTTAGTTTTATTTATATTAGGTATTATTTATGTAAGGTAGTGTGTGTAATTATTATTATTATTATTTTTTTACGACGACTCACAATAGCACAGGTATAAACCTTCGTGGTTTTTTGTTGCTATTATTGACCTGTTATAGTGTATCTGTTGTTTTGTTTTGATAATAAAAAAAAAAAATGTAAGTATATCATCACGCTACTATCCAAGAGGCGAGGCAGAAATCTTAAACGCCAATAAATGCTGTGCATTCGCATAATATTCTATTTAACAATTAGGCACATTATGTGGTTTAGAGGGGTGCAACGGATGTTCAACTACCTGGCATTGCACCTCCTGGCATACGCAGTGATGTGGCGTCATCCATGGAGAGCGGCAAGCTGGAACGGGATCAGCGACGACGATAACGCAACCCGGTAGCAGCACACTGGAAACATAAAATCTGAGAGTAGAAGCGCAATCGATTCGACAGAAGAAGATAACTCACAGGCGAAGCTGAGGAGGGAAGGGCAGCTGAAAAGAAAGTACAGCATGAACGGGACTAGAATTCCACGGGGGTGGAGCTACGACCAACAGCTAGGCAATGTTATTATCCATCCATTAGCTCCTCGCGGCGGTCTCCACTTTAGGACTCGTCTGGTCCAACGGACTTCAACACGCCAAGACGTTTGACAGACGTGGCCAGCCCATTGCCACTTCAGCTTGCCTGTTCTGCGAGCTATACAGGGTGTAATCGTTAAGTGTGTCCAGGCGATTCTTCCGTAACTATTACAGATATCAAAAAACTGTAAACTGATATCGAAAGTACGTTACCTAATGAGTAAAATGACATCAATAACTTTTTAAAAATCAAACGAGAGGTATCTAACATTTTGACACTAAACATTCCCATACATTTAGTATGAGATCCTGAACACACTTAACGATTACACCCTGTATACGTCGGTAACTTTGGTTCTTGTTTAATAACTTACGTTTCAATTGAAATGGTTGAGTAATAACGCTTTTCTTAAGAAGGTCATCATCTTTTTTGAACATCGATTTATTTGGCATAATATACTTACTCGTACTTTTCCACAGAGCGAGTTTAGGTAATTTTATTTCTGAACCTGACCGGTTTCGCCTTACGGCATTTACGGCGTTTACGGCATTCTCAAAGGTTTAGATTATACAAGTACACAAAAGGTATATATATGTACCTATTCAATATCTGTTCACGTCATGCTAGATTATTCAAAATTTGCGAGCTGACATCACTTTTGTCTACCAATCAAATCATTGAAATATGACGCGACAAACGCTCGCTATTGGTTGATTATTGTACCTTATCGGGGGATATCCTCGATCTATGTAAAAGGTTCAATTTTTAATACAAAATTTGGCAAGCAAATTGTTTTTCAACGATACGCATATTTTATTTTGAAATCCTTAAAGGTCAAAATCAAACCTAGTTCAGCACAATTTCAAGTACCTACCGACTGGCATAATCCGGTACAATAGCAATATCGATTTATTTAATATACCTGGTTATTCTACTCTTTTTATTTTATAGTAGGTAGGTATACTAACGTAAATTATTATTTTTAAGTAAGTACTTAAAGAAGTTTATTAGTAAGTAAGTAATCAACTACATTAAAACGCGCTGTAGGTATACACTCACTCTTCGCGCCATCATTCGAAACCTAATACCATAGAATAAAATAAGTATTAGAATAGGTACTTACTGTAATCCTACCTAGATACTCCACGCTGAACACATACCTAGAAGTATGTATAATGAGCTTGAACTTGACGAGTAAATGAAGGAGCAAGGCTAAAGAAAATCTTACAACTGTGCCCCGGCAATGTCACGGTCTATTATTATCATCTAATATAGGGTGTCTCAATAATAGAGTGCACTTTTTAATTTTAAAATAAAAGCAGGTATTTTATGACAGAGTTGTGATATTTTTATTGTATTTTAAAGAAGACAGGTTCCGATTAAGTATGGCATAAAATATCCGGTATTTTCATGAAATTTTCCATGACTTTTGCACAGAGATGTGGCTGTATCTCACCGATGACGCTTTGGATTTTCGATTTGAGCTCAGGAATTGTTTCGGATTTATTCACACAAACTCGAGATTTCACAAAACCCAAAAGAAAAAAATTGCACAGCGTTAAATCGCACGATCTTGGTGGTCAGTTGACATCAGAATTTCGTGAGATAATGTGTTGTGGAAATCGTTTCTGCAATAAATCTATTGTTTTGTAATGAATTTTGTAATGAGTTTTTACAATTGTAACGGGTTGTTCTTTCGTAAAGCGCTCCATTTTTAATAATCGGAATTAGCTGAGGTGACAACTGCAAAATTTCAAAGTTACCACTTGCATGAAGAGAAAAATATTCCAATTTCAAAAAGTGCACTCTTACTGTGACACCCTATATAAACATTCTTGTGTCGCGGTACCTACTCACGGTGTCTGTAGTTAAATTCCTCTGAAACGGCTTGACCGGTCCTCACGATTTTTGTGTGCATTCTGGGTAGGTCTGAGAATCGGACAACATCTAGTTTTCATCCTCCTAATCCTCCTAAATGTTAAGGTGCTGCGGGATCGGGAACTGACGCCACGAGAGCCCGAAAAACTTAGTGTTGTTGCCTTACCTTGAATAAATTATAATGTACTTCATTTGAAGATTGAAAAGGGTCAATATTTAGGACGGAATTTGAACCAGTTTCTTTCTAGAGGGAATACTCTGACCAACTGAGCTACCTAGGCCTCGATTCTACTAAAGCCAAACCTCAGTGGTGCCACCAATCACCAATCATCATAATCGGTCCCACGTAATTGGCCTTACCCACCCCACGTTGTTAATTTACATCTGCCTCACCCACGGGGGATGAAGGTGTGATTGTATGTAAGTATAGATTATAACCTGGATTAACACAAAGTCTACTTTTTATACCCTGGGATAGGTTCTCAGGTAGGTAGCGGGAAATTTCAAGCGGCGGACCATCCATATGCATACTAATCCATACTAATATTATAAATGCGAAAGTAACTCTGTCTGTCTGTCTGTCTGTATTTTACGCTTTCACGCCTAAACCACTGAACCGATTTTGATGAAATTTGGTATAGGGATAGGTTAGACCTTGAGAAAGGACATAGGCTATGTTTGGTCGCGATAATCGAAATCCACGCGGGCGGAGCCGCGGGCAAAGGCTAGTCGGCTATAAAGTGAATGGATATTTTTTTGTGTTCGGCATCGTTGATATTCTTCCTGCAATTCCGGCTCCTTTAAGCAGGCCGTGAAAAGCATCTGATGAGGCCTTCAAGCTGAGCGCCACCTTTGTTAACATGGTACAGTCAGCATCAGAAAGATGTTGCCGAACAGAGTGCTCAAAATGATCTTATTTTGTTTATTGATCCCCTTCCAGTTGACCGATTGTTCTGATATTTGGTACACACCTTTAGTTTTGACGTTAATCCATATCCATACTAATGTTATAAATGCGAAAGTAACTCTGTCTGTCTGTCTGTATGTTACGCTTTCACGTCTAAACCACTGAACCGATTTTATGAAATTTGGTATACGCGTAGAGTAGACCTTGAGAAAGGATATAGGCTAAGTTTGGTTGCGATAACCGACATCCACGCGGGCGGAGCCGCGGGCAAAAGCTAGTACCATATACATCTAAAACAGTCAGTTTAATTTACTTTTAATACGAGAGTTTTAAGATCAATTTGAGACTTCGTGGTCAAGATATTTATGACGCTGACTGTAGGTACATTTTTATAATGGTGACCCTCCTTCCTGAAACTTTGCGTCCAGCTTACTATCAGGCGACGTAAATATAAATAACATAACATAAACTCACGCCTGTATTCCCCGAAGGGGTAGGCAGAGGTGCTAGCACCCACATTTCGCCAGTTTATGTTTGGGTCCCAATGTAATAGGAACCTATTGCCATTAACCGGGCACTTATAAACCTGCGATAAATACTCACATAACATACGCATTTATTGCACCTTAGTCCGGCCCTGTCTCACGTACTCATTTCCTGTGTGGAGTAGCACGTGTGTCACAAACATTAATGGGTGATTTTCAACTAGTGTTGTAAATTAAAGCCTTGAGCCTCGAGCCTCGAGTCCTGAGCCTTGAACCTTAGCTTTAAAGGCTTAAGCCTTAAAGGTTTAAGGCTTGCAGGCTTAAAGCTTTAAAACTTTTAAAGCTTGCAGCTTTAGAAACTTTTAAGGCTTGCAGCTTTAAAGGCTTAAAGGCTTCTAGCTTTAAAGGCTCCCAAACTAGCTCATACACGAACACAATATAGTATACCAAAAAATACCAAATTAGTATTATGCGGCGATATTAATATAAATCTTTTGAAATGCCATGACTGCAATGTAACTGAGTATGAAAACTTATTAGCTGAATTTGGTCTGCAAAAGTGTATTAATAAAATAACCCGCAAAGAAATTGTTGATGGAAACGTTGTCGAATCATGCATAGACCATATTTGTATACGTGCACCATTAGCACAGATTAATTCTGTAGTAATTAAGCATAAGATATCGGATCACTACCCAGTGTCAGCCGTAGTGCAGTGGAGACGCGCTCCATCTGCCGATTGCACCCGAAGCGAACATAAGCGCAATTCAACTATACCTACATCTCGCTACCGCGTATTAGATAATCGTATGGTTAGGGAAAGATTATTGAGTACTGATTTTAATAAGCTAATGAGTATTCAATGTCCAATCGGATTATACAATTCTCTACGGCAAACATTCGATGAAATTTATAATAGTTGTTATAAGACTATAACAGTCCGTCCTAGCCTTAGAAATAACAAAAGCTGGGTGACGGCAGATCTAAAAAAATTAATAAAAGAGAGAGATATATTATTTATGGTATGGTGCAATGATCCGAAGAACATGTTGAAAAGATTGGAATATACGAAATGTAGAAATAAGTGCACTAAATTGATATGTAAACGTAGTAATGATTACGATAGGCAGTGTATAATTGATTGCAATAAGAATATAAAAAAGATATGGGACAGAATAAATGTATTATTGGGGAAAAAAAAGCAGACTGTAGATGAACATATACTGACTAACATGTGTAAGCTAGGAGACACTCAATATTTAACTAATCGGTTTGCGGCTACTTTTGATGCGGATATACAACAGATAAAGCATGTATGCGACGTCAAACTGTTAAAAAGGGACGACTATGTGAACAATATTGGTAGATGCATGAGGTGGCAACCGATTACCGTCAAACAGGTAAATAAAATAATTAAAATCATGAACGCGAAGAAATCACCCGGTAGCGATGGGATACGTATGTCAGACATCAAACTAATAAGCGATAAAATTAGCCCTGTATTAGCCCAGTTGATTAACCTATCAGTTAAAGACCATCATTTTCCGGACCAACTTAAAGAGGCAATCATACGTCCCATTTACAAAAAAGGCGATAGTAAGTCATTCTCCAATTACAGGCCAATAGCAATATTATCTAGTATTGACAAAATAGTCGAAAAAGGTATAGTGAATCAACTGAGCGACTACTTGCAAACTAATAGTATATTAACTGAATCCCAACACGGTTTTCAAAGAGGAAAAAGTACCAATACGTTACTTGCAAAATTTACCGATGAAATAAATACATACTTAAATGATAAAAAATTTATTATTGCCATCTTTTTCGACTATAAAAAAGCATTCGACACTTTAGAAATAAATACATTATTGCAGGCAATAAAGGAATGTGGAGTAGAGAAGCCACTGAACTTCTAGCTTTAAAGGCTCCCAAACTAGCTCATACACGAACACAATATAGTATACCAAAAAATACCAAATTAGTATTATGCGGCGATATTAATATAAATCTTTTGAAATGCCATGACTGCAATGTAACTGAGTATGAAAACTTATTAGCTGAATTTGGTCTGCAAAAGTGTATTAATAAAATAACCCGCAAAGAAATTGTTGATGGAAACGTTGTCGAATCATGCATAGACCATATTTGTATACGTGCACCATTAGCACAGATTAATTCTGTAGTAATTAAGCATAAGATATCGGATCACTACCCAGTGTCAGCCGTAGTGCAGTGGAGACGCGCTCCATCTGCCGATTGCACCCGAAGCGAACATAAGCGCAATTCAACTATACCTACATCTCGCTACCGCGTATTAGATAATCGTATGGTTAGGGAAAGATTATTGAGTACTGATTTTAATAAGCTAATGAGTATTCAATGTCCAATCGGATTATACAATTCTCTACGGCAAACATTCGATGAAATTTATAATAGTTGTTATAAGACTATAACAGTCCGTCCTAGCCTTAGAAATAACAAAAGCTGGGTGACGGCAGATCTAAAAAAATTAATAAAAGAGAGAGATATATTATTTATGGTATGGTGCAATGATCCGAAGAACATGTTGAAAAGATTGGAATATACGAAATGTAGAAATAAGTGCACTAAATTGATATGTAAACGTAGTAATGATTACGATAGGCAGTGTATAATTGATTGCAATAAGAATATAAAAAAGATATGGGACAGAATAAATGTATTATTGGGGAAAAAAAAGCAGACTGTAGATGAACATATACTGACTAACATGTGTAAGCTAGGAGACACTCAATATTTAACTAATCGGTTTGCGGCTACTTTTGATGCGGATATACAACAGATAAAGCATGTATGCGACGTCAAACTGTTAAAAAGGGACGACTATGTGAACAATATTGGTAGATGCATGAGGTGGCAACCGATTACCGTCAAACAGGTAAATAAAATAATTAAAATCATGAACGCGAAGAAATCACCCGGTAGCGATGGGATACGTATGTCAGACATCAAACTAATAAGCGATAAAATTAGCCCTGTATTAGCCCAGTTGATTAACCTATCAGTTAAAGACCATCATTTTCCGGACCAACTTAAAGAGGCAATCATACGTCCCATTTACAAAAAAGGCGATAGTAAGTCATTCTCCAATTACAGGCCAATAGCAATATTATCTAGTATTGACAAAATAGTCGAAAAAGGTATAGTGAATCAACTGAGCGACTACTTGCAAACTAATAGTATATTAACTGAATCCCAACACGGTTTTCAAAGAGGAAAAAGTACCAATACGTTACTTGCAAAATTTACCGATGAAATAAATACATACTTAAATGATAAAAAATTTATTATTGCCATCTTTTTCGACTATAAAAAAGCATTCGACACTTTAGAAATAAATACATTATTGCAGGCAATAAAGGAATGTGGAGTAGAGAAGCCACTGAACGAATGGTTCAGTGACTATCTCACTTCACGCTCCTACCGAGTAAAGGTCGGAAGCACGCTCAGTGATGACAGGCAGGTGCGGTGCGGCGTTCCGCAAGGCTCTGGATGTGGACCTGTGTGCTATTTAATGCATGTAAATAGCTTATGCAGAACATTGCAGTATTGCACAGCGCATATGTTCGCTGACGACCTATGCGTGCTACGCGCGGGCACCGACTTGGCCGATACGTGTCGACTAGTTCAACAGGACGTAGATGCAGTTGTAAAGTGGTCACACGATAATGGCATAGTGCTTAATTCGGACAAAACAAAACTAATGATCATACATTCGCCCTATCTACCAGTAACAGACTCCCCTTATTCACTGATCACTCATTCATATGAATGCTTTCACAATAATCTGGTCAACTGTGGCTGCAAACCGATAGAGAGAGTAAATTGTGTAACCTATTTGGGGGTGAAAATTGACGAACACTTCTCCTGGACAGAGCATGTACACTTCATATGTGACAAGCTCAGAGCTGTGTTGGTCAAGTTCCATCACCTAAGTTACAAAGTTCCTCGTGGTACTCTAAAACTCCTATATAGTAGTTTGGTGGAGTCTATCCTGGATTATGCGCTAAACTGCTATGGGCTTACATATAAAACACACATAGATAAATTAGAAAACATGCAATTAAGATTTATTAAACTATTAGTTGATAAAAAAATCAAAGATAATTACCAAAACGATTACTTTAAATTATTTAAAATATGTAAAATATTACCGGTCAGTGTTAAACATAAATACCTACTTGCAACCATCAACCACGGCAGTCGAGAGCATAATCCAACGCAGACTTGTCATGTAGATAAGGGTAGTTCTTCGAAGACAAAATTTTCTATTTCTAAGGGTATATGTCTGTAACCAACTAACATAATTGCCTGTAATTTTTTGTTTTGGATACTTTAGCTTTGTCCCTAACTTGGTCAAATGATATTTTTGAAATAATTGCTATCTAGGTACAAAATAAAAATATTTGAAGTATGTTCTTCTGATTCATATAACGCGTCCGTTTGCCATTTTCCGAAAGAAAATGTTTGATGTGGCGTTTTTCTTTTGATAAATGCATATAAATAATAATTTTATTGAAAGGTAATGACTTATCCTTTTACAAAATAATGCGTGGTAGTCATAACTACTAATACTTTTTTTATAAATAAGTAAAACTTATGTGTCCGGCGTATAATACTGATTAATATGGTGTAAGCTGCGCTTGACCATAGTTGACCGGGTAATACAGTTAGGATACTGATTTTGCGCGCGGAGGGAATCAGTCGTGCAACGAACAAGCTAGGAGGTGGACATGCGGCTGGTAACCAGAGAACCTGGTGTTACGAAGGTAAATATATGATTCATCTGTGCTTGGTTCAGGTGGCATTCTGATTACAAAGCCTATTTTATAATACTTATTTTATTGTTTTAAAACCTCAATTTGCGTTTGCTGTGATGCTTTTAGGTAATATTTTAATGTGGAAAACTTTGAATACTGAAGCCTGTATGAATATGGAGTTATTCATAATTATAGGCAAAATCCTGATTCATCTGTGCCTGCTTCATATGGTCAAAACACCATATGGATTAGAAAAGAGCGGTTTTATAGCGCAAATTTGCTTTTATTTGTAACATACATATTAAAGTATAGCTGCTACAACTACATAGCTGCTATACATACTATCATAATATATATTTAGTTTAAATATTTAATTGTTTTTTTTTTACATTGTACTGTAACGTATACTATCACGCAATTGATAAAATGGCAATTTTAAGATTAATTTTCACTAATATATATTTTTCATTTTCATTTCACTTATTCATGAAAAGTTATTTATCTTTAAATATCTCTATTTTTTTTTTAATATTGTAGTTTACAACAATGTCACAACCTGAAGATAAAAAGAAGAAGAAAAAGACACTAGCTGAGCGCATACCTACAGATGGAAAACATAAGAAAAATCCAAAAATTCAGGAAAAACTCTTTGAGGAAATTGAAAGCAGATCGCTCCCTTGCAAAAAGTCAAGAAAATATTTCCTTTAGTAATTTTATTAACTTATACTTGACTTACTTGTGTACGTTTGTTTTGATAGTTGGAAATACGAATTATATAGAATGTTTGACATACGTAGTACTGTGATTTTTTAACTGTAAAAGGTTTGTCTATTTGATTAAGTATTAAAGTTGTTTAATTAAAATTTTTGTTTCTGATTTATATGTCACCAATTCTGATTCATCTGGGCACAAAATATTTGAATGTCGATATCTTGAAAACTGCTGTATAAAAATGAGTCCCTCATTCAAATATATGTTCTTTAGAATCCATATTTTCATATGAACATGTGTTACAAAGCTGATAGTGAAATTTAATTTCGGCCAGATGAATCAGTTGAAGAATGAAATTTCGAAGAAATACCCATAACAGGTACAACACACGAGCAATGACGGCGGGCAAATTTGTAGTGCCCAGGGTCAATAATGTATATGGCGATAGGACGCTAAATAAAAGAATACCTTACATACTAAATAGCTTACCCGAAGAAATAAGAAAGGAAAACAGGAAAAATATGTTTAAAATTAAATTAAAAAAGCACTTATTGGACTCACTACCATAATTTTACACTATATCTATGTACTGAATTAATTTGATGTAGTATCTAGTTGTAACTCTTCATGATCCTACAGTCAAACCGTTTGTACGGTTTTGTGGGACAATGTATTAGCTCATAAGATAACAATGTACTTAAATAAATAAAAAAAAAAATATATAATTGTACTGAGCACATAATATAATGTATACAACAGAATATCTTTAGACAACTTTAATATTTTTAAACAGAAGCGTAAAATATATATACTATTTCAATAAATAGTAAGTACGTAAATATCGATCGAATACATTATAAATTTGAACATTGAAAAACCACGAAAACAAATTGATGACTTTTTTGTTAAGCACAGATTTTTGTCATTCAACCTTCCTCATTCGGAATTCTGAATGTAGGTGATGTAGGGTTTTTTTTTTTCAACCGTGGGGGAAAATCCTTCATTGATGTTATGCCGGACTCCTACCGACTAAAAACCCCCGCGGTAGCACCCAGAAGCCTATAGATGGGAGCCCCGGGTAAGCCCTCGTAAGGATGTCCCAGGACTCCCATCAGACCTACGGCTACAATTGCGGGTGGTTAGGTTGCTATCCCGCGTCTATGGCGGGGTTTTTGGGTGCTATCCCGCTTCTTAGGGGGGGGGGGGGGGGGCGGGGGTGCGTGAATCCCTCACGTCACGCTGCCGTCATGGGCCTACTTCTGTAAAGACGGTGAGCAGCCAACTCACCGTCCTCAGGCCCCCAGTCATGGAGGCCGATGGTCTACGACGAAGACACGTCGGCGGCACCCAAGCCGCCGACTGCGGAACTCGGGTGGGAGAGTTTTCTCCCGGTCTCACCCCGCCGCCTCTTTCACGAGCATGACCTGCTCACAGAAAGAGGCGGCGCAGTCCCACTTGCTCCCGCTGGAGACCATGGCTCGCACCATGGTCTCGAGCTAGAGAGTGCCCACGCCCAGACCCACCACGAGGACCTGGTGCTGTTGCGCCCACGCCGTGCACTCCACCAGCGTGTCGAGCGCTGTGTCATCGCTGCGGTCCTCGCAGTGCTGACACTCGGCCGTGGTTTCCCGGTGTCTTCGCCACAGATACCTACCGAAGCTACCATGCCCGGTAAGTATCTGTGACAACCGGTAGGAGAGAGCACCGTGTCTCCTCTCCAGCCACTCGTCCATGACCGGTCTGACGGCCGCAATTGTGGCGAATCCCCCGGCTAGGAGGCATGCCGCCTCACCTGAGATCGTGCGGTATCCCCTTATCTCCCTGACGGCCATCGCCCTATGTGGGCTCAGCAATCTAGCCACATTAATGGCCGTCAGGTTCTCTGCCCATACGGGGGCCCCGTATAGGGCCATACTTCGCACGATCCATAGGTACAGTCTCCTGCAGGGGGCGTTGGGTCCCCTGATATTGGGCATCAGCCGCGCGAGTGCGGCTGACGCCCCAGTCAGTTTTGGGACCAAACTTCGGAAGTGATGTCCGAAGTTCCACCGGCCATCGAGTACGAGCCCCAGATACTTCATCGAGGGCTCGATGCCGATGCTGACGCCCCCTACCTGTAGGCTGGATCCCGCAGGTGGCCCCATCCGAGGTCCGTGGAAGCACAGAGCCTCGGACTTGTGAAGGGCGACCTCGAGACCCAACCACCGTATCCGACCCACGATTTGAGCAACCCCTGCCGTGGCCTTTAGTGCTGCGTCTCGGTGCGTTGCTCCCCGCGCCGTAACGAGGGCGTCATCGGCCTAACACGTTACGGTGACCCCTCTGAGCAACGGACCACGCAGCACCCAATCGTAGCCGATGTTCCACAGGAGTGGCCCTAATACCGATCCCTGTGGAACACCGCACGACACATCCCGCCTACCCGGCCCTAGCCAACTCGGGTAAGTAATGGTCCTCTCGGAGAGATAGGCCCCGACAATTCGACGGAGGTAGGGAGGCACTCCATGGTAGATAAGCGCCTCCCTAATGCAACTCCAGGGCAGGGTGTTGAAGGCGTTGGCGATGTCAAGAGACACCGCCACCACCACCTCACCCTGTGAGACTGCTTCCTCCGTCAGGCCTCTAATGCACATGATCGCGTCTACGGTGGAGCGCCCCTGACGGAAGCCAAACTGACTATCCGACAGATCAGGCCCCACGCGTATGAGATGCTTGACGAGGCGTTGTGCAATAATGCGCTCAAAAAGCTTGCACACCTCGTCGAGCAACACGTTCGGCCGGTACCCTGATGGGGAATTTGCCGGCCGCCCCGCCTTTCGGATTAAGACCAGTTTCCCTGTCTTCCAGACCTTGGGGAACTGGCCTTTTTCGAGGCATGCGCTAAAGAGCCCTATAAGTCGAGGCCCAAGTTCTTCGAGAGCCAGGACCCATGCTCGGCCTGGAATGCCGTCGGGTCCAGGGGCGGTGTTTCTACGGGATTTAAGCCGCAGTACAGCCGCCCCTAGCTCACCCTCCGTGACTACGGGCACGTCGCTCTCGCTGCCTTCCGCGCTGGGCGACTGAGACGGAGCCATGCGCGGAGGAATGTGTTCCTCCGCTCTTGATGGGAACAAGGAGTCCAGAACCCCCTCCAGCCGCTCCGGCTGGAGACTCTGGGTCAGTGGGGGCACCTTGGGGCGTAATTTGCCCCTCACCATAAGGTACGGGCGCCCCACGGGTTCCGCTCCATCAGCTCCTCGCGGCCCACCTTTTTGGAACGCTTGATGGCCGTCTGGAGGGCCCTCTTGGCCCCCTTGTACCCATTATAGAGCTCCGTTTCTCGGGCTGCCGCATCGTCTGGGCGGCGACGTGTAGCGACCCAGTCCTGAAGTATCCTCCCCCTGTCTCTGGTTTCCCGGGAGCCCCAAGCCTGCAACCAAGCATTGAAATCTCCCAGGATCAGGACAGGGCGAGGCGAGGCGACGTCAAGCTCAGGGAGCCATAGCTCATATAAAACTTTGTTTTATTTCTTATAAAACTTTGTTTTATTTCCTTCTTTCATTTTTTTCTATTCGGTAGCGAGTAGTGGATGTTAAGACTTTGGTTTTTATTTTAAGATCTTAGAAGCAATCAAAGTTTATGCTTGGAAGCCGTGAAGTTTAAAGGCTTAACGAAGCTTTAAAGCTAAAACCTTAAAGCCTTCATGGCTGAAGCCTTGAAGCCTTAAAGCTTGTAAAGCTAAAACCTTAAAGCCTTTAAAGCTTTCATGGCTAATAGCCTTGAAGCTTTAAAGTTTTTAAAGCTAAAACCTTAAAGCCTTAAAAGCCTTTAAGGCTTAGCCTTATACAACACTATTTTCAACAAGTGATTTTTTTGTATCATTTCGGTGAGATTTTTCTATTACAATGTCTTGTTAATATATTTTGTAACGAAAATAAACTTTAATCTTATTTGTAACATATGCGTGAGTGGACATCATGTAACATCAAAACTTACTGAAATATTTAAGATTGAATTTTTGGGAGCCCACAGAAATGAAAAGTGTCCACTGAAATGATAAATCGTCCACCGAAATGACTACACTGTGCACCGGAATGAAATTAGCCCACTGAAATGATACAGCCAAGGACATCATTTATTTTTTAGGAGGATTCCGTAGATTGTCTGAAACGAATCTAAATAAATTCCATAGAGATATCACTAGACTGTATTTGTGATATTTATTAAATATAAGATCAAACTATTATATTAGAGAAAAAAAGTTAATTTTTTTGCGGAACGAGTGTTGTGTTTTTACCCGACTGCGCGACGCAAAGGAGGATAATGTGTTTATCAGTCTATGTATGTATGTTTGTTTCTCTGTGGCGTTCTAGAGACTAAATGCATAGGCTGATTTTGATAATTCTTACGTCAATCGATTCGCCTTAACCTTGCGAGTGTCACTAGAAACATGACAGTAATCAAAATTCACCACGGCGACAACCAGACGCCATATTGTCAAAATGAAAAAAGAAAGTCGATGAACTATATCAAGTGGGGTGTCGTTGAATAGGTATTTTAAAATCATCTTTAGGTTCCTAATATCATTTTTCATTTAAAATAATAGTTTAGGATATATAACGATTTAAAGTTGTTTAACGAAACAATCGCTAATTTCTTAGTTATTTATTTTAAGTTATAAGTTTTTATTTCAAGTATAAACGATATGAAGGAAATTAAAAGGAGATTACAAAAAGATATACATGTCATATCATAACTAAAAAGTATAAAATAAAACAAATTATTAAAAAATAAAAAAAACCCGACTGCCACTGAAAATACCGAAATAAGTTTGATAGCAGGCGGTACCCATTTGCCAGTCATAAACCGAAAGAAAATTAATGGGTACCGGCTGCTATCAAACTTATTTCGGTCTTTTCAGTGGCAGTCGGGTTTTTTTATTTACTGGTAATAATAATAGTGTTTTGTATGTAAAACTTCAAAATGTACTAAATCAACTCTTATATGATATTTTCTGAAGTTTACGCGAATGTCACTCGTTGAAATAAAACCACTTTTTACGGATTCTATCGCGATATATTTGTTATTATTACTTTTTAACCCGACGTTTCGGCTGCTTTGCAGCAGCCATTTTCGCGGTGTGACTCACGATGGTAGTTGTCACATAGTTTGAAGTATAAGTTATCTCAAAATACCCGAATCATGGTGAATTATTGGTGTTCGTATTTACGCAGAATGAGCTCACTGTGTTGTTAAGTCTTGCTGGATTTTGCTGCTTACTGGGTTTGATTAAGTGGATGACTGGGTCCCAAGCTGGTGGTACGGTCCATCCATCCTCTCTATTAAAATTTGGGTGTTTTTTAATTTCAATAGCCTCGCGGATCATTCTAGGAATATATCTGTGTGACAACTACCATCGTGAGTCACACCGCGAAAATGGCTGCTGCAAAGCAGCCGAAACGTCGGGTTAAAAAGTAATAATAACAAATATATCGCGATAGAATCCGTAAAAAGTGGTTTTATTTCAATCAACTCTTATATTTTTACGACACAATGATTTAATAAGAAAAATTATAAAAATAATGTAAGTATGTTCAAAAGAGCTAAACACTTCATCTTAAACATAACAAAAAAAAATTTGATCACGTTATCGTAAATTATTGCAAACAGTTTGGCTATATAATCCGATTATGTACTTATGCGAAAAGAATGAAAATAGCGCAATCACTAGTCATTATTGCAACAGAATGAATGAATTCAATGAATCGATCCTGCTTCTTTGTTTCTAGCATATCTCTCCCTGTCTTTTCTAAGAAACTCTTCGCGTGTGACGTCATTGCTCTTAATTCTCTTTTTTCTTCTTCTTTCATATAACCTTCTTTTTTCTAACCTTTCCTTTCTGGTCTGTAGCTTAGGTCGCGGCATCCTAAAATCCAAATCATAATTTTTAAACATTGAACATCACATTATCGTTGAGAATACACATTGTCTAGAAGTAAGTACATCTATTATCCATTTTCTAACAAGATATTTTAAACTGTTTTTTTATTGTATTGTGATAAATAAAAGAAAAAAAAAACAAATATTAACACATCAAATTAATCCCAAATATCGAACCTACAATATCTAGAATTATCTCACCAAATTTTTATGATTCAATCTTAGACTCAAGGATCTCTAAAACTTATGATTTTATTATTTCTAAGTTAAATTTCATTTAAGTGGACTGTTGTCGGTATTACAGTCCACCGAATCCACTGAAATGATAACACCGAGGTGATAAAAATAATAAGTTTTACATTTAACTCCGATATTAGAATAAATATTAAAATGTCAACACAGCTGTAACAAAACATATCTTACGGCGAATTTAAAACACAATTTTGAAATAAATTGAATGAACCTAACACGACCTATAACGGCCACAGAAATGACACTATTTTTGTCCCCATATCACTGAAATGATATACTTACTTTTCGGCGGGAATCCACGATGATTTTGTGATGCGTTCGTGCGCTCCAACGAATGAAGGTGGCCTGATTCGAAGTAAGGAAAGGCACGGGGGGCGCAAAAACGCTATGTTGACGAAGTTACTCTACTAAAACTTACTGTCCACCAAAATGATAACTTTTTACAGGACAAAAGTAGACTGTTTAATACAATGTATAAGAAATAAGATAAACAAACAATATTAGTTTTTTCTATGGGTCATATTATAATTTATTCATACAAAATTCAATTTTAGTCCAAATGTTAAATACAACTGCAGGGCAAGATATTTTACGAGTGAAATTCGATTCAGGACAGGTCACCGAAATGATAAAATGACACTTTGTAATTATTTTTTTTTATGTAATAGAGGACATTACTCAACAATTTTTTTTGCCATGGTAGAGAAGTACCTATTATACTATGAAAAGTAATCAAAATCGTAAAACCAACACATTGCACTACCGTTCTCAGGCTTGCCGTGTATTTTTTTTGCTTTTGCTATTCACCCTAATAAACTTCAAATAATTCAAAATAAAGCGGTCAAATACTCCCTTAATACCCGTCCATACACTAATCTTAAAAAACTACACGATAAAATTGGTCTTCCCAGTCTTAATTCCTACATTTACAAATTATCCAAAACATTTTATTTATATGTATAATAACTAGCTGTGCCCGCGACTTCGTCCGCGTGGAATGTACTTAATCAGTTTTTTTTTTTAGCCTAAGTTACTCCTTATTACATAAGCTATCTGCCAGTGGAAGTCCCGTCCAAATCGGTCCAGCCGTTCCAGAGATTAGCCAAAACAAACAGACAGACAGACAGACAGACAGACAGACAAAAAATTTAAAAATATATATTTTGGTATGTGTACCGTATATACATTCATATGCATGTAGTAGAAAGCGGTTATTTTAATATTACAAACAGACACTCCAATTTTATTTATTTGTATAGATAACCCTAGGTCTAAAAACAAACTAATTAACACTATCTGCAGAACACGTAAACGTAATTTATCGTATATCGATAAATACAAACGTTACAAATTACCACATCACTTTTTCTTAGCTGAGCAATAGATATGTTGTTGTTTATTTGCGCATGGGCGCTTGTTGCCGCCCGGAGACGCACGTAGGATACTCGCCCGTATTCCATTATATTTATGGCATGGTATGGCGAGCGCGCGGCTGGCCGAGACGGCGCGCTCGACCGCACGGACACCGCTGCAACTTTGTAAGTTCTATTGCTTATTAACTACCCCCTACGTTGGTAAATATAACTTTTTCCATAATTACTTTATAAATTGTAGTGCCAAAACTAAGCTTACAGTGAATTGAATCTATGTTATGTACAAAGTGTGTACCTTTGGTACATATAATATAATATAATAGTAGTTACGTATCAGTTTTATCTATATTCTGCAGAAAAATGTTTTCAAAAGGACTTTGTAACCTGTAAAACGTATGTATATAACTTATTACTATAAATTAATAGGATGTTAATCCACACTATTACTTTGTATTCCTAAGTTCTGTCAATAAAGATATTTTAAAAACAAACAAACTCACATAACATCGAAAACCATCGAAAAGTCATTGGTGTGTGCCATGGTAAACCTGGGATCGAACCCGAGACCTCGTCACAGCAGTCCATTACCCATACCACTAGGCTACCGCAGATAGCAATATAAACAGTCATACGTAATAACAAATCTATACTTAATTAAATGGGGACACGTACACAGTACAGACATTGGGTAAACTAAATTAAAAGTGCACTGTAGTAATTTTTGTGCAAGTGTAATAGACTATATTTTTTCTGTGACCATAATAATATGGTTTAAGCGTTTTTATAATTTTAAAGCAGCTATGCTAGCTTTTTGGAAAAGGCAAACACCAAAGGTGGGAATCGAACTAACGACCTACGCTCTGCCTCTACGACTAGCTACGACGTTGACCATTGCTGGCACATTATTTTATTTGTAAAACTGCCTTTAAGTAAATATCACCAGGGTGTTAACTGATAATCCTGATAGGATTAATAAAGTGTGAACCGTCGTGCCAATCACATAATGTCGAATTTAACACTCACACTGAGACATTGTAATCGAAATAAATAACCTACGCGTCATCAAAATATTCAATATTTTTTATTGAATTCTTTATATAAGCGGGCCAGAATATAAACCTACAATTACCTGAAAATACTACCAAGTCTAGGTACCTACCTACTATTTAAAATATTAGAACAAAATACACCTTTACGGTCTAAAATATTATACAGGAAAACGTATAGAACGAAGGCTTGATTTTTTCAAGTGCGTTCATAATCCGAACGTGCGAGGTCTCGTGCGCGGGAAGCCGGAGCCACGCGACCGCACAAATCCAATTAGATTTCAAAACGTGAACGAATAGAACAAAAGAATTATTCATATGCGCAGTTTGTTAGTGAGAGATTTCAGAACGAAAAGGGATTCGGCGGGCTTAGGATGTTTGAAAAAAAAAAGGTACTTTTATTCGCTTGACTTTTACAGAGGTATTAGGTTACATAAGATATATTTGTATTTACATAACATAACATAACATAAACTCACGCCTGTATTCCCCGAAGGAGTAGGCAGAGGTGCTAGCACCCACATTTCGCCAGTTTATGTTTAGGTCCCAATGCGAGCCTATTGCCATTAACCGGGCACTTATAAACCTGCGATAAATATACACATAACTTCGAAAAACATCGAAAAGTCAGTGGTGTGTGCCATGGTAAACCTGGGATCGAACCCGACACCTCGTCTCAGCAGTCCATTACCCATACCACTAGGCTACCGCAGCTTTTTCGCAGACGTTTCTTGGATGTATTTTGAAAATAGCACTGTGGTGGATGATCTCAAATTCATCAAGCATAGATTATTATAAAACAATCCGCGCGCGCCAGGACCTTTTATATTTCGCGATTTAGGTCCAAGATATGTAAATCGACCTATATTTACCTAAAGGTAGGTAGAGGTTTACCGGTATTTTGCCAATTTTGATTTTCGGTCCCATGTAGGTAATAGGTGCCAGGCCTAGAATCGAGTTCTACAAAAGCTAAAAGACTGTGGTGTCACATTCAGCGCAAAAAAAGCCATTAAATAATATACTTTAAAGCGATCTTGTTAAAGTTCAAAATTATATGACTTTTTGCACAGTGAATGAAAAAGTGTAATGTAACTTTTTTCATTCTATTTTGGACTTTAAAGGTATAGAAATAAAGTCTAAAATTGAATATCATTTTTTAAGGTGACTGTGGCACCACAGTGGTTTACTTTTAGTAGTATTGAGGGCGTGGCGCTCGATTTTACTAAAACTAAACCATTGTGGTGCCACAGTCAGTTTTGCGCTGACTTTATCTTTATACGCCTAAAGTCCAAAATGAAATAAAAACAGTTTCGTTACACTTTTTCAATTACTTTACAAAAAGTAATTTAATTTTGAACTGTAATAGCATCGCTTTAAAGTCTATTATTTCATACTGTATTTTGCTGCGGCGGTGGCACCACACCACAATTATTTGGCTTTAGCAGAATTGAGACCCTGGTACTTTGACATGAACTGTGAGCTTACTGTAAGTAGGTATATTTTGTTTGGCTAGACAAGTAGACGGACAACGCACTTCGAAGCGATTCTAGAAACTGAGACATCTTATCAGAAATAGGAAATTGTTCTTAAATTATGTACAAACAGTTTTAAGTTACCAAAAGAGTGCCTTCATCAAACGCGAGACGTAAAATTATGTAAAACCTTGTGTTGCGAGTTATGCCATCGTTCGTTAAGTCAATTAAAGTCAAATTTCATGAATATTCTAATAGGAACCCGTCTGCGACTTTTAAACTGAAACTTTTAGTCAAGTTTTTAATCAGTTCGTAGCCAGGTAAGTTTTTAAAACTAAAATTTGTTGGTAAAATAGTGTATAAAATGTAGAAGAAATCTAGGTACTTTTATGGTCTTCAATGTAGTACTTAGTAATGCTTTGCTAAATCGCCACGTAGTGCATAGTATAAAGTAAAATACTAACAAAAAAATACCAACTTAAGTAGAATGATCAATAAATAAATGAGAAAAAAGAATAATAATTTATTAGTGTGTCTAGCACCTTCATAATCTCGCCTGAAACAATCACCTCCACACTCTCCAGGTAAGTAGGTATACCTAAAAAAACACTGTTGAAAAATAACATAACATAAACTCACGCCTGTATTCCCCGAAGGGGTAGTCAGAAGTGCTAGCACCCACAGCCTGTTACCATTAACCGGGCCTTTAAAAAACCTGCGATAAATACACACATAACTTCGAAGAGCATCGAATAGTCATAGGTGTGTGCCATGGTAAACCTGGGATCGAACCCGAGACGTCGTCTCAGCAGTCCATTACCCATAGCACTAGGCTACCTAAATCTTAATTTCTTAATATAAATGCCGCTTCAAACTAAATAATAAACTTTTGATGTGACCCGAATATGACTTTAGAGACACCTTTATGCTACAGTTCAAAGACCAACACAGTTAATCATATTACTAGTACAATCAATATAATTAGAATGCTTCTAACCGCACAAAGTCACACAATGGACATCTAAAAGTTAAAAGGCTAGTGTTTTAACGTGTTATACTTACTACGTTGTAATGTCTAGTCTGCGTAGTCTAACTGAATTAAATCTGCGCTCTTTCAGCACTGCCCCGCCCAAGAATGCAAGCCGACTAGCTAACAACCGCCCTCAATGTACAGTGTGTACCGCACTTTCAGCGAGTGCGCTCGTCTCCTCGCCAACAAATTGACATTAAAATTTGTAATACCTACGTAGAATACAGTGTTTTGATTTCTAAACGGAAAATATTATTTAAAAAGTTAATGTCAGGTGTCTCGAATTTGAATATCGAACACTCAGTGTTACTAATTAAGTGCTTTAAGATTAGATTTTCCCGCGTTTTCCATAAGTGACTATTGAAATATTATTTTGAAAATATTTATTTTCTTGCTGGACTGCGAATAGCTTCGCTTGTTTTTTTTAAACGTTTGAGAAGTTTTTTTTTCAAGTTGTTTATGAATTAAGTCCTATTAAATAAAATAAATATTTTGTGTTAAAATAGAAGTTATTAATTTAAGAACAGTGCAACAAGTGACCGACACTACGACGCTAGACATGATTTTATATGACGTAAGTAATGATCACATTTAGTTTATTTATTAATTTGATATTAAGGTCAGGTTTTTATTACTAATAATAGATTTACCTACTATTTTATTGATTAACTTTTTCAGGACAGTTTTTCTCTAGTAATGTTTGAGTAGAGTAGGTTCATGATTTCAATTTCGTTAAGTCGCTGTCGTAAAAGTCAACGCTAGCCAAATCAAGAGTAAGGAGAGCAGACCCCTTCAAAGTAAAGACATTTTGACAGACAGCGACAAAGTTGAATTAGTTTTTATATAATATGTCCCTAAAAGAATCCTGTCCTTCAAAGAATCACGAATCAAAGATACAATTTTATTTATTCAGTTTAGGCACTTAAAGAACACATATGAACGTCAAAATTGTACAAATTAGTGTCAGAAATGTCAAAAGTAATTAAAATAAATAATTTGAAAATGTCGGAAAAAATGAAATGCTCAAGTGAGACTTGTACTCACGACCTTTCCCTTACAGGGGTAATGCTCTTCTATCTAACTGAGCTATTTATATTTTCGAACTTAAAAAGTTAGCTTAGTAAATGCTATAAAAAAATCATTCAAATTTGAAAATGATTAGTAAGATCCATAGTAAACATAGCCAATAGCTTGTGCTAATAGGATCTAGAATGCGAATATATATGTATTTATAGTTGCTTTTTTCTGTAAACACATCAGTACCTACATTATTATTATAAGCGGTGTTGCATTTATACCTCTGATATAATGTGTGTGTTTTCAACAATGCATTTGTTGGAAAATATAAGCGTTGTTATGTAATAGTTAATAAGTAGTGTTGGCAAAATTGCAACGCCGGCTTATAAAAGCAATGGAGCTCAAGCGGAGCGCCCCTCTTTTACTCAAACCGTCGCGTCGTCCGAACTAGAAGTGTTTATTTTCAATATACCGTCTGATTATTATATTCTAACAGTATTTCATTCCCTAAGTATTAGTTCCCTTAACAGTAGAGACGCCTGTGGGAATTGTATAATGCGGTCCCTCTGCCATCGGAGTATCATAACACTAGAAAGTTATTGTTAGAATGTGTCTTAAAACCATCGACTACGCATTATTGAGTATTCGGTGTTGTTTGGTATTTCTTATTTCTGATTCTTTATTGCACACATACAGTATAGAGATAATTTATAACATAACTAGCTTTAGCCCGCAGCTCCGCCCGCGTGGATGTCGGTTCTGGACCATTATTCGAATTTTTCTCACCGTAAAAGCCATCCTTGAACTTCAACGAACATTAAAAAAAAAGGATTGGCCAAGGCATTGTTGAGCTATGCGCTTACCAACACATTTAGCGATTAATTTTTTATATTATATAGATAGATATAACAAGAAATGTATGTACAAAGGCGAGCTTAACTCAATATGAGTTCTCTCCCAGCAAACCTTTGAGTTGCAGAGAAGTAAATGTTCCTATTTCCATACTCTATTCCTCAACCACGGACCATGGAACGAATTGGATTCCACGAAGATCTTTGAACTGTTTTTTCGAGCGGAAATGCCCTCAGATACATCCTTGCCGCACTCCACTTGACTAGGCCCGTTATTCGCATTGCACCGAATCCTAGAACTGAAATGCCACACGCCTTATCTTATAGAAACTAGAAAGGGAGGCTCATGTCAACCCTAATGGCCAGTATGTACAGTTAATAACTGACGGAAGAAGCTCTGAAACTGGCTGTTTTGTCGAGATTTGGAGTTCTAGAGGCAGTAGCTACCGTAAAAGCCAAGATTAAAGTACGAAGTGCAAGCTTTGTTAATAAGCCTCTGTGGCGTGACGGTAGTGCACGCGACTGCCACGCAGGAGGCGCGGGTTCGATTCCCGCTCAGTGCAAATATTTGTATGCATGAATATGGCTATTTGCATTGGTCTGGGTGTTTCTATGTATAATATGTATGTATTTACAAAAAAAATACTATATAAGTATGTTTATCCGCATTCTAGATTTCATTACACAAGCTATAAAAGCTTACCATGGGTCTAGATGGCGTTGTGTAGAATGTTGTGGAATATTTTATTAAAGAAAAATATTCTTTATTATTTTATATTAAAGAATATTAATCCAACTGAAGTTAACGCATTGGATGTTAGAGGGCAGTCGGTTCACAGAAAACATCATAGTTGGACTATTTTTATACCACTTAGGTGGCAGATGAGGGATATGTCGAAGACAACCTCACTTTCGGCCTAACACGAAGACCTACAGACGGTGTTTTAGTCGGTTGGAGTCTGACAGAACCTCCCTCTCCGGCTCCAGCGGGGCAGGTATCCGAGGGGTAATCCGCCCGTAAAAAAGGGTGTCATACTCTCGCTGCAGACTGTGTAGGAATTTACTATTTTCCTTCTCGAAGAACCTGCTGTGCGAGAAAGCCAATCTCACCTCCGGCAACCAAAGACCCAAGACGGCACACGTTTTAGTCAGTTCGAGTCCGAAATAACCACTTCCACTGGTCCCGTGGGGGTGGTATCCGTGGGTATTTTTCGCACGATAAAAAAAAAAGAAAAAAATACTGCAATTACTTGGATAACAGTACCTAAGACTGAAAGTCGACCCTATCTGAGTAAAGGCTCGGAGAATGGTGATGATGAACGCTCGAAACCCATTATTAAATGCCAATTAAATTCATCGATCGTAGAATATTGAGTAGCCTATTAACTACCTATATGTTTATACATTCGAACGATGTCTGTACCACGTCATTACTATGCAATCCGCTCCCCCGAGATTAGCAGACCGCATGAGTGGGCAGCGGTATAATTAACACGATAGTTAAACAGATTAGGGGGCGCAAGTTAGTGTAAGGTCTCCTATACCTACCTATTTGTTTTAATATACATACCTAAATTGAAAAAGCAATTGTGATGAGATTTTAAAAGACTGATCTCCTTTTTACTGTGTATTTTTTGATGCAATAAACTTTAAACTTGAAATCTTTTCATACTTCCATACTAATATTATAAATGCGAAAGTAACTCTGTCTGTCTAACTGTAAGTTACGCTTTCACGTCTAAACCACTGAACGGGTTTTGATGAAATTTGGTATAGGGGTAGATTAGACCTTAGACATTTCGTTTCTCATGAAAGGACAATGCTATGTTTGGTCGCGATAACCGACATTCACGCGGTCGGAGCCGCGAGCAAAAGCTAGTTATTATTATATATATGGTGACGACCTGTAGCCGTAGACCGTAGAGGGTTAGACTGCTATAGTGGCAATATTTGCATCTTTAAATCATATTGACAGCCTCTGTTGCGTAAAGGTAGTGAACGCGTCTGCTACGCAAGAGGCGCTGGTTCGATCCCGGCTCAGTGCAATTATTTGTATGCATGAATATGGCTATTTGCATTGGTCTGGGTGTTTCTATGTATTATATGTATGTATTTACAAAAAAAAGTATTTAAGTATGTTTGCATTCTAGATTCCTTAACACAAACTAGTTAAGCTATGCTTACCATAGGACTAGATAGCGTAGTGTAGAATGTTGTGAAATATTTTAAAATATGAAATATATCCTACTTAACCTATCATACGATTAGTTATTTATATTATAAACTAGCCAGACCACCCTAGCTTCACCTGTGGTATGCTTCAAATATGAGTGGGTGTCACCCCATTAAGCCATAGGTATATGCTTGCAGTTTATAAATTTGCAGTTTATAATGTATAAAAATCTACCGGATTTGTTGATATTTATTATTACCGCTCCGCTCCCTCAAAAGACAGAGCATTCAACACAAAGATTTCTTTAAATTCGTAGGTACCAGTAGTTCCTGAGATTATCGCGTTCAATCAAACAAACAACACAGCATAGTTAATATATTTAAACCTCAGAGTCCACTATACCTTCTCTTCCTTTAGTTAGGAATAAAAAACTTTCATGGGAGCCGACATCTGATCGCCAGAGTAGGCCCTCGATTCTACTAAAGCTATTTATTGTGGTGCCGTAGTCAGTGCAAAAAATTACATTAGATACACCGCGATAGTTTATAAATAAAATTACATTAAATTTTAGACTTTATTTCTATACAGCTAAAGTCCAAAATGAAATGACAACAGTTTCGTTACACTTTTTCAATTACTCTGCGAAAAATCATTTAATTTTGAATTTGAAGCGCATCATTTTAAAGACTATTATTTAATGCCGTTTTTGGCAGTAGCGGTTGCACCAAAAAGGTTTGGATTTAGTAGAATCGAGGGCCTGGTATGATTCTGAAGCCGGTCGCATACGACAACTGCAGCACATACATCTATAATATAAAAAATAATCCATAAATGTGTTGGTAAGCGCATAACTTAACATGTTCGTTGAAGTTCATGGATGGTTTTTACGGCGGGAAAAAATCGAATAATTGCCGGGAACCGACATCCACGCGGGTGGAGCCGCGGGCAAAAGCTAGTTACATTGTATATACGAGTATGTGGATAAGGGGAACATTGAAAAGCCACAATTATCTGCTGCGTGCGTCTGCAGTTACTGTCGTATGCGGTCACCATCGGAATCATATCTTCACCTGTCAATGAGCAGGAGTACTGGCTTGTATATGAGGTTACCCATACACCCAATTAAAAAAAATGACGTTATGTTTATTTCACGAAATATTTCTGACACTTTTTTCAATTACAATTAAACGTCATTGTATATTACCGTGGCATATTAACGTGAATCATAACGCGATAATCCGCCACCGAAATTGAAAATTGAATTGCTTGTATTCTGAGTGGGGACGCAGCTGGTTTTCGTGCTACAATTTATAGGAGAATGGGTATCATTACAAAGATTTATATTACATAAAACTGTCGCTGAGTCGGCCATCTTTCTTTAGATATAACTGGCTTCTTTCCGTGTTCTCACCTGTGATTTTAAATGAATTATGCTTAGAAAATATAGCTAACTAGCTTTTGCCCGCGGCTCCGCCCGCGTGGATGTCAGTTATCGCGACCAAACATAACCTATGTCCTTTCTCAAGGTCTAATCCACCCTTATACCAAATTTCATCAAAATCGGTTCAGTGGTTTAGGCGCGAAAGCGTAACATACAGACAGACAGACAGAGTTACTTTCACATTTATAATATTAGTATGGATAACTTATAGCTATATTTTTTTAAGTAGCAATGTGTGCAATTCTTGTGATAATAATTTTAATACTTCATCAGCCCCTATTTTTTTTTTCGTCCTGAAATCCCCTCGGATGCCTCCCCCGCCGGAGCCGGAAAGGGCGGTTATATTAGACTCGAACCGACTGAAACCACACGCCGACTGAGGGTCGTAGTGCTAGACCGGAGCGAGGTGGGGTTGTCTTCGACATATCCCTCGCACCCCGGCTGACCCAGGGCCCCCCCTTACGGTCTGGCCCTCCTCGGGATATCATCAGCCTCCCTAGACCGTCCTTGGCCAGTGTGTTATACAATAGAATGATGAATATATTATAGGAGTAAGGGATTGACGCGTATTTAATTTTTATGTTGTACATTGATAACTGATGTTGCATTATGTAAGTGTTACATACATTCATCAATCTATTCTACAAGTGTCAAATTAATTGGCCAAAAAATGATTTATTTGGGGGGGGGGGGGGGGGGGCGGTCCTAATTTCTTATCATCCAGTGGTAGCGTGCTGTCAACTGATTGACTGAATATATTATTTATAAAACATACCATACACTATCATTACAGATTTTTATCCAATATCATAAAAAATAATACTCACCATAACAGAGTCGTTCAACTTTTATATCATATCTTCACTACCATTCATAAGAAGTGTAAATTCCTACAACGTGGGTGTTTTATCCTGTTTTCCTGTAAATGTCTGTAATATAGAATACTTACTACTCGCTCTCCGTGTAAATATGACATTTAGACTGTCTTTCTATGTATGTATAGTGCGTACAACAGTGCTTATACTATGACCTAGGTTTAGGTTACCTAAGTCATGAGTGACAGCGATTTCATAGTTCTAGTCTAGTCTCAGAAGGGATGGACCTGTGAGTTGAATGTGGAGCTACTCCAAAGATAATGGACCATCTGTTTAATGTTGCTAAATGTACTAAGGCTAAGAAGCCGAAAGAGTGTCTGGGCATGTGTTGCTCCAGGCGATGGTGAACCCTCCCCAGCCATAGTAAACCTCTGGAGAGCGCGAAGCTCGCCGCCAACCCCTTTCGTCCCGCTGTCAGAGAATCTGCCCCACGGACGTGACCTTCCCGGATCAGGTGGAAGTCCCTGAACAGACTTCGTTTACAGGTCGGTCGAAACAAGGAGAATCGGTCTAGGTGGGGTTTCTCAGAGGACATAATTTGAGGGCCCGAGGCACCATCGTCACGATAGAAGAAGACTGGTCTAGTCTAGTCTAAGGGGATCGTGGGAGTCCCCAACACTCCCCCTACCGGGTGCGACTTTGGGGCTCTGTGGCTCCCCTCCCTAAGACAGACTGTCAGACCGATAGGGATGGTCATGGATCAGCTGGGGTGTGAGGGATGTGTCGAAGATAACCTGACCTTCGGCATAACACAATGACCCACGCACGGCGTGTATTTTAATCGGTTTGAGTCCGACATAACCTGCCCCTCCGGCTCCGGTGGGAGTGGTATCCGCGGGGATTTTTAACATTATAATAAAAAGTTTAAGCAATATGTACGAAGTCAGTCTTAGAATCTGTTACCATTTTTAATACATTGAGAACCCTTCATGCTTCAGAGGAATACCTACGTTAATGTCGGCGCCGTAAGTCTCGGTTGCTATAAAAACGTCTATGGCAGTCGTTACGGGTTGTTGGAGTGCTAAAAAAATTGGTCTAACAGCAATGCTTCGATATCGCCTTTGGGTTGTGGAGATCTGGTGGTAGTCACTTCATCCAAAATTGTAGACCAGACGCTCTTAGTTTCTTGGTCATTGAAGCTTTATCTTCGCTTGTCCCTGTTAGAAAGAGAGTTGGTATGTACATAAGCCACGGTTACCGCTTACCTACACGTTTTTAAAGAATACTAGCTGACTCGGCGAACTTCGTACCGCCTATTTACCCTCTATGTACTATGTTAGGCATGTATCATATATATGAACATTCTTCTTGATTTACTCTATCTATTAAAAGAAACCGCATCAAAATCTGTAGCGTAGTTTTGAAGATATAAGCACAACAAGAAGAACAGACGCGGAAAACGTCTTTGCTTTATAATATGTAGTGATAGTGATAGCGATGATTAGCAACCGGAATCACTAAAATTCCCTCTAATCTATAAATACGTAGACATTACATACCTTTTATTCCTGTCCCTAAGGTTGTCTGGAAGAAATCACTTTTAGTGATAAGGCCGCCCATTGTGCATTTAACTGTAACTATCTAATATATAAAATTCTCGTGTCACAGTTTTCGTTGCCATACTCCTCCGAAACGGCTTGACCGATTCTCATGAAATTTTGTGAACATATTGAGTAGGTCTGAGAATCAGCCAACATCTATTTTTCATCCCCCTAAATGGTGCAGCGGGAACGGGATCTAAAAAATTGGCGGTACGAAGTTCGCCGGGACAGCTAGTAACTATGTATAATTAACATTAATAATAATGGTATGCAATAAAGAATTATCTATCTATCTATCGGATCACCTTCAGCCAAGCTAAATAGGCATGAATTCACGTCATGTTCAATGCTATTAAGACTTAAATTCCAGTTATGAAAATATAAAAAAGTGTTCTATTTTTGAATTAATCACATTGTCGACCCTACACGTTATTCCACAGATTAAAAATAACCTTACCCTCACATTTACCAGCTAACAGGATTAATACAGAAATGGAAAGGTGAGGTGTACGTTACGTCATTATTCAGTAGACTGCACAAAGGGGCGAAGGGATAATGTGGAATGTGCCTAAGCGCTCGTGGAACTCTATACCTAACATTCAGTGATGTTACTAAACGATTTTCGATGTTATGTAACTCTAATATAACATCTGGTAGCTTGGTGGTTGAGAAGTCGGCTTTACGATCGCAGGTTCGAATCCTGGTCATCACCCTACTATGTGAACCCTCTCTTAACATAAGTAATTTAGCATAGGTTAGGGGTATCCGAGGGGATTTCCACACGAAAAAAAAAGGGGGGAATATTAGTAATTTCGGTTTCTAAGGGAGAAGTGGTATAGCCAGACCTTCGATGAGATCATGTCAACTTGTTATTTTCTAGAAGCTTCTGTGGAACTTTTCACCTTTACTAAAAACAAACTCACTTGACTGTCAATTGCCCTGTCTGTCAAAAAATATTAATATTCCACTTTCCACAACATTCTACACAGTGCTATCTAGACCCATGGTAAGCTTTTATAGCTTGTGTTATGGAATCTAGAATGCGGATAAACATACTTATATACCTTTTTTTTGTAAATACATACATATTATACATAGGAACACCCAGACCAATGCAAATAGCCATATTCATGCATACAAATATTTGCACTGAGCGGGAATCGAACCCGCGCCGCCTGCGTGGCAGTCGCGTGCACTACCGCCACGCCACAGAGGCTTAACGACTTAATTTAACTGTCAAAAACATTCGATGTCATTCGAATTAATTTGAAAAAGCGCGGCTAACTAACATAATGACATTCGAAATTCGAAATACGAACCAATATTTGACATCGTTACCGAACTTATTTAAAATCGCAAGAGATTAGACTAAATTGTTTATTAATATCGGATAAGAGATACGAGGATTTTGTGTAAAATATAAATGATAACAGCCAACCACATCGCTGACAGTCGTAACTTGCACTGCGGGTGAAACCGAAGGACGGGCCAGTGAGTAAGTGAATTTAACTCTATTGCCATGGAGAAGGGTGTAATTTATATTGGGTACGCGAGATGAGGTGTGAGGCAGGCTTCAGGGTAGGACGGCGCGCGCAGCATCAAGCACCGTAGGGATGGTAGCTGTTTGTCGATAAGTCTTATACTCTTTCCAAAATATTCGGTAGAATAAACTTTTCAGCAGGTTCCTTCTACGCAAAAATGTTTCATCTTAGACCACATCAGCCATCACTTAACATCAGCTGTGTTAAGGTCTCCTGAGCTCCTATAATTAAAAAAAAGTTAAGTACCGCATACTTAACTTTTTTTTTTTTTACTTTTTCTTGATCCAATTTTGCTAGTAATTCTGGCTAGTGTTTTCAGAAAAAAATATATATAAAAAGTCTTATAAAGATAGGTTTTAAGAGTAATCTAAATTATTCAAACTTATGTTTTAAGTTTATTAAATATGTTTCATAAGTCGTTTCTGATTTTAAACACTTGATATTAAAACAAGTAAGACAGCTTAAATATTACCTAGGTAGGAATTTTTACAGCATTAAGTATGTTAACTATACAAATCGAATACATAGGGAAAAAGAATCAATGTTTAAAAATGATTGTAACATCATTCATTGATTCCGATAGTTCGTAAGAAAATCGGTAGATGACGCCACGTCGCCTTAAAGACGTATAAGATGGGAAATTTGAATCATATCGGGCGTGTCTCGGTAGCCGAATTGGTCAGGCATTCCCCCTGTAAGGGAAAGACTGCGGGTTCGAGTCCCGCCCGAGAAGATTCTTTTTCCTATGTATTCGATTACCTAGGTACTTTAAAAAAACTTTATTTGAAAGAAAATGTTAAATATCGACAGATTGCATGCAACCTATACATCACTAAACTACCTAGTTTTCTCTCCAACGGCCATGGACGCGTACATACGGCCGCTCAGCGGCTGAAACTAACATTTTAAAAGTAATAAATATAAATCAAAACATTAATAAAAACCTCAGTAATATGTAACTAGTGATACAGTGCTTCGCAATGGGTGTGGATAGCTTACCAGTATCGCAGAGGCCGAATGTAAGTATACCTTTGCTATTCTGCGGTGTTATGGACGGGCGGACCGCCGAAATGTGCTTTTTATTACTTATTTTGAAATTCCTACGGTCTCTAAATTTTAAATTAGGAATCCTTTTTATTTTTAATACGCCTTTTCTTTTAAAAAGATGATTACTGGTGAATTTATCTTGTATTTTTCTGCCAATTTTATTAGAGAACGTAAATCATAGAATTATCACTGTTTAATTACATAAAAATCATTACATCATTATTATTTGGTGTCATTATCACACTCTGAGCTGTCAATTTTTAAAATACAACATCATTTTATTGTCATCCCGAATGTCATACATCCAAAACTGATAAGGCATTCATAAGTTATGGTGGTAAAAAGCAACTCACATACGGACACGATCCCTATAAAATATCACACTCTAATTTTTCAGTTTCTCTTATTATTCTCTTACATATTTACCAGTTTTCTAAATATATATTGATGTAATATAAACCTCCTTTTTTGTAAGTCAGAGAAGTACATGCTTAGCGTTTTAACGTCATCAATTGAGTTAAATTAGGTTAGCATTACGTGGTCTTAATTGTAGGGCCATAAACACTTCACATACCACGACATAATTTAGTTTTATTATTACTTCATATTAACTTTTGGCCCGGCATGGATTTCGGACTGCATCGTTAGCACAATGGTATACGAGTTATTAATGGGCTTAAGACTATGAGTTCGATTCCATCGTATGCTACATAACACTAGACCTAAACTTAGCTTATTGGACCTTCGAAATGGACCTCATAGCGATTTCCCAGTATCGGCTTAAACTTGGACTTTGGAGTCCCGGGTTCGCTTATTGTTTTAGATGGATATGTGGGCCTCACTGGAGGTGACCTAACAGGGGTCAGCCAGCGCCATAATCTCGTCTGTTGTTCAGCAGGTGTACTTACCTGCAGGTGAGGTTGGCTTGAACCTCAAGAATGTTGGTAGGGTTCTCTAATCTTAATAAATTCCTAAAATGAGGATGAATATACTATTCTACATTTATATTATTAGTTTACTATATCGAGGCTTTTTTTTTCGTGTGGAAATCCCCTCGGATATCCTTCCCCGCCAGAGCCGGAATGTTATGTCGGACTCGAACCGACTAAAACTGCACGCCGACTGAGGGTCGTGGTGCTAGACCGGAGGTGAGGCTATCTTCGACATAGCCTTCTTACCCCGGCTGACCCAGGGCAATCCCAAGTCAGAGAGCATCTGGAATGGTGGCCTGTATCTTCTGGATATTCTGTTCTGTGCTTCTGGGCAGCACCTCAGTGTTGTATCTACCGGAGCTGCAGTCAATAAACGGACTAAATATGAATATAAAAGAAACACACAAAGCTATGCAAAAAGACATACCAATACATACAATTAATTTCACTCTACGAGAATCGAAACTGCGACCACTGGCGGTGATACTCACACTCCTGTATTCCCCTCTTCATGGATATCTATTATTTCTAGATATACAAAAGAAAGTCGTGTTAGTTACACTCCTTATAATTGAAGAACGGCTGTACCGATTTGGCGGAAAATTGGTGGGGATGTAGCTTAGAACCAGGAGACGGACATAGGATACTTTTCATCCCGTTCGACCTTTATTTTATCACAGGAATAGGTTCCTGTGGGACACGGTCACTGGATCAATATTTCTGTGACGCTGATACATTTGCACGAAGTACCAGGCTCATAGAAACTTTAAGAAACTTTATCTGGGTCGCAGGAACAGAAGCAATGTGTTCTATACCTTTCTAATCTGAACTTAACGCGCACGAAGTTACGGGCAAAAGCTAGTTAGCAATAAAATATGGTGTACTGCTGTCATCTTTTTGCCGGAGCGCCCGCACGCCAGCTTGACCCTTTCGACTCGGCGCAAAGACGTGCGTTGAGGCTCGTCGACAGTCCCATACTCGCAGGCGATGTGGAACCTCTCAGCCTCTGGAGGGACTTTGCCTCACTGTGTGTTTTCTACCGCCTATATAATGGTTTGTGCTCAGATGAATTATTTGATATGATGCCTACAGCTACATTCTATCATCGCACCGCTCGCCATAGACAGGGAATTCATCCCCACACATTGCATCCGAATACGGTGCGCACCGTGCTTCATCCCTTCGTGCATCAAGGAACTTCATCCCACGTACGCTCAAGCTGTGGAATGAACTCCCTGCCATGGTTTTCAATACGATATGGGGTTCTTCAAGAGGGGCATTAGAAGGTTTCTTCAGGGTAGGCAGCAGACGTCCATAGGCCGGGGTAGCCACTTTCCATCAGGTGGGCCGTGTGCTTGTCTGCCACCAAAGTGGTATAAAAAATATATATATCGATCTAACATAGGCTCCGATAATATCTCATTAATATATATTATAATTAATCCTACCTACCTACTTCCTATAATCCGACAAGCCTCTAATTTTGGACGGATTAGTCGCCTATTAATCACGTAATGTAGCTTGTGTATCAATTCCGTATCATAACACCATAACACTGTAACATATCGTTGAGTTTATCTTATCGCTATATATTATGAAATGTTTACCTTGTTCTCACAACACAATTATAATACTAGGAATAAAAATAAACTTGCAGTGCTAAAACTCAGGCTTTTTAAGATTGGTAATTCGTTTGTAGGCAATTGAATATAAATCCATCCATACTAATATTATAAATGCGAAAGTAACTCTGTCTGTCTGTATTCTCGCCTAAACCACTGCACGGATTTTAATGAAATTTGGTATAGGGGTAGACTAGACCATGAGAAAGGACATAGGCTATGTTTGGTCGCGATAACCGACATCCACGCGGGCGGAGCCGCGGGCAAAAGCTGGTATTTAATAAAGTTCCTCAGGATCTGATTGACATGCCACTTGAACGCGTGAAGTCCCGAACTATTATAAACTATCCGACCTGTCTGATATTTACACATTATAAAATATAAACGGCAAAATATCGAGTTCAATAAACCTCTACTCACCTACCCGTCCGTACTTCAGACGACGCGACGGTGGCGGTCGGGTAGTAACTATTCATAAAAGAACAGTAACTGTTATTTACAATCGAGGTAATCACTTAGAGAACGTTTAGCAAATTGCAAGTATTAGATTGATACTTCTGGGAACTGCTAATTGTATTGCGAGGAATATGGCGGGTACAGTTAACGACAGAAGTGTCTTAACAAACTCTAATCAAAATTGAAAGCATTGGTAGCTTAGTGGTTAAGGTCCCGGGTTCGATCCTTACCGTTACACTACCAACGTGAGCATTATTCTAGCACAAGCAATTTAGCTTAGTTGGAGGGGTGAGCGGGAATATTAGTAATTCAATTGCTAATAATCTTTGTAAAAAAAATGATTATCTTGACTTGTGTATGGGGTGCCACTAAGACCTTTGTCCAATCCAACCTCACCTGTAAGCTGGTGCTGCTGCATATTGTCGGATTAGGCTCTGGCACAGGCTTTCCTCTCTCGAGGATGGGAGGTCATATGATGGTAGCCGTTTCCAAACAAATTGTATAAGCGAAACCAAAATCAGGAGAAAAAGTAAGCATACGCCGAAATTCAAATTGTTAGCTTCCGATGCAATCAGTAACAACGCCAATATTATGATGACGACCTTTTTTTTATCGTGCGAAAAATCTCCACGTAGCCCGAGGAGGTGTTTATGTCGGACTCGAACCAACTAAAACACACGCCGTCAGACCCAGGACCATCTCTTTCGAGATGGCCCTTTTCGGGTTGTGGGGACCTTTGTATCCCCATCTAGCCCCGGGTACGGGGAGGCGCACTTTGGCGGCTCCACCGGTCACCCCCAGGCCAGCGCTCATGGAGGACGGAGGTCGTTCTGCAACCTCCGACGTCCGGTTTGCCCTCGCTCTTCGCGGGTTTGAGTTGGCTTTTTCTGGATCTGACACAGGTACTTCCCGAAACACCCGTGTCCGTGATAACGACCTTCACCATTTCATTAAAAAAAGAAAACATTCTGAGGGTTATAAAACTTTATTTAAATATATTATTTCTAATCATCTTTGTCATTAACTGTACATACAAAAACTAATCGGAGTAGATTGCGTATCTTTCCGAGAAAGTTAGACTGTCGGAGACGAAAATTATTTGATACAATCTATACAAGAAAGTCTTGCTATCATAATTTGGATTACTCATACTTTTATGTACTTTCCCTTCTATATTCCTGGAAGGTAGGCAGAGGTATACGAAACATAATGAAGAGAAACGAAGAGATATGTCTATGTCACTATGCTGGGGCTGCAAAAGAGACAGGAGAATTTGGTCAATCAATCAGGCCTATCGCAGTGAAAACATTAGCTGGGATAAACTGGATGCGGAAAGTGATGATTGGGTGGCATATGGCGCATATTGGGAGAGGCCTATGTCCAGTGGACTGCCATAGGCTCAGCGATTGACCTGCTGTCTCTTCTATACTACTTTACAGATTAAAGTGATACCAAAGTGGCCCCATCTGAAAACCAGCGCTGTGCATACTCAACGCAAGGGTGTGCGCAGCATTCAACGCTGAGATGGGGCCCTATTTGGGTTCGAACCCAAATAGGGCCCCTATTTGGGTTCGCACAGTGTGGAATGTTGCATCCGTAGAATATTTTATTATACCTACTTATTTGTACTTTAGTGAGATGCCGTGAGGAACTTAAATAAAATATTTTTCTGTCTTTCTTTCAAAATTGAATCAAAAATTTCACTATGATGACTTAACATTGAGAACAATACCAATGCAAATATTTTTTTCACATTATTTTCACTTGAAGAATGTCAATAGTCTTTGTTTGGTACATTTGAATGCGTGAACTTAAATATTTAGGGATCCATCAGTGTGGAAGTACGAGAGCCTTTGTCACCGGGACTATTGTGTTTGATACACTGTGATTGTTTTGGAAACCAGGCCCTCGATTCTACTAAAGCTAAACCACTGCAAATTACAGTAAATTTAAGACTTTATTTCTATATGACTAAGGTCCAAAATGAAATGAAAACAGTTTTATTACACTTTTTTAAATTACTCTGCAAAAAGTCATTTAATTTTGAACTTTAATTGTACCGCTTTAAAGTCTATTATTTAATGCTGTTTTTTGCAGTGGCGGTGGCACCACTGTGGTTTGGCTTTAGCAGAATAGAGGCCCAGGTAATCCTTTTGGTGAGGTGTATGTTAGAACGGAAATAGATAGAATGGAAAGTTGTTGTCTCAGCTTACCCCAATAGGAACGAGTCGTGAAGAATAATCATAGGATTGGAGAGAATTGGTTCCCTGTGGAGTAGAATGGGGTCACTCGTTGGTGTCGTAAAAGGCGACTAAGGGATAAGGCTGTTCTTCACTCGACAACGTACAGCCCACTATAAAGTGCCCGCTTCACGACAATACTTGTAACTTGTGAACTGAAAATTAAAGTTGGCGAAATGTGGAAGTTCATCATCACTAAAGTAAAGCCAACGAGATGAGAGAAAAAAGGTAAACAAAGCGACCATTATTGAGTTACGTTGCGATAACTAGCGATTATTTTCTCTGTCCTTGTCGCACATGTCACACGTTCGTGAGAATGGCCGAGCGACAGCTGTCGTTGCGTGTTTCGAAGTACAGGCAAACTGTCAGCACAGCGGTTCTACTGTCAGATCCGCCATCTTATGAGCAATTTCATTCCTGTCTGGAATGCGCTTAAAGTGATACATAATAATTTTCAAATAATGTTTGGAATCGCAAAAACTTTGTTTACTTTTTTTCTCTCGCTTCGTTGGCTTTACTTTACATAGCATAAAGAATAGTCCCTTTTCGCGTCCCTTTGTCCCTATGTTTGCTTATATCTTCAAAACTACGCCACTGATTTTGATGCGGTTTATTTTAATAGAGTGATTCAAGAGGAAGGTTTATTTGGCGGTACGGAGTTCGCCGGGTCCGCTAGTAATACATAATTCATTTATTTGCAGAAATGTTTTCAAACATGATGTTACATAAGTTTATTACAGTCTAGCACATCTACCATTCAATGGCATGCAAATATTAACTTAGGCCCTGTTTTAAGCTTTACATTAACTCATCATCCACATAAAGACGTTAGTCCTGATTGCATCCGAGGCCACGGTGCCCTCAGAGCTCAGGGTCCGCCTTCCGGCTCTTCCTCCTCCACTTCGCACGATCTTGGGCGTCCAAGGTAGTGAGACCGTTTTCACGCATGTCACCCTCCACGACGCCAAGCCAGCACTTCTTGGGCCTACCCCTTCTACCTGGACCGGGTGGGGGCGCCATTGCCAGGCATTTGTTACCCACGTAGCTGGGCGGTTTCCGCAAGACGTGGCCGCACCAGCGGAGGCGGCTCTCTTCTCGTCTGCGATGTCACGGACATGAAGGCTGCCGCGGAAGCTTGAAGCTTTACATTAACTATTCAAAATAAAATTGAAACAAAAGCAGAACTAAGATTATGAGAATTACATTAAAATACAAAACGCCTTTGTCATAATAGGATGTCAACATAGCAATAATATTAATAATAATAGGTACATATCTGCCTATTACACACACATGAATGTATGTATATCTAAATATATATATCACTCAAAGGTGACTGACATAGTAATCTATCAACGCACAGCCCAAACCACTGGACGGATCGGGCTGAAATTTGGCATGCAGGTAGATGTTATGACATGATGCATTTGCTAAGAAAGGATTTCTGGAAATTCTGCTACTAAAGGGGTAAAAAAGGGATGGAAGTTTGTATGAAAGTCCGTCATTTTCAGAGCTAGATGCACTAAATTTCATAAACCTGTGTCTTTTAAGAAATAAATGAACACGTGTATCAGCGTTTTTCAAAAAATTACTACTAAGAGGGTAAAATAGGTGATAAACTTTTGTATGGAAAGTTCGTTATTTTCAAAGTTAAAAGCATGAAACTTCGTACACCTACATCTTTTGAGAAATGTTTTGTCACGATAACCGACATCCACGCGGGCGAAGCTGCGAGCAAAAGTAACTGCTCTATAAATGAGATGACCATCATCTTAGTCTTCCCGTGACCATGGTTGCTGAAAACTATCAAAAACCTCGAGAAGTAACAAACAAAAGGAAGAAAAAGAAAGAAAGAATGAAAATATTTTTATTCGGCACACTACTCGAAGTGACAACAACAAAATAATATGTATAATATTCACGAAATGATTTAACAAATCAACTAATACTTGAATGATTTTTACATACATAGGGAAAAATGAATCTTCTCGGGCGGGACTTGAACCCGCGATCTTTCCTTTATGGGGGGAATGCCTTGACCAACTTGGCTACCAAGACACGCCCGATGTGATTAAAATTTCCCTTCTATTTTTATCCGTCCTTACAGCGACGGTGGAGTCATCTACCGATCTTCTTACGAACTATTGGTCAAAGCATTCCCCCTGTAAGGGAAAGATCGCGGGCTTGAGTCCCGCCCGACAAGATTCATTATTCATAACATATAACATAACATAAACTCACGCCTGTATTCCCCGAAGGGGTAGGCAGAGGTGCTAGCACCCACATTTCGCCAGTTTATGTTTAGGTCCCAATGTAATAGGTGGCGAGCCTATTGCCATTAACCGGGCACTTATAAACCCGCGATAAATACACACATAACTTCGAAAAGCATTGAAATGTCATTGGTGTGTGCCATGGTAAACCTGGGATCGAACCCGAGACCTCGTCTCAGCAGTCCATTACCCATACCTTAGGCCATTACCCATACTAGGCTTCCCTATGTATTCTAAATCAACTAATAGTTTGCAAACTGTAAAACTTTCCTCCAAGTCCGAGTCATAATTCCTAAAATGGTTTCAGTTAAAAATAAAATAAAAAAAAGTAAAGTTGCAATGACACCACATTATACGATTATTATGATTTCATCTTGTACGAACGCACCCTTCGCGGCGCGTAGGGTTCACGAACGTGGCCATAAATAATAATATAATATATGTAAAAGCCCCATAACTGTATTATTTTCATCTTCCTAAAAGGATATCAGTTACAACTCAGTTTGATTTTAATACGCGTAGCACGTACGTAGGTGTTAGCTACGCAGATTCGTAGACGTGCTACGCCGTAGTTTGAACGTACGGCGGGGTATTTTATTTATTTACGTTTATGATTGTTTATATTAACTTAATATTATGACGTCAGTACGTGTCTATATTTGCTTTATAGTAGGACTCTATTTAGAAAACTATTTGTGTATTGCAGTCACCTGTCATGTATACACCTTATATATCACTAGCTTTTATCCGCGGCTCCACCCGCGTAGATGTCGGTTATCGCGACCACACATAGCATATGTCATTTCTCAAGGTCTAATCTACCCTTATGCCAAATTTCATCAAAATCGGTTCAGTGGTTTAGGCGTGAAAGCGTAACATACAGACAGACAGACAGAGTTACTTTCGCATTTGTAATATTAGTATGGATATGGAGTTGTTATAATGCACTTTTCTGAACCTGGAAATCAAACCTTAGACCCCACGCATAGTAGTAACCTTCACCATAACTAGACTTCTACAGTACCAGATAATGTATACTTATTGCAGTGACGTCACTATTCCAATACATGAACTATTTGTCTTCATCCGTCGGTAATCCCGGAGTGGAGCTAGGACGTGACAGTTGTATAATATTACTGCGGAGACGTCCGTGACTTTCTCAGATGATTGTAGCATCCTTTATATATATCTCAGTCGCATATCTAACGTTATGCCCCCAGTACACAATGGCCAGTGATGGACTGTGCTTTGCAATCCACAACTGTAGGCCATTGTCACGTACGTAGGTGGTCACATAATGGCGCATAGCTCTATGCTAAGCCACGATTCTTTTGAAGTGTGCTAAAAATTCGACAAAAGCTTGGCTGCGCGTCACTACTCGTACTCGTATCTATGGCTAATCTACTATTGTATATGTGAGCCCCCTGTACACAATGGTGATGACTTGCCGTGGCCGGTGTAATGGAGCCTTTAGCGTCTTGGTTGTAATCTAATCTTGGTTGGAAGAGGAAGTTCTGAAAATGTCGAAGATAAAAAGGGTAAGTAATTGTAGTAATGAGAATTGAGAGAGGAATGTTAAGATAGTTATGTCATGTTGAGAGAATGAATGAAAGAAGACTAACGAAACTCACACTCGACGCACTAACGTAGCATCGGTTGAGTGTGAAAGGTCAAGTGTTTTTCTATACATTTGTCTGTTCTGGCGTTACGCGACCGATAATACGCGACGCATGTTCCGTCAGATATGAACCTTCCCTTAGGCGCACATACCTGTCCTGGGTCTGCCGGCGTGCGTTTTGGTCGGTTCGAGTCCGACATAACCACCTCCACCGGCTCCGTGGGGGTGGTATCCGTGGGGATTTTGCGCACGAAACAAAAAAAAAACGACGCACATACCTGGACCAAATCGGGGAAGTTTTAGAAAAGGGGCAGGTCAGGTATACCCTGAACCGAAGAGCATGCATGAAGAATGTAATGAGAGTGAATGAAGCGAGAGTAGCATGTCAGGATCCTAGCCTAGCAAATGGAGATCCGTTATCTCTGACTACCCCTATGGGAAACAGGCGTGATTTTATGTATGTATGTATTTATTTGTTATTGAGGAAATTATCGCTATACAAACATACATTGCCCATTGTGTAGTAGTAGCCATTGAAATTAATAGTCTTATGTGAATCATTAATAATTTAAATGTATAATAAATCAATACTAATATTATAAATGCGAAAGTAACTTTGTCTGTTTTTATGTTACACTTTCAAGCCTAAGCTTCTGTCCCGATTGATATAAAATTTGGTATAGGGGTAGATTAGACCTTGAGAAAGGACATAGGCTATGTTTTGTCGCGATAACTGACATTGATGCGGGCGGAGCCGCGGGCATAATAGTACATCTTTCAAATGGTCGAATACAAAACCTCAGTTTTCAAAGGAGATGGAAAATGGTGGGCCCAAATGTAATAAGTTGAGATATGATCTAAAAAATTAGTCATATTTTTCTATCTTAGAATATGAAAAATCACCTCAATTCTCAATCTGGATGCGGAGAAATATGAGAAAATAGTTTTCGTGAGATTATCAATTGAGTAATCGATTACACTAAAACATTTGCAGTAAATAATTAACTCAAAGTAATTAAATGCACTATATATACTTACATGCAATATAGTGGATATAATTACAGTCATATTATTAAATCAAATATCAATTAATTACTGAAAAACCAATATTAATGATTATCGATTTCATATCGATTCAAATCTCTCATAAATTTGTAGTCTATGTCACTGACATGACAGCTGACTAACATTGACACTAGACAGTTGCTGACTGTTTTTGTTTGCTCACTCGTTTCGTGTTTTCCGATGCGTTTTGAGTGCTTTCCCGATTATTCATAATTTTTTACGACAACTGCTTTGTATTTTACGGATTCTGACCCTGCCTACCTTGTACGACCCTTGCTTTCACCTTGGACACCGAAGATCGCTCACACGTTTGACTTGGAATTGTTATTTTGGATTTTACCGCTGGCTTGTGGATTGGATTGGATATTATTGAAACTATGGATTACTGTGTGAATTGTGGTATATCCACTGGTCACTGCAATACACTGGGCCGACGGCCCTTACACGATTAAACAATTCTGTCAGTGATTCGGCAATTCGGCTTGCACCTCAGTCTTTAAGTAAATAACTATAACCTCATCTAACCAGCTACCATCCTGGCAGGTTTAAAATGTAAAATGTGTTTAACAGAAGGTGAATAAAACATTATATTAAATGATTTTTTATTTTATTTTATACATCCTTTCCCTATCTCCTTACCTGTTACCTACCTATCGCTTGAAGTCGTGACGTTCATTCATATGATTTTTCAAACATTTTCTAGTAAACATAATAACTATTAGTGCAAAAGAACACATTTTGCACTTCAGGAATCAGCTGTTAGTTAAAGATTTTAACATAACCTCACTTTTACATAATCTCTAATATCTCTGTTCTCAGATTGACAAAATCCGCAGAATTTTCAGTGAAAGGTTGATAATATATAAGCTATTAATTGACACCACTTTCATCTTCTTACAACTAGGCCCAAGATTGTATGTAATCATTTCAGTCTCCTTTAAAGACGAAATCACATATTTCACTTTTATGTTGGCATAAATTACAAAATATTTTAGGTATTTTTCATCGTTTCAAATATTACCTCAATAAGAATACATTTCAGATTTTGATTTGTTTGAGATCTCGGTACATTCTTTAAAATTTTTTGTGTGCCCAATTATCCTTTGTTGTCAAGAATACATTTTTATTTAGACTTCTTTCTCGTCTTTGAGATTAAAAGTATTATATTTGGAGATTAATATTAAGGGTACTTTACGAATAATTGTGGGCTCTCTTAAATTTATAAAGCTCTAGTTTTACAACTGGTGTTTTTTATTTTATACTAGCTTTTGCCCGCGGCTCCGCCCGCGTGGATGTCGGTTATCGCGACCAAACATAGCCTATGTCCTTTCTCAAGGTCTAATCTACCCTTATACCAAATTTCATCAAAATAGGTTCAGCGGTTTAGGCGTGAAAGCGTAACATACAGACAGACAGATAGAGTTACTTTCGCATAATTATAATATTAAGTATGGAAGTATGGATGATACTCGTAGAAAAATTGAATTTTACCCAAAGGAAACATTCCTTTATTTTTAAAAAGAAACAAAACTGAATATAACGATTTTTGAAAACTCGCTTGATTTCAGTGATTTCCTTTCATTTAATTTATCGATTACCGGTTGTGTCAAGCGAGTTTTCGAAAATCTTTGAATGCAGTTTTGTTTATTTTTAAAAATACTCTATCTCCAGTATTTTGAGTACTTCCCATCCAGGGGCACGGAAATCTTCCACCCTATGTAAGTAGATAAGTAATAAAATTTTTTAGTATCCCTCCTTTTTAACCCCCGACGCAAAAATGATGGGGTGTTGTGTTGTGTGTGTGTGTGTGTGTGTGTGTGTGTGTGTGTGTGTGCGTGTGTGTGTGTGTGTGTGTGTGTGTGTGTGTGTGTGTGTGTGTGTGTGTGTGTGTGTGTGTGTGCGTGCGTGTGCGTGCGCGTGTGTGTGTGTGTGTGTATGTGTGTGTGTGTGTCTGTGGCATCGTAGCACCCAAACGGCTGAACAGATTAGTCGAGACTGTTCTTAGCTATATTTGACAAAAAATTGGTCCAAGATGGTCGCCGCTACAACATTTTGGAATACATATTTCTTCATAACTCCCTCATAATGGGTATCAAATGAAAGAGCTTGACTAATAGATCAATTTAAAAAGTATAAAATAAAAATTAAATTACAAATTTAAAAAACCCCCGTCACAAAAAACACCTCCAAAAAGTTGAAAATAAATTGCGTTTGCCTTTTAACTTTTGATAATGTCGGGGGGACCTTGAATCGTTCCGATAAAAGAACGGAGTGCTTAACCAGTTAGAGTCCCCCGACATGGCAACCGTTGAATCAAAATATTACTAGGTATATAATAAATAATAAATAAATAAATATTCTACAACATTCTACACAACGCTATCTATCTAGACCCATGGTAAGCTTTTATAGCTTGTGTTACGGAATCTAGAATGCGGATAAACATACTTAAATACTTTTTTTTTTGTAAATACATACATAATTATTATATATAGAAACACCTAGACCAATGCAAATAGCCATCTTCTTGCATACAAATATTTGCACTGAGCGGTAATCGAACCCGCGCCTCCTGCGTGGCAGTCGCGTTCACTACCGCCATGCCACAGAGGCTGTCAATATCAAAAGTTAAAAGCCAAACACAATTTATTTTCAACTTTTTGGAGTGTGGCGGGGGTTTTTATACTCAGTCACCATCATATAAAATATAGTGCGAATAATCTTGGAAAATATAAATTTGTATTTGTACATCAAAAGAACTCGAGCTGTGTCGACTTGTTGAGTAATTAGACTTTCCTCTTTCAGGATTTTGATGAAAGCTTTTTAATGTAATCTAAAAAGTGTCTGGTGACCAAAAATACTTCGAAAGTAATGAAAAAGCTGACTGCTATGTTTCAAATTTTGCTTAGCACTTACTTTACCAACTGGAAGTGTAAAAAAAATTATCGTGAAATATTTTGTCAGTATGTACAGTCAGCATCTGAAAGATGTTGACGAACAAAGTGTACAAAATGATCTTAATTTCGTTTTTGACACCCTTCCAGCTGACCGATTGTTCTGATATTTGGTACACACTTCTAATTCGGACAATAATCCATACTATAATATTATAAATGCGAAAGTAACTCTTTCTGTCTGTCAGTCTGTCTGTCTGTATGTCTGTCTGTCTGTATGTTACGCTTTCACGCCTAAACCACTGCACCGATTTTGATGAAATTTGGTATAAGGGTAGATTAGACCATGAAAAAGAACATAGGCTATGTTTGGTCGCGATAACCGACATCCACGCGAGCGGAGCCGCGGGCAAAAGCTAGTATTATTTAAATCAATAAAACAGTTTGATTTGCTCTTAATACGAGAGTTTTAAGAACATTTTGAGACTTCGTCGTCAAGATATTTATGACCCTGACTGTACAAGCATATCAATGGATATTAAATATTGTAGATGGACTGAAACAAGCCGACCGCTGCCGTGAAATAACCGGGCCTGACCGTTTATAAAAGCTGTCATGAAAATTTTATAACCACTGTGTGTGTGTTTCATTATAATATGTTACGCTTACTAGCTGTTGCCTGCAACTCTGCCCACGCAGAATTCTGATCCCAATTCATTTAGGTACTTAAACTAACGTGGCCTCTCATATTTTTATTTATTTATATTAGAGCTATTGGGAAATTTAAATGAATTTTATAGCATCAAGTATGCTAACTTTTTTTTTTTTTTTTATACGGGACACGTCAATTTGACTTCACCTCGCCGTAACTATACAAATCTATTTCTAGTGTCGCCTTAAAAACTGATAAAAATAGAAGGGAAATTTGAATCACATTGGGCGTGTCTTGGTGGTCTAGTTGGTCAAGGCATTCCCCCTGTAAGGGAAAGATTGCGGGTTCGAGTCCCGCCCGAGAAGATTCATTTTCCCTATGTATTTCATGCGACAGTAAACATGCAGCCCAAGACAAAGGGCCCGCTAGACAGCAATAAGCTCGCCCCCAACTACGTCATGGGACTGAAATTCTAATTGGCGAAACGTGGGTGCTAGTGCACCTCTGCCTACCCCTTCGGGGATTTACAAACGTGGTATATGGGTGGACAATAAAGAGATTTACTACTACTATTTCAGGAATAAAAGTAGCATCTGTAATCAATTTCGTGCACCGTAGGTGGTCCTACAAAGGAGTTAGAAATAAAAATGAAATAATGTTAAGAAAATTACGACATCGTGTGTTACATAATTAATTTTCCTTTCTCATGGTCTAATCTACCCCTATACCAAATTTCATCAAAATCGGTATAGTGGTTTAGGCGGGAAAGCGTAACATACAGACAGGCAGACAGACAGACAGAGTTACTTCCGCATTTATAATATTAGTATGGATTCTTGTGCCAAATTTCTGGAGCATGATTGAGTAACTAACAACACATGTTTCCTCCTTCCTACAGTCCCTTTTCCTATAAGCGCGGCGTGAAAAGGCATCTGAAGAGGCCGTCAAGCTGAGTGCCACCACTGTAAACATGGTACATATTTATAATGGTGGCCCTCTTTCAGAGACTATGCCTTTAGCTTACCATCAGGCGAGGTGAAGTTAATTGACATGCCCTTTATAAAAAAAAACAAACTTACGTAACGTTGTGAAGTTGGTAATCCTCCTAAAAATGTATGTACGTTTCATTTTACCTTAGGAACCTTAGAGAATTTTCCGCAAAGGTTTATATCCGAATCGAATCATGATTTTCATGCCATTATTTCTTTGTAATGCGAAACCATACTTGTCTGTTGTAATTTGAGAATTCATCGTTTTGTTTGAACCCGATAAACCTTTGTAGGGAAAAGGAAGGAGGCTCAGCTGGCTCAGTCAGGTGTTATCTTGTCAAGGAACTGCCACTTTGAGTTATAGAGGCCTGACCCTGACTTCCCTACTTTTGCTGTTTCAAGTCTTTGAGTTAAAACGATGTTTTGGTAAATTCCTTTAAGTGATAAGTTTTGTTTCGTAGCTATAAGTTTATTGTAGTTCAATCAATCAATTAGCTCACCACAGTCTTCAGCTGGACATAGCGACTGAATAGATAATAGTACTAGATATAGCCCTCTCTCAATGTGCGTCATTCCACCTGATCTTCCGCCTAATGTACCTAGTTACTAAAGTCTATTAAAAAGTAATTTTGCCTTAATTTTGACGACTTGTGTGACGTGGCGGTGAGAACTGTTGAGTCAGAGGTCATGGGTTCAATCACCGTCCAGTGTAAACATTTATGAATACGTCTGTTACTATTGGTCTGGATATTTATAATTGCATAAGGTTTGTATTTAGTACTTACTAATAAAATGTAACTAAGTAAGTTTATTAGCATTCTGAATCTGAATATGCTTTGATTTAATTAAAAAAAAATAACCGGCTTCAAAAAGGACGATGGTTCTCAGTTAATTGGAATCTATTTTTATATTGTCTTTGAATTCACATAATATTCTGAAATATCTTATATCGATAACAGAACCTTCACAAATATTCCAATTAAGAGGTCGCCGATGGCGGCCGGATACCTAATTATATTTAGATCTAATTTTATTCACAAAAAAATACTTCACGATGTTAATATTTTTGTTTACTACCTATTGCCCATGGCTCCACCCACGTAAAATTCAGATTTTCTTTCAACAATCCATGTGAACTTGTTTTAGGGATGAAAAGTAGCCTATATCTGAGTTATTTTAAATATGGAGACTGAGTTTCAACAGGGTAATCGAGAAAAAACCATGAAAGTTTTTGAGTTATAGGTACTTAATTCATTCCTAGATTAATTCTGTATGGTGTGGTTCAACTGGGTTTCTTCATTGTCATACTATTTAACATGTTTTATTTACAAATAATTAGTTGAAATCTAACTCATTACATTTATAAACAACATTCAAAATTCCCCTTTATTACAAAAACACAAAATGGCGAGCGTTCCCGCCAAAACTTGATAAAGTAATAAGAGTATCAGTTGGCGGGTCCGTGACGTCACCGCTTGCGTCACGACTCCATATTGACTCATCCCGCCCGGGAGGGTCCAGCCGAAATGCGCTCGAGCCCCCAGGGCCCAGCTCTTTATAGAAAAGTATGTACTTCTGAATATTTCAGACAATTTTATTGGTCGTTATTGTTTTGTAAGAAATAATTTTATGTTCTTTCCGCGTATAATAAAAAGTGTGCTGGCGAAATTTGGACGTTTCTTTTCGCGTATTTTACTGACCTTAATGAATTTTTCATTTGATTTTAATCTGTCAAAAGTTTGTGTAGGGTGGGAGTTTGTTTGTTATCAATTATGCGAAGACAGCTGGGGCTCAATTCACTAACTTACGTACTTAGTTGCGTAAATTTACTTATAATTTTACTGACGTAAATATACGCAACGTGCAATTTCGGTGAGTAACCTATGTCAGTTTCCGGTACAGAATACCAAGTAAATATACGTGACATTTTATGTCATATGACATATTATGACATTTATGAAAATAATGCCAGACTAAAAATATAACTTTAATTGCCAATTTTTTTTTTTCAATAAATTCTTATTATTTATTTTTTTCAATCTCATACATACATCTTATGTATGGAATTGTTTTGAACTATGATTTAATTAATATTAGTCTTCTTCTTTTCGTGTCAACGATTCACTTTTATGAATAACTAGCTTTTGCCCGCGGCTCCGCCCGCGTGGATGTCGGTTATCGCGATCAAACATAGCCTATGTCCTTTCTCAAGGTCTAACCTATCCCTATACCAAATTTTATTAAAATCGGTTCAGTGGTTAAGGCGTGAAAGGGTAAAATACAGACAGACAGACAGACAGACAGACAGACAGACAGAGTTACTTTCGCATTTATAATATTAGTATGGATTACACTATACGGGAATAGAATTATGTTATCTTAATCGCGCTGTCATAATATTAGTAGGTACTTATAACTATTATTATTATTTATGTGCTTCAAAAAAATCTATTTATGTTTAGATGAATATGGGATATATTTTTTATCATTATTGCACTACAGTTTAATAAAATACAATTATTGTAATCCATAAGTCATTTGTATTTTTATTTGACCTAAGAAATAAGTTATACAGCTATACACAGCAGGCTGCTAAAATTGCAACATTATAATACTAACTGATCGAATAGTGATATATCCAAGAAGAAATAAGAAAACCTTAAAAAAACGAAGTTGTTTTGTGGTCTATGGTACCTATGATAAACAATTTTCTTACGTTCTGAACATTCATTAAAAACTTTTTATAGCGGAGCGGTATTGCATTTCTACCAACATAGCATATAATTAAAGGATACCAAATATTCCTATTGTTGTACATATTAGTAATCCTCGAAACAAATTTTGGTTGTACTATTTGTTCGGCTTTTTCTACAATATATATATTATATTATATGTAATTCAGTCAAGAAACTCGTGTTGATTGAGGGTGGCGCTGCGGTGCGCTCGACAGTTACGCAGATGGCGGGTTAGGCCCGTTATGGAACATAATAAAAAAAAGAAGAACCAAAGAGTGAATTTCCTTTATTCAGTTCAGGCACTTACAGAGCACATTTGAATGTTTTTTTTTCTTCGTTTTTTTCGTGCGGAAATCCCCACGGATACCGGCCGGAGCCGGAGGGGGAGGTTGTGTCGGACTGAAACCGACTAAAATCACACGCCGTCTGTGGGTCGGAGTGCTAGGCCGAAGGTGAGGTTGTCATCGATAGCCCTTGCACCTGGGCTGACCCCCCTCCTCAAGAAGGAGGGACGACGGTGTCCCTAACTCGCCCCCGGTATGGGGAGCCACGCTTCTTAGCGCCCCGCCGCCTTGGCCTGCTTCTGTTAGGGTGACAAGTAGCTCCACCCGTCACCCCAGGCCCGCGCTTATGGGGGACGGAGGTCGGTTTGTGCATCCGCCGTCCATGTTGCCTTCGCCCGCGGGTAGCGCGGTTTGCGAGTCCCTTTCCGCCGTCTCCTTCTCGAGCATTACTTGCTCCCAGGAGGCGCCGGCCTCCCATGCTTCCGCGCAGCGGAACATCGCCGCGAGTAGGGTGGCGAGCGTGAGAACTCTCACTCCCAGGGCCGCCACCAGCTCCCGTCTCGGCGTCTCCCACGCCGAATACTCGGGGAGCGTGTGCAGCCGTGAGTCCTCGCTTGCGTCGCAGTGATAGCACCCGGATGATGGCTCCTTAACGATCAGACGCAGATACCACCTGAAGCACCCGTGCCCGGTGATAATCTGCGTCAGTCGATACGAGGGGCTGCCATGTGCCCTCTCTAGCCTCTCTCCCAATGATTGGTACACTACGACAGCGTGCTCTGCGCGTAATTACTTAAGTCGTCGCTCCTACTCCGCCACCATATCCCTGTGAGGCCCGAATATATTCAGGCTCGGGATTGTATCCCCGCTTCCGCGCCTCCTTTCGGAACCGATATAGCACTGAAAGGGCCCTCGATTGTAGGATCCACGAGACTCGCCACAACGAAGGGTATCGTGCAGTACCTAATGGCCCTGGTAGCCATCGTCTGCTGCGGCGTACGTAGCAGGGGCATGAACCTGTCCTCCAGGTTTCCAGTTTATGGTTTGCAAATGGGTACCACCTGCTATCAAAGTTGTTTCGATATTTTCAGCATAATTTTTTAAATATTATGGTTAAAGTTTATAATATTTTTACTTCTCTCATGTTCGAGAAGTAGGTTCTTATTACCTCCAAATGAGATAAGCCCTAGGGCGGTAAGTAATAATAAAAAAAAACACTTCTTTCCTTAAAAAAGTTCGCGTACATCTAACCATCATACTGGCAATAGACATCATGCATTCAGCCCAAAGACCAAAGAGGTCGCTTTGCTATTCAGCCTTGTCTTCGTGTGCGTATAATAGTCATCTATTTTAAATATCGAAAAGCGAAACTCAATTTCATTCTTGAAAAAAATTCTTAAAAAATTTCTTAAAAAAGTTCTTTACTTGATTCTTTTTAATGAAAAAAGGCGGGAATAGAAAACTTTTACTTTAAATATTTTTTGTTTTTGGATTTTTTTTTGAAACATCTCAAACTATTAATATACCCAAAAAACACCTGTCCTTAAAATTTGAAAATTGTTCTCATTTCACTATAAACATTCACGCGCAGACTTATCGTGCGAGCACTCTATGTGGAAAGATTATGGTTGACGTACTGATGACACCGGTGATCTCCGCAAAACGACGTTTGGGGGATCACCTGTTTCTGGTACAGAAGGACCCCGACTGAGTGCTATTACTGTGATGCGACCGAGGACTCAGGCGGCGCACGGCGTAACATAGGAGGTAGCTCAATGACCTCTGTGCTGCAGGACCGTAGACTTGGTGTGTGACAATGGTAGCCGCCTGTCACCATAGCAGAAAAGCGGCCCAGGGATGCCAATGCGATGCGCACAGATCGACATTGAGTAGCGAAGTACTCAAAATGATCTCATTATTGCTTTAGACATATATCTGGGACCTAAAATGTGCTCTATACACGCAGTACACGTTTCTTGGATGAATTTTGACGATAGCACGGGGTGCTGCTTCGGTAGACGATCTTCAGTTCACTAAGACAATTATATATTATTACAAAATAATCCGCACGCCCCAGGGCCTTTTATATCTCGCGATTTGAGTCACTGGCAATTAGTATTGACATCGCCACAGCTTAGGGTTCGATAGGGTATGGCACACATCGCTGCTTTCCAAGCTACCAACCTTTGGGCTGCCTCCCAGATCGTGCAACTGGGTTGCAAGCGTCCTGCAGGAGCACCGTATTCGCGTCTTTTGTGATGGACGAGCTTCGGAGTTCTTGCAGGTGAATGCTGGCGCGCCGCAGGGTTCCGTCTTATCGCCCACTCTCTTTCTTCTGCATATCAATGATGCTTTCTAACGGTAGCATTAATTGCTATGCAAACGACAGCACCTTACACGGGAGTTATCACGCACATCCTGCGGCCAAGCAGTTTTAATCGCGGAAAAAAGGCATCAAAACAGCCTAGCGTAACCTCGGAGCTCGCAGCAGCGGCGTCTTCATACAAGACTCAAATTCGTTCCTACATGGAATACTGCTCGCATCTCTGGGATGGCTACGCAAAGTACTTACTAGATGCTCTCGACAGGTCGCCGCAACGTGCGGTCCGCATCAATGGGAATCCTGAGGTCACGAACTTCCTCGAGCTTTTGCAGATGCGTAGAGATGTTGCGTCTTTGGCAGTATTCTACCGTCTCCACCACGGTGAATATTCTGATGAGCTCTTCTAATCAGTCCCGGGGCCTTTAAGCGGGGCGTGAAAAGGCATCTGACAAGGCCGTCAAGCTGAGTGCCACCACTGTTAACATGGTACATGTTTACGATGGTGACCCCCTTTCCGAGACTTTGCTTTTAGCTTACCATCAGGCGAGGTGAAGTGAAATTGACGTGTCCTTTATATAAAAAATAGGTCCAAGATATATTGCCCGAGCTATACCTTGATATTATGACCATTTTGTGCACCTTGCATGCTCGCTGTACATACATGGTGGTATTGATTTACGGCGGCGGCGGCGCGCTAGAAGGCGCGCCTCCCCATTCCGGGGGTGAGTCGGGGACCTGGGTCAGCCGTGGTGCGAGGGATATGTCGATGACCACCCTACCTCCGGCCTAGCACCACGACCCTCAGTCGGCGTGCGGTTTTAGTCGGTTCGAGTCCCACATAACCCCTTCCGGCTCCGCCGGGGGAGGTATCCGAGGTTTTCGCAGGCCAAAAAAAAGGTGGGATTGATTTATGAGAAAAAGTTAAATACTATGTTTATCCGTATTCTAAATCACGAAACACAAGTTATACTCTATTTGTTTAGGTACTTAAAAAAAGGTAAACAAGAAAAATGGTGGATTTCAGAGATAGTCAACCGTCAATGACAATAGTATTTTTGTGCATGATTATGGGCAACATAAAGACTACATTTACCTTACTAAATAATTTTAAAATTTATAATATTAAACTCACACGTTCAACACATTCACAAAATTATAATCACAATTAAAGTGATTTCAAATTCAATCACTAAATAAAATTTTAGTCTGAGTCCGAAGAACTATCACCAACACTAATTACAAAGCGATTATAGGTTTCGTCTATTATCTTATCTAGGGATGACATCTCCTCTTCTTTGCCAGCTCTTTAAGGTACCGAATAATAACAATAAATACAAACTACAAACTGCGAATTGACTTTGACAGTCACGCACGTATGGCGCGATCTGGAAAAAACTGTTTTGAATATCTGTCTTTTTAGTTTCTTTATGGTAGGCACGGTGCAATAGTTTTTAAAATCATTCTAAATAATATAGTTATTATAGTTTTTCAGCTTAGAAAATAATAAATGCAACTTGATATTAAACAAAGTAGTTAAATATAGAAAAATATACGATAGAAATGGATTTTAAGTTCTAAAATGATTTTATTTTGGTTTCTTTTTATTTCGGAACGAAAAATGCCCCTATAGAAGAACCCTTTTTACGATTTGTTTACCTTTTTTTAAATACCTAAACAAATGGAGTATAGTTAATCCCTGTTTTCTTTAGGTCTGGATAGCGCAATGAAGATTATCGTATAATATTTATCGTGAACTAGCTTTTGCTCGCGGCTCCGCCCGCGTGGATGCCGGTTATCGCGACCAAACATAGCCTATGTCCTTTCTCAAGGTTTAATCTACCCTCATACCAAATTTCATCAAAATCGGTTCAGTGGTTTAGGCGTGAAAGCTAACATACAGACAGACAAACAGACAGACAGAGTTACTTTCGCATTAATTAATAATATTAGTATGGATTTATTCAACGACAAATTTTAGCAATCATTGTAATACAAATGTAAATAAATACTTACCGAATGATTTTCCTATGATAAAAAACATTTAAACTTTTATAATTTTTGTGAAAGTATCTACGTATACAAATCGAGCAGAACATTGTCATCGAGTTCAGAACCATAATTTAACGCCTAAACCATAATTTTGACTTTGACAGATGTTACTGAATACCAGGTTATTAAGTTATCGATTTCCAAAATCACAAGTATGCGATACGTGTTGTTAGTATATTATGACGTTTGAGCCATTTGTATGGGTGACGTCAGTTGTCAAAATGATAAAAACCTAAGTATCTGTAAACTTCTGCTTTGACAGATCGTACAGAATACCAGGTTATCGAAACGAAACTCACAAACTCACAAATACGTGATACGTGGCGATAGTGAATCGAGCCCCTGGATAGATTTGGTTGAAATGATGTATTTCCAAAAACATCGGAGAAAATGAAATGCTCAAGTGAGACTTGAACTCACGACCCTTACAGGGGGAATGCTCTTCCAACTGAGCTATTGAGCCACACCTGAATCACTTCAAATTTTCCTTCTCTTTATACTTTAAAGTTAGCATAATAAATGCTATTATCATTCAAATGATGTATAAAAGAGTATGTCTAAGGAAAGGAAAATATAGACTATTTTTTATCCCGGTAATAACTTCCTGTAGGTTATGAGTACGGAATCAGTATTCCACATAGGTGGTACCGCGGATATCCATCCTAATATTTTCTTAACATTTATATGTACTTAATTGAAGTATGAGTTCAAGCGATGGTATGTACAATCAAAGATATTAAGATAAGCGTTTTTGAGTAATTGAGTAACAAAGAAACATATAATATTATCAAACATATTTTGAATAGAATAATATGACTTATAAACTATAGCGTTCCATGATATACAATATTGTTAAAGAGAATATTTGAACCGAAATTACTAATGTAACCAACTAGCTTTTACCCGCGGCTCCGTCCATGTATATGTTGGTTATCGCGACCAAACATAGCCTATGTCTTTTCTTAAGGTTTAATCTACCTGTATACCGGTGGTAAACTTAGTTTTAAGCAGAATTTGACGTCAAAAAGCTGTAGTAGTGCTACACAATTTTGAATAAATGAGTTTGAGTTTGAGTTTGAGTTTACCCCTATATCAAGTTTCATCAAAAGCGGTTCGGTGGTTTGGGCGTGAAAGCGTAACATACAGATAGAAAGACAGACAGACAGACAGCTAGAGAGACAGACAAAGTTACTTTCGCATTTATAATATCAGTATGGATTCCTCCAAAAATTCCTTCGCATTCAATTACTAATATTCCCTCTTACTAACCCCTCCAGCTAAGCTAAATTGCTTGTATTAGGATTGGGTTCACGTCGGTAGTGTAATTGCCAGAATTCGAACCCGGGACCTTTCGATCGTAAGGCTGACTCCTTAACTACTGAGCTACCTAACTCATCTTAACATTTTATATTTCGAACCCTTTTTCTTTCCTCTATATACCCTTTTCTTTTATAATATTACACTAGTTGACCCGGCGAACATCGTTCCGCCAATGTTTTTCCTTCCTCAAAATTCAATCTATTTATTAAAAGAAATCGCATCAAAATCCGTAGCGTAGTTTTGATAATATAAGCATACATAGGGACGCACAAACGCTGAAAGCGACTTTGCTTTGTACTACGTAGTGACTATGTAGTATAACCATAACTTACTGTCGTTTTCGAAAAATATGACCAAAGGGCTGCGCGTTATCCCCTGGGACCCTTAGATTCGATGCAGTGCTATTCTTTGTCCAATATAATGGGGCCAAGACTTGGCCAGGACGTGTGGAGGTAGAGGTAGGTACTTTGTTTTGGTTTTTGAAAAGGATGAGTTTCTAACGTGATGTCACTTGAAAAAATTTAAAAAAACCCCGTCACAAAAAACACCAAAAAGCTGAAAATAAATTAATAAATTTTAATTCAACGGTTGCCATGTCGGGGGACCGTAACTGGTTAAGGACTCCTTTAAATCGTTTTAATTTTTATTTTATACTTTTTATATTGATCTACTAGTCAAGCTCTTTCATTTGATACCCATATTGAGGGAATTATAAAGAAATATGTATTTCAACATGTTGTGGCGGCGGCCATCTTGGACCGATTTTTTTCAAACATAGCTAAGAACACTCCCGACTAATATACCTTTCAAACAAAAAAAACTAAATCCAAATCGGTTCAACCGTTTGGGTGCTACGATGCCACAGACAGACACACTCACACACACACACACAGACACGTCAAACTTATAACACCCCGTAGTTTTTGCGTCGGGGGTTAAAAATAGATAAAAACCACATTTGAAGTGCATTGTTTATTTGTTAAACTGATGAAGAACTTTTTGAGAATTCTGAAATTTACACAAATCTACGTAATATGTTTGAATAAATACTAACCTATGTTCATGACTCCGCCTGCGTGAACAGCGGTTATCACGACCAAACATACCCTAAGTCCTTTCTCAATGTCCAAACTATCTATCAAATTCGGTTCACTGCTTTAGGCATGGAAGCGTGATAGACAGAATTGCTTTCGCATTTACATATATACAGTATTATGAATTCTGATTGGTATATCTGAGGTCTTGCAGTTTTCCATTAAAGCATCTAAAGCAAAGCTAACGAGACGAGAGAAAAAAGGTAAACAAAGCGATCATTACTGAGTTACGTTACAATAACTAGCGATTATTTTACCTGTCCTTGTCGCACATATCACACGTACGAGACAATTACCGAGCGACAGCTGTCGTTGCGTGTTTCGTAGTACAGGAAAGCTGTCAGCACAGCGGTTCTAAACTGTCAGATCCGCCATTTTATGAGCAATTTTATTCCTGGCTGAAAAGAGCTTGAAGTGATACGTAATCATTTTCAAATAAAAAAGTTTGGAACCGCTGAAATCATTGTTTACTTACCTTTTTTCTCCCGCTTCGTTGGCTGCTTTACAGTCAACAAAGAGGATTCGGTTGCACTTTTTCATATAAAGTTTTATGTAAAGGTGCAAACGTATCTCCTTTGTGGACTGTATAAGGGTATTTATAACAACTGTATATACTTATACGTATTTGGAACACAGCACGTGAAACAATGTTGGGTCTGTGATCATAAAAGCGAATTTACGACGGTCGACGAAGGTACGCCGATTCGCGTTTTATTTCCGCATTCTGGAGTCAATTAGGGCGTTTTGATAGTGCCATGAATGCTGTGGCCCGGCGCGGCGATTAAATTTGTACATGTTAAGATATAAATAGAAGATGAGTATAGGATACTATTTGCGATGCTGCTATATACGTACCTACTACGTACAACATGAGGTCGAAATAATTGACTAAATTGGCTGTATAATTGAAAAAGAAACCTACTAAAGTACACTCACAAGGTAATTATGTACTATCTCACGAGTGTACTAATTTGCAGACCTTATCACATTGATTTTTATAGTTCAACTAATCTTGACATGAGCCTTGCAAATATGTAGGATGTAGTCCACTTAGAACCCAGCTGAATAGCACCTGTGCGAATAGCACCTAGCCATGTCAACGAAGAGCACCTATCAAGCTACAATTCTGTTAAACGATTTCATGGTTCATGAAGGTTCATGAATGGATGACATAAGCTATGTTTGGTCACGAAAACCGCAGCCGGCTGCGAGCAATAGGTAGAATATACGAATTGAGACCAATACAAATATTTTCATGATCGCCAATGGAATCCCGCGACCTCTTAATTAGCAGTTTACAGATTTACTAGTTTTGATACACAACCGACTGCTCAAATAAGTTCAAGTTCTCAAACAAAACGCCTATCAATGGACACATTTTTTGTGAATAACCTGTAAGTCGGGAACAAAATGAACTCAAGCAACTCGTGACTTGTAAGGTACTGACGGCTCTATGAAATTAAAACGCGATGTAACGTGTTTGAAGATGACAGGAGAAATCAGAGGCTAAACCCAAAGCCAAAGTTCAGGTAACTGCATTTTGATGCTTTACAATGGTTCATTTACTTCGTTATGAAATTAAACTTGAGATTAAAACACGGAGGACCGAAGAAACGTTTCGACTATTACCGAGTATTAGTGTTAATTAAGTATTTGTGGCAGTAGGACCGCTAATATTTATCTGTTTATTACCCACGACGGAACGGAGACGGTATATGCGTTTGGGGTGAGAGGTTGTTTGTGTGTTTGTTTGTTTGGGTCCGGTCGAGTACAACCTATTCTCAAAATGCCTGAGACGTCAATACGCCTAAAATTCAAATCGTCTGTATACCAAAACGTCTAAAACCCAAATCGTCATAGAACCAAATTGCCTGATTTTCGAATAAACTTAATCTCAAAATGATCAAATCCCAAATGGCCTGAATCCCAAAATAACCGAATAGCAACATGCCTGTATTTGGAGGTCGCTGACATTTCCAATTTATAGTCTGTCCAAGCACAGTCCAAGCCATAACTATACTTTTGAAAGATAAGAGATAACCAAACGTCAAGTAGTTTTCTACCAATACGTTACATATTCGATTTCAAGTGACAATCGACTTTGTTTATGAAGAATTTTCAATCGATTTAACACGAATGTTACACATATAATTTAGACTATTTTAACTAATTCTATAGTGATTTGTTTGTGTAATCGTGTTATTTACACTGATCCCAACATTTCAGTTGCTTACTAGCGATAGGATCTACTCAAATAGTTATTTATTACCTACTTACTTTGAATATAATAACTTAAAGTTAAACTTAGTGGAATAGAGGGTATTTTCAAAGGATAACCTGAAAATTGTGTTGTGCAGAGATTAAATATTGCCATTATAATATATAACTAAGTTCAACCAGTTGAACTAATAGCATAAAAAATTCCAATTATTTCAACTTTGTTCTTTTTCTGTTAAAGTTGAACTTTCTGGACAAAATTGATCCTATTAGTTGAACTTTCTACTTATTTTTCAACTAGCTTTTACCCGCGGCTCCACCCGCGTGGATGTCAGTTATCGCGACCAAACATTGCCTATGTCCTTTCTCAAGGTCTAAGCTACCCCTATACCAAATTTCATCAAAATCGGTTCAGTGGTTTAGGCGTGAAAGCGTAACATACAGACAGACAGACAGACAGAGTTACTTTCGCATCCATACTAATATTATAAATGCGAAAGTAACTCTGTCTGTCTGTCTGTATGTTACGCTTTCACGGCCTAACCACTGAACCGATTTTGATGAAATTTGGTATAGGGGTAGATTAGACCTTGAGAAAGGACATAGGCTATGTTTCGGCGCGATAACCGACATCCACGCGGGTGGAGCCGCGGGCAAAAGCTAGTTTATAATATTAGTATGGAAGTATGGAAGTATGGATTAGTATGGATTACAAAGGAAGTTATTCACCATCAGTATTTTACCGTCACTGACCGAGTGCCCGGCGTGGGACACGCCGAGGCGGGTCCTAGTAGCGGCTTTGGGGGATGGGGTCCTCTCACTCGCCACATTGCTCACAGCGATGGTACGATGCGATGGGGTGCGGCCGCCTCAAGTAATGCCTCAAGCAAGTTATGCTCGAGAAGGAGGCGGCCGGTCGGGTCCGGACTAGACTCCGGGCCCGGGAAGCACGCGAAGAGCGAAGGAAAACTGGACGTCGGAGGTCGCAGAACGACCTCCGTCCTCCATGAGCGCTGACCTGGGGGTAACCGGTGGAGCCACCTGTCACCCAAGCAGAAGCAGGCCGCGGCGGCGGCGCAAAGTGCGCCTCCCCGTACCCGGGGCTAGATGGGGACACCGAGATCCCCACAACCCGAAGGGGACCATCTCGAAAGAGATGGTCCTGGGTCTGCCGGGGTGCGAGAGATATACTTTCGGCAACCTCACCTCCGGCAATGAAGGACCCAAGACGGCGTGCGTTTTAGTCGGTTCGAGTCCGACATAACCGCCTCCACCGGCTCCGTGGGGGTGGTATCCGTGGGGATTTTGCGCACAATAAAAAAATACCGTATTTTACCGTTGTCTCTACCACGGTAGGGTATAGAATGAGCTCTTCTATTCGTCCCACCCTCTCCTTTCCTACACAGGATAACGCGGGCTGGGCTTAGATATACGGTGCAAAATATTAGATATCACGCCGGGTACAAACTGACAATATAAAAAATATTTCCAGTCATTATAAGAATAAGGCATTGCAAATTTCAGGCATTGTGGGAAGAAGACATTTTAAGATTCAGGCGAATCGGGCCTAAGTCATATTGAATTCAGACAACTTGGGAAACAGACGATTTGACAATCGTTTATACTGCAATCAGGCATTTTGGGAATAGGTTGTACTCGACCGGACCCGTTTGTGGGTTTGTGCAAATCCATGTTGCCATTTTCTCCGAAACTACCAATCCAATTTTGATGCAGTTTTCAGTATTGGGTTTGGAGCATGTTTTTAGATAGTTGTTACAATCCTTTTATCGCATAAGGACAGATTCTCATAAAGACAGATTCGCAAAAGGACAGATGCTCATATGGACAGATGACAACTCAACAGGGGCGCTACAGAAAGCATTTTTAATGCAAATCAGTGTTGCCAATTTTCTCCAAGTCCGATTTTGATGCAGTTTTCAATTAGTGGTTTGGGTTATTAAACCCAAACCAAACCAGTAGTGCATGGATAGGTGTTACGGTGACAACTCACTAGGGGCGCTGCAGTAAACATTTTTTGAATAATTAAGTACGTTATACGTGGGATTTTGAAAAAAATTTAATTTTATTACTTATTGGAAAAATATTTAGGCTAAGTTGCATTAGTGGTCCTGTAATCTTTTTTTTTGCTGCTTGTCTGTCCTCTATGGGATCAGAGAGGTAACAAAATCTACTGAATGAATTTTGATGCGTTTTTTATTGAGAGCTTAGTCAGATTTTAAATTTGACGTAGTATGTTTGAGCGCAAGTTAAGTAGTACCGGAAATATTAACAAAATTCGCGAAGTGTTTCCATTCCGTACCCACAATACTCGATGACCGACATTCAGGCAGACGGAGACGGATATTAGCTAGTTTAATATAAGAACATTGATTATACCCCAGTGATTTAATCGAGAACATCTTACGTGACTGCCCACACCACACACAATAAACTATAAATATTTACTCTCCATAGGCCGTCCTAAACAAACCTTTTGTTACGACCTCTTAATGACACTCCGATAGGGTATATAATAATTACGTTTGACTACGTGAGCAATTATTGTTCAGCAATACCCCTTCTATACCCTACAGGGGTATGTCTTGTAGTCTGTCTATACTAATAAACAATTGTAAATTGGAGATGTTTTGTTCGCGATGGACGCAAAAACTACTGAACAGATTTTGATGCGTTCTTTTTATTAGAAAGGTATTGATCCGACTTAAAATCTTAAGTTCGAAAAACATTGGAAAAATGAAATGCTCAAGTGAGACTCGAACTCACGACCTTTCGCTTACCGGGCGACTGCTCTGCCAACTGAGCTATTGAGCACCACTTGAATCATTCCAAAGGAGATACCCCGTTTTGGGCCTGAGTGTACAGACATCAAACCTACCTCAAAAAATTCGTCTATTTTGTGTTATAATTTTGTTTAGACTTCATTACAATCAGCAATGGCCAAGCGCGACAAAAGTTTAAAAATGTGATTTTCATTAATCAACAAGCTTCGTAAACGTTGAATGTAATACTTAATCCGATCTTCGTAAATGCGCTATGATTATGCTTGCTTTATCGATTCGATTATGAAATCAAATCGATAACTAATAACTATGAATTTAAAATTCGTGGCTTTATTAAATGATTTCAAAATATCTATGTAGCATCTTTATTTTCGTTATTCAGTTTACTAATCAGAAAGACTCCTGTCTCTTTCATAATGGAAGTCACAATATCGATTGTAAATAATCGTAGTTTATTCAAAGTCTATGTAAATAATCGATCATATAGAATTCTTAATAATCTGTAACTTCATATGTCATTTTCACTCCTGTCATTGAAAATGTCGCATTCGCTTTCCTTTCGGCTCCCTGAGATCATTGTGTTTTGCTGCACACACAGATTAAACTGTGAATTATTGTATATGATTTTCGAACTAATTGACCCTTGCTTGATTACCGGACACCGTTATTTGCTACATTTGTTGACCTTGGCTTTAAAACTGGACTAGACTTTACCACATCGGCTGAAAGCTATCACAATGAGTCTCTGTGTGAATTGTGGAATCGCTACCGATCGGTGCAATATTATAGGCAGACATTTATTGAACGATGCAGGGATACTAGCTTGTATACGTGAATGGGTCGCACCACAAATAGTAAGTACCTATTCGTTATTTCTCGCTCTTTTGAAATTGTTATTATAATTTTAACGTTAACAAGCTGTGTGATAGCTGCTATAGAATAGAAATTACTACGAGTCTACCTAATCCCGTAGATAATTATGCCAACTTTTGTATATGACAATGTATTTTGACTGATATGTGTAACGTTCATGAAGAACTAGCGATGACTAATGGAATATTCAGTGCTTATAACATGATCTCTGTTTAAGGTGAATGCAAATGACATCATTTGCGAATCTTGCTGGATTCAAGCTCAATGTGCATGTTTGGATGAGAACAGACCCTTTGCGCTATGTATGTCTAATACACAGTTCACCTAGCTCGCGTTATGACTAGTCAAAAGGATAAGCAGGCATAACGCTAGTTAGACCTACTGCAATATAGGTTAGAACAGAGGAAGACAAAAAGAGTCATAGACCTACTGCATTATAGTTCAACAGCAAGGAAAGGAAGGCGATCGGAAAGTAAAACGACAAGTTCGGTGTTTCGTCCTATAAAGGTTCGGCCCAATGGGACGAATCACGGAAATTAAACACTACTTCAACACCATTTGAATAAAATACTTCAAATTTGTAAATGGTCAGATCAGATAAGAACTTTTTACTTCCTATATCAACCTGTATAATGTTAGGCATAAAGCGATGTTGATCAAGGAAGATTTAGGCATATGTCGAAAAAGTCCTTATGCGAAATTGGCAAACAGTGCTATAGGTATACGTCCACTTAGGCTAAAAGCTATTGAAAATGACATTTAGACATCACGCGAGCTAGGTGAACTGCGTATTAGACATACTTAGCGCAAAGGGAACAGACCAGCAAGATCAGCAGTGAGGCACAGAAAAGTGTGTATTCTGTATGTCATTGAAGTGTGCAGAGAGGTGGATAGAGACCTCCTACAAGAACTGTCAATATCTCAAACGACTTGGTTGTTAAGAGGAAAAATAAAGTCCAGGCATATAAGTAGTAGAACTTATTACGTATATAATATTAGTTGACAGTTCTTTGAGCGGGAGGAATGCTATATTACAGCATTGCTGTAATTGTTTTGTAGGTTAGAGAACAGTCGGGTGCTGTGCCCACATAATGAGCTTGGTTGGGCACGGTTCCAAGACAATATAACACCTCCTGCACAGTTTCTTGACAATATTTTAATAAACTATGATGATGCTTAAAAAGGGGAGGAAAGACCTAAGTCCTAGAGTAAGCATTTCTAAAGCCAAATAGGAAGATACCCGGGATATAGATTAAAGTACTTTTTTTAAATAAAATAATCTTTAAAATAATGTTGTTTTATTTTATTACCTACTTATATAATTAATTCTATATTATTACAGCAAACAAGTATGTATACAGCCTTGTGGAAAGTGGTAACCATAGCAAAAGGATGTCACTCAGATGTTGCCGTCTGAAGTGAGGGTAGGGAAGGATTGCTTTACCACCTTTAGAGTAAATGACAGTTGCATATCATAAAACTATAAGGTTTAATATCGTGCAACAAAAAAGTAGCTAAAGCATGTCTTTGCTTCGACATATCAGTTTTATTATTTAGCATATAGTTGACCATTCCACATTAATGACTAAAAATATTAATGACCTGCCCTTTTCTATACTAATAAAACCTGCTAACCTACTTACAAATAAAAGCGATACGCGAATAACTTGTGTAGCTATCACACACAACACGACATAAGACGCTGTTTGACCGCATTATGTATTACAACATAACCTAAAAACCTATGAACAATGCTCGATTTAACAAACTTGGCCATTGTGAATCGTCGTGAAAATTAGGCAAACAAAATGTCCTTAGATGGTCTAAATATTGCCTAATTTTCAACCCTGTACATGCGGGCCCAAGATTGTATGAGAGTTGGGGTTGTCCTTTCCTTCTCTTTATATCCGTCTATAAGGGCGACGGTGCAGCCATCTACCAACATTCTTGCGAACTGTTGGAAACAATTTCGAACTTTCGTTTCGAACTTAACAGTTAGCATAATAAATGCTATAAAAAAAAATCATTCAAATTAAAATCTTAAGTTTGTTTGATTGCAATCAAACAAACGTAAGATACAGGTTGCTAAGGGTCGCAGTCACAGGATCAGTATTTCTGACACTTTTTTTTTTTCGTGCGGAAATCCCCTCGGATACCCCCAATTCCGGAGCCGGTAGGGGAGGTTATGTCGGACTCGAACCGACTAAAACCGCACGCCGACTGTGGGTCGTTGTGCTAGGCCGGAGGTGAGGTTGTCATCGACATATCCCTCGCACCCCGGCTGACCCAGGGCCATCCCTTACGGTCTGGCCCTCCTCAGGAGGGTGAACAACGGTGTCCCCAATTCGCCCCCGGAATGGGGAGGCGCGCTGTTCAGCGCGCCGCCGCCGTGGCCTGCTTCTGCTGGGGTGACAGGCGGCTCCACCCGTCGCCTCCAGGCCCGCGCTCATGGGGGACGGAGGTCAGTCAGTGCCCTCCGACGCCCGAGTTGCATGCGCGATGGGCGGCGCGATCCGCGAGTCTCTTTCGCTCGCGCCGCCTCGTATTTCTGTGACCCTGGTACATTGGCATGAAATACCAGGCTTACAGAAATTTTAAGGAACTTTATCTGGGTCGCGGGAACAGGAGCATTGTGTCCTAAACCTTTTTATTTCAAAGGCTAGCGGTTGATAATATGCGTGCCAAATGATTTGCTTTCGATGGATGTTTAAACCTGAGCTAAATGGAGGAGAACAAACGGGTCAAGTGGATTTCAGGTCCCAAAATAGAAGCTTTGTCTACTAGGAGATTACTCACCGCATAAGGTTATGTGATTGTTTAAAATAGGAAAAATGAAACGACTCAGACGGGACAATAACCTAACTTCCTTACTTTATTTCCAATGTTATTTGATTTGAATATTTAGCAAACCTACTATTAGTAATTGCTCTAATATTTCATTTCTGTTATTTACTAAAGAGTGTTTCTACCTCATAGTTCTGAAAATCTCTATCCAATCCTTAGGGTTAGTCAAATTATAAGTCTAAAACTTATGGTAAATTTTCAGGTATCTTCTCACAAAGCGTCCTGGGATATTACTGCCAATGTATTATTTGTAATGACAGTTTTAAACCTCCGCCAATATTTATGTTTTCACAAAATATTGGAATCCGTGACGCAATACGCTATTATTTTGTTAGAAATATTTAGAACCCACCTTATAGATTAGGGCCTATTTATTAATTACTTGTTCGAAAAAGTACCTTCTCGAAATATTCCTTTCTCATTTTTGCCCATAACTTCACCCGCATTATTTCCTTACACAGTTGGTGTAGGAAAAAGAGCTGGTGGCTTTCTAGTCTAAGAGTGGACTTCGATACTGACCCCCACATAACATAATATTAACTGATCTCCTACCAGAGGACCAAAGGGTACATAACAGGGTGTATTTTTGAAACGGGTCAATAAGGGTAAGTTCCCCAACCGTTATAGTTACAGTGAAACGTCCGTAGAAGAGTACCCATAACTTTTTGAAATATTCTGAACTGCATTCACAGATTTTGGCAAAACCGTACACTAACCATGACAAACGTATAGGGGACGAACATATAACTTTTACACCGATAGACGAATTTTAAGAGACCAATGTGTTCTTCACCTTTATACTAATCCTGTTCCCGTATGTGCCAACCCTGATTAGGTGCAAAAATTACAATGAGGAGCCATAGAAATGCTCTTCTACATCTCTTTTAGCTAATTTGCGGCTGCCGTCATATCTTCAACCCTGAGAAGAAACCCTGTGCCTATAGTCATAACAAACATATTATGAAACATACTATGAGAAGTGCCGAGGATTGATCCCCGCCGCCTCTTTCCACCATCGTTCCACGCGACAGCAGTTCCACACTCACCATCTGGACAGCTGGCGGTCCACAACTGAGCGTTTCTCGAGAAACTTTCTGCCTCGCACAACTAAACTGTGGAATGAAATGTCACCAGCCGTATTTCCGAACCAATGCGACCTTCAAACCTTCAAGAAAAGAGCGTACCCTCTTTTAATCTCTCTTGTGACTTCTCTGGTGTCACGGGTGTCTATGGGCGGCGGTGATCGCTTATTATCAGGCGATCCGTTAACTCGTTTGCTTCCCTATTCCATAAAAATCCATATCCTCCATTTTGGAGGGGAGGTTGGCTTTTTCAAAGGTAGGTATTGGTAAAGTTCCATATACCGCTTATTATTACTTACCTTGATAGTAAGCAGAAGAGGGGTACTTCCCCGGTTGAGCCTATTCGTGTTAGTAAAGCGGCGCACTATCTACATTATTATAGATATTTCTCACGCAATGCACGGCAAGCCTTGCGGTTGCGTTTTTAAATACAGACGAGTATATTAACAACGGTAATGTATTTAGATGGTTCCGTATTTTTATTATTAGTGACACGTGATGAGGAACGTCACGGTATTAGTGATCTACTTGATTTTAGGGATCCGTACCCGAAAATCAACAAAAAACCCTGATAGGATCTTTTCGTTACAAGTGAGGTTACCCTACCATAAAAAGGAGGCAAAAAGATGCTGCGCAATATAAAAAGTGATTAAATAACTACATAAATGTACTTGCAAGAACTATAATAACAACGGCAAACGCTTAATAAAAAGAAGTGTGGAACATCCTGGACATTGATAAGATATGAGACGATAACCACCCCAACTATATTGCCCTTGCCTAATGTAGCATGGCAATTGCATTCCTAAAAGTGATCAGTGACTTGGTCGATTGCAGATGTAAGTAGGGAGGTATTGCAACAGAATAATCTGAAATGTAACAAAATGCTGATATCATATGAGGTGAGGCCATCTCCGAACTGCCTAACCTTACACCCTGGTAATTAAGACATGAGACTTCGTGCGGTTTTCGTCAGTTTGAATCAAATCAATCAGATTATCAAAGAATCAATTTGTTTTTTTTTTTAATGGGGATTGCGTACGTTACTTACAGAGGGACGGAGGTCATACTAACTTACTTTTTTATCATATTATCACACCTCTATTATCTCCAGAGGGGTAGGCAGAGGTGTATTAAACTAGCACTTTTAATCTAATATTTCCACTTTTACTCGTTCATAGATATATATAATATTTGAGTATATTTGAGGCCAAAAATATATTTCGTTCAACAACAAACTCGAGCGGGACTGACAGCTGGCTACATCAATTAGGTCCGTATCCGGACTTTCAACATAATCCTCTTCTTACATAGCTATCTGATAATCTGTAGACATTTAGCGGTGTATGCCTGTGTGCCAAGCTAAAAATAGAATCAGTGAAACAAGGTTTTGAACAGTGAGAAGGATGGATTGGCGTGTGTCGACTAAAATAGAATTTGAGAGATATATTTGGAGTGCTTTTTACAGAGAGAAGGTGGAAAACTTTGTAATGGTATAACTTTATGTTTATATATTGTGATCTTTTATGTCTGAATGTAAAGGTTGCACCACAGTGTGGTCCATAAATGTACATTGAACATCAGAAAGATGTTGAATATAAGTATGAATGATACACAATTTACTCAAAATGATCTTAATTCAGTTTTTTGACCCCCTTCCAGTTGACCGATTGTTCTGATATTTGGTACACACCTTTAGTTCGCACAATAATACCATTTATATCAATAAAACAGTTTTTTTAGTTTTTTATTAATAAAACAGTTTAAAAGTGGTTTGCTCTTAATACGAGACTTTTAAGATCATTTTGAGATTTCGTCGTCAAGATATATCTGATGCTGACTACCTACGGGTTCGTTAGACGATGTAGCTAGCTTGGGCTCCAGAGATTCTGGCGGAGGACTCCATAGACCCCTTATTTGACATTGAAAATTACAGTTGGATCCGCCATTGGATTTGACTATTACAATTTGATCGTAATTTTACTTCACATACATTCACGGCTGAAAATCCCCGAAGGGATAGCCAGAGGTGTATTAACACCCACATTTCACCAACTATGCTTTCTACGTAATAGGGGGCGAACCTATTGCTGTCATGCAGGCATTTGTCATGGGGTGTTTACTGTTGGATGGAGAAAAGCCCTATACATTAAGTTTAATCTGCCCTTATACCAAATTTTATCAAAATCGGTTCAGTGGTTTAGGTGTGAAAGCGTAACATACAGACAGACAGACAGAGCTACTTTCGCATTTATAATATTAGTATGGATTAAACCAAGAATGCAACTCTTAATGTTTTCAATAGTAGCTCCTTTAGGTATGTCCTCAATTGTGTATATGACAAATATACACAATTATACTCAAATGTAGACTAAAATTTCGCCTAAAATATTGAATTCAAGTAATTTGCATCGCGGTTAATATTTCCGTTTTCATTACGACGAAGGCGCGTGATGAGGAATTGCGGTGTGATGTCTCTGCATGCGACAAATGCCACCGTAACGATACCGCACGCGATGTCTTTTGCTTATATTTCTTTATAAAAATTAAATATTACCTTGTGCCTTTAATTTATGCTTCAAAGCGACATCTGTTGTATTTTATAGTCTAGGAGCTGTCGTGCCACGCGCATGGAGCGGTAAATTACTATTTTTTGTAAGAAAAGGGATTAAATAAATTAAAGAAAATAAAGAAATAAATAAAATATTTACATACATAATGCGTCGTGGAATTCCTCCACCGAAGAAGAAGTAGAGAATAATCTGGAAAAGAAAAAGTATTATTCTTCTCCAGATTGTTATTTGGAATACAGTTAAAGCAAAAAAATAAAGTTTAGACAGTTTGATATTTTCTAAAGTTTAAGCGAATGTCACTCATTGAAATAAAACCACTTTATACGGATTCTTTGGAATTCGGAAACGTCGGTTTAAATAATAACAAATACATATCAATAATAGTGTAACACTCACCGGGATATTTACCATTTACGTTACACTATTAATATTAATGACCATATCAATTTCAAATCAACAAGTATATAGCGATAGAATCTGTAAAAAGTGGTTTTATTTCAATTTATACAGTTTTGTAACTGGATACTGATCCATGAATGAAAAGAAGGTTTTCCCTCACTTGTGTGGACTCCGGCATAGGATTGGCTCTCAGTGATAGATAGTCTGACAGCAATTGCTACCGTAAAGCCAAGATAAGCTGCTAAGAAATCTTAGCTTTCCCGGTAGCGTAAGTATAGGAGTACTCGTAGGCGAGCGAACTTCGCGCTCAATAATCATTATTTTGACCACTTACTAAAACTAGTAATAAACCATTAAGTATATGCATGTACAAAAGCCTCTAAAACCCACACCATAAAGTCATTAAAAATTTACGAGGTTGTTGTTTTATGAGCATTTTTGTGTATTTATGAGGTAATTACTTTCAGCCGTTTATAATAAATGCGTTTAATTAAAGTTGAAGGGCTCTGCTGTACGCGCCTGTACCGTGGCCTATAAACACAATTACCGGGCTTATGTAAGTACTTATAATCATGAGTTAAGGTTGTTTTATTATTTGGGCATAATTTCCTACAGCAAATAAAACATTGTTCAAAATGACTCAGACTAAACAGAAGAAGAGAGAGAGGGCCTCGATAAAGTTCATAGACAATCTGCCGTAGCGCCAACAGAAATGCATCATCTGTGAAAATTTCTACTGTTTAGATATCAGAGTTTAAACACATACCACAGACATATATACAGACAGACGGACAGTGGATTCTTATTATTAGGGTTTCATTTCTAACCTTTGGATACGGAACGCTAAAAACGGTAAAGTCAAACTTAACTTCATCATTATCGTCCCAACATCGAACTCGGTTGAATAAAATTTCTAATTTGAAACAAGTCGATCATCAGATTTGAGCTTAACGCCTTTGATTAAATAATGTCTAGATGGAGCCTCGCCCTACTGTCAACGGAAATAAAACGAGTCAATCTGTGCAAACATGGTGTTCGTGCGGTGTTTTACACATTGCATTCATGTTTCTGTGTGCGTAAATATGATACCAGCTACAACGAAATATCCCAAATAAATAATCAAAGCTTAGTGTTCATGTTTAACCAGACCTTAAACCAGTTAAGGCATGATGAGTATTTCATAGAAAGAAAGAAAGCCTTTCCTAACAACACGTTTGAATGCAACATTATCCGCCTTGAGCCTCGACGCGTGGCCTCGTACCCTGAAATTTCTATGAATAAATTTCACCAGCAAATATTTCAAACAAATTCTACATTAAACATAATAACCGATTAATATTTAGACTCAGTCAATAGGTCCTATGTCAAACAGTTTCTATTGTTACGTAGTATAATAGAATCGGCGACATTTTTGACAATAATCGTGAACTAATATAGGCCGCCATTATTGTTGAGCAAGTTGCTTGCGGTTCGGCAAACGTGTGGAGCTATTTGTGGATTTCAATAACGACTACCTTCTTACTCTAATGACTTTTTGGTTGAGGTATGTGTTATTTGATCGCTAGTTTATTATTTGTTTAGTTTTGGCATAATCCTTCTCGATTACTATTAGAGATATGAGGATATTTACCATGTATTGTTTCGAGTGTCGGATATTTCGGCGCTGTTGCAAATGCCATGATCACGGAGGCAGATAGTAATGTCAGTGACCATAGTATAATACCTAAATCCTTCTCGATATTATTTTTTAAAATTTCTCTATGAACTTCATCAACGAAAATAATTTCGACTGAAGGTGTAGCCAATACAATTTTAGCTATATCGTACTATAGAGTTGGTAGTTTCCATTTTTCTGTTCTCATAACTTTCACATCTCTGGGACGGCTCCGCAAAGTATTTATTAGATGCTCTCGACAGGTTGCAGCGACGTGCGGTCCGCATTATTGGGAATCCTTAGGTCACGAACACCCTCGAGCCTTTGCAGATGCGTAGAGATGTTGCGTCTTTGGCAGTTTTCTACCGTCTCTACCATGGTGAATGTTCTGACGAGCTCTTCCAATTAGTCCCACCCTCCCCTTTCCTTCACAGGACGACACGTGCAGGGCTAAGATGCCATCCATTTACGGTGTTTCAGTGATTCATTCCTATGCCGCACCACTAAGACCTGGAATTCCCTGCCAGCTCACGTGTTTCCTTCTTCCTACAGTCCCGGATCCTTTAAGCGGGGCGTGAAAAGGCATTTTATGAGGCCGTCAAGCTGAGTGCCACCACTGTTAACATGGTAAATGTTTACGATGGTGACCCTCTTTCCGAGACTTTGCCTTTAGCTTAACATCAGGCGAGGTGAAGTCAAATTGACGTGACCTGTATGAAAAAAAATACACTTACTTATCTAAAGATGAATCCAATAAATTCATTATCCGTATTGTTGGGCTCCTGACTCCTGAAACCTTCCTCCTGACCTTGAGACCTTCTATTTATCTATAGCTGGTGTCTATAATGTTTTCACGTTCGTCATTGGCACACTCCTCACCATCATACGGTTTGAAGAGAACATAAACTCAATTCCAACGCATTATGGACATAAACTTAACCTTCTAATATCAGCGTACCATAATATAATATAGTCTTGTAATGTTCTTGTAATATATATTTAATGAAACCATAACGAGTGCCGAAACACGAAATAAACTTGATACAGCTCGCTGTGCCGTCACTTTGATGGATTAACATCGGTCGAACTCACTGAACTTCGCGAGCTGAACTGATTTTCGAAACCACATTATCGTGTCAGGATTTCAGTTATACATCACTAGCTTTTGATTCTGCTTTGCTCGTGTTAATGTGCAGTCGACCAAAGATATAAGTTTATACCTTTTCATAAAAAGTTTTAAGTAAAAGAGTACCTACCTAAGCATATAATTTGTCAACAATATATTATTTTAATTGAACACTTTAATATGACTTCATCTTGCCTGATTCTTAAAGGACCTGGTACTGTAGGTACGAGTTCCAAGACTTAATGGTGCGGAAAGAAAAGAGTTTGGTGGAAACCCTTAAACATTTTTTTTTCCAATCGTAATTAACAACAATTTTAGGTGTTCTATTCTTAGCAACTTCTGGAAGCTTTAAAAAAACTAACTTCCAAGTTAACACAATAACATAGGGTAGGCAGCACGAGTGTAACGCCTCTGGTGTTGCATACGTCCATAGGCCGCGGTAACCACTTTCCATCAGGTGGTCCGTGGGCTTGTTTGCCACCTAAGTGGTATAAAAAAGTTATACCTATGCTAAATATTAAAACAATCACAAGTGTCTGAAAAATCCTTTTTTTCCAGCTCCAGATTGAGGCGGGCGCTGGAGAGGGTCCAGGGCCTCCAGTGAACAATAACTCGGAGGGCGCAGTGGCCAGTCCTCCGAGGGATGACAACCACAATGCGCCACAACCTCCGGTGACGCCACGACCACGACCACTAACACCTGCAGGTAAGGAGTTTTGTGGAAGCGCAGTTTTTGTGAGGTGGACAGAGAATTCACCCGTACACATTGCGACCGGCAACGGTACGCAGGTACAGTAGGTAGTAGTAACTGATCTCACCCTCTCCCTTCCTATCCAGAACAACACGTGCTGGTCTGCGGTGCCATCCACACACGGTGGAATCCATACCATCTCGCACTAAACGGTTTGAGGGCTCTTTCCTCTGCCGCACGATAAAGAGCTGGAATGCTCTGCCCGCATACGTGTTTCCCTCCTCTTACAGTCCCGGGTTCTTCAAGCGGGGCGTGAAAAGGCGTCTATCAAGGCCGTCCAGTTATGGACCACCATTTTACGTCCAATGGCACCGAGAATGGTGGTCTGTATCTTCTGGACTGTACGTCAGCTTTATAGCCATCTAGCGGGGTGCAGTCAATTGACGGACCAAATATAAAAAAAGGTACTCTCAAGCTGTGGAATAAATTCCCTGCTGTGTTTTTTCCAAGCAATTATCATATGGAGTTCTTCAAAAATGGCATTAGAATGTTTCGTGTGTGACTTCTCTGGTGCTGCACACGTCTGTAGGCCACGGTTCCTACGTTTTATTAGGTGTGCAGTATATTTGTTATCCACAAAAAATATAGTAACTGTCTTTTGTGTGCCACAAAATTGTACAAGCATGCTTAGCCCTTGGGGAATTATCCACTTCTTGCAACCCATTGGAACCAATTCCTGGCAAATGACTGGCGTCGGTAGCTTAGTTAAGGAGTCGGCCTTACGATCGAGAGTTCCACTTCGAATCCTGGCCATTACACTACCGACGTGAACCCATTCCTAGCACAAGCAATTTAGCTTAGCTGGAGGGGTTAAAGGGAATATTAGTAACTTTGGTTCTAATATTCTTTAAAATATCTCTACAAACTTATGTTTTAATGTTTCTGACTCAAACGGCTGAAAGGATCTAACTGCAATTTGGTAGATATACCTAGGAATTGATAGTCTGTAATAACACGTAAACTTCCATCCAATTTAAATATTGCTGCAGTTTTTATTAATAATTTAATCGTATAGCAAGTCATTATATAATAACATAACTTATATTCAAGTTAAACAGGAATTGGCGAAGATACAATGACCTCTGCCAACCTACTTTATATAATTAGGAATAAATTATACGTGTTGAAAATTTTATAGCTCGGATGCCGAACGCTCGTCAATTTACAAGAAACATTTATGCCGTAATGTAGGTTGAATAAGGCAAACTATTCTAGTAATTTTATTCCATTTTTGGTGCATTTTTCACCATTATAAGAACATTCACGGGTTTTACGGATTTGTTTATCTATTTACAACTAGTAGTAGCTAGTAGTAGTTCCGATAGTTCGTAAGAATATCGGTAGATGACTCCACCGTCGCCTTAAGGACGGATAACAATAGAACGGAAATTTGAATCACGTCGGGCGTGTCTTGGTAGCCGTGTTGGTCAAGGCATTCCCCGGAAGGGAAATGCCTTGACCAACACGGCTTCGAGTCCTGCCCGAGAAGTTAAATTTTTCCCTATTTATTCGATTTGTATAATTAGCATACGCAATGCTGTAAAATTCATTCAAGTATATACAACTAGACTAGTCAGTCTAATTTAAGACTGATTAGATATCTTCCGATTTGTGCCACTGATGGTACATAACGGAAAAATCATCCTTTTCCACTTCCACCTTCCTTTGCCACTGTCACTAGCAATGGCACAGAACGGTAGAACTCACTCAAACTTTTGAGTTTGAGTGTGTTGTATTGGTATTCCGGTATATGCCACTGGGTATGGCAGTCGCACTTAAAGGAAGTATTTTATCCGTTTTGTGCCATTAGGGGCACAAACCGGAATATGTCAGATTTTATATAATTACTAGCTTTTGCCCGAGGCTCCGCCCGCGTGGATGTCGGTTCCCGGCAATTATTCTAATTTTTCTCGCCGTACAAACCTTCCCTGGACTTCCACGAATAATTCAAGACCAAAATTAGCCAGCCAATCGGTAAAGGCGTTGTTGAGTTATAACATTACAACGAAAAGTGGCATTGATTTATATCTATACATATCTATACATCTATATACATATATATACATATATACATATATACATATATACATATATATATACATCTTGAAGGACATGTTGCGTCCTACATGGCGTTATTTACCGATGATGCTGCGTCCGACTGACTTTGTGCGTCCGGAATACGGACGCAAGATTGACCGACCCTCATTTTTAGCCCAATGGTCCCTTATGATCCTTAGAATGCAATGGCGAAAAATTGGCATGGACGTAATTCCATCACTACAATGCCTTTTAGCGTATAATATAGTTCCGCCATCGTCCGACTGAAATTTGGAGGACACTAGTGTTCAGCGTATAATTTACCACGTATACTTTGAGTTCAGTTCACCGATCTTATCGTGTCCATTGAATATCGTATTTGTAAAGTTTTTATCATGTCTTCGTGACAACAATCTTGCGTCCCTTAAACATCCTTAAACGGGCACTAGGTACGGTGTCTGAGGGGCCTCCTCGGGGTTCACGAGGGACGCATGGAGCGGGGCGCGGAGCGGCAGGCTTTAGCGCGCTCGCGTACCGAAGTTTGTAAACCAACAGACATGTGCCGGCCGTGATGTAAGCTTATCTGTTCACACCAGCCTGTGCCTCTGAGCTTACCGGTTTATACATTTTTTTTATAGTGCGCTAAATCTCCACGGATACCACCCCCACGGAGACCCCCCCGACTAAAACGCACGCCGTCTTGGGTCCTTGGTTGCCGGAGGTGAGATTGCCGAAAGCATATCTCTCGCACCCCGGCAGACACTTCGGGCTGTGGGGACCTCGGTGTCCCCATCTAGCCCCGGGTACGGGGAGGCGCACTTGGCGGCACCGCCGCGGCCTGCTTCTGCTAGGGTGACAGGAGACTCCGCCGTTCACCCCTAGGCCAGCGCTCATGGAGGACGGAGGTCGTTCCGCGACGACCGGTTCGCCTTCGCTCTTCGTGGGCTTCCCGGGCCCGTAGTCTAGTCCGGACCCGACCGGCCGCCTCCTTCTCGAGCATTAATTGCTCGCAGAAGGAGGCGGCCGCACCCCAAGCGTTTGCGCATCGTACCATCGCTGTGAGCAATGTAGCGAGTGTGAGGACTCCCACCCCCAGAGCCGCCACTAGGACCTGCCTGGGCCGCCGTGTCCCACGCCGGGCACTCGGTCAGCGTGTGCAGCTCTGCGTCCTCGCTCGCATCACAGTGATGGCACTCGCACGTTGGCTCCTTCCGCATCCGACACAGGTAGCTCCCGAAACACCCGTGTCCGGTAATCACCTGCGTCAGCCGGTATGAGAGGCTGCCGTGTGGCATCTCTAGCTATTCCTCCATGATGAGTCTTACCGCTGCTATTACGGCGTGCCCTGCGCTTGGTCACCCAAGTCGTAGCTCCCACTCAGGGTGGAGCTGGGACATCACGACCCGAATTTCTTCAGGCTCGGGTTCCCGGCTCGGCTCCCGCGCCTCCTTTCGGTACCGAAAGGGCTCTCGCATCCAAGTTCCACGGTAGAGATCCGGCAAGGAGATTCGCCGCCTCCAAGGATATCGTGCGGTACCCCCTAATGCCCCTGCTGGCCATTGCACGCTGCGGCCCACGCAGCAGACGCGCATTGTGGATCGTCAGGGTCTCCGCCCATATAGGGCAATGGACCGCAGGACTCCTGTGTAGAGTCTCCTGCAAAAGTCATCCGGCCCCCTTTTTTTTATACCACTTAGATGGCAGACAAGCACACGGCCCACCTGATGGAAAGTGGTTACCGTGGCCTATGGACGTATGCAACACCAGAGGCGTTACACTCGCGCTGCCTACCCTGAAGAAACCTTCTAATGCCCCTCTTGAAGAACCCCATATTGTAGTCGCTTGGGAAAACCGTGGCAGGGAGTTCCTTTCATACCGCACGGTGCGCACCGTATTCGGATGCAATGTGTGGGGATGAATTCCCTGTCTATGGCGAGCGGTGCGATGATAGAATGTAGCTGTGGGCATCATGTCAAATAATTCATCTGAGCACAAACCATTATATAGGCGGTAGAAAACACACAGTGAGGCAAAGTCCCTCCTGAGGCTGAGAGGTTCCACATCGCCTGCGAGTATGGGACTGTCGACGAGCCTCAACGCACGTCTTTGTACCGAGTCGAAAGGGTTAAGCTGGCGTGCGGGCGCTCCGGCAATAAGATGACAGCAGTACTCCATGTGGGGTCGAACCTGTGCCTTATAAAGAAGGAGTCGCTGCCCCACAGTGAAGTACTGCTTCGCCCTGTTAAGAACTCCAAGTTTCTTTGATGCCAGCTGAACCTTGTCCTCTAAATGACTGCGATACTGGACGTCACTTGAAATGTCGACGCCTAGGATCCCGATACTCGGGGCAATGGTAAGCCGTGTGCCCAGGAATTGCGGCGCTACAATATATGGGGGTTTTCTTAGCAGTGAATACACCCCTTATGTTGGGCAGCAGCAAGCGGCAGCTATGTCCTTCAATTTGGGGGCCAGTCTTCGGCGATGCTCCCCGAAGATCCACCGGCCGTCGAGCACGAGCCCCAGATAGTTCATCTGGGGCTTGATGCCGATGGAAATGTCTCTCATTATGAGGCTGGAATCTTCCGGTGGCACGCGCCGAGGCCCATGAAAGAACATGGCCTCGGTTTTATACGGAGCCACCTCCAGACCCAGCCGCCGGATCCGCTCCACGACTTGGGCAACCGCGGTCGTGGCCTTCATGGTCGCTTCGCGGTATGTAGCCCCGCACGCCGTCACCAGCGTGTCATCCGCATAACACGTGACGGTGGCACCGTCCGCGAGCTCACCGCGAAGAACCCAGTAGTAACTGATGTTCCACAGTAGCGGTCCCAGGACCGATCCCCGCACGACATCTCTCGCCGACCGAGCCCGGTCGCATTTGGGTACAACAAGGGGGGGGGGGGGGCTGCTGGCAGCGGCCTTGTGCACCAGTGCCACCGATTCGTCCAGGTCGGTTTCCCAGGCAGGCCCGATAAACCGGTGAGTGTACGGCTTGGCGACAGCGGCGACATTAATGCCTCACTGTGCCATGCTCTGGAGCAAAAGTGCCTGAGCATCAACACAGTGGTTCGCATTCGTCTGCAGGACGCGGAGCTGACGATCCATTATGGAACTGCCAACCGGCTTCGGCCTCCCCGCGGTGCAGGCCTTGGCACCAGCCCTATGGTCGGCCGGCTTGCCCTCTGCTGCACACCTGAAGCAGTGCAACGGAGCTTCGCAACTACCGGCCTTATTTATGATCGGGTTGGCTACAGCGGAAGCAACGGTCACCGACCGTTACCTTCGGAAACTGGCCTCCACCGTGCACTGCACCCCCACGTGGCTCACCGACAGGCACCGGAAGCACCGTGCTGGTCGGGCCTGCAGGAGCCGTACCTGCACCATCTGGAAGCCGCCAATAAGCAGGCCCCGCCCATCGGCAACCTTTGGGGCTGCCGCGATGGGGCTCTCCGACGCCTCCGCCGTCAACGTAATGACGACGGCCGTCAATCGTGGGGCGCGGAGCTTCCTCGGCGCTGTTGCCATCGCGGCAGCCTTGGCCCTTCTGGCCATTTTTGCTGCCTTTTTGGCGGCGTTCCGTCTCTGCTTGGCGGCTCCAGCTACCTCCCAGCCCCCTTACGGGGGCTCGGGGATTCACCCAGAGCCGGGCCGGGGTCCGGGGTTGCTCTTCCCCTTATCCTTGCCCTGAGCGCGACCCACGATTCTGGCACTGCTGGTCGAATTGGCGGCTTCACCGGTTGCGCTGTTTGCGCTGGCCGCTCCGGCTGCACCGGCCGCCCCGCCAGAGCAGGGTGCGCCGACCGCTCCGGCTGCGCCTTCCGCATTGACCGAGTCGCCACTCCCGGCAACTCGGTCCCTTCTCTTGAGGGCCTCCAGCTCCGCCGTAACTTTTTGGAGTTGGCGTCGGGACTCGGCCTCCTGCCGCTGTGCCTCAGCCTCCCTCCTCGCCTGTTTTGCCATCTGGGTGGCCAGACCCTCACCGGCAGCTGCGATCTGCTCTACGCATAAGCAGAACCTACAAAACTTCGAGCTAGCGTTGAATGGTGTTGCAATAAGCAGGGACAGTCATATTCGCTTCCTGGGTCTCATATTAGATGAACACTGTAACTGGAATCTGCATGTAGATACAGTATGCAAGAGAGTAAATAGATTCGTGTTTGCTCTACGCCAGCTTAGAAATGCAACTTGCGAAAAAACAGCTCTTATGGCGTACCACAGTCATGTTGGCTCAATCTTAAATTATGGCATATTACTGTGGGGTAACTCAACCGACGACGTAGACAGTGCCTTCATAAAACAAAAACTCGTCAAAAATTATTATATTGCTTTTTAAGATTTTGTTGACCACCAAAGTGAAAATACCTACGCTATACATTGTCACTTTTGTATGCTAACTATAAATTATATTTATTATCTATGCCTGGAGTCATTATAAACCCTTATATAGGTGGAAGCCTCTTGGCTGATAAGCTGGATACAATTATTCAAAAACAGTATTCGGAACCAATCTGTATTCAATAGTAGATGGATGTCATTTAGTTATTATAATCATTATGATATATGCAGAGCATTATACGGAATTGATTTAAACATACATTCGGATGGAGGCGGGAATGTGCATGCAGTGTTTAGTAGATATACGCAGGTATTCAGTGTGCAAGAAAAATTTAAGAGTGAACGGACGCACAAATTCAGCTAGAAATATTTAATTTGAATATCACCATTTAATGTTTAAATGAAATTTGACGTCGACTACTGATATGATACTGATGAAAACATCTTACATACGCATTGAAAACATTAAAAATCTCACTACATTCAGTGGACGCCGCAGGGTGGTAGTTTGTAAAGACGCAAGAAGTCCTTCGCGATTTATATATATACATATATACATATATACATATACAAATAAATAAAATTGGAGTGTCTGTTTGTAATATTAAAATAACCGCTTTCTACTACATGCATATGAATGTATATACGGTACACATACCAAAATATATATTTTTAATTTTTTTGTCTGTCTGTCTGTCTGTCTGTCTGTCTGTCTGTCTGTCTGTTTGTTTTGGCTAATCTCTGGAACGGCTGGACCGATTTGGACGGGACTTTCACTGGCAGATAGCTTATGTAATAAGGAGTAACTTAGGCAAAAAAAAAGAAATGCCAAAAACAAAAAAAAAATAAACTGATTTTTTTTATTAAGTACATTCCACGCGGACGAAGTCGCGGGCACAGCTAGTAATATATATAGATGTAGCATAATATCTCAATATGACTTCATTTCGTCTGATGATAAAGCTAAAGGCAAAGTCTCAGGCAAGAGGGTCACCATTACAGACAACAACAATATTCATCTATCACAAGCATATGTTTGCTTAAAAGTTGACCTCAATAACTAAAATGATTTATGTACTATGCTAGAAACTGGAAATAAACATTTTTATTATGTGGTAAATGATTATAATGGTGGTTCTCAGCTTGAGGGCCTCAGCAAAAAGAGTAAAGTCATTATTGAGGTGTTCGACATATGAAACATATCAATAAACTAATTTATGTTGTGCATGGATCCTTTCTCATTGTTTAATCTACCCCTATACCAAATTTCATTAAAATCCGTTCAGTGGTTTAGGCGTGAAAGCATAACATACAGACAGACAGACAGACAGACAGACAGACAGAGTTACTTTCCCATTTATAATATTAGTATGGATTCTCATCTTTTAAACCATACCGTATAAAAAACATCAATTTGTCCTCAGAATTGTCGGATAAAGGCTATTATTGCCCGCATTACGGAAATATCCGCGGCAAGTGTATCGTGTGCGGTTTATCGGTTATTTGCGTAATTCACTTTTCACGAGGCATTCCTGCCATTCCTGTTTCGATTACGATTGAATTCGTTTTTGTTTTCAATTTACAACTGGACCGCAGTTTCGATGTAATGTTCTGGAAGTAGATACGGGTTAACCACACTTTAAGGGTGTTTTATTTGACTGAATGAACACCTTTTACCCGGGGTGAAATGTAGGAGGGTAATGGGTTTAGTAGTTTATGTAATTTCGAACCTTTGTGGAGAAAGGAGGTGAAAAGGTTGGACTGAATTGTGTGATTCTTGTATCAATCGATTCGTCTCAATTAAAAACATGAATCAAAAGTGATGTCTCTCTTCTGAAAAAGATTACTGATCTGGAGATTGTCAATATACAAAATTACAAACCGTTGTCATTGTGAAGCATAGAACGATTAAAGTAACATTGGTCAATTATGTCCTTCGTTATGTATTCATACTAGCTGTTGCTCACGGCTCTGCTCACGTGGAAATCAAGATTATCGCACCCAAACATAGACGTTGTCATTTCCCACCCTCTAATATATCCGTTCTAAATGTCATCAAAATTAGGGCGGTCGTTTAAGCGTGAAAGCTTAATAAACATACAGAGTTTCTTGGGTGTTTTAAAATTACCTAAAAATTTAAGTTTTTTTTTTATACAGGACACGTCAATTTGACTTCAATTGATGATGGCGACATCAGGCGAGCTGATGTTAAGCTAAAAGCAAAGTCTCAGAAAGTAACCATCATCATCATCACCATCGTAAACATGTACCATGTTGACAGTGGTGGCACTCAGCTTGACGGCCTTATCAGATGCCTTGTCACGCCCCGCTTAAACCCGGGACTGTAGAAAGAAGGAGACACGTGAGCTGGCAGGGATGATATTTGAGTGAAATTTCAAAACATTTATTGTGCTAATTATACTATTCGATTGCATCAGGAAAAAATAATCACTCAGGTGGGCTCTGAACTCACGATCTTTCCCGAATGCTGTTCCAACTGAGCTACTGAGCCACACCTGAATCAGTTCGAATTTCCCTTCTCTATATGTCTGTTTATAGAGAAGGGAAATAATGACATTTAAAATGAATGTATCATAAACTCCTTTACGTAATTTTTTGCGGGTTTACATAATTCTAAAAGACAAGAGGGCTCAGCGTGTTAAGAGTCTACAACGTGTTAAGGCCACGCCAACTTAGCTTTTTTGAGGAAGCGTCGCTGCTTTTATTGGGGTAGAAGAGGGCCACTTTTCGGTTTCAAGGATAAAAAACTTATGATATTCTAAGACACTCAGCATAGAATGTAATATGCTTTACAAAGTGCGAATGAACACACTTGGTTAATGAATACATTTGCTTGGGTTAGCAAAATTGAAATTAGTTATGGAAGTGAAACGAACTGGAAAAGTTTAAGCTTCAATGTAGAAGATACCTACATGTAGAAATCATTTATAGGTTTACAGGGAAACATAGGTGAACAAGTAGAAAGAGTATCGAATACATAGGGAAAAATTAAACTTCTCGGGCGGGACTCGAACCCGCGATCTTTCCCTTACAGGGGGAATTGATCAACTCGGCTACTTCTTGACGGTGGATGATTCCACCGTCGCCTTAAATACGGATGAAAATAGAAGGGAAATTTCAATCACATCGAGCGTGTCGCGGTAGCCGAGTTGGTCAAGGCATTCCCCCTGTAAGGGAAAGATCGCGGGTTCGAGTCCCACTCAAGAAGTTTCATTTTTCCCTATGTATTCGATTAGTATAGTTAGCATACTTAATGCTTTAAAATTAATTCTAGAAAAAGTATGTTTATAAGACACCTTGCTTACTATTGATCTTATACTGAAACCAGGTCCATATATCTATATAATGACAGCCTCTGTGGCGTGGCGGTAGTGCAAGCGACTGCCACGCAGGAGGCGCGGGTTCGATTCCCGCTCAGTGCAAATATTTGTATGCATGAATATGGCTATTTGCATTGCTCTGGGTGTTTCTATTTATAATATGTATGTATTTACAAAAAAAAAGTATATAAGTATTTTTATCCCCATTCTAGATTCCATAACACAAGCTATAAAAGCTTACCATGGGTCTAGATATTGTGGTGAATGTTGTGGAATATTTATTTATTTATTTATTTATCTAAATAGATCTTTATAGTGTGGCAGTGTATGATTACACATGACATCTCTAAAGTTGTTGAATAAAGAAACTGTGCAAAAAATCCAACCAAAATACAGAAAGTACTCAGTTCCAAAATCAGCGTAAACTTCTTCCACATTTAATTTTCTAATTTAGAAGTACGAAAATTTCGTAAAAAGGTCTTAACCCTTTACTAGCGCGACCTTTGTGCCTACATTCGGGTTTATAATCTATTCAAACCAGTATTGGATCCGCCAAACTAATTACACAGTCGGGTAAATATGCTCTCTGCAACAAAAAATGTTCAACGGAATACCCTCCTGTTTCATAAATGTTCAGTAAAAACCCTCTCTGTTTCATAAATGTTCAGTAAAATGCCCTTTCAGTTTCCTGTAGGATGTCTATTGTACCTATCGTGAAAAATTAATGGTTTGATTCAATATTTGTTATTGTGAAAGAGAAAATTGATGTTTGTAAACGCGCTATTGTTAGCTGTTTTGTTTGTCTTTCTTGATGGTATTTATTTTATTTCAAACTATTACGAACTCTTTGGCGTAGCGGTAGAGCGTTTGTATGCTACGTTGGAATTTGTGGGTTCGAATCCTGCCCATTGCATTATTTGTCAATATGTCTGTTTGCATTGGTCTGGGTGCTTTTATTATGTAGGTATAATAGGTACCTATATGTTATTTTATTATTACATATCTCCAATGTACAGATACGGCCATTCGTAATAACTGTTTACATGGTACAACCATAAAGAACCGTATGATACAAGAACATCCCGACAGATTTGGAGCTGTCGTGCCTTGTAAGTTACCTATTTAATACTTTGATCTCACTCGCGTGAAATTTAGATCATGTTTACGATGGTGACCCTCTTCCCGAGACATTGCCTTTAGCTTATCATCAGGAGAGGTGAAGTCAAATTGACGTGTCCTTTATAAAAAAGTAAACAGATTTTTTTTTCGAAACGTGGAAAGAAAATACTAAAGGACTCTTCTCAAAATACTAAAGGTCACAACGGACTCAAACCGCAATCTCCAACAGAAACTTATAAAATTGCTCCTGACCTACTATTCCCCTTCTCCATTAATCCTGGCCGGCGCGAGCCGTCACCGGCGATCCAACACACAATCAATCTAACAAAACCCCGAAACTTACAAGAACCCTTAAAAAAAGAATCCAACGAGTTCCCGAGTTAGTAGGTGCTAATAAAAATTGATTTCTTTACTCACTTTTTGCGTACCAAGTAAAAGAAGGGAATTTTTTGTAAATGTAGGGCACGGCAGCTCAATATGACTTCACCTCGCCCGGTGAGCTATAAATGAAGTCTTAGAATTTTTAAGGGACTGCACGCCGTCCGACCCTCCAAACCTGTCAGAAAAGCTTAGGTATGCTAAACCTTCTTCATCCGTACTCATTATCACAACAGTGTTGATTCGTCGATCAGCGATTATAATATAATGTGCCCAGATGTGGATACATTTACCTAGGTTAGAAGTCGACATCGTTTTTCTAGTGTCTGCATACGTATTTATGACGTAATTATGTGTTAATTACTCAATTGTTTCGAAATTTTTATTGTCCAGCATACTTAACAATCGTAATTATTATAAACATTAGGATTTTTTAAATTCAGGTTTTTATTATGAATGGGTTTATGATAGATCGCATTTCTAAATTTCGGAATTTTAAATCTTTCGGAATTATAATAATCGGAATTTTTAAATGCATGATTATGACTTTCGGAATTATGTGGAGTTGAATAGGGCCACGCCATTCTTCTTGTAGATGTCGTAGAGGGCTACTAAGGGATATGGCTTTTCTCAAATAACTAAGTTTCCTCTTGACGGTCATAGGCTCACCTCTTACGTGGAACTGAAAATCATTGTTGGCGCAATGTGGATGATAATACACCTCTGCCTACCTCTTCAGGGATTTACAGGCGTAAGTATATTTATATATATATGTAATTATAAAAAAAACGGAACTTTGAAATTCGTGATTATGACTTTCAGACGTTTTGAAGTTTTTCGTAGGTATTTATGTAGACCCAGACAAAGCCTTATATAAAGACTAGAAGATATAGGTTACATACAATTCTAAACGTTACACACAATTTGACGTCAGCAGCTTTGGTATTTACCACAATTGTTAGAATAGTTATAAGGCTTCTTAATTCTCTATCGCTCAAGGTTGACGTCCTGACGTGGGTTGTCACGTGCCAAACACGGTTCACGCTTCTCCCCATGTAACTGCGTAGGCAATACACAACTGCTGCTATTTCTAATACAATTTAGTTATTAAGTATATTATTGCGTGTTATCTAGTTATCGATAGATTAATGCGTGATAGGTTACCTAGTTATAGTACTAAAATTAAGCTGAAGTGACTGCCAGTCAGTCTTGATTATAATAGGTACGTACCCTACATTAAGTGTGTTACATGCTACGGTTCCATATAAAACAGGGGGGCGAGCCTATTAACGTCAAGCGGGCACTATAAATACGTAGGTATATAATATTGTCGTATAGAGAACTGCCAACTCGCGTGTTGACAAATCAATTAATTATGAGACGCCCGGTGAACAATAAGTTCTAGAACACAGATTCCACAGTGATATAATGCATATCTATCTGGTATTGACAGTTCAATAGTAGAAGGTCTATGGGTATACAACTATTAGTTCTATGTGAATATGAATCCATACTAATATTATAAATGCGAAAGTAACTGTCTGTATGTTACGCTTTCACGCCTAAACCACCGATCCGATTTTAATGAAATTTGGTATAGGGGTAGATTAGAACTAGAGAAAGGACATAGGCAATGTTTGGCCGCGATAATCGACATCTACGCGGGTGGAGCCGCGGGCCGAAGCTAGTTCCTAATAAATCGTGTTAGGGACTAACTACACTTATCCAAACTGACTGGCTGACATAGTGATGTATCAACGCACAGCCCAAACCATTGGACTGTGCGTTGATAGGGCAGAAATTTATGCTACCTGCATGCCAAATTTCTGCCCGATCCGTCTCCCTACTACCCGATCTACATGTTATGACGTAGGCATCCGCTAAGAAAGGATTTTTCAAAATTCTGCTACTAAAGGGGTAAAATAAGGAATGGGAGTTTGTATGAAAGTCCCTCATTTTCAGAACTAGATGCACTAAATTTCGTAAACCTGTGTCTTTTAAGAAATAAATGAACACGTGTATCAGCGTCTTTCAAAATTTTACTACTAAGAGGGTAACATAGGTGATAATCTTTTGTATGGAAAGTTCGTCATTTTTAAAGTTAGAAGCATGAAACTTTGTACACCTACGTCTTTTGAGAAATGTTTTGTGGCAATAACCAACATTCACGCCGGCGAAGCCGCGAAAAAGCTAGTTCAGTTATAAAGACCAATTTCTCATAATAACAATCTGTTCGAAATTCAGTTTTGATCGCTGTGGACATTGTCCAAAACTATCCTCTCTTGAATTAAATAACCTAAAATTTAATTGCCACCAAGAAAGAGTGGCTATGTAATACGTCTAAAAGCACGATCTATATGAAAATCATGTAACGACGATACTTTTTTGACATTTGGGAGGCTGACCAAGACACAGAATAGATAAGTACTTTTACTAGCGTAACCAAGATTAAATTATGAACTGATTATTACCCACCTTCTACATCCAGTTTATCAGCCACCTTTTTCAGGTCCATGCATCCTTCTACATCAATTCCGTATCCGGAGGATTTTCCGCACGTTTTAAAAAAATTCCATCGTCAACCTTATTTTAATTTATAACCAATGCTGGTAACCCTACCGTACATAAATTTACTGCAAACAAGGATAAAGTTATACCTAGTTGAAAACTTGGTGAAGTCTAGTTTGAACATGGCGAATGGGTAGCTTCCACGCATTGCCGCTAGCACTCGTCCCTTAGCAAATATGTTTAGGGAAACTTCTAAGTATGTTCATACTTGAAGGAAGTAATATTAAACTTGGGACTTAGAACGGAGTCATGACGCAATTGTTACGTCATAGGGACTGTTAGATGTTGATATTCAAGACCTTTTTCAGAAATTGATATAAGCGGATTTACATAAAGAAAAAAATTGGGCTAAAAGTTTAACTTGTATTGATTAATATCTGACCAAATGTTGATGTTAATTTTGAACTTAACGAATAATAAAGTCATTATTTTCTTTACATAGATGCTTGTATATGGTCACAAATAACATAAAACCAAAGTAATATGGTGTAGTATTAAAAAGACTTGAATTGGCATTCCGTTACCGAAGATCCGCGACGATATTTCCGTCAAGTCTAGAATAATATCTAAAGGTTATGGCTGTTTTTACTCGACTACGGTGAAGCCAAAAGGAGGGTTATGATTTTGACAGGCTATGTATATATGTATATTCAAGTGTTACTCTAACAAAACAATACCAATGTGCTAACTTTTCAACATCCATTGTATGTTATGTATTCGCTCTGTGTGTGCATGAATGTTAAATAAATAAATAAATAAATAAATAAAAATAAAAACAATATATTTTAGGGAAAAGAGGCATACGACCACGGCTATCCTCGATATTTTCTTGTTTGATACATTTAGAGCGTGATTTTTCGGCAGTATGGTTTTAATTTTTTCATTCGAGGGTTAATACATAGCTCATAAAAAGTATCCGGTTGACAGCAATTAGATTAGATTCACCTCTAATGAAATAAATTTAAAAAACAGCAATGAAATTTTGTTAACCTTTGTCTATCTAAGAAGTTAGAATTTGTACCTTTGTCGTTGACTGTAAAATTAAAATATGTTGTATCTATCCATACTTTCCATACTGATATTATAATTGCGAAAGTAACTAACTCTGTCTGTCTGTCTCTCTGTATGTTACGCTTTCACGCCTAAACCACTGAACCGATTTTGATGAAATTTGGCATAAGGGTAGATTAGACCTTGAGAAAGGACATAGGCTATGTTTGGTCACGATAACCGACATCCACGCGGGCGGAGCCGCGGGCAAAAGTTAGTCTTTCATAATCCAAGAAGAACATATTACCCTTAATATCAAAAGGTTTTATATCCAGCCTCCGGCTTTCATGAAGAGTTTGTGATATCATGTCATGTGAATATCGTCGCTCAGCGGTAATTTATGTACTCTTTACAATTTCATTCATCTTAGTACGACGATCCTTGTAGGATGTGGAACATTGATGAACGGGTATAAAAAAATAAGTACACCACAGATTTAGAGTGAGCTAGATGTTACGTGTGAAATATTTCAAAAGACCTATACAGAAAACTTGTACAGTCAAAATGCCTTGGTTTTTCCCCGTTCCTGTTGATTGATTGTTCTGATACTTCTGACATTTAGTATACACGTTTACATTACATTTTCTAAAGTTTACGCGAATGTCACTCATTGAAATAAAACTAAGTACTTTTTAAAGGATTCTGTCGCGATTTATTTGTTATTATTTAATTGAAAGTAGTCAAAACGTCTTCGGTTTAAAGTTTTATTTCAATTCACACTTTTAGTTTGACAAAAAACAAAAATTTCATGAATTTTTACAGCAATAAGTAGGTAAGTAATATAATTTCAATCAATAAAACAGTTTGATTTACCCTTAATACCTTGGTATTAAGATCATTTTGAGACTTTGTAGTCGATATCTTTCTGACGCTGACTGTACAATGACTAGACTTTATTTCTATATGTTTAAAGTTCAAAATTAAATGAAAACAGTTTCATTACACTTTTTCAATTACTCTTTTTTTTATATAGGTCACATCAATTTGACTTCCCCTCGCCTGATGTTAAGCTAAAGGAAAAGTCTCGGAAATACGGTCACCATCGTAAACATGTACCTACCATGTTAACAGTAGTGGCACTCAGCTTCGATACCGTATCACGCCCCGCTTAAAGGACCCGGGACTATAGGAAGAAGGAAACACATGAGCTGGCAGGGTGTTCCAGGTCTTAGTGGTGCGGCATAAGAATGAGTCACTGAAACGCTTGGTTCTAGCAGTTATACTCTGCACGGTATGCGTATGGCATCTTAGCCCTGCACGTGTCATCCTGTGTAGGAAAGGAGAGGGTGGGATTAATTGGAAGAGTTCATCAGAACATTCACCATGGTAAAGACGGTACTCTGCAAAAAGTCATTTAATTTTGAATTTTAAACTCAACGCTTTTCTACGTTTTCTAATGAATCAGTAATCAGTTTAATATCGTTCAACATAATGATTGTAGTATCTAGACCACTCTAAATCTGTGAAGATTACATTCTCGTTCAGTGTAATCGCCTAAACAGCTGAATATTCTGAAGACGTATACATTTGAAAGGAAAATCACTGCTCTGTAAACTTTTATGATGTCGTTTAGAACCTTTTCTTTTTGGACATTCAATGTCGCTTAAGGCTTTTGGATATTACTTTCGATAAGCTAAGCTTTTTATTCATAAATTTTCTAAAATAACTTTTTTTAATAAAGGAAACCGTAGCCGTTCTTTGGTAGCCGTTGTTATATTAGTGCTTTTCAGATGGAGCAACTTTTGTTGTGACATCTACTTAGGTATTAACTTTTGAAAACTTGAAGGAATTTTTTTTTTACAGCATTAAGTATGCTAACTATACAAATCAAATACATAGGGAAAAATAATCTTCTCGGGCGGGACTCGAACCCGCAGTCTTTCCCTTACGTCGCCTTAAAGACGTATAAGATGGGAAATTTGAATCATATCGGGCGTGTCTCGGTAGCCGAATTGGTCAGGCATTCCCCCTGTAAGGGAAAGACTGCGGGTTAGAGTCCCGCCCGAGAAGATTCTTTTTCCCTATGTATTTGATTTTGAAAACTTTCCTTTAAATGTTGCCAGATACTCCAACCAAAAGGCTACCCTTTCTTATCGTGCGTTAATTTTTTATTGCTTTTTTTCATTCAATTCGTGATCGTTTTTGTTATTTGGGAGATTGAGAGTACATTAATACAATAATAATATAATATTCCACAACATTCCACATTTAATATTGAGATTGAATGATTTTTTATAGCATTTATATGCTAATTATACAATTCGATTACATCAGGAATAGTAGCTCAGTTGGAAGAGCATTCCCCCTGTAAGGGAAAGGTCGTAGGTTCAGCCCCACCTGAGTAATTCATGTTTCCTGATGTAATCGAATTGAGATTGAATTATGAATATATTTTTATTAGAACTTCAAATCAAAGATCAAAGTCAAAATATATCGTACTTAAGTAACAATTTTTTTAAAAGAATATTAAATTAGAACCGAAGTTACTAATATTCCCACTAACCCCTCCAGTTAAGCTGAATTGCTTGTGTTAGGAGTGGGTTCACGTCAGTAGTGTAATGGTCAGGATTCGAACCCGGGACCTCTAGATCGTAAGGCCGACTCCTTAACCACTAAGCTACCGACGCTTCATTTTTATAAATATTGACGCATTGCAGACGAGAAACGAATCATTAATCAAGATTGACAATCATTTCACCACTAGCGTTCTTCAGAAGGACGTGGATTGATGGATCCTGCCCGCATAATGTTATGGCCAAAACTAGGCTAGACTCGTTCACGAAGTTTAATATTTATGGGGAGTGCGGCTTGACTTGAGCGATGTTGTGTTCAGAGTTGAAATAGGTATGCTGAGGTGGTTTGGGCGTCTGGAATGAGTAGATAGTATAAATTTCATCAATTTAAGGGAGTACATTATCTATTCTGTGGTATCGGATTGATATACCACAAGTCGTAAACATAATTATGCCAATACTTCAGATTCTGAAGACTTTTTCTAGTTCTGAAGTTCAGAACTAGAAAACGTTTTTTATATAATAAAAGGACACGTTAATTTGATTTCACTTCACTTGATGGTAAGCTAAAGGTAAACACTCGGAACATGTATTATGTTAACAATGGTGGCACTCAGCTTGACGGCCTCATCAGATGCTTTGTCACGCCCCGCTTAAAGAAAGAAAGAAAGGAAGAAAATTGTTTTTTATTGCGGATAAACACTTAAAGAACTCGAAACTAGTAGACTAGCAGATTAATATTAAAGTAATGCGGAGATAAAGACAAAGAAAAACTTATTAGTAGAAACATGTCTACAGATGATGTTATCAAAATATTGAATTACTAGCTTTTGCCCGCGGCTCCGCCCGCGTGGATGTCGGTTATCGCGACAAAACATAGCCTATGTCCTTTCTCAAGGTCTAATCTACCCCTATACCAAATTTCATCAAAATCGGTTCAGTGGTTTAGGCGTGAAAGCGTAACATACAGACAGACAGACAGAGTTACTTTCACATTTATAATATTAGTATGGATTTACAAATTCAGTTTAAATGATAATAAACTAACTGGGTGGGTGTCCATTTCCCCATTCTAACTATATTGAGACCTCTCCGTGACTCGAAGAGCACGTTACGCCGTTCGGTCCCAGTTGCCATACGAATAGGTATCTGTTTAGGGCCCCAAATAACAAAAAAGGGCACATGCGAAAATAAACTTTACTGCAATTACTCAGAACTCTGTTTCTCACGTGATAAAAATCTGCCTTCCTCTCCGAGCTGATCTGTGTGAACGGACCCTTATGCGAACGAAAATTTTGGAAAATCTAGGTACAGGCAAAGTCCCCACGATGCCGAGGCGAACAGCTCGTCTGAAGTAAAAGTGTAGGTATATACGTATTTATAGGTACTGTGAATGTAAGATACTTTTCATTTAAGATTTACGTCACCGGCTGTAGGGATTTCGCCGAAATGTGCGTACGACGGGATATTAAAAAATACGCGACGCGTTTGGGAAATGCTCAGACAGTAATATTACTTTCGCGTTAGACAAAATAATAAAAGCAAATTTTACCGACTTATATCGCGATCAGTGTTTTCTACCGATGAGTAAAAATGCTATAAGTGGGTGAATTTCCCGGGACCAAGAATTGCGTGGCATCGATGAAATCGGTACTAAAAATCATAGTTATAATGCTCTAACATTTTTTGCTAGATAGGTGAAATAGTGATCTATGTGGGGCACTAAATATTCTATTAAATAGGATTATAGGTACTCCAAAAAAAAAACAAAATACACCGAAATCTTTCATTGCCGTGTTTGTCCACACGTCGCCTACTGTGTCGTGATACCTCAATGATAAAAATCTATTGGTTATTTTTATTAATACCTATTTTTAGTTGATACGTGAATAGTTAAAGTATTGTCAGGAAATACATTTATTCAAATATTTAAACAATACAACGAATGGTTAAAAAAATACATTTGTCCCAGAACTGCCTGTCATCGCCGTGTTCTAAACATATTTTAGAATATTGTCTTATCTAACGACTTGCGTCCTCCCTTATATGCGCTAAACGTTGCATATTGGTGCCGCCTATGTAAGTGCTCGACGCGGAAGAACGTACACACGTACCTGCGTTTTGGCACCATAGATGTAAGTATACCATTTTTATGTTACTGGACATTTTTTCTTTCATCGCCGTGGATAGGTATAACTTTCTATTTTAATAAGTTATCCTCTTGATTAAACATTGAATAGAACGCCATTTCTCTTGTTTATTTTTGTGAAGTGATTAATACTTCGAATAATTATTAGATTTTTTGTTATTTTATATTTTTGTCTTGTTTTTCATTGCCGTGCTTTCATTGCCGTAGTTTCCATGGTCAAAATTTGCTATGGCAATGAAAAAAAAAACACGGCAATGATAAAAAAATCATTGCCATGCATTGTAAAACGATTTAGTTTCATTGCTGTGGCCTGATGTTTCATTTCCGTGACTTATGTTTTCATCGCCATAGTATGATTAGGCATTACATTATAGGTAGCACCAAATACTGACATTAGAGGATTCGAAAACTTTCTGCAATACGATGAAAGATTTGATGAGTTTTTTACTGTACAATCAATTATAAATAGTTTGATTTTAATAATGGTTTGTTTATTTTGCCAAGACTATGAAGAAGACCCATAACCGATGTGGGCTGTGACTATTTTATCTTTAGATTTTATAAAAATCTTTTGGTTTCGCTTCACATTAAACATTGATGCGTAAATTAAAAACTTGTGGTGTACTATGTATGTTGTTTGCATTCACTTTTGCATAATTAACAAAAGTATACCATATTATTTGTTTTATTCATATTAGTGTATTGTTAATTTCTTTTTTGTGTGAAAGAATTTAAATATATGATTGGACAATTCTTTGATTCTATTATATTTGTTTAATTGTATCTACTCCTTTTGCAGATTCTTAACCTAGTATTTATTGTATGCACTACTTACAACTAAAGTATTATGTTTTATATGGATTTTCATTTCTGTGATTGATTCTTTCATTCCCTTGGCATAATTCTTTCATTGCCATGGACGCTTGTTTCATTGCCGTACACACATGTTTCATCGCCGTGGCTTGTAATTTTTAATCTTGTATATCTCGTTAGTCTTTTTAGTTATCTGCTAGATATTAAGCGAGAATACATATCATATCAAAACCTTTAATAAACGCGATTTCTTTTTATTATAACACTTAAGGTAAAAAAATCCACGGAAATGAAGATTTTAACGGACCTGTTGAAATTCACCCAAGTATTTTTGAAGCGGATTGATCGGATTAATGTTTGATCTTACTCGTTTTGTAGCATAAGTATACAAACCAACCTAAATCCATATCCATACTAATATTATAAATACGAAACTAGCTCTGTCTGTCTGTCTGTATGTTACGCTTTCACGCCTAAACCACTGAACCGATTTTGATGAAATTTGATATAGGGGTAGATTAGACTACGAGAAAGGACATAGGCTATGTTTGGTTGCGATAACCAACATCCACGCGGGCGGAGCCGCGGGCAAAATCTAGTTTTTTATATTATTTAGAATAGTCTAACTTCAGAACTTTGAATTCGCTAATTGAAATGGTTCTGCAGGGTCAGGTGGCAGTCGCTTCACGGAAATTATCGAAGTTAAGTCACATTTAGGCTGGAAAGCCGACCAAAACTGAGTTGGAAAAAAGGCTCAGATATCTAATGAGAACGATGATAGGCGTCCATTACATCTTCATGTAAGCGTCATTTAAACCATCAGTCATGACCGAGGAGGGCTAGACCGTAAGGGATGGCCCTGGGTCAGCCGGGGTGCGAGGGATATGTCGATGACAACCTCACCTCCGGCCTAGCAACACGACCCACAGTCGGCATGCGGTTTTAGTCGGTTCGAGCTCGACATAAACTCCCCTTCCGGCTCCGGCAGGGGGGGTATCCGAGGGGATTTCCGCACGAAAATCACTGAGTCAATCAGTCACTGCATTAGATGATAGGTTATTCGTCAGTCACGGCCGTGGCTGTGGTTAAACTGACCTACAGTGTAATGGACGCCATGGAATATAAATTATACCTAACAAAAACACAAACGCTACATAAATATAGGCTAAATAAGCCAACAGGGTGCCGTACATAAGTACTATTGCAAGTTAAAGGCGGCACTTGAATGCGATTACATTGAAAGCGAGCACTATGCCGTCAGATCGATGAAATAGAGGTAAAAAGGAGCCAAGGACGGGACTTATACTTTCCTGATTCAGTGTCGTTTGAGTCAATATGGAATAGGGATAAAGGGGTGCCAGTTTTTTTCTGTGATATTTGAGAAGAATATCTTTTTTTTAATGAATTTAGATTGTCAATGATTGTTTGATGGTAAGCTGGGGTGGGTAACAAAAAATAGTGGCTGCCAACTTGACGACCTAGACAGAATATTTTCCAAGCCCTGCTTAACACATTTTTGTTAAGCTTAAATTTTAAGATCTTTGGGGGTTAGACAACCAAACCTGCAAGCCGATATACTAGCTGAGTGATGGACCAGACTATGGCACAGGCTTTCCTCTGGGATTAGAATGGGTAGACGACAGTCACTCCCATGAAAACCACATAAAGCCTCGGTGTAACTCGACATCAATCTGCGGATACTCCGGCTGGCAGGTGAGATTGGTTTGGCTTCAGAGCCTGCCCGTCAGATACCTGGTGTTGAATAGCGTAGCGGTTAAAGCGTAATGGTTAAGGAATCGGCCTTAAGATCGAAAAGTCCCGGGTTCAAATCCTGGCCGACAAATCAAAATACCGACGTGAACCCATTCCTAACACAAGCAATTTAGCTTAGATGGAGGGGTTAGAGGGAATATTAGTAATTTCGTTTTTAATATTCTTTAAAAAAAAAGAGAAGGTCCTGAGATGGATGAAAATGTAGTAGTAACGGATGGTACTGGAATATCCTTTATTCAAGCGGAAACCCCTGTTTATGTTGAACTTGAACTGACCAGCACCGCACGCTGTCCCGAATTTCAGATGCTTTAAATTTATAGGATGGTTTAGCCCCGTCACTCACCAGCCAGATCTGCACCTTCGTGTTGGGGAATAATAGGAGGGGCGTGTGACAAGGTTTCAGCTTGCCTCAAGCATGTACTCCAAAAATCCTGCCAGCTCTCGGATTACTAAGGAAGGTACTGCTATAACATCTACATTTTGCAAATTCTCGCCATGTTTGTATTCATTCAATTCGATTTTGATACCTCCATTTGCCGAAAGTAAGCACTTTAGCAACATACAGCTGTACGCAACATTTTGATAAAAACACTTTTCATTATATCAGACGTATCGGTTCAGTTCCAATCTATTTATTATTGAGAGAGCGAAATTCAATTTATGAAACAATTCTCAATGGGAATCTATTTATCGGCGCTATTTGTGTTTTATATTGAAGTTTATTGGTGGTGGTCTCTTTGTTATTTCAGTGGTAGTAAATTGTTTGTGACCACTGGCGGGGGGTGGGTAACATTGCTGAATAACCTTTTGTAGATTTCATTGTTTTTTTTTGTTGTGGGGTTTTTGTTGTACCTCTATAATACTTAGGCGTACGCAGCGTAAGGCTAAAGTATCTTAGTAACCTATCGAATAATTTAATTTTTAATTCTAAGACATAATTTGTACGCCAGATATTGGCAGAATATGGCTTGCACCTGAAATGTACCTAAATATCACCTATTTCGCCCATATTCCAACAAATAAACTCATTTCATTTCATCTATACTGATACATAAATAACATAAACTCACGCCTGTATTCCCCGAAGGGGTAGGCAGAGGTGCAAGCACCCACATTTCGCCAGTTTATGCTTAGGTCCCAATGTAATAGGTGGCGAGCCTATTGCCATTAACCGGGCACTTATAAACCTGCGATAAATACACACATAACTTCGAAAAGCATCGAAAAGTCATTGGTGTGTGCCATGGTAAGCCTGGGATCGAACCCGAGACCTCGTCTCAGCAGTCCATTACCTATACCACTAGGATACCGCATCCATCTATACTAATATTATAAGTAAACCTAAAAAGTTTGTTTGTAGTCTGTGGTGTTTTTTGTATTTTGCGCACTAAAAACAATAACTTTACAGGAAACTTTGGTCCTATTTTGTTAACATTGTACTTAGATGATTTTAGTTTTGCGTGTAAGTAAAATTTGTCCTTGTTGTGGTACATACTAGTTGTGTGTAACATACATACTAACACGTAAAATTAATTTAAACTTGTGTAACAATAATACGCACTAACCCATCAAGTTCCAGACCGCAGTTTCAGAACTTAACATATTCAAACGTTTTAGATAGATACTCAGAATATTGTATAATATCATGCATTGTTTGAAAGCCTTCATGTACTTAGTGGTAGTGAACGCGGCCGCTACCCAGGAGGCGCGGATTCAATCCCGCGCTCAGTGCAAATATTTGTATGCATGATTATGGGTATTTGCATTGGTCTGGTCGTGCCTCGGAGAGCACGATAAGCCATCGGTCCCGGTTGCCATACGAACATCTATGGCAGTTTTTACAGGTAGTTGGAGCCCTCAAAATTTCAAAAACTGTTTCAACTGCAATGCTTCGATATCGCCTTTGGGTTGTGGAGGTCATATGGCAGTCGCTTCACGGAAAATATCGAAGTTTAGCCAAATCCGCAGTTAGACTGGTAAAGTGAACCCCAGATTCCAAGCTGAAAGCTTCGGATGCGAGTCCTAACAAATCTTGATTTGTTAATAACACTGATAGATGAAGTAGTGACATTCACGCCCAGGCCTGCCCACTGAATCTGAGTGCCACATTGTTAACATGGTACGTGTTTGTAAGGGTGACCCTCTTCTCGACACTTTGCCTTTAGCTTGTCATCACGCGAGGTCAACTGCTAGACATAGACCTCTGCTCTCGTGCGCTAGTGCTCTCGATCCTCCGCGTTCCGCATCCAGTCAATCCTAGCCATCACCACATTTTCAGGTCGTCCATCTGGCTGACAGCGTCCCTTCATTTACATTCTTGCAGTCTCCACTCTAAGTAAAATGATTCGTTTAGGTACGGTCAAACGCTAGAAGTAAAATAGGTAATAGAATACTTACTTCACTCTAATTTTATAGTTTATTATAAATAAGAAAATGCAAAGCTCTCACAAAAATGAGATCATCATTATTTTTAGTAGCAACCAACAAAAATTGCGCCAGTTTTCTTTGACCTTCAAAGACAACTAAAGCCCCTGCGATAAAACGAATAGCAAAACGCGTTCTACCGTCAAATAGAATTGCTATAATACTTCGAAGTTTCAAATAGAAATAATGTATAGGTACATCATCCTGAAAATTTTGTTTAGATCCCAACAAATATAAATTTATTCTTATCATAAATTATTTCTTTTGTTGTAGGTTTAAGAAATTCGAATATATTCATCGCACCTTGTTAAAAATAGATTTTCTTCAGGTATTTTCACAAGCTTTGATTGTTTAAGTAAGTAATATGAAACTTGAAGGTTTCTTATGCTTAATGGAAAATATTTTAATACAAAGATACTCCCAGAGCATTTCTTTTTAAAGTGCTTCGATTTCTTGACGATGGTTTACTGGTCGCATTAATAAAGAAGATAGAGCATATTCTTTCTTTCTTAAAATTTTATCTGAATATCCAAGTCAATTGCACCCTTAAGTCGGTAGACCTAAACAACTGACGAGGATCTGGTACAGCCTTGCTCAGAGTTGAGAGGTCAGTGATGGCAGGTTATAAAAACAATGAAGGAACGCCAGTCTCCAAAGGGCAAACCTTAGACACCACTGTGAAATCGCTTTATGGATGACGATGAGTGATATTATTTACTGTTATTATATTAATAGAATCGACACTGAACGTACAGACCTACCTACAGTGATATTATTTACTGTTATAATAATAGAATCGACACTTATTGTACAGACCTACTCATAAGCTTTAGTGACGTGGGTAGTTATAAACCTATCTATAATGTTCCTTCAATAACTTCATACAATCCTGTCTACCTAACCTTTAAAACATTGATGACATGAATTGACGAAACACTACCACGGAAATGATACGTCCCTACGGAAATGGCATCCGTGAAATAATGACTAGGAACGTTCCTGTTTTAGACACAGTTTACCATATGGCTAAGTTCCCATAAGGTAAACTGTGTCTAAAATTTAAGCCAGTTCTATAGGTACCTACTGTTATATGTATAAGTAGGCACTATAATAAAATTATAACTTAGTTGTGTCTGTGCATTGAATGCAAATATTAAAAAGGCTTGGTGTTTGTGTTATCTTCCGAGCGAGGAGGGCCAGACCGTAAGGGATGGCCCTGGGTCAGCTGGGGGGTGCGAGTGATATGTCGAAGACAACCTCACCTCCGGCCTAGCACCACGAACCTGAGTCTACGTGTGGTTGTAGTCGGTTCGAGTCCGACATAACCTCCCCTTCCGGCTCCGGCGGGGTAGCTATCCGTGGGGAATTCCGCACGAGAAAAAAGGTGTTTGTGTTATATTAAATTAAAGGTTCTGAATCAATTTTTTTAAGTATCCTTGATGAATTAGGTAACGGATTTTCAGACCTGGGTCAGACTTAAAATCTGCCGCATTTTTGATTGCAATAGATTGATTATAACTGGAGATTTGACCAAAAGTCACGATAACTGATAACCATAATGGCGAAACCGTGGGCATCAGCTAGTTCATAAAAAACTCAGTAGGAAATTCTATCTGCACAGCCATTTTGAGAACAAAACTAGTAATATTCGATAGGATTGAGGCACATTCACTTGAGCTCGTTCCAATTCGGTTAGACTCAGTTAAAGCATAAAAGCTACCTGAAAAAACCTGAGTCTATTGTGTTTCAGTTCTTTACTGTTCTTAAATAGCTTTTTATTAGTATCCAGAATCGCTCGGTACTGAAAGGATAAATGGTTTTTTATTCAGTATTAACAGTTTTTGTTGTGTCGATAAAACTAAGTGTTTCAACTAGAGGAGTAACTGGGAGTAACGAAATAAAATGTTTCGAGAAATTATCCTTTTTACCCGACTACGGCGAAGCCAAAAGGAGGGTTATGATTTCGACAGGCTATGTATGTATGTATGTTCATTTGTTCCCTCATAGCTCCTCAACTACTTATTAGAAATGGACAAATGAGGTATCGTTACAAGCGGCTTTATTGTCCGATGGTTATAGGCTATATATCACGTGTCACTCAATCTTGTGTGGCGCCCTCTAGCGCTCATAAGGTACTGTGTTAAAAAATAAATTTGAGATAAATATGCCGTGTTTGGTATCAAATGAAAGGGCTTAATAAGCACATTTCAAATATGTATAAATTATTAGCTTTACTTGGCCCCAAAATAATATATATAAAAAATAAAGTTTAAAACTAAAACCCGACTACCGAAAAATCACGCTCTAAAAAGTACCTAACAAACAAGAAAATATCTAGGATAGCCATGGTCGTATGCCACTTACTCTAAAGAAACAATATATTTTTTTAGAGCGTGATTTTTCGGTAGTCGGGTTTTAGTTTTATTTACTTTTATGAGAGAAGTGAAGGGAGGAAATGAGGATTAAGGAAAATAAAGGATGAATACCCCTTTTTATATCACTTAGGTCACCTACAAGCACTCGACCCACCTGGTGGAAAACGATTACCGTGGCCTATGCACGTGTGTAACAGTAGAAGCATGATACTCAAGTCGCCAATCCTGAAGGAACCTTCTAAAGCCCTTCTTGAAGAACCCCATATTGTATTCGCTTGGAAAATCCACTTTATTTTCACTTATATGTATCCTTGTATAACAATATCATCTTTAAGCGAACTTCAAATGCCAAAGGTACAGTCAACGCCATAAGTTGATTAACACTAAAATATTTTACAAATCTTTTTTATATTGGAATGCATCTGTCTATAGTAAATGTAGTGTTATGATTCCCAGAAGACAAACTTAATTTACATATTCAATGTTTTTTTTTTTCACAATTTTATGTTAGGTTTACCACCACAGTGTTCAATAAATTAGAATTTGTTAAGCTACTTTTGTAGTTGACTGTTAGTACACCTCCCGTATCCCGTATCTATCCCGTATTATTGGTAGTAAGACTCGACTGGTAGTACACGGGTAACGAAGGGATTGACCGTCCACGCCCTCGATTCTACTAAAGCTACACCACTGTGGCGCCGCAGTCACTGCAAAAAATGACATTAAGTTTTAGACTTTATTTATATACGCTTAAAGTTCAAAACGAAATGAAAACAGTTTCATTACACTTTTTCAATTACTCTGCAAAAAGTCTTATTAATATTGAACTTTAACACCATCGCTTTAAAGTCTATTATTGAATGTCGTTTTTTGTAGCGGCGGTGGCTCACAATAGTTTGGCTTTAGCAGAATCGAGGCCCAGACTCTAGCACTGATACCTCTTTGACTTTTTTTTATTTATTTATTTAATTAAGTAAGATAAAAATTATCTTATTGTTCCCACAAAACTGTACAAACGGTTTGACTGTATGATCACGAAGATTTAAATCTAGATACTACATCAAATTAATTAAGTGTACATAGATATAGTATAACATTATGGCAGTGAGTCCAATAAGTGTTTATAAATTTAATTTTAAACATTTTTTCCCGTTTTCCCTTCTTATTTCATCGGGAAAGCTATTTATTAAGGCTACTCTAACCACTTAACTAACTAAGGAAGTCGTCCTCGTAAAAGCCAAATTAAACTCATGTCAAACCAAATGAAGCCAGTTGATGTTAAGGCAAGAAGCAACAGGAGACCACTCTCATCTCACCCGGTCTATACCCAGGGTCCAAGGTGTTGGCTTTACTATGCTCAGAGGTTCAAGCACCATAGATAAGGAGCGAGACGAGATAAGATTCGTACATATGCTCACGTCTATTTCCTTCTGTGGTACAGAACAGCATTTTCTTCTATCTTTACATACTTCATGAATAACTAAAAATGATGTATTTTACAGACTTTCCAGAACTATTTGAATGAATTTTCATAGAATTGACCAGCTTTTGCCCGCGGCTCCGCCCGCGTGGAGGTCGGTTATCGTGACCAAACATAGCCTTTGACCTTTCTCATAGTATAATCTACCCCTATACCAAATTTCATTAAAATCGGTTCAGTGGTTTAGGCGTGAATGCTTAACATACAGACAGACAGAGTTACTTTCGCATTTATTAGTATGTATGCTAACTTTAAAATTCGAATACATCCCTTTAAGACGGGTATAAAGAGAAGGGAAATTTGAAGTGATTCAGGTGTGGCTCAATGGCTCAGTTGCGAGAACATTCCTCCTGTAAGGGAAAGGTCGTGGGTTCAAGTCCAACTTGGTCATTACATTTTTCCAGATGTATTCGAAATTCCAGAACTAGTTCCCGTAAATCAAAATCACAGGAAAACCGTAAAGTGTTATTTTAAAGATTCACAAGATCATTAGTGATATTGTTCCAGGGACACGCGCGATGTTTTTTTCTTGGTCCAATTAGGTACGGCGGCTTGACCTACTTACCAGAGGGCTACCCACGTTTTACGAACGAATACGGTTTCATTACTCTACGAGAATGTACGCAGTCGTTTTAAGGCCTAAAGTATTGTTTAACTAATTTGTAATATGGGTTAGGTTCTCCGATAGTCGAGAAATAAAAGACTGTGGAAGTGTGGACTGTTCGCTGTTGTATTTAGCTTTTTTTTCGTGCGGAAATCTCCTCGGATACCTCCCCCGCCGGAGCCGGAAGGGGAGGTTATGTTGGACTCGAACCGACAAAAACGTCACGCCGACTGTGGGTCGTGGTGCTAGGCCGGAGGTGTGGTTGTCTTCGACATATCCCTCGCACCCCGGCTGACCCAGGGCCATCCCTTACGGTCTGGCCATCCTCGGGAGGTGTATTTAGAAGCATTGTCATCCCCCACTTCGCCTGCTCCATGCCGGTTTGTAGTAGTGATCCGACGTGTTGCGTTTGGCGACAGATGACGAGGATATATTGATTCTCGACAATATGGGTTCTAAAATGCGAATAATCATACCTTTGTTTTGAATTTGATTAGTTACTAAAATTACTAGTAGATATACCTACCCCTAACGTAAACTATATTATTTATGTGAGGAATAGGTTCACATCGACAGTGTTATGAGAACGATTCGAATTCGGGACCTTTCGATCGTAGTCGTAGGCTTTATCCTCCCAGGGTTGGGAGATACGCTCTAAAAGCTTTGAACACAATCGGGAATGGAACTGATATTTATTTTTCTACTAATATCATAAATTAACTCTCGCAAAAAATGCTTCCAGTTGATTTATCAATCAAAACTGAAAAGTTTGTTTGTATGGGACCCACTGAGAGCTTTACGGCCTAAGGCAACCTCACTTTCAAGCAAGGAGACTTGGGGTTGGACGGTAGTTGTCCCTATGAACGACAAAATAAACCAAAATTAAAGAGAGCGATCTCGAGTACGAATATACCTACCTACCAGTCAAATGTCTTTACTGTTATGTTTGGGTAAAGAAAAACTGCAAGAAATTAGCATTAAACAGTTCACTGCGTCTTGCTTTTATCTTGGATGATGAGTAGTGACGAATCATTTTGTTGGACACAATAGTAGCCCTCCCCACTTTAAGACCCGTGTACGAACACCGAGGACCTCTTCAGATCTCCAGATAAGTGAAGACCCGATGGAGGAGGCTAACATCAATATAATAGTATAATATCCATCTTTGTGTGAGGGTCACAAATTTTACACAGCACCATAGAGACTCTGCATAGCTTGCAATATATATAGGATCTAGAATGCGGTTAAACATACTTATAAATACCTATACACTGTATACATTAATATGTAAATTGCTTGTCACGACTGTCTAACTGACGACGCGACGGCTATAAGCTAGAAATTAAGACTGTAGATGCATTATACGTACCATTTTCTATTAGATATGGGCCCACTGCCTTTTTTAACGTACGGAAATCCATTCGGATACCTACCGCTGGAACCAGCGGGGGAGGTTATGTCGGACTCGAACCGACCAAAACCGTACGGCCGTCTCGGATCATCTATTGTCGGGGATGAGATAGCCTCTGTCTGTAGCATAGCATCTAAGTACGTCTATGCTGTGTCTCACCTCACTAATAATACATTTACAAATGTATTTTACTTTAATTCTCGATTTAAGTAGAAACAGAAAGGTCTACCCCTTTGTGGTGAACCCTTTTCAGTGCCAAAATGCTTCAGTGACAGATGTTATGTGTAGCTTAATACTACATATCCTTTGTAAACTCTTCAAAGACACGTTTTATAACCAACGAGTTGAAAACTACATTAGTTTTTACCACTACTGCATAAAAAGGGGTGTAATATATTGTGTGTATTACCTATGTAATGGCATTCTATATACTGCCTAAGCATTGTATAGAATGCCAGTGCGTAATAGGCAATGTATGAAGTGGTATCAAAACACAACCATGTAGTGTAGGCTAATGCTGGAGCCCTGCTTCCGCTTCCACCTTAGTCTTCTAACCTATATATGTTGAGGTCGGAGCGCAGTGTCCACACCACGCAATTTGACTTGGATAGATTAGGTTAGAAGGCTTCGTGGTTTTTTTTTCATTCAGAAATATAATTTTCGCAAAACCATCCACAAATATAGACCGTAACCTATTTATGTTCCATTGCCAGTTGAACAGCAGCAATTTTACATTTTTTTTAAAGAATATTAGAACCGAAGTTACTAATATTCCCTCTAACCCCTCAAGCTAAGCTAAATTACTTGTGTTAGGGTGGGTTCACGTCAGTAGTGTAATAGCCAGAATTCGAACCTGGGACCTCTCGATCGTAAGGCCGACTCCTCACCTAGGCATTGTATAGAAAGCCTGAATTATACACATTGCCTGTAACATATAAATATCATGGAACACCTTTGTTTTAAAGTTAGTATGCGATATTTTCACAAAATTGACCCATAAGAAATGCCATAGCATAGATAAGGCTCTTTTTCTGACAATAAACTGTGAACTCACCAGGTATTTCAAGTTAAAGTCATTTAGTTTCGTAAAAAACCAAGCCAGCTAGATAAATACGAGTATGTTTTCACACAGTGCCTGTAATAAATTCATTGTGAGTGCACGTTGTGGCCCTGGCGAGCGATAAACGATTCTGTAGTCAACACTAGACTTAAATAGTACTTTAGTTAGGGTTGTCAACTTACCACTGAAACGCTGTTAAACATGTACACACAATAAGCTGTGGAATGAACACCCTGCCGTGGTTTTCCCAAGCGACTACAAATAATTATGGACTTCTTCAAAAAGGGCATAAAAGGTTTCTTCAGGGTAGGCAGCACGAGTGTAACGCCCCGGTGTTGCATACATCCAAAGGCCACGGTAACCACTTTTCATCAGGTGGGCTTGTCTGCCACCTAAGTGGTATAAAAAAAATCACCTACATCCTGTCCATAGCATGCATCCAAGCGATAGTACCATTTTCATCCAAAGCTTGTAATTTTTAGCCCAGTCTGTTTTCTTATTTTCCTTATTCCTCGTTTCTTTTTTTGCTTTGGGTGGATTTTACCGCAGCTTCCGCTGTCTAACTCCATAAAGCCGAGAGGAATGCCTGCGTCAGGACTTAATCAGCAATTGAACCGGTTTCCTGGTGAGGTAGGCTTGTACCCCAAGATCTTGATGGAACCTGCAATTGCAAAACGTAATACACAATTAACACAATCAACACAATCAACAGAATAAAAAGAAGGAACAGAAATTGAAAAAGATAAATAAATATTACACAACATTCTACACAACGCTATCTAGACCCAAGGTAAGCTTAACTAGCTTGTGTTGTGGAATCTAGAATGCGGATAAACATACTAAGACACTACTTTTTTTGTGAATACATATTTTATACACAGAAACACTCAGACCAATGCGAATAGCCATATTCATGTATACAAATATTTGCACTGTGTGGGGATCGAACTCGCGCCTCACTACCGTAGCGGCTGTCAAAATAAGTTATTTAAATGCGTTAATTCCCGTTATCACGATTGTATAACATTTATATTGTTTCTTTTTGAAGCAGCAACCCTAGAACACTAGCGTAAAACTAGACCTGGCCTCTAACTTATACATTTTATATTAGAGGCTTTTCAGTTTGTAAATGTAGTTCTCATTCAATTTATGTTGCAAAACCTTCTAACCCTTAACAAGGTTTCTCAAACTTTTACTTAAACGTACCTACCCCTATTAGGCTTGCGAGACGTCTGCATATTTATATAGTATTTGAAAAGGTAACCGTATTTTCCTTTTGCCTTTTAAAAAGTAACAAAGAAAGAAATAAGTTTAGACTGCAGATTGATGGCACTTGGTGGAATCTACTACACATATTGAATAATACACTTGTACTTTTCTACTTAGTTTAATTTTAATTCTGAACCTGACCGGTTTCGCCTTACGGCATTCTCAAAGGTTTAACAGACACAAACACTACGATATTTGCATTTTTCATGTGTGGGATTTTAAATCTACCCAATGAATGTGAACATATTTTCCATAAATGTGGGAAATAATTATAAGTTTGGCCTAACATTTTTTAAACCAAGTCAGCCAACCGGTTAGGTTCAGCAATACAATTAAACTCAGTTGAAATGTACAAGTGTATTATACAAAAGAAAATAGTATTTTTTTCAATTAAGAAATTAATGCTAAGCGCATTATTATATTAGGTATTTTTATTATGAATGGGATTGACAGTATTTTCTTAGCGTAAGTCTAGTAGTTTAGTTTTTATTTTCTCAATAACTTATCTATCAACCCTCCGGATATTTCTCTTGCTAACAAACCAATTAAATCATCACCAAGTCTACCTCTATTGTACGCCTACCCCACTTTGAGAACTTCTGCCTATAATGTTAACTTATTTGTCCTTTCGATAGATTCATAGCTAAATGAGTTTGTCCACTTTTGAACTTCTAAGTGAATCAGGGTCCAGTAAGTGCTTCATAATAGCGGTCCATGTTAGGATGAACTTCTATTGAGTTATATCAGACCTTTCTGAAGAGATCATTGGCTTTAAACGTTTAGGACGAAGAGTTTAAGTGGTTTTGTACCACTGAGGTGGAACTTCATTAGAGAAAAACTAATTGAATGGTGTTGTCTTGTTGTTGTTGTTGAATGGAGTTGAGTGGATTTTACTAAAGAACCAGAAGCGATTTAAATTTAAGTTGAAATTGTCGCAATTGGATAGAAACTTGACTAACCACTCAAGTCAGTTACTTTTTTCTTCCGCTTCTACCTTTATAAACGTTAAAATTCCACAAGGAAACTTGTATAAAATAAAGAAGTGAAGAAGTATGACGTCCTCCCTTACTATTATTTGATTGAGCGTTTGATTTAAAATAAATTAAAACGATAAAATAAGAACATGCAAAACTTTTACCTCTCCTTTACCATTTCTAATATAATAAGTTCAGTTAAATAATTTATTGTAACTACAGGCAAGTATCCAATTATAGGGTGAAACCCGCTCTCATTGAATTACTCCCTGTCATTTCATGATTAGCAACCAGCCCCGGAAAATAATAAACAATACATTACGTCCCATCACGTACCAAAATGTCTATCAACACAAAACAGCGTCATTGATTCGTACAATCATATCGGCTCTCGACGGCTCTCGACGTCGATACTCGTCATTACGCGTAACGACGTCAGAGCATTGGCTGATGGATGGTTTGTAGGTCATTGTCGGGAATATATCCGTTCTCTCACATGACGTGTAACGACGTTGACAGTTTTAAATGCTTTTCCATGTGATGTAAAACAGAATCAGGGCGGCGGCAAATATCCATCAATACTTATAATGGGATGACTGGTTATTTCTGGTCAAAATACGAAATGGAGATTGTTTTATATATTAAAATAAGGATACAAAGTTAGGTTTTGTGGTAAATGTAAAGGAGAATGAGGCTCTCTAGCACTCTTAAAAACGAAAGGTAGTCATAATTTTAACTGTGTTCCCGGTTTTATCCGAGGAGTTTGTAGTCCCAGAGTCCACTCTTATTAATTACCCGACTACGGCGAAGCCAAAAGGAGGGTTATGATTTTGACAGGCTATGTATGTATGTATGTATGTATGTATGTATGTATGTATGTATGTATGTATGTATGTATGTATGTATGTATGTATGTATGTATGTATGTTCATTTGTTCCCTCATAGCTCCTGAACTACTTATTAGAACTGAACAAATGAGGTATCGTTACAAGCGGCTTGATCGTCCGATGGGTATAGGCTATATGACGTGTCACTCAATCTTATGTGGCGCCCTCTAGCGCTCATAAGGTACTGTGTTAAAAAAATAATTTGAGATAAATATGCCGTGTTTGGTATCAAATGAAAGGGCTTAATAAGCACATTTCAAATATATATGAATTATTAGCTTTACCTTGCCCCAAATTAATATAAATAAAAAGTAAAGTTTAAAACTAAAACTAAAAGTAGAGGGTGCAGCGGGAACGGGATGGAATGCCACGCGTGCAGAAAAGAGTTGGCGGTACGAAGTTCGCCAGATCAGCTATTATTTAATATTATTGGATTGGATACAGCAAATTAATAATATACTTATTGTGATTTTGGAAAGTATTGTAACTAGGGAGCTTTATCTGCCAATTAACTGTTGTACAGTTTGGCAGAAGTAGATATATTTTACTGTATAAAGGTGCATTTTTCTACATGGATATTTTTTATTTTATTATTTGGCCTAATATGGTTTTTCTGGGAGCGTATGCCGTTTGCCTGTCCAACCCCAAGATTGATCTGTAGATGTACAGCTGGTAGGTGGAATTGGATTGGGCCCCGAAGATGCAAATTGAATTCCCATTCACTCCTGCAGTGCACTTACCAACATGCAAAATACCTACCATTTTTTTGAATCTACTTTTTTCTAGATACGTTAAGTTTTCATGACTACAGAATAAGTACAAATTATTATCGATAATAGTGACTTTTTCTCTGCCGGGGTGCGATAGATATGCCTTCGGCAATCTCACCTCCGGCAACCAAGGAACTGTGGTCCGAATCAACCCATTACCAAAAGTTATTGGGCGATTAGAACCGCGGTGCGAAAGGACTCATTTAAAAAGAGCGCTTGGGCAATTCATACCGCGGTTCCAACCGCTCACAGTGCGAAACGACTAAAGACCCGGACCCAAGATGGCGTGCGTTTTGGTCGGTTTGAGTCCGACATAACCGCCCCCACCGGCTCCGAGGGGACTTTTCGCACGATAAAAGAAAAATGTGACTTTTTAACTAACTATATATTAGGTCCTGGCGTTTTTCGTACTGGCCACTTTAATCACGATTTTCTCCTCTTTGGTAAGGAATTCCAAATTCAAATTTGTACAGCTATTTACTCATGTATTTGTGCTTCGATGACCGTCATTTATTTGTTTTGTTTCTTCTGTTTTTTTCTGTTTGCGTCACTCATTTTACAAAATGGAAAACTTAAAATATCGCATTATTTACGAATACGAGTTCCGCCGTGGCACTAGTGCTGCGGAAACGACTCGAAGGGTGAATGATGTTTATGGCGGTCATGTTGCAAAAGAAAACACAGTTCGTTTTTGGTTCCGTTTTCGTTCTGTAAATTTCGACCTGCAGAACAAGCCCCGTGGACGGCCTGAGACCCAAGTTGATAATGAAGTATTGAAGGCTATTGTGGTAGCGGATCCATCGCAAACCACGTCCGAGTTAGCAGCAGGCTGCGGTGTTAGTGATAAAACTGTTTTAATTCACTTGAAGCAAATTGGAAAGATTAAAAAGCTTGAAAGGTGGGTACCTCACGAATTGACTGTATGAATAATCAGAAGCGCTCAGCGCAATGGTTGGATCCTGGCCAGCCAGCCAAATACTGCCCCAAGCGAAAATTAACCCCAAAAAAGTTACTTGTGAGCGTTTGGTGGACTAGTGCCGGTATTGTTCATTACAGTTTTCTCAAATCTGACCAGACTATTACGGCTGATGTCTATTGTCAGCAATTGCAAACAATGATGGAAAAGCTAGCGGCTAAACAACCTAGGCTGGTCAATCGCTCCACGCCACTGCTGCTTCACGACAACGCTAGACCACACACCGCACAACAGACGGCTACCAAATTAGAAGAGCTTCAATTGGAATGTCTAAGACATCCTCCGTACTCCCCGGACCGTGCTCCAACAGATTACCATTTTTTTCGAAATTTGAACAACTTCTTGCAAGGGAAAAAATTCAACTCTGATGGGGCAGTCCAAATCGCCTTCACAGATTTTATTGATTCCCGTCCGACTGGTTTTTTTAGTAAAGGGATCAATGAACTACCTATGAGATGGCAAAAGTGCATAGAAAACAATGGTTTATACTTTGATTAATTAAATATATTATACACTGACGGACTCATAAACTGCATCAAAGTAATAGACGACTTTGAAATAAATATTTTAACCAAGTATACATACTTTCTATACAGATTTAAATTGAAACCTCTAGATTGGTTCGTGAACTTTAAAACAGCGTAGGGTCATATCTTTAAGTTTAAGTTTATGTACTGGAAAGGACCTTAAGACTTTTTTTGAAGAAAAAACAGAAATTTAAGAAAAATTGGTTTAATTAAAAAATTGGTTTTAACAATAGACACAAACTTTATGCAAGGGTTTATTTGTGTTTTAATAAGGTGTATTACCCCCACGTGCCCTTATTACGGATTCTAATCGGTTCCGCATAGATTTTATAAGGGTTTTTAAAAGATCTTGCGGAATATTGTCCCATTCTTCTGAAAGTGCTGTTCTTAGTGCTGCCACTGTCGTGGGCGAAGGGTTTCTCGCATATACAGCTCTTTTTAAATTGTCCCAAACATGCTCGATGGGATTAAGATCCGGGCTGCGTGCTGGCCAATTCATTGTACGTATCCCAACCTCTTCGCAATAATGTTGAACTTGTGCAGCTGCATGCGGCCGGGCATTATCCTGCATTAAAGTAAAATTTTCGCCTATGAATCCCATGAAAGGCACCACGTGATCTTCTAATATCTCTGTTATGTAGCGATGTGCTGTCAAACCCCCTCTATTACCGTTTTGACGGACCATGTCTATGAACACAAGTTCTGTTCGCCCGTTCATCGATATGCCACCCCAGACCATACATGAACCGCCTCCAAAAGGAACACGCTCCTCAATGCAACTTTGAGCATATCGCTCCCCACGTCGACGATAGACTCTTCTGCGACCATCTGCACCATATAAACATGTCCTACACTCGTCCGTGAACAATACAGATGCCCACTGCTCTTCTGTCCAATTCAGGTGATGACGCGCAAATCTTAAGCGAGCTTGTCTGTGAGCTGTAGACAACTTTGGACCATTTGCTGGTCTAAAAGGGGTGATATCCGCTTCCTTTAACCTTCTTCTTATTGTTCGTGCACACACGTTTACTCCACGCACTTCATTAAGCTCGGTTTTGATGTTAACTGACGTGAGGAAACGATTTCGCAGGGAAGTTATAACAATAAATCGGTCATCACGACCTGTGGTTGCTCGAGTTCTGCCTGTACCACGTCTCCTCCTGTAAGAACCTGTCTCTACAAACCTTCTGTATATTCTAGAAACCGTAGACTGGTTTAAATTTAAATTTCTACCAATCGTTCGTTGATCCAAGCCCTCCCGCACCAATGCTACAATTTGTGCCGCTTGTTCGGACGAAGTATCCATATTATGGTTCAAAAACTCTCGATGTGTTAAAAAACTAACCCAACAATTATGCTGGTAACAATAATTCAATTGACAAAACAAAAAAAATCAATGAGAATCAATTTAAAACTTTGCTATAAATAACACGCAAATCTGATACTACAAGTAAATTTTCTTTTACCGGCTATATTCATTTGTTTTACTGCAGTTCTATTTTTAATTTTTTTTTTTTTTTAAGATTAAGAGCCAGTCTTTCCATATTTATATAATTTAATCTAAAAAGTTTGCATACTTATTATAAAAAATCCTTTTAGAGTAAACCTGAACTTTGATGCAGTTTATGAGTCCGTCAGTGTATTTAAAAATATTCGACTTTTTGTTCTTCCCATACAAAACGCCAATTTCATATGTAAGGACCTAATAATATAGTTTTTTTTTATTAGTAACATCACCAACATTCAGCACGAAAATTGAAAAAAAAATTTTCTTATTTACAGAAGCATTGAAGCTCTATGGAGAGAGGCTATCGGACTGGGAAAGGAACGAGATCAGGAAGTACCCGGAGGTGTGGTTCTTGGGGCTGGAGGCGAACAAAGTCCAGGCCAGGTCGAACCTTCCCAACAACTGCGGGTTTGATGATGAGAACGGTAGTTATAACAAGGTAAGCATTGTCATACTATACTAGAGTTGAGAAGGCCATCTCTATAAGGTACCTTTTTTCGCGCACCTCAACGGAGTTAGCCAGGTCGGAATCGATTCGTCCTAAATAAATGGTGTTGCGTTACGGGAGCCGATTGCAGGGAACCTGGTTATTTCCTAGGAAGAAAATCACGAGAAGCCCCAGCAGGCTTTGCCTACCTATTATTCAGCAGGTGGTCAAGAAATGTTTTGTAATTAATTACATAACAACTTTCCAGTATTCCAAGGGATATAAAATGCATTTAAACGTAGAACTTTACTAAAGAAATGTTTAGTTAATAAACATGGAAAGTGATTACAAAAGTTCTGACAAGAATATAAATTAAACACAATTTTTTGACGTAAGTAAAGCGTACCTGCTCCGATTTGGTCGTAACAGTAAAACGTGGAGAGTAAAAAGTACTCCAAGGGAATGTTAAGTAGATGTCGAAAAGAAAATTGAAAAAGCGATATCATCTCAAATTAATTGCGCAAGAGCTAAGCACGAATTATATTCGGATGAACTTTTTAAAGCCCAAAATATTGTGTTGAGGTCGGACGATGCTTTCAACGAGATTCTTGACCTGAATTTTGTATTCTTTTGTTTTATATTTTTTCGTGGTTCTCAAGGGTCTTTGAATGCCTTAGTTTATACATACTACTCTATCATTGACCCTTTTGTAGTTAGAGGAACTATTGATGCTACTTGGCGCTTATCGGATGTCACCCGTGAATTATAATTACGATTAAGTTAACCGTAGCTAAGTTTTCTCGTTTTATTATGAGTATATTTTGACAATGATAGGAATTGTGATTAAATAATACTTAACTACGTTACCATGTTTACTCAATGCACCTATTTGGTTGAATAAAACGTGAACTCCTGTTTGGTTGAAATTATTGCTGAATAAATACTTAAAATTATTGTAAGGTAACGCAGATAAGTTCGATTTAATCACAGTTCAGTTGCCCACTGTCTTTGGTGTGATCAATCACTATCTACTATTTGATCCTGGTGTACAGGTAGTAGCGAGTATACAGATGGGAATAGTCTTGTATCCAATTCTCAGGTTCAAATACTGGTTCAAATCAAATCAAATCAAAATATTTATTTGCAAGAATATGCGCGTCCAGAGACGGCCGGAATGCGTCAGTCAGGCTAGACTGAACGCAAGACTTCGCGAGAGCTCAGACATCTGAGTCGAGGCATCCACATTAGTAACACAACAGCTGACCACCAAAGCATATGTGTTCCAAGTGTACCTCCAATATGGTACAACAGATGTTACATTATTTTGGTTCATCATATTCTGCTACATTCAAGATATGATTCGATTGAAAACTATTTTTATCTTGCATTTTACTATTACTGTCCATCCCATCCATATGCTCACAACTGTAAATCCCCGAAGGGGTATGCAGAAGTATATTAACACCCAAGTGTTGCCAACTATGAATTTCAGTCCCACATAACAGGAGGCGAGTCTATAGCCTTTAAGCAGGCACTTTGTCTTGGGCTTTATGTTTACTGTCTGGTGGAGAACCGCCATATCCCTTAGTCACCTTTTACGACACAGAAAGAGCTGGGGTGGTCCTATTCTACTCCACCGGGGACCCTTTTTTTTCGAGCGAAGATCCCCATGGATACCTCCCCCGCCGGAGCCGGAAAGGGAGGTTATGTAGGATTCGAACCGAGTAAAACCGCACGCCGACTGAGGGTCGTAGTGCTAGGCCGGAGGTGAGGTTGTCTTCGACATATCTTCGCACCCCGGCTGACCCAGGGACATCCCTTACGGTCTGGCCCTCCTCCGACTCCACCGGGAATTAGCACGGCACTACTAATTATGTTATAAACACATTAGCCGTACAGTATATGTTCAAATCTTTTAATTTCAGCAAATCCACGACCACATAGCGTACAGGTACGAAATACTAGAAGTCATCGGCAAAGGATCCTTCGGTCAGGTCATTAGGGCTCATGACCACCGCACAGGCAACCAAGTCGCCATCAAGATCATTCGCAACAAGAAGCGGTTCCACCATCAGGCTCTGGTCGAAGTCAGGGTGCTCGACCATCTCCGACTGAAGGATAAAGACCAATCGCACAATGTGATTCACATGCTCGATTATTTCTACTTCAGAAACCATTTATGCATCAGTTTTGAGTTAATGAGGTGAGTTTACATAAATATACATACATACATACATATAATCATGCCTTTATCCCCGGAGGGTTAGGCAGAGGTGAATTAAGACCCACATTTCACCAATAATTGTATTCGGTCCCATGTAATAGGGGGTGAGCCTGTTGCCATATAATGTTCCGGGCACTATTGTTGAATCGAGCCTATATCTGAGGCTGTGTCTGGGCTGTATATATCTGTCTGATGTTAAACAGCCCTATCCCATAGTCGCCTTGTACGACACCACATGGGAATAGGTAGATGGGGTGGCTCACATTCTTCTCTGCCGGGAAACACGCGGCTCTCGTCTATATGATAGCATGCAGAGATATGCAACTTTCTTATACAACCCTTTAAATGTTCCGGGTCCTCTAAGCGGGACGTGAAAAGGTATCTGATGAGGCCGTCAAGCTAAGTGCCACCATTGTTAACATGATACATGTTTATTATGGTGACCCTCTTTCCGAGACTTTGCCTTTAGCTTACCATCAAGTAGGTGAAGTCAAATTGACGTGCACTATTAGAAAAAAAATGTTTTGTCCCTTCGTGCCACCATCATTCTTCTTCAATAATGCTTTTTATTATTTTGTTGCGTACTCCGTCTTCCCATAGATTTACAGTATTTTTCGCCTGTAAACGTTTTTTTAAGATGTTTTTAAAGGATCCTATTTCTGTATCATTCAAGCTGAATCTATATTTTACCTCCACGAATTGATGTATAAGAAAGAATTGCTCATTCTTTTACGCCAGGTGTTTTTCATAAACATAAATAATTTTTATTATTATGTATTTTTAGTTAGATAACTTACCTATATATTGAACAGCGTAAATTAGATGTAATAATTTAAGAAGCTCCCGGGCCTCGATTCTGCTAAAGCCAAATCACAGTTGTGCCACCACCACTGCAAATAACGGCATTAAATAATAAACTTCAAGCCGATGCTTTAAAAGTTCAAAATTAAATGACTTTGCAAAATAATTGAAAAAGTGTAATGAAACTGTTTTCATTTCATTTTGAACTTTAGGCTTACAGAAATAAAGTCTAAAATTGTATGTCAACCTATAAAGTGTCTACGGCACCACAGTGGTTTAGCTTTAGTAGAATCGAGGGCCTGTACGTTCTAAGGGTCTGATAGTAGTTAACCCTTTCCAAAGAAAAACACTGCAACTTTTACTCAGATTGCACCAAGAATAGTTTAGCTGGCTTAGCTACCCCTCTGCGTCACCCCAAGGGTCTACCTAAACCCCAGACTTAAATGCTGATTAAATTTCCTTTGAAAATAAATTAAATGTTAGCAGACCCTTTAAAACATATATTTATAATATCCTTTCATTAATTAATAATCCTTCTCATTAATTCATTTCCGAAATAAATGTTTTACATTATTTTACGTTACTTTTTAGGTACAGCAACATTTTTCTTTCCTTCTCATTTCATCTAAACATGAATAACACCAACATCTGATTCCCTTTTGTAAATTATATCAAGTTGAATAAATTATCATCTAGCGTCAGCATGAATAATATCAAAATGATTTATTTCCATTAAGAATAGGTATCGTTTCGCTGAGCATCCAAGAACATTTATTCTGCTTAACTTTTCATTAAAACGCTCGGTTGCAAATGAACTGCCTTCTTTATTTATTTGTTAACAAAATATTCTCGTCTTGTTTATAATTGAATTTACCACAGGTACACTGTTGCTTTTCTCATTGTGCAGAGTAATTTTAAAGAAGTTTAAAGTCAAATAGTTGCACACATACCCTATAAGTAACGATATTTATTTAAGACTAGCTTTTGCCCGCGGCTCCGCCTGCGTGGATGTCGGTTCCCGGCAAGTATTCGAATTTTACTCACCTTTTAAACCTTCCCTAGACCTCCACGAACATTTCAAGACCAAGATAAGATAAATCCGTTCAGCCGTTCTCGAGTTTTAGCGAGACTAACGAACAGCAATTGATTTCTATATATATAGATAATATATCTACATACATAAATACTTTTTCTTTCATACCACATAAGTGGCAGATAAGTAGTAACCGTGGCCTATGGACGTATGCAACACCAGAGGCGTTACACTCCTGCTGCCTACCCTGAAGAAACCTTCTAATGTTCTTCTTGAAGAACCCCATATTGTAGTCGCTTGGGGAAACGAACGGCAGCGAGTTCATTTCAAGGCTTAATTGTGCTCATGCCTTTTTGCCTTTGGGGTAAATAGAGACAACAACCTACTATATTTCGCTGCCCTCACACATTGCATGAGCTTCCTTTACTGCCATTAAGCTCGCCGGTTTCGAGTGCTTTTGACCTCACCTCTTTATCTATGTAATAAAGATTTTAATTTTTAGTCGTATGGAGACTAATATTATTTATATTTATACTGGAGATTGATGGCGCTTGGTGGAATCTGCTACACATATTGAATAACACACTTGTACTTTTTCACTAAGTTTATTTTAGACCTGATCGGTTTCGCCTTACGGCATTCTCAAAGGTTTACCAATATATTCTTTATATTTATCAGGATAGTAATCGCCCTGAAGCCATAGTTGCTGAAACGCAACCAAAATTTCGGGTATAATGCACTAGAAACTCGAATAACCAGTCTTATTGTTATCGTTAGGTATTCGATAATAATTGAAAATGCGATTAATCGAATGTAAATAAAGAAAAGCGGATTTTTGTGCATATTTAGTATACATAATGTTTAGTATTTATTAATATCAACAAAAACATATCAACCAACATCAGTAAATTACATATATACTAAGAATTTAATATATTTGGACACGGTGGTGGTCCAGATAATCGCGAGTCCGAGGGTTGGATAGTCACATTTTTATTTTAGCTACATACAATAAATAAATAGTAAAAAACTCTGCTAAATAAAAAAGTTTTATTTCGACAGGATTTTAAAATATGAACTTAATCCGCAGTATCAACCTGTACGAGCTGATCAAAAAGAACAACTATCAAGGCTTCAGCTTGAGCCTGATCAGGCGGTTCGCGAGCTCGCTACTGAGGTGCCTTCGGCTGCTCGAGGCTGAGAACATCATCCATTGCGACTTGAAACCAGTAAGTTCTGACTCATTGTTAGACATTTTCTTCATCTACATCTTTGCGTTAATACCAGTCGCACCAATGCAAATAACCATATTCATGCATACAAATATTTAAAAAATTATTATATTAATATTATTTTAAATTTTGTCGGATCTTCATCATTCCCTCCTTTATCTGCATTTTGATGAAATTTGTTACAGAGTACTGGAGAGTTATTCTATTAAAGTCTAAGATATTCATAGAATTATTATATTTTTCAGGAGAACATTCTGCTGAAAGCAAGAGGGAGCTCCTCAATCAAGGTGATAGACTTCGGCAGCTCGTGCTACACGCACGCGCGGGTGTACACGTACATCCAGTCGCGGTTCTACCGCAGCCCCGAGGTCATCCTGGGGCTGCAGTACGGCACTCCCATCGATATGTGGAGCATGGGTGAGTTTCACTTTAGTGACCTATAAAGCAAAAGGAATAAAAAGTTGAGTTAGGTCGCCACCCGTCAGTTTCTTTAATTGGTCATTTTCCCTAAATCGTCAGTTTCCTTATTCGTCAGTGTTTCAGATTTCGTTAAGTTGTCAGTTTGCTATCTCGTCAGTCTCCCTAATTCGTCAGTTTCCCTAACTAGTCAGTTTCCATAATTCGTCAATGGGGTACTCGGAGACATCCTACTAATATTATAAACGCGAAAATTTGTGAGTATGAATGGATGTATGTATGTATGTATGGATGGATGTTTGTTACTCTTTCACATAAAAACTACTGAATGGATTTTTATGAAACTTTACAACATACTAACACATAGGTTACATATCATCACGCTACTACTCAAGGAAACGGAGCAGTAATCATTCATGTCAACAAATTCGGCCGGCATCGGCATATACGAAGAAGTAACAGTGTGGTTATTTCTGGTGCTGTTTAGATAACTATATCACTCTAATATAAGCTACTCGAAATACTAATCCTGCGCAGACGAAGGCGCGGGCACCAGCTAGTACATACATATAATTACGCCTTCGAGCCATGCATCTGAGGCTGAGTCTGGGCTGTATATATCTGTCTAATGAATGTTAAACAGCCCTATTCCTTAGTTGCCTTGTACGACACCGCATGCGAAGAGATGGGGTGGCCCGAATTCTACTTTGCCGGGAACCACGCGGCCAAAATTGTCTAGGTATATCCCCGAAGTAAGGAATAACAAAACATACCTACAATACAAAAAGAAAATGAATAAAATTCTAGGTATACCTATGATCTCCGGAGTACTATGGAATAAAGAACCTACAACAAAATCAAAAACCTATCTGTGAAACATTATAACAAGTCTCTATTTTCTGCCACTAGGTAGTAACACTTATAGATCTTAAATTAATGTTCGTAACTATGTTATCTTATAAGTAGGCAGTAGTGCGAGAAAATAGAATGATAAAATTAAATGAAAAGTAGTTATTAAAAACATGCATGCAAAAGGGTACGAAATCAGAACAGTCTCTTTTCTCTGCCATCACTTCTTCTATCATAGCGATGATGCCTCGGCCCTGAAGTTATGTTGCAGGACTGCCTACATCCAGAGCTTCTAGATTGTTTATTATTCACTAACTTCCACTGTAGTTAGTAATGGGAGAAAAAAAAGAAGTATAAAATAAAATTACAAACATTAAAAAACATGCAAGCAAAAGTGTAGGTATATAATATAAAAGTAGACCAATCTCATTCATTAATGCCTACCGTCGAAGCTCCTAGATTGTTTAATACTCATTAACTTCAACTGTAGGCAGTCGTGCCAGATAATAGAGACATCTTTTCTAAGTTACAAATGATTTTGAAATTCCGTAATTATATTTTTAACACAAAAACCGTGAAATAAATTGATCGTTATCTTTACCTCGCACCAGATAATAGCGAAACTAATTAATATAATAACTGTGACTGTTTAACATATCATTAAATGACTAGCTTATTAAATTACTCCAAAAATTATTCACGGCACCACAATTGGTTCTTGCGTGCCCACTCAGTGGTAATTAAAAAAAATAAAGTATTGAAATAAATACTGGCTCTCGCTTTCGTTTGTGTCTTAAGTTAGTATCAGATTCAGGATCTTATAATCCATGTTTTTGCTATACCCAAAGAGATTAACATCCTAGAGTATTTATTTGTAGTTATGTAGAAGGAGTATTACCTTTTCGGTAATTTGCAGTTATGTAAGAAAGAAAGAAAGAAAAGAAAAAAAAATGTTTTATTTACAATACGCACTTCAATTACTTTTCGGTAATTTGCAGTTATGTAGAGACATTACCTTTTCGGTAATTTGCAGTTATGTAGATACATTACCTTTTCGGTAATTTGCAGTTATGTATAAACATTTTTTTGACAAGTGACGCGAAGAACTCTTTTAAGCCATTTAACCTCCATCTTTCTTTTTTTATATTAAAACAAACTAATTATATAAGGGGTGCTGGGTAGGACAACCTCCGCGTGGTGCACCCCGGTAACGTGGGCGACGACGTGGGCTTCGCGCGAGGCGTACGTCGTCGCCCATGGCAAATAGTCCACCAAGGAGGGGGGGCCTTTATGGCCGGTTTCGAGTTCTCCGCATGCGCTCTGCTAAACAGAGCGTACTTAGCGGAGAACTCTCAGGGCGACGAGTACTTTGCCACTGAGCGATCAGTGGTGAAGTACACGGTCCCATAGGGACCATCGATCGGCCGAGCCGTACCCCCGGCTGGCAACAGACGGGCATGGTGGCTCTTAGGAGTTGCGAGGAAGAAAACCTCTATAAAAAATCACCCCGAACCCCACGCTCTGACGCCCGGCAATGGGATGCATCGCTGGGGGGACCTCAGTGCCTAGGGCGTCACTCACTCCCACCTTCCCACCCTTCCCATCCTCACATACACTCCTAACCTCCCTACTTCTACCTCAACGTCGACGGACATAAATCGAAAAGAAATGACTATGGAAACAATCAAGGATAAATCTACCCATGAGGGTACCCGGACGCCGTCCGGGGAATCCCTTGCTGTGACTGGTGGTCGAATGGACACCCATTCGGCGACCAGCCATGGCGACCCCCGCCCGGGTTCACCCCGGGTGGTATATGGGAGGGGTCACCACAGTCCCACAGGCCCAACGGTGTGCCTCAAAACCACCCAGAAAAGTGACGCGGAAGACGTGTCGACCCGTGCTGACTCGCAGATGGAGTTGGCTGTCGACGTGGGTGGCGGGCCCGAGGATACCCTCGGTCTCGGCATCCATGCCGACGTAGGTAGGAAGAGACCCAGGTCGAGCGGACCCCGTCGGCCTGGGTCTGAATCACCGAATAGTGAGGAAGACCTTCCCAGGAAGAGGTTGATTGTGGCTACCACCGCGGGTAGAGGTCGGAAAGCCGACCTCTACAGAGCGAAAGGGGGGGTAGCAGAACCGCCGGTGATTGTGTCCCCGCTGCCAAGCGGGAAGGTCACGGAGGTGCCGGCGGCGCAAAACATCCTGGCGGCTCTTTCCCGCATTTCTGGCGCCGTAAAAGGCCAGAAAAATATTGCGGGAAAGAAGAGAGTCGTGGCGGAAGCCATCACGGGCGCCGCCAAAGCGCTGGAGGAGCTCCTGGAAAGGAGCGTCTCCAACGAAGAGGAGAAACTCCGGGCTCGGGTTGCGAGCCTGGAGACAGAGCTTGCTGACTCCCGCAAGCAGCAACAGCTGATGCGGGAGGAGATCAGCCAGCTGAAGCAGCTGGTCCAGGGGGCCGGGGAGGCTCGGGGTGTGAACACCCCCGTTCCCCGTGCTCCACCTAAGGTGACACCAACGGTGGTCCAGCTGCTGGAGGCCATCGAGCGACGCCTTGGGGTCCTCGAGGACCGGGCATACCGCCCGCCGCTGGCGGCACCCGTGACCGCTGCAACCTTTGGGGCTCCTTCCAAGCCGAGGGCCTTCACCCCCCCCCCCCTCCGCCCCCAAGAAGACGGCACCTGGGGGAAGTGGCAACCCCGCCTCCCCAAGTACACCCAGTGCTCCCGCTGCATCCCAGAACCCCTCCAGAGAGAGGGTCTGGGAGGTGGTGGGAGCGAAGAAGAAGGCGGCTAAGGCCACCAAAAAGGCGGCGAAGGCGGCAAAAGCCGCGAAGGCCGCCGCGGTGAAGGCGCCAATGAGGCTCCGCGCTCCCCGTTCTTCTGCCGTCGTCATTACGGTGACTACGGAGGGCAGGGCGAGAGGCTTGGGGTACGCAGAGGTCCTGAGGCAGGCGAGAGCCTCAGTGGACCTTAAAGCCCTCGATATAGAGGGAGGTCTCCGGTCCAAGGTGACGCGCACCGGAGCACGCCTCCTCCAGGTTTATGGCGCCACCAGCGGCCCCAAAGCAGATGCCCTAGCGGCAAAGCTAAGGGAGTCGCTGGACACGGGTGACATCCGCGTCACCAGACCCAACAAGTGCGCGGGTCTGCGCATTTCGGGTCTAGACGACGCGACTACGACGGAGGAAATAATCTCCGCCGTCGTGGAGGCGAGCGGCTGCCCTCGTGACCAGGTGAGGTCAGGCGAAATCCGCTTTGGCCCGTTCGGTCACGGATCGGCAGTCGTGAGCTGCCCCGTCGCGGCGGCCCAAAAAGTGGCGGACGGACGGAGCCTCCTTATCGGGGGCTTCCTGAGGGCACAGGTGCATCTCCTACAGCCACGCGAAGCCAGGTGCTTTAGGTGCCTGGTCGTGGGGCATGTGGGAGTGCAGTGTACGGCGGAAGTCACCGTGAGAGACCGGTGCTTCCGCTGTAGTCAGCCCGGTCACGTGGCCCTTGCCTGTGACGCTCCGCCACGCTGTTTTAAATGCGTGGCGGAGGGCAAGGAGGCCGACCACTGGGTGGGCAGTAAGGCCTGCACTGCCTCAAGACCAAAGCCCCGTCCGTCCGCACGGGGAGGTGAGGGTGCACTCTCGCGGCGGCAGGGTGCGGAAATGGACGTCCATTAATGGATACCCATGTCCGCATCCTGCAGGTGAATCTGAACCACTGCGCTGGTGCTCAGGACCTTCTGTACCAGAGCATCAGGCAGTGGTCCATTAACGTGGTGGTTGTCGCCGAGCCGTACTGGGTTCACCCGGGAAGCCCGGTTGATCTGAACGGCCTGGCGACTGTCTTTGGGGGGACCGCCGCGGATGACTCGCGCCTAGCGCTTATCGCTAGAGGCCCGGGCTGCGTCGCGGCGGAATATGAGGGTATGGCTGTCGTGGCCGTTTACATCTCGCCGAGCCTCGACCAGCATCAGTTTGAGCTATGGCTCCCTGAGCTGGACGTAGTTCTCGCTGCATGCCGGCCTCGCCCTGTCCTGATCCTGGGAGATTTCAATGCCTGGTCGCAGGCTTGGGGCTCCCGGGAAACCAGAGACAGGGGGAGGATACTTCAGGACTGGGTCACTACACGTGGCCTAGTCATCCTGAATCGGGGGAATGTCGCAACATGGACGCGGCGGGGGCTCAGCTCGGTCATAGACGTTTCGTTTGCGACCCCTGAGCTCACCCGCCGTGTCCAGGAATGGCGTGTGGTGGAGGAGGAGGAGACGTCGTCAGATCACCGATATATTCGGTTCAACGTCTCCCCTCCACCTAATCTGCCGCCAGCTATTGCGAATCCCCCGGAACCGCGTTGGGCACTCCATCGCCTGGATCCGGAGGCTCTCCTGGAGGCGGCCATCGTGCAGACCTGGATCCCGGTAGCGGACAGGCCCGCCGATATTGATGCCGAGGTGGAGTGGTTCGGGAGAGCCATGACGCATATCTGTAATGCGGCGATGCCCAGGGCTAGTGCCAGACCGGCGAGGAGGCAGGTGTACTGGTGGACGCCGGAAATCGCGCAGTTGCGCGTGGAGTGCGTCACTGCGCGCCGCCAGTACACCAGGTTCCGTTCGTAGGTCGCCGCCCAGACGATGCGGTAGCCCGAGAGACGGAGCTCTATGGTGGGTACAAGGAGGCCAAGAGGGCCCTCCATACGGCCATCAAGCGGTCCAAAAAGTTGGGCCGCGAGGAGTTGATAGAGACTCTGGAGCGCAACCCGTGGGGGCGCCCGTACCTTATGGTAAGGGGCAAATTACGCGCTAAGGCGCCCCCACTGACCCAGAGTCTCCAGCCGGAGCAGCTGGAGGTGGTCCTGGACTCCTTGTTTCCATCAAGAGCGGAGGAACACATTCCTCCGTGCATGGCTCCGTCTCAGGCGCCCAGCGCGGAAGGCAGTGAGAACAACGTGCCCGTAGTCACGGAGGGTGAGCTAGGGGCGGCTGTACTGCGGCTTAAATCCCGCAGAAACACCGCCCCTGGACCCGACGGCATTCCAGGCCGAGCGTGGGTCCTGGCTCTTGAGGAGCTTGGGCCTCGACTTATAGGGCTCTTTAGCGCATGCCTCGAAAAAGGCCAGTTTCCCAAGGTCTGGAAGACAGGAAAACTGGTCTTGATCCGAAAGGCGGGGCGGCCGGCAAATTCTCCATCAGGGTACCGGCCGATCGTGTTGCTTGACGAGGTGTGCAAGCTCTTTGAGCGCATTATTGCACAACGCCTCGTCAGGCATCTCACACGCGTGGGGCCTGATCTGGCGGATAGCCAGTTTGGCTTCCGTCAGGGGCGCTCCACGGTGGATGCGATCATGCGCATTAGAGGCCTGACGGAGGAAGCAGTCTCACAGGGTGAGGTGATGGTGGCGGTGTCTCTTGACATCGCCAACGCCTTCAACACCTTGCCCTGGAGCTGCGTTAGGGAGGCGCTTATCTACCATGGAGTGCCTCCCTACCTCCGTCGAATTGTCGGGGCCTATCTCTCCGAGAGGGCCATTACTTACCCGAGTTGGCTAGGGCCGGGTCGGCGGGATGTGTCGTGCGGTGTTCCGCAGGGATCGGTATTAGGGCCACTCCTGTGGAACATCGGTTACGATTGGGTGCTGCGTGGTCCGTTGCTCAGGGGGGTGAACGTAACGTGTTACGCCGACGACACCCTCGTTACGGCGCGGGGAGCAACGCACCGAGACGCAGCACTAAAGGCCACGGCAGGGGTTGCTCAAGTCGTGGGTCGGATACGGCGGCTGGGTCTCGAGGTCGCCCTTCACAAGTCCGAGGCTCTGTGCTTCCACGGACCTCGAATGGGGCCACCTGCGGGATCCAGCCTACAAGTAGGGGGCGTCAGCATCGGCATCGAGCCCTCGATGAAGTATCTGGGGCTAGTACTCGATGGCCGGTGGAACTTCGGACATCACTTCCGAAGTTTGGTCCCAAAACTGAGGGGGGTGTCAGCTGCACTCGCACGGCTGATGCCCAACATCAGGGGACCCAACGCTCCCTGCAGGAGACTGTACCTGGGGATCGTGCGAAGTATGGCCCTATACGGGGCCCCCGTATGGGCGGAGACCCTGACGGCCAGTAATGTGGCTAGATTGCTGAGCCCACAGAGGGCGATGGCCGTCAGGGTGATAAGGGGATACCGCACGATCTCAGGTGAGGCGGCATGTCTCTTAGCCGGGACCCCTCCATGGGACCTGGAAGCGAGAGCCCTTGCGTCTCTATTTAAATGGCGCAAGGAGGCGCTGGAGCGGGGCCAATGGCCTGCGTCTCGAGAAATCGAGGCCCAGCGGTCCCAGCTCCACCAGGAAACCGTGGAGACATGGAAGGTGCGACTTGAGCAACCAAAGGGGGGATTCGCCACAATCGCGGCCGTCAGACCGGTCATGGACGAGTGGCTGGAGAGGAGACATGGTGCTCTCTCCTACCGGTTGTCACAGATGCTTACCGGGCACGGTAGCTTCGGTAGGTATCTGTGGCGAAGACACCGGGAAACCACGGCCGGTTGTCAGCACTGCGGGGACCGCAGCGATGACACAGCGCTCCACACGCTGGTGGAGTGCACGGCGTGGGCGCAACAGCGCCAGGTCCTCGTGGTGGGTTTGGGCGTGGACACTCTCTCGCTCGAGACCATGGTGGGAGCCATGGTCTCCAGCGGGAGTAAGTGGGACTGCGCCGCCTCTTTCTGCGAGCAGGTCATGCTCGTGAAGGAGGCGGCGGGGCGGGAGCGGGAGAGAACTCTCCCACCCGAGTTCCGCAGTCGGCGGCTTGGACGCCGCCGACGTGTCTTCGCTGAAGACCATCGGCCTCCATGACCGGGGGCCTGAGGACGGTGAGTTGGCTGCTCATCGTCCTTACAGAAGCAGGCCCATGACGGCAGCGTGACGTGACGGACTCACGCACGCCTCCCCCCTCCTATGAAGCGGGATAATACCCGAAAACCCCCCATAGACGCGGGATAGCACCCGAACCACCCCCTAGACGAGGCCGCATTAAAGCGGTAGGTCTGTTGAGAGCCCTGGGACATCCTTCCGAGGGCTTACCCGGGGCTCCCAACTATAGGCTGCTGGGCGATACCGTGGGGGTTTTAGTCGGTAGGAGTCCGGCATAACATCCATGAAGGATTTCCCCCACGGTCAAAAAAAAAAAAAAACTAATTATATAAAATTATGTTCACGGGAATTAACACGATCACGGTGCAAACAACAAATCTGTGGTCAAGGTACAAGCCAAACAAAAGTAAACACCACTTCGGTTTGGCGCAGCATTCAATATTTCTTACTTTTTTCTAGAATTTTGAGACCTATAAGCTGGAGACTGTAAAATGGAGACGAAAATATCTTTAGCATTGTTGAAATATGCAATACTGGCTATATCTTTAGACTTGTCTCATGTAGGCGCGTGCAGGTTTACTATGGAGCAAACAGTGACATGAGCTATTTTACTTGGCTGACCATTTAAGAATACGTATCACAACGATGCTTAAGGCAGAGGAGTTTCCACTCCGTCGTTTCCCTGGAGGAATGCGTGAGCTACATGACGTCACACCGGCAGCAATAGACTGGCTTCACCAACTGGTCGTCGACATATGAGGACTCGAGCAAAAGCCATACGACATGATGATGAACATCAAACATTCATATAACATTCAACAGAAAAGATATACGTAATAATAGTTACGTACAAAATTCCAAGTTCCCACACTCTTCAAATAATTATAGACCAATTTGCAATCAAACGCTATTACTTAGTTGCTAATGGGAGCAAAGTGAACGAACAGACATTCCAAATAAACATCAGATTATAGTTAAAACGGTTACTGTTGCTTACATAACCGTAATAGTTAACTTGAATAAATAAACAACTACGTAATTATAAAACCTTTGAACAATTCTGACCTGTAGAACCGTCATAATTTTACACTGACCGTAAAAATGAGTTTGAACTTTGAAATTAATTATTCAAATAACCTACAATTCTTTTTAATGTACAAATGGTTGAAAAATCATTCATTGGTTCCAACAAATTCGTAAGAAAGTTGGCAGATGGCTCCACCATCGCCCTTAAAGAGAAGGGAAATTTGAAGTGTGAGTCAATAGCTCAGTTGGAAGAGCATTCCTCCTGTAAGGGAAAGGTCGTGGTTACAAGTCCTACTTGAGTCCTTCTTTTTCCCGATGTATTTCGAACTTAAAATTTAGCAATAGCTGTTGACTCCGGCACCACCCGCTTCTATTTCTGATCCCGTTCCCTCTCCCCGATAGCATGATGATAATATAATAGCATATGACACTGACAAATGTTATTGCTTTCTATTAGTACCTAAAAGAATGTTCGAAATCGGTTCAGTAGATCCAGAGATTATCTCCTACAACTTCACAAACTAACGAACATTACCTCTTTATAATAATAGTAATAATCGTGAGAATGTTGGTAGATGGCTCCACCGTCGCCCTTAAAGAAGGATTTATAGAGAAGGAAAATTTGAAGTGATTCAGGTGTGGGTCAATAGCTCTGTTGGAAGAGCATTCCCCCTGTAAGGGAAAGGTCGTGGGTTCAAGTTCAAATTGAGCGCTTCTGTTTCCCGATATATTTCGTACTTAAAAAGTTATTAAATGCTATAAAAATTTCATTCAAATAGTAATAATAGTGATAATAGTATAGATCTCTTTGATGATATGCATAAAGTTAAAACATAAACGATGATATAACATGGGCTGTCGAAATTGAAGGTTCAATGGAGTTACATCATGTGTTCAATCGCATGTAGGTAATATGTCATATTTGGTATAGATGAATACTTTATTTAAGTAGTGTAGTCATAAGTACACACCACTTTAGATAGTGATATAAATGATGATGAAAATAAAAGCTCGAGAACTAAAGAAATACTTAATTCGCTTGTTACCTTATTGAGATAAATAAATAAACAAAAGTAAAGCCAACGAAGCGAGAGAAAAAAGGTAAACAAAGTATCAACGGTTCCAAACATTTTTATTTGAAAAGTATTACGTATCACTTCAAGCGCATTCCAGACAGGAATGAAATTGCTCGTAAGATGGCGGATCTGACAGTTTAGAACCGCTTTCCTGTACTACGAAACACGCAACGACAGCTGTCGCTCGGTCATTGTCGCGTACGTGTGACATGTGCGACAAGGACAGAGAAAATAATCGCTAGTTATCGCAACGTAACTCAGTAATGGTCGCTTTGTTTACCTTTTTTCTCTCATCTCGTTGGTTTTTTTTTGTAAGTCACTACTAGGTCACTACAAGGTACAGAATCATAAACTAATATTGTAATACGAAAGTTTATGAAGATATTTTGATGTTTGATATTCAATCACGCTCTAAAGGTTGAACAGATCTGACTGAAATTTGGTACAAGGATAAATTACATGAATGAATTTTACAGTATTTAGTATGCTAACGTGACAACATCGGTGGATGACTCCATCGTCGTCTTAAAGACGGATAAAAATAGAAGGTAAAGTTGAATCACATCGGGCGTGTCTCGGTAGCTGAATTGGTCAAGATCCCTGTAAGGGAAAGATCGCGGGTTCCGGTCCCGCCCGAGAAGTTTCATTACTCCCTATGTAATTACAGTCTGAAATAGAGGATAGTTGGTTTAGGTTTCCACAGGTTGCGGCAACAGAATCTAAATTCCAAGCAAACGAAGCTAGGAGCAAGCTAGCTAGTGTATCATAATAAAATATGTCCTCGTTAGTAAATAAATTGTTGTTGTAAGTATTACAAGCTGTAAAGGACATTATTACTCCACCGGCTATTACGTAGACATCTTTGCCTTGTATGACATTGTGACCAAAATTATTGACAACGCCCTTGTTTTACTTCATTGATGCTGCCACTGGAAAACACGCAGCTTTCACTGGAAATAAGCATAGGAAAAGATAAAATGCACCGTCAATAAGTCACCACATATTACATTCCATTATAACTATAATTACTGTAATCCATACTATTATCTTTTATAATCTGATGTAGGCATCAATAAAGAGTTGTCTATCTGGTTGTCTATCAGTCATTTCTTCAGTCACTCCATCAGTCATCCAAAAACCATTATAATTGCTTTTATTGCATAACTTAATATTGTTGTCATTATCTCATAATACCTAGATTCGACCTGTGACATAAGGCCTTTTTTTTCCACAGTATTTATTTTATTGAACCTGAAGTGTAGATCAGGTTCAATAAAATAAATACTGTGGAAAAAGTACAAGTGTTCGTGTGTAACAATAAATTCCACCAAGTGCCATCAATCAACCAACAGTATAAAAATAGTATGAGACGTATTCAGTAAATATTTTGTTTTGTAGCAGATTCTACTTCTCTAAGCATGTACAGAACAGCGTTCAGTTACCATCGTAACCACTTATCTTCAGGTATGTTGCGTGCTTGATACCTTATATCCCCTAGATTTTCAGAGATGTTTATTTCACATAATCTATTTTCGGTCCAAGAAAAGTCGTTATCAAAGTCAAGATCTTAGCGACAGTATTGCAATCGTACTTGTCAAAGAGAATATAACTACGTTGCCTTTGTAGGTAGTACAAGTCTGCAACGTTGTGGCAGTTATTAACAGAAATTAACAACATTCAAAGCTATTGTTTCCACACTTCGCAACTAATAGTTGTGATCCACTTATAAACAAAAAAACTTGAGCCTACAATTAAAACATAAAATATGTCAGCCATTATGACGATACGTAACTCAAATCCTGCTAACGAGGTATTGAGGTGTATCAGATTTGGACAATAGGTTTCGCCACTTTACGTCATCTCCAATAATCGTTTTTGAACTCTTTCCATGAGCCAGTTCTATGTAGGACAAAGAAACCTGCAGAGATGGCTGCAAAAAAATTGCGTCACGAGTTCACTGTTCATTACTTACACAAAAAGAATTCAAATGAATGGACAATCGTCGTGCTATAAAAATGTAAAGTCATCCGCTGTTTCTCTCTTTCTGATTTATGAAATTAGAAAAGGATAATTTTACGTCAGTGGGTAAAATTAGGGTACTATTATGGTAATTACTTTTATGTCATTTCTAATCATATCATTTGTTTGTACTCGGCGTTATTCATGGATAATAAAGAGATGAGGCGGCATCATTCAAGTTCCACTTAAACATTTCCCTAAAAACAAGGCAATAAAAATAAATAATTCAAATCAGAGCAGTCTTTTCAAGTTTAGAAAGGGATATGAAAGTTAAAAGTCCTTAGTCGATGCTTACAACAAAAAAGGCATCTACAGCCGAAATTTCAAGGAATTAGTCCCAGCGGCTTAAGATATACATTGATGAATCTATCAGGTCAAGTACCTAATTGATACTTATATAATATCAAATCGACGTAGGAGGTATAGAAGCAACGCATTTAACGCATTCTATGTCAAATTATTTGAATGTATGTCAAATTTTGATCCGCAATCTTTGCAAAGATTTTGAATGATCACTTATGACATCAATTTTTACTTAATAAGAAACTTTAACAATGAAGATTAATGGCTCTCATAATAAAGGCATAATATAAGATTTATTTCCTAAATCAAATTGGCATGCAAAGTGTAAAGTAACTATTATGAAACACAAAACAGATTCTAAAAGTGTTATACGTAGGCGTGATGTAGTTAAGTGCGTCGATACCGCAAGACATAGTTAATATTATGCAAAGTCTAAATACTTATATTTTATTATATTAAGTAACTATATCGTAATATCGGTAGAACACACAACAGAAGTACTTGCGACTCAGAGAAGACGATAATTAATATACATTTCGTAAAATACACTCAACTGTTAAAATTGCATCATATTTCTACAGTACTTCATATACAACTAGCTCTTGCACATGGCTCCGCTCATAAAGATGTTGATTATTGTGACCAAACAACACAACAGCCTATTACCTTTCCAAATCTAACCCTCCTATCTTCTAATCTATCTGTGTACCAAATTTCATTAGGTTATCTTAAAAAAATATTTACAATTTTTATTTGTTAATATTTATTTACAGTTTACAACTTTCATCCCCAATTTGATCCCCTTTAACCCTTCTTTCGCGATAAAAAGTGGTATATGTCCTTTCCCGAGCTCTTGTCTATTTCTATACTAAACTTCATCAAGATCCTTCTAGTAGTTTTGGCGTGAAAGCGTAACAGACATACAGACAGAGGAATTTTCGCATTTATGATATTAGTATGGATGAATATGGATTATGGACACTTAGTAAGTATTTATACCTTTTGATATGTAAAAGCTTTACTTGAATAAGAAGTCGCAAGTGAGTCTGTAATAGAAAGTAAGGGAGAAAGGTGACCTCGGTGTGCCTCGATGTTCGCAGATATCGAAACGAAAGAATGTTGTTTTTACGCAACTTATGACGGATGCTTGTTGCATTACGTTATGAGATGATGCGATGATGTGCGGAGATGACAGACATCTTCATGACTTTAAACGGGTTGAGGAGGTTGAAGTGTCTAAATGTGTAGTACAGTTCTTGCTTCATAGATAAGAGCGTTATGAATAGGTACTTTGATTTCTATTTTAGATATGAATTCGTTGACTCCTACTCTAGATTTGGATACAATATAAAACAAAAAATGCATCATCATATAAATATTGATACTCTTGCGTACAATAAATTTGAATTCTAGCTTATTAAACGCACTCTGACAAGCATAACTTTGAAAAAAAATAGCATCATTTAAACCAGCATTTAACATGAATCATGAAAAACAAAAAATGCCTAACGCGTACACAATACATATTAATATATTCTATTATTTGTCCTGTATAACAACTTCAAACATATTCCTAAATAAATTAACCTAATTAATATTGGTTCCAGGATGCATCCTTGCGGAACTCCACACGGGCTACCCTCTATTCCCGGGTGAGAACGAGGCGGAACAACTTGCTTGCATCATGGAGCTGCTAGGACCACCTCCACCGGATCTTCTTTTACACGCCACAAGGAAGAGATTGTTCTTTGGTAAGAATCTCACTGATGTGTACATAACCAAACGCTGTTTTGAAAACAATAGAAAAATGTAGGTTTTAGTTATGTGAATACATTTTATAATGTCAATGTACTTCTATGTTAATGATGTGATAATGACATTAGGAAGTTGTTTCATTACCAAATAAAATTAGTAAATGAATGGCAGGAAATCATTCGTTGTGTTTGAACTGAATTAAGTTGTGAACATCTGGTTGCGATAATAATTTAGTACATCTGGTGTGACTTTAGAGTTTTGTTTTATCGTTTTATGTTGTGACTTACACTTTGAAAATGGGCGAGCCTATTATCGTCAATTGGACCATTTTTTATTGACTTTATGTTTACTGTCCTGTCAGATAGAAAACTGATCTATCTCTTGTCATCTTTCACTTCACCTACAGAACAAATAGTATGGCCCTGGTCTTCTATTGTCCTTGACGACATTTTGAAATATACATCTGCCTACTCATCCTAAAAGTATATAAAAATTCGTTATTTTATGTAATTTTCACGATGATTTACTATTGCCTACAGACTCAAAAGGTTCTCCACGCAGTGTGACAAACTCTAAAGGTCGTAAGCGCCGCCCTGGCACGAGGACCTTGGCTGCGGCAGTACGCGCTGATGACCCTGCGTTCCTGCACTTCCTCCATAGATGTTTAGAGTAAGTACTCCACATAATTGTACTGAATTTCAATGATAATGATGTTCGGCTGCGTAGTTCTTCAGTATATTAGAAAATACAGTCTTGATATCCAATGGGTGATTGAGTATCGCCTTATTTGAGAAGTAGTGGATACCGGTGGCTTAAAATGTTTATTTATGCGTTTTCGGATCTGCTCTTGCGGATACCGGAGAAGGTGCGATCATTAATAGATATGACTTTATAGTAAGCGTGATTTATTTACTTTCTTTTGAATTAATGTGATAGACCTACTACCTACTGTCTGGGTCCCAGTTTCACTGGGCAATCTGTAAGATAAATCCTAGGCATATCGGATTTGTTGCGTCTCCTACTGGGTAATGCGCGAAGGTATCATAAAAAACTATACCTAATATTGATTTTAAGACTAAGAAAGCTCATAAATAACCTTCTCCTTTTTAAGTCGGTTAAAAAAGAGAGTGCACATACCGTAACTACCTATAATAACGATAAAATTCAAATCGGTCTTAACCTATCTCAATAAAAAATCAAAAGTTCAACTACGTAATCCAGCATGGAAAATTGTTCAACATTATCTTGGACGTGTTACGTATGGAGTGAACTATCGTATATTCCCACACGCCTGGGGCCTAAGGCCTCGGGCATGGAGTCAGGCGGCGCGGCAACGTTATAAGTACCTGGTCTCGAATTCTGCGACTAGACGGCCAATTCTCTGAATAAAAAGATTTTCAAATCTTGTCTCGATCAACTCAGTCTTCTAAATGTCAAAATAGTTCCCGATTTTTACGAAGAGAGAGACAATTCTTGTAATTTTTTTTTGTTTAGAAATTAAGCTTTCTCTTTTGTTACAAATATATATAATATTATGATGTGTATATAAAATATTATGATGTGAATTTTCTTTTGTTCAAATTGTTTTTTTATGATACGTCAATTTGACTTCACCTCGCCTGATGGTAAGCTAAAGGCAAAGTCTCGGAAAGAGGGGCACCATCGTTAACATCTTAAATTATTTGTATAATCAAAGGTTAACAGGTACCATGTTGACACTCAGCTTGACGGCCTCATCAGATGCCTTTTCACGCCTCGTTATGAAAAAACCGTTTCTGTTATTTCATTTGATTTTGACACATTCAGAGTAAATTTTTTGACATAATATAACATAACATAAACTCACGCCGAAGGGGTAGGCAGAGGTGCTAGCACCCACATTTTTGAATATCTTTTTATTAGGACAATTGGCTTTTAGACCCCTTTGTGTTAAGAGAAATTAGTTATCCTCATTCGCGAACGAAATATCTATACTAATTATTTCCTAAAGATTGATTTATTGTGGGGTCAGTGGGTCAATGCATACGCGTGGACACCGCTTGCAGTCCGCTCCTCGCGCCGCTTGTTGCCCGCTCTCCGCGCCGCTGACTTTGTGTCCGAGGCCTTACAAGCAATGGGAAAGCAGATGATTCCGTCGAGCGTTGCGTTTGCGCAACCGTGCGAACTCGACTATGCAACCCATTCGGGCTGATCCAGGTCTTACGATCGCGTTCCGTGTAGCATAGGTTAAGTAAAAGGATTGGTGATTAGAGTAGGAGGTACATTGTTCGGAACGTGACTTTTTTCCATTGATAATTATAGAGGCCGCATGGTTCCCGGCAGTTTGATCTCTTCCCATGCGATGTCGTACAAGGCGACAAGGGATAGGGTTAAGGAATACAATTATTGGTGAAATTTGGGTGTTACTTTTAACTACTAAGAGGGTAAAATTGGTGATAAACGTTTGTATGGAAAGTTCGTCATTTAAGTCACTGTCAAATATGGAATACGAAATTTTCCCGGGCGAAGTACATAAAATATGAAAATTGTTTGCCCTGGATGCGAACATTACAGTTGCATATATTTATGACCAATAAAAATCAAGCCAGTCTAAATGAAGACAAATAAACATACATATTTACAATCCTATTGTAATATAACCCACTTTGCGACTATTACAATATACCTTCCGGATGTCTGCAACACTTGTCAGGAGGTCAGTGTATAACATAAACAATAATGACATTACACTGTCGTGCAAAAAATGATGGTGTGTCCATCATCGCTTCAAGTATAGGAGAATGTGGAACGCTTCAGGCAGGGCTCCGTAGCTCAGTAATAATATAAACTAGCTTTTGACCGCGGCTCCGCCCGCGTGGATGTCGGTTCCCGGCAATTATTAGATTTTTTCTCGTCGTAAAAACCATCCATGAACTTACACGAACATTTAAAAAACAGAATTGGCCAAATTGGTCCAGGCGTTGTTGAGTTATAGATCTTATAAATAATATTCCACAACTTTCTACACCACGCTAAGTATCTAGATCCATGGTAAGCTTAACTAGCTTGTGCAATGGAATCTAGAATGCAGATAAACATACATAGATACTTTTTTTTGTAAATTCATACATATTATACATAGAAACACCCAGACCAATGTAAATAGCGATATTCATGCATACAAATATTTACACTAAGCGGGGATCGAACCCGCGCCTTCTGCGTAGCAGTCGCGTTCACTACCGCCAAGCCACAGAGGCTGTCATGTCAGTAGTCAGAGCATTTCACCTTTAAGGGACTGGAAGCGGGTTGAAGTCCTGCCTGAGCGATGCATTTTTTCCATTCTTATAAGCATGGTGCATCTGTAGATCAAATGTTCATTTGATTTATTAAACTAACACACTTTTAACGGATTCTATAGCGATTTATTTGATATTGGTTACATTTAGCCCGACGTTTCGGCTACTTCTCAGCAGCCATGGTCTGTGACTGTTTGTGATATTCGCGTGATGTTGTCGGGTTGGTAATAAACGTACTAAGACGGGCTAAAAGCGCATTTAATAATAATTACAATTAGTTATTTTTAGAATAGTTTCGTATTTATAAATTAATTAAATGAATTCAAAGCTAAATGCAATGTCAAATTATAATTCAAGATTCTTAGAATGCTGTCTGAAATAAAAAGTGTTTCAACGAAAATAATTAAATAAAATATAAATATTTATACATGCGTCACAGAATTTCTCCGCATCATCACTGAGTGGTAATGTTCCGAAAAGGCAGACCAGGCAGACTAATTACTATACTAATAATAGACCAATACTTGCAATGGGCCATGATACTTACTACTATGATACTCCAACAAAATGTGAGAAAAAAAAAATCTTCAATTAAGTGACTGTCACCTGACACGAAGTTTTTTTTTATGAGGCACACGTCAATTTGACTTTAGCTCGCCTGATGTCAAGCTAAAGGCAAAGTCTCGGAAAAAGGCGCACCATTGTAAACATGTACCATGTTAACAGTGGTGGCACTCAGCTTGACGGCCTCATCAGATGCCTTTTCCCGCCCCGCTTAAAAGACCCGGGACTGTAGGAAGAAGGAAACACGTGAGCTGGCAGTGAGTTCCAGGTCTTAGTGGTGCGGCATAGGAATGAGTCACTGAAATGTACTTGCTACGGCTATGGATCTACTCAGCCCGTGGGCTCAGTTAAGCTTAAAGGTCCCGGGACTGTTAGGAAGAAGGAAACACGTGAGCCGGCAGGGAGTATTGTAGTTAGGCCAGTTGTAAGACTTTTTAGGGCTTCAACTATCCGTAGCGATTGTCATAGATGTTCGTGTGCCAGACCTATACCAATAGACTTATTATTTCATACAAATATTGCCGTGTTGGTACCCGATGGAGTAGAATAGGACCACATCATCTCTTCCTGTGGGTGGCATAAAAGACGACTAAGGGAGAGGCTGTCTTCCATCCGACAGTAATTAGACAGCTCAAGACAAAGTGCCCGCTAGGTGGCCATAGGCTCGTCCTCTATTACGTGGGACCGAAAAGCATACTCGTAATGTATTTAGTTGGCGAAATGTGGATGTTAAAACACCTCTGCCTACCACTTCGGGGATTTACAGGCGTGAGTATCTGAATATTTGCACTGAGCAGGAATCGAACCCGCATCCCCTGTGTAGCAGTTGCCACAGAGGCGGGCAAGCCAAACAATTTTATTTTATTTTTTAAAAAATGAATTTCAAAAATGACCTTTCAACGATAAAAAGAAAAAACTATGCTAACAGCACATCCTCCAACAACACATGGTCTCAATAGCGCTATAATTGTCATTGCGTTATGTCATTGTGTACATTTGAACATTGACCTCCTCACAACTGTTACGATCCGGAAGGCGGAGTTCCGGAAAGCAGGTTACGTGTTACAATAGGACTATAAACATACATGTTTAGAGGCCTAATAGGCGATTTAACATGCGATGTGGGTGGCTCGGCAATGCTAAAGGCAAAGTCTCGGAAAGAGGGTCACCATCGTAGCTGGCAGGGAGTTCCAGGTCTTAGTAGTGCGGCATAAGAATGAGTCACTGAAACGCTTGGTTCTAGCAGGTATACTCTGCACCGTATACAGATGGCATCTTAGCCCTGCACTTCTTCAAGATGTTACAGACTGTATGTGGAAGGCGTAGAATTGGGTTAAATGGCGCACATTAGGAGAGGCCTATACACATTGGGAGAGGGAGAGTAATCTATGATTGATAAGGTGATAAAGAACAAAAACTGTGTCACGGTTTGGGGGAAGGAGGTGGGGTTTGAGGACGGAATGAATTTTGAATTTCGAATTTGGAACGGGACTAGGCATTTGTTTGTGAGGTAGTTGCATCCAGTTTCTGGTGCAATACGTCAGGGTAGACTTTGGAATGAACATTTGCAGGACGTAGAATATGGAATAATTTTTTATTCTTTTAGCTCGTGGGTATAGTTTTGTGGGTACGGAATGGAAACACTCGAATTTATTGTGTTGTGACTGGGTTTAGATAATTAAAGTTCGTATTCTAGAATAATACTCAGTCCTGAATCTCGACTTTCATTGACAGGTTTTCATTGAAATCGTGTTTGACATTTGGGAGATTAAAAGTAGATCTACTAGACAATGGAGGACTGAGTCTAGGCTTAATTTTGAACATATTTTTGTCAGGATAATTGGTCTTCTGAGGTTCGCATAGTCCCGAAGATCTATAGCTATAGGTACCTACATGTATTGCATTGGACTAGGTATTTCTGTTTAGCTACCAATCAACTCATTAACATGGGTCATTCACTAACTCGCGGGCGTCAGACTGGTGGACGACCGCGAGTTGACAACTTTCAATTTTTGATTATTTTCTTGTCGTCAACTCGCGCGATTGTCAATTTTGACGTATTTGTATACAGTCAGTTACGAAAAATTTGTAACAAATTTAATATAGTTTGGTATATTTTTGTTACAAAGTTTTCGTACATTCCTAGTCTTTTGCAGGACATAGGCCTCTACCGATTTGCCTTTGACCTAGGTACTGTTTCCATGCTGGCCAGACGGGTCACCGAAAACTCCTTTCCTTTTATCGCAATGATATCGTCTGCATATTTTTCCATTAGTCGCCTTTTACGACTCCGTTCGGCTAAGGTGGGGTTGATACTTGTATTCTATCTCCGTCATCACACGAATAAACACGATATCATAATCTTCTTTCTGTGTATAATATCTGTGTATTTATCATGGTATCTGTTGATTCAGACATTACTTTACAATTGACTTGCCGACAACTTGTTAAGTTAATAGATATTATGTAATCAACAATCAACGCGACATCATCAAAATCGTCATCGTCACCCGTAGGTACCGCCATATTTTATGATTTTAGCGAATATTACATAAGACCAGCTATAATATTATGCAGAATTTTAAAGCCTAGTATAGCATACGCAGTTTCTAATTTATATAACGCATCTGTGTTTATAGAAAGTATTGAAAAACTTGTTTCTTTTGGATTATGGCTGCCAGTTGGGTCGCTCGTTGTGGAACTTTTATTTTACACATTTTCTTCCTTGTTTATTATAGCTTCCCTTGTGTAGGTGACCCTCTTTAAGAGACTTTGCCTTTGCTTAACATCAGGCGAGGTGAAGTCAACTTGACGTGTCCTATATAAAAAAAGATAGGTACTTATAACCATGATTCAAACTTTGCGTGTGTTGCCAAACCTAGATCATCATTATCAAGTGAACGCCAATCAGAGTTGCATTGAAATTCGGGGTCTGATCTTGTATTTATTACTGATTTGTTGACTTTGGTTTTACAGTTTCGTTGGGCTAGGCGTAGGTAGACTTTTTTTAGGTTGGTTTTTGAAATTAAATGCTCAACATCATGACAAATTCTTCCTACAGTCCCGGGTCCAATAAGCGGGGCGTTAAAAGGCATCTAATGAGGCCGTCCAGCTGAGTGCCACCACTGTTAACATGGTACATGTTTACGATGGTGACCCTCTTTTAAGACTTTGCCTTTAGCTTACCGTAGGCGAGATGAAATCAAATTGACGTGTCCTTTATAAAAAAAGTTGGACTACAGAGGCAAATCGATCAATTAGCGTATCGCAGTCCACAGCTACTCTTCCAGCCTCAATAAAGGCTTAAATTTTGGATGCCCATGAATCCCCAAGATCCCATCATCAGATCTTGACATTTCTGACTCATACTGATATCGATGGAATTGAGAACATCCTCCTTTTTGAAGTGAGTTAAAAATAGAAAAGTAATATTTAATAACGGGGTCATGAATAAACTTCTAAAACGGTAACAGATTGCAGCCATTATCATAATCTTGTAACGACAATGATCCGTACAAACACACTGGACATTACACGGTTGATGAGAAATCGACCAAGCATAAACGCAAAGAAAGACAAACATTCGCCACTGCATATGTAAATTTGACAAAATTTGCGTAACAAATATGACATTACTAATGGCAATTGATTTTGAACTTAATAATCATGAAGTTAAGGTAGCTATTGAAGATGATTTGTCAGACTTAGTCTCAGGGACGACAGTAAAAACACGACTTTCTCTACAAGTTCACACCTATTTGTTGAAGAGTGAGCGATACACGGAATGGGAAGTGATAAGCAGACGCATTGTCGTCAGTTATGGCAGGCTTTGCACACAGATCTAGAGTATGCTAGATAGCGTAAATGCATAAAATTGCGTGAAAATCAACATGATCGCGTTATTTCCCATTATTATCCATACTAAATGCGAAAGTAACTCGGTCTGTGTGTATGTTATGCTTTCACGCTTAAACTATTCAACCGATTTTGTTAAAATTTGGTATTGGAGTAGATTAGAACTTGAGAAAGGACATAGGCTATATTTGGTCGCGATAATCGACATCCACGCGAGCGGAACCGCGGGCAAAAGCTAGTTATTGTATAAAACTATGCGTGTAATTTTTCCATCACTGACGCGTGACGTCTACGCGCCTTTGAATGATAAGTAATGACCTTCACCAAGGAGTCCGGGGGTTGTTTTCCGGATTATATTTCTCCACTTCGAAAGGTCTTGATAGTGTGACCTTTGGCACGCATGTCATCCTCTACAATTTCAAGCAGTGCTACTTGACTCTACCCTTCTTATTTTCTGAATCATCAGTCATTATCAAAAAGCCTATTGTCCAATGCTGGACATAAGCCTCTCCCCATATTTTCTGAATGCAACTTTTAAATCATCATCCTGCTAGCCTTTTCCCGCCTCAATAGGATATGTTCGTATGGCAACTAGGACCCTCTGGGCTAAGGCTATGACTGAGTTAAGTGAAGTGTAAGTGCGCCTACCACAAATATTTTCCAAAAAATACCTATTCGATACAAGTAATGACATCTTACGTCGATACTACAAACTAAATAATATATTTGTGGTAGGCGCACTTACACGCTAGGCGCACTTCGACACCTTCACTATAATATTGTTTAATTTTGCAATATTATGCCACGAGCCCTTCACCGGTGCCGTGCTGTATCTAGATAAACTACCCAACTAGCAAAAATATGTCGTGTAGTAGTCGCGGCAACGTAAATTATTCAGCATTTTGGCTCCTAATAGAAGTCGTATAAACGTAATGAAAACGTTTATACAACGCGATTTGGGCCCATTTTATTCAGCAATTCAGTCACATAGACATCGTATAAAGGTAACGGAGTGACTGTTACAAGCTTAAGTTGCGCTATAACTGTAACTTATATGACTTTTATGTTACGTTTGTTTGTTAAATTAAGCAAGTGCGTCGTGTTGTGTTTTAAAAATTATAAAAATTAATGAGTACAATTTATTTAGCAGACATGTTAATTTGTAGGTTGCACCAAATGTAGGTTCGTAAACTCACGCATAGGTTTGCAAAGTATTGCGAAGGTAAGTTTTCTGATGAAATATACTAGGTTTTATCATAAATATTTAACGCCCCCCTTCAATTCTTAGTAATATGAATATAATAACAAATATTTTTTTTTTTTTTTTTTTTATACAGGTCTCGTCAATTTGACTTCACCTCGCCTGATGTTAAGAAAGGCAAAGTCTCGGAAAGAGGGTCACCATCGTAAACATTTACCATGTTAACAGTGGTGGCACTCAGCTTGACGGCCTCATTAGATGCCTTTTCACGCCCCGCTTAAAGGACCCAGGACTGTAGGAAGAAGGAAACACGTGAACTGGCAGGGAATTCCAGGCCTTAGTGGTGCGGCATAGGAATGAATCACTGAAACGCTTGGTTCTAGCAGGTATACTCTGCACCGTAAATGGATGACATCTTAGCCCTGCACGTGTCGTCCTGTGAAGGAAAGGGGAGGGTGGGACTAATTGGAAGAGCTCGTCAGAACATTCACCATGGTAGAGACGGTAGAAAACTGCCAAAGACGCAACATCTCTACGCATCTGCAAAGGCTCGAGGGTGTTCGTGACCTCAGGATCCCCAATAATGCGGACCGCACGTCGCTGCAACCTGTCGAGAGCATCTAATAAGTACTTTGCGGAGCCGTCCCAGAGATGTGAGCAGTATTCCACGCAGGAACGAATTTGGGTCTTATATAGAAGACACCGCTGCTCCGGCGTGAAAAAACGTCTCACTCTGTTCAGGACTCCGAGTTTACGCGAGGCTGATTTGATGATACTCTCGATATAGTTTTTGTTATTCAGTTTGCAGCGAACATCCATACCGAGGATAGTGAGGTGATCCTGCAGTGGCAGTGGTGTGCTCTGAAGAGTGGGAAGGGGAAGGAAAGGAGATACCTTTGCTGTAAACGCACATGCCTGGGTCTTCTTGGCATTGAACTCGACCAGGTTCCTAGCGCCCCATTGAGAAATGTGGTCCAGGATCCGGTCCAGGTCAGTGACAAGAAGCTGCCTTTTTTCCGCGATATCAGACTGCTTGGCCGCAGGATGTGCGTAATAACTCCCGTGTAAGGTGCTGTCGTCTGCATAGCAGTGAATGTTTCCGTTACAGAGCATGTCATTGATATGCAGAAGAAAGAGAGTGGGAGATAAGACGGAACCCTGCGGCACGCCAGCATTTACCTGCAAGAACTCCGAAGCTCGTCCATCACAAAGGACGCGAATACGGCGCCCCTGCAGGAAGCTTGCAACCCAGTTACACAGTCTAGGAGGCAGGCCGAAGGCTGGTAGCTTGGAAAGAAGCGATTTGTGCCATACCCTATCGAAAGCTTTGGCGATGTCAAGACTAATTGCCAGTGACTCACCGTGCTTCTCCATAGCCTCACCCCAAAGGTGGGTCATGTACGCCAGAAGATCACCCGTTGACCGTTTCGGTCTGAAACCGTATTGCCGGTCACTAAGCAAAGAGTGATCCTCTAGGTGGCGCATGAGCTGTGTGTTAATTATGTGCTCGAACACCTTGCACAGCACTGAGGTGACGGCTATGGGTCGATAGTTGGCTGGGTCCGAGCGATCCCCCTTCTTGGGGATCGGCTGGACATTCGCCTCCTTCCAAGCCGAAGGCACTGTACCCGAACTGTAGGACAGTCGGTACAGTCGCGTTAGCATAGGAGATAACTAACTTTATATCAATATTCATTTACAGGTGGTATAATAGCTTCTTATACAGCAAATTAGCAGTATAAGCGCCATGATACCACGCTGATTATATTTTAGGGTTCCTTAGACCTTCCTAAAAAGTTTTCAAAAAAAGATCTTTTGTTTATTTATTTATTCAATCAACCACTTACTGTACACAAAAAAACTAAGACAAGTGATAATTGAGCAGTACAAGCAATTATACGACACTTGGCACTAGGCTTGTAATAGTCGTATGAATGCAACTTATACAACATAATAGCAGTATAAAAGCAACGATGTAGCTTTTATTCGACTGTGTCACAAGAAAGCTATATAATATGCTTTTACTCGACGAAATAGTGACATAAGCGTCGTATACTAGCGACTTATACAGCAAATCTTATACGACACTTTAGTCATATAAGTATGCAGAGTAAACGTTTACTCAGCATCATTATGTGACCGAAATGCTGAATAACTAAAATGCTATATAAGATGCTTTTATACGACACGTGCTGAATAATTCACACTTACTCGACTTTTATATCACCGAATAGCTGAATAAACTCAACCTTATATGACTAATTTGCTTGTTGGGTATGTCTATGGTTCTGCCATTTATCCTCAAATATTAGTTTTAAAGGTATTCGTGATTTTGGTACTGCACAGAATAATGTTTTCTTAAGAACTTAGAAAGGTTATTCAAACTATTCAAATTTAAACACGCTTTGTATTGAGACCGTGTTGAGTTGGTTATGAATTGACTTATATTCTATAAAAGACCCTTTGTTATACAGCATGATTTTGAAAGTATAGTTATTATAAAATAATAATTCATTCGTTTCATCTTGAAAAGGCCCTACCAATTAATTATTTTTTATTATTCTATACTCACGCCTGAAGGAGTAAGCAGAAGCGTATTATATTTTTTTCTACTAATAAGCGATTGCAGATTGATATTTAATTACCTCGAAACTAGATAGATAGATAGATAACTCTTTATTGTACACCAGTAAATTTACAATATTACAAGTAGGTAGCAAGTAAACAGTTCAATGTACAATGGGCGGCCTTATCGCTGAAAGCGATTTCTTCCAGGCAACCTTGGGATGGACAGTAACGTGATAAAATAAATGATGGTGTAGTTATAGGATACCAAATTAGATACCTAGGTGCATTTAGAAACAAAAAAGAAAAAGAAGTACAAGAAAAAAATAACAATAATAAATATATACATAACTATATGGCATATTACATAAAGGATCATAAACATATACGTACAATATAACACAAATAGATACATAAAGTAGTTAAACCAATTACTTATTATGAAGGTAAAATAGTGAGCAATAGATCGAGAGAGAGCACACCATTTCGAGCTATCCCATTGTGCAACTCGTTAGGTAGTGGTCTTTTACCATTTTTTTAAAAACATTTAGGGATTTTGCCCGTCTAATGTTTAATGGCAATGCGTTCCATAAGCGCACGGCCTTGATAGTGAAGGACTTGTCAACAAAGTCTGTGGAATGCATCGGCATTCTCAGCCTCAAATTCTCGGATGACCTCACGCACTTCGCATGTGTGTCATGGAGGAACTGGAATCGTTCTTTGAGATAAGAGGGAGTGGTGGGATTGAATAACACATTATATAACAATGTCAGAATATGGGCATTCCTGCGAAGCCGGATTGGGTGCCACTTGAGTGGTTTACGGAAATCTGAAACGTGATCATACTTGCGAAGACCAAATATGAATCTTATGCAAAAATTTTGAAGTCGCTCAAGTTTATCTAGCTGCTCCTCAGTGAGATCAGGATAGCTGACATCGGCGTAATCGAGAACAGGAAGAAGAAGAGATTGTGCGAGCGCAGTTTTGGTAGCAATTGGAAGGAAGTTTCGGAGCCTTCGCAAGGCACCCGCTGATGCGAAAAGTTTCCGACTTGTTTCATATTCCAAGAAAATGTTTTATCCATGTAGATACCCAAGTTCTTGACATTGTCACTAACTGGTACAATTGCTCCACCCATAGCAACCTGAGGAAGTTGGGTCCAATCAATTTTTGATGTCAACCTTGGACTACCAATAACAATTAATTGTGTCTTGGGTGAATTTAGGGTGAGTCCGTGATTCTTGCTCCATTCATAAATCCGTTCCAAATCCTTATTGAGCATAGAAAATGCATCAGAAAAGTTGTTTGGAAGTGCTTGTGTGTAAATTTGAAGGTCGTCAGCATAAAGGTGGTAGGATGAAAGTAATTTTTCGGAGATTGTATTTATAAAAATGGCGAAAAGTAACGGAGAAAGAACGCCACCCTGCGGTACACCAGCGGTCGTATTGCACCAGGAAGAGCTTGATTCTTCGACCCGAATACGTTGCCGGCGACCAAACAGGTAACTACGAAACCACCTAATAGCCGTTGGAGATATGTTAATAGAGCCGAGTATACCAAGCAGGATGTCAAAATCTACAGTGTTGAAGGCGTTGCTAAAATCAAGTAAGGATAGAAGCGTGAGATTTCCACTATCCATGCCCAGTCTTATGTCTTCCGTGATATTAACCAATGCTGTTGCAGTACTGTGTCCAGGTCTGAAGCCGGATTGTAAAGGATTTAGTAGCGCGTTTTTATTAAGAAAGGAGCTGAGTTGCGAGTGAATGAGGCGCTCTAAAGATTTGGAAAGAAAAGGAAGGATAGATATAGGGCGATAGTCGGAAAAGGAACAAGGCTTTGATTTTTTGGGTAAAGGAATTATCTGAGCACTTTTCCATGAGGATGGAAAGCTCGCAGACGAAATTGAGTAGTTAAAGACATGGCATAGGATAGGAAGAATTTGCTCCAGTATTGGCACAATCATATTTCGGCTAACAGCGTCGCTACCGACAGCATTGGATGAAATAGACAAAATGCTCTTCTTAACATCACAAGCGGTCAATTGGTTGAAGATGAAAGGAGGATGATCAGGAGTTGGTATAGATGAAAGATATTGCAGTGTGTACTCGAACACTCGATTTAGATTTGAAAAAGTAAAATGCTCAAGACGGGACTTGACCAATCCCTTACAAGGGGTATGCTTTGATCACTGAGTTTTACGAGTTTCGAGTGCTTAAGTCCCGTTTTATGCATTTCACTTTGTCCAACCCATTTGGATGGTTAGCGTAGATTCTTACTAAATGCTTTAAAATTTATTAAACTGCTCGAGCATTTTTCACCTGATCTAAATTAACCCTAACACGTTGACAATGTTGACATGATATAACTACTGCTTCATGCAACAAAAGTATATGATGCGGCGGGAAAATCTTGATTCTCTGATAACCTGTGAGCTTGTCACAATAGTTGTGACATTGTTCTTTTAAGTACTAAGTTGTTGTCACATGTCGTCCCTTAGCTTACAACACCGCTTAAGTCATTTTTGCCAACTTTACAGCAGACGAAAAAAACTATATTTTAAAAAATCTGTGTTTTTTCTATTGCTTCTTAATACATAGGTACTCTAGTTAGCGGTTAAGAAATAATTAATTATACTTATTTTGACGATTTACTTTATTTTAACTTTTATTTTATGACTTGAGCGGTGTTGACTGATATTTTATTAGATTTAGGCGGTGTTGTTTGTGAAAATGTTAGGGATTATGGTATCAAAAGATGACGGACTAACGACTTGTGCGGTGTTGCGACGCCAACCGACTTGAGCGCTGTCACTATCTTTTGAATCACGGCTTCTGATTGGCGAAATCTATTTCATGAGACCAATGGTTCGACGCGCAATGCGCAGCTTCATCCAATGGCATTAAAATGTAAAAATCGCCAATTTTCGACTTGAGCGGTGTTGTTAGCTAAGGGACGATGTGGAATCTCAGACAGTAAGAACTGCAACGACGTAATATCTGATATTAATAGTAGCCATACACAAACACAGGTGCCTATCAATCCTTTGGGGTTCAAACCAACCTCATTTTTTATCTTGAATCATATATCTTAGAACTAAAATGTGCTTTATACGTGCAGCACACGTTTCTCGGGTCTCTTTTAACGATAGCACAGGGTGCTAAGACGGTGGACGAGCTCAAATTCACCAAGTATAGATTACTAGCTTTTGCCCGCGGCTCCGCCCGCGTTGATGTCGGTTATCGTGACAAAACATAGCCTATGTCCTTTCTCAAGGTCTAATCTCCCGCTATACCAAATTTCATCAAAATCGGTTCAGTGGTTTAGGCGTTAAAGCGTAACATACAGACAGACAGACAGAGTTACTTTAGCATTTATAATATTAAGTATGGATGGCAAAAAATCTACTCATCCACATTGGCGGAGGCGGAGCCACGGGCAAAAGCTAGTATTATATATTTTAGAAATTGTATATTTTGACAAACATAATTGTACCTATATACAGAGAACAGACCAATACAAATAGAAATATCCATGCATATAAATATAGTTATAAATTATAATTTAAATAAATAAAGACAATATCCCGCTGACACAGACACGAAATCTGTCTTTGCGAAAGTTTATTATAGGATCTCTATTAAATATAATTTTCACTTTTTAATCTGCATTTATATACTGTCGCGCAGTTTCACTCCCGTTACCAGAGGTTCTACTCATCTCTTACGGGCTGTAGCGTGATGGTATGCGACTTTTTGGCTAATCTAGGTGTATGAGTATTGTAATTTGCAAATGATACCCTAGACAGATGGACTGGCGGACGATCGAGTGAAATGGCGCACATTAGACTTCTCCCAACGTGTGGTGGCCTAATTGATTGATTGAAGATTTCAAAAACTTGTATTTTTACCTGGACTATTTTAGAGCGGGTGTAGACGGCCAAAATTTAGTTAGATCTTTTTCTAAAGGCAATCCTAAACAATAAAAGGAGAATAAAATCAGTACCTTGTAAATGTAACATTAATATTACGGTGACCACCCCGCATGCTGAGAGAGATAGCAAATCAAAACTGCGATTTTAGTGAGAATATCCTCATAAAACAGACAGAGAGGACAAACGCCATACTGGATTCGCGCAGTAGAATCAAATGTATGTATCTACATAATACACAGTTATAATGTTTGCAAGTCTTGCCAGTTATAGCAAGCACTTTCACCGCTCTCACGGCCAAAGGTCAACCATGCGAAATGTTCGTAACCACTCCGGCGCAGGTACTGAGGCCTTGGGCTCGGCGCCTGCGATTGATTTGTTGATTACAGGTATATTACAGGTGGGTTAAGTGATCACTTTAATTTGATGAGTAAATAGTTTGTTTGCTAGTTTTATGATACGATATTTTGAAGAATGTGAATTTTTGGGTATAAAATCACTGTACATTTAAGTATTTTGGTGTAAATTAAGAATATTTATTTGTTATTCATTGATATTGATGTACACAAATATTGCCGGGAAACGAACTCGCGTCCCCTAAAATAGCAGTCGTGTTTGCGAGCCTGTCAAAACAGCTCGCGACCATATAAACACATAAAACTAAATAGTATCTTTGTATGAATTTTACAGCATTAAGTATGCTAACTATACAAATCGAATACATAGGGAAAAATAATCTTCTCGGGCGGGACTCGAATCCACTCACATTGGGCGTGTCTCGGTAGCCGAGTTGGTCAAGGCATTCCCCCTGTAAGGGAAAGATCCCGGGTTCGAGTCCCACCCGAGAAGACTATCTCTGTTATTCTGTATCTAGAAATCGAAAATTGGATCTGCGTTAAGGTCATTGAACGTCCGTGTTAGAGTCATAAACATAATATTCATGCGAATCTCGTAAAATCAGAAGATATCAACCAGTCTCTTCATTCAAGTTGAAAGTTTATTCACGGAGAGGATTTGCACACTTTCACCCTTTGCCTACATATAAGTTATTGGAGCCAGTTTTTGCTGACTGGCGATCTTGAACTTTGAAATTAATAATAATTGTTCGTATGCACGTGATAAATTGCTTTTTTTATGGTAAAATTTCCCAATTACAAATTACGTTCAAAGTGTATTCGTTCCAGCTTTAGGTCGTTTTGCTTTTGTTTTAGAATAGTACCATTTTTAATTGTTCAAAACATGTGAGTACTCATACAGAAGCATGCAATAAGTAAATATACATAATAGTCCAGTTATATTCTGCCTCATATAGTGGCGTACAAATATATGCTTAGTGAAACACTTATTCATAAAATGTGCATAAAAAGCTTCCAATTTCACCAGCTAAGTCATTACTTAGCTCCCGGAAAAGTCGAAATATTTTTTTTATTGTACATTTAGCGCATTTTTGAACCTATTTGTCGTTACAAATTATTGTATATTTAGCGCATTTTTGAACCTATTTGTCATTACAAATAGGTTCAAAAATGCGCTAAATATACAATAAAAAAATTATTTCTACTTTGCTGGGAGCGTCTGCCGTCTGGCCTCTCAACCCTAAGAGGATAACTTGCGTCAGAATGGTTGGTTCCCTTTATGTCGAGTCCCGTTATGTCGAGTCTGGGAGTCTATTGTTCTCCAAAGTATTAATATTTTACGCTTTCTATTACTCGACATGACGAGTTTGGTGAACAGGTACAGTCAGGATATAAATTAAAAGCCAATCTATATAAAAATTAACCCCTATTTCCCTTAGTCACGAGATGGCGCCTGAACGGCTGGACCGATTTCGCTTATTCTTAATATCGTCCATTGGTTAGAAGGTGCACCAAATTGCAGGTCAGGTTGGCTAAGGCCTCAACTGCCTCAAGGCTGTAGGTAGGGCGCTGCGCAGACACCCATTTTTTTAGATAACCTGCAATAGAACGTTAAGATATTTTTTCAAATGAATTTTCAGCAACTGACGGAAGTTGCGTAGTGTGTCAAGTGTCACATAGTCTAGTTATTAATTCAAATTGAACTTCCTATTTCATTGTTCTAAGAACCGTAGAAAAATAAGATTTTTGTCAAAAACACCGGACTACAGAGAATATTATTTAATTTATGTTATCGTACACTTTATCTGCGCTTCATAAATATTTCCGTTTCTCTATACTTAATTAGTATGAGTTTCCTCCTTTTCTTTTCTTTCCAGTCTTTCACGTTATCAATTTAAAAAATTGGAAATACCAGAATCTTGGTCCGGTTTTCCTCAACTTTTTTGATGATTGTGATAAATTAAATATTATAATGCAAAATAATTGCTGTTTTAAGTACCTAGTGTGCTCAAAGTTATTTATAACTAGCTTTTGCCCGCGGCTCCGCCCGCGTGGATGTCGGTTCCCGGCAATTATTCGAACTCTTCTCGCCGTAAAAACCATCCTTGAACTTCAACGAACATTTTTAAAAAAGGATTGCCCAAAATGGTCCAGGCGTTGTTGAGTATGTGAGTATGCGCTTACCAACACATTTAGCGATTCATTTTTATATTATAGATACTTAATATGTACCTAGTTTGGCCACGGATGTTTTCTCAAATACTATGTAATATTTATTTCTAGTCCTATTTTAAGAATTGAGTATGTAATATAAAGAAAAAAAACGATAGAATGGTTAAGAAAAGAAGACGTGTAAACATATTCTCTCAGGCAAAAACTCAGAGTACACCTACTAATGTAAAATTTTTGCCTTCCCTTGCGGTATACATATTATTTCCTCTATAACAAACAAAAGACCCTGATTACAAACATACATTATCTGTAAATGAAGTAACCACAACGCAGGTCACTGTGGCTGTTGTGGGTAATGATCGAGTACGATGCAGTTGCAGTGAAATGACCGCTAAACCGCAGTGATATTGCATAAACTGATGGTTACCTCGGGTTGGTCGCAGAGAAAATGATAGGGGTTTGAAAACAAAACGAGAAAAATGTGCATGAAATTATACATTATGTACTGTAATGATCACTGCATAGTATAAAACAAAGTCCCTATCGCTGTCTGTCCGTCCCTATGTATGTTTATGGCTAGCCATCGTTATATCTTCAAAACTACGCTACAGATTTTGATGCGGTTACTTTTAATAGATAGAGTAATTCAAGAGGAAGGTTTATATGTATGATACATGCTTAATAGTAGAGGGTGAACCGGGAATGGGATCGGACGCCACGCGGGGTGATACAAATTGGAGGTACGAAATTCGCCGGGTCAGCTAGTATTTTAAAAACTATATACAGTTTGTTCACACTCTAAAATGACAACAAAAAATGATGATCATCAAGGGTAGATTAGACCTTGAGAAAGGACAAAGGCTAAGATTCAGGCTAAGACATCCACGCGGGCGGAGCCACGGGCGAAAGCTTGACGTAGGTACTATTAGTAAGTAGCAATAAATTTTTTTACTTAGTTTTTGCGCCAGTTTTGACAACCGCTATGCTCTAGGCTCCTGAATATTGAACCTCCTCCGTTATCTAGCTAGACTGAAAAGCAGGTCACAACTGAGTTGGGGAAATACTCAGAGGATAATGATGTCTATTGCAGTTCACTGCTGGAATGGAACAGCAGACCTCCCCTAATATGGCGCCATTGCACACGTTCCTCTGCCTTCGCCATCCAGCCTATCACTAGCTAATCCTACTGAATCCTACTTACTATCCTACTAATATTATAAAGCACGCTCTAGCGGGTGAACGAATCTAGCTAATATGAAGAATGTGGATAGATTATAATCTGGAAAACCTAAACTACATTTTACCCTCGTTTCAAAGATCAATTTTTCATGCTGGCGAATCCGGGGTCAACAACTAGTATATCATACAAACAACTTAAGCAGGAAGCAATAGACTATCTCCTTACATATCTACAGATTGAATTACAACATCACAGTTGCATTCGTTAGCATAATTACTTCGGGAGACATATCTTGGACCAAGTCGCAAGACAAACGAGGCCCCTGGCGCACGAGGATTGTTTTGAATAACCTATTACTTGGTGAATTTGAGCTCGTTCATAGCCGTAACACCCCGAGCTATAGCGTGAATATATAAGAGAGTAAAAGTGAGAAATTAAATGTTACTAGGGGACGGAATGAAAGCGAGACGCATTGATAGGATAGTTAAATACATGAACCCTGTGAGGGTTTAGTAGAAAATTAGCAGATAGAATAATTTGTGAGCTTACCTTCGACCCAGGTCGAAGTCTATCGACCTGGGTCGAAGGTGAAGCATAAAGTGAAAAGGAAAAAAATACACCCCGAGCTATCTGCAAAAGACATCCAAGAAACTTCTACTGCGCGTTTTAAGTCCAAGATATATGTGCGAGGTAGGTATACTTAGCGACATTCCTTCAAACCACAGCAGTGCATTCGCGCAAACACTGTGGCACCATCTGCGCGTACGCACCTAACGCGGTGAAAGGTTAGCGCGGCTGTCAGGTGACGTAACAGCCACCATCTGTCACCGACCGCTAAATAGGTGATGTACGGAAATGTCGCTTCATTGGAGTAATTTGTTGTCTATGAAATTTTTGTAAACAGTTGTAGGGTTATTTTTTATTATTGGGTGATAGTTCCTATTGTCAGCAGGCTATTATGGGAAAATTAGGGAAGTGCGCTAATAATAATGGAAAAATTATTGAGCAGTAATTTGTACAATGATTCTGGCCTATAAAATGATTGAATTTTACAGCGTAGGTATAGTAAACTATGTCCCAACTTTATAGCTGATTAAAATAGGTAATTTTTTTGTCGACTTATAAGTTAGCTCTTTAAAAAATTCAATATATAGGTATGTACATTCTTTCATTAAGTTAAACAAAAATACAAAAGTATCCGTTTTTTGCTGTTTTTTCCTTAATTATAACGTGTACATAAAAGTAATAAAACGAAACATTCAGTAAACATAGTACCTTCATATTTACGACTAGAAACACGATGGGTCTGCTTACGACCAGTACCTTACCTAACCCATAAGACACGTAACAAACTGAGACGAGAACAAATTGCCGAAGCGGTTTATCCAAAAGCTTTTCACTTATTATAACAAACTGTCAAACCAGTACTTATACCTCGTGCCAAATGGTTTGAGAATAAAGTTCGTTGACCGAGTTGAACTTGCGATTAGTTTGAACCGGTTACTTAGGGGTTGTAAACATTTTTCACACTGTAGCAAAACCGACTGCAGCGCCTATTTATTTTTGTTACACAAAAATCACTACTTAAAGTACAATATTTACTGCTGCATACTTTGTTCTTAATCAATCTGGCATGACCTACTTATAGTTTGAAGAAATTTTTTTTTTCAGGTGTGGCTCAATAGCTCAGTTGGAAGAGCATTCCCCCTGTAAGGGAAAGGTCGTGAGTTCAAGTCTCACTTGAGCATTTAATATTTTCCGATGTTTTTCCTACTTATAATTATAGTTAACTAGTATTTCCATTAACCCCTTTAGTTGAAGCTAAATTGTTTACGTTAAAAGAGGGTCGTCATCGGTCAGTCTCTTCTGATCCACCTACCTGGTTTTCATTACTTCGGCCAACACAGAAAGAAAAACACAGATAGACCTTTCTTGAGGTATGGGGAGATTATAAGGCCCCTTTCTTCATCTATCAGAGGCAGCTATTCAGTCTGATAACTTTACGATCCTAAGATTAGCTCACATTATTCTGTCATTTCCACTAGATTTATTGTTATGTATCATAAATTAAGTTCAGTTTTGTAATAAATTGTGAAGGGAATTGTCCATTTTAGCAATAGTCTGGCCACTGGAGTCTAGTCTCACACAATACCGACCGCAGCGCTACCTACATTTGGTACAAGACACGACGCTCAGATTTACATAATAATGGTGTCTGTTCAGCTCATAATTTATAGATTAGTAATGATATTGTGGTCACTAATGGTTGACTATAGTTCAGTAGGACAAAGGGCTTTATTTAGAACACTATATTTGACTATTCAGACATGGGAGTTCAAGGTAAATAATATAGTAATATAAATATTCCATAACATTCTACACAACGCTATCTTTTTTTTTCCCGTGCGGAAATCCCCTCAGATACCTCCCCTGCCGGAGCCGGAAGGGGAGGTTATGTCGGACTCGAACCGACTAAAACCGCACGCCGACTGTGGGTCTTGGTGCTAGGCCGGAGTTGAGGTTGTCATCGACATATCCCTCGCACTCCGGCTGACCCAGGGCCATCCCTTACGGTCTGGCCCTCCTCAGGAGGGGAGACAACGGTGTCCCCAACTCGCCCCCGGAATGGGGAGACGCGCTATTCAGCGCGCCGCCGCCGTGGCCACACAACGCTATAAAGACCCATGGTAAGCTTTTATAGCTTGTGTTAAATACATACATATTATACATAGAAAATATAATCAAACTGCAAAAAAAATGCCTCAGATGCATAGAAGGAAATTCTTTTTAATAATAATCTAAAAATTATAAATTTTAACAATGGTAGTTACATAATATACTTCCGATGTATAGTTAAAAACAAACCTACTTTCCTTTAACCTGCTTAATAAGAGTTAAGTACCTTATTATGTATTTTCTGTTCCACTGTTCGTAATTACACAAAAAATATATCTAGGAATGTTTATCCGCATTCTAGAACACATCATGTTACAAGCTACCATCAAAATGACGCTGTATAATATATCCTAGAATCATTGATTTATATAATATTATGTTGATTAGCGATGGACAGTTGACCTAAAAATCTATTTATTACGGTGAAATCCCAGAAAAGAATTCCTCAGCATCCCATGGGCTACCCTGAAACAGCCAAAACTTCCGACCCGCAAAACACGAACGAAAGACGTAGTATTTATTATGGTCAAGTAGGTACCACGAAGTCACTTCGGAGTTGTTCCAGTAGAGCCTGAAACATCAAAGTCAAAGCCAAAAATCATTTATTCTGCATAGTCCATTAAATCGGCACTTACGAAACCATCAATATAAAATAAATATTAAATACTAGTTTAGCAAATGGACCACCGCCGCTGGTTCGACACGCCGAGGCGGGTCCTAGTGGCGGCTCTGGGGGTGTGAGTCCGCACACTCGCCACATTGCTCACAGCGATGGTACGATGCGCGAACGCTTGGGGTACGGCCGCCTCCTTCTGCGAGCAAGTAATGCTCGAGAAGGAGGCGGCCGTTCGGGTCCGGACTAGACTCCGGGCCCGGGAAGCCCGCGCAGAGCGAAGGCGAACCGGACGCCGGAGGTCGCAGAACGACCTCCGTCCTCCATGTGCGCTGGCCTGGGGGTGACCGCTGCCTGTCACCCTAGCAGAAGACCCCCGTAACCGGGGCTAGATGGGGACCCTGCGGTCCCCACAACCCGAAGGGGGTCATCTCGAAAGAGATGGTCCTGGGTCTGCCGGGGTGCGAGAGATATGCTTTTGGCAATCTCACCTCCGGCAACCAAGGACCCAAGACGGCGTGCGTTTTAGTTGGTTCGAGTCCGACATAACCACCTCCACCGGCTCCGTGGGGATTTATCGCACGATAAAAAAACCGCCGCTGATTCGAAACGCGGCCCAGACCTGCGAAGACTCCGGCAAGAAACTCGGCGGGCATTTTTTTTGGTCTATTTACGAACATTTACTTAGTCTAATACTTGTTGTCTAGATACAGTGCTTTGCTTGTGTATCAACCCTTGGATATTTTTGTTAGGTCTACAAGTATTGGCCGTCTATCGTGAACAGGCAGCCTCACTGTGTATTACCCTGCCATTATCTTACGTGTTAGCCAGCCTCTGCTTGCCCACAGCAAATTGCCAAAAAAATCTTCTTGACAAGAGATGTCACGAAGCATTTTGCCGCATAAATGTAGGGTGCCAAAACAGCATTTGCATGTCCGGCAATTGTTTCTGTGGCGTGTGGCCTCTTTAAGAGATTACAGTGTAACCAGACAACAAAATGAGTTTACATAATCTTATATGACAGGTGATTAACAAGTCTACAACACTACGTATTCATAGTCCGTTCGAAGGTAGTCATGCGCGTCAACACCTCCCACTAGTTGCGACATCTTGTTTTTACTTCCTATCTTCGACAATACATTTAAAAATAGTATTTTGTAAGTCCAGATGTAAATTTTGTTGTAATGTAAAATTTAAGTCATATTATGATACTGACTAAAGAGAAGGAAAACTCGGAATGAAACCATGAAACAATTGGAGTGGATTGCGATAGGTCAATTGATTGAGTGATTGAAGATATTGAATACAAAAATATTCATTTTAAAATTCTTGTCCGTCTGCAGTTTCGCTAAGAGAAATGTCTAGGTCAAACTTAAAATTTTGGTATGTTTGATCGCAATTGGGTATTATCTTATAGTTAAAATAAATTATCTAAATGAGCTTATTAAATTAAGAATGGTAAAAGAACGGTAAAAGTTACGGCGGTTCTTAATTTATAGTTGTTCTTTATTTTTAATCATCCACCCAACCTATATTGACAGCCTCTGTGGCGTGGTGGTAGTACACGCGGCTGCCACGCAGGAGGCGCGGGTTCGATTTCCGTTCAGTGCTAATATTTGTATGCATGAATATGGCTATTTGCATTGGTCTGGGTGTTTCTATGTATAATATGTATGTATTTACGAAAAAAAAAAGTATTTAAGTATGTTTATCCGCATTCTAGATACCATAACACAAGCTATAAAAGCTTACCATGGGTCTAGATAGCGTTGTGTAGAATGTTGTGGAATATTTATTATTTATTATTATACTAGCTTTTGCCCGCGGCTCCGCCCGCGTGAATGTCGGTTATCGCGACCAAACATAGCCTATGTCCTTTCTCAAGGTCAAACCTATCCCTATACCAAATTTCATCAAAATCGGTTCAGTGGTTTAGACGTGAAAGCGTAACATACAGACAGACAGACAGACAGACAGACAGAGTTACTTTCGCATTTATAATATTAGTATGGATATGGATTATTATATTAGTAACTGATTTGGCTACTAAATTTTATGACGTCACTTTTTTCACACAAGTTACCTTTTAACTTATCGTTTTGATGTTTTGTAAAAAGTATCTAATTTGACTAGTCAGTAGAATATTCAATTAGTTTAGTGGAAACGAAGATATGAAGTAAAGTCGCGTAAATCAGCAAGTTTATCAAAACAATATTAGTTATGATGTAATACTTGTAAAATGTTGTTGGAATGAACAATTCTCGTGCAAAACTTGACAGGAGATATTTTATTGGGTCTGAATGCCTAAAGCATGTTGTTAGTTTGGGCCTGGTCTACACTAGGCAGCAAAGTGATAGTGATTGCCTTGATCTAGATCTAGTAACTGCTTTAGTTTACAATTGGATACTAAAGGATGACAAAGGTACAGAGGTGGCGGTACCTGATGATATTTAAGTCTGCGAAAAAAGGCAAACTCGAAATAAAATCCTGTATAAAACCAACCCGTCTGGCCAAAGCCTCCCGAATTTGTTTAGCAGCGGGAGAGCCATGGACTATAGGAAGAGACAAGGACTGCCATGGGCTAATTGAATGAAAAAAATATATAAAGAAAGAAACGATTGCTCGGTTACGAAGCTGCCGAAGCTGGTTATTCTAAATTATTAGTAATAATATTAGTACGCATTGTGAGGAGGTTCCTCTCCATGGAGCTCAGACCGCCGGTAGCTTTAGTCCCTATACCCGATGCCGGTAGGTACTTATTTACTTATTTTATTATTTAAAAATATAATTTATACGTTTTTTAAATGAATAAAGAGGATAATAATAAATAACTTTATTGATTCTATAGATGTTTACAGATAATGGCGCTTAACATTTATTATTTGATGGTTGAACATAATTATAGCGTGAATAACATGTTAGAAACAAGTTGCACAATTTTATTATTTAACCATGTCTCTTATACTAGGGGATCCTGTATCATACATAAGACACAGTGTATAGGTTGTAACCAGTAGAACTATCGGGCCATTAGACTGTTTATAGTGTTGATCGATGGTACTTCGTGGAACTTGCACACATATTCAATAGGCACTTTTACTTTTTCACAATATTTTATTTCTAAACCCAATCAGTTTCGCCTCAAAGCATTCTCAAAGACTTACAATGACAGTTCCGTGCAATACATTCTTATAATCTGGGTTATGAATCTCACTTCGAGAAGTATTATAATACTGGGGCCATAACCTTATCGTCTACCGAGCAGTTACCGCAATAATTATCGCATTGTGAAGTGACAATTTCATATCAATCAATATGACAAAAGAATCAGCATTGTAAAATTATGACCATATATCATGGCTACACCTATGCGTTGTTGAAATTATGGCGATAATTATTGGCATATCACAGTACGGTAGTGAACCCTTAGCATAATAAGATATTTGTGCAACAGAAAAAGTGTGGGTGTATACCCAAATATTTTGTTACAATGTATGTTATAGGTACAAAGAATACCATTCTTTGCGACCAATCATCTCTTACAAAACTCTAATATATGAATCAAGTATTGCTGCTCTCGAATGTAGATAAATTGCTTCATTTAATCACGCATGCTAACCTACTTGCGTTTATGAGAAACTGGCCATTACTCACATCTAGATCCGTTTACATATGCAATACATTGTAAAATAAACCAAATCCATTCTGACTCAAACAAAATAGGTGTGTTATACCGGAGAATTTTCCCGGACTTCCTGTTATTTTCGTTCAACCCTCTAACTTAGTGTAATGACCAGAATTCGAACCCGGAACTTCTCGATCTTATGGCGGAGATCCTTATAACCGCTAAGCTACCGATGCTATAATCTCTCGATGCAACCTCTAGATGTTATGAATTCTATACTATTTTATCTGTAATCGTAGTACATGACCTGACCATATGGGTTCTATAAACACAGTAAAAGTATGTTATTATAATAATTAACTTTATAATTTTCCAGTCTAGATTTAATCAAGGTGTACGACTTTTAGGCAAAAAGTGCATTCAAAGTGAATGTGATATAAATAAATGGCGTTCGAGCTAAACTTGTATTGGTTTTGCAATGGGAAGTGTATCAAAGTTTTTATTTAATTGTCTGGTGACAGGCTCCGTGAGACTTTTCGGGATTCGGGGCAGTCACTCAACGTGTGTCATATAAACGCACAAAGTGTGGCTTACCATCACAGTGACCTGGTTGAAACATTTGGTGATTCACACGTACATGCCGTTCTGATTTCTGAGAGCTTTCTCAAACCCCATCTACCGTCTACTTCCTACCCACTGCCCGGATTTATCTTGATAAGGAACGACAGGACGGGCAAGGAGCGCGGAGGGGTAGCGATATACCTACGTAGCGACTTCCCTTACAAAATAGTCGCCGCATCTCCCTCTGAGTACTCTGCCACCGCTGAGTTCCTTTTTCTGGAGGTCTGGGTTAGGGGTGTCAAAGCCCTTCTGGGTGTTGTTTATTGTCCCCCCACTGTGAACTACTTCACTGATATCGAATTGGTTTTTGAATCCTTGGGGTCTGATTACGAGCATTACATCATCATGGGCGATTTCAACACCAATCTTCGTCCTAGTCTGTCATCACGAGCCATAAAGCTTCTGAAAATAGTCGAGTCAGTCAATCTTCAGGTTTTACCACTTCAGGCAACACACCACAACAAAGACGTCGAGGACACCTGGCTCGACTTGATAATTACGTCTTCGCCCACACTTGTTCTAACACACGGTCAGTTTCTAGCTCCGGCATTTTCTCATCATGATCTGATCTACGTCTCCTACAATCTCAAGCCTCCTAAAGTCAAACCCAAGGTGCTGTACAGACGATGCTTCGGGCGCATGGATGTTGACAAATTGTGCAGTGAGGCTGCCGAAGTCAGTTGGGAGCGTTTGGCAGAGGCAAACACAATCAATGATAAAGTACGTGTTTTTAACGACACAGTTATTGGCCCCTATGATATCCATGCACCCTTTAGGAGGGTGAAATTAAAACATCGACCAGCTCCTTGGTTAACAGACGGAGTACGATCTGCCATGAGGGGGAGAGACCGGGCTTTTCGTAAATTCAAAAGGAATCGTTCGGATGCCAACTGGGATTCATATAAAACTGCCAGGAATCGGTGCAATCAGGTGGTACGCAACGCTAAACGCCGACATATTCTCGATAACATATCATCCTTGACATCTGTCGATGTTTGGAGGTTTCTTGGGACACTGGGCATTGGTAAATCAAGACAGCTGGAGCTACCGAAGACAATTGAGTTGGATGCCATCAACCACCACTTCTCTACCTCTCACATATTCGATGGCCCAACCAAGCGTCAAACGATTGACTCAATAGCCGGACTGCCCAGTCCCAACTACGCACTTTTTCAATTCACTCCAGTCGCATCGGAGGAAATCAGAAAGACGATTTACGCAATTAAATCAAAAGCAGTCGGCTGCGATAACATCAGTCGCCGTATGATTATAACTATTATAGACCAACTCCTTCCCGCTATTTCACACATTGTAAATTTTTCGCTTGATTCTGGTCAATTCCCAGACCTGTGGCGTAAAGCCTATGTACGTCCTCTTCCTAAAATATCCAATCCCTCACTTCCTAATCATTTTCGTCCTATTTCCATCCTCCCTTTCCTATCCAAGGTGCTGGAAGCCTGTGTTCATCGTCAGCTGTCCAATTATGTGCAATCCAACGGGATACTCAGTCCATTGCAATCCGGATTCAGATCGGGACACAGCACTACAACCGCACTCCTTAAAGTAACGGGGGATATCAGGGACGGAACGGAGAAGGGTCTTGTCACAGTGTTAGTGTTAGTGGATTTCTCGAATGCATTTAATTGCGTGAATCATGATATCCTTTTAGTAATACTATCCCATCTTGGGATCTCAGCCGATGAGCTGGAGTGGTTTTCTTCATATCTTCGTGGACGTCAGCAGTCGGTTTGCGCGGACGAGATTTCGTCTGGTTGGTGCAATCTCGACTCTGGCGTTCCGCAAGGCGGCATTCTTTCTCCTCTCTTATTTTCAATATTCATAAACCTTATCACTTCTGAACTTCAGTGTGCGTATCACTTGTATGCCGACGACCTGCAGGTGTACAGCCAAGCTCGTGCGGAGAATCTTTCGGAGGCTGTTGACAGGGTTAACGCCGACTTGCGATCTATAAGTAGTTGGTGTGACAGGTTTGGCCTTTCTGTCAATCCTGATAAATGCCAGGGTATCTTAATTGGCAGTAACCATATGATAAATAAGGTAGACGAAGAAACTCTACCAAAAATAGACTTCAACGGGCGAATTATTCCTGTTACGCCTGCTGTTAAAAACCTGGGATTGAGTATCGACTCCACCCTGAACTGGCAATCACAAGTTGCAAAAGTCTCTCAGAGGGTGACAGGGATGTTGCGTAGTCTGTATCGCCTTAAAAACTTTCTACCTGTTAAAACTAAGGCGATGCTTATGCAGACCCTAATCTTCCCAGTCCTGGACTATGGTGATGTATGCTACCTCGACCTGAATGCAGATCTGCTCAACAAACTCGACCGCCTTCTCAACAATTGCATTCGATTCGTCTTCAACCTTAGGAAATATGATCACGTCTCAGTCTATCGTACAGAGTTAGGATGGTTACCTATACGACAGCGACGTAGCTTGCGGGCGGTGACGATGATTCATACTATTTTAAGCTCCCCCAATGCTCCCACTTATTTATCATCTCATGTACAGCTTCTTGGTTCTCATCATAACAAAAATCTACGATCAGCTGATAACCGTCTTCTCCACTGTCCTACTCATAGTTCTAGCCTAGTTCATTCTTCTTTCCTCGTGCAAGCTATTCTACTCTGGAATGCGCTTCCTCTCGAAATCAGGATGGCTAACAACCGTGCTACTTTCAAGTATAAAGTACGTCAGCTCTACAGTAATCCCTAATGGCAATAGTGGGTAAAACTACAAGGTTATTTTTCATCATTTTGATAAAGAAATATGGTTTAAGTAGTAGTATATTATATAGGTATGTATCATATATATTTATATAAAGTATAAGTATAGGAATAGGTATATATGTAATTGTATATGTATGTATTTCTTGTGTATTATAGTGTGTATGTCTATTGTAAGTATTATTACATTCTAATAAATAGTTAATCTTCTGTCTGCACCTACCTCAATGTATCTCTGCATCACCCTAAGGTTGACTGTTAGATAATGCCTTTGGCATTAAGTCCGCCTTTGTACAAATTTATGTGCATAAAGTTTAAAATAAATAAAAAAAAAAAAAAATATTAGCGAATGTTTGCATTACTAATATGGGTAGATGGAACCTTCTCAAAGAATATTTAGCACTGGTTAGAGAAGAGTTTCATGGTGAACGTAGGTACCTACACTGTGAAGAATTTAGTTAGTAGTTGATAGTAATAAGGTCTGCGCCATAAAAAGATAATATTATTTCATTTCATAGTGTTTTAGTGAAGTCTGCCACGACGCAGATAAATTTTGTAACAGAAATATGCCTCATTACAGTAACAGGAAAACAGGAACTTTGAACACCTGATCTGAACCTGTTTATGGGTCCATGGCCCTGAAATGACCTACTTACCGGGCATTACAATAAAATTATTTTTAAAAGGCTGATATTAATATCAGATCCTATGCCCTATGCCAACGAATTTGTTTTCATTCATTTTGGAATTTACCAATCATGAGATCAAATAAGTCACGAAATGGTACATTTTTTTTAATTGAAAAGAATATTAGAACCGAAGTTTCCCTCTAACCCCTCCAGCTAAGCTAAATTGCTTGTGTTAGGAGTAGGTTCACGTCGGTAATGTGATGGCCAGGATTCGAACCCGGCACCTCTCGATCGTAAGGCCGACTCCTAAACCACTAAGCTACCGACGCTTGTAAATCGATATTCAACCAAGCGCGAGTAAAGTTTATTCCTAGAATATACAGGCAATATCACCTAAATATTGGCTGTTTATTCTAGGAATAAACTTAACCCACGTTTGGTCTAACCGGTGGCCCTTAGTGATATATAAATTGAGCAGCCATTCGTGGTGGTAATATGTATACTCCAATATCTAAACGTTAACATAGAGTTGTTAACACACATTTTTTTCTTGCAGATGGGATCCGAAGCGTCGAATCACATCTATCGAAGCATCCCGCCACGAATTCGTGATCGGATGTGCCCTAGGCTCGGCTCCTGCAGGCGTCCTGGCTCTCCCACGGCTGGCACCCCCTCGACCTACAAGAGGAGCTCTTCTCCATTCGCAGTCAGCTGGCGACGTAGCGGCCATGTTGGGTAGGGCGTGACCACGAGAGTCTTGAGCGAGGACCGCGACTGGTCTGCCTTAGAGACGGTATTGAGGTGGTAGGTTTGGAATACTCCTGTGGACTCGATCAAGGCTTTAGATAGTGGTTTTTTGACAATATAAAATGTACTAGATCTCAAAATTTATAGTGGTACTCATAATGACTGATGACAAAGCCAAAAAATATAGTTTCAGTTTAATACTATGATTAAGCTATGCGGATTAATGTGTTTTCTTTAATATTTTTTCAAGTTATTAAGTTGGGGCCGTTTTCCAGTCTGACTGTGATGTGGCTGAATTTCCCGAAGCGATTTTATTTTGTACTAGCTTTTGCCCGCGGCTCCGCCCGCGTGGATGTCGGTTATCGCGATCAAACATAGCCTATGTCCTTTCTCATGGTCTAATCTACCCCTATACCAAATTTCATCAAAATCGGTACAGGCTTGAAAGCATAACATACAGACAGACAGACAGAGTTACTTTCGCATTTATAATATTGGTATGGATTTTTATCGTGCGAAAAATAAAATTCATTAACTTTAAATGGGTAGGTACTACTACAGTATTGTGAAAAGTGCCAAAGATTAAAATATAATAAATAATTTCAAATATTTTGATCATTGACATTGTTAATTTACTTGCATTTATTATATTATTATAATAGAAAATGAATATTAAATAATGATAAAATTAGGAAGTATTGCTATTATGCCTATTTACAACGAATTTTTCAGCTTAATATTTTCAGTTTAGTTACTTCCTTAGCTGAGTATAAAACGCCTGATCGAGGTTCACAAATGGAGTACAACATTGGGAAGATGACGGCATATCTTTCAATATCATCCTTTTTTTGGGAAACTTAGTATTTCTGACTCTCTTAACTTACCTGTTGAGGATACTGACTTTTTTGAACTATTGGACTATGCGGAAAAAATTGGTGTCAGCAAGTGTTGTCGAATTGCCAGCAATTACTAACACTACCAAATGGCGAGCACTGTATCCCGTTCAATGGGATCCTTTACAGGATGACACTTAAAGTCACCAAATTTTTTTTTCGGCGCAGCCGCGAGTCTGTCTGGTATTTGTATAGAAGTTTCTGGTTGAAGATGACCCAATATCTTGTCTAGACTGACAAATAGTACAAGATGGTATACGTCACTCATATCAAACAATGGCTCTACGTAGACAAATAATTAAGTTCTGTTTGGAACTTTACCGGTGACAGAATTATGAGGGTACATGAAATTAGAAACTGTCGCGACACACACACAAGATAGTGTTATCACTAGACATGCTGGGGCAACGTCAATACGGCAAATAATCATCGCGAGAAATATTGCGTTAAAAGTACATGAGTAGTATTTCTTGACGCCTAACGTCAAACAGCAATATGAATGACGTTGTCAAATGAATAATGATCATGCTGATTCGTGGCTACAGATAATATAAGACGATTACCACGATAATTAACGGTATTTTCAGGCATGTGTCTACCACCAGAACAATAAATAGCATATCCATAACTAGTTGACAGAAAGATTTGACTATGTCCATGATGGCCTTACCATAAAAAATATTCACGAAGTGAGTTATGTAACGTGTGTGTTCTAGAAACGGCTAAATAATTTCATTTACCACTATCTTATAAATCAGGAGTATGTTAAGAATTCTAGGCCTGAGTAACCATATGTTATTTCACTTTTAGTCTGTAGGTATCAACATGAAACAGTTTGTATAGTAATTTATTAGATAAGATAAAAATTTGGTATACATGAGAATCGGCCATTATTGAATTTGAATTGTCACTTATCTCATTTTACATAGGCATCCAACCGAACCAAGCATGTAATGTAAAGTTTAAGATCAATGTTTTTTTTATATTTAGATCGTAAAATTGGTAATCAGTTATATACTCTTGAGTTGGCCATTGTTACAAAAATGGCCTCGATCTGATTGGCATGTTGATCATATTAATTTTCATTAACATGATCAGGAACACTATATTCACAATCATGATCATGTTTTTATTATTATAAATTACTTTCTTGTTGTTAATTTCATGATGATACTATCAAACTGTTAGTTGATTAGTGATTGTATAGGATAATAATCAAAATCGGGTATTTAGACATAAATGTTCTAGTGATTGTGATGTTGTAGATTTTTGTAAATCCACTATTACAATAGGTAAGATATCTAAGCTTTAATAACCAAAGTGTTGATAGTCAAGTAGGTACTCTTCTCTTTTTTCTTAATGTTGTTCGATTGAGTTCAATGGTAGGTTGTTCAATCGATGGAGTCTAATTTCTTATAGTTGTTCGACAGTTGATTACTAACTACGTGTTGTTCAATCGATTGAGTATAAATTAAATAACGTTGTTTGCCCGTCGATTATTTGATAGTATGTTGTTCAGTCGTTGTACCGTTGTTTGACTGTTGATTTCTTCAACTGCATGTTGATCAATCGATGGAGTCTAATTTCTTAATGTTGATTGACAGTTGATTACTTCAGCTGTATGTTAATCAATCGACGGAGTCTAATTTCATGTTGTTTCGACTGTTGATTGGTTCAACTGAATGTTGTTCAACCGATGGAATCTAAAAGGGATACAATCACACTTGGACAGAATTACTAATATGTTAAACAACAATTTAAGTCTTAATAACTAAATTATATTGTGTGGCGCGTTGTTAGAAAGCCTATTATGTTTTAATAAAACTATGTGATATTAAAATTCAATGTTTAATAATGTAATGTGTCGTGTAAAGTGTTTATTTGGAAAGATGTTGGTGTGATCTGCTCTTGAAATTTGGATTTGAAGTCCAGATACACATACACAGAGATACATAATATATCTGTGACTCGTAAACTATCAAACCATAACTCCGAAGCTGGATTTCAGCTGTAAAAACTTTTACGTAAAAGAGTTATGTCTGTGACTAATAAAAAAAGAACCTTTCACTTATTTTTACCCGACTGCCGAAGAAAGGAGGGTAATTATCTATTACAATTACCTCTTTTTAACTCTAATTCTCTCTTTGTCATTAATTTGAACTAGGTACTGTTCAGAATAGAAAACTGCTGTTTTTCGGTCAGTTTATCAAGAAGTGCCAAGGTACTCTAAATATTTAGTTTAAAAGTACCATAAAACGTACAGTTACTTGCCTACGAGTAGACGTCTAAAATATTATCTATGTTAAATATAATGGCTTCTTCACACATGACAACTTGATCTCATAAATTAGTGAAAATTAAGCAACTTTTTGTTGAGGTGTGCCTAGATTACTTTACTGTCAGTACTGAGGTACATAAAGATTTTTTATGTATAGTACCTCCTTTTGATTTGACACGTGGACAAGCAGAGTGATAATCCAGTTAATATCGGCTTGCATCGATGATTGAATTGGCAGTTTGATACCTATGGAGTAGTTAAAACCATTGTGTTTTAAAAATACTTAAAGTGATAGTTACTTTGGTAAGTGGGCCGTATGATCCGGAGATCCCAGGTTCGAATCCTATAGGTTCAAAGCCAAATAATAATACAAGCCATTGGCTTTGCTGGAGGATTTATGAGGATATTAATTACTAATATACTTCCTGTTATTAAAAAAAATGTAAAGCTTCCATTTTAACTACTCTAAAAGAGTGTTGTGAGAACGCTTTACAAAACCGAAGCAACCCGATTTTAGCCGAATGCTTGTCTTCTATGAAATCAAAAGTCGGGAACTGGACATAAAAGACATAATGTATGTTAGTAGGTAGTCGTGATCAAAAATTTTGCTCTAGAATAATGAACGGACCAAACTCTTTGGTTCTGTAGCTTTGATATCCGTTTCTTCGTATTCATACATCGAATATAGTATAAAGCCTGAAACACAGAGATGCGTTATTATCGGCCAATAATATTGCATGCCTATGCGATAATCCCTATCCCTTCAAAGAATTGCGTGCGACTTATATTATCGCAGTAGCGTGTCATTGTAGCCGAATCCTAATAAACATTGCACTAAAACAGATATCGCAATAACGCGCGGTATAATCTAGCGATAAAATCGCAAGCGGTTCCATCGATCGATAAAACACGTGCGGTTTTATCTACCCATAATAACGCGTCTGTGTGTTTAAAGCTAAGATTGTATTGTAAATTGTAAAATGATTTCTAAAAGACAATACCAGAATGGTCTAGATTTAGTTTTAAATTGCATTATGTTAATGTACCTAACTTATATAGTGTATTATTTTTAATTGAAATTAATAATATTGCTCATAGCGTGTAATATATCCGTATATTTCTTGTATATTGAGTGTTTTTATGATAATTTCATAAAAGTATAGTATTATTTTATGAGTTCCTATAGATTCTTTTCTCATAATAAATTAGAATTTAAGTCGAATCTTCTGATAGTTCTTTCTAGATTAGTAAGAATTTGTTATTCCTAGGGAAATGGTCTAAGATCTGTATATACTCTTATCATATTAGTTATTAGGATAGGCCAAGCCAAACTGTGAATTGACTTAAGTACTCATTAATATTTAGTTAGATTTAGTGGTGTGTTCATACGGAAAGTTTGGTGAGCAACTAAATAATCACTGATTTAAACGCAAAGTCATTTATTTAATAAGTAATAACAACAAATATAAAGTAAAGCCAACGAGACGAGAGAAAACATGTAAGGAAACTGACCATTACTGAGTAACGTTGCGATAACTAGCGATTATTTTCTCGGTCCTTGTCGCACATGTCACATGTTCGTGACAATGGCCGAGCGACAGCTGTCGTAGCGTGTTTCTTAGTACAGGAAAGCTGTCCACACAGCGGTTCTAAACTGTCAGATCCGCCATCTTATGAGCAACTTCATTCCTGTCTGGAATGAGCTTGAAGTGATACGTAATAATTTTCAAATAAAAATTTTGGAACCGCTGAAACTTTGTTTACCTTTTTTCTCTCGCTTCGTTGGCTTTCCTTTAGTAGTGTAGATCTAAATTAATTATGTTCATAATTTTACCTAATATTTTGTCTGATTCTGTATGTAACTTAGCTTCTAACTAAATGATGTCTTACTAGAAAATCAGCACCAAAGACAGTTGATTTATTTGTGTAGAATAAATGTTGCTTCCAATCGCTTCCTCTGAACCCGCCATTACAAAGTTAGTGGAACAAGTTGTTTGTGATTTTGACGAAACGATTAGGTCTAGCCAATGGTTGTTATACCTGTGTAATGTATATGTATCACTATTGTATGTATATGTATCTATATGTAACCTATTCGTTCTTATGGAATCATCATGATTAAAGTTCTTCCAAGTGCAATAGGTTTTTTATTTTTTGAGATCAATTGATGGTACTGTTGTATACAGGCTCAGTTTGGATAGTAAAATCATCTGGAAGTATTAATTTGGGGAAAGAAATTTTTTTTTTCTTTTTCATAGTGTATGGGAATAATGTTCAGATGAAAGGAAAAATCCTTTCCTACACAGGACTACACGTGCAGTGTTAAGATGCCATCCATATACGGTGCAGAGTATACCTGCTAGAACCAAGCGTTTCAGCGACTCATTCCTATGCCGCACCATTAAGACCTGGAACTCCCTGCCAGCTCACGTGTTTCCTTCTTCCTACAGTCCCGGGTCCTTTAAGCGGGGCGTGAAAAGGCAACTAACGAGGCCGTCAAGCTGAGTGCCACCACTGTTAACATGGTACATGTTTCCGATGGTGACCCTATTTCCAAGACTTTGCCTTTAGCTTAACATCAGGCGAGGTGAAGTCAAATTGACATGTCCTATATATAAAAAAAAAAAAAGTACATATGGGGTTTGTAATTTTTTTTTCTTTTACAAAATTCTTACTTCCAGATGATTTTGCTATCGAAAATGAGCCCAAATTCTTTTTTTCCGAACTGACTATAAAATCACCTTGTATAATAGATATACCTATGTGAGTATAATATCTAGTATAATAAAAAGTCAGAAAATCATAAAAAATCAAAAACATTGGGACCTAAACATAAACTGGTGAAATGTAGCACCTCTGCCTACCCCTTCGGGGAATACAGGCGTGAGTTTATGTTATGTTAAAAAGTCAAGAAGGCTGCGGTAGCCTAGTGGTATGGGTAATGGACTGCTGAGGCGAGGTCTCGGGTTCGATCCCAGGTTTACCATGGCACACACCAATGACTTTGCGATGCTTTTTGAAGTTATGTGTGTATTTATCGCAGGTTTATAAGTGCCCGATTAATGGCAATAGGCTCGCCACCTATTACATTGGGACCTAAACATAAACTGGCGAAATGTGGGTGCCAGCACCTCTGCCTACCCCTTTGGGGAATACAGGCGTGAGTTTATGTTATGTTATGTTATGCCATGTAAAAAAGAGGCTGATTAAAGGCAATAGGTTCACCTCTTTATATTTAGGACCAAAAATCATACTTAGTTTAAGAAAATGGGTGTTAAAACATCTATAGTTTATAATGGTGACCCTCTTTTCGAGACTTTGCCTTTAGCTTCCTATCATCGCACCGCTCGCCATAGGCAGGGAATTCATCCCCACACATTGCATCCGACGGTCGGGTCCGGACCAGACTCCGGGCCCGGGAAGCCCGTGCAGAGCGAAGGCGAACCGGACGTCGGAGGTCGCAGAACGACCTCCGTCCTCCATGAGCGCTGGCCTGGGGGTGACCGGTGAAGCCGCCTGTCACCCTAGCAGAAGCAGGCCGCGGCGGCGGCGCAAAGTGCGCCTCCCCGTAACCGGGGCTAGATGGGGACATTTTGGTCCCCACAACCCGAAGCTGGGTCTGTCGGGGTGCGAGAGATATGCTTTTGGCAATCTCACCTCCGGCAACCAAGGACCCAAGATGGCGTGCGTTTTAGTCGGTTCGAGTCCGACATAACCACCTCCACCGGCTCTGTGGGGGTGGTATCCGTGGGGATTTATCGCACGATAAAAAAAAAATAACACATTGCATCCGAAAACGGTACGCACCGTGTGGTATGAAAGGAACATCAACCCACGTACGCTCAAGCTGTGGAATGAACTTCCTGCCGTGGTTTTCCCAAGCGACTACAATATGGGATTTTTCAAGAAGGGCATTAGAAGGTTTCTTCAGGGTAGGCAGCATGAGTATAACGCCCCTGATGTTGCATACGTCAATAGGCCGCGGTAACCACTTTCCATCAGGTGGGCCGTGTGCTTGTCTGCCACCTAAGTGGTATAAAAAAAGCATTAGGCGAGGTGAAGTCAAATTGACGTGTCCCTTTGTAAAAAAAACCTCTGCCTGCCGCTTTGGGGATCTGTAACTATATATCGCAAAACAAAACAACACACATAGCCATATAAAGAATACCCGGAAATAGCCTGGTCTAAGCAAGAATGACGAACCGGGGTCAGTTGCAGTGCGACCCGGTAGGTATAGTGTGAACTATGGATCATCCATAATGGCGAGACTGTTACGAGTCAAAACATAATCAAATTAACTATTCACATATGACGAATTTGAACATAAAATCATAATTTTACGATAGTCAAAATGATACGGAACACAATAATTTCGCAATTTATATTTGCACATAAATTGCTTCCTATAGTCGCGGGTCACTTCAAAATCAAAAGTGACCGCGATTTTAGGTGTGAAGTGTATAAAAATGGCGTAAGGTACACATATCAAAGCAAAATACATGCCCATTTGTCGCCTAGGGTCGATAGATACTTGATGGAACATGCGTCACGTAATGATCGTCCACATTACGCCAGAAGTCCAGCCAGGCAACTCGCTGCCCGGCGTTTGATAGAATAGAAAGACGAATGTATGGGATGACATGACATGACTAGCAGACCCGGCGAACTTCGTACCGCCAATTTTTTTCCGCCCGCGTTGCGTCCGATCCCATCCCCGCTGCACCCTCTACTATATTAAGCATGTATTATAAATATAAACCTTCTTATTGAATTACTCTATCTATTAAAAGAAACCGCATCAAAATCTGTAGCGTAGTTTTGAAGATATAAGCATACATAGGGACATAGGGACGCGGAAAGCAATTTTGCTTTATACGTGATATGACAGTCGCTAACGAATGTTTGTCTACCTCTTTTTTATAAAAGGACACGTCAATTTGACTTCACCTCACCTAACGGTAAGCTAAAGGCAAAGTCTCGGAAAGAGGGTCACCATCGTAAACATGTATCATGTTAACAGTGGTGGCACTCAGCTTGACGGCCTCATCAGATGCCTTTTCACGCCCCGCTTGAAGGACCCGGGACTGTAGGAAGAAGGAAACACGTGAGCTGGCAGGGAGTTCCAGGTTTTAATGGTGCGGCATAGGAATGATTCACCGAACCGTTTGGTTCTAGAAAGTATATTCTGCAGCACATGCGAGTGACATCTAACCCTGCCTACCTATTACACATCTACTAATTTGTCCAATAAATCTAGTTTATAAGCTACCTATTTCCATCGATATGTTTCGCGCATTACTATCAGACTGAGCCTCTGAGCAACACCATGCGAAGTCTATTGAATAACTTGAGATATCATCATGCCATTGTGCACAGTGTAACAGCAGTGATTCCGTCACGGAAGCGTGTCGTTTTTAGCACAATTATATAGGAATTGTGTTGAACTTAATTGTATCAATGCGAATGGAGGCAAGATTTAAGACAGGGAAAGTGCTATTGACTTTCTAACTGATTAGTCATATGTGTTACAATGATTAATGATATTGTAATAGCTAAGATGTTAGGTTTGCTACGTGAGATTTACAGGATCATTGTTTTTGTGAGTATAAATTGGCAATTCACCTGTTATCTATCCATTGGATAAAGTTGTCACCTATTTAATAACAGTTGCATATTAAAATATCAGGGATGTCTAACCCACAGAGTACAATTTTTCTGTCCCTACTTCATGGTAATTATTTTAATCTACTCACATATCATCATTCTCTAAGTCATGGGCGTTTTCATATTTTAACGCATACCGATAAATATTCGATTTCCGCTTTGGAAATCGATTTCAAAAACCGTTTTCCCTATTTTTGGGGTGTGAGGCAACTACCCGTAGCGACTGCCATAGACAATATTTATGCATACACATAATTACACTGAACGTGAATTGAACCCGCGAATCGCATCGAATGCACTACAACCACGGCTATATTACTCTCATAACGGTTATGCACATTATGTAACTATGTCATATGATGCAGTTAGCCAGTGTTTACATAACATTAGATCTAATTACCAGCTGGGTGTGGGTTGCAACGGGGTAATTGTCCACTATTAGTACTATTACCGCTCACCCTCGGTTGCGGAGTCCGACATCACTGCTACGCTATGAACAAATTGGTACAACATTACTGTTTGTTTGTTTTTACAACCACAGGAGACGATACCGACATTTCATTACGTACGTAAATGGACCTTCTACTGTGTTGGTTCTCTCGATGTCTTCATGTGGGTGTCTTGGAAGATGACTAAGGAGTAGGGCTGTTCTCCATCCGACGGTAAACATACAGTCCATGAAAAAGTTCCCTCTTGATGGCAATAGGCTCGCCCCCTATTACGTGAGACCGATCATCACAGTTGGCGAAAATTATGTACATAATTATTTCAGTGGTCATCTCGCTTGAATCCAAAGCATGCAGTTTGTACAACACTTTTACGGAAGGGACTACCATGCGACCTGCAGAACCCCAAAAGAAAAGTCTACGATAAAGCTTCATCCGTCAATCAGCACTTAGTTGTGACTGGCTTAAGCCCCGTATAAATTAGCCCCATGTTTACCATTAATTTTAATTGTCTCTCTCTCTCTTAGCCTAGCCTTATCCCATTTCTATTTAGGGTCGGCTCTCTACGTCATTCTTCGCACATACTTGTCGGTATTGAGTCGTCAAATCGTCTAATTGGGCTTTCTTCAGGTCGCTGCTGATCATAGACATCCAAGTGTGAGGGGGTCTGCCTCGTTTTCTAGGACCAGTGTTAATATCCATGACCTTTTGATAGTATTAAGGAACTATTAATTACCAAAATTACCATTTCTAAATCGTATCGTTATCGTCCCGTCTACCCTAAAAGCGGCAAATCCTCGGTCCGTTGATTAAGCTCTGGATTAAAACACCTTTCACTGTTACCAATGCGATCTGCTCTGTCGCAACGAGGACTACCGCTGGGAAGCTTGGGTCCATCGCACGCTCACTTTCCCAAATCCTCGACCCATTTGACCTGAGTTACCTCGATTATACACATTCAGTATTACTCAACAGTTCTGCACTTGTTGATACAAGAAATGCCACCGTTTAAGGATATTGATTCCTAGTTATAACAAGCTATGTCTGTGTGATACCTGTGACCATGACTACATGTACTTAGGTTAGGTTTTACAGGATTTTCCTCACTGCTCAATTGGACTGACTGGGCCTCAATTTCATGCAAAACCACAATCATGCAAAAAAATGGATAATCTGAATTAACAGCTTTACGGCCTGGCCACGACTTCGGTCTTAGCGGCGCGCGGCGCGGCGAGCGGTTGGCGTCAGTGAGCGGTGCGTTTTGCACGCCACGTACCCTCAGCAGCGGTTAGTTGCAGCGGCCGCGGTGGACGTATTTACGGCCTGGCCACGACTTCGGTCATAGCGGCGCGCGGCGCGGCCAGCGGGGCGGCGTCGGTGAGCGGTGCGTTTTGCACGCCACGTACCCTCAGCGGCGGTTAGTTGCAGCGGCCGCGGTGGACGTATTTAGGTCGTCAAAGCGTCATCACAATTATCCCTTCTCTGTTTAGAAATCAGTACATTTTTAAAAGAAGATATTCTTAATAAGAGAGTCCTAGCGTGCACGAACTGAATAAAGATCGGTATTTAAATGGCGAATGTCGAGACCTATCCGAAAATTACAGAAATTATCTAGATAAGTTTTATGAGTACACAAGAATGAGTGTGGAAACTTTTGATTATATTCTGCAGAACATAGAAGTGTATTTAAAACAGCACATCGGATCCAAAAGGGTAGTCACCAATGTAGAAAAAACCATACGGGGTCGATTAAAAATTTCCGTACTAAATGCCTCGGTATCCATTACCGCCACAAAATCGTCTAAATTATTTTGTTTTTGTCTACGCCGCCGAGTACGTCACTCCTACACCGCTGTCCGCGCCGCTCTGTTTCGTGGCGTGGCACTCATTCACTTGTACTTTTGTTCCTGCCGCTCGCCGCACCGCGCGCCGCTGTAGCGATTCGCTCGGATAAAACCGCGCGCGTTTTCGCTATGAGCGGCGACTCGTGGCGTGCTTCAAACATTTTCATACTTTTGATATAACCGCTTAGCTGCCGCTCATAGCGGCAAGGTCGTGGCCAGGCCGTTATAGATTTGGGAAAATGCAGACCAATACAAATAGACATGTTCAAGTGCATTTATTGTCAATCAAATCCTCTAACTTAACATTCGTACATACTACTGCCACGCCACAGAGGCAACTATTAGGTAGGTTATCTGTGACAGATTAGGTATAGTCCTAAGCGCGCGAGCGTTCTTCCTTTATTTAAGGGTATAGTAGATAGATTGCTGATTGACAGCCTTTGTGGCGTGGCGGTAGTGCACGCGACTGCCACGCAGGAGGCGCGGGTTCGATCCTCGCTCAGTTCAAATATTTGTATGCATGAATATTGCTATTTACATTGGTCTAGGTGTTTCTATATAATATGTATGTATTTCAAAAAAAAGTATCTAAGTATGTTTATCCGCATTCTCGATTCCATAACACAAGCTAGTTAAGCTTACCGTCTAGATAGCGTTGTGTAGAATAAGAAATAGAAGATACGCCGGCCAATGAATTGCCACTTGCCTAGGGGGGCTATCTCTATCATAATAATATAGCCTTAGATTTGATGTTTTATAGTTTTGATCACCAAAAGTTCGATCAAAATCGATCGACTTGTTATTATATAATGGTCTAGAAAACAAGCTTATTTCATTTACATATTTAATCACAATATTGTACCTACTATAGTGACAGGATTTTAGCATATTTTATTATGAAATATGAAAATTAATTTTATCCTAATCCATACTAATATTATAAATGCGAAAGTAACTCTGTCTGTCTGTCTGTCTGTCTGTCTGTCTGTCTATCTGTCTGTATGTTACGCTTTCACGCCTATACCGCTGAACCGATTGGGATGAAATTTGGTATAGGGATAGGTTAGACCTTGAGAAAGGACATAGGCTATGTTTGGTCGCGATAACCGACTTCCACGCGAGCGGAGCCGCGGGCAAAAGCTAGTAATATTATAAACGCGAAAGTTTGTGAGTATGAATGGATGTTTGTTACTCTTTCACGTAAAAACTACTGAATGGATTTTCATGAAACTTTACAATAATATAGCTTATACCTCAGAATAACACATAGGCTATATATCATCACGCTACTACTCAAGGGAACGGAGCAGTGATCATTAATGTCAACAAATTCGGCCTGCAAAGACAGTGTGGTTATTTCTGTTGCTGTTTAACCGGACAGATTTAGATACCTATATCATGGCTACTCGAAATACTAATCCAGCGTAAATGAAGTCGTGGGCACCAGCTAGTTCGGAATAATAATTTCTGGGATGTTCTTTTTTTTTTTTTTTTATACCACTTAGGTGGCAGACAAGCACACGGCCCACCTGATGGAAAGTGGTTTCCGTGGCCTATGGACGTATGCAACACCAGGGGCGTTACACTCGCGCTGCCTACCCTGAAGAGACCTTCTAAGTTCTCTTCTAAGTTCTCTTCTAAGTTCTCTTGAAGAACCCCATATTGTAGTCGCTTGGGAAAACCATGGCAGGGAGTTCATTCCACAGCTTGAGCGTCCGTGGGATGAAGTTCCTTTCATACCGCACGGTACGCACCGTATTCGGATGCAATGCGTGGGGGTGAATTCCCTGTCTATGGCGAGCGGTGCGATGATAGAATGTAGCTGTGGGCATCATGTCAAATAATTCATCTGAGCACAAACCATTATATAGGCGGTAGAAAACACACAGTGAGGCAAAATCCCTTCTGAGGCTGAGAGGTTCCACATCGCCTGCGAGTATGGAACTGTCGACGAGCCTCAACGCACGTCTTTGCGCCGAGTCGAAAGGGTTAAGCTGGCGTGCGGGCGCTCCGGCAAAGAGATGACAGCAGTACTCCATGTGGGGCCGAATCTGTGCCTTATAAAGAAGGAGTCGCTGCCCCGCAGTGAAGTACTGCTTCGCCCTGTTAAGAACTCCAAGTTTCTTTGTTGCCAGCTTGACCTTGTCCTCTAAATGACTACGGTACTGGACGTCACTTGAAATGTCGACGCCTAGGATCCCGATACTCGGGGCAATGGTAAGTCGTGTGCCCAGGAATCGCGGTGCTACAATAAATGGGGTTTTCTTAGCGGTGAATACACATACTTGTGTCTTGGTGGGGTTGAACTGGACCAGGTTTAGTCGACCCCAATCGAATACTCCCGAGAGAGTAGTCTCGATTTCTGACACAAGTTGTTCGCGACTCCCCTCCACCTCGGACTGGGGGATGTTTGCACGGCCCGTGTAACATGCGTCTCCAGTACTGTCGTCCGCATAGCATAACTTTAGAATATAAATATCAAAACATAATTAGATCTTTTATGTTTTGAAATGAATATATATTTTACAACTAGCTTTTGCCCGCGGCTACGACCGGGTGGATGTTGGTTCCCGGCAATTATTCATTTTTTCTCGCTGTAAAAACCATCCTTGAACTTCAACGAACATTTAAAAAAAAAGAATTGGCTAAATTGGTCCAGGCGTTGTTGAGTTTGTTATGCGCTTACCAACACATTTACGATTCATTTTATATTATAGATAAAAAAAACATTCAGACTAAAGCAAACGCATTAATGAACACCAAAATTCGCCTTGAATGGAAATCAAGCCAGTGACCTTAGCGACATCCACCTAAGCTGTCAAACGCTAGAGCCCATCAAACATCTAACTACCCAGTAATTAATATTTTAAACAAAACTACAACAAAATGATTAATCTGATTACCCACAGATTATAAAAAACTATATCACAACAGATTAAAAACTATCCGAGCATAGACAAAGGTGTACAAAGAGTCGTTACAAGGGCCTAATCACGATGGCCGATAGAAGTACAACACTAGGCAGACAATGATGGGAACATTGCAACAGCATGCTGATGATAAAGCACGTGTGAAAGTAGAATCGTGTCAGTATTCCAACCCCTTAAACGGTGGCATATCGTTGGTCGCCATTTTGTAGAATAGAGTCTGACCAACGAAAGTTGTAGCAAAAAAGGCGCCAAATTTGAAAATCCAGGTTGCAACACTGATTAGACTCTGGCGAAGTACCATAATAGGTTAGTTTTCATGCATACCTAATAGGAAAAAAATTGAAGTATCAACTCCGTTATATCGGTGTATAGGTAGTGTTGCGTCCTTCATTTTTCAAATTGGGTATTGGACTAATTTTGGAAACCTACCTTAAAAGATGTAGAATTTTATTTTATGCCTCCTAAAATTTATCTTTTTCGCGAAAAAACAATATAAATATAAAAAACGCGTATTATTTTCGTAGCTTTAAAAGTGCGCGAAAAACGGTTGGTCACGTGACATTCGAGGCGTGATGTAATAAAAAAATGACATAATTCACCAAAGGCGCTTTATTACCCGTGTTACTACCAATCTTACTACTAGTAGTAACACCGGTAATTGAGTTACCGTTGTTACTACTAAAGTTGAAAGTTGTTAGAACAGTAAAAAGAAATTACCCATGTTACTACCGTAAAATTTAAAATACAAAATCAAACAAAATAGGTAGGTAGGTACATACCTACTACAACTCACGGCGACTGAAAATTATTTCTTACATTTAAATTTGTTGAACTTTACGTACTAAAATTATGAAAATGACCACACCACCTCAAATATCCAAACAAATTATTTATAGCAGCCCCCCAGGTTGTGCTCGTCAGCCTTTTTAAGAGGTTGTTGCGTGCCGATACCTTCAGTTTGAAGATCTCGCAGTTCTTTTTAAAGGTGAAGGACCTGTCCTGGGTACCTTCCAGGTATTTAGGGTGTGACCAGCGTTCAATTTCATTTATATTTTACTAATGTAATCGAATTACTAAATGCTGCTATATGTCTTTGGTTTGCATTAAAACAGTATGCATTTGATAGGTGACAACTGTAGTTTCTATTTTCGCCATTTCGCCATAGACTTACAGGTTTACAGTATCATCTTCCTTTCTGTCCATTCATGAAATCCAGTTTAGGTAAACAGTTTTTCCGTAGGTATGCCATGCCGTCTCTACTACGACTTTATTAGATTTTCTAAGCATTTTACGGAATCGTCGGTATATTACATACATGTTATATTTTTGCTATTTTATATACATGTTATAACAAGCGTACTCGCGGAGCACAGCCAGTAGCTAAATATCTTTAGAGATTTGACAAAAAGATTCATATTTTTTAAATAAATCACGACTGCATTCAATAAAAGTATGGTTCGTTCATAAATAAAACGGTTTCTCCAATTATGTAGTCAAAGCGACAGATATCGGCAAAATTCTCATCGTATTTCTAAAATATACATATGATAGCATGATGCCAATACCGATAGCACAAAAGAGTGGCATTTCCTGTTGCATCCGACGTCCGCACTATGAAAACTTTTACTCGCTATCTTGATTTGGGTTCATAAGTTCATAAGCAGTATTAAGATCTCGCCTTTGCTGAGAAAAAAAACCTGAATCCTTGACCGACAGTCTAGAGAAGCGACTTTGAAGACAATTATAATGATAAATCGATATCCATTGGGCAAAAAATATCTTTATCCAAGGTTAAAGGTGTTCACAAAATGTGCGGACAAGCGGCGGGAGCAGCAATAAATAATTACAAAAATGTCAAAACACAGTGTCGCGGATCAGTGACACAATATGATAATTTGTCAAATGTGCGCACACTCTTTATGATAGGGTTGTCAACATTTTACTGTCCGAATATAGTTTGTTTTCTCAATAAGCCATGAAATATATTAGCAACAAAAGTAGTTTAATCTTTACCGTACTCGTAATTTCACCCGTCATATTCGGGTACGTTAATTTCGTTTATTATTTATTTAAGGCTTCGTTGGCTTAGAGTTTTGATCCCCGCTACCTATGGGAACCTATTCCCGGGATGAAAATAGCCTAAGTGTTGTTTCAGAATTGAATCTAGCCCCGCAATCTAGCATCAGCAGTAATGTAGCATCTTGTTAGAGCGTGACTGAGTAACAAGTATCCATACATCTTCACAAAATTTTACATCCTACAGTATTATAAACGCGAAACTTTACTCTTTCACGTAAAAACTACTGAATGGATTTTCATAAAATTATACAATAATATAGCTTATACATCAGAGTAACACCTAGGCAATATATCATCACGCTACTACTCAAGGGAACGGAGCAGTGATCATTAATGTCAACAAACTCGACCGGCATCGGTACGCAGAAGTGACAGTGAGGTTATTTCTGTTGCTGTCTAAATAACTATATCCTTATATAAGAGCATGCAGCGGGAACGGGATCGAACGCCACCCGAGTGGAAAATAATTGGCGGTACGAAGTTCGCCGGTTCAGTTTATAATATTAGTAGGATGGTACGATTGACAGCCCTACATTGTGCAGTGATTAGGCTCAATACGGTGGCTAGTGGGCAAGCGACCAGCTATTGTCTCCGAGCCCTTGACATCCCTTCTAACCTCGTCATCATCAATCACCTCACCGGTGGAAAGCACCACGTTTCGTAACCGGTAATATTATCCTCGGCTGAACATGTTGGCTAATGTAGTTATAGACAATTGCAGGCAGAAACACTAGTAAAAGACGTAAATATCTTGATGAAGAACTGTCAAAATGATCTTAAAATTCTCGTACGAAGAGCAAGTTTTTTTTTTTTTTAATACAGGACACGTCAATTTGACTTCACCTCGCCTGATGTTAAGCTAAAGGCAAAGTCTCGGAAAGAGGGTCACCATCGTAAACATTTACCATGTTAACAGTGGTGGCACTCAGTGCAAGTCAAACTGTTTTATTGATTTATATGGTATTACTAGAATTTGCTCACGGCTCCGCCCGCGGGGATGTCGGTTATCGCGACCAAACATAGCCTATGTCCTTTCTCATGGTCTAATCTACCCCTATACCAAATTTCATCAAAATCGCTTCAGTGGTTTAGGTGAAAACGTAACATACAGATAGACAGACAGAGTTACTTTCGCATTTATAATATTAGTATGGATTATTGTCTATACTAAAGGTGTACCGAATATCAGAACAAGCAGTCAACTGGAAGGGGCTCAAAAATAAAAATTAAGATCATTTTGGGTACTTAGTTCGTCAACATCTATCTGATGCTACCTACGACAGATTCTGGATTGAACAAATTTGTGATTTGGCAGACGTCCAACTCGATAGATTCGAATTGGGCAGATTGTTGAACTCCACTGATTCGCTACAAGACAGATAATAAACACACGTGCAATATACCGGGTGTAAGGGGACGCTCCCGAAGCCGGAAACCCCTAGTAGTATACTAGGTACATAACACATTGGCATAAAAAACGGTTTGGAAAAAAAAAAACAATTTTTTATATTTTTTTTGCAGTATTTTTTTTTTTTTTAATATATTTTAAATATATATTCCACAACATTCTACACAACGCTATCTAGACGTTTATGGAATCTAGAATGCGGATAAACATACTTATATACTTTTTTTTTTGTAAATACATACATATTATACATAGAAACACCCAGACCAATGCAAATAGCCATAGCCATGCATGAATACAAATATTTGCATTACTCTCTTACAAATTTACTCTCGATCGTGTTAGTAAAACTAAATGAAACCCTTTAGGCGGAGTACGTCGAATTCGTAAAAAGTCAGTTTCTCAATAGGTCTGTTTCTCATTAGGTCGGATTCTGAGTTAAAAAACACCATTACAAAAAAAAGAACTAGCGTCAAGCGCGTGCTTTTTTGTAGTAGTGCCGAAGGAAGGAGGGTAATGTTTTTCGAGATTATGTATGTATTGTATGTATGTATGTATGTACATTTATTTGGCACGACCTACAGCCTGAACAGCTTGTCAGATTTGGACATGTGAGGTGTCATTTGATTCGTCGTGATTGTGTGAGTGACACCAGGTACATTAAAAACCACCATTTTGATTTTCTAGAAAATCAAAATGGTGCTTTTTTGGCGTCAAAACGTATGTTGTTAAAAATATTATTGACTCACTTACCGAGTAGGGTATCAAAATGAAGGAAATTAGAAGGAGATTACAAGAAGATATACATGTCATATCGTAACTCAAAAGTATAGAATAAAACAAATAATTAAAAAATAAGAAAACTCGACTGCCACTAAAAAGTCTAAATAAGTTTGATAGCAGGCGGTACCCATTAAATTTATTTCGGTTTATGATTGGCAAATGGGTACCGCCTGCTATCAAACTTATTTAGACTTTTTAGAGGCAGTCGGGTTTTTTCTACTACTACTACTAGAGTAAGTATGTAAGGACAGAAACAGATTGCGGTCTAATGTGTCTGCCTATTCCCGGAGGAAGTTATGCGTGAGTATACTACCTTATAGGTACATTGCTACATCTTACATTCCCTGTTAAATTTTATTGATCCATATAAACATACCTATTCCTTTCATAACATTAGTACTTAACTGTTGTCTAAGAAACAACCATTCTAAGATTACTCCACGATGGATTTAATATTAAGTAACTCAAAGTGATAAGCACTTAGTACAAAATTTGCGTACCTTACCACACACGATAAAAATAATAACTAGTATTGGTCAACAGAAGAGTTAAGTTGTATCGTACTGTACTGGCAAGATACCTTTGTTCGTATGGAAGATATTTCAACAGATAAAGTGAATAGTGATAGTGAAATTGTTAAGAAAAGGGCTTCGCAATAGAAGGAAGAGTTTATGTAACAAGTCGTGAAGCCTCTTAACGAGAACATCGAATAGGTTCTTAAGTTATATTATATGGTCAATTTAACCTAAAACGAAGTCGAAAGGAAGCAATGAGATATGTGGATTTACCGTTATCGTAAATGCGCATCTTTCAGCATCAACATAGGATTTATTAAACAAACTCTCTTACTATCCGCGCCATTTTGAGTGACGTCAATAAGGGCAATTAGCAGGTAGGTACATGTCCATAAAAGTCAATGAAGCTGTTATACACTGTACACAAATATCGTTGCATAGCATATATTTATTGTTATTAACAAGAATTATATTATAGCTATTGTATTTTTAAATGGATGGGTGATGGGTAATTAAGTATAATCTCACGTGTATCCGTCTTCCTACAGTCCCGGGTCCTTTAATCGGGGTGTGAAAAGGCATCTGATAAGGCCGTCATGCTGAGTGCCACCACTGTTAACATGGCGCATGTTTACGGTGGCGACCCTCTTTCCGAGACTTTGCCTTTAGCTTAACATCAGGCGAAGTGAAGTCTAATTGACGAGTCTCTTATAAAAAAAATCATCAAAACAATTCACAAATTGATGATAGTTAACTACTACACAATTATTATATTGCCCATAATAATACGTTCGTGACGACGTACTCAAGTTGTGACTTCGTTTATCCATACTTCCATACTAATATTATAAATGCGAAAGTAACTCTGTCTGTCTGTCTGTCTGTATGTTACGCTTTCACGCCTAAACCACTGAACGGATTTTGATGAAATTTGGTATAGGGGTAGATTAGACCATGAGAAAGGACATAGGCTATGTTTGGTCGCGATAACCGACATCCACGCGGGCGGAGCCGCGGGCAAAAGCTAGTTGATAATAATCCTAACCTTCTATACGATAATATTTCAAACAAATTGGAAAATCGTTTAAGCAGTAATTAACCAAATGATAATTTGTAGTTGCGATGTAAATTATTCGCCGATTAGGCTATGTCTGTTTCATCTTAATAATAATTAACTATAGAAGGCTGATTACAAGTAAACTTCAAAATGTATATACATACAATAATGGTAACACTCTCGCTGGCGAACTTGCAAGAACTTCTTCTAAAACCCTTATCGAAGAACCCCATATTATGGTGGTCGCTTGGAAGAATCCTAGCAGGAAGAACATTCCACAGCTTAAGTGTACACGGAATGAAGTTCCTGCATCCAAATTGTACCTAACCCGGGTTCTATTCTCTACACTAGGTTTTTATATATAAAAATTAGTTATATCACAGCGGTTAGGTCAATTTAATCTGAATATTTATTAAAATAGAAAACCCAACAGGTTTCGCCGATATAAATTTCTTCAGTGATTTCTCCATAGTCCTCATTAAGCATCGAAGGCGTGGGAAACACAAAGATATCATCTTCTACTTAGAATAACATAATGATTCTACCAAATTAACCAAATTATACCTATAGTTGGCAAATCGATTCTGTTTTCTTAAACGCTTAATTTGGAGCTATTTTAAAAGTCATTAACATCAATATACCTTTTTTTTCCGTGCGGAAATCCCCTCGGATACCCCCTGCCGGAGCCGGAAGGGGAGGTTATGTCGGACTCGAACCGACTAAAACCGCACGCCGACTGTGGGTCGTGGTGCTAGGCCGGAGGTGAGGTTGTCATCGAAATATCCCTCGCACCCCGGCTGACCCAGGGCCATCCCTTACGGTCTGGCCCTCCTCAGAACATCAATATACCTACATAATATTATTATAATTTTCGTCCTAACTTCAGATTCGGAGTCTAGAATCCGCTTTTTTCAGTCTAACTGCAACACTGATGATTTCATAAGCTTCTGTAAACTATGATCATTAATTTTAATCAGTAAGATGACATTCCCAGTAAAATAAAGAATGACTAAAATGTCTTGTCGAACATCATTATTGTAGCGGGTTACCCTCTTTTGTATCAGTGACAGTTGTACTTGTCAGTCAGTAAAATACTGACTGAGATTAATAATCCTAGGCTAGTTGTCGAATTTGTTAAGGCTCCAACTACCTGTAACGATGGCCATAGATGTTCGCACGGCATCCGGGACTTATGGCTTCCAATGCACGAAGAAGGTCTCAATGTCTTAAGAATAGTCTCTAAGTCAGTCAGTCCTAAAACTCGATCACCATTTGGCCACGAACTCCTCGACTACATAGTCAGTATAACGGCTGACTTATATCCTCGACGCCATCAGGGGTATAATTCTGCTTGACAATGAGTTTTAATAACAGTCGAAAAGTAATTTAGTCAGGGTTCCGTACTAAATTCTAAATTCATTCGCCTCACCGCCTCCACCGTCGCCCTCAAAGAGCGACATAAAAGAAAAGGGAAATTTGAAGTGATTCAGTTGTGAATCAATAGTTCAGTTGGAAGAGGGTTCAAGTCCCACTTAAGTTCTTCTTTTTCTCGATGTATTTCAAAATTGTTGAGTTAAACAACTTGTAGAAAAAAGAGAAAGGTATAACCTGCTCTGTGCACTAGTCATTGTAAAAACTAGATTATCGTGATAAATTATGTCTATTCATTAAAGAGTAATCTACAGACTCCATTGAAAACCTTGCGTCCTTTATTTAAAAAAAAAATACAACACAACCCAAACAACAACAATAACCTACACAGACAACGCCGCGAGCAAAAACTAGCGCCCGTTTAAATTACATTCACAGACATAATGATCTCATATTATTAGTTCTTACGTAATAACATATTACATATATTACTATAACACGACCATATAATGACGGTCATATATTGTCAGCGGATAACTCAGCATGTGAAGACTTCTACAGTTGGCTGGTTATACGGCTTTCTCTCGCAAGGTCATTGGTGAAAGTGTGTGCTGAGATTAAAATAACTTTGGGATGTTCCGTGAGGATACCGACTTATTATAAAACATGTTATTATTGGGGCGGGTTTGTAATGACGATGATGATAGTATGTGATTATTTTTCCATAGGTTTCGTAAGATTTTAATGTTAGTTGGACAGTAACCCTGTCAGAGAGTAATCTTAGGTAGGTACAGTCCAAAGGAAAAAGGCACTTATTCCAGAAGGCCAATTGGGTATTCTACTTTTACAAAACGATAAGTTATAAGGTAACTTGTATGACAAAAGATTTAGTGACGTCATAAAATGTAATCAAATAAAAAAGATACTATTATAGGTTGGGTGGATGATTAAAAATAAATAAAAACTATAAAATAAGAACACAATTTTCACGCTCTTTTATTATTCTCAATTTAATAAGCTCGGATATAATTTATTTTAACTATAGGATAATACCCAATTATACTAAAAAATCTATTCGAAAAACATTGGAAAAAATTAAATGCTTAAGTGAGACTCGAACTCACGACCTTTCCCATACAGGGGGACTGCTCTTCCAACTGAGCTATTGAGCCACACTTGAATCATTCCAAATTTTCCTTCTCTTTATATCCGTCTATAAGGGCGAAGTTCGAACTTAAAAGTTAGCATAAAAAATGCTATATAAAACAATCATTCAAATCTATTCGAAATTCAGTCTCTATCTAATATCAAACTCTCGAATGTCAAAAATCTGTTCAACACTATGGGTTCATAATATTACTGCCGACTCTAAAGCAACCTTCTAATGCTCTTCTTGAAGAACCCCATATTGTAGTAGATTGGAATAACCTCAAAAGGGCTTTTTACACAGCTTGAACGCACGCGGGATGAAGTTCCTTTTATACCTTAAAATGCATCTTGTTTCCGTTGCAACGTATAATGATGAATTCTCTCCCTGTCTTTATAGCTAAAACCACGAAGGTAAACAAAGAGTCATGCCTAGTTTAAAACAAAATAGCCTATCCGATTGAAATTAAAACGGGCAAAGGCTTGTCACAAGTATTATAATAAATTAGCAAATCGCCATGCAAATCTCTATCAATCACTGAACGACCTTCCAGATTAGTTCCGTTACAGATCCGTGACAGTTCCGTGTCAGTTCCATGTCGGTTCCGCGCAGCGCCGGTTGTCACAACTTTGTTACGTAATGTCAAACGCGTGAATCGTCAGATCAAACATTGATATTTGGTGTCGGTAAATAGAAGTAATTTTAGATGTTTGTGAATAGCTGACCCGTCCTGTCTTCACACGGGAAAATTTCTGAACAGCACCATCAGAATGATATTATATTTTTCTGAATGACTAGCTGGTGGAACTTTGTCTGCGCAGGATTATACAATGATATAGTTATCTAAACAGCAACAGATATAACCACACTGTCACTTCTGCGTATATGCCGATGCCGGCCGAATTTGTTGACATTAATGATCACTGCTCCGTTCCCTTGGTACTGCACCCTGGTAGAAGGCACACCAAGACGTTATGAACAACATCAATCTACATTCTGAGGCCCATGTACTAGAATTTGATATTTGATCTATATGGGTACTCATTTCGAGTCGCTAAAAAGAATATTAGAACCAAAGTTACTAATATTCCCTCTAACCCCTCCAACTAAGCTAAATTGCTTGTGCTAGGAATGGGTTCACGTCGGTAGTGTAATGGCCAGGATTCGAACCCGAGACCTCTTGATCGTGAGGCCGACTCCTTAACCACTAAGCTACCGACGCTTACAAGTACGCTTGTATCGTTCTGGAAGACGGCGAATCGAAGTCATATTGAAACGATCTACACAATTTTAGGTTTGATTCTTGTAATAGAAAAAGTCGGAGTAGAGACACTATCAACCGAAATACAAGTAAATGCTAATATACCGGATATAAATTGTGTAAACGGCTATTTTTTGCGGATTTATACGTGATTTAATTTGTGTTATTATTAACTCTAATCCCGATATTTAGTTGTGACAATACCAACCAACAGTCCTAAACCCCATTACCGGCCGTGGTCACACCCGTGACCGCGGTGGGCGGCACTGCCGCAGGTGCAATCCGAACGAAACGTCGCGCGCCATTAATTAACTTTTTACAAAACTGGCAATGCGATTACCGTGGTTTGTTTGATACCAAAGTTTTTTGCATAAGTTAAAAGTAAGAACCGTTTATCTTCGGGATGAATATTAATAACATAATTATGCCGGCCGTGTGGTTCGCAGTGGAGTAGAATATGGCCAATGGCCACGCTATCTCTTCCTAATGTATCGTAGAATCCATCCGACAGTAAACATACAGCCCATGACTAAGTGCCCGCTTAACGGCGATAGGCTCGCCCCCATTACATGTTACCGTTTTTTTTCTAAAGGACACGTCAATTTGACTTCACTTCGCCTGATGTTAATCGGAAAGAGGGTCACCATCGTAAACATGTACCATGTTAACAGTGATGGCACTCAGCTTGACGGCCTCATCAGATGCCTTTTCACGCCCCGCTTAAAGGACGAGACTGTAGGAAGAAGGAAACACGTGAGCTGGCAGGGAGTTCCAGGTCTTAGTGGTGCGGCATTTTATTAGTTGGCGAAACACAGTGCCCAAGACCATAGGTATAAGGTAGTAGAAGAAAAGGTTAAAGCCATGAAGGTATAAAAAGATTAAGTAAGAGAAATAGATAGAAGTTATTGGTTTTAAACACATATTTAAAGTTCACAGATAATGTTTGTCGCCAATACAGCAAATGCCCAATACCGAGCAATATCTAACTAAATTTAACCTGTGGTATTACCAATTGATTTCCCACCAAATTGGCCCCAATGTGCATAATACAAAGTTAATTATTAAATCATCTGCACAATATTTAATCTTATTTTTAGAGTGCTAAGAAAATCAAACCTAATTTCATACTTAGTTATCTGCCATTATGGAGATTATAAGCAGATTTAAAAGTAATTAGACATAGTTTTACCAATTTCAATTATTCTAAGCCAGAGTCTGTTTATTAAAAGGTATTACCAAGAAATCTTCAAGTTTCCTTCTTCCTACAGTCCCGGGTCCTTTAGGCGAGGCGTGAAAAGGCTTGACGGCTTCATTAGATGATGAAGCCGTCAAGCTGAGTGCCACCACTGTTAACATGGTACATGTTTACGATGGTGACCCTCTTTCTGAGACTTTGCCTTTAGCTTACCATCAAGCTAGGTGAAGAAAATTGACGTGTCCTTATTAAAAAAAACTCGAATGAATAGGTTCCTTCTAGGCAATCGTGTTTCATAGTACATCAAATCATCACTTACCATAAAGTGAGATGGAGGCCGAACGTGAGACCGCTAGAAAGAAGGAAGAAAGGAAGAAAGACTCAGTCAGGAAGGAGACGCAGAATGGAACTACATCCCACGCAAACTCATGCTGTGGAAAGAATTCCTTGATGTTGCTTACTCAAGTCCCGAGGAGGGCCAGACCGTAAGGGATGGCCCTGGGTCAGCCGGGGTGCGAGGGATATGTCGTAGACAACCTCACCTCCGGCCTAGCACCACGACCCTCAGTCGGCGTGTGGTTTTAGTCAGTTCGAGCCCAACATAACCTCCCCTTCCAGCTCTGGCGGGGGAGGTATCCGAGGGGATTTCCACACGAAAAAAAACTTTCTCAAGGGACTAATAGTTAATTTATAGTCTGTGTTAGACACACTATCAAATTATTTTGCAGAAAAATCCAAAGCTACCAGCTTACAAGAAAGAACGAGGGTGACAGAAACTGAGTCAGTCTATGAGTACTGGCAGCAATGAGGCTGCAACGCAACTAGGAGATCCAGTCATCAAGGCACGAATTGCTCAACGTGTCGATATCAGATCAACCATCAATGCGTCCAGATCCGATCTCCACATTTACACTCTCAGCGCCCATTGTCTAACAAACAATGTGTTGCAAGTTGCAAAATTGTAATTTTTCCACCGTAGGTATATAGGTACAGGATGTTGCGTTATTCATTTTTAATTATTATACGATTTGAGGTTGTTCTTGAATTTGTAGCATTTGGGATAAAACAATTTTTCTTCATAATCTTTCGTGAGTTATGTGGCAACTCGCCAAACTGAAATCTCGACTATCGGCGAGTTTACAACTTTCAATTTCTTTGATGGTAATCTCGCCATTATTTTTTGGCGACATTACCATGCCTCTTTATGACAGTTGTAGTTTCGACCAGCATAGGAATAGAGCGTAGGGAACAACGAAAATATTATAGCTTTCACGTAAAAACACGTATATTAGATTATTTACAAAAATCAAGATAACATAACATATCTTTTCTTAAGATTAAAGTGATGTAATCTCCGAGATGAAGATGAAAAAACTGAAATTGATAATGCTTTTAGAAAAAAAAACCCTAGATTAGACATCAATATCAACAAGGTAAATGTTAAACTAGAAAAAACGTTACGTAGGTACTTAAAAATCTAAAAAAAATAGCGTAAAGTGAACACAGAAAAACTTAATATTAAATTCTTAACTAACAAATAATTTAATTTTATCATGTTTGTGTAAGTAGGTGTTTTACATTTGCGCCAGCTTTTCGATACAATGTCCTAGTGAGATCTCTTGATCGACCAGTTCCCGCAAAATTATATTTATTATATATTTTTTATTTATTAATTAATTTTAATTTAATTAATTTTAATAATTTTTTATTTATTAATTTTGATGTTGAAGTAATTTATTAGATAGTACTGTTTATTTTCTTTTCTTTTAATTTCAGTTTTTTCATCTTCATCTCGCAGATTACATCACTTTAATCTTAAGAACAGATATGTTATATTATCTTGATTTTGGTAAATAATCTAATATACATGTTTTTACATGAAAGCTATAATATTTTCGTTGTTCCCTACGCTCTTTTCCTATGCTGGTCGAAACTACAACTGTCATGAAGAGGCATGGTAATGTCGCCAAAAAATAATGGCGAGATTACCATCAAAGAAATTGAAAGTTGTAAACTCGCCGATAGTCGAGTTTTCAGTTTGGCGAGTTGCCACATAACTCTCTTTCGTAGCGTCAATCCCAGTCGAATTCGAAGCTTTTCAATTTAGAGTCTGGGGTCCGCTTTTACCAGGTAACTGCGGATTTTGCTGAACTCGATATCGAAGCATTGCAGTTAGACCAGTTGTTAGACTATTTAAGGCTACAACTACCCGTAACGACTGTCTTAGATGTTCGTATGGCAACCGGGACGGCAAGAGCACGTTAGCTCTCCGTGACACGATCATACCAATGCAAATACCTATATTCATGCATACAAATATTTATACTGAGCGGGGTCACTACTGCTACGCCACAGAGTCTGTCAATGGGATAAAACTATTTTTAAAGGATTCTATTCATGGCATGCACGTTTTTTTTTTTTTTAACTTTATTTATTTTGGGGTTTTGATCCAGTAAGGATATGCCAACCCCATCGTACCTTAATTCCTAGTGGACAGTCTTACATTATTTGTTACAGTCTAGGTAGTACAATTAATATAGGGAATCATTGCTGAACCATTGTAATCAGGTGACATAGTTTTTGGGCGGCTTCGGAGCTTGGATAACTCATAATACTTTGTATTAGACCCACATCCAGAGTATTTAATTTTAATTCGTGGAGCAGAGCAACACGCTCTCTTTTATTCCGGTCACAATCCATCAGCAAATGTTGCACATCTTCAATTTTATGGCATACAGGACAGTTAGGCGAATCAGCTTTTCTCATAAGATATGCAAACTTTGCTGATGGATAGTGACCAGATCTAATTCTAAAGGCCAACTTAATATAATGTCTGCTCAAACGAGCATCATCGAACCAAGGCACCTGAGGAGGTACTGCCTGAATAGACTTATACCAGATACCTTTGCCTATGGATGTATGGTTAATGTAATGTAAAAATAATAGTTTTAATTCAATGAAGTATATAATACTTGTGGCTACTTTTACAGCTATATTTTTTGGAATGGGACGTTAAGAAAAAGAGGCTGACTGACGAGAATAGGCTCTATTACGTGGAGTTCGAAAATAACTAGTGAAATGTAGGTTTTAATTCGGATATTTATTTTGTGGTTTAAATATATATGCAGCCTGTTATAAAGACGTCAGTATATAAAAAAGAAAACATATTTATTATGATAATTTATTTGAAGAATTAATAAATTTTAGAAAGCCGTCTGTTAAAAAATAATGGCATCTAGACGTTTTATTTTTTAAGCTAACGAATTCAGCTAACTTTGACCAAATGCGTAACTCTAGTGTTGCAACAGATAAAAAAATGAAATCATAATGATCGCATTAGTTACCGTTTAAAAATCGTTAGGCGGATGATCGAACAATGAGAATAGCTTTTTTCTTTTTGACATTAATTTTTTTAACACTGGTGTCTGCCATGCGTTTCCAGCCTGCTTTCACGCATAAATGCAAATACCTACCATTGACCATTTATATAAAATTTGGCATTATTTTATACAACTTAGGGGGCAAACAAGCACAGGGCTCAAGTGATTACCGTGGCCTATGGACTTGTGCTCGTGCTGCCGACCCTGTGGATATTTTCTATTGCCTTTTACAGTGTCCATTTTTGTATTATAGGTCAAATATGTAAAAGGTTTTCTGCCTACCCTCTGGCTATACACAGCTTGAATAACCCCCAGAGCCTCTACAATTCGCGATGCTTACAACACTCAACACAATACGAGCTTAAATGGTGCACAACGATCAATTAGTGCACCATACGAACGCCATTCACAGACAACACTATAACGACTCCTTTCTATTGTCTTCATGGTACATTACAGACAAAGATGTTGCACCATAGATATTTTACCCGATTAATAGATTTTACCATAGATGATAGACGTGGCGAAATGATATATTTTGTAAAGAGTTTGATTTGTTACATGACTGCTTTAAAGGTGTAATGTTTTTATGGTTCATGCACGGTTCATGTGTGTACCTATAGATGAACCAATAATTACGTGATATGCCTGTAATCGGGACTACAGTAATACCTGTCAAAGGCATACAGATTTTTTTTTGCAAATCAAAGACATTTTAGCCCGATTTGATTAATGTTGATGGAATGGTGGCAAAATTCAGTTCACAGAATTCTTGGTTTTATTATGCAGTATCTGATATTTAATTTTACACGTGAAAAAGAAAAAAGAATCAGGTAAACATCGGCTTGCTTCGGTTTACATGAAGGAACTAGGGCTAGGAAATTGAAGTTCCTTATCAACTACTGAGTAGGAGCATGTGCGAAAAAGTCAAAATGATTTCAAATTATATTACGAAACTAGATAAAACTAACTATAAGTTTCAAGTTTCAGGTTAATATTAGACTATAATGAACCTTGTGAAATATAAAAGCTCTAAATGTAGAATAACCAAATTAAATAATCTAGAAACGTTCAATAAAATGCAACAAAAATTACAAAATTGAAGCATAACATAGCTTTATCAACATGCAGAATTGAATTTAACAGTCAATAAATATCGTTTACCGCCATTTTCTGCTACTATATTATAAAATTTGTGCAACAATCAATTACACCCCGAGAATATGAAGATGTCTGTCTTAATTCTCATCTACGAGATCCTTTCGAAACGAGAAGTGGTATGAAGAGTAGGGGATGGTAAAACCGACGGGTGTACGCCGCTCGCACTATTACAGTGTAGACAGCCGTTGCGCGCGAACCGCGGCCATTGACTACAAGTGTCAAAGTGACATTTCACTTTTACCGCCAAAACTCTCTTTTCAAATTTATGACCATAGTGACGTGAAGTGATTTTTTTTAAACTCCATCGTGACAAAGGAAACATTTAGACAGGATAGTGGTGTGTTGTGTGATGATACTCAGCCGCTCTGGTTATTGAGAGCAGTATGAGGAGCTTTTGTCAGTTATTGTTGTTGGCGCATGCGGTCTGCGCCATTACCGGACCGAGAGTAAGTACTTTTATTAAGCTCAGGGATTTACAGGAATTTTGTATTTGACTTTAAAAGCCGTAAAAATGGTAGCTCTATGGAATCGTTCACGAAATAAAAAATATGACGTCATTGTTATCAAATGTGATGTATTTTATTATTAAATGAATTTAAATGAAATTATTAAATTGAAAAATAATAACCCTATCCCTTCAGGGATAGAGGCGTGATTGTATATATGTATGTATGCAAAAAATTATAATTTATTAAATGTTACAAAATTATTGTTAATTGGATATTATAATCTTTACAACTGTAGTCAGTACTTAGGCACCTTGTAATAAATAAACGAACGAAAAATAAAGTTCTGTGGTCTTTACATAGAAGAAAATAATTTATTTCTTGCAAATGTTTTTGTTAATCATAAAAATTAAAAAGTTTTTCATGTTATTTGGAAGAGCAAAATTTTTTTTTAATGTTGAATATAACATGCTCTGAGATACCAAAACCTGTAAAATATAAATAAATAAATGATAGGTGCGTGAAGATGTGATCTTACATTAATGACATAAACTAAATTAAGTTATTTAATATCAATAGAACAGCATTTTGAATATAATACCTATAATAAAATTATAATTAATAGGAAAATTTAGCTGTTTGCCGTGCCTTCGCCCGCATTCAAACACGACAAAAAAGTATCTAACTATACAATAAAACACGTAAGAAATCGGTTGCGTGATCTAGGCTAATAATATGACAAAGAGACAGAAATACAGACAGAATTCGCACTTATAATATCATTATGGACATACAATTTACCTGACAGATAGTGTTTATTGATATATAATCATACAGATGACAAAAAGCGTATCGCCTAGTGTGATAAAAGGCATATTAACGCATTTAATGATACGACAAAAAGCATATCGCATTTATTGAAGTGACAGAAAGCGGACTATGGTTTATGAGATGTGTAATTTTGCGTGTTTGTGCGATATATTTATTACTCTGTTATTTCACATATACCCAATGCACACTCTAGCATATATACAATAGATACATATTTCACGCTTTTTTTAAGAGTATAACCACAATTAGTAGTTTTCAAACATCATTACTGAGCTGTGAGCAAATATTTGTAAGTTTCAATTTTTTTATTACATACATACATACACACATATAATCACACCCCGGGGCTAAAGGCGTGATTATACATTACGCATACGATAGGTGGGGTTAGGCAGATGTGAATAAAATTAACACCCACATTACACATTTCATTCAGTCCCACGTAACGTAATAGGGGATGAGCCTATTGCCGTATTCCAGGCACTATTGTTGCCTCGAGCTATGCTTTTGAGGCTGAGTCTGGGCTGTATATATCTATCTGATGTTAAATAACCCGTTAAACAACGTCAATTAATAATGGCGCTTTAATTATTATTAAAGTACGCCGGCACTGGCCACTTGCGCTCACTCACGGAGGTGACTCGGGCGTCGGAGGTCACTCAAAAACCTCCGTCCTCCATGAGGCCTGGAGGTGACAGGTGGAGCCGTCTGTGTGGATATCCAAGGGGATTTGGATGGGTGACACTGACCGCTTAGTCGTAGGGTAGTATGTCATCGGTGCGTTTCCATGCTTCGGAGGGTACGTAATAAGTCGGTCCCAGCTGACCGGACGGGTGATCAGCTCTTCTATGTGGGGCCATTTCACCCAATTCACCTATAATGACTGTCATAGTGGTTCGTATGGTAACTGGGACTGACAGCTTAACGTGCTCTCCGAGGCACGACCAGACCAATGTAAATACTCATATTCATGCATACAAATATTTGCACTGAGCGGGGATCGAACCCGCGCCTCCTGCATAGCGACCGCGTTCACTATCACCACGCCACGGAGGCTGTCAAAAGGCAGTCCCTCCCGGAACCCAAGGTGAAAAACCTCTGACACGATCGGGGCTAACGGAAGGTTAATGATGAGCTGTATAATTTGTATTTATCTCGATACTTCTTTGGTCGTTTAATAATACCCTGGATGGAAGCATAATTCAATTACTATGACAGCATATTTCAATTACCCCGGCAGTATTGGACTTTTTATCCCAGCCGTATGGCTCTATTACCCTGAAAGAATACCTCAATTACCCTGGCAGCATGGCCCTTTTACCCCAGCCACATGTCTCTATTACCCTGGTAGCATGGCTCTATGGTCCTGAAAGAATACCTCAATTACCCTGGCAAGGCTCTTTTATCTCGCAGGATGACTCTATTACCCTGAAAGCGTACGGAAATCCCCTCGGATACCTCCCCTGCCGGAGCCGGAAGGGGAGGTTATGTCGGACTCGAACCGACTACAACCGCACGCCGACTGTGGGTCGTGGTGCTAGGTCGGAGGAGAGATTGTCATCGACATATCCCTCGCACCTTGGCTGACCCAGGGCCATCCCTTATGGCCCTCCTCGGGAGGGGGGACAACGGTGTCCCCGACTCGCCCCCGGAATGGGGAGCCACTGGCAAAAGCTAGTTGCAAATAAAATTGTCACCATGTCTGTTAATTTTGCGCTCTCAGTGCAAATAATAAGTATAAATAAGTAAAGTAATTTTACGTCTGGGTGTTCATCCAAGTATCAATATAACCCTGGGTTTGTCCTATTACTCATCCTTTTGTGGGTATCTTTTGGCTTTTATGGTAGCAATTCCTGTCTGCAGCCCGCACCAGGCCCTCGTCTGTCAACCAGAAGCCAGCTGAAGTTTATTAGGCCTCAAAGATGTTACTAGGCCCCATATACACCCAGAAAACCGTGAACAATACGATATAAAAATGTTTCTCATTAAATTTCTAGTTAGAAGCAATTAAAGTTCAAAAATGAAACCTTGACACATAGCATAGACAATGTTAATGTTTTTTCCCAGCACGACTTGCTGAGCTCGGCCGGGGAACGTACCCTTTCACTTGCTATCACTAGCGTTGTTATAATAACGTAATATTTCGTACGTTTTCTTATTTCTTCTTTATACAGTGTGTCAGACAAGCACATGGCCCACCTGATGGAGTGGTTACCGTGGCCTATGGACGTATGCAATACGAGGGGACACTGGAAACCCTGTATGAACCTTTTAATGCCCTTCTTGGAGAACCAATAGTGTAATGGTTTGGATAACCCATATAGCAGCACAGCACAACACTTTCTTTCTTTTTATAGGTCATACACAGGTTACAATAACCAACAAATGTAACTACCAAGCGGACCAATAAAAATACTTTTTTTCTCGTACGATAAAGTACTAAAATGTTCTACCAGTACAAGTGTTTCCTTCTTCTTACATTCTCGGATCTTTTAAGTGGGACATGAAAGACCATGTATCGAGTATCAATAAAATAGCGGCCCGCATCTTTTGGACCTTTTTAGCTTATTAAAATCTAGCAGGATGATTGCACCCAAACAATCCGACATAACCTCCCCCCTTTCAGCTCCGGCAGGGGGGGGGGAGGGGTGTCCGTGGGGATATCCGCACAAAAAGAAAAAAAGAATACGTGTAACTATTTTCTCATCTAAAACGCTCTTTAAACTTTGCAAAACAAGACAAACTATGATCAAGCTTCTACCACAGCTGTTACAACTAACCAAGAAATTAATTCTTGGATGGTTGGTTAGAACATGTAACTAATTTCTCAGCTAAAACCACTTTAGTCTTTAATTTTTGGCGAAACTAGACATAACTATCGAAATACATCGGGAAAAAGAAGCGCTCAATTCGGACTTGAACCCACGACCTTTCCCTTACAGGGGGAATACTCTTCCAGCTATTGAGCCACACCTGAATCACTTCAAATTTCTCTTTATATCCGTCTTTAAGGTCGACGGTGAAGCCTTCTACCAACTTTCTTACGAACTGTTGGAACCAATGAATGATTTTTCAACAATTTTTAAACATGGATTTCCAAAAAAAACTGACACAATCCTAACTATGTCCAAATATCTACCACAACTGTCCTATTACCAACCAAGAATGAAAATAATAAGCAATCTGTCATAAGTTCATGACTCATGTATTGTAAAGACGTTAGCGTAATCTTAAGACAACTGATATCTTCGGAAAGTGGGACAAATACCTTTCTCTGTTTCCTGTTATGAGTCTACTAGTGATGTAAGAGACACGCCTCTTGCTATTTTTAGCGGCCATGTTTTATGTTGCATTGGACATAAACGGACATTTTATGGCGCTGTTTAGACCCTATTTGGTGAAGATTCGCTGTGGTAACATATTTGTAATGCTATTTTTGCAATGCAATGCAATGACGTTTTAATACGTAGGTACAGTTAGCATCATAAATATGTTGATGACGAAGTCTCAAAATGATTTTAAAACTCTCGTATTAAGAGCAAATCAAGCTGTTTTATTGATTTAAATGATATTATGGTCCAAATTAAAAAAATAATACTAAAAGATAGAGAAGTCAGGTGACTATCGTGCTGGATCGTACCTGGTGCAGAAGTTGGCCATCGCAATCCAGAGAGGAAACGCAGCTAGCGTGATGGGCATTTTTGCGCCGGGTCACGGGTACAGGTCTGGGCGCACCCTTTTAATCACGAGCGCGTTTGCGTTTTTCGTATTTTGTATTTGGACGAGTTTATGGATTAATTTATGATATCTGTATATTGACATTGTTTATTGACATTTGATATTGACATTGTATATTAAAAGAAGTTACTATTTTATATTTCAAATTAAACTAAATACATAATACTAAATCAATAAAGAAATATCGATTCTATCTATATTATTATAAACGTGAAAGAAAAACTCTGTCTGTCTACCATGCTTGGGCGCTTGGCGCCTAAACCACTGAACTGATTTTGATGCAATATGGAACAGAGATAGCTTTATATATTTGGTGGACTATATAACCGACAGGAGCCTTATGCAACAGCTAGTAATAGAATAAGAAATTGTTATGTCATTATATCTTCTTCATCCTGTGAGGTCGTTGTACAGGATATCCCAAAAACTGGTCAAACATTTTTTTCAAATCGCAGTAGCAGTTTCTAAGATCTCATAATCGTATTCGAACAAACAAATAATTTCCTTTCCTCTATTAAATTAATGCAGAAGATAGCTTAGCTATGTAATTCCAACCTATCCTACTAATATAATACACGTGAAAGTTTGTGAGTATGGTTGGATGTAGGTATGTATGGGAGGAAGTTTGTTACTCTTTCACGTAAAACTACTGAATGGATTTTCATGAAACTTTACAATAATATAGCTTACTAGCTTTTGCCCGCGGCACCGCCCGCGTGTATGTCGGTTATCGCGACAAAACATAGCCTATGTCCTTTCTCAAGGTCTAATCTATCACTATACCAAATTTCATCAAAATCGGTTCAGTGGTTAAGGCGTGAAAGCGTAACATACAGACAGACAGACAGACAGACAGACAGAGTTACTTTCGCATTTATAATATTAGTATGGATACATCAGAATAACACGTAACCTATATATCATCACGCTACTACTCAAGGGAACGGCGCAGTGATCACGCGGGCGGAGCCGTAGGCAAAAGCTAGTACGACATAAAAGTTCGTTCAATACTTTCAACCATTAAACATTCATTGATTTTAAATGCGTTTCATCTATTTTGGCATTCAAATTTGAACGATTAAAATGCTAAATCCATTCATAGGAAGCGATTACTTCGACAAATGACTAGGTACTCACGGACTTAATTAATTTAAATGAAGATAGTTCACGTAAGATATGCAAGTCACACTGTGAATGAAGATGGTGCCTTGAACTTAGATTACAGCATTGCATTGAGTTGTTGACGTAATTTAGAAAGTACGCATATAATATTTTCATGACTTTGTCGAAAGTTTACGTAAATAAACAAAATAAAACTAGGTATGTACCTATGTTTAACAGTTCCGAGGAGGGCCAGACCTTAAGGGATGGCCCTGGGTCAGCCGGGGTGCGAGGGAGGGACAACCTCACTTCCGGCTTAGCACCGCGACCCACTGTCGGCGTGCGGTTTTAGTCGGTTCGAGTCCGACATAACCTTCCCTTCCGGCTCCGGCAGCGGGGGTATTCGAGGGGATAAAAACGGAAAAAAAAGGTATGTTTAACGGATTTTATCACGGGTTATCTTTATCTTCTCGTGACCAGGGCTGCTCAAAAGCCACTGAAACTTCGGGAATAGAGTTTTATACAAATAAATCGCTAAATTCGTTTAAAATTATCGTAGTTCAATAGTAGGCCTGATAAAATAGAATAATGTAAAAATGAGAATTATGTAGCAGGATTATTTTCATTGTGCGTGCTCTATTAGTTCTCAGTGATTTCAGTAGGTATCTAATGGCCAGTATTTAGAATGACACTCAACCTGAATCACAATTTATCTGAGGACAGATTGTAAGGCAATATGTCAAACTATCAATCAGTCCTCAGATAAATCGCGATTCAGGCTGAGTGTCATTCTGGTCATTGACATTGCACAAAGTTAATTTTACAGGGGATAAGGGCCACAACGGAAATTAGGAATAGTGTAAAGCCCTAAGTAAATAGGTACATAAATACTCAAAGAAGTTTCGATTCTGAATTTTTATGAAAACTAAAACTATCACACTGATTAATCAATATTTTAATTTGAAATACATCGGGAAATAGAAGAACTCAAGTGGGACTTCACGATCTATCCCTTACAGGGGGAATGCTCTTCCGAGCTATTTTTTTAGCCTTTTCCCGATTTATTTCGAATAAAAAGTTAGCTTAATAAATGCTATAAAAAATTTCATTCCAATGTTTTTAATTTACAATCCGCGAAAATTTACTTTATGGTCTCTTCCTTGTTTATGGTAAGCTTCCTCGTTGGTTGTATTGTAAAAGTAACAACACCACAGCAATTATCAATAATTTGAATTGATCTATTACATCAAATGGCAAATGTATTATTACGAAACAAATCGGAAACATATTTACACGCTTTCTGTGTATTTTTGTGTATAATAATATAATGAATGGGCTAATTAAAGTCAAGCGTGAATCTCGCGTGTGTCAAACAGCTACTTTCTCCTTGGCGACGGCGTGTGACAGCACTGACAGCTAATATGTGACGGTGTGACCAGATAACGCGATACTTTGAGGTAATTAATGTTTTCATTATGGGCATTTGTAGGTCGCTGGAGTAGGGAGGACATTGACTTTACTCATCGTCATTTTCTGAGCCTTTTCTTATCTCGGTTGGGGTCCGCTTTCCAGTCTAGGCCCGTATTCTAGAATGAAACGCAGCCTGAATCTTCATTTGTATGAGGACAGATTGTATAGGCGATATGTCAATTTTATCAATCTGCCATCAGATCAGATAAATCGCGATTCAGGCTGGACACTCAGCCTGAATCGCGATTTAGATTTAGATTTTCTAGAATAAGGGCCTAAATGAGGCTGAACTTGGGTTTTTTGCGTGAAGCGTGCTGTTATGGTTGGCGCCTGTACCCTTTTCGGCACACCACGCATTCCCTTCTTGCACACTCAGCATTAATCCACCTATTGGCATTAGTATCTTCTATTTGCATTTAGACTCATCCCAACCTCTACACTACCACACCAATTGGCGTGAAGTTCTCTAGTTGACAGCCTCTGTGGCGTGGCGTTAGTGAACGTCGCGTTCACAGCCGCCCCGCTACGCTACGCAGGAGGCGCGGGTTCGATTCCCACTCAGTGCAAATATTTGTATGCATGAATATGGGTATTTGCATTGGTCTGTTATGTATCTATATATTTACAAAAAAAAATATCCATGTATGTTTATCCGCATTCTAGATTCCATAACACAAGCTAGTTAAGCTATGCTTACCATGAGTCTAGATAACGTTTTGTAGAATGTTGTGGAATATTAATTACTATTATCACTATGGGTCTAGATAGCGTTGTGTAGAATGTTGTGGAATATTTAAAAAAAAGACTAGTCAGAACTTTGTAGGGCTCCAAATACCCAATACGTCTTGAAACTGTGCAAAAATCAAATTTGTAAGTCAACGCAATCATTAGGGTGTAGCATAAGTTATGGAACCCGCGTTGTGCAAGCCCGACTCACACTTGGCCGGCTTTTTTTATCTGTATCACGAAATTATAATTGTATCATTATGACGGACGTTGACTCCACACAGATGATTATAAATGTATCATTATGAGATTGCTGCTTATTACATAAACTCGAAGTACTTTTACAAAAGGAATCCGATCATTGTATTCTAATATTATTTAATATAGAGCGGACAGAATACTATTGTGAAACCGTAAAAATTAGAACGTAGTGAATTAAAAATTGAAAGAGAATTATTGCTCAAATTGGAGTGATTGGATTGGAGAATCTATTTAAAGTTTTCTTTATATATACCTACTACTTAGCTAGACAAACAGCCCCCAGAGACGAGTGGCCGGCGTATTTTAAAATATAATGATGAATGTATGGATTTGACACGTATTTAAAACGGTCAAAATACATGTCCATCCCATAACAACATACTATTCTTATTTTTATTAAAGGACACGTCAATTAGACTTCACCAAGTCTCGGGAAGAGGTTCACCATTATTATACATGTACCATATTAACAGGTGTGGCACTCAGCTTGACGGCCTCATCAGATGCCTTGTGACCCGGGACTGTAGGAAGAAGGAAAAACGTGAGCGTGAGAACAGAATAACACTTCACCCAAATCTTCTAAGCTCAAGCAGATCTCACCTGCAAGGCAGCAGATATAGGTTACCTACTGATTATTTAATAAGGGTTTGGCGCAGGTTTTCCAAGGTTGTACGGCAGTCTAAGTGAAACTCAAATTTAAGTCCACGCAGATGAGGTAGCGGTAATAGCTAGTCAATTTTTGTGTATAACGTAATGTGCGTTGTGCTTGCAATAAAAATGTTTTCCTCTCTTTCCTCTTCTTCTTTCTAAATTAACTTTTAAACTCTCGCGTTCCAAAATATACAATAATTATAACGGGAATTAACGCGATCATGGTATAGGTATACCTTTGATTTGCCTGACGTTTCGACCAGGTTACACCGGCCGTGGTCACAGGCTGACTGGCGCAGTAGTGCACGCCCGCCGTCTTCGAGTCCGTGAGGTAGTAGGTTCTTCATCTACCCGCACATTCTCGATATTTTGTTTTGTCACATACCACACTCACAGGGACGACATTGTGAGTCATATTCAAAGGTATGTACCTATACCATGATCGCGTTAATTCCTGTTATAATTATTGTTCTTTCTACACTATCAGAGGCTTACTCAAACACAACGTTGTGTATAATATAGTATATTATATATAAACATACAGAAGGTTCAATTATACAAAGATAATAAATCAATTAAGTAAACCCACTTAAATAGTTGCAACAGTAAAACTATGTTCAATATTCAATTTTGCGTAAGTTTTAGTTGAATCGAGAGTTCGATAGCATCTCGAGCGTCGATCTCTCGCAATTTACGCAATTTTTAATATTGCAATTGCGTTGCTCGTGTACCGTTTGCGTTGCAGCAATCTTAGCACTTAGATAACGATACGATAAATTGTTTATAATTACTTTAATTAAGTAAAATTAATAGCTCCGCCCTCGTGGAATACTGATCACGATCCCGCAACCTATGAGAATCGAATATAGCAATATTTGTAATTGCAATACTCATAAAAGTAACGTAATAGAAGATTCTTGTATTTTAATTTTATAGCCTTAACCCTGCTTTTTGGCGGCTTCTCTAAAATTTTCTTCCATAAAACTTTGCTAAAGCAAAGAAGATCAAAATCAGTCGAGCTGTTCTTAAGTTTTCGGCTTATGAACGACAAATTTTATTTAATATATAGAGGGAAGTAAACCTTCAGGCAGGTAAGGTGAAGTTGAGGCAGCCCCGTGAGGAAACAGGGTGGGTAACTAAATGGTTACTCGATCGTAAGGCTTCGACTTTACGATCGAGAGTCAGCTTTCAATATCAACATGAATCACTTCTAACACGAGCAATTTGATTAGGTGGCCCCACCAGCTTATACTAGTATAAGATAACGATAATTATTAATATTATTAGCTGTTGTTGGTAGTTTATATACTTATTATACCCACGGCTTTTTTGCTACGAGGTAAGCAGAGATAAATGTGTTAGAAAAAGTTGCACGTTGATATCTTTTTTTCAACGTAGACGTCTATATGAATAAAATTGAAATGTCTGTATGTAATATTAAAATAACTTCTTACAAATATAGATTAGTACCAAATTAAATTAAGAACTAAAAAGTAATTTCCATTACTAATATTCTTTGAAAACAATTTTTATGACCTATGATGATTTCGTTTGATCGACATATTCATGAGTAAAATAAATAAAAAATCGACAACATCCCACGCTATCTAGACCCATGGTAAGAATAGCTTAACTAGCTTGTGTTACGGAATCTAGAATGCGGATAAACATACTTAGATACTTTTTTTTGTAGATAGTCAAATTTTACAATTCTTGGACTTCTATGAATTGGTTATACTACAGAATACATACCGCTATGGGATGATACTGTGGGATCGTGATACTCCAGTATTTTCAATCTGAGTTAAGAGTTATTTTTCATCACTTGACTGATGGCAAGTCTGGAATTTTTTGATCAAAGATACTCTCGAGACACGCTACAAAGACGAAATTATTATTCTTGTGTTGCCACCCGCGGAGAGGAACGGGGAGGGTAAAAAAAAACAGGAGAAAGGCAAGGAGGTAACGCTTCAGGCACTCTCACAAGCCTCTCACAAAATATTGCAACAGTGAAATAAAAATTAAATTATGTAAAGATTTATTTCGTGAATATATTTTTAATTGCAACTACTAACATTGATAATGAATGTTCTCGAAATGGAGATAGAAATAATGATGTAAGTTTTGTTATTGCACTTCTTTAAACCTAATTGCAATTAAAAATATTTCAAAATCTCGACATGTTTATTATACGTATTGTGAAATTGTAAGTTAATTGTGTCTTACATTAGAAATAAAATACCAAATTTATGTTAAATTAACGATTCTGAACGCATTTTTTTTGTATTTGTGATATAATTCAGATGGTAAAATAGGTTTTAAACTTCAGAAAAATAAAGCTATCCCGTCTGGACCGAAATTTTTTCCTTTCTGAATCGATTTGAATACGGTTCAAAAATCCTAAAATATACTTACAGTTCAGCTGCTCTTCAGCAGTCATAGAAACGGGCAGACTAACGCCCATATTAGTATAGATATAGATAATATCTTTATAATATAAAAATGAATCGCGAAATGTGTTGGTAAGCGCATAACTCAACAACGCCTGGACCAATATGGCCAATTCTTTTTTTAAATGTTCGTTGAAGTTTAAGGATGGTTTTTACGGCAAGAAAAAATCTAACAATTGCCGGGAACCGACATCCACGCGAGCGGAGCCGCGGGCAAAAGCTAGTAATATTATAGATTCGTATCTATCTTCGCTTCTACTCTACCGAACCAAACAAAACAAGTTTTTTAAGTCTAACCAATACATTTCAAACAAAAAAAAAGACTGCATCAAAATGGGTGCTCTTCCGATCATCGCGGACAAAAAGACGAGAATTTCATGAAAAAAATACTTTTAAATTCAGTATCATTATTATAGTATACCATAAACTTAAACATATATTTTTTCAATAATTACGATACGACTTTACAATCATTTATTAGTATAGATATGTCAATCTAAGATATAAACAGTTAAGTTAAGTCCCAATATCTCACGAATATTGCACTTTCACTGTAGCAAACAAGTTCTGGCGAGCTTTCTGTTTCGTACTATTGTGTGAGGTCGCCGACACGCCGCCGACAGCCAGTCGGGGGACAATTACATAAATTACGTTATTGTATGCAACTCTGTTGGTTTGTTTCTGTTTTGTTAACCGCAGACGTTGGGTTTTTTGCAACGATCTATTCTACCTACTTACCTAGTTAAGTTTGGTTCAGGAGATGCGTGTCACGGAGATGAATATACGGCTTTTTTCGTGCGGAAATCCCCACGGATACCTCCACCGCCGGACCCGGAAGGGGAGGGTATGTAGGACTCGAACCGATTAAAACCGCACGCCGACTAAAGGTCGTGGTGCTAGGCCGGAGGTGAGGTTATCTTCGGCATATCCCTCGCACCCCGGCTGACCAAGGGTCATCCCTAACGGTGTGGCCCTCCTCGGGACGGGGGACAACAGTGTCCCCGACTCGCCCCTGGAATGGGGATGAATATACGGCATTAGTTTGGACATGAACCGTGTAAAGTTTAGTAGAAGTCAGAAAATGGACCCCGGAAAGAGTCTCGGATGCCGGGACTAACACGGAAATCATGATGATGACCTAGTTAAGCTCGATGACGCGTGTGAAGTGTTTTTTAAATAATTTTATAAAGAGCAACACGTAATTATTCTTAATCTCAATGTAATTAAATACGTCGCTGAGCTAACCACCGTAAATATATAAAACTAGCTTTTGCCCGCGGCTCCGCCCGCGTGGATGTCGGTTATCGCGACGAAACATAGCCTATGTCCTTTCTCATGGTCTCATCTAACCTTATACCAAATTTCATCAAAATCGGTTTTAGTACAGACAGACAAGCAGACAGAAAGACAGACAGAGTTACTTTCGCATTTATAATATTAGTATGGATGGTTGATATTTATTTTGCGCCTTATACAACTTAGACAACCTACTTTTTAATTTAAAAAAAATAGTGTTCTGCAGAAAAAGGCCAGTTTTAGTCAATAGATTTTTTCTACAAAGACTGACTCACTGAGTTACCTAACAGGCAAACAATACATTTATTGTAACAGTAACAACGTCATTACAACGTGACAGTTGCATACAACCGTCTCGTTCCCAAGGAGTCGTTGTTTTTGCACGCTGATCATATAATCTTCGTTGCATTGTTAGTATGCTGTTTCTTTTTGTTAACAAGCAATTTGTTGGTGTGAGAAATGAGTGAATGGGTGAGTGAATGAAGAATTTCTGACAACTTTGTTTTAAACATTCTAATAAATCAACACACTGGCGTAACTGTCAAAACTGTGCAAAATAATGAAATATTCACGTTGAAAACGTCAAATTCACTTTATTTTTTATTTTCATTTTGTACTGTTTAACTTTCTTCTTTGAAGATTAATTACTTAATTGAATTTTTATTTTATGCAATTTTTTCAACATATTATCTACAACACCTTATTCTTACATTTTTTTGAAATTATGTTTGATTGGCGGCCATCGCAATATTTATTTTCATTAACACGACCGATATTTTCGTCTGGCAACTTTCGCTTCATTAAAATTAAAGTTTATCACAAACGAGAATGACGAGCTGAGCATACTATGTGAATAACAATGGTGTGTGGTTTCCACAAAATGAAGAAAGTTCGCGCTTTTCGTCGTCAGTCTTTGTAATGCGGCACATCACCTGGACACAGACTCTCTAGAATTGCCTGTAATGCCTACATAAAATACACAGAGTAAATAGACTTTCGTATAGTGACAGTCTTGGCGTAATAGGTACCTACGTGCGTCCTTTGTCAAACAAATAACTACGGCAATGATGACATAAGCTGGTAATGATAATTTAGTAAAAATTTAAAAGTGCTTTTCACACGGCGATTTTTTTTTGTTTTCATTAGATGTTTTATTATTTTGTTTACTCACAAATTAATTTACACATCTTTATTTAATGATTATTATTATTTCCTATCATGGGGATCCAGCTATTCAACGCTATAAATGCGCTGGATAATTTTTTCAACCTTGGCTGATTCTACCGCGTTTTTTTTTTGTTGTTTTTTAATATTTACACTATAGATATTATATTCGCGTAAACTTCAAACAGGTATAACGTTAATTAAAGTTGAATGATTTCTTTAAAAGTGAAATGGATGATGTGTTATTACGACGTTTTTATTTTAATGCGGCAGTTAAGACTTCATTTCTTTTTTAATAGGTTCAAATAAAATCAACTAAGTATGCGTAACGATATCTTCTTGCTTGGTTTTATACTAGCAATGTTTAGGTTAAACTTATATTTCTGAATACCACCGTTTTATATTGATTTAGATACCTATTAAAATATGTACTTAAAGAGGAGAATCGATGTTGTTACGAACTATCGGAACCAATGAATTATGTTACAATCATTTTTAAAGAACATCGGTGGATGACTCCACCGTCGTCGCCTTGAAGACGGATAAAATATAATAATAGACGCATAAGAGAGATTTGAATCACATCGGGCGTGTCTCGGTAGCCGAGTTGGTAAAGGCATTCCCCTATGAGGGATTTTTTTCCCTGTGTATTTGATTTGTAAAGTTAGCATAGGTACTTAATGCTGTATAATTCCTTCAAGTATTTAACCGACTTCAAAAAACGAGGCTGGTATAATTATATTCACGTAACTATATAATTGAAGCTTCGGTAGCTTAGTGGTTAAAGAGACGGCCTTACGATCGAGAGGTCCCGGGTTCGATCCTGGCCATTACACTACCGACGTGAACCCACTAGTAGCACAAGTAATTTAGCTTAGTTGGAGGGGTTAGAGAGAATATTAGTAACTTCGGTTCTAACGTAAAATATGTACAATTCATACACACATAGGTACATATACTCAGGCCTCTAAATCCGTGAATGGGTAGGCAGAGGTGTAGTAACACCCACATTTAAACAACTATGATTTGCGATCCCACCAATGATATTTTATACAAGATATGTTACGTGCATAGTAACTGACTCCTCAAATCTGATCCAGCAGTCTGTCAGTGCACAATAGTTGACGATTAGCGTTAAAGTAGTACGAAAGATGGCGTTGGCCAGACATATACTAAATGCGATACGTCCCAATTGGGACGGTTTCGCGTCTTCACCAGGCGCAGTCTAATAACATATCTGCCTCTTTTTTAAATGTAATATGATTGGATCCCACGCAATACCTAACTATATAGCCCTAGGTCTATATTAGTCGCTGGTCAAATGTCATGAAGCGAGCCTTTGTCAAACGGGCACTTTAGCATGAGCTGTCTGTTTACTGTCGGATGGGGAACAGCCCTATTTTACTCCATGGGGAACTATCACGGCCATTGATACATATATTCGGAAGAGGGCTTATTCTCGTGAATTGGTCCTGTAGCGAAATAATTAAAAAGATAGTACAGTAAAGATTGAATCTAACCCACATTGTGCGAGATCGCGCGCCACATATTTTCTAAATGCATTGTAATCGGTTAATATCTCGAGATTACAACTGAAGCGAAACACGTACATGCATGTACGACTCTCTTTCTGTGTAAGTACGTACCTACTTAATTTATACTTAACTTTAATTTTTATTATTGTTTAGTAATAAAAATAATCAACCCGTAATTCAGAGATTAAAATACAAGGTGTTTTTCAATATTAAAAGAAGTCGAAAATATGCTGGGGGAGTTCAGGCTTTCCTCTAAATCTCTTAAATTCCTCTATATCTTCGACTGGTGACGTGCCCAAAAGGCTGGCGGCATCCATACTTCCATACTGATATTATAAATGCGCAAGTAACTCTGTCTGTATGTTACGCTTTCACGCCTAAACCACTGAACGGATTTTGATGAAATTTGGTATAGGGGTGGACCATGAGAAAGGACATAGGCTATGTTTGGTCGCGATAACCGACATCCACGCCAGCGGAGCCGCGGGCATAAGCTAGTAAAGTAATAAAGTTGTTATGAATGTCAACGAGCGCTGTAAAAAAAAATACATATATTAGACACTGTTTGGGTACTTAGATAGCTAGTATAGAACGACCTCTGTGGCGTAACGGTAGAGCAACTGCTAGATCAGAGGTCCTAGGTTCCCGTTCCCGCTAAGTTTAAGTCTATTGATAATCTACTTTCGAACAGAAAATTAATTTTGCAATCCGTCTACACATGACGGAGCTATGCGCGTACAAACATAAAAAAATATAAGCATCCAAATTGTGAACATCCTCCTTTTTTAGAAGTCGGTTGAAAACAATCTTCTTGGACTACTTTTTTTTGTAAATACATACATATTAAGCAACCCCAAATGCAAATAGCCATATTCATGCATACAAATATTTGCACTGAGCGGGGATCGAACCCGCACCTCTTGCGTAGCAGTCGCGTTCACTACCGCCACGCCAGAGGCTGTCAAACAACCTTCTTATCCGCATTCTAGAACCGTCATTCATCTGTGGGTGGTACCGCGACCAAAGGCTAGTGCGTTCTATACTTTGTCATAAAACAAATACTTACTCAAGTTGTTCTCACTTCGTATTCCCATAAAAAAACAATAAACTTAAATAAAAAGTGCAAGTGCTTATTAGCAATGTAAATTGCAGGTTCGTCTGCAATTTCACCGGAATGACGTCACACATTGTATTCACACAACGTGCGTACGCGCAGGTCGATGATCTAACATCTGACAGTCGTTGACATATATTTTTTTATTGAGGTAATTCATGAGCATACGGTTCATCTTATAGTATTGCTCGGGACATATATCTTCCACGGCGGCGGCGCGCAGAAAAGCATGCCTCCCCATTCCGGGGGCGAGTCGGGGACACCGTTGTCCCCCCTCCCGAGGAGGGCCAGACCGTAAGGGATGGCCCTGGGTCAGCCAGGGTGCGAGGGATATGTAGAAGACAACCTCACCTCCGGCCTAGCAATACGACCCACAGTTGGCCTCCCCTTCCGGCTCCGGCAGGGGAGGTATCCGAGGGGATTTCCGCACGAAATAAAAAAAAGGGAAATATACCTACGCGCTGTAGGTATACGTTTCTGGGTATTTTTTGAGGATAGCACGGGGTGCTACTGATCTGGACGAGCTCAAAGTCGCCAAGCACAGTTTATTACAAAACAATCCAAGCACACCAGGGCCTCGTTTATCTCACGATTTGAGAAGAGATTCGCAGAGGGAGAGAGAGATGAGAGGATTTTACCTCCAAAAAAAGGAGAATAAGGCAAAGGAATGGAGGAAGACCTCGGATAGTCAAACAAGAAAATGCAGCATCAGGATATTGTATAGGTACCTACTATTTGAATGAAATTTTATAGCATTTATTATGCTAACTTTTAATCAAAAATCAATGTTTATAATGGTTGAAAAATCATTCATTGATTCCAACAGTTCGTAAGAGAGTTAGTAGATGGCTCCATCGTTGCCCTTAAAGACGGATATAAAGAGAAGGGAAATTTGAAGTGATCCAGGTGAAACTCAATAGCTCAGTTGGAAGAGCATCGTTGGAAGAGAAAGGTCGTGGTTTCAAGTGCCACTTGAGTTCTTCTTTTTTCCGATGTATATCGAATGTTTCCTACTATGTTTTTCTCAGCATAAATTGGTCGGCTTGACCAATAGGCTTACCATAAAGCATGTTTCAGATAATCGGTTCCACACACACACATGGAGCACACATTTATCCTGAATATGGATCCGAAGACAGTACGTGATTAAAATAATAATATACACGGAACGTATAGAATTAAAAAGTGAAGCAGCTTAAAGGAATACTAAAGTACTAGCACTCGTGCATACAATTTTTTTTAAATCGAATACATAGGGAAAAATAAATCTTCTCGGGCGGGACTCGAACCCGCAGTCTTTCCCTTACAGGGGGAATGCCTTGATCAATTCTACCGATAATGGCTACCGAGGCACGCCCGCCGTGATTCAAATTTCCCTTATATTTATCCGTTCTTACGGCGACGCACGGTGGGGTCATCTACCGATCTTCTTACGAACTATCGGAACCAATGAATGAGGTTACAATCAGTTTTAAACATTGATTTTTGATAACTCCGCCCAAATACTTGAATGAATTTTACAGCACTTAGTATGCTAACTATACAAATCGAATACATAGGTAAAAATAAACCTTCTCGGGCGGGACTCGAACCCGCAGTCTTTCCCTATTCGATTTGTATAGTTAGCATACTTAGTGCTGTAAAATTCATTCAAGTTTTTTTTAATTTCGGAAAACTAACAGCTAGTAGGTACAGGTACATAATAGATAAGTTAATAGTATGAGAAGGCCACTTAAAAGTGTTCACATATAAACAAGACAACAAATTAGATATGTAACTAGCATTGGCAAGGATTCCCTAAGGGTAGCTACACGCATAAGAGGGCCGGCATTAATCGGCAGGCCGGGCGGTAAAATCGAATATATGTAGATGAATGTTTGGGAATCATAAGCCGCTCGGCTGCCACATATTATCACTCAGCTTGGCAACTGCCGAATTGCGCCGATCAGCACAAACCGAACGTAATTTATTTGTTGCTTTGGGTTGCCTTTTTATTCTGCAATACTGCCGAATGGAATGATGTATCGACCCGAATGAACAACTCGATCGGCACTAGCCGGTTGAAGTCGAACAAGTGCAGTAATTGATTCGGGTCGAACCGACAATGCCGGCCCGCTGATGTGTGTAGCTACCCTAAATCCCGATTCATGCTGGCTTGCTCTGCGAAGGGAAGCCTTTCACCCTTCGCTACTAGTAACTAGAGGTCTATACTCGTAGTATACCTACTGTGCCTATAAGTTTATGATAAACATCAACATCATCATCATTTCAGCCATAGGAAGTCCACGGCTGGACATAGGCCTCCCCTATAGATCTCCAATAAGACCGGTCGGAAGCGGCTCGCATCCAGCGCGTTCCCGCGCCCTTAATTATGATTATGATAATACCTTACTAATTTCTCATAACTTTAAATTAACAGTTTTCACTTAATTTACATACAACTTATCATATTAAAATAAGTTTAAATGTTACTTAATAGTTGAATAAACTATGAATAATACATTATTCAACTACTATTATCATCAGTCGTACATTAGTAGGTACGTAAGCGTCGGTAGCTTAGTGGTTGAGGAGTCGGCCTTACGATCGAGAGGTTCCGGGTTCGATCCTGGCCATTACACTACCGACGTGAACCCTCTCCTAGCACAAGCAATTTAGCTTAGATGGAGGGATTAGAGGGAATATTAGTGACTTCGGTTCTAATATTCTTTAAAAAAAAAAATATGGTATACTTTTATTCTGCATACTATCAAAGATGACTTAAGTGCGAGTGGTTATTTATGCCTGTTCGGGACTTCACACGTTAAAAAAGTCACTTACCTTTGCCGATTTTTTTTTTTTGTATATTTAGTAGATCTCCGAATAGGTTGTACTCGTAGGTGACCTACTTTTGGTCGCTATAACCAACACCTAGAGCCGAGCCGCGGCTATTAGCTTTTATTATAGTTTCTGGTATTATTTTTGAGTTAATGGAATGAAAGGCGAAAATTGCTGTTTATGAAAAAAAAACTACTTAATAAATCTTGTTGAAGCTAATTTTCGGTGGAAGTTTGCATGGCAATGTACATCATATATATTTTCTAGATTTATTCTCTTATTTTACAAGTTACACGACTCAATCAATAGCGTTTTTTTTGAGTATACTATTTATACTCAAAGCGAAGCGGGTATTAGCTTTTATTATAGCTTCTACAAAGGTTCGAGCTTCTAGGTTATAAATACAGCCTATAGAAGTGGCCATCATGTTCTTATTTTAATACAAAAGCAAAACTACATTGAAATCGCTTTATCCGTTCGGGAGCTATGATTCCACAGACAGATAGACACGTCAAACTTATAACACCTCTTTGCGTCGGGGGTTAAAAATAGAGTGTGTGACATAGGGACTCGAACATATTGGCATATCGCAATACATAGGGAAAAATGAAACTTCTCCGGCGGGACTCGAACTCGCGATCTTTCCCTTGCAGGGAGAATACCTTGACCAACTCGGCTACCGAGACACGCCCAATGTGATTCAAAGGTGGAGTTATCTACCGATATTCTTACGAACTATCGTTCCTATAAGGGAAATATCGCGGGTTTGAGTCCCGCCCGAGAAGTTTAATTTTCCCTATGTATTCGATTTGTATAGTTGGCACACTTAATGCTGTAAAATTCATTTAAACATTGGCATATCGCTAAAATTTTAAAAATCAGTTTTCAACACTCTCAAAAACTTACATAAACTAAATTCAGACATGTTACGAGTACTACCCACTCAAACCGACCCATTCGTCTAGAAACGCCATGACATTACAACCATAAATCCATGGCTCATCAAATTCGTCGAGAAGTGACATTAGGTAATGTTACACTCATGTGAGCCAAAGTTTACCGACCGAGCAGTCGTTACTGACTGTTATGTAACCATTTTCTCTAGCGATTTGCCATTCAACTATGCACTGTCCTCAATATGAATGGCTCTGAACTTTCTTAAATGATTTTTTAATACGATAATGATGATGAAGGTATTTTTTTGGTTTATAGACACACACATACACAGAAAGAGGCGGCTATTTCCCATTAGATTAGGCATAGGCGACATATCTACGGCTTAATAAATGTGTTGGGTAAACTTGGCGACAGTACAATCAGCTAATTTATCGGTCATTTTTATTATTCAACTAGCTTTTACTCACGTGGATGTCGGCTGCCGGGACCAAACATAGCCTATGTGTTAATCCGACTGTCATTTATGTCAAATCCCATACATTCGTCATTTGTGTAGAGCCAGCGAGTTGTCACTTGTGTAGAGAGGCAGTGCGAATATCTGCACGACTTCTTACGTAGCAGTCCAATGATTTACTGGTCCACGCTACACAGGTCATCATCTCACATCATTCATCATCGTTATATAACTGTTCATAGTGATCATTATATAAAAAAGGTAAACAGTTTAAAAACGTATAAAACGGAAATTCTTTAGTATCGTAATAATTATATAATATAGTAAGCTTTATTGTACACTAATAACACACATTAAAGCACTTATATAAGTACAGTCATTGAAAGAAATAGTTGAACACATTCCAGTTTACAGTTCTGAAATTGTTTATGAAATTATTTATTAACCTTGGCCTCTGTGGAATACAAAAATACATTTATTATACTGTTTAGGTATACTGGAGATTATTGGCACTTGGTGGAATGTACTATACAACATATTATAGAATAATTTAATACGTTTAATAAACATCAATCATTACTCAAGTACGACTTAAACCTCACTATTTTTTTAATATTTCAATACACATACCTACTTATACTTGCATTAGCATCATACGGAAGTAGGACAAAACCCCTAGCCAGGTGGACTGACGACCTGAAAAAGGTGGCAGGGAGTGGGACAGAGTGAATGATAAAGACACATAGGCCAAAATAGCGCACATTGAGAGATACCTACGTCCAGTAGGGGACTCCGGTGGGCTAATTGATCGATACTTCTATTTCTCTTCGTGATAACCATAGACAAATCTCCACCTGTCATTTTGCCGCCAAAGTTTGACAATGACAGCTAACGTCATATTTCCCGCGTAGCTATTACTTTTTTTCAAAGCATTCATGCATTGGCAAAAGTATCCAGTCTCGCACAGATTCGTCTGTCCGTGACGCACGTGCGGCATGAAAGCGGATTCTTGAGATACACAGCTCCCTGTGAGGAGTGAACGCGTCATTTAGCCGGCATTATTCTGATACAACACAATTTGTAATAATTATATTGATAGACATAAAATAAATTAGATTTTTAGAGCATTATTGTTAATCTCAGCATTCTGGGCAGGGTATTTCTGTAGGCAAAGGAGACGTTAGCTCCTCTCCCCCTCCCAGATGACAAATACCTATAGGCCGTGGCGTATGCGGCCCTGTAGAGAGCTGCTCGGGGGCTTTCCACGTCAAAGGCATAGCGGAGAGCAGTCAAGAGACAGGCAATTCGCCGAGTGCAGGCAGTCATAGGTGCGGCCACCTGACACCTCTTCAAACTAACTAGTACTTACTAAATAACTTCCGTGTACCTATAAGCTAAAATTAATTATCATTAAATTAAAAATTTCAGAATCCCTGACACTCCCCATCCCCACTTTAACCCCAACTTTTAAACGGCTCGATCGATTTTCATCAAACATGTTCAACAACACTCGCACTTAAAAAACTTGGTTGTATGTTATAAAAAAGTTTAATACAAAAAAAAATTACGATCGCTTCATTCGTTCGGGAGCTATGATGCCACACGTCAAACTTATAACATCCCTCTCTTTGCCTTGGAGGTTAAAAAAATACAATAAAGTGCAATCATGTATTTCGCTGCATAAATCATTAAATAACGACGATATTCTATTTTCCATTTTGCGATTGCGAATACCTCATAACTATTAGCAAGAAACAGTCAACCAAAGATAAGTCACTGTACCATTTCATAACGCATAACTTCTCTGCATTTAATTTATGCAAATTTCCACACCATTTTCTCAGCAAAAGACGCTCGCATAGCCAATCGTGTGTCATATTGTTTGTTTGAACAATGAGCGTCAGAACATAATAACATTTCTGTAGTAAAACTGATAATGTATACCTACCCTACAAAGTTTCGTAACAAGCTTCCGGGTCATAAATTCGTGAGGTAATAGCAATATTTTTTTATTGAGCTTATGGCAATATTGACAACATTGAGTTGTTAAATTAGAAGGTTTTAAAATTAGAACCGGTACCTATTTGTAAGTTACGTACCTACTTCGTAATATTGCTCAAATGAACGTATTCATTTCTGCAATCAATCAATCAATAATTAAGTAATTTATAACATTAAAGCAATTTTTATTGAATCTGTTTTTCTTATTGTAATCTTGATGTTATCGTTTTAGGCTTTATTCAAACAGAATAAATTTGATCTATTTTTAGTTATTTTGCACATGAAAACTCCTCCAAATAAACACAATACCTAATGTTCTGAAAGCAAGGTTTTGTATAAAATAAAATCTAAACTAAGCACAGCAAGACTCTCTTAGTCCTTAACACAACATTTTAAAATGTCTAATGACAGTCAAATTAACTTTGTTTTCTTTTGTGTTCCAGGTAGAGAATGACTTCGATAGACGAAGACAGGCCTCGCTACCGCACGCCGGGTTCAACGAGCACCAGACCAGATTCGGTCTAAACTCTCCGCTCCAAAACTTCCCACCTTTGCCTGCGGCCATCACCAGTCCCCCACCAAACGTCCAGTTCCAGCCGTCCATCTTTTCTCAACAACAACAATCATACGTCCCACAGTTCAACAACCAAATCCCCCCTATCAACAACTTACCACTACAAAACAACAACCTGCCAATACAAAATAACTTTCAATTCAACCCTCAAGCAAATATCAATCCAAACAACTTTCAGTCACAACAGAACATAAGACAGATACAACAGCAACAAAATTTATTGCCTCCATCAATACCAACGCTGCCAACCTTCCAAAATAGCATCCCAATTCAACAAAGCCCTCCTACTTTCCAAACTAACATTCCTTCAAGTCAAATTAGTTTGACGCAAAGGCCTACACAACAAGTTTTCTTGCCCACTGTTTCGACACAGAACCAGCCAACCAATCAGCCCTTCCAATTCAGTCAACCAAGTCCTATAACTATTCAGCCCGCGCCGAACCTAGGTCCTCAGAATTTTAACGCGAACAGTGCTCAACTGCCATTCCAGCCTTCTTTAGGCCAAGTTCCTATTTTCTCTAACGGACAGTCGTCCCAAATTCAAGATATATTAGAGCAACAATCCAAAGAGAATTTGGAAAAATTGAAGGAACTGCAAGAGAGGGCACGCATTATACAAAAACACCAGGAGTTCGTACAGAAACAACAGCAAAAACAGCAAGAAAAAGTAGAAAAGTTGCACGAAGAATTCATTAAGAAGCAAGCAACTAAATCTATTCCAACTTACTCTACTACTGAGGCGTATGGAGACTATTGGAGAGGAAACGTAGAAAGGCGAAGGCCAATTTTGCCTCATGAGACGAATTTATTCAAAAAAGCTGTTGAAATTTACGAAAAGGAGCATCCCACTACCACTACCACCACAACAACAACTACTACTACGACGACGCCACCTCCCCCACCCCCACCATCTTCAACACCCAGGTATAGACCTAGACCAAAACCTAAAGCCAGACATCCTCCTCAGGACCGTAACAAGCAAAAGCTTTACAATGAAATTAAAACTCTTCTACAAGAAAGCGAAACAAACGGTTTTGATGACAGCCTGAGAGCCAAGAGTGCCGAGCTATTAAAAAAACCAGACATTTTGAAACAACTTAAAATTGCTCTCGCTGAAAATCCTGAAGATTACTCAGAGAAGAACTTCACGTCTAGGGAAATATCTCTAAATGGACAAAAATTTGAAGTTATTAGAACCTCGAACCCGAACTTGATTCCTGAAGGCGCTATCACAGCGGACAGTTCAAACTTGGCACAAATTATGGCTGCTGCTCAAGCTGAACCACAAAAAGAGAACCGAGTTTCTATTGAAGATTTAACAAAAGGTATTTTGCCACCTGGAGCAAACTTCGAACTTATTAAACAAGCTGAAAATGGAAAACTGGAGGAAGTCAAAACGCCTAATGAAATTCAGAGTAAGAAGAAAGTTACTTTTGTATTCTTAGAGGAACAAGATGACGGTTCCTTTAAAGTAAAGGGTGTGAAAGCCAACGGACAACAAACTGAGGAAGGCCCCGAAGTTGAAAATATATTAAGAAAGATAAAGAATGGTGAGATTCAGTTGCCAGGACAGACCAAGATATCCAATTCAATCTATGGCTCGACAACGCCACGGCCAACGACCGAAACAACGGACTACGTTGCTGCCTCCTCCCACCTCCCTCCGAGCTATTCTACCTTCGTCAGTACCTCTAACCATGGAACTACTGGACATACCATTCCTGTTACATATACAACAGCAGCGCCAACCTATCAAAGCTCTTTCCAGGCAACTCGAAGCACGCAACCTCACACATCACAATCATACTTCCCATCCTCCATTGGGACAAGCACTGAACGTTATATCTCAAAGTCCAGCACCCCATCTATTGATTATGGCTCCAGGAACAGTATCAACCAGAGCCCAAGAATAACTTTCCCTAGTTCTACACTGTCAACCATTTTGAATACGACTCCTTACCGCAATTCGGAGAAAGACTTGGTTGTCATCGGCTCCACTACCATTGCTCCTGCATTAAGTGAAAGTATTAGCACTACAAGGCAAGCTCTGTCTGGCATTCCAGGCCTTGCAGAAATTTTGAAAGAGAATGGGCTTTTTGCTACGGCGAAGTATTTACGGCAATCAGGTCTAGACACTATCTTGAATGAGACCGGTCCCTACACTATTTTCGTCCCGACTGATAAGGCGTTCAGGACTCTCTTGGTGCAGCTTGGAGGTCCTGATAAGGCTGAAGAGAAATTCCGTGACAACCCGAGACTGCTCAGTGGTGTAAGTATTTATTTTAATATTCTTTTTCCTTCACTTTCGGTAGTGTGTGCTATCAGTTCACACTTACAATCTAAAAGCTGTTTACTGATTAGAGTATTTTACATAACCTCTGTATGATGGTGATAGAGCGTTTGATTGCAATTTACAATTTTGTGCAATCTGTATGCATGAGTAATAAATATGTAGATATATTTGCATTGGTTGCGGTGAGTGTGCGGAGTCACGCGTATAGATCGCGTGAGGAACTTCCGCAACCACAAGCCGTGTCCGTCACATCGCAGATAAAATGCAGGAGAGTCGCTATCACTTGTACGGCCATATTTTGCGACAACCGCTGGGAACGTGATTAAAAATTAATGTCTAACTATGCTGCCTCCCTAGTCTGCCGCCGTGGAAGGTGACGTGCTTGAGCATCTCTTACTGCTAGAGATGCCCAAAATCTTGAAGTGTAGGAAGAAATGCCGGAAGCTGGACTGGCTCCGAAGTGTAAATTCAAAATTGAAGTGAAAAATTGCTTAAAGAAAAAAGGTTATTATAAAGTGGAGGAATACTTAAATGATGAAGATGCATGGTCATCCTAATTTAATCTCTTGCTCGCACTGTATAAATTTGTTTTAAATAAAATCATACTAAAAAAAGGAAGGTAATCGAGTTCACTGAGTTTCTTGCTGGTATCTTCTCAGTAGAACCAATCTACCGAACCAGCGAAAGAATCATTTTCAAATGATTTAGGTACATATTTTATTTATTATTCTTGACATTCCAAGTATCAATGTAAAATTATGACGTTCATATAGGTATTATGTGTCTTTATGTGCCTAAATTGAATAAATGAAATTGATTCTTTGATTGAGTGGAGACAGAAAACAAGCTATTATAATGATACATTGGTTTGAGTGGTACTGCAATAAATACATAAGGTGTAAAATACTTATCTGAAATGCTTGTGCAAAATGTGTTTATACGTATTTTGGATAGGTACTATTTTACAGGCAAGCATAACTAGGATTTAAACAGCGCTGTGCAGTTTGTTCCTGAATACTTTTTCATTAATTATTTGTTTCTCTGTTCCAGCTTCTCCTCCACCACGTGATACCCGGTGCTTTCGACATTGGGTCCCTTCAAGACGAGATGACCGGGGTTTCTCTGGCAGGCACGCAGCTGAGGGTCAACCAATACGACTTACATGATGCGGAATGGAACGAAGTGCGCGTCACCACCATCAACGGTGCCAGGGTGCTTGATGAGAAGAAGGATATTCATATTCCACAGGTAAATAGCGCTTTCATTTATTCCCTTATCAATATGATAGGAAACAAATACTTAGCCCATGACAAAGTGCTCGATTGACGGCATGACGGCAATCCAATAAGCTATTACGCGGGGCCGAAAATAAAGGTCTTCAGAGAAAACTGCGATCCTAAATCCATAAAGAGTAATAATCTGTAGCATGTAGCTATTTTAGTGACTGGAGTAAAATTAATTCTCAAGCGCCTGCAATATTTTTAACTCCAACTTGCAATTAGAAGGAAGTCCCTACATAAGTAGTCATCACTAAGTTTAAAATCAGTCCGAGCAGGTAACCTGTAGTCAGGGGTGGACATTTGTTCAAAGATCATGACTACAAGGAAGTTGGCTTAGAAAATGGTGAAACTAAAACATCACCTCACTTTGTAGCTTATTTTTTTTATTTATCTTATTATCTCTAGGTACAAAATGCTGCATACGTACCTACTGTATCGTCCAGAATTCATTAAAAGTAACTCCAATAATGATCACTGTCCATAACCGCTTTGTGAGTCAAATTTTACCTTGAGTTGACCTGCGGTTCCTTTGACTCACACAGCGGATATCATTATTCTTGCAACATGAGAGTACCCCAGGGCTCGATATTAGGACCCCTTTTGTTCTTGATATATGTAAATGACCTCTCTACCGTGTAAGTAAACTTACCAGATGAAGTTGTCGTCCACATTCCCTCTAACCCTCAACAATCTGTCAGTCATTCAATCACGTTGCTTTATCAACTCCAGGGTATAGCACACGCAGTAGACCGCGTAATGTTCCCTCTACCGGTCGGAGACCTGGTACAGACCCTGCAGGCCGACAGGGACCGAAGGTTCACCACATTCCTCAAGGCGGTACAAGTCAGCGGTTTCGCGGAAACTCTAGCTGGTAAGACATGTTTGATTTTTCATAAGATTATTTACATAAGTATTTGTAGCTAAACTCATGGTAACAGAGTTCCAGAGGTCCTGCTGGTAGGATATTTTAGGATTAAACTTTCTCCTACATCTTTTACCGCTTCAACATCCATTTGATATCGCAAATTGGTTATGAAGGTCAGGTGGTAGTTGCTTCACAGAAAATGCCGAAGTTCAGTCGCACAGTCACAGTTGAACTGGAAAGCCGACCCCATTCGAGTTCGGAAGAGGCTCAGAGGTTGATGATGAAATGCAGCATAGGACTTAGATAAGAAGTTACCTTTGGGAGAGGCAGAGGCCTATCTTCTACAGTAGAATTCTTTTTATACTTATCAGGTATTTCAATATTTACCTACAAATTACGGATGAATCACGAAAACCACTTAAAAGACTAAGTTGACAAACATATACCAGACGCAAAAATGAATGTTTTTACGTAATCATTGTTTAAACTTTCACGTCGTATCATATTTATAGTCGTTGCATAACTGGAACAGACATGATCAAGCTCGATATGTGTACCTACCTACTCTAGGTAACTCGATCTTGGATAGTATAGGAGGAAGGCACACACTTGATACTTTCGCAATGATTTCTATATAGAGGAATACTTGCTGCTAAATTGGTAATACAATACAGGCACATGGTATACAGACATTTATTAGATATATTTATAGCAAGATTGCTAACTCAAACGAATTGCTATACACAAAACACAAGGCGTTCGTGTGTTTGTATGCCATTCCATTTACTTACAAGAAATAATGGGGTTCTTCATTAAAGGTATTAGGTTTCTACAGCTCCAGCAGCACGAGCGTGATGTCTCTGGTGTTGCATACATTCATAGGTCACGGTAATCACTTCATCGGGTGGGCCGCGTGCTTGTCTGCCACCTCAGTGGTAAAAATTGTTGAATATCAACTCGGTAAACAATCCCGATATTAATTGAATCATCCCACATCACATCCCATATATTCTCAATAACCATTCCCATCTTTCGAATATTCCAGAAAGCAAAACCTACACGGTATTCGCGCCAACGGATGCGGCGTTCGCTCGGTTATCTGCCGCTGACCTGGCCAAGTACGCTGATAAGGCAGGTGCTAAGGCGCTGGTCGCCAGGCACGTGCTCCCAGGCACTCTCTACAGCGCAGGCATGCGGTACTATCAGCTCAAGAACTCCATGGAAGACAGTAAACCGTTGACCCTGCAGAAGAGCTCGGGTAAGTTTCGTATGAGAGTAGATAAAAACTTATTTATATTTATACCTCATCAAGTACGTAAGGTATACAAAAGTTGGGGAGTCCGTGGTCCCCACTCCCGAGGAGGGTCAGACCGAAAGGGATGGCCATGGGTCCGCCGAGGTACGAGGGATATATCCAACAACCTCACCTTTAGCTTTGCACTTCGACCCACAGACGGCGTGCGTTTTAGTCGGTTCGAGTCCGATATAACCGCCTTCGCTGACCTACAACTGTCATGGAAAGTACCTATTAGAATTCTATACTTATGATTGCAGGTCGTATCAAAGTAAATAATGCACAAGTGATCACGCATAACATCCCCGCGACAAATGGTGTCATCCATGCAGTAGACGCGATCCTGTAACCGGCGCGTGCGCATCCACCTCTTGGCTTCAATGAAGCTCCCGAACGCATTCGTCTGTCGACCGCGCGTCACAACGCACGGAATCGCGTAGAAATAACATTTAAGACTGTAAATAACGTTAGTTTAAGGTAATAATTTATATAATATGCGTTTTAGATTTTTGTAAATAAAGATTTTTTCATGAAATTTATATATTGTTTATTTCTGAGGTGACTCCGGCTTCATTTGCTTCTGTAGTGACTTAGTGAGAGACGTTTCAGACAATTCCTCATCATCCATATAACGATTTCCCAGTTGCGTCCACACTTTGCAATTAGGTATTTTTGATTGGTACTTACTTATGTCATATGTTGTCTGGTAACCAAACCCCGAGAGCTTTGCCCGAGGCTTGTAGACAAGGCTGGCTTCAGGCCCAAAATCATAATAAACAAGTTCAGCTAGCGTTGCAACTACTTAACTACAAATGCCACTGATAACTAAGCTAAAGAATTTGCTAGTAAAGCGACCGGCAAAGTTCGTGACAATGTACTTGTTGTTAGGCTGTGTAATGCGTGTATTTAGGTCGCTGGTGGCAAGCGCGTTATGCGATGCGGAGGCGCACCAATCGACCAATCATAGTTTTATATTTCTATTTTTTGACGTTTGTTCAAGAAGTTTGCCGGTAACTAAAATCTGTCCATGATCACAATTGACAATGTTTATTATCTAACTTTAAACTCTCGCGTTCCATGATATACAATAATAATAACGGGAATTAACGCGATCATGGTATAGGTACATACGTACCTACCTTTAAATTTCCCTTGCTTGCCTTCATCTACCCGCATCTACCTGCCGGTAGATAAAGAACCTACTACCTCACGGACTCGAAGACGGCGGGCGTGCACTACGGAGCAAGTCAGTCTGTGTAACCACGGCCGGTGTAACCTGGTCGAAACGTCAGGCAAATCATAGGTACGTATGTACCTATACCATGATCGCGTTAATTCCCGTTATTATTAATCTTTATTTTCGATATAATATGAACACCAACGAACGCCACAAGCACTACTTTACCTAATTATTGACTAATCAGCACTCGAGGAACACAGGATCATTATTTAGTAACAGAAAATGAACAAAAATTAAAATACAAAACATAATTTAAATTTAATTAAAATCACACACGAGTCTTAGGAATAATACTATAATATCGATTACATTAAGTAAGTACACTTTCACTGAATGTTGAATTTGGCTAGCATCATTTTGAGTCTCACAATTTCATCATCCTTCGCAGCTAACTCTTCTCTCAACAGCTTAATAGTTTCGTCTTTATTCTCTGCCAAATTCTTCAATTCTTCTAGCAGCTGGGCAGTGTCGAGCCTCTTGATTGGCCGGCGTTGAACTAACTTGCCTATAATATGGGCGATTTTTGGATGATTCGCGGTTAAATGTGCCGGGATTTGGCCTTTTCGAAGGTCTGTGATGGTCTTGTGGCGTTCCATGTCTGTGCTGAAGGGTTCCACCATTTCGAGTAGAATTATGCCGAGGCTGTACATGTCGCTCTGGAAATTTAATAAAGGTGGAGGTTAAAATAGTATTCTACAAGTGATATGGGGCATAAATCTAAAAAGTACTTTATCCAAATTATCGTAAAAGTTCATCGGTCATAAGAAGCTAGCAACCGAACGATAAGTAACAAAGTATACTAGGTAAATTATTATAACAAGGTAAACTAATAGGTAGACTACACGAAAACAAACTAACTACAACTCGTAATGAGTAAGTCATCTACATACTGGGTGTAAGGGGAACGATCCCGAAGCTGAAAACCCCTAGAAGTACTCCAGGTACTTATCACATTGGCATAAAAAGAAACGTTTTTTTTTAATTAGCATTATTTACTCTCCATCTGTTAGTAAAGCTTAATGAAACGGTAATATGATTTTGACAGGCTATGTATGTATGTATGTATGTATGTTCATTTGTTCCCTCACAGCTCCTCAACTACTTATTAGAACTGGGCAAATGAGGTATCGTTACAAGCGGCTTGATCGTCCAATGGTTATAGGCTATATGACTTGTCACTCAATCTTGTGTGGCGCCCTCTAGCGCTCATAAGGTACTGTGTTAAAAAATAAATTTGAGATAAATATGCCGTGTTTGGTATCAAATGAAAGTGCTCAATGAGCACATTTCAAATATGTATAAATTATTAGTTTTATCTCGCCCCAAAATAATTGAAATAAAAAATAAAGTTTAAAACTAAAACCCGACTGCCGAAAAATTACGTTCCAAAAAGTGGCAAACAAGAAAATATCAAGGATAGCCGTTTCATAAAAAAACCACTACAAAATGCAAACGCTTGGCGCTAGTTGTTTTTTTTGTAGTGATGTTTTTTCATCCAAATCGTTTTTTTTTTATGCCAATGTATTATGTACCTGGAGTACTACTAGGGGGTTCCGGCTTCGGGAGCGGTCCCCTTACACCTGAATTATTATTTGCATTGGCTCATACATAAAAGTCGAAGCAACGTTTGTTCCGTTTATTAATAGCTAACGTACCTTAGGATTACATTGCCCCTCTAACTGCTCAGGCGCTGCATACAGTTGAGTCCCCAACGGATGTCCACTATGGTTTTGCTGCAATGGACACGCCAATCCAAAGTCACCTAACTGAACAAGAAAACCTTCTTCATTCCTCGCAACAAATACATTACTAGGCTTTATGTCATGGTGGATAATGCCACGGGAATGAATGTAGTGTAGTCCTTTAACCAATTGCGTAAACATATCAATAAGAACTTCAAGATGAGTCCAGTTAACTGGATATGTCCAATCAGGAGAATTGAGACATGCAGATTCAGTCGAGTCACTGTGATGCAGAGTAAAGTCTTCAGAACCTTTTCTTGAAAGGGTCATGTGATGATTCCGCTTGTTGAGCCATTGCCCCAGAGTTTGCTGACAGAAAGTCATCTGGATAAATAAAGTGGCCCATTTAAGATTAACACGAGAGCATTTAATTTTCTCATATTCTAGGCTAGAGTAGAAGTTAGCAACGGCGTTCTCCTCTTCTAGCGAAGTGGATTCCTCATCAGAATCTTCCAAGTCTTCAATCGAACTAGAACTATCATTTTGCTCGAATTCTGGCTCGAGACCGTCTGAATTCTTAAACGATATTATTAAATCCGAAAGGCTTTTGTCTCTTCTTAATTCATTAGAGTTGTGGGTTTTGAAAGACCTTATAACATTCGGCTGGACTGAAGAGATTATATCGGAATTAAAATCTTCGTTGTCTGTATCCATTTGGAATCGATGTTTTTTCTTAATATTAGATTCTACCATAGGTTCCAGCCAAGCAGCTTTATAGTTCACAATGTTTGGATGACTTAGACTAGCTATGGTTTTCACCTCGGACAAATGAAGCATGATTGAATTAACATCTGATGACTTAATAAAAACCTTTTTAACTGCATATTCAACACCATCTAATCTGTGTCTAGCTTTGAAGACACTGCCAAAACCGCCACCAGCTATAAAAAACAGTTCCTCAAACTCACGATGGTATCTAGACCATTCAAGGCCTGAGGGTTCCACTATCGGCCATGTAATCGGTAAGTTTATCGGTATTTCAGACCCGTTGGCAACAGCAACGAGTTGGTACAAGGCTCTTTGGTACTGACTACGCATGGCTTCGAATTCTCCCATAGAATATGAATCGTCTATCAGATTCATGCTATGAAGTTTCTCACATATTGTGTTGTATAATTGGTTGGCTCTAATGTCATCCTTCTCTAAGAGAGAACAGAGTTGTTTCACGAGGGATTGAACCAGGAGGCTGATTGGTGTGGTGGTTGCTGAGTTAATGATGTCGATTTGTTGCATGCTCTGCTGGAATACCGATTCATGGTGACTGTGGTGAGTTATTCCTGGAACGAAACCAAAATTCGATCATGTAATTGCATGAATTCTGGTTAAATTCTACGGACTCTAAACTAATACATCTACTGCCAAACGTAAGTATAAGTTGTTAAGGACTTGCTTATATTTCTATGAGCTAACATTTTAACAAAACAGTTAAACAGACTTCAAGATGGAAAAGAGGCACTGAAAAGGGAAAAATAACTGAATTTACAGATTTACTGATCTGTTAAAAGGCCTCCTTCCTCCTTTTTGAAGTAGTTTAAAAAGGGGTTAGCTACTTAAAATAATATGGTGCATAACTTGGTATAAATACTTAATCTCTTGTATGGAGGGAAAAACGGGATATTGCTCCTAGCCGTAGCTCAGCTGGACGGACGAGAAACATTTTTCCTACTAACAGAGTTAATAACTTACAAATACGTTTTTGTTACAGTAGTCATAGCACCGTTTTACTTATATTCTTAACACCAAATAGATAGGGAAGGGTGCAATTGATTAGAAAACGACGCGAACACGAACTTCAAATTGAGAACTAAGTAGTGCGAAGTTAATATTTTTGTGCTTCAATCAGTAGACTAATGCCCGTTTTCATCAACTATACTTAAATCACCTCCTAACTAAGAGTCCCCTAACGTAGGTAGCCCTTAAATATTTTACTTACCTAACTTCGTTTTCACCACCCTAAGTGACACCTAACTAAGGGACACCTATTTTATAGTGCTGGCGAAAACCGTAACTGGTTTCAAAATATGTTTTATACAAAATTTAAGCTTTATATTAATTATTATTACTTATTGAAGGAATTTTTATAGCATTAAGTATGCTAACTATACAAATCGAATACATAGGGAAAAAGAATCTTCTCGGGCGGGACTCGAACCCGCAGTCTTTCCCTTACAGGGGGAATGCCTGACCAATTCGGCTACCGAGACACGCCCGATATGATTCAAATTTCCCATCTCATACGTCTTTGAGGCGACTTAGTTAGAAATATATATGGTATATAAAATATTTTTTTGTATGTTTTAGGTTTAATTTATGTAAAAAAAAGATGTGATTAGTGGCTGAATATGTGAATTCCTTTGCTAGAAAATGTCAAACTGACAACTCAAATAAATAACACGCTGACAAATCATCATATGTTTGTGTTCAATACTACGAATTCCTCAAATAAAGTTGCTATCGCTTCAGATACTCTCATAATAATACGACTGTGCAGTGCTGACACTTGTGCCGCCCATATGAGATACTTTTTGTAAATGACTACCTGAGGCATAGAACCTCAAGGCACAAAGTACTACGTAACTGTTTTATAGGTGGACCCCTATAAAACAGTTACTTTGTGCTTTTACAGAAATAAATCGGTATCAGGTACTGATTTATTTCTAGTTTTATTACTGCAGTATTATAATTGTTAACATATGATTTTTTTTTTCAATTCATAAGGTAACAAATATTACATAACCTAAAATCTAGTTGCACGTGGACATGTAGTAAAATTTGATCAATAAAACAGATGTAATTATTCAATTTTGCTTAGTAAAAAGATAACGGTCTCCTTAGTTCTGAATCTTACGAAAAAATGTTTATCGTTTATCGTCATATTTTGTAAATAAATGTGGTCTATTGTGGTAAATTTTCGGTCTATTAAATAAACCAGTATTATTTATCATCTCCACAATCTCAGCAGTATTTAAAAAATCCCATAAATCCTCCTCCATTTTAATAATTTTAAGAATATGTACGTAAATATGCGCACAGTTATTCTGTAACTTAGTTAGGGGATAGTTAGGGGGTGAACATTCGGGCCCCTAAATTTTAAGTGTCACCTAAGCAGTTAGGTGTTACCTAACGTTTGGTGAAAACGAAAATGTCACTAAGGGTTACCTAACTTACGTTAGGTGGCCCCTAAAATTTAGGGGATGTTGGTGAAAACGGCCATAAGGCCCGTATTATATGAATGACATTCAGTCTTAAATCTTGATTTATCTGAGAACAGATTGACAGATTTAACGAATTGAATATCCAAGCTATCATCGGATAAATCAAGAATCAGAACTGAGTACCATTCTAGGATACGGGCCTTGCTTCTGACTGATCATAGTAGTATCATCATTGGTACTCCCGATATGAACAGCTTGACGGCGTATAGGACTGGTATAGCTATTATACCACTAATACAGTTAAAGCATTAGTTCCATTAGTTCCAGGACCTGAATTCTGCTAATTTTCGACTACTGTGATACCATAGACACTGCAAAAGTGGCATTTAACAGTACAATTAACTGTTGTGATGTTGAAGTTTAAAATTAAATGGCATCTTGTAGAGTGAATGAAACAAGTAACAACAATAAGAAAATGGTGATGGTGAAACTTCTGCAAATTGTCTGAGACCTTCTTGTAATGGGGATATATGTGTTCGGATGTTATAATTTTGTTGACAGACCTGGCTGCCGATTTTAGCTGTTAATTTCAGACTCACGTACGTAAGTAATGAACTCTTTTTCATTAAATTTGGATTAAGCCTATATCAAAAATTGTATGGCATTTTTTGCAGTGTCCGTAGTGTATACCAGTTGTGGAAAATTAGAAGAATCAGGGTCCAGGTTGCAAGCCTCTATTTAGAAGTAATTATTACCTTTTCGAAGAATTTCCCTTTCCATATCGCAGTTTGTGCTTGACGCTTTGTAACACTCCACTAAGAAGGTATTTTTCGAATCTTTCGAGTCACTAACACGACACGGTTTGTTACAGAATGATCTACATTCTAACAATACTCAATTCGTTAACAGTAGGGGCAGTTATCTTATGTTCCTATCAGTCATTGAATACATGTTTACTGATGTTGAATACCAAATGGAGACTGATTAACATCGTCGGTTGAACGTAAGGATCTTGTTGATCTAAGTTTATTTATGTACAGAGGTGTCGCGGATCCATTGAAGACATTATTTCCAAGAAATGGGCTTTGCAAGGCAACAGCAGCGAGTACTACGGCTCTCCACGAGATTCATGAGTTGTATGAAGTCAAAACTGTCAGTCAAAATAAAGAAGTATTACCCCACATCATCAAACAACTTTAAGGCCTTTTGTTTGATTAAATAATAACTAATGACGTCACTCTTCTGTGGTAAGAAACTCAAAAATATGCAAGAGGTTGGTGTCACTTGTTTTCATAGTAACGATTTATTTTATTCAGTCCGTCTATACCTGGATGTTGAGAAGTTATGGCGAAAATCCAGAAAATACAGACTAACATTACAGGTACCGTCGATCCTAAAATCATAGTTACTACCTGAACAAATACATTTTCATGCCCTGTTTACAAACCTGGACTTGCAAGAAGGAGGAAGGGAAGGAGGGAGACAAAGACGTATCGAAGTGCTTATTTCATGACAGTATTGTTTGTTGGTACATTATGAGGGTGACGACTTTCTAGATAGGATAGGAGGTGGTGGATTTTTTTACCACTTGGGTGGCTTGTCGCCTACGGTTGACCTAATGGGGTGTGGTTACCGTGATACGTGCAACACCAGGAACACTATCGGTCGCCGAGGTAGAGGCTGTACAGCCAGAGAGGCAACGTCTACTGCAGAGCGGCACCAGGGCAGGTAGATGAATATGATAGGAGTAGGTAAGCGGATCCTAGGGTTTCTAATTGCAAGCTTTGAATGCAATCAGCGCTAGGATGATAATAAATATCTATTGATACACCATTGCATCCTCTTTCAGAGAAAAATATGCCTTCTTTTTCTTCATCTTAGCGTTAATCCCAGTCGCATTCTTTCAGCTTGGAGTCTGGGGTCTACTTTACCAGTCTAACTGCGGATTTGGCTAAACTTTTATATTTTCTGTGAAGCCTCCACAACCCAAAGGCGATATCGAAGCATTGCAGCTAGACCAGTTGTTGGACTTTTGAGGGCTCCAACTACCCGTAACGACTGCCATAGATGTTCGTGTGGCAACCGGGACTGGCGGCTTAACGTGATCTCCGAGGCACGACTAGATCAATGTAAATATCCATATTCACGCATACAAATATTGAGCTGAGCTGGGATCAAACACGCGCATCCTGCGTAACGGCTCATTGTTAGAGAAAAATATGTGTGAGCGTCTACAAAAAAAAACCAAGAACGATATTTTTTATCGTCACGAAAGCCCCCATGTAAGCGAGCCGTGAACATCAATTTATTTTTGTTTTTCTTTCGCAGGACTCGCAGGTATACCTCATGAATATTTAGAACCAATCAATACTGTCTGTCAAGTATGTGTTTATTTGTCACAATGTGTGCCCTCTCGACTTTAATGGAACCAATATTGTAGTACATTCTAGACAGTAGCATCCAGGCTCAAGGCTAGCTAACTAGCTTTTGTCATGGGTTCTAGATTGCGGATATGAATTATTAGATTTATCTACTTTTATTGAAAACATATGTGGCGTAGTGGTAGAGCATCCAACTGACGCACCTTCAATAATCACTCAGTGCAAATATTTGTATTATGCATGAAAACGCTTGCATTGGACTAGGTGTTTTCCTTGTACAAATAATTACAACAAAAACACTAAGTACTCTAGATCCTCTTTATTGTATTTTCTTTCTTTCAAATATTATTATCCGCATTCTAGAATCCATATTTTAAGCTATGCTTGTTTTGGTTGAGTCTAAGCGCTGTGTTGTGTAGATTGTATCAAATTTATTATTATTTGCTGAGTTCCATGAGCTATGTGTTGTGTACCGATATACATATACTTAAAAAAAACTGTGTAAGTCTCTTGTCCTAAATAACTGCACCGATGTAGAAGAAATTTACGGTTAAAATAGGCCCTATAATGTCTGACCCTGTGTGTTTTAATAGCTGCACCCGATAGGTGAAGCTGCAAGTTTCTTAACTATTCTTCAGTCAAACACTATTGGGGCTTTTGAAACCTTAGGACCGATAAATTGTATTACCTATGGTATGGTTGAACATAAAGTAAAGGGGCGCCAAAAAGTGAGGTAAAGTTTGGTGACATGCTGATAATAATATGGTCGGCTTGAATCTAGCCTTCTCTAAGGCCGTCCCATGCGTTGCGCGGGACCCGCGGCGATCACACCGTGTGACGGGCGACCGGCGTGAATTACAGAAACAATACGACAAAGAGGCGAAGACAATCCGCTGCTGACTTTGTTGGTATAGCTATAATTACTATCGCGTTCGCGCCTTACCCGAGTCTTATCATTCATATTCATTCAGGCGTTACGCAGTGTTGTTGTACGGCGGTAATGTAGAAAAGGTGAATGGTTTTCACATTACCATCAAAGTAACCAGGCATATGTTCAACGTACAACAACGAGCACAGAATAGGAATAGGATATAAAAGACAAGGAGAATGAGAGGATTACGAGAAAAGGCAAGTTAAGGTGTGTCACATGTCTTAGATATCAATGACCCCATTTTAGGTATGCAGAAAAAGAGGGAAGGCAACAATACGGTTCCCTGAGGCACACCAGCAAAATTCTGACATCTGACCGTAAAGCAAACTGTGCCGCAGTATCGAAAGCTTAGTCGACTAGCCTAGTCAATGATTCACTATGCTTGTCCCTGACCATAAAGATGAGATGTGTAACGTAGGAGGTAATCTAGAAGACATTAACCCTGGACAGATATTTCAGCACCCTTCTGTGGAAATTGTAAAGGCTGCTTACAATTTCTGTTAATTTCCACAGATAGTTCGATAAAACGTACGTGGAACAGATATTTGTAGTTGAGAAATCCAACGGCAAAACTTCAACAAAACGACATCATAAGATTTAGAAGAGATAAATGTAAAGCCGAGCGTTACTGAAATAGCAAATCTTGAACTTCTATCCTAAAGATTTCTGCACACACAAGACCGTCTTCCACTATTCAGACCACCTGTAGGAGTGCGTGGTTCACGGTAGACAAGAATTTGGGACACCCCATCTCTTCCCATGCGGTATCGTACAAGGCGACTAAGGGATAGTGCTGTTTAACATCAGGCGCTGGCCTGGGGGTGACCGGTGGAGCCGCCTGTCACCCTAGCAGGAGCAGGCCACGGCGGCGGCGCAAAATGCGCCTCCCCGTAACCGGGGCAAGATGGGGACACTGTGGTCCCCACAACCCGAAGGGGGCCATCTCGAAGGAGATGGTCCTGGGTCTGCCGGGGTGCGAGAGATATGCTTTTGGCAATCTCACCTCCGGCAACCAAGGACCCAAGACGGCGTGCGTTTTAGTCGGTTCGAGTCCGACATAACCGCCTTCACCGGCTCCGCGGGGGTGGTATCCGTGGGGATTTTTCGCACGAAAAAAAAAAAAACATCAGACATATATATACAGCCCAGGCTCAGCTTCATATGCATGGCTCGAGTCAACAAAAGTGCCCGGAATATATGGTAAATAAGCTCACCCCCTTTTACATGGGACCGATTACAATTATTGGTGAAATATGGGTGTTAATTCATCTCTGCCTAACCCTCCGGGGATATAGGCGTGGTTATATGTATGTATTTATGTAGGAGTATTTCATTTTTTATGTTTAAGGCACCTGATTTATTTTATTTATAATTTTATTTCAAGTTGACACTTATATCTGGTTAGTACATAATTTACATAACCTGGATTCTAAGGTAATTTTCACATATTAACATTTTATTACGCCTGAGCGTAAGAAGCTGTAAGTGAAAGTCCTAGAAATTAAATCCTAAATACATCAATTCCAAAACTGTGCTATTCCAGTAGTACAGCGCATTTCCTCAAAACAAGTCGAAGTTTTGTTCATTTTAAGTAACATGAATCATATTTTTATTTAAAGGTTAAGGTTATCCAACATACAAACAACTAAAAAGAGGAAAAATATGGCCGGGAAGATGTGCAACAATTTAGCCGTGTGATGTAATATACGGCATTTTGTTGTTTATGCGTGAGGGCGATCCCTCTGCCTGTAGTGGGCGGTAAGATTTTATAAAATTAGATCTAGATGAAACAAAAGGGACAATCCATATAGTTTATTTTATAAAGTTTCCGAGAATACATAAATCAATAATATTAAATTCTCGAATCTTGTGACCTCTACCACAACAGTTTTATTTAACTTCTAATTTTTTCTTGTCTTAAACTCTAAAAGTCATTCATCGCATCCATATAATGATTTTCCAATGTTACTCGAAGAAAATGTCTGCGGCTTGCTGTAAGAAACTCGTAAACGAATCGAAAATTTAAACGTCTGTCTGATGTCAGGTTTTAGCATATTTTATATAGATGAGCACGTGCGCAGCAGCGGGCAGAAGTAGGCTGTAACCACACATCAGTAACATTTCAATATCTCGCAGTAACAAACCTGACCCATCTGATGTTCGCAATGCTTCAGAAGATGTTGACGGCGACGACCAGTTATTCAGATAATTGGTAGGATTCTGATCAGTCTTGTTTGTGGATGATATTCCCTCTCCGTAGTTCTTTAATACTTTTAACTGATACTTGGCGAACAGCATAGCCAATTCCTTTAGAAGTGAATCTTGCATCCGGGTCGGCATATCCATCAAGCTCCTTCCATATATTTGGAACATGTTACAAATATCGCATGATTCCGTTCTTTTTAAATTCTTATCCCGTAAATACTGCACGACTTTGTCAGAGTCTCTATCTGGCATTGGGTTGGGATTTTCGTTATTAATAACAGAATCTTCTTTATTGTCCATGTTTCTGCGTTTTTTTAACTGTCTCAACTCGCAGTTATCTGAAGTCGTCATTTGCTTTGCCCACTGCCTCCGTTTTATATCGCTTTTGTAATAAGTATGTAATTTTTTTCACTTCGTCGCCAAATGTTGATCTGTGAAAACAATTATTTTGATGTAACTAATCTTTTGTATACTATTGTAAGTTCCCTCCCGTAAATTATTTAATAAGGTATGATGTATTGCTAAGTAGTTAATAAAGCAGTTGCAACAATTATGTTATAATTATTCCGTTTGCATGATAATGGCTTAGTCACTTCAGACAGTGCCGAATAGCCGGCTAAAAATAGGTCACGCGAACACGAGATGTATTTGCCTTCATTATTCCTTGTTCTATATGATTTTAGAATATTAATATGCTCATTCAAGTTACGTTAAGTCTTATAGCATAGCATAGGTAGGTACAAGTCCATATATGTCTTGACTTGACTCGTTCGGACACGTGCCCTACTCGATTATAGTGTGCCAGGTTGCCAGGTGCATACCGAGTCGGTACTACCTGGTCAAGTTCATTGCATTTTGATGCCTTATAATTCGCATAGAGATAAAAATAAATAACCCTGGTTTTATGTTACTTGCGCTTTATTGGTTTTCACGTAAAATTTGGACAACATTAAATAAGAAAATGTTGTTGTTAATTGCTAAAAATTCATATTAATTATTGTCTTATTGCATAGCATAGGTACTAGTCCATACACGTCTTGACTTGACTCTTTGGATACGTGCCCGACTCGATTATAGGATGTATGCATGCATGTCGGTACTACCTGGTCAAGTTCAAAGCCCCTGCTAATCCAATCTATGTAAACATTTTGATGCCTTATAATTTGCATAGAGATAAAATTGATCTTAAATTTAATTCATAATATGATAAGTATGATTAGCTATATTACGCGAATTATATTTTAAATAATTAACAAATATTGTAATGATTTAGGCACTTACCATTTTTTTCCCCCATTTCTTGAATTAGTTCTTTGACGCCATCTTGTTTTTTTTACTTTAGCTATAAGTCAATATGTAGGTCACTGGAATATTTTATTTAACACACATGTACTTTCATTAGTTGTTACCGGTAGAATGACGATGTGACGGCGCGCGTGCGCAGAAATGCAGTGAAGAACTCAAGGTCGTAGGGATGTGCTGAATACGATTAGCAGATCGATTAACTACTTTCACTTTTTATCGATAAATAATCCAACTTTAAAAGTAAATATAGTATATTAAACACAGAACAAAATTGATTCGGAAAGATTTAGGTACGCTAAAAAAATGGTAACAAACTAAAATCAACATTTTGTTTAGATCGGGAGCAATGGCGCATATTTAGAGACGCCTTTAACCAGCAGCGGACTGCGATAGGTTAATTAATTGATTGATTATTCGTGTTTTATGCACTGCCATGATACCGTTCAAGTCAACGGATTACAATTATTGTAATTTATGGTCATATTACAAATAATTATAGAATCAGGGTAGCGCAGTAACTGAATTGCAGGATCTCTTCACAAAATTCAGATATAATAAAGTAGTCGATAAATTAAAAAAATCGATAAAGCCAAGGCACATCAATCGTAACGATAGCATCCCTAGCTTACTGTCTTGGCTGATGTAATATGAGGTGTCAGAGGCAGGCACCAAACAATGTGTTTTGAGCCAATCACGCACAAGACTGTCTAGAGGCTTGGCCGATCAAAGGTCGTTTACTAGATCGCACTGATAGCGTGCATCTACATTCGCAGTATCCGCAGTTTCGCACCGAGAGGTCAGTGACACCGTTGGCGACGTGCCAATTCATATTATCGCGAATTAAAGTTTCATAAATTTGTAGACAGAATTAACTTGAAGTTTTTGGATTTGCCATCCTATTTAAAGAACTTATGAGGCATTTTGCGGTATTAGGTACTAAAGATTAAGGCTTTTATGCACAGATGGTAATCCGTGTGGTGACGGAGAAAAAATCCATCCCATCTCATCCGAAGGATGTCACGAGAGGCGACTAGCGGAAAAATACGCAGACGATATAACTGCGAGAGAAGGAAAACTCGAAATATAAGCCTGTACCAACCTGTCTGGCCAGCGTGGGAACAATATGCCAAAGCCTCCTTACACTGGGAGAGAGGCCCTGTCCAGCAGTGGACTTCGATGGGCTAATTAATTGATGGACAGATAGTAAGGGTAAATATTTCACGAAAAACAATGCTTTAATTCTTCAATATAAGACATGATCTCTTTTGGACCGCAGTACCCACTAGGTCATCACGCGAGGAACAGAGTCGAAGGCCTTTATCTAGAAATTGCCACGACAATCTTCAGCGTAAACGCCGGATCCTTGGACCGATACTGACACTCGGTGCACTTTCCTGTCGGATCCGTGAGTCTATTATCCTCTCTTAGGGAACGTTCATATCTGACGGAACTTGCGTCGCGTATTATCGGTCGCGTAACGCCAGAACAAACAAATGTATAGAAAAACACTTGACCGTTCACACTCAACCGATGTTACGTTAGTGCATCGAGAGTGGATTCTTGATTTTAAAATCCGGATTTATAAGTAGACGGAAAATTCTAATTATACGAATTATAACAGCTGTGAAACTTTGTGAAGTAGTTTAGAAGTGTAGCTGAAATTCGGATTCGGATTTGGTACAGGGACAAATTATAGTCTGGAATAACATAATATTCCACAACATTCTACACAACGCTATCTAGACCCATGGTAAGCTTTTATAGCTTGTGTTAGGCTACTTTTTAATCAATGGGGGTTGCGGTCTGCGGGAGCTAGGCCACCATAATGTCCGAAATTAGTGAATGTTAAGATCCACTGATGTATAATATACATTCTTCTTCGTTCAAATCGATCGACTTCGGGATTTTAAACTCCGGTATTTTGAACATTCGGTATTATGAGTTTCGGAATTTCGATTAATCGAAATCGAATTCATCGAATTGAAGTTAACATCCACCAAGATTTATGGTGAATGTAAAGGAACGTATTGAACATTTAAATAATATAAACGATAATGTCGTAAATTAATTATTTTTTATGAAGTATATTAACAACCGAAATTACTAATACTCCTCTATCCCCTCCAACTCAGCTAAATTGTTTGTGCTAGGAGTGGGTTCACATCGGTAGAGTAATGGCCAGAATTCGAACCCGTGACCTCTCAATCGTGATGCTGACTCCTTAACCAATAAGCTACTACTAAGTAACTTACTAATACGCCCGTCAACCCCTCCAGCTCAGTTCGCATGTGCAAGAATAAAATTTCTTTAGCTTGCAATCAGGATTTCCGCACCCAAGCGCGGCGGGGCCGGCTCACAATACTGGGTGATTTTAGAGTCTTCATTTTGGATAAAATTTTTTTTTTTCTTTCGCCAAATTAATACTCCCAGATGATTCTGCTATCGAAACTGCCCAAATTCTTTTTATCCGTAACGACTATAAAATAATCCTGTATAGTTAAGACGACCCTCTTTTTTTTGTAATCGTTTGATCTATCGTGCAACCGTACTGAGACTATGTTGAGATTGGACTAAAATCACACCAATAGAGGACTGTACTTTTTATGGGTAGAATACCAATTTTCATAACATAACATAACATAAACTCACGCCCATATTCCCCGAAGGGGTAGGCAGAGGTGCTAGCACCCACATCTCGCCAGTTTATGTTTAGGTCCCAATGTAATAGGTGGCGAGCCTATTGCCATTAACCGGGTACATATAAACCTGCGATAAATTCACACATAACTTCGAAAAGTCATTGGTGTGTGCCATGGTAAACCTGGGATCGAACCCGAGACCTCGTCTCAGCAGTCCATTACCCATACCACTAGGCTACCGCAGATTTTCAATTTTCAATCTACTCGTAATTCAATATCAATGCAAGCACTTTTTGTTCTGTGAAGGTTTAAGATTAAATGAATCGGCCTTGAATGCAGAATCGTCTTGCTAGAATATTCGCGTATCGCCTGGTATGAGTTCTGACGTCCGCTTCGTAAACCGCAAAATGCGGCGCGCCGTTTCGTTCGTTCGTCATGATTTGATAAATTTTTAAATTCCATTACATAAAATCGATAGAATAAAATATTTTTTAAAGAGATTTCGATTACTTAAAAAATTAAAGGAAACATTATGACAAAGTATCTCCCAGGTGCACTTTAAAATAATTTGTCAAAGTGTTTTGAAATTAGTCTCATCATACAATCATTCCAAATTTGGGATAAAGCCATTATGTTACTATTTAGGTGGCAAACAAGCACAAGGCCCACCTTACTAGAAGTGGTTACCATGGCATGCAACAAACACATGGGGCGTCACATTTGTGCTTCCAAGTCAATAATATCAAAAATCCAAATAAGTGTTAAGTTGGGGCTTGGGCACTTGGGGATAAGAAATCTAATGTCGAAATGGTAACAGAGGGTTACATATCTTTTCGCCTACAGCGATTCCAACTACTCTGTGAGCACCCTTAATTTTTTTTCACAACTCTATTTGACTTCACCGCACCTGATGGTAAGTTAAAGGCAAAGTCTCGGAAAGAGGGTCCCCATCATAAACATGTACCATGTTAACAGTGGTGGCACTCAGCTTGACAGCCTCATCAGGTGCCTTGTCACGCCCCGCTTAAAGGACCCGGGACTGTAGGAAGAAGCAAACATGTGAGCTGGCAGGGAATTCCAGGTCTTAATGGTGTGACATAGGAATGAGACACTGAAAAGTTCTTTGTTTCAGCCAAAAAAAAACAATATCAATTCATAAATAACCCAACATCAAACTTTCCCTCATTGTTGAAGATTGCGACACCTCCGGGCACATCCCTAGTTTTTAAGTTAGTTTTAGTCTGTGGCCGTGTAGGCACACCACTACGGCTTGTTGCCGCCATTCTGTTCGGTCACACTCCACACTGTTCGTAAAAAGTAAAGGACATTGCTGCAGCCACGCATTTTTATTTTCGCACAAAATCAATCGAAGGAGCCTGATCCCGTCCCCAACATTGGTCCTACGGCCGGATCATCGAAGATCGGCAAAAGCGGACGAGAATATAAGAATGGAGACATGCGGTGGCCGCGTGCGGCCGGCGTCTGCGACGTCACGGCGCCATAAATCAATGACAATGAAAATAACGCAATAATGAAGACTTAAGTGAACTCCAAACACACCAGCAGATCAGGTAGTGGGTAGGGAATAAGGTAAAATTATGATATAAGGTCAGTAATTTAGCACCTTTATGTATTTCTGTCAGCCCATCATGTATTAACTTACAAAGGATTATTAATTGTTGTCTAACAGTTATTAGGCAGGGCTTATCATTATTCTCATAATTTAGCTGTTGTAATGAGCATTTATTTAGGATAAATATTTGCATTATATTCCTTTACTGCACTAAATTATTAAGTCCTGTCACATAATCATAGATTCAAGAGGTTAGTTAATACTTTGAAATTGTTGTTAACAATTATTAGGTTGAATAGGCTTAATCATATGTACCCATCTACCATTTAAACCTATATATTAGGACAGGTTGCTGCATACATATAACTTTTAATATAACATTACTTTAAGTCTTGTTTTATATACTATTTCAGACTTGCGTCAGCTTCCGCAATGCCAGACGATAAGGAGTATAAGTCATTGGTGAGGAAGCGTGGGAGTTATAAGGGACAGGTAACAGTGTTCTCAACCTATGTGAAATCATTGGAGCCTGCATCCTTGAGTCTCGACGAGATAACTGAATTACAAGTTCGTTTTAAAAGGTATGAAGCAATCTATGATCAATATAGTGAGGTGCAATTGTCTTTGGAGTGTATGGCTGATGAACAGGATAGTCAAATTCAGGAACGTAGTGAGTTTGAATCTCTTTACTTTAGAGTCTTAGCTAAGGCTCAAAGAATAATAACTGACTATAAGGAGATAAATGAACATGGTAAGTGTACTTCACACTCAAGTAAAAGCCAGGTAGTTCAATTACCGACTATCCAGTTGCCAAAGTTTAGTGGTAGTTATCATGACTGGTTAGAGTTTCACGATACATTCGTGAGTCTCATCCACTGCAATGATGAGATGAATGATATTAATAAATTTCATTATCTGCGATCATCCCTGGAGGGTTCTGCTGCTGTGGTAATTCAGTCTGTTCAGGGGCCAGATCGTGAAAATCACCGAAAAGAGTGTTACGATTTTTCATATTTAACCTATTTAGATATGATTGATATCAATGATAATTTGTATATATTATAATCAAAGACCAAAAAATTTTGTGGTGATTATATAAAATCTTAGAACCTAATAGTTGTTATGTAATAAACGTCAACAAACGCACAAAATTGAGAAAAAATGCAAAAACATGGCTTCGTATTTTTCAGATTTAACCCAATAAATCAACACAAATTGATAAAAAGAACCACTTTTTGAACACTGAAGAAACTAATAAAATATAGTATGTACTTTTTTTGTACCTTTACAAACAAAGACTTCCTCTTTTAAAGCCCTAAAATCTAGATATATTTTACGTAAATTCTCCATAGAAAAATGTATGAAAAATCACGCGCATCTCGATATTACGAATTAGTACTCCGCGTCGCCACTAATCGCCAGTGCGTTTTTGTATTTCAAGGTGACACCACGCGTGTCGGATGCGCCAGCAAAATTACGTGTTGTGAATTTGTGATTTTTGTGAAAAACTGTAAGTATAACATTTTTATAACTAAATTACTTTCAGTAAGTAGAAAGTACCGATATAATGAATGTCTGAAAGAAAACCATGATGGAACTAGATATAAATCGCAAAAAATACAAAATTATTTAGATACTTTGAATAGTTTATTTTATGAACCTTGTAAAGTAGGTATCAATTCAGGCTTGAAACAATCAAAGCCCTGCCCACTTTATTGAACTGGCGGGGTATGACTGGGTATGACTTTCAATCATCTTCTAGTTCTCTGCACGACATACATAGATTTTTCAACATGATAAAGCCAATATCATAACGTACCAAGTCGGTAATCGAGGGATTTTTTCACAGGACTGATTGAATTTGAATTTGCTGAGTGCCATGCCAGGGAAAAGAAAGTTTAGTACGCATTATCAAAATATGAAAGCCAAAAGATCTCGGAATAAAATGTAAGTTCCTCCCTATTTATTTATCTGCCTACTTTACTACGTCTTGTCCTAAATACCTAGAAAAAAATTACGAGATTTGTGTGAAAATGTCATGTAAAAATCCTAGTTTCATTTGTGTGCTTATCATGTCTAAGTAGTAATCCATACCAATATTATAAATGCGAACGTAACACTGTCTGTCTGTCTGTCTGTATGTTACGCTTTCGAGCCTAAACCACTGAACCGATTTTGATGAAATTAGTAGATTAGACCTAGAGAAAGGACATAGGCTATGTTTGGTCGCGATAACCGACATCCACGCGAGCGGAGCCGCGGGCAAAAGCTAGTAATAATATAATTTATTTGCATTTGAACAGGGTACATTACAAAGCTAATACAATATGTCATATGATTTAGATCACCTGATTCAGACATTGTATTATACTCGTAAGTAGGTAATAAAGTCAATTTCTATAGGAACTATTTTCATAATAATAATTTTTATTACATAATATAGGTACCTAGTATTCGTTTTTATGTTCATCATATTGTCTAAATATCAGATTGTGGAAGTAGGTATGTTTCCTATCAGAAATAGCACGGGCGCGCGTCTTTGTCGACATACTTACCGCCTAAGAGGCGCGACGCGCCTAGGGTCTGGCTTAGGGTTGTGCACAAATTACAAAATAAATAAAAAGTTGTTATTATTGATGAATAATATTTCCAGTATTGAAAATAAAGAAAACCTTCAGGCTGAGACTCCGAGCAACTCTGCTACGTGCTGTATAGAGGTAAGTTGTTATACGTAATTCTTGTAGACTTGTTACATAAATAAACAAACTACCTAGTTAGTGATGGGCGAAGATGAAATCTCAGTACCTATAGATTTTTTTCTTGCAATATTTATTATTTTCATTGAGAGGCCCTTAGTACCTAAATACTTCTCAATTACTTTCTCAAAAGAAAATTCACGTTTAAATCCCGTATTTTACCAGAATCAAGTTTTTTTTTTTTAATATATTACCTTTTACGTGACTGCCCAAAAAAAGAAGTATACCTATTGCGTTCAGGGTGTACGTATGTAATTTATGTATAAAAGTAATATTTCTCTGTGACACGATGAGTTCAAAATTATTGAACCGATTTTGATGTTTTTAGTGTCATTAGAATTGTCTTCTAAGCCCGAGTGACATAGAATAGGTGACATCATTAAAAACTAATACCTATAGCGTAAATGACATTTATAATTTCTGTTCATCGGGAACCTAATATTGTATGAATTCTTTTGCACTTTAATAATTTGTCTTCGTCAGTTATGAATATAAATAAATAAATAAAAATTTAAAAATCGACAGATAAAAAAATGAATTGAACTATGTAACAAAAATATTTATATATTTCTGCTAACATGCGATCGGTCCCTGGACCATAAGCTTTCCTGTCTTTATAATTGAGGGTAGGTTTGGAGTGATAGATTTGGAGTTATGTGAACCGTCACCCGCGAAATTGTTTACACTATTTTCAATATTAATTTTGTGTTTCACACGAGGATAACAATGTCACACATTCCACTAGTGTTTATTTACACAGTCACTGTATTTTCACACACGAAATCACTGTTTTTTCAATAATTAACATAGTAATTCTTTGAGAGCAGTTTTGCTTTCGATGAAAGATGTCACATACTCTGTAAAGTACTGTACTAGTAAAAATAAATAACAACACCATTGTAATATAGCGTATTTAGCAGTCGGGGCCTATTTCTAAAGGAATATTTAGCTAGTCAGGAATATCTTCGAGCCTGTGACGTGGGTGGGTCTCGACTGTTGAATTCGATTTATTACATAACATAACATAATTCAAAACCTCAGACTTGTTTTCTTTTTATCTTTTGAGTTTTTAAGTAGTCAGTTTTATGTATTTATTTTTTGACGTGATAACGTCTTATAAATCGATGAACACCGGCAACACGCACGAAAAAGTGTCCCATTATGTCACGTTCTCACGTTAGGGTCAAGCGAGAGCGCGGAACAAGCGATGGAGAATAATATTATGACGTTATCCCGTAAAATTATTATCCTAAACCGACTTTACAAACAACCAGTTTTTTATTACGTTTATTTATATAAAACGTTCAAGATTTAGATCTAGTGTTATGTGTTTCAAAGATGTATTCTAAGGGAATTCTTAGCTATGTTTGAAAAAACTGGGCCCTTTCTTTTTGACTTATTTTTTATAAAAAACAATCAAGCCATTTTCTTTCTTTACAGGAACTACTTATTGAAAAGAGTCAAGAGGGAAAGGTGGATGAAGTGGAAGTTGGGCGTAGAGTAGTGGATATTTCTTTTTTTTTAAAGCTCTGCAGGCCATAGGGGACCACGGTCCAATGGATTGCAAGTTAAGTTACCTCAGTATAATAGGTGAAGTAAAAGTTGGTCTGCACTCAAAACTCATCATGAAATGTAGTATGTGTAGTATGAAATTTACTGTGTGTTTGGTTGAAAAGAAAGAAGATAGCATGGAAGTGAATCATCAAATTGTATCTGGTATCATATCATCTGGTGGGAGCTACTCTCAGTTAAAAACATTAACTGCCGCAGTAGCCCTACCAATCATGTCACCTTCATTATACAATGAAATTAATAATACGGTTTGCGATTGGTGGGAAAAGACAGCAGCACATTCCATGGCAGAAGCTGTCAAGGAAGAAGCAGAGTACGCAGTGTCTATAGATAGTGTTGATAAAAATGGTACACCATTAATATCTGTTGCTGTTGACGGTTGTTGGAGCAAGAGATCTTATGGTAAGAATTATTCCGCCTTATCCGGCGCAGCTGCGATAATTGGCATTAAAACTAATAAAGTATTGTTTTTTGGAGTAAAAAATAAATACTGCGTAGTCTGTGCATGAGCCGCAAAGAACAACAGTCAGCCCCCGAAACACCATTGTTTCAAGAATTATTCAGGATCATCTACCGGGATGGAATCGACCATAATAGTTGAGGGGTTTAAACGTTCCATTGTTGATCACGGTGTAATTTATAATAAATTTGTAGCAGACGGCGATTCCAGTACTTAAAAAAAAATATTAGATTCGCGTCCGTACGATAATTTAATAGTAGAGAAAATTGAATGCAAAAATCATCTTTTACAAAACTACTGCAATAGCTTGGAGAAATTGTCGAAAGACACTAAGTATCCTTGCGAATTGCGGAAATTCCTAAAAGAAAGGTATTTGCGTTTAAGAACGGGTGTAAAATGCGCTATTAAATATTGGGGGGATCAAAATCAGTCACTCGAAGAAAAAATAAAAAACCTTAGTGGAGATATCCTAAATGGTCCACAACACGTATTTGGTAATCACCAACATTGCAAGGAGTATTTCTGTAGACCTGATACTCGTCGAATAGAACCTGTTGGGTTACTTCCAGCAATTGTTGGATGCGGATTAATGGACGCGGTAGAAATTTTAAGTAAAATACTGTCATATCATTCTAGAAGTTTAATTCATAATTGTACAAGTAATATAGTTGAAAGTTTTAACGCAGTAATTGCCAAATTAGTTAGGGGGTAAGCGTGTAAATTATTCTTCCCGTGGTTCTTATGCGGGCCGATGCGCAGCTGCTGTTGTGTCTTTTAATACGGGATCGATTCATAGTAAAACTCATGAAGTCATATTTAAATCTAGTCCGAATCCTTTGATCGCGAAAGTGGAAAATTGTAATCGTAGAAACCGTTTAATTGCCAAACCTAAATTAAGATTGAAAAAAAGCCACAGCGCTGTATCGAAAGACGCCCACTATGGACCAAACTGTGAAAAACCTGATCTGAGTCCAGAATTATATGAGAAAGCCAAGTCATCTTTTTTAGCCGATTTAAAGTTGTCTTGTGCTGAAAGAGAGGAGCTTGAAAGGTCGACCCATTTGCAAAGAAGTAGTGCTGAGTGGATGAGTACAAGGAGAAAATTACTAACCTCATCATCATTCGGGGAAGTTTGTAAAAAACGAGAGAGCACCAGTTGTGCTGCTCTTGTTTGTAAAATCATTTATGGTAGTAATATCTCCAGTTTGCCTGCTGTACGGTACGGTATCGAAAACGAAGAAACCGCAATTAGACAGTTAGAAATTCAAGAGAATATTAGTATACAAGGTTGCGGTTTGTTCGTCGACGATCAATTTGAATTTCTTGGTACTACACCAGATGGCATTTTTGCAAACGGTTTAATTGAAATTAAGTGCCCACATTCTTTAGCTGGCATGACTCTTGATGAAGCAATGGCCAAACATACCTTTTGGGTTAAGGACAAGGCTTCCAAGGGTTATATCATAAATAAAAATCATAACTGGTATTTCCAAATTCAGGGACAGCTACATATTACTACAAGAAACGTTTGCATGCTTGGCATCTGGTTTGGTGCTACTGTACCTATGAAAGTTTATATTATAGAAAAGGACGACAAATTTTGGAAGGAGAAAATGGAGATGAAATTAGTTCGGTTTTATTACGATTGCCTACTTCCAGAATTAGTTGATCCTCGGCAGTCACGAAGCATGCCTATTCGTGACGCGCCCAGTATCATAGATGCTATGAAAGAGAGGAAAGAAAGAACTTCACGTGTTTTGAAAGAGAAGAACGCCTAATGATTTTGAAAGAGACTGAGGTAACTTAACTACCCAGCCGGTCGATTCACGTAAACACGGCAGTCCAAAAGTAGTTTTAACTTAGAAACTTAGAAATCGCCTTTTGGTTTTCTGTTTCAATCGCACTTACTTATCTAGTCTTGGATTGTCATAAATCTTCCAATAGCTCAATTACTATACAATTCCTATACGATTTTGAAGAGTTACCTGGTGTAAAGAATTATCAAAATCGGTTCAAAAATACAGCGAATTGAGAATCTTCTTCTTTTTTAAGTCGGTTAAAAGGGCTTAATTTGCAACAACGAAGTGACATTTTTAAGTCCCTACGCTACGGTTTTTATTACGTGAATCGGGCAGCTGGTAACATTTTCATTCTGATAGGTTTTGCAATAGCAATTGATTTTATATTCAAATTAGCAGAAATCAGAATTTGATCAGTAATCGTTAAAATGAAAAAAAAAACATAAGAATTTTGAACTCATATTTTGTTATTGTTTACTTACTTTTAATTGGTATATTAATAATTTATAAACTTGTGTTTCATTTATTAACTAATTTTTGTACAACCCTAGCACGCTTTTTGGATGGCGACTCATATTCGTTATTGTTTACTTACTTTTAAATTATATGAATCATTTTTATACTTGTGTTTTATTTATTGACATTTTTTTTGTAAAACCTTAGGAGATTTCTTAGATACCGAGGTGATCGTAAACAAAAAGTAGGTAAGTATTTGAGTTTACGCAATAGGCACATTTCCTTGCGTAGAGATAAACACTAGCGAGGAAAGGCTCGATGTTATTTCGACCGTACTTCCTACTGAATTTGCAATTATTTTATTGAATGAATATTTTACGAAATAAGAATAAACTTTGGTAGTAAAATTACAAATAAATACATAGTTGGAATTTTAGGTAAGTAGAATACAAAAAGTTCAGTCCGGACCTGCTCTTGATTGTTTATTATAAATAGAAAGACATAAAAATTGTGTCTCAACTACTCCTATTAATCTAGTAATTACGATCATTTTATAACGAAAAACTACTCTTAGAATATTTTACAGTCGTTGTTTATTTCCAATAATTCAACATTTTTATTATGCTGTAAATATTCAACTTCAATAACAATTTAATAATAATAACTCAACGTGGAACGTTTGTCGCAAAACATTTTGAAAATCGCGCTCTCTCTGGTCATTCACCCGCCCCGTCGGTTGTTTCAGTAAACAGTAGCGCTGCGGTCGCTCGAAATCGATGTCGCGTCTACGCAATCTGGGCCCTTCAGTTTTCAGCATCCAATTATAGGGTGGCTTGGAAGCTACTATGTGAGCGTTTTGATAACAACCATTTACTGATTAAATATCATGTTACAACGTTATTAAAGATAGAAAAAGTAACAAAACAATCTGCTTCTAGTTTGAAGAATCTACTTGATGTTATTAATAAAAACCTGCATGCCTTAGAGTCACTTGATGAACCAGTTGGTCAATGGGACACACTTCTTATTTACATATTTGCAGAAAAGTTAGATAGTAAAACAAACAGTTACTGGGAAGAGTATAAAAGTAGTCTTGACAAAAGGTCAAAGTTAACATTGAAAATTTTTATTGCTTTTATCAAAAACCGTGCTGAATTGATTGAGTCCTTGGAAATGTCAATTGAAGATAGTAAGCATTCAAATGTCAAAACTACAAAGGTTAAGTCTATGATAGTTCAGGACAATAAATCACCTACTGACTCTAAATCTAGTGATAATAAAACAAATAGATCCTGTCCCAACTGTGGGAATGATCATAGGTTGAATAATTGTTCACAGTTCCTGGCACTGAGTAATGAGGCACGCTTGGCGTTGTTGGCCAAGTGTAAGGTATGCTTTAATTGCTTATTAACTGGACACTTTGCCAACAACTGTAAGCGTTTTGGTTGTAAGATCTGTCACCGTAAACACAACACGCTAGTGCATGTCGCAGACAGCTCAAAGACGGCGCCCGCGTCAACCAGTGCGGCCGCACTCACTGCAAGTGACAGTGGCGTGGTGAGCACACCGAGCACGACGTTGTCAGCACAGTCCATCCACGGCCCGAGCGTATCGCTGTCTTCGAGCGCCGAAGTAGGTCATGTGTTGTTGTCCACTGCTTTAATTGAGGTTGTGGACTCCAACAACTGCGAACACATTGCACGCGCGGTACTTGACAGTGGTAGCACTTCTTGTCTGGTGACAGAAAACCTGTTTCAACGACTGGGTTTGCCTGTTATTAGTGTTGAAAATTCAGTGGTAGGTATCAATAATTCAACATCCTTTATAAACAAAATGTGTCTGTTGACAATTAAATCATTAAATGATAATTTTTCTACTCAGATTAACTGTTTTGTTCTCCCCTCAATTACAGATAATGTTCCCAGTAAGCAAGTTAACTTATCAAGGTTTGATTTTCCACCTGATATGCGCTTAGCAGATCCTAATTTTTATGTACCAAGCCCCATAGATATTTTGCTAGGTGCTGACATCTTCTGGGACTTGATAGGATCTCAAAAAATAAGGCTAGGGAGTGGACAACCTTTTCTTTGTGAGTCAAGACTAGGATGGCTTGTGTCTGGCCCTATTTATTGTGATAGTAAATCAACTCTGTTTGGTAAGGTTCAATGTAATTTTACAACTGTTAATTCAAGTGATGGTGTGTGTAGTGACAACATTGAGCATTGTCTTGCCCGGTTTTGGCAATTGGAGGATGTTTGTGCCACAAACATTTCTCATTATTCTTCAGAAGAGAGACTATGTGAGGAACATTTTGTACAAAATACTACACGCTTAGACAACGGTCAATTCTGTGTCAGAATACCGTTGAAACGTTCACCTGATGTGTTAGGTCATTCGTTATCAAGAGCTAAGCATTGTCTCACTTCATTAGAACGTAGATTTAAGAGTAACCCTGAAATGTGTCAGTTATATAAAGATTTTTTATTAGAATATGAGTCGTTGGGCCATATGTCTAAATTGCAAGATATTCTGCCGAGTGCAAATTTTATACCTCATCATGGGGTTCTACGAGAGAGTAGCTCCACTACAAAATTGAGAGTAGTCTTTAATGCCAGTAGTCCAACGACCTCTGGTGTTACTTTTAACAGTATCCAGATGACAGGACCTGTGGTACAGGATGATCTACTGTCAATATTGTTACGGTTTAGGCAACATCAATTTATAGTTTCTGCTGATGCCGAAAAAATGTATCGGCAGGTAGTGGTTCATCCCGATGATAGGTACTTACAGCATATAGTGTGGCGTGACAATCCCTTAGCTTCCCTTCAATCTTATCAACTGAATACCGTGACATATGGCACGACTAGCGCTCCTTATCTTGCAACAAGATGCCTCAAGCAATTGGGTTTAGAGTGCGTTGATAAGACAGTCGCTGAAGTGATTCTTCACGACTTTTACGTTGACGATTTGTTGACTGGTGGGGATAGCCTGTGTGACGTCATCACTTTACGTAACAACGTTGCTTCCACGCTAAGTTCAGCACAACTGAACTTACGTAAGTGGAAATCAAATGATGTACGTTTGGTACTTGGCTCTGACTCTCCCCAATATTCACTAGACTTGAATATTGGAGGATATGAGTCATCCAAAACCTTAGGTCTGGATTGGCGGTCAACATCTGATGAACTGTGCTTTCCGTTTAGTGTACCGACTGTTAGTCGTTACACTAAACGAGAAATGCTTTCTATTATATCTCAGATGTTTGACCCATTGGGTCTTTTAGCGCCATTTGTCATAATTATGAAAATGTTGCTACAAAAATTATGGGTGTTGAAACTTTCATGGGATGAGCCACTGCCGCCGGACATCATCAGAGTTTGGTCCGAAGCAATTGTTGATTTGCCTCAATTGCAAGGTATCAGGATTCCACGTTGTGTAATCATTAAGTCATTTAATTTTATTGAGTTTCACATCTTTTCGGATGCTTCGGAACGCGCATACGGTGCGTGTATTTATGTTCGTAGTGTCCGTGAAGATGGTGAAATTTTAGTTCGTTTATTGTTAGCTAAGGCTCGCGTAGCCCCACTTAAAACAATGACTATACCCAGACTGGAGCTCTGCGGTGCTTTAGTAGGTGCTCGCATCTATGAAAAGGTTGTCCAATCTCTACGTCTTAGTGCTATGCGTACTTTTTTTTGGACGGATTCCACAATAGTTTTAGGTTGGGTAAGAATGTTACCGAACAGGTTACAACCATTCGTTCGTAACAGAGTAGCTGATATTTTAGAGAAAACCGGTGACTGTGAGTGGCGACACGTCCCCACAGATTTAAACCCAGCCGATCACCTGTCTAGAGGAGTAGATGTTACTTCATTATCTGGTCTAGACAGTTGGTGGTCTGGTCCCGGCTTTCTAAAAAATGATGTTTCATCATGGCCTTCTAAATTTGCACACTCAGATGCAGAGGTGCTGCCAGAAGTGAAAACAGATTTAGTTTTATCTACTGATATAAAAGAATGTTCTTATAGTTTCATTGCTTTTAGTCGTTTTTCAAGGTTGTCACGATTGCAACGCGCAATCGCCTATGTTTTGCGTTTCGTTGACGCATGTAGAAAGAAACGGTTTCGAGAATCTCTGAGCACTGAAGAGTTGCAAAGAGCATTGACGTTGATTATGCGCACCTCACAGGAGGAGTCATTTAGTGAGTATAAATTACTGCGTTCTAACAAAAAACTACCTGTTAAAAGTCCACTGCTTAAATTTAACGTTTTTCTTGATGAAAACCAGATTATGCGTGTTGGCGGTCGCCTTCAAAATTCTAATTTTGTATATGAGAAGAAACATCCAATCCTTTTACAGTCCACTCATCAATTTACAAAACTACTATTCGAATTTGAGCATAAAAGGTTATTACACGCCGGCCCGCAGTTACTTTTGGCGTCAATAAGAGAAACGTACTGGCCTATACGAGGGCGCAATTTGGCTAGATTGTGCAGTCGACGATGCGTGCGGTGTTGTCGAATCAAAGGTAAAACCGTAGTTCCTATAATGGGTGACTTACCACAGCAGCGACTCGTAGCAGGTTTTCCTTTTAAGCATGTAGGTTTGGACTATGCAGGCCCTATTCAGTCAATCATACGACAGGGTCGCGGTAACAAATTGGTTAAAGTTTATATTGCTATTTTTGTCTGTTTTGCTACCAAGGCCATCCACCTTGAGTTGGTTGGTGACTTAACCAGTCAAACATTCATCTTAGCGTTGCGTAGATTTATCTCACGTCGCGGCAAGCCTGCGGCAATACACTCCGACAATGGCACCTCATTTGTTGGTGCATCTAAAGAGCTTTCAAAATTTCTTTCTACTAATTGTGATTCGTTGTCTGCCGAGATGGCAACGGAAGGTATAGAATTTAAATTTATCCCTGCTTATTCTCCCCATTTCGCTGGCCTTGCGGAAGCTGGCGTAAAGTCGACTAAATATCATTTAGTTCGAGTATTGGGCCTTTGTAACCTTACGTATGAGGAATTATACACTACGTTGGTGCAAATTGAAGCTGTCTTGAACTCCAGACCACTTACACCAATCTCATCCGATCCAGACGATTTGATGCCCCTAACGCCGGGCCATTTTTTGATCGGTCGTCCGATGACATCTCTGCCGTTTCCTGACATTCAAGATAAACCCACCACCTCAATTCCTCGATTCCAACGAGTGGAACAATTGCGCCAACATTTCTGGACAAGGTGGAGTAAAGAATACGTGTCCGAGCTCCAATTGCGCACTAAATGGCGAACATCCAAAGGTTCGTTGGTGGTACTAAAGGAAGAGAACTTGCCGCCGTTAAAATGGAAATTGGGACGCGTTGTTGCGGTCTATCCCGGCGCTGATGGTGTTACCAGAGTGGCGGATATCAAGACTTCCGGTGATCTACTTCGTAGATCGTTTAGTAGAATTTGCCCACTGCCTGATCTGCTGGAGCCAGTCGACCAGACTGAGGGTTGAAAGCCAGGCTTTCAACGCCCGGGGGTATGTTGAAGATTGCGACACCTCCGGGCACATCCCTAGTTATTAAGTTAGTTTTAGTCTGTGGCCGTGTAGGCACACCACTACGGCTTGTTGCCGCCATTCTGTTCGGTCACACTCCACACTGTTCGTAAAAAGTAAAGGACATTGCTGCAGCCACGCATTTTTATTTTCGCACAAAATCAATCGAAGGAGCCTGATCCCGTCCCCAACACTCATTCCACTATATGAAGCTTGCAACAAAAGTTGCTTTTTAGATCAAAAACATGTGTGCCAAGTTTGGTGAAAATTGATTATGAAATGAGACATCTAGATCGGAACTGAAAACATACATAGAAAGAGAATGAAATTGGCCACCTTGTGAAAATGGTGACTTGCTTGCTCATTGTCGGTCCCAACATAGGGCATGATTAGACACTGAAGAATGTATCATGTTGCAATGGGCTCATAAAAAAAATGATCCAATGCAGCACTGGTTCTCACATCAAAATGGTGTCTTTTTTTTTTCTGCGGACATCTCCTTGGTTACCTCCCCTACTGGAGCGGGAAGGGGAGGTCATGTCGAACTCTAACCCACTAAAACCGCATGCCAACTGTGGGTTGTGGTGCTAGGCCGGAGGTCGGACTGGTGTCTACACTGCATCATGGTATTGGTGCGCAATAAATTTTGACTGTTACACCATAGACAAGGATTGCGTTTGCACATCAATACTATCAATATCATTATATTGACATTGACAGGTTGATTGCATTATTATTGAATACTAGCTTTTTCCCGCGGCTCCGCCCGCGTGGATGTCGGTTCCCGGCAATTATTCGAATCATTCTCACCGTAAAAACCATCCTTGTACTTCAACGAACATTTTAAAGAAAGAATTGGCCAAATTGGTCCAGGCGTTATTGAGTTATGCGCTTACCAACACATTTAGCGATTCATTTTTATATTATAGATCTCCGTGGCTGGCGTGAATAAGTTGACAAGTCTAAAATGTCAATTTTACAGGGCGGCCATTTGAAAGTTTGAGCGTTTCTGGTAAATCGGTAAATTAGTTAAATTTAAGAGTATGTATTATTTTATATATTATTGTAGGCCAATTTTAAAACTGTGATAGTAAATAAAAAATTAAGTTTTAAACTAAAACCCGACTACCGAAAAATCGCGCTTTAAAAAGTAACAAATAAGAAAATATTAAGAATAGCCGTGGTCGTATGCCACTTGTCCCTAGAATATATTGTTTTGTTAGAGTAAGTGGCATACGACCACGGCTATTCTTAATATTTTCTTATTTGTTACTTTTTAAAGCGCGATTTTTCGGTAGTCGGGTTTTAGTTTAAAACTTAATTTTTTATTTATATTATTTTGGGGCAAGGTAAAGCTAATAATTTATACATATTTGAAATGTGCTTATTAAGCCCTTTCATTTGATACCAAACACGGCATATTTATCTCAAATTTATTTTTTAACACAGTACTTTATGTGCGCTAGAGGGCGCCACACAAGATTGAGTGACACGTCATATAGCCTATAACCATCGGACGATTAAGCCGCTTATAACGATACCTCATTTGTCCAGTTCCAATAAGTAGTTGAGGAGCTATGAGGGAACAAATGAACATACATACATACATACATACATACATACATACATACATACATACATACATAGCCTGTCAAAATCATAACCCTTCTTTTGGCTTCGCCGTAGTCGGGTAATTAGACAAATTCCTTACAGTTTAGGCAATATTAGACTTGTCAAGTTGTTCACCGACGAGTTATCAAGTTAATCACCGAATTATCAACTTGTTCTCGGCAACTATAAAAGTGTTCACAATAGTTATCAACTTAGGCACCATCGAAATAAGTATTATTTTCTTGGGCAAGCAATTTTTTTATAATACATGATACCTATAAACAAGGGAGGTACTTACTACTCGTACATCTTTAACAAAATTAAAAAAAAAGAGGTAACTGGATAAATATTAAAATCACTCTTATCAGTTTCATATCGTAAAAGGAATAATCACTGTAGGATAATCAATTGCTTTATTAATAGAAATAAAAATAATACAATTAAATTCAAAAACGGACGAGGCTCTGGCGCTGCCTATCCTTTCAGAGTGGGGGGGTCATACGGCAGTCACCCCCGGAAAGGCCAAAACTTACGGCACGTTAACCGGTTGCGCGAGGGAGTTGGCCGCCTCACTCTTCAGGCGGAGGGTGGCCGCGGCGTTCCTGCAGGAGACTCGGTGGGAGGGTAGTAGCTCCAAGCTCATTGCGGATGGCTACCAACTGATGTACATAGGTGCTCCTGATGGGCAGGCCCTCCCGGGAGCTTCAGAATGACGTCTTGGAGGTGAAACACCATAGGGCCCGACTTATGGTTGTGAGGGTGCTTGTCGATGGGATTGTAACCCACCTGATAAGTGCCTACGCTCCACAGTCTGGGTGTGGCGAAGCCGAAAAGATCTCGTTCTGGAACCAACTCGGGGGAGAGCTCCGTGACAAAGGCAAACGATTTGAGCGTGGCCAACGCAAAATCAAGTGGTGGCTGCTTGATGAAGCTAAGTCCCAGAGTTTCGTCTCAGCTATCGGTGATAAGTGCGCTAATGCTGTAGACGAACCCGTGCAAGATTGCTGGGACAAGATTCAGGCAGCTATCCCTGATGCGGGGAAGGCAGTACTCGGCACGTCTAAGGGTGGACGCAAGTGTGACAAGGACACCTGGTGGTGGAACGACACAGTCCAGAAGGAGAACAGGGTGAAGAAAGCCCTCTTTAAAAAGTGGCAAGCGTCCAAAACTTGCAATCGCTATACAACAAGTTGGCATCGTCTAAAGGGCCAAAGCTCATCTATAAGTTGGCGCGCTCCAGGGCGCCAAAGCGGCGCAGGCTATAACCAAGTGCGCTGCATCAAACACCCTGGGGGCAATCTGTTGTACGAGGAAGTCGCGGTGAAGGAGAGATGGCGCTCATACTTCCACGATCTGCTGAATAAGCAGCACAAAGAGGTGCAGCCACCAGACCTCCCTCCAAATCAAGGACTAGTGACACCGATAACGCCTGCTGAAGTCTAGACTGCCATTCGTCGCATGAAGAACTGGATAGCTGTCGGACCCGATGAAGTCCCCATCTAGGCTTGGAAGGCAATGGGTACCCGTGGTTTGGGCATCCTCGCTAACCTTTAAAGCCGTGTCCTCCTCACCGGTAAAAACCCAAACCAGTAGAGGCTGAGTGTGATTACACCAGTCTTCAAGGGCAAGGGATCGGTGCAGGAGTGTGGTAGTTACCGAGGTATAAAGATAATGTCCCACACCATGAAGCTTTACGAGCGGATAATCTATTCCCGGATCCGACAGGAGAGTCTCCGAGGAGGAGTCCGACCCTCTCGGAGTGTCAGTATGGGTTTCGCCCCGGACACGGGACTATGGATCCGGCGTTCGCCCTAAGGATCGTCGCGGAGAGATACAGGGCGAGGAACACGCCCCTGCACTGTATATTCCTAGACATGCAGAAGGCCTTCGACTGTGTGCGGTCCAAAGGAGTCTCAGAGGCTTACATCGACACCATCCGAGACACGTACCAAGATTCCGGTTCCGTAGTTCGGACCGCGCTGTTGGCGACACGAAAACCTTCCCCATCACCGTCGGGGTACACCAAGGATCCGTACTGAGTCCCTACCTGTGCAGCTTGGTATTAGACGTTTTGTCAGACAGCATCAGAGACTCACATGAGCAGCCTCCATGGTTGCATATGTATGCTGATGACATTGCGTTGATAGACGCAGACAGGAACAGATTGGTGCGACGACGTGTGAAAGTGTGAAAGGAGGCGCTTGAGAACGGCGGTCTGAAGCTAAATGCGGCGAAGACAGAATACTTGGCATTAAACTCAACAGATCCCACACCCGTCCGCATAGGCGATGACTTGGTCGAGCGCACGGATCAGGTTATGTACCCGGGATCTGTACTTCACGTTTCTGGTGACATCGACTACGACGTGATTCTCATGTTGGTTTCTTTCCATAACTGGACATCTCGATATGTCACGTATTGCACAGAAATATTCAACCTGTTCATAACTTTACATCTTAACTTATCATGATTTAATTTGAGGATGACGGCTGTCTATAACTTGATATCTCATTATGTCAGAATTCAAACATAATATTCAGTTTGACATAATATAATATCTCAATTTGTCATTTTTAATCTCTAATTTTTTCAGCGAGTCATAAGTGTGTAAGTGGAGATATCCAGAAACCGACATTATCCTGGTAGCTAAGTATATCTTGATATGACCACTTATCAATCTTCGTTCACAAAAAAATAATAATCGATAACTAGGCATGTAGATGTATCAAATTAGAGACGATAAAATGCGAGATGTCAACATACTACCAAGTGTGATTACAAAAAAAATTATGTACATTTTCAGCTGTAAATTTTTTATATATAAATTATTATTATTATTCTCTTTATTCATTTCAAAATCTTATAAATTATATTTTTAAATACATATTTAAAAAAAAAAACCATTTAAAAATATAAAAAATAGTATCCAACCGGCATCGGGTACAGGGACCAAGCTACCGGTGGTTAGGGCTCTAGAGAAAGGAACTTCCTCACGATGCGCGCCGTATCAAGGAGTACTGCCTTCTGCATCTGGCCCTTGACCCAACCATCCAACCCGAGCCTCTTCAGATGTTGGTCGAGGCTCTTTGCTATCAGTCCGTTGACTGATACGACTATCGGTACAATGATTGCTGAGTCAACATTCCACATGTCGACAACCTCGTGGGCCAAGTCCAAGTATTTAACTTGTTTATCTTTCTCAGCTTTCACGAGATTCTCGTCATGAGGAATGGTGACATCAACAATCAATGCTCGGCGTTCGGATCGGTCTATCACCACAATGTCAGGCTTGTTAGCTACAACAGTCCTATCAGTGATGATAGATCGATCCCAGTACAATGTGATATGGCTATTTTGTAGAACTGGCTCAGGAACATACTTATAGTACGGCACCTCAACTTCCACAAGGTTGTATTTCAGAGCAAGTCGCTGATGGATTATCCTGGCTACTTGATTATGTCTGTGCAAGTACTCGCCGTTAGCAAGACGAGAACAACCGGAAGTAATATGCCTGAGGGATTCACCAGGTTGGTGACACGCTCGACAAATGTCAATTGTGCCATCCCTCATGATATACTTCCGGTAGTTATTCGTCTTAATAACTTCGTCTGCAATTGCACAGACAAAACCTTCAGTTTCCCCAAAAAGGTCACTGAAACGTAGCCAGGACACAGACGCCAGTAGATCTACTTCGGGCCTGTGTAGGGCCCGATAGAACCTGCCATGTAGCTCCTTACTCTGCCATACCTCCCTGCGGCTGTCAGTGCTAACTATTGTAGGCCTGCGCCAGTTCTCTTTAGCCAAACCGAGCGGGGTGAGTCCGGTATCTACGTTGACTACATCACGATGCATGTCCACGTTCGACTTAAGAAAGTAGTCTCTGAGATTGCACACCTCGCGATTATGAAGGGTCTTAGCATTTAAAAAACCTCGACCTCCACATTTCCGCGGGATGTACAATCTCATGACTGACGACCGTGGGTGGTGCATTCGGAATGCAGTCAACTGAGTCCGAACTTTCCTATCGATGGTATCGAGTTCAGTCTGAGTCCACCTGAGTATGCCAAAAGAGTACATCAAGAGCATGACCCAACTGTTACAGGCACGCACCTTGTTACCACCTGACAAAAGACTGTTGAGTACCTTTTTCAGGCGGCCAAAGAAACGTTCCTGTAACATTTGTTTCATGTCGACCTCATTGATGCATAACGCCTGTGACATACCCAAGTATTTATAGGTCTCAGTTACGAGGAGTGATCTTAGTTAGTGGAATCAGAGAGTTGTATACCCTCCGACTCCACCACCCGCCCTCGCTTTACATGAATGACTGCACATTTGTCCACACCAAACGCCATTTTAATAGAGTTACTGAATGTTTCAGTTACCTTCAGTAAAGCTATTAATTGAGGATTGGTGTGGGCAAATAGCTTTAAGTCATCCATGTAAAAGAGGTGGGATACCATCTGACCCTCTCTTCGTAGCCTATAACCTAACCCTGAATTCACCAGTAAAGTACTAAGTGGATTCAGGGCTAAGCAGAACCAAAGGGGACTCAGACTATCCCCCTGAAAAATACCCCGCTCTATTGTTATCGGCACGCCGCCACCCAAAGCCTGACGACACCCTGGATAGAAAAGAACCGTCCTCCATTGCCCCATACACGACCTTAAGAAGGTACATAGAGTTGTATTCACTTTATACAACTCCAGCACCCTCAAAAGCCATGTATGTGGCACGGAGTCAAACGCTTTCTTGTAATCTATCCAGCATGCTGTCAGATCCTTACGATTGCGGCGAGCTTGTTGGCTAATAGCCATATCAATCAGGAGGAGCTCCTTAGTACCCCGGGCCCCATTCCTACATCCATTCTGAGAGGCACACATAATAGAATTATTGTTTATATGATTGTTAATCTTAGCTCTCAGGATGGATGTAAGAAGTTTATAGACCGTTGGTAGACATGTAATCGGTCTATAATTATTTGGCTCCAGAGTACTACCAGTTTTATGGAGCAGGTGAGTAACTCCTGTCGTCATAAAAGCTGGTAGCGTCCCAGATTCTATAGCGGATTGAAATTGTGAGGCCAAAACAACATGCGAACTCCGTAGCCACTTAAGCCAGAAATTGTGCAATCCATCCGGTCCCGGAGATTTCCAGTTAGACAACGAATGGACTGCACAATCTACATCAGTGGCATCAATGTAGATTTCTTCCATTTCTGGAATGGTTTCGCATGCTCTTTCGACCTCACGCATCCAATCCCCTTCAGTGTGACTAACGGGCACCGACCAAATGCTGCGCCAGAACGCATTTGTGGCTTCAGCATCCGGTCGCCGCACGTCGTCCACACTTTCATCTGTTCGCTCCCAGCTTCTATATACCCACCTTTGGTCTCTTTGGAACATATGGTTGACGGTATATCGATCAACTCGTCTTTTATATCTCCGAATACGGTTTGCCCATGCATAGACTTTCTGCTTCAGGAAATCAATACGCTCTGTGACCCGAGACGTATAATCTTGGGGACTAATATCAGTTCCCGCAAACGCTCGGGTCACATAGCGCATCACTCTTGGGCGAGTGTTGCCCGACCTGAAGCAGATTAGTTTACCGATGAGCACCCTTGCCTCGGCCACACGTCGTTCAATTCTGCATTGCCATGCTGGTATGGCAGACTTAGGTCGTATGGCAGGATCTTTAATGGGAAATTTAGCACCTGCCATACGACATGCCGCCACAGCAGTACAATACAGAATTGAGTGGGTGTCACCGAGGTTTTCACTATTTTCTAGATATCTAGGTAATAATGAATCAAGGGCACTCACCAACGCTATATTACGCCTATGTATGGGTAACCGCGGGAGACGTGGCCTGACATGTACGGGCACTGATCGATATTCCCGCAACGCACATTCCAAAGCCTCCTTGATCTCTTCATTGTACTGAATACTTACAGGAATAGGTGTGTCATCCGGCGCAACACAAGTATCATTATTTATTTCTGCTGTAGAAGCAGGAGCAGGAGCCGGGGCGGGGGTGACACAGATATTTCGCAAGCATTCTTGCCGTAGAGTCTCAAGTACGGTTTCATTCAACATGCGATTGCGTTGAATGACCCGTACTTGGTCCGATAATCGTTGTGCTGATGTGTTGATGGAAGGTTCAAGCGCCTGAAACAAAGGAAGCATTCGAGTACGGTACGCACTGAGGTTAGTTCCCCCCTCTGTAGCCGCAAAATATGCCCGCATGACGTTTTCGTTGATAGAATTAGTCCATCGCATGCGGTGCACATTACCACCGGCAGCGGGGGCCCTATTCGAAGCCGGAGGGCGTCGGGGTCCCAAGCAGGTCGGTGGCCGGCCTCTCCCCGGCCGACGTACAGGTGTTGGCGACGTCGGCGGAGAGAAAAACTCGTCGCTCGAAGAGGAGCTCGACGCCGCTGGTTCCATTGCTGGAGGTTGCGCGGCGGAGCTTAGCGACGAGTCCGGAGATGTTGTTTGTGCATTCCTGTTTCTAGCTTGTGCTCTAGTCAGCATTTGCTCCACATTTTATTTAATTTGTAAAAATTTTCCGGTGACAGCTGTCATTATGGGTTGGCTTTCTTCCTTTAGTATTTATGTACATAATCTATTTTACTTATTTAATTACACTCAAAATCAGAATCTTCGGGCTTGGGGTTTTCCTTTTGGTAGATGGTGAGCGGACAATTACTTTAAAAATAGCTAAAAATTAAATTTACAGAAAATAAAATTGGAGCAAAAATATATACGACTTTAGCGATTTAGGGTTGCCAGTTCATTATTTATTATTATTAGTATTATTATTATTTAATTTATGGACGAGCAGCAACTTGCTGATATGTCCACTTCATAGTGTTGGAGTATAGTTCAGTCCAGTACATTTCACTTTTATTGTTCATTGTTCATTAGCCATTTATCTAAGCGACACTTGAAGGTGGTTAGCGTTGTGGCTGACACCACTTCCTCAGGCAATTTGTTCCACATTTGTACAATACGGTTGTTTAGGGAGTGGTAAGCTGTCAAGGTATGTGCATGTGAGCGTGAGAGAGTGAGGCTGTGTCCACGGGATGAGTAAGTCTTGCGCTGCCGCACAAATATATCACCAATATTAGGTAAGTTGTATTTATTTGTTAGAATTTTATAGCATTCAATGAGGTCACCCCTTGTTCTTCTATCTTTGAGTGTTGGTAGCTTTAGTAGTTTCAGCCGTTCTTCATATGTTTTCCACCGGAAACCATAAGGTATTTTTGTTGCTTTTCTTTGTACACTTTCCAGTAAGTCAATGTCTTTAGTAAAGTATGGGTTCCATATTTGGTAACCGTATTCCAGGAGCGGTCGTATGTATGTTTTATATATTTTTATGAAGACATCTGGTGACAAGTATTGAAACGACTTGCGTATGACATATATGAAGGAGTTCGCTTTTTTTACTATATTGTTTATGTGATCTGCCCATTTTAGGTCATTAGTCATTGTTATTCCCAGGTCCTTTTGTGTAGTCCCAGTAGCAATTGTTATGGTTCCTATGGTATAGTGTATGTTAGGATTGTTTTTGCCCAGGCGTAGAACTGTACATTTTTCAGCATTCAGTTTGGCAATCCAATCTATGGTCCAGGCTTGTAGTCTATTCAGATCTGATTGTAGCTGCCCTGACTGAGTCAGAGGATCACCGAAGATCTTGCCATCATCAGCAAAGAAGCATGCTTCTGACTTTATCAACGCTATAAGGTCAGTGGTATATATATTGAACAGAGTCGGAGAGAGGACCGAACCCTGAGGAACACCACTCAGTACATCTCGTTTGTCTGACAGTGCACACCCCACCCTAACCTGATAGGTTCTGTTTAGTAGGTAGCTTTCAAGCCACTTTAGTAATTTGCCACGAATACCAAAGTGTTCTAGTTTCAGTAGAAGGCGACCATGTGGGACTTTATCAAAAGCTCGCTCAAAATCCAGGTAAATAATGTCTACAGGTTTTTTGTTGTCCAGTTGCTTTGACCACTCAGGCACAGAAGACAGCAAGTTTGTGACCGTTGATCTTTTCTCAACGAATCCATGTTGTTTTACAGAGATAATGTGATGCCGATTCAGAAACTGCTTGATATGCTGACAAATAATTTTCTCCATACATTTTCCTATAGTACTAGTGAGGCTGATTGGCCGAAATCTGGATGGGTCCGTCTTATCGCCACTTTTGTAGACCGGTGTCACAATAGCATGTTTCCAATCATGGGGAAGCAGACAGTTTGTAAATGACAATTGCATAATATAAGCCAACCGTTGGGAACGTATTAAGCTAATAAAAAGAAAATCATACAAATCGAGATGTCAAGTTGTTCACGCCAGCCACGGATCTAATCACATCCGTAGGTGTAACAAAACATAATATCATCATAGATAAAAAAAAAAGATAAAGAACTCCTTATGTCCCACGTGTTATATCAAACGTAAATAAAATGCAGTATTGTAACGGTATTGAAGATTTCATCATAATTATTGCAATTGAATAAACCACCTATTAAACTCAACAGAGAAGATATTTGAGGCTTATACTAGTTTTTAGTCTCTCTAGAAGCATGAATAAGTACGCAGTGGCAGTAGATGTAACAAAAGCATGCACTAAAATAAGTTTGACATACATGACTTCAAGGCTACAAGGCCCCATGGCCATAGCGTTATTTTTTTTATTTAATGCCTAAAAAATATCGTTTGTGTGAAGTTTGTACTCACCTAGGTCAAAGGATTTTATAGTCGCTAAGGCCTTCCACTTATCCTGCTTTGTTTTATCCATTTTTAGGTATTTTTGTTGACTTATTTTTGCAGCCAAGATTTCAATTCGGCAAAGTCTCGGAAAAACATCTTTCAAGCAACTGCCATTGTGTGTCTAAAGATGTAATGTTAAAGCACAAACAATTTTATAGCATACATTATCGAAACTAAGTTGAGACTTTCACAAAACATACAATAAAATAAAAAAATATCTGCACAACAGCACAATCTATACACCACTGACACTGACACTACTGACAGTACTGACCATAGACGTTTTGTTCTTTGAAGGTATTTTATGACATGGTAACTAGGATAAAAACTTCCACTTACTTTCTGCCGACGTTTCAAGTCGTGACCACGGGTGCAGCATCGCACCCGAAACGTCGGCAGAAAGTAAGTGGAAGTTTTTATAGCGTGAAGTCCCGAACTTGCCTAAAAAAACAATGAGTTTACACCGCGATAGCTTAAAAATTAAAAAAAAAAACAACATGGTAACTAGGACTTTTATGTCAAGTATTGTTTTATAATATATTGTTGATGATGATGATTTATAATTGATGCAATAATAAAGTTGTGAGAACTATACTAAAACCTCCCTGGGCAGATTGGATTGAACACGTGGAGTCGCAATTCATTGTAATACCTAATATACCACTTTACTACAAGTTGTGCGTTGTCCAAGACGTTAGGCTAAAATCCACCCTTTTATTATACATACAAAAACTCGAATTAACACTAATTTCGGAAAATAAAATAATACTGTGATGCATCATCTACGCTTTCCCGCCAAAAACCACTGCAGAAAAGTATTTGAATTCGAATAAAAATAATTTGCTAGAACCTGCTAGAACATTCCCAAAAATCCAGAATACCTACTATAGTCTATTGCCAAAAATCCATAGACATAGTAAACAAAAATCTCAAAATCACTGTCAAAAGTTTGGCAATGTTGACACAATCACTTGTCTTGTCACTTTTGTAGTTTTTGACAGAAAAACAAACTGTTGTAGGCCATGTGTTTTTGATTTTCCGAAATATTAAATTTAAAATAATGAATTTACTGCCTAAAAGCCACAAAGAGTTCAGTGAAAAAGACTACTGGAATAAATTCTTTAAAAAACGTGGCAATAAAGCGTTTGAATGGTACGTTATACACATTTTTGATTAACATTCATGTTAGACTTAATTCTCAATAAAATTTATCTTTTAAATAGAATGTTTTATGTTTCACAGGTATGGCGAATATTTAGAACTATGTGGGCAACTACATAAGTACATAAAACAGAAGGATAATATTTTAATAACAGGATGCGGTAACTCTAGTCTGAGTGCCGATTTGCACGATGTCGGGTACCAAAACATTACCAATATTGACGTATCAGAGGTTGTTATTAGACAAATGAAGTCTATTAATGCGCACAGAATGAGTATGAAGTTCCTCTGTATGGATGCAATGAATACTACATTCAGTAATGAAGAATTTAACGTAGTTCTAGATAAAGGAACTTTAGATGCGCTTATGCCCGATGATGCGGAAGAAACAAAACTGAGCATAGACAAATATTTTTCTGAAATCAAAAGAGTTTTAAAGCTTGGAGGTCGTTTTGTTTGTATATCTTTATTACAAAGCCACATTCTCAGTAAATTATTAGATACATTTTGTGATAAGTCATGGATGTTCAGAATTGTAAGATGCCACGAGGCAGAGGAAAAAAATGCAGAAAATGCTGATGGACCCACATTGCCAGTTTTTGTTGTCATCGCTACGAAATTTAAAGAAATGCCTCAACAGGTAACCTCGCTCATATCCAAAAACATTTATTTATGTTTACACAACATGTACATAAAACTGATTTGAAATTTAATGAGGAACCTACAAAGTTATAAATTTTGACTTATTCTGATTGTTGGCAGAGCAGTCGCCCTGTAAGCGAAAGGTCGTGAGTTCGAGTCTCACTTGAGCATTTCATTTTTTCCAATGTTTTTCGAACTTAACAGTTAGCATAATAAATGCTATAAAAAATTCATTCAAATTATTCTGATTATTTATATTTTGAACCATTTTGGGAATTAAAAATAATTATAAGTTATAGTTTCAGTTTAGGTAACATCATCATACATCTCAATATGTTATTCATTAGAGATAATTAACACTATCTTGTCGAATTTTCCATTGACAGCACTTTGTGAAATAATGATACCATATTAAATGTAATAGTGATGCATTCGGTTCTCATTCAATCATATCAAAGAATGATTTCGTTAGAATTGTCACAATCATTCACTTTGTCAAAGCACTATATCTATATATAGAACTATCTCCTAGGTTAACAACCTAGTTCGGGAGACAGACTATATTGACCTGTGTAACCCAATGACACATAAATTTATTTTATTTTTATTTTATTTAATCAGAACCGAGTAAACGTCAGCTACTACTACAAGTACTACTTAAACATCAGCTAACTTCATTTAGGTATAATTCGACTAAAGTTAAGCTAAGCTAAGGTATTTATTTATTCATCCAATTAATATTTGTTTCAGATATTAGAAATTTGCTTGGCGGGTGACAAGATGCAGAGGTTACAAAAGCCGGAAGAAGTGAAGAACTATATAAAATCTGTTCAGGACACTGCATTTGTTACCAATGGGTTGGCAAAAACTAGCATAGGCGATGATAATGAGGTACACATAGAGTATTATTTAATTTATTTTACAATACATAACATAACATACATATTAGTATTAATAAACCAACCATAATTTTGGTCGCACTTTGGAGCAAAGGGCTTCTATGGAATTGACTGCTGTTTGACCTCATAACCCTGAGCGGAAAGTGCATCCAGTGCTTCATCCATGAATCTCATGTGTGTCGGTTTGGGCCCTGACATTCTCTATGGGTAACACATAATATATCCATAGAGTGAATTAGTTTGTCTCTACCCCTTCGGGGTGTTACAGGCGTGACCGGTTCTCCATTTTTATTCCTACGATTTTATGTCATAATTTAACATTGCACAATGTTACTTGTCCTATAGTATAGTTAAAATCTCGCTGCAGACTCGGCCATAAATCATTCGAGTGTTTTATGGGCAGGCGTGCATTACTGCAGTCAATGAGTGATATCGCTAGTTTTATATATTTTATAAATGGGTGATAGAAGTAAAAACACATTTTTTTTATAACCAAATTTACAACAAAGCATATTAAATATATACCTAAACAAAAGAACGTATATATAAAACTACGAATACGTCAACATCATCCACATGAATGATGAACTCTTTGCATAGATGTGCTTTTCTTAAGTCTTCATCTTGCAATTTTCAATGACAATTGGTTATTATTACCCTCTTTTTATGTATTTAAGAACGTAAAAAATATTAGTTTTTATATAATTGCCTTCTGTTTATGTATAGAATTAACTAATGGGTACACATGTGTTCTTACCCTGCATACTTAATGAATGCAGTAAGTTTACGTGATAACCTTAATGATTTCGTTATCGATAATAGCATAGCGCGCGCGCAACTAGCGCACATCTATACTCCGATTATGATTTATGACCGAGTCTGTAGCGAGATTTTAACTATATTATTTACGCATAATACTCATTTGCCATAACTTTTTAATCACATACACATACTATCCCAAAGCATAAGTTTACTTAAGCATAACGACGCATAACCATAACTATTTTAAGCATACAAATTATATTCCGAAAAATTAACTACAATTTTTTTAATACCAAAGTTCATTTGACTAAATAAAGTTCTACGAAGGCCTAATGCGGGAGCGGAGCGGAGCGAAGCTCCCGCATTAGCCTTCTAACCTAATCTATCCAACTCGGAATCAGGGGCTTTATCAATAAATCTATCACTGTCTGTTAAGAATACATAATTCTTCGTACAGTACGTTTCCTTTATGATTTTTGATCATTATGCCAAATAACTATTAGACAAATAAACAATATGCTTTACAACTTTATGCATATCAAAGTTATGAATAAAAACATTAGGATATACAATATTTATGCTTAATAATAACACAGTATGTTAAAAATCAATTATGGCACATATATTCATGGCGATCCTATTTGTATGTTACATATGGACCTACACGAAAAGTTTCAGTAAATGTTACGTAACAAAACTGTTTTTATAGAACTCGACCGGATACACGCGTCTATTTTTTATATAAATCTTTTTCCCATCATCTAGAATCCGATTTAAACAATATTTTTTGAATCACTGCAATCACCAAAAATTTTAAAATCGACCACTACGATTGCTGTGCGCGCAAACTCAATTCAAACTATGTTCGCGTCCGTATTCAGATATTTCGTAAAAAAACATACGAACCAAATATTCATGTTTCATGTTTGTGTTCACTATGGTCGTGTTCGCACGTGCGTACGCGGCTTAACATACGCGCGCGTTACGCTCAACGCAGCAGACAACCTAAAAAAATCATTCGCTATTTCATTCTCCCCATGTTTTTTTTATAACTCTCTTACATAAACTCACGCCTGTATTCCCCGAAGGGGTAGGCAGAGGTGCTAGCACCCACATTTCGCCAGTTTATGTTTAGGTCCCAATGTAATAGGTGGCGAGCCTATTGCCATCAACCGGGCACTTATAAACCTGCGATAAATACACACATAACTTCGAAAAGCATCGAAAAGTCATTGGTGTGTGCCATGGTAAACCTGGGATCGAACCCGAGACCTCGTCTCAGCAGTCCATTACCCATACCACTAGGCTACCGCAGATTTTTTACTAAACAATCATAACACTATCGTAGGTATCCTTGGACCTGATGCAGCCAGGGGAAGACGCACCGCGGTACACTCTATATGTCGTAGACCAGAAACGTTCGCAGGCTATCAACAAATATGCCGTCTTCATAGTTCCTCAAGGAAGGTACGTCCATTTTCGTATTCAACCTTATTTTCCATCGCATGAGGGCCCTTCAGCGCCCAAGGCAGCAAGCTCATTTGGTAGTCTGTACACTTGCTAAATAATGTACGAGTTTTAGATTGCATATGGACTCTTTTATCCGCACCACTGTCGTTATTCTCGGAGCCTTCTCCTCAGGTTGGTGTCAGCTTTCCAGGTTAACGGTGATGGACTGAACTTCAATAGATTTTGTGAAGCAACTGACATCTGGCCCCCATCGGCGATATCAAAGTATTGCAGTAAAACCAGTTTTTGGACATTTTAGGGCTCTAACTATCCGTAACGACGTCCATAGATGTTTGTGTATAAATAATGGAAATTCACACTGGCGCATGTCGCTGCAGTCGGCTTTGCTTCAGTTTGTAAAATGTTTACGACCCCTGTGTAAACAAGGTCAACGAACTTTATTCTCAATCCATTTGGCACAAACTAATAGTGACGTTAGATTAAATGAAAAACCTGTTTTTTTATAACAAAAATATATTTTTCTTAATATATTTTTGTTTGACCCTCAGTGTTTTTGTAGATATTATAGTATTGCCAGTAAAACATGCAATTGGCTCAGAACTTGTTTATGTTCTTTGAACAAAAAAAAAAAAGAATGTCAATCAATTGGATGTTTTTGTGCATAAAAAATAACAAGAAATAAAAGAAAAAAAAATACAGTGAAAAGTTCGGTGTGCAATGTTTGGCGGCGAAAATAGCGCGTGCGCGTAATGTGCGCCCACGCATCCACGCCTGCTTTATTGTGAAACTGAGGATCTTGTCTACATACAAACACTGTTGGGGAAGTTCGTTTGTCCGTTTTTATTTATACTACCTAGTTAATGGCAGATTAGCATACGTTCCATGTCATGAGTAGCGCTTACGCAGCCTATACTAAAGTCGATTTTTACATTTGATGGAGTCCGCTGACATTTTTTGGGTTGTCAGTTTTTGATGAAATAAAAATAGTGTTGTGACAAAGTGAATGATTATGACAATCGTAGTAAAATCATTCTTTGATTCATCTTTGATCCGTCAAGAAAGTTATGACAATTTGAGGGTGGCGTTCCCGCGCCATGAGTGAACGAGAACTGAATGCATTCACTATTACATTGAATATGGTATCATTATTGCATTAAGTGACAACTCTAGGTAAATTCGATGGGTAGGCAGAGGTATAATAACTCGGCATATCGTGTGGAAACCTCGAAGTATCTCATCACTGCTATGAGAACGACAATGCCATCTCAGTATTCTGATAGCTATGAGAAAGAAGGTTGGTAAAAACGGTGGAAGGACCAAGATACGTGTCATACAGATCTTTTCGCATAGGACCGATGCATGAAAAGCAAAGAACAGGATATATTAAATATATATTAACATCCGGGGTAGGCAGAAACAACAGCGCGCCATTTGCCTCTATCCCTACATATGTCACTAGCTTTCATCCGATTTTCGTCAGTTTCGGCCCTCTTTTGGGTTCCGTAGCCAAATGGTTCTAACTTGACAGCCTCTGTGGCGTGGCGGTAGTGCACACGACTGCCACGCAGAGGGGCGCGAGTTCGATTCCCGCTCAGTGTAAATATTTGTATGCATGAATATGGCTATTTGCATTGGTCTGGGTGTTTCTATGTATATTATGTATGTATTTACAAAAAAAAAAGTATATAAGTATGTTTATCCGCGTTCTAGATTCCATAACACAAGCTATAAAAGCTTACCATGGGTCTAGATGGCGTTGTGTGGAATGTTGTCGAATATTTATTTATATTTATTCTAAAACAAGGGAATAATATATATGATGTACATTGCCATGCAAACTCCACTGAAAATAGGTTTGAAAGAGATCTAGTAAGTAGTTTATTTAATACGTCATAAAATGCAAAGTCCGCCTTTCATTCAAGTAACTCAAAAGTAAAAAAAAACTTGTATATTATGTTACTTGCTGCTACGGAACCCTTCATGGACGAGTCCGAGTCGCACGTGGCCTTTTTTTCAATAACCTGTTGATGTAGGTTCTGGTACTGAGGCAAAGTGCCATTATTATTTGTGTCCTAGGGGAATGTTATCTCAATATAATCTGCCGCCTTTAATACGGCAAAAAAGCTAAAAGAAAATTCGCTCAAGGAAAGCCACGCGCCAGAATTAGTGGTGGTAACAAGGAGAGTATCTGGATGTTTTCACGTTCGCACACGCGTCCTACTGTTAGCTGAACCACAAACACGTCCACGGACAGACGTGCAGTTCTGTAATACGTGATTATTTTCGGACAAAATAGTAATACTTGATTATTAAGTGAAAGATAATATTGAGAGGACTGAGTTTTTAGAAGTTATCTAAGTGAGTATCGGTTTTTTAAAATAATAATAAGTGAACGAACATATTGAGAGGAGTCAGTTTATTTTTGAGTTCTCATCTTCTGCCATTGGAATTCCGATTTGCGCTCAAAGTTTGGGGCTTGGGGTCCACTTTTATGAACCGAATAATAAGTCATTTTCAGTTCTAAATTAAGTCAGGATTGTGTATGCCAAACTACATTTAAATAAAAATAAATAATAAATATTCTAGAACATTCTACACAACGCCATCTAAACCCATGGTAAGCTTTTATAACCCGTGTTATGGAATCTAGAATACGGATAAACATTCTTATATACTTTTTTTTGTAAATACATACATATTATGCATAGAAACAACTAAGACCAATGCAAATAGCCATATTCATTCACAGAAATATTTGCACTGAGCGGGGATCGAACCCGCGCCTCCTGCGTAGCAGTTGCTTTCACTACCGCCACGCCACAGAGGCTGTCAAATCTTAGAAGATTCGAGCCTTCGAGCCTTTTTAGAAGTCAGTTGGAGTTGGTTTTTCAGTCTAATAACGAAGCGGTCGAGCTTCTGATACCTTTTATAATATACATAAGTAATTCACATGCAATATGTTCACGCCTATTTCTTCCCGGGATAGGCATAGACGACAGCCCGCCATCAGCATATTTCCTCACCAGTTACCACAGATATCCGATAACATTCTTCACTTTTGTTGATTTCTCGCCAATTTAGAATCAAAATCAAAGTCAAAAAGCATTTATTCTGCATAGACCACTAAATCGGAACTTACAAAAGTCAATATAAAATAGATATTAAATACTAGTTTAGCAAATAGACCACCGGTTCGATACGCGGCCCAGACCAGAGAAGTCTCCGGCAAGAAACTCAGTGGGCATTTTTTCTATGGTCTATTTACAAACATTTACTTAGTCTAATACTTATGGTCTAGATACAGTGATTTGCTTGAGTAGCATAGCTGAGCGAACAGCTCATTTCCAAGCTTGTTTATCATCTAAATATTCTTGGATTTTATAATAGCATTTTTAAATTTATGAGTTCTTCCGACCTACCCTTTTTCACTAACCCAATAATTTTAGGTCATTGTATGCTCTGTGAGAGAAGGAGACCCCCGGAGACCCGTCTGGCCAGCGTGGAAACAGTAGGCCAAAGTCTCCCAACATTGGGAGAGGCCGATGTCCAGCAGTGGACTGCGATGACTAATTAACAGATTGATTGATGTTCTGCGACTCTGTGAGATACCTGTGCCTTACATTAATTCGCTCAGTTCTCATTCGTTGGTTTGTAATAATTATCTTGCCTCAAAAAGCCACCGCTAACCGCTGCTATTTCAGTGTGAACTGACCCTTAGTCACGACATTACAAGCCCCTCTAAAACTAGTTTTAACTAATGTAATGGTCTTGCGCAAACGCATGTTATTACTGGCAGGTGTGCGGCCATTTATCATCTTAAAGTTATTTCAGTTGCACTGGAGCGTCAAGCGATGTTATCTATACCACTGAAAATATTCACTTTCATAATTTTATGACGCATCCTGTGGGTGTGGCACATCTTCATAGAGTTTTTAGAGTTGGCAGCCCGAGTGTAACCACTCTCTATTAGGTGGGTCTTGTAAGTGTCTTCCACTCAAGTGTCATAAAAACAATTGTTCCCGATTATATCCGAGATGTTCAAAGCACAGGGTCCGCTTACTCCTCCTCCTTTTGGTTTGGCTATACGGTTTTTATGGAATTCACTGCCACCTGACCTGTTAATCCCGAGAGGAAAACCCATATTTTAGAAATACAGCCTTTACTAGGGATTTCTTTAAAAAAATGTTTGTGTCGGTCCGTCTCATCCATCACACAGCAGGTTTGCCAGCTTGCAGGTGAGACTGGATGACACGGATAGACTGGATGCGGAGGATCCCGACCGATGACATATATTAGGAGAAGCTTACATCCAGCAGTCCTTTAGACAGCAAAGCAGTGTTGGAGGGTGAACATTTTGAAAAGGGAAACCGGTGACAAAAAAATCATCCCTCTTATAGCAATTTTGTATGGAATTCTACCATGGTTCTCTTTGTAGACCAAACCATCAGGAATCGTTATAGGGACCTATCGCCATTGCTGTAAAGGCATATTGACTGATTGACCTACATACTTAAGTGAAGCTAAAATTATCTTAAAACCAAAAATACACTCCTCAAACAATTTTCGTTACCCAACATCTAATTCTGGAGCCGATTTATCTTCCACGCATTATCAGTAGCCACACCTACTTTGTTATTCGCGGTCGGTTATTTATACGTGTATTAATAAAAATATCTCGCTGCGTAAAGTCCGTGAACTCGGCTACTCGGCTCCACTTAACGTCTTGTTTACGTCAAATATTGTTTTGCTCGGCCAAAATAACATCATGTCAGGTGATTCAGATTCCTTGCCCCCAGAACGTCAATATAATATTTTTAATACTTGACGAGTATTCACCTCGTCTTGTCAGCGAAACTTATCTTGTACGTGGAGCCTGGTGTTCGTAGCGCCATCTGATCCCCTAACGAAAGTCTGTGCCAGAACCTCGTCTCTTAATCATCAGGTGTATTGACAAGTCAGTTGAAGGCAAAAAATCCTCTTCGCCCGTCCTTTGCGCTAAACAGATGGAATCTCGCGATGGCCAGCAGTGACTTGACGTTCACAATTCATTGTATCATCTAATGAGCATCAATCCAATCAATCAATCAACTATCCTTTGCCATAGGCCTCCCCAATGATAGGAGGCTTTGGCCTAATTGTATTCGGTCAATATTTTTCCCTCCGCCGCGTGGTGTCGTAGAAGAAGACTTGCCAACCAATAGTCTTATTACAATGCATGCCCAAAACCCTGCGAAGTAGAGACATTATTTATTGGCTGCAGAAATGTGGATAAAATAGGGCCACCCGATCTATTCCTTTGGGTGTTTTAAAAGGCAACTAAAGGATATGGCTGTTCTCCATCCGAAAGTAAACATACATCCCATGAATAAGTGCCGAAAAACCCCTGCCTACCCCTTCGAATTTACAGCCTCTATTGTACTAGCTAACTATTTGGTATTTAATGCTTCCAGGGAGTCCGAGTGGCTCTTCGGCACGCCAGCAGGTCGCAGGCAGCTGCAGGACTCGGCCAGGTTCGGCCGGCTGGTCGTGGCGGTGCTGAGGCGAGGCCACGACTTCGACAGTCTCGACGCCGTGAAGGAGGAGTTAGCTCACGCTGCCAAGATGCTTTTACCTTTTGGTTTTTCCGGACAGGTAATGATAGTGCGGGATTTTAGGGATCGCGGAATTTCTTGCTCTTCTGACTTGTTCTTTGTAGAAAATTATAACCAATCACATATTCATATGTGACAGTTTGGTGACACTCCCTAGTTCACATATTAACGAGGCTTAATTCCTGGTTACATCAGAGAAGATAAAGGCTCTCTCCATGGAGCCAGAGGTCCCCTTACTCCATTTACGCCCTGATGACGTATTGTTGCTCGATGTCACTTCATCTTGATTTGACATTTCGTGATGGAAACTATGTATGAGAAGAGATGACAATAATATTGCTAGAAATGCAAATGGGTAAAAGCTTTAGGAGCGGTGGCACGCCCAAAAAAAATCAGTAGATTACAATGTACATAGTGGCGAGCAACGGAGCGACTGATGAGACGAAGTTTGATAAGAAAGTATGCCCTGAACCTGGAAGAATTATACTCCGCACGCCGAATGATGATCCCTATGACGTTTCAACTGACAGTTGTATTAGTTATGCGAAACAATTTCGATAAAATACTGTTTTTTCAGGCAAATGTCATGTCATTCAGCCAGGTCATTCAACATAATAAGCAATATTTATTTATTTTGAAAAAAAGACTACGCGCATTGATGGACATAAAACACTAGATAAAAAAGTAACAGCCTTATTATATTTTATTTTACTATACTTTAATTTTTATTCAAATTGCATAATTTAAAGAATTGAAAATTCTTTTTGAATTGAATTTTAAAGAATTCATAATTAGCTGGCAATTATGGATTACATGGAAAAGTATTTAAATGGAGGCCATAGACCTACCGTATTTTTTTAATTCAGTCATGTCATGTCAGTCTGTTTTGTCTTCTTGTCACACCGCATCACATCGCGTCATACGAGTGCTCTAACGCCTTGTATGCGCCACGTCTTTCTTTGTTAGCTGAGTTTTGTTTCTGTTTTCGCTGTTTTGTGTTATTTGTTGATTTTCTGTTACCTGTTTGTTGATTTTCGGTTTTGCAAAATGCCGAAAAGACAGCGGAAAACTGTTCTCAACAGTGAAGTTCGCGAGTTTGTAGTTCGTTTGCGAGACTATTTTGCTCGTGAACAACAAAATGGCGGACCCTTGTTACCGCTTGACAATGTTCGCGATCGTGTAGCCGATGCTCTAGGAATCGGAAAGGCTACTGTTTCTCGAATAACAAAGGAAAAATTTGGGGAGTCGTCCATGGAGGACAATAAACTATTAACACCAAAGAAAAAGAAAAGGTTATGTCATATAACAGAACCTGATGAATTTGATTTAGATGCTATACGCAATCATATTTATGGTTACTACCTACGAGGTGAACTACCGACCTGCCAGAAGTTATTATCTTCATTAAAAGCTGCAGAACTCTTCAAAGGCGGTGCTACGAGTACTTCTGTTAGAATTGTTTTGAAAAAATGTGGATTCCGCTATAAAAAATGTGACAAGAGAAAAATATTAATGGAGCGTACTGACATAGCTTTACTACGATGCGATTTTCTTCGCAAAATCAAACAAATTGATAACTGGGAGAAGGTAGTATACCTTGATGAGACATGGCTGAACGCCAATCATACTGTAGGTAAGGCATGGACGGATGACACAGCGAAATCCAGCACAAAAACTCCTGAAGGAAAGGGCCAGCGCTTAATCATTTGCCACGCTGGCACAGCTACAGGTTTTGTGCCGAATTGCCTGTGGGCTTTTAAGTCAGTGAAAACAACGGAGTACCACGAGGAAATGAATTTCGAAAACTTTAAGACATGGTTTATAAAACTATTAGAAAATTTGAATGAGCCTCACTATATTTTAATGGACAATGCTTCATATCACTCAGTTCAAATTAACAAATCCCCCAGCAGCAATAACAAAAAAGCTGAAATTATAGAGTGGTTACACGGCAATGGTGTGGAAACTGACAGTCAGATGTTAAAAAAAGAGTTGGTTAGACTGTTGAACTTTCACAAACAACAGACGCACCCATCATATTTTTTGGATGAATTGGCCAAATCAAATGGACACACGGTAATTCGGTTACCGCCCTATCACTGCCAATATAATGCAATCGAGTTGATATGGGCGCAGATCAAAGGTATCTATATTTTTTATTTATATAATATTATGTATATGCATATATTTCTAAAAATAATTACTGAATGTACAAATATTTTCAGGTCATGCAGCTAGGCATAACACAACTCCGCCATTCACGGCAAATAAAATGATGGTTTTATTGGAAGAAGCTTGCGCTCAAGTGACAGCTGACGATTGGCGAAAAGTGGTCGAAAGAACGAAGAAAATTTGCTTACAAGACTGGGATCGAGATGTACAATACGACAATATCATTGACCAACCGTTAATAATAAACGTCACGGATAGCTGCAGTTCAGACTCAGATTTTGAAGATCCGATTGACCCTGTATCAGATTCAGATTGATATAAATAAAATACAAATTCAAAGCATTTGTTTTATATTTCCAACAAATTATCGATATTTTGTTTATCGATGTGTCCCTTCTTAGTCGATAACAGCTTGACGACGTAACTTTTGCAGCACGTACCATGTACATTTGCATTGAGTTTTTTTCTATTATTTCCGAACATTACGTAATAATTTCTTAATATTCATTTTTATAATTTACAATTGTACACAATTATGATTTTTTCGTCTTTTTAATGGACCTCTAAAGGATTTGATGTGATAGGACGTCAGTACAATGTTAAGCGCTAACGAACTGTCATAGGGATCATCATTCGGCGTGCGGATTATAGGAGATGGATAATAATGTTGGGAACCACAATCCCCTTGTTCCAGATTCCATTCCTCTCCCTGGGCAGCGACGTGGGACGAAGGGTGAAGGTGTTCGAGGGCTCGTCGGCCACCTCCGGCGCCTTCGTGGTGGAGGACGTGGCGGTGGACGGCGCCACGCACCGCCGCCTCGTGTTCCTCGACAACCAGTTCTTGGTGCAGTCTGAGGCTAAGCTCAAAACTGGTGAGGAATTTTTTTTATATAAGCCCCACTTGAGCGCTTCTTTTTCCCGATGTACTTCGTGTGTTTGTTGTCACAGAGTAATTTGAAAGTGAAGATCAATGCTTCTACATTTTAAATTTATAGCGAGACTTGCTTTGCCCGCGGCTCCGCCCGCGTGGTTGTCGTTTATCGCGACTAAACATAGCCTATGTCCTTTCTCATGGTCTAATGTACCTCTCTACCAAATTTGATCAAAATTAGTTCAGTGGTTTAGGCATGAAAGCGTAACATACAGACAGACAGACAGAGTTACTTTCGCATTTATAATATTAGTATGGATGATTTGCTAGATAAAGTTGGCAGTGCTGCAAGTGTCACCCACAGACAGGGTGCGGTTTTAGCCAGTGGGGATTATGCACACGATAAAAAAGTGCTTAGTGGACACTGATTAATAAAAGCGATATGATTGGTCAAGTCTGAAAAACTGTTTCGACTCGTCAAGGCGGTTTTTACTCACATTATTCGTGCCAAATGAATTGAGAATAAAGTTCATTGACCGATTTGACCTTGCAACCAGTTTGGGCCGGTTACTCAGGGGTTGTAAACATTTTTCACATTGTAGCGAAACCGACTGCAGGACCACGTGGCGCCCGCGTGGTCCTTTATTTTCGTTACACAAAAATCACTACATTTAATACGATATTCACTGCAAATTTTATTGTTAATCGATCTGGCACACCCTATAACTCGTCACATCTGTTAGTACTGGTCAAGGTTTAATAATACCTATGTTCTAATTCGTCATGCCTATATAACTTTATAATCATCAAATCACCACGCCAATAACCTAACCCACTGCATAACATATTGAATAACACACTTGTACTTTTCCACTGAGTTTAATTTATTCAATTTCTAGACCTGACCGGCTTCGCCTTACGGCATTCTCAAAGGTTCACATTGATGTTTCAAGAATTGTAATTTTGAAAGAAATTGAAAAGTACAAGTGTGTTATTCAATATGTGTAGCAGATACCACCAAGCGCCATCAATCACACTGCATAACATATATATCATCAACTAGCTTTTGCCCGCAGCTCCGCCCGCGTGGATGTCGGTTCCCGGCAATTATTCGATTTTTTCTCGCCGTAAAAACCATCCTTGAACTTCAACGAACATTTAAAAAAAAGAATTGGCCAAATTGGTTCAGGCGTTGTTGAGTTATGCGCTTACCAACACATTTAGCGATTCATTTTTATATTATAGATAATTTTCATCTTTTCAGTGAAAAGAAAAAACAAGACCAAACTAGTGGTAGACTTCGGCCATATATCTCTGTACCACTCCTTCATGTGTGTTGGAGTACAGCTGTCTCGCTCTCCCACCTGCTCCGTGGCGGTCCTGGGCCTTGGAGGAGGCAGCCTCTGCATGTTCCTGAGAAAATGCTGTGAAGGTCTCAAGGTCACGGCCGTTGACCTTGACCCAACAATGCTGGACATCGCTAGAGACCACTTCGAACTGCAAACGGATGAGAATTTGGATGTTCAGATCAAAGATGGGTTGGATTTTCTGAAGGATGAAGTTAAGAATGGTGAGTTTTGTTGAAAGGTTTTTTGAAAAGATTAGTATGGATGTGATGATTTCTACGCTGTAGGGAGGTCAAACAGCGTATATACAGTGTATTCAAGCCTGTAAACACCCAAAGAGGTAGACAGAGATCTCTGTGGTCTCAGAGCCTCTGTGGCGTGGCGGTAGTGCACGCGACTGCCACGCAGGAAGCGCGGGTTCGATCCCCGCTCAGTGCAAATATTTGTATGCATGAATATCGCTATTTGCATTGGTCTGGGTGTTTCTATGTATAATATGTCTGTATTTACAAAAAAAAAGTATCTCAGTACCTATGTTTATCCGCATTCTAGATTCCATAACACAAGCATACCATGGGTCTAGATAGCGTTGTGTAGAATGGTGTGGAATATGTGGATTAAGACCCACACTTCACCAAATCTGATTTTTGGTCCCCCATAATAGAGAGTGAGCCTATTGCCGTCATGCGGGCAAGACAGCATTCTCTGTCATCAAAGCTGTATAAGCCAAACCGGCCAAAAAGACAGTGTAAGCAAACCCTGGGTTTTGAGGTGAAGGAATAGGTACTGAGATGATGACTGATATTAATTTGTACCCATTTTCTGTCTGAATCAAATTTCCCGCAGTCCATGTAGTCTCTTTATTAGAGGGATGCCTTTTTGTGGCCAGTCACATTGCATTATATTCAACATCTTTCCAACATTTCTTGCTCCCAGTTCTGTTGTTACATCTCTAAACTTAAAATTCTCTAAAATTTTCTAATTGCATCTGTTTCTTTCATTATCAGATAGAAAAGGACAGATGATTTATTTTAGTGAACACCTGTCAAATTAAGTCGGCGCCTTGCTGACAGCTTTCCTGTATTAAGCAACACGCAACGACAGCTGTCGCTCGGCCATTGTCGCGTACGTGTGCCATGAGCGACAAGGACAGAGAAAATAATCGCTTGTTATCGCAATGTAACTCAGTAATGGTCGCTTTGTTTACCTTTTTTGTCTCGTCTTGTTGGCTTTTATTATATGGCCACACCACCGCTTAAACTCCCATAACCCTTGTGTCGTCACGTTCCAGGTAACAAATACAGTGCAGTGATGTTCGATATGGACAGTAAGGATCGCTCCGTGGGTCTGTCGTGCCCACCCAGGCAGTTCTTAGAGAACCACGTGCTGGATGACGTCAGCAATATTCTCACTGACGATGGTGAGTTCCTGGTCTTTTTTTTCTCAAAACTTTTACGGCGTTAAGTATGCTAACTATACAAATCGAATACATAGGGAAAAATGAAACTTCTCGGGCGGGACTCGAACCCGTGACCTTTCCGTTACAGGGGGAGTGCCTTGACCAATTCGGTTACTGAGACACACCCGATGTGGTTCAAATTTCCCTTCTATTTTTATCCGTCTTTAAGGCGACGGTGTAGTTATCCACCGACGACGTTCTTACGAAGTTCGAGTTCTGCTCGAGAAGATTCATTTTTTCCTATGTATATTCGATTCATTTATTTAGTCAGGTCACTGGTAGTACAAAAAATAGTAAGCTTTCTGACCCTACGTAACTGGAGCCGAACTTATTTCCATCAACTGGGTACCTGTTCAGCAATCATGATGATAACAGCAACCTGTCCTTCATGGAGGGTATAAAAAAGTATTTGCATGTCCTTCATATGAGAAACACAAATATTGTACTATAGGGTTCAACCATAATATCGAGATCAAAGCCAACCTCACTGGCGAGCCAGTATGAACAAGTCTGTGGGCCAGGCTTTCCACTCGGGTTTCGAAGGTACACAAAAAGTCTATTGCCAACATAGCTCAAATGGGTGATAACCTCAATAGATTATTTTCAAACCTTCAGAACGCAACAAAAACTTATTACATCTAATCATACTTACTCTTTCCAGGACACTTCATACTAAACCTGGTCTGCAGAGACACCGAACTCCACGAATCCATTCTTGAGACCCTCAAACGCCATTTCCGCCACCTCACCACCGTGAAACTGTATGAGGAGGTCAACGAAATAGTGTTTGCCACCAATAGTCCGAGGCCTTACGTCAATGACGACTTTGAGAAGGCTATCAGAGACTTGAACGGAGCCGCGAGGCAGAAGAAGCTGGTCGATATTCGGTGTGTGGACTTGAAGGACTTTATGCAATCGGTTACTATTGTTTCTTAAAAGGTTTTAGTATTGAATAATAGTGTATAACATAAAGAAGTGTTCTACAGCTATTGTTTCATATCGTCAATAGTTTGACAAAATGACATGCTCAGTTTGACAAAATGACCTGCTCTGTTTTTGACAAAATGACCTGCTCTGTTTTTGACAAAATGACCTGCTCTGTTTTTGACAAAATGACATGCTCTGTTTGACAAAATGACATGCTCAGTTTGACAAAATGACATGAGGCATTGCGGGGCATGTCTCAAATCAGTGGTATACAGCATATTCGCATCAATGTAATTTTAGCGACACTATCCACAAAGAGGTGTAAATGCCCTTGTTTTTACAATCTGTAATGGAATACCTATAGTGCGGACATTAGCATCTGAGTCGTCCGGTGAAAAAGGTCATAACACACATGTATAGGCGCTTCCTAAATTAGAGCGAGCGACAAAGATAATAAAATTAATTTCATCACACGACTAATGATAATGTCCTGAAACTCGGAAGAAATAGCGACTTGGATGATTTTTAAGGGCTGTGCAAGTCAAATAATTAGACGAAATTTTAGAGCGATACAGAATGGAAGACATACAAAACAAACGAAACTCACGAAGAGTTTGGAATGTTATATAGAATTCACGGACAAAATTGAACGAAACCACTTCCGAGTCATGGAAGTCATGTGTATATTAAATTGAAAGGAAATTGTATAAAGTTATAGTGGAAGTCATGTGTAATGAATATTGTATGATTTAAAATTTAATTTTAGAATTTTTTATAAGGACTACTATTTTTGTTAATAGCTTTAAGTCTAGAAGTGAATATTTCTTAGTTTGTTTAATAATTAAAATGTTTATTTTCGCTATAACACATTAAGTTGAATATAGATATATAAACTATATATTTTTTACTCGGGACTGCTTGGGACTTCAAAATATATTAAGATTAGATGCAGTTACCTTGTATGCTAACTTAACATATCAATTTTATACTTAATACTGGTTCTTTCTAGCAGCAATGGAATTTGATACTAGAAATAATTGCGAGAAGGTTCCAACAGCGGTACAATCTCTTGTGCCTCCTTATTTTCAAAATACTATGATCTTTTTCACTTGTTAATAAGATTTAAAATGGTTTTTGATATTGTACCTCAAAAAATCGCTTTTCGCTTTTGTCAATGAGAATTGAACCTTATTTAGTTCTGTTGTAAATGAAACTACAAAATAAAAGTAATGCATTTAATGCCGTTTCTTTGTTTACCGATCGCTCCCCACTCGAGACTAGCACTCGTCGTTCCAATTTCACATTATTGTCTCACCCAACCAACAGACAGATTCTCTGTTGCACAACATCACTGCATCAAAAAACAAAATGTCAACACGCTAACAGTTAGGCTCCTATTATATCACAATTGGCACCTATGAGGTCTACAAACAACAAATATACAATAATTTAAACATTAATATTCGCAATGAAATAAATTACAAATAGCGATGCGCTTAAATATTTTTAAGCGGAATACACGACACTCGAATTAATAAATATTGTCTTCAAAACACTTTTTTCAGTATATTCTTAAGACTTTTCTTCTTCTTGTTACCAGTTTGTTCCGGACCATTCTGGGATATCTCGGTTGATTCTGACCACAGACTCCCTGTAGGCGATTCGGAGGCTGCTTTCTTATTTACATTGCCATTGTAAACTTGCTCTGTCCTAACAACAGGACTAGGAGTACTCCTACTGCTCTGTCGACTTAACGTCCTCAGAAAAGCTGGCGATGATAACCGCCGTGTCTTCATCGTCTTACTCTTTAAATTATTGAAGAAAGAACCATTGGTCTTTGGGTAATCCCTTTTTAGAGGGATAGGGTCCTCGATCTCATTGAATTCTTTAGGTTCCGGCACGGGAGCATAGAACTCCTCCTCATCTAAAGGAATAGGGTTTTCCTGTAATTTTCCAATGCTGTCCTGTCGTAACCATTCTTTGGGCGGTTCCACTTCTCCTTCTCTGTGTATCATAGAAGTCTTTCTTCTTCTATTCTTCCGAGCGATTTGCCACTCGCCTTCATCTTCCTCTCTGCTCACTTCGTCAGTAGACTGTCGGGCTATTTGTAGCGCTTCTTCGCTAGGCCGCCGTTTCTTGGCCGATGGTGTGGCGTGCCCACTGACACCTTCCACTGATTTCCTTCTAAACTTATCTTGTTTCTTTTTGGTCTTTTTGACTATTGGCACAATAACTGTATCCACTTTTCGCCTCTTAGAGAAAAGATACAAGATAATAGCTATAATGATTGATTGAAAGACGACGAATTTGAAAAAGTTGATATTCCCGAACCAACTATCTCTTTCCTCCATTAGTATATGCATGGCTGCGGCCATCTGGCTGAGCTGCTCTTGTAATGACGACATTTGATCTAAGTACTTCTGTTCCCGTTCGTTGCTTTTCCGTCGTTCCTCGGTCATCTGCAGGACCGTTTTTTCGAAGGTCCTCTGCATCTCTTCCACCTGCTTCTTGTAGCGTCTGCTTAGTTCCTCCAAGTACTGGCCCGAAAGAGACATGTTGCGCTCCAGCGTCTGAAACAGTTTAAAAATAGCATGAGTAAGGTTTTGTGCGATTTTGATGGATGTTATTGAGGATGAGTTTTGATAATAATAATAATAATTATGTGTGTGTCTATCCCTAACATATTAAACTCTCTTAAAAGGGCCTCTACGTCTTGGCTTCGGCCCGACGCACGCCTTCCAAAGGCCCGGGACTCCATAGTCCCGAGAGTCACGGATCAGAGAAACAAAATAATAATTAAATTGTTTATTAAAGTAACACAGACTCATTTTCTTTTTAGGTTAGTAACAATTTTCTTAATCTATATTAGTAGTATTAAATAAAATAAATATTTCACAACACTCCACACAACGCCATCCAGACCCATAGCAAGCTTTTATAGCCTGTGTTATGGAATCCAGAATGCTGACCAACATACTTATAATAAACATACTTAATAACTATGTATATTGTCAATCACCAGTGCAGGCTCAACAGAGATGTGGAGAGCCTGCAGCAGTGATTGACATATGTACAGTCGAGTCTACTGGCTATACAGGCCAGGATGCTGTTGGGGCTGACCCGCACACGGCGCACCAGGGACGCACATCGTTTTCGCATGAGCGTATAAAAGCAGTCGATACGTGCCTCTGCAAACATCCCTGATGCGCTGCAATACCGAGGCAGCCCCATCAACACCCGGAACGCATTATTATATTGGATTCGAAGGGCACTGTACGACTTTTTGGTGTAGCTGGCCCACAGGTTGCACGTGTAGAATGATGTGCAATATGCGCGGAACAAAGTAATTTTAACATTAGTGGAACACTGTGCAAACCTGCGAGCGATCATGTTTGCCCTTACCGACAGTGCCCTTCGCTCCCTTTCAACGTCTTCATCATCTCTGAGGTCGGCAGTCAGTACATGTCCCAGATATTTAAATTTGTACACTCTATTGAGTGGTACACCATTCAAAAGTACTTGAGGTACATCTGGACACTTTCCGCCGGCCCCAAAGACCATGATTTCGCTTTTCTTCCCATTATACAATAGACCATGTGACTCCGCATAATTTTCACAAATCGTCATCAGTCGCCTTAGGCCACATATTGACGCACTTAGCAAGGTCATGTCATCTGCGTAACTTATATTATTAAGACATATGCCATCTATGTGACACCCCACGCGTTCTCTGCTAAGTGTCTCAATAAGCTCATTCACGTACAGGTTGAAGAGCGTTGGTGAGCTTATCCCCCCCTGCCTCACCCCGCACTCCAACCTGTACGGTTCTGACATCGCGCCCGCCCATCGGACTTGATTAGTCTGGCTGTGATACCACGATTTAAGTGTTTATCAAATATGAAGGGACACCCGAACTAGCCAGTTTCTTCCAGAGAATGTCGTAAGAGACCAGATCAAAAGCGCGGGAGAGGTCAAGAAAGCAAGCGTATACCGGTGTTTTTCTATTCATGTAATACCCGACAGTCCACTTAAGAGACAGAATCGCACTTTCTGTAGATAAATCAGGCTGGAACCCAAACTGATTGTGGTGCAGGTGGATATATTTATTGAGCTGTATATTAAGTAGACTATCGAGTACTTTCGCGATTACTGTCGCCAAGGACACAGTCTGTCAGTTATTCACGTCAGAAATGTCACCAGTCCTATTTTTTAAAATGGGTGTCACAACTGTCCTCGTCATGGGACTAGGCATGTAGGCATGACTCATACATAGATTAAACAACATAGCTAACACTCTTGGTAAGTGAGGGCCCGCATACTTCAGGTGCTCAATACTTAGACTATCATGACCCGGGGACTTGCCTCTAGACATAGTATTTATCACTTGCCTAACCTCTTTGACTGTAAATCGAGTACCCAAGTTACAATCCTCCATCGTACTCCGCTCCGTCTGTGAGGGGCCTAGTGGTGAAGTTACTTTAAATCGATCCCTAAAGAGCTCAGCAATACGTGACGGCTCACTATAGTCATTGATGGTCAATGGGAGGCCAGGCCTACAGTTTAATTTGTTTGTCTGTTTCCAGAACGACCTGAAGTTCTTGTTGAAGTTAAGTTAAGAAGTTCTTTATACTCGTAGCAACACTTGGCGAACTGTGGGTTTAACTCTGCCCCTCCTGACATGTGTAAGGTATCTAGAAAATTTATATCTTTAAAATAATAAACTCACAAATTAATTGTTTTTTATATTTTTTTTATAAACTCACGCCTATATTCCTCGAAGGGTTAGGCAGAGGTGCTAGCACCCACATTTCGCCAGTTTATGTTTAGGTCCCAATGTAATAGGTGGCGAGCCTATTGCCATTAACCGGGCACTTATAAACCTGCGATAAATACACACATAACTTCGAAAAGCATCGAAAAGTCATTGGTGTGTGCCATGGTAAATAAACCTGGGATCGAACCCGAGACCTCGTCTCAGCAGTCCATTACCCATACAACTAGGCTACTGCAGATTTTTTTGTAATTTATTGTAATTAATTGTAATATTATAGAATTTGAAACAATATCCAATCATCTTTAGAAAGCGGATTGAATGGATGTTTTGGGTACTTTTCGGATAAAAGACTGAACGGATATAGATAGGATTATTCCGGTAATAGGTCCTAGCAGAAACTGAATAACTTGTAAATTCTATTGACAAAAATAAGTTTAAAAAAAATAATACTACACACCTTTACTCTATTGGATAGCCTCAGAAACACTGATTCCTTCTGCAGCGTAGACTGAGCTTGATTCTGATTTTGAGACGCTTGCACGCCTGCAGGAGTTGGATCCACAGCCATCTGATCGAAATCGGACATAAAGTTGTCATTGTCAATGACTATTGGTTCAATCGGTTCTTCAAGACCATTCAAGTCCTTCGATTTCTCTGTGGTAACTTCCGATTTACCGTTTTTGACTTCAGTTTTCTGATTACCGTCTTTATTGTCAGGGTCAGTAATCGTTTCAGCAGCTTTTTCTACTTCTGCTTGGGCTTCTGGAAGTTCTAGTACCGGTTTTTCTTCGATTGCAGGGGCTTCTTCTATTTTTACGTCTGTTGAGTCATTCAGCTCTTTAGGCAACTCTATAGGGATAGTATTACCTTCAGGTACCGCCTCGGTTGTCTTCTTTTCTTCTGATTGAGTAGTCTCATTAATATTGTTATCATCTGTAGCAGTATTTTTATCTGGCACTAATCTTATATCCTGTTCTGAACTTGTTTCACTACTCACGTTTTGTGGTGACTCGTCTACAGTTCCGTTCATGGTAACATTTAGTTCAGTTTCAAAACTTGTGTTCAAAACTACTTTCTTCTCTTTAATAGCTATAATATTACAGAGGGCGGCTAAATATTTTTGAGAAAACAAAGCATTCATATAAGCAACGCGTTCATCACTAAACTCTATAGTCTTTGTACTTTTAAAATCGAGTCCAAACGGCTGACAGATGCCGGTGCACTTCAGCGTGTCGCGGAGGAATACCGTGCGCACTAAACTCACTAACTTGTCCGAGCTACAACTAATCAGTTCATACACTTCATTGTAAAGAGTCTCACTGCAATTATCACACACGATTATATGGCTAGGGGAACAACACCGTTTGTACGCATTGTCTGTTGACGTATCGTTGTGTTCCGATGATACATTTTTAGGAACTTCAGTTTTCACCAGCGCCTGGGCCGCTTTCTTCATGATTGACATCACTGCGTCTCTTGCAGAACCGAATAGGTTTTTAGAAGGCTCGCTCTCGGCGGCCGGGATGTCTGGCACGTCAATTATATCATCATCTTCGTCTTCGTCGATGTGAGCCGGGTGCTGCGAACTCTCTTTCTCTAGTACTTCAAATTCTGATGTCCCATACAGTTTAAACAGTGATATTGGGCAATAGTGTTCCGAACCGTGATGCGACAACATTTCTACTTTGATAAATTTACCAAATAAATGCGGATACAGATCGAAGCTCTGTACGTCTCTCATTTCTTGAGCTGTGAACTGACCCACGCTAGCCCATTCTCGTGTTGGGAAGCGATCGCTGAAATAAACGGCAATGTCTTTGGGAGTGGAGGAGAATAATTCGAAGTTGGCTATTTCTATTTTCTGTGCTTGCACCGCCTCGCAAAGCTCCACAACGAACCAGATACGACTGTTGCATGTATTGAGCATGTACTCATCTCTGTTGGGCGACAATATAGAGCTGGCCGAGCCTGCCTCTGGATTGACGGCAACTATTTTGGCTCCGCAGACTAGCGAAGCATAGTTTTTTGATCTTAATTTTGTGCTTTTACTACTAAAGTTCGTATTACTATGACTAGGTTGACTTGAATGGTTAAGGACAGTGTCTTTTTTCTCGGCTTCAGCTAGTTGCTTCTGCGCCCATTCTGAGAAGGAGGGGATGTCCTCCTGCGGTGTCTCAGGTTTGACTGGAATGTTTTCTATAACTTGTTCTTTTGATTCTTCAACTTGAGATTCAGTTACTGTTTCTGGTTCTACTGGCGCCGGTTGAAATGCTTCTTCTACTTGTCTAGTTTCGTGCATAGGCTTAGCTTTAACGACAACACGAGGCTCTGTGCTTTCCTTTTCTTTTTCTGCATCTTCAGGGGGTTTCTCTTCTACACTATCGACGGATTCACCGTCAATGATGGAGAATATTTGGGTGTCGTTTAGTTCCTCGGATTCATTAACGAACAACAGTTCATCTGGATGCCTCAAGTCCAATTTGGCGTTGTCTGCTAACGATATAAGCACTGGAGGCTGTCCGGTGTCAGGTAACCTGGAACAGAAGAAAAAGCATAAATTAGAAACTTCATTTTTTGTTTTACTTTTTAAATGCTGCTGTAATTTCGGTAGGTATACAAAGCAGCAGCTTTATAAACATCATGATTATGTTGCAAGACCACTTCACATAATTTTTTACCGGTGCTACTTTTGGCTAATAGAATGACAGCAGAAAGATAAACCCACTCTTGGAGGATACGTGGAGAAACTTAAAAGAACTTAACTATGATCTTGTCAATCGAGCACTTTGCCACGTATTTTCAGTTAGTTCAATTCGGACATATATATTCGGACACATAATATCTGGAAGTATCAACACGGAAAGACCTTATCTTTCACTTCTTTTCCCACTTAATTCATTTATCGATGAAAAAAAAAATACAAAAGTTGCGCGACATTTGATACGCTCATGTCTAGCTTTTATTGAAAGAAAACATGAGGTTTATAAAAATACATACGGACTTGGGTATGCATACACATATCTTGGATAATGGATAGGCCCTGGCGTTCGCAGATTGATTTGTAATTCTTTGTAAAACTATGCTTAATGAATTTGAGCCCGTACATTGCCATAGCGCCCCGCGCTGTCTTCAAGACACCCAAGTAACTTGTACTGCGCGTATACAGCACAATTTAGTGCCTAGTTATGTGCCTAGGTATAATACAGACCTATGTAGGTGTATCTTAATGTTCAAACGTCGCTTGTAGCCTCACAGAATGAATCCGTAAGTACTACCCGTTACTATAAAGCGCAATGGACGGTTAATATCCGATGTTATTGATGTTTATTGGACTCAATGCAGACAATTGAGTCAATCAGTGTACGGGTACAAGCTTCACGAGTGATACACAATAATTTTTGAGTATTTGTAGTGTAATGAGTTTAGTATTGAGGAGACTGGAATTAATTGAATGGGGTGGTAATTGTCTAAACGTAGACATTTCATATCAGGTAAAGAATAGAGAAAGAGCAGCTTCTTTCACCAAGGGATAGGCAGAAACCATATGTTTCCACTTGCTACGATCCTAGCACCTTTCATTTTTTCTATTTTCAGAAAATAAATATTTTCGTTTTGTTAAATTACTAGCTGTTGCTCGCGGCTGTAGCGTGATGATATATAGCCTATATTGGTACCTGATAACGTAGGTTTCTAATGGCGAATTTTTTTAAATCAGTCCAGTAGTTTTTGAGTTTATTCGTTACATACAAAAACACAAATCTTTCCTCTTTATAATATTAAGTATAAAAGTATAGTTAAAGAATACAGATTTGATAATAGGAAAGGCTGGCTTCATACGCTGTTATTTCGGGCAAAATAAAACTGTTTTGACTGAACAATCAACAATTGTTTAAATAAGTAAAAATATCATGTTTTTTTTTTTCAGTTTTATTCAGATAACATTTACAGCAGTAGGCAACTAATTACATAAATTACACACACTCTGTGAACAATTAAAAAAATTACAGCAACATTTTCTCGATATTTCCAATCTGTACAAATTTCACACTCGCTAATGAATACATTTGAATAGAAACTATTTTAATTAACGTGTTTATTCATTAGCTATTGTGATTTGAATGTTCGTGAATATTCTGAATGGTATTGGATTATGCACACCGGTCCTATGTATGACAAAAGCACCGAAGTTAGTATTGTAATTTATGCCAAATCTTTCTAGTGACCTACGTGGTTCATGTCAATCATACATACATACATACAATCACACCTTTATCCCCAGAGTAGAGGCATTACTTAGGCAGAGGTGAATTAACACCCTCATTGCATCAATCGTTGGATTCGGTCCCACATAATAGGGGGTGAGCCAATTGCCGCTTTCGGGCACTATTGTTGACTCAAGCCGTGCATCCCAGGCTGAGTTTAGGCTGTAATATTTGTTTGATGTTAAACAGCTCTATCCTTTAGTCGTCTTATACGACACCGCATGGGAAGAGATGGGGTGGCCCAATTTCTAATCTGCTGGGAACCAACTATCAGGTATTGGTACCCATTTCAGGTCAAAAAAGGGAAATTAATAATGAACAAAGAAACGAATAGAAAATGAAGTGAACTCTTGGACCGTAATTCATTATTCCCAAGGACTTTTCTAATAAACAAAACTTCAGCAACACAATTTCACAGTTTAATCCAATCCCTGTTCAATCCCATTCCTTTTAAACGTCCAATATAAAGTCTAGATGCTCGGGACCCGTATTACACAATAAATTTCGCCAGCCCTCATTTCGTACCAATAAAAGCAGCCCGTGAGCTGGTAACTCAATACTTGAAACAATTTCACGATTAATTAATTTACTTCTAAGTATTAGGTAGTGCTTCAATAAGTTTTAATTATGGAAGTGGCTACAAGGACAGAGGAAGCTACGAGGAGATGGATGGACTGTATGAAAGAACGAAGAAGAAGAATGAATGTTCAGATGACTGGAACCAGAGATGAATAGAAAAAGCAAACATGTTGAACAGATCCCAATATAATCCATACTAATATTATAAATGCGAAATTCACTCTATCTGTTACGCTTTCACGCCAAAACTACTGAGGCGATTTTGATGAAATTTGGTATTCGGATAGATTAAACCTTGAGAAAGGACATAGGCTTTGTTTGGTCGCGATAACCAACATCCACACGAGCGGAGCCGCCGGCAAAAGCTAGTGTAATAAATGCGAAAGTCACTCTGTCTGTCTGTTACGCTTTCACGCCTTAATTACTGAATTGAATTTGATTAAATTTAGTATAGGGGTAGATTAGACCTTGAGAAAGGACATAAACTTTGTTTGGTCGCGATAACCGACATCTATACGAGCGGAGCCGCGGGCAAAAGGTAGTATGAGATAAGTGCAGAAAGATGATGAGCTTGTGCCAGTAAGATATAATAAACGAAGACAACCTCCTCTTAATCTGTAATGATTAAGTATATTAATCATTACAGATTAAGAGGAGGTTGTCTTCGACATATCCCTCGCACCCCGGCCATCCTATAGTCTGGTCCTCCTCGGGAGGGGGGAAAACGGTGTCCCTGACTCGCCCCCGGAATGGGAGGCGCGCTTCTCAGCGCGCCGCCACAGATTGATAATTACTAACCAATTGCCAGGCCTATTTTATTCGTCAATCAAAGTATTCAATCGATAAAAAAAGAACGCACTTCAACAATTTGTTTTATTTTGCTTGTAAATATCCTCCGATAGGAAGGCCTGCATCAGAGTCTTGTCCGCGAATCAGTAGCAAGTACTGGTACTGTCTTGTATGTTATCCTGGCTAGGGCTCTATAGATCTTGGCCTAATATAAAAATAAGTTAAAATGAATTTGTCCTTATAAAACCTACCTATATTATTTCATTTGGCCATCTCTGTGCCAAATGTACAACACACTCAACGTAACCCAGCTTTTTCGTGTCAACCTATTGGCCTAATTCGGTGCGGAGTCGGTTAGGTAACTTTTTAGGTCATACATGAATGTAAGTCTAACCAGTAAAGTAAAATCTTTTGAAGCCGGCACGGTATATGAAAAGAAAAGTGACCCGTAACTAAGGCCGCTTTAATCACAATACATGGAACTATTTAACGTAATTCGCAACGCATTTGGCTACTGACGGTTAACGTTTGTACTCTATTGAAAATTATGAATAAACACGTCACTATTTTGCTATGACGTCATTGGTCGTAATAATATGTAAGAGTGTGACGATATTAATCTTTGATGACGTGCCTATCCTGATTGTAAAGCCTGCCTTTTGAAATTCGAGGTACGCTATCCTACTGGTCCTTTTAGTTTGATTGACTTTACGAGAGCGACTGCCATATGACGCCCGAACCGGGAGAGGAGAGACTTGCCCTTCAATCAGCAGATGTCAGTACACTTGCAGGTGTAGTTGTCTTGGATCCCAAACCTGTTTCTCTTGGTCACTGGAACTCCAACCTACATTAAATAGTATTTTTATATCGCGGAAACCCCCAAGGATTAGCGCTCAGCTGGGTCTGATCCAGCGGGGTTATCATCATTTCGTATGGCCCCTGCTCGAGTCATATGTCGACGTAGTTCATCCAGCGGGGTGGTTATGTTGGACTCGAACCGACTAGTGCCGAATGGGTCCTAATTGCCGAAGGTCAAATAGCCCCTGGCATATCCCTCGCACCCCGGCTGACCCAGGACCATCTAGAGATGACGCCTCTAAAGAAGTTTAAACCTCTCAATATTTTACTCCTTAATGTTATTCATTGAATAATTAAGATGTCAATGTTTTCCTGGCAAATTTCTAGGTGTTTATTAACGAAGTGCTGGTGCGTAACTTCTGCAGGATATTGCTGTAATAACACCTTTAGAAACCTTGCCGTGTTACCGATGTGAAGTCAGGAATTGTACGTTTTTGCTATCCACTGCGCTAGCATGCAATCGCCAATATTAAAGTAGATATTGTTTTTAGGCTTTCGTGCCCGAAGCGTAGTAAAAGAGCCCCGTAATTAAGGTTGAAAATCTGATGTTAAAATCAGCTAGCTAGGAGTTCAACTATATTTTCAGGTTAAGTTTTACCTACTTAGTTTTATTTTATCCGTCTGTTAGCGAATTGCACGATTGCACCTCAACTGCAATGGTTTGACTCCTGTAATAATGTCAAAGTGTCATTAGTGTCATTAGTGTCAAAGTGTCATTAGTATCGAAGTGTCATTAGTGTCAAAGTGTCATTAGTGTCAAAGTGTCATCAGTGTCAAAGTGTCATTAGTATCAAAGTGTCATTAGTGTCAAGGTGTCATTAGTGTCAAAGTGTCATTAGTATCGAAGTGTCATTAGTGTCAAAGTGTTTTTGTTCTAGCGCTCCCAGTTCTACTGTCTCTTTCCAAAAAGGTACTTAAAAAATAATAAGCATTTTAGTACCATATCTTGGACGATGATACGGAACCCTTTTGTTCGAACTCAACTCGCACCCGACTGATATTTTTTTGAAACATTATAACGTCGAAATTTCTGCAGTCATTTTTTTTCCGTAATAACATGATTTCTGACGATAAAAAATTTTAAAAATTACTAAAGAAATCTTTATCGTATATCGATTTGAAACTTTTATGAGTTATCCCGGCGGTAATACATTAAATTGACACCATGGAACTGATCTGATGATGGACTCGAGAAGGTGGATAAAAGAATTCTTCGACTGGTATTGTAGACTCAATTTACGATTTTTCATCCAAATTCGATTGGATTCACGCCCATTGGAAATATTTGTAAGCATGAATATATACATTCGCATTGATCTAGGTTTTTCTTTTATAAATATGTATTTTAGGCACTTTTTATCATTCATTTATATAGGTAAAGTATATGTTATTTATTCAATATTATAGCAAGCGTGGCGTTTTAATTCCTACATTTACTTAAGATATTTGAGATACAGTTATAGTTTAAAGTCAATAATATTTTAATTGAAAGAAAAACATGTTCAAACTGCACACTCAACCAGGTGCAACAATAAGGGCATTCTGCAAGAAAGAGCGACGCATCTGTAATTTTTTTTGCGATATTTTGCAATATTCAACTGTACCTACATAAATATTGTATTATTATTTGGAATAGGAAAAAAGGCTCGTCTGGCAGTATTTCTTTAGTTATAAATGGCCGGCCGTTTTGTATTTAGTTATAGCTTGTAATACGATATTTCGATCTGTGAACTATTACGTACACAAGTGATAACATTTTTATTGCACCTGTGCGGTTCCTATTTAAGCTATTAGGTAAGAGAAGAAACTATGTACTTTTCCGGTTGTGCAAACCTAAGTTATCACAGTGACTGCCATCGCAAGCCAGACACAACATATGCAAGACTCAAAAAGGTTTCAAACCTGCGTAGGCAAGGCGTAAACGGGAGAATCGTGTCTCCACCCCGTTCTTAAGGCGTGGGGCATAATCGGAGCAAAATCGTACGTATTAACGCATTTTTGCCTAGTCTTTTATGATCAACCAAACGTGGCCCTGTGCTTACATATTACCAATAATGCTCCTATAAGCTTGTAAGTATAGTTGGGGGATATTCAAAGCAAAATCGTAAGTAGGTACGTATCGACGCGATTGCCTTACGCCTTTTATGACGAACCGAAATGTGGCTCCGCGCTTTTAGATCTTTAGCGAACGCGTTGGTTAGTCAAGCCTTTAATTAACTAAAATATACGGGCATTATTGGCAATTTGAAAACGCGGAGCCACATTTCGGTTCGTCTTGGCCAAACCATTCATTTGGCTTCTTGACCAAACCAACGCGTGTAAACTATGTGTGTCGCGTTCACGTCTTAAATACTTGGGTACATCTGTTCTTACATACAATGTATTTAAGCACTTACTAACGCACTCAAAAGCATGTAAACTATCGAAATATCTTATCTAATTTAGTTAAAGTCACGTTGCGTATTATTCTTCGATAACCTACAAGTATTGTTATTGTTTTGGTTTTTAATCATATTAATGTATTTCTGACACGCAGTTCTGTAGTTTAGTAATTAGTTCCAGCACGTTCTAGAACAATCGATAGCTATTGTATTAACTTTGGATGACATTGAATTGTAGGATCGGACGAGTAGGACGATTTGATGAGATATGTTTGTGTGATTGAACTAGTGTTATGGAGGTCAGATAGCAGCTGCTTCACATAAAATATCAAAGTTAAAGTAAAAAGAAATAGTGCGAGTCAGTTTGTCACTACGTAAATACGTTGAAGTGACCCGCTAAAATATAGCAGATGAAGATAATCTCCCCATCGGCTATAAAAGAAATAGTAATAAAGTTGCGCAGCACAAGCTGGTGACGTGACCTTTGAAGTGAGTTAAACTAAGCGGACCCCTTTTTTTTTCGTGCGGAAATCCCCTCGGATACCCCCCTGCTGGAGCCGGAAGGGGAGGTTATGTCGGACTCGAACCGACTAAAACCGACTAAATCCGTGGGGATTTTTCGCACGATAAAAAAAGTCATACAATACATGTAGGTACACCCATTATTTCGGGAATGTATTCCTATAGTTCGCGAGAACTGGTTCTTTTTATATGGGCGGAGCTACAGGCAATAGCTAGTAGAAGGTATAATTACCTAAAATACCCCAGATTTTTTATAAAGACCGCAGATAAAAGAGTAATGTCATAGGTACCGACAGCAACATTAAACTGAGTTGTTCAGTCAGCATCAGAAAGATGTTGACGAACAGAGTGCTCAAAATGATCTTAATTTAGTTTTTTGACCCCCTTCCGGTTGACTGATTGTTCTGAAATTTGGTAGACACCCTTAATTCGGGTAATGGGTACCATATAAATCAATGAAACAGTTTGATTTGTTCTTAATACGAAGGTTTGAAGATCATTTTGAGACTTCAACGTCAAGATATTTATGACGCTGAATGTTGATAAAAAAAGATAGCATCTTGAATTGTGGAATGCGGGTACTAGAACCGGGTCTAGGACCTTGAGCGAGATGGACATTACATTACATTATTTATTCCGATGTCAAGTAGTCACCTACATATAAAGTAATACAATGTACTTCAGTTTAAAAAGTCTAAATACACACACGCGGAGAGTTTCATTACGTTTTTTTTTTCTGTCTTTAGTATTTATTGTCAACGCACCTGATCTGATGCGGAAGACAGAAGATCGGGAGCAATAGCGTACATTGTAAGAGGTCTATATCTTGTATTAGACCCCTTCCAATGCTGGCAGTGGATTGCAATAAGCTAATTGATTGATTGATGTCAAACCGGCAACAGAAATAAGTCTAGCTATCAAAGTTCATGAGTTACGGTTTGGTAACGGATAGACAGACAGTAATAAGCAGAGTTCCGTTTTTACCCTATCGGTATGGAACCCTAAAAAAGATGTATCTTCTAGGTCGGCGCAAAACAAAACAAATTGCAGTGGGTTCTGGTACTGATTACATTATCAGTAATCTTATCAATCACACGTGTGGCGTTTTTATCTACGTATTGATATTCTGATATCACGTTTTGCGGAAATGGAGTCGATTGTTCAGTTAGGAAGACTGAACTCGTGTTAGGTTGCTTGTGTAAGATATCTATAAGAAGGAATAGAGTAGTTTGTTTGTCCGTAATTCTAAAACTAATGAATTAATAATTAATTTCCCCACTACTAATGGCTGTTTTGTTCAGAAATTACTTAGGCTAGGCTAGAAATAACAAGTTAGGCATCCCGATATGAAGCCCTTTCATTTGATACCAAACACGGTATAATTATCTCAAATTTATTAACACAGTACCTTATGAGCGCACAAGTTTGAATGACACGTCATATACCTACATATAACCATCGGGCGATCAAGGCGCTTGTAACGATACCTCATTTCTCCAGTTCTAATAAGTAGTTGAGGAACAAATGAATAACATACATACATACATAGCCTGTCAAAATCATAACCCTCCTTTTAGCTTTGCCGTAGTCGGTTAAAAAATTACTAAACCATAACAAGGCGTGAAGACATTTCATACTATCATCAATGAATGAAGTTCAGATGCTTACGTGTAAAATATCTTGGTGAGTCCTTGGTGGCCACCGTAGGAGAGCAGTTGACATATCAGGAGGACCGCCAGCAGCGCCCGCGGCGGCGACATCCTGTAACCGCCTGCGGGGCATTGGCGACGCGCCGATACACCTATCCCGACACGACAACGCACACCACCGACTAACCGAAGGCACTACACTTTACGAAGCACGGTAGACTGCTGATTAGAACTTGATATGGCACTCTTGCTATTGCAAATTACACTTTCACCTTTTGGTTCTAAAGTTCGATTTTGCTCGATACTTGTTAGTGTCCATTCAGACGTTTATTTGATAGCTGTAAGGTCTGAAGAAAACGACTTTTACGGATGTTTGCAAAACAAGGATTGCGTGAGAAATCTCGTAGACAATGGCTCTTAACTTTGTGTGACACAAATACTGGTACAGTCAGCACCAGACATATCTTGACTAAAGTAAAGCCGACGAAGCGAGAGAAAAAGGTAAGCAATGTTTCAGCGGTTCCAAACTTTTTTATTTGAAAATGATGACGTATCACTTTAAGTGCGGTCCAGACAGGAATGAAATTGCTCATAAGATGGCGGATCTGACAGTTTAGAACCGCTGTGCTGACAGCTTACCTGTACTATGAAACACGCAACGACAGCTGTCGCTCGGCCATTTTCGCATACGTATGATATGAAATAAAATAATCGCTAGTTATCGCAACGTAACTCAGTATCGCTTTGTTTACCTTTTTTCTCTCGTCTCGTTGGCTTTACTTTACAAAGTTTCAAAATGATCTTAAAACTAAAGTATTAAGAGTAAATCAATCTGTTTTATTGATTTCAATTGTACTATTGTCAAAACTAAAGATGTAAGTAGAACAATCCGTCAACAGAAGGGCGGGAAGCCAAGAAAGATAATTTTGAGTATTTGTTCATCAAGATCTATTTGGTGCTGATTGTACGCAAAATCTGGAGGTTCGTTTTCCAACTTGCGAAGATTCACACGTCAATACGTTTCTATGTAACTAGTTTTAAAATAATAATTATACACTGTCAATACAAGTTGTTCTTCGAAATTGTGTAGTGTGCAGACATTTTCTTTCAAATGTGTGTAGCTGTCGTATTTAGTAATGGGTTTAGATATTTGTTAGGTTAGCTAGCGGTAATACTAATTAGTTTGGTTAAACTGATCTAAATACAGTGGGCATAGGCATTCCTGTGTTAGTTACTGCACCGAGACGAAATTACACAATATTTTTTTTTAAAAGAATTTTAGAACCGAAGTTACTAATATTCCCTCGAACCCCTCCAACTGCTGTGCTAGGAGTGGGTTCACGTCGGTAGTGTAATGGCCAGTATTCGAACTCGGGACCTCTCGATCGTAAGGCCGACTCCTTAACCACTAAGCTACAGACGCTTCTTTATTCACATTGAGTATTTATAACCCCCGCAAACTAGACACTATCAGCGGATAGTGTAATCGGGGTGGTAATCAGTATGAACATGATACAAGGTAGGTATAATCGGCCGATAAAAACGTTTGATGAGCTCATGATTAGGCCATAGATAGACAGGGTTATATTTCAAATATGTAAAACTCCCATGTGCCGATATTGAATGAATGTATAAATGAATATCTCTTTATTGTATGGTACACAGATGGAACATATTACAATATAATTAGTACTATTTCATAGCAGCATATAAGTGGCGGTTTGAAGTTAAAATTGCATCGTTAAAATGAAAAAAAAAAAGAAAGAATAGAAGCATCACTAATTTTCTGGTTAGGAGACCAGAAATATAGTGTGATGTTTCTATTTTTTAAGGCGATAACGAATATAATACCTAAGTATATGTTTTTTTTGCAATGAAACCTTCTTTAGACACTTTGGCCTTTATTCGTATAACATTTTGTGATTGTAAAAAATCATTGAACTGCTCACCGATACCGATATCTTGTGAGTTGTGACAGATCGTAACCATTTACAAGTGACACCTCTGTATACTTATATTATATTAGTAAATTTATTGACTTGTGTAAGTGCTGTTTCAATCGTCAATGTAGAATAAATGATTTTGGACTTTAATTTTGACTTTGCAGTATAGTCCGAGTCGTTTCCGGACCAATACGACCTTAAAACCTTCAAGAAAAGAGCGTACTCTCTTTTAAAAGGCCGGGAACGCACTTGTGACTCCTCTGGTGTTGACACCCATGGGCGACGCTGATCGCTTACCATCGGGCGAACCGTATGCTCGTTTGCCTCACTATTCCATAAAAAAAAGTATTCACTTCTGTCGGTTCTCCCGGAGTGCTACAATTTTTACAGACATTTCTAAAACGATGTGTGTACAGACAAACCAACATTTTGATTGAGACTTTGTACATCAAATAAGAAGTCTGAGATGTAAAACGTAGGTACATTGTCATCATCTCTACTAATAAACACCCACGATGATTGCAATACACATTGTTGGTATCAACTTGTGTTGCAAAACATCGTTCATTTAATGAGATGTTATTGAATGCCGTAACGAGACAACACCCGCCAGCACATAAATAACATTATTCACTTGTGAGAAATTCATTACAATTCTCAGGATTTGTTCTCAGAAGACATCTTGAATGTATCAATGGAAGACGCGGTCCTGTCTGAGGTAAGGCTTCAGATGCGACCGGGACTTCCGCAAGGGTGATGATGATCTTGAATACATTAATCCATACTAATATCATGACTGCGAAAGTAACTCTGTCTGTCTGTCTGTATGTTACGCTTTCACGCCTAAACCATTGAACCGTTTTTGATGAAATTTGGTATAGGGGTAGATTAGACCTTGAGAAAGGACATAGGCTATGTTTGGTCGCGATAATCGACATCCACGCGGGCGGAGCCACGAGCAAATGCTAGTTAGTGATAATTCATTCATTCTTAGCAACTTGATGTTCAATTTACAATTATTTTCGCATAAGTCGCAGTCGCATTCAAGTGTCTCGTGAGAGTCCAGGGTTTGCTGTATTTTATTCAGTTATAGGTTGTTAATAGTGGTGTATAATGGCCCTACCAAAATCACCAAGGACAGTTAGCATCAACTGATCTGGACTGGCAGGGTGCTCAAAAAAACTTATATATATCTTTGGCTCAGACGCAGAATGTCCACTGGTCGCAAAAGGTCTCTTTCGCAGAATGTCCCCTTCGCAAAAAGTCCTTTTCTCAGAATGTCTCTTTCGCAGAATGTCCACTTCACAAAATGTCCTTTTCCCTTTTTTTTATTTCTAACTTACTTTTTGCTGTCTTATCAGATGCTTTTTCACACCCTGTTTTAAACCCTTCATAAACAATATAATGAATATACTTTCTTAAAGGTCATAAGGGTATATTGTCCACTAGATATCAAGCGGTAACCGAAACCTTTCAAAGTTTGAACTCTCTACGGAACCCGTTCTCGGTGACCGGTGCTGGTCTTAACAACATTCAGCCAGTATCCTACACAATCTGCATTTGGTAACACTCAATATAATCGATTCAGGTCCTCTCACCTCAATCGATTAGCATAAAGCCTAACATATCATTCGCAATAGTATCGATATTACTTAATCGATTGTTTGTATCAAGAGCAACATGGTTAAATATCAACAATAGTGTTGTAACACTCAAAGACTAATGAGGTGTCCGATGTGACGCAATCCGCAAGTCCGATGTGGTGTGGTGGTAGTGAACGCGACTACTACGCAGGAGCCGCGGGTTCGATCCCCGCTCAGTGCAAATATTTATATGCATGCATATGGCCCCATTGGTCTGGGTCTTTCTATGTATAATATGTATGTATTTACAAAAAAAAGTATATAAGTATGTTTATCCGCATTCTAGATTCCATAACACATCCTATAAAAGCTTACCATGGGTCTAGAAAGCGTTGTGTAGAATGTTGTGGAATATTTATTATTATTATTTATTTATTTGGGTAGTCACTAATTATTGACTATTATGTGACAAATAGAAATAGATGTAAATACATATGAATACGCCTTTATCCCCGGAGGGTTAGGCCGAGGTGGATTATCACCCACATTTCACCAATCATTGTATTCGGTCCCACGTATTCAATAGCAGGTTTTTTATTCATACTACAATTTGATTTCACCTCGCCATGGTAAGCTGAAGGCAAAGTCTCAGAAAAGAGGGTCACCATTACAAACACGTATCATGTTAACAATGGTGACACTCAGCTTGACGGCTTCATCAGATGCTTTTTCACGCCCCGCTTAAAGGACCCGAGACTGTAGGAAGAAGGAATCCATTATCGTATTCCGAGTATTATGTTGACTCGAGCCATGCAACTGAGGCTTAGTTTGACCTTTATACAGGGTGATTTTATAGTCGTTTCGGATAAAAAGAATTTAGGCACAGTTTCGATAGCAAAATCATCTGGAAGTATTAATTTGCCCTAAGGAAAAAAAAAAGATAATGTATGGGAATAATGTTCAGGTGAAAGGAAAATGTATGGGGGTTGTAATTTTTTTTTCCTTTCACTAAATTAATACTTCCAGATCATTTTACTAACGAAACTGTGCCTAAATTCTTTTTTCGTGAAACGACTATGAAATCACCTTGTATATCTGTCTGATGTTAAACAGCCCCATCTCTAACGGCCGTTCCCAATAACATACTTACAGTTGAAGATAAATTACAACAGTCAAATTTGACGTATCGGCTGTTTAAATTCAAAACATGGTAACTGATTTTATTGCGGGAAAGCGCATCGCGGTACAATTTTATTTTCCGAAATTGGTGTGGAATAGGAGTTACTATGTTTTGAATTTAAACAGCCGAGTACTTTATCCGTAGATGCGATCTATCTTTAACTTTCAGTATGGTATTGGGAACGGCGGTAAGTCGCCTTGTACGACACCGCATGGGAAGAAATGGGGTGGTCCAAAGTCTACTCTGCCGGGAACCATACGGCTTGTCTATATAGTAATAACATTGGAATTTGAAGTGATGATCTTTGTAGATACAAAAACAAAGCTGTATGATTATCTTTGACGACCGGTGCAGGCGATAGAGCGATGAATTGCTAAGTCAGCGTTCACGGGTTTAATTACCGCTGAATGCAAATATTTGTATGATGAAAGTAATTTAATGCCTGTTTGAAGAAAGGGACATTTTGCGAAAGGGACATTCTGAGAAAGGGACATTTTGCGAAAGGGACATTCTGAGAAAGGGATATTTAGAGAAATGGACATTCTGAGAAAGGGACATTTTGCTATTTGTAGTCACTTTGAGAAGTGGTCATTTTGCGACAGAGCCATAAATATATATATTTGTTATCACAATGGTCAGCAAGTGTAGCATGCCACACTTGCTCTCTTGCCCACTGTACCTTTCAACCTGTACATCGCAGACCTGTGTAGGGCAACAGACAATGCTGTGGCCGTGGCTAGGTATTGGGCCGACATAATTTTATAGTTTTGACGAGCCATTAGAAGCAAAACTATACTCATTAGTCAGCGTTTGCATTAAAATTTTAATCTTATTCGCATTCATTGGGTCTATTTCTATTTACCAGCACAAAATCCTATGCTGTGTCATGTTAATTTAAACCCTAATTTGATAGATGAGGTCCTTTTTGTTTTTAATCGTGCGGAAAATCCCCACGGCGCCGGTGGAGGCGGTTATGTTTGACTCGAACCGACCAAAACGCACGCCGTCTGGGGTCCTTGGTTGCCGGAGGTGAGATTGCCGAAAGCATATCTCTCGCATCCCGGCAGACCCAGGGCCATCTCTTTTTAGATGGTGATAGATGAGGTCCTGGCGCAGGCGCTAAGGGTTGGATTGTCAGGCGGCAGTCGCTCTTGTAAAAGCCAAAGTAAGATAGTTTAGAAGAAAGTGAAACACTTAACAATATTTCAATTCAAAGAGCCGTGTTAGCCGCCAACACGGTCAGTAAACAGCCCACTTAACCATGTAATTACAGTCTTCAATTGCTTACATAATGTTCAAGACTATTCTGACCATTACACTGTAGAAAGGAGGCTATTCAACAGACCAAATTGTTATTAGATTCTATTAATTTGATCTTTATCTACTTTCGAAATTTATACCTACAAGACGTCTTTTGTGGATTTGTGAAGGTGCGACTGATTCAATTTATATTATTATCACTGACCCGGTAAACATAGTTGTGTCATGGACATGTACCTAAATATATTATTTAAAAAAATCTTTACATGAGATAATATTTCTATGTTTGCTTTCTTGTTGCTTTGATTATAATATATGCTTGACAACAGTTGTTTTTTCATCCACCATACAATTATGTATGAATAAATTTTGACATTTTGAGATATGGAAATGTTGGAACATGGACATTCTGGGATATGGACGTTTTGCAACCTCTCGACATTCTGGGAACCTAAACAATATTACAGTCCAGTTCAAAATGTTTGCCAGTTGTTTATGTTTTGCTAATGATTTGATTGTAACTTGTTGTGTATTAATAAATAAATAAAAAGAAAAGAGCACTCTTGGCCGCCATCACGGCCATTGCGATTAATGTTGACACTAACTTAAATACTAAATATTACATAGTGGGATTAAGATACGTAAATATGTTATCGATAAAAATTCTAGTAATCTTCTTGATTAATTCTGTATTACACAAATATGTTCAAGTTCCTTTCAAGTATGTTCGAGAACCTCTGTATAAAAACATAATTCATAATAACAATGCAATCTTATCAAACCACCTGCCATTTGTGATGAGTGTGGCGACTTATACAGTTATCGGTATATATTTTGACCACAAGTCGATAGAGATACGAAGTCCTGGCGCGCGCGACTTGGTTAGATATGATTTATGATTGGTAAATTTGAGCTGCTACTTCTGACGTAGCGGAAGCACACCATGCTGTTCTCAAAAGACACCTCTGAAACACTGTACTGCACATTTTGTAACGTGTAAGTCAACCTATATGCCGGTAACTGTCCTGTGTAATGGGCACACATAAAATGCTTTATCATTATCACACACATTACTATTATCGTCAGTAACCGTAACGAATCAATGAAATTGAGCATAAGATATTTCTAATAGACGTTTTTCTTCGTAAGGAAATCCCCACGGATACCTCCCCCGCCGGAGCCGGGAGGGGAGGTTATGTCGGACTCGAACCGACTAAAACTGCACGCCGACTGAGGGTCATAGTGCTAAGTCGGAGGTGAGGTTGTCTTCGATATATCCCTCGCACCGCGGCTGACCCAGGGCCATCCCTTACGGTCTGGCCCTCCTCGGGAGGGCAGACATGGTCAAAATCTATAGTAATATATAAATTTACCAACAGAATTATTTTCGCGCTATTTTTTGTATCGCAAATGTCGCAAAATCTCGCGGCATTAGTGGCGCAGATTTCCTAGTGGGGGCTTGCCCTTAGTGGGCGTGACGCATACCACGGCTACGTGTATCTACGTGATTGTAAACAACGTACCTATCTATTACGGCTATCATATGACGTAAACGTTACCCGTGTGAAAATGATGCTAGTGTTGTGCGCAAATATGTGCGGATATTTTCGACTGCGGTTATGCAAGTTAGAGATGATAACTCGTAGTAAAAATAACTTGTACGGTACTAGGTACTTATTAGTAAAGTTGTTTAGAACAAAATATGTGGTTAGGTTTAGGAATGATGCAAGAATACTTTTTGAATTTTGAATGTAGAAAAATAGAAACGGCCGCGGAAAGATATTTCATGAAATTTGTCAACAATTTGTAAAGGAATAGCGCGTGCCTTTATTTAATGAACTAGCTTTTGCCCGCGACTTCGTCCGCGTTAAGTTCGGAATAGAAATGTATAGGATACACTGGTCCTATTCCCGCGACCCATTTAAATTTCCTTAAAATTTCTGTACGCCTGGTACATCATGCAAATTGTACCAGGGTAACAGAAATACTGATTCCGTGACCCCGACCCGCAGGAACTTTACCCGGGATAGTATCCTATGTCCTTCTCCTGGCTCTAAACTACCTCCCTGCCAATTTTCAGCTAAATCGGTTCAGCCGTTCTTGAGTTATAAGTGGAGTAACTAACACGACTTTCTTTTATATATATAGATAATGACATGTGGTAAAGTGTTAAATACCCAAAGGGTCAAGAAATGGTCATAAATCGATATAAATTTTTTGTTCAGTACCTACAGCTAGTCTAAAACCTGGAATAGGTACATGCAGAATTAATTAGATAAGTATTAATGATCAATTGGACAGTAAATATAAAAAAAGTTCACGCCAAACAAAGTTTTAACCACACCAATGCATGATCTACATATTAAATTCCAGAATGTTCTTGATCAATAACAGAGCTAAGCTATAATAATAACAAGAAACACCTGCAGATTTATTTACATATAATCTTGCCAAGCGACTTTTTGTGTGGTGATAAAAACATTCCACCTCTAGGAGTTATTTAAGAAAACTATAATTTTAGGTAGGTATTCTATGTGTATTTTCTGATACTTGTAGTCTCATCGATAAAACATTAAAAAAAACCACGAAAATAAATGATAAAACGAATAATAAATTATCTTTTTATTATAACATCGATTTTATCAAACTACGTATTATGTAAAACACTAAAGTAAATGTTACTGCATTAATGGATTTTAGGTAATTCCTGTCTTATGGTAGAATGTTATGCATAAAATATACTTGTTTTAAAACATTACGTTCTTTTTGTAATCATACAGAATAATCACTTAACACGCGACGCACTTTATTAAGCAAATACTCGTATTACAAGATATTATTTAGGAAGTCTATATAAGATTACGCTTTGTGACGTATTAAATATAAAAATTCATATGTTAGGTTTCCTATAATGAATTACAGAATACAATTTGAATATCGTTAAAGTTATCTAATAACTTATACAATCACTTAAAATTAATTTCAATCAATTACGTATTAGGTATATATCAGAAGAATGTGTCTGTATCTAAGTGATATTAGATTACTTTTCATATTACGTCGAGCACAAGTTCAATACGATAGAAGTAAATTGAAAATATTGTAATTAGCTTAATGTTTTATGAGATTAAATATATAATTCTTGCTATTAAATATGTACAAGCAGTTATATTTGTAGTTGCTATGGGTTTCGGAGTGATAAAAATATATAACTACTTATCATTAGGCATACTTTTGCACCAAAACTACACTATTAGGTAATCCGTCAAGACAACGACAAACACCTTCCAGAAATAGAAACGTAGATATATTCTCCACGGTTTTAGTTCAGGTATTTAAGGATATGTATTGTAAAATTTTATTTGACAGCCTCTGTGGCGTGGCGGTAGTGAACGCGACTGCCACGCAGGAGGCGCGGGTTCGATTCCCGCTCAGTGCAAATATTTGTAAGTACGCATGAATAATAATGGCTATTTTCATTGGTCCGGGTGTTTCTATGTATAATACCTATGTATGTATTTACAAAAAAAAATAGTATCTAAGTATGTTTATCCGCAGTCTAGTTTCCATAACACAAGCTAGATTTAAGCTTACCATGGGTCTAGATAGCGTTGTGTAGAATGTTGTGGAATATTTATTTATATAACCAATAAAATTGTCTCAATTCAATCATTCTTGGGAACGAATGATTGAATACTGGTCACACTAACAAACTTAAAAAAACTACTAATTCCAAATTCGAATTACAATTTACAGCAATATAACCCTTCGGTGAATATAGACAAAACACGATTACAACAACAGATAAATACTAATACAAATTCAAATTTGGAATGCAACATTCCATAGAAATCCGATACCTGTTACAATTTATCCGCAAGCCGTTCGGATACTAACATTATCCAATGCGACACTATTTCTACCAATCTAAGTATCTTACTAAGTTCATTCTTATCTAGACAAGCCAATAAATACATTAAATTGTTCTAAGCCTGTGCCTAACGCCTAATATTATCTACCGTTAGTTATATTGAATGTATTTGCATTGCATTAGTCTGACAATGTTGTAGAATGGAAAGGAATTTTGTTTGAAAGGTGGTTTAAAAAGCAGTGAGTTAATATTACGAGTACTAGTTGATGCCCATGGATACTTATAGGTTATCGCAACATTAGATTACTTAAGTATATCTCCGATTCCATTCAACCAATTGCTATCAAACATACCTACTTACGACGATTTTAAATCTAAAAAGACTTTATTTAAAAAAATAGCATCAAAATCAATTCAAGTGTTTTTGCGTTTATCCATACTTAATATTATAAATGTGAAAGTAACTCTGTCTGTCTGTATGTTACGCTTTCACGCCTAAACCACTGAACCGATTTTGATGAAATTTGGTATAAGAGTAGATTAGACCTTGAGAAAGGACATAGGCTATGTTTGGTCGCGATAACCGATATCCACGCGGGCGGAGCCGCGGGCAAAAGCTAGTCTTCAATAAACAGATATTTTTGGATTCAGAATCAATAAATTAATGAACATAACCTAGGTTTTTACATAGGTATCCTACAAACAGAATTATATATAGGTATTATGTATATACAATTTTATAATAATCAAGATAGATAAGATAAAGCTAATCTAGGCACAGATAACCGGGTCGGACGGTCACACTATAAAATCGTCTAAAAACATTAATTTAAATCAAATCCCGAAGGTCACCAAACTTGTTGGTGGCGACGATATTGGAATTTACATCTATACGTAATATTAGACAATTTTAAATTAGTCGTGTCTGTAAATCCGAGATATTTTAAACATGGTTTACATGTCCATAGGCCACGGTAACCACTTTCCACAAGATGGGATGCGTGCTTGTCTTTGTCTGCCAACTTAGTGTTAAAGTTCACCTAAATTTTCAACTCCGAAAATTGGAACTCCGAAAATGTTCTTCCTAACATTTTTCATCCTAACAATCACAATTCCTAACTACTCTGTCTCTAATGTTTTAATTCCGAATCATTCAACTTCATAATGCCGGTAGCAATAAACATCTATTATACTATTATTTCTTTTCCTATATTTTGTCAACATATCCATCTTTTACACTATTATTGAAAGTCATACCTTTTTTGCCCAAAAAATCTTAAGTTAAAACTGCGACCATAATGCACGAGCCGAGCGAGCCAAATCTCGCTGCGGTCATTCAGCCAAGTTCCAGAAACGAATCGGTCATATTTATACTTCTTGGTTTAGGTTAGGTTAGAATTGTGACCACAGTGAAACAAATCGAAAACGAAAAAGGTCATAAACATAACCGTAAATCAGTCGTATTTTATTATTTTCATTCATTTAAGCCAAAAAATCAGTGAAACAACCTTTAATCATTCTAAACAGTTTTCTAATTAATAGTAATAAGTATGTAACAACAAATAATCGAATTAAAACTATAAATAAAATATAATTCTACCGACATAAATATATTTTTATTACATTTGGTGGATAAATGTTTCTTTCTAAGTATGAGTGACAATATTATGGTAATTATGTTTAGGGATAAAAACGTTAGGATAAAAAAGAGTAGGAGCTTTAATATTGTATGTTAACGATTTTATTGATAACAATTTTCGGAAATATGAGTGTTATGAACATCGACTGTAGCACTACAAATAGTATGAATAAAAACTTTAGGATGAAAAATTTTAGGAGGAGTGATCATTCGGATTACAAATCGTTAGGAAGAACAATTTCGGATAAATAACTTTAGGTGAGTCAATATGGACCCGTTTTGCAGAGATGAAGATTAGATTTGGAATGCTGGAAATTGAAAACAACATAGGTATTATTTTTATACTCGAATTCTGATAGAAATACCTATTTATTTTTTGTCATTTGAATCGTTTAAATCTATATTTCTTGCACGTCTGGCAATATTCATTTATTTACCCTTCCCTCTCTACCTTAGAAGACAAATTCTCCAGGGTCCAAACTTGAAGGTCGTACGAGAACGTAGCCGATAATTGTATGCACTGAAGCAAGTTCTAGTCCTCATATTTTCTATTACCTAACATTGTAAATGGGTGTGAATACTCATTAAATAGTGCAAATTAGTCCGCCCAGCGCCAGCGAGCGACTCATGAAATATACAAAGCGCTAGATAAATCTTATGAGCCGCGATTATGCCAAGACCTCCCGCGTTATTATAACTTGTTAGATAAATAGGCTTTCAATTAAAATTCATTTAGAGACCGTATCTTCGATGCTGCGGGGTGCGATAACAGGGTTGTCACGCTATTAAGCTCATATTTTTATAGGCGCACTTGATATTTTATTAACTTGGTAGCTTAGTGGTTAAGGAGTCGGCCTTACGATCGAAAGGTCCCGGGTTCGAGCCTGGCCATTACACTACCGACGTGAACCCACTCCTAGCACAAGCAATTTAGCTTAGTTGGAGGGGTTATAGGGAATATTAGTAACTTCGGTTCTAATATTCTTTAAAAAAAAAAAAAAAAAGTATTGAACTAGCTGACCGGCGAACTTCGTATTGTCAATTTATTTTCCGCCGGCGGCGTGGCGTCCGATCCCATTCCCACTCCACCCTCTACTATATTGAGCATGTATTATACATGTAAACCTTCTTCTTGAATTACTCTATCTATTAAACCGCATCAAAATCTATAGCGTAGTTTTGAAGATATAAGCATACATAGGTACGGACAGACGGACAGCTTGCCTTAAGGTTTCTTTGGCAAGCAAAACATATATTTTGCGATTGATATATTTAGAAATTGACACAATAAGAACACATGAAAAAGTAGTACAGAGTGTACGTGAGTTGATTGATTAAGATATTACTCTCGGAATGTTGGTAAACCACTAATCATACAGTACGATTACATAATAAAGTATATACTTTGATACTTATGTTTTATTCCCCATTTTTTTAAATTTTAATTTAATAAAATCAATGGGTCGATTTAACTACAAAAAAAATTTCTGATGGTATTCTGGCCCCCGTAATCGGCCGACTTGTCCTCTATTATTCCCACTACGTGTAATATGGGCCGCGGACCGGAGGCCAGTTGCCTCCTAACCCTAAAGTACACCACACCAATCAAACTTCAAATTCCTTCTATTTAATATAATCATCATCAGCGTTAATCCCGGTCGTATCCGGGGCTTTCACCTCGGAGTCCGGAGTCCGCGGACGCGTTGCGGGCGGAGAAAATCTATGGCCCGTATTCTAGAATAACACTCAGCCTGAATCTCGATTTATCTGAGGACAGATTGTATAGGCCATTTTCAAACTATCAAGCTGTCTATGCAATCTGTCATCAGACAAGTCATGATTCAGGCTGAGTGTCATTCTAGAATACGGCCCTGAGAATTCTAGGCTACAAAAGTAGATATCTAAAACAGCGGTTTTATAGGTATTTCAAGCTTAAAATCGTAGGAATGTTCCCGCAAATTTCAATATCTGATACCTGAGCAACACTAAGCGGTTTGCCGCTAAACATTTAATTAGCCGGGCTGTAAGTGTCCGAATAATTGTTCGATTTCAAAATTGCCAACACAACAAAGCAAAAACAACTAATGAATAATTTCCGGGCCACTAGACAAGCGGGTTTATTCATTAATTAATTACAACCATTACTGTATTAAATTACTACATTGCAACATAGCTTGCACAGAGTTTCTCAAATTGCAGTACCTACGTGAACTGTTTTGATATTGTTTGCATTTTTCCGAGAACTAAAACCGCTCGCGTTTTAGGGTCTCAAATGCCGGGGTGTAAGGTGGCCCAATAAGATATAGGTACTATTTTTACCTAGCGTAGACGTTTTTTTCTTTTTACAGATATGGCAAGCATATTATGGCACTATCAAATTTTGAAGCCATTTCATTACTTTTCAGGGTTTGCTTCATCTAACTAACACAATACCAATACTGAATATCAAAAACTTTATTGCATTTTATGAATCCATTAAAAATAACACAGGGCACAGTTAACCTGTGCTAATCAAACAACCCGCCCTTGATCCCTCCCGGTGCAAAAGTACACCTCACACTTACTGCGTTGCAACGCTGGATGGCGATGGCCAGCCTTTGCACCAGGAACGATCCGGAACGAGAGTCACCGGTCACCTCGGTGAGCCTCAGTTCAATCTCCTTAAAAAGCCTTTAGCTTCGTTGCCCCAGCTACCCAGGGTCTCCACCGTCACCGGTACGAAGTGGTACAGCGGCTAAAATACTAAATTTTAATATATTTAATCTAGATAACAAATTCAACGAGCAAAAGTCAAACGATATATTTAATCACTCAAGTGACTACTGCATAAAGGTATACGTGATTGCCGATTAACTTCAACAAATCCTGTCCTATCTCTATAAACCCCTCAGATAAATTATCCGCATAATGAAACAACATCGATCACTTTCGATTCCCATGTTAACATCACTCATTCACTCACCGTTCATCAGGTCATTGATGTTTTAGTGCAAATCAATTTGTTAAGTCTGAGAAGCTTTCCTGCTTTCCCCTTTAGGGGCAATGCCCGTTGTAGGCGGACAGGTTGCTAACTGAGCTAGCATAAGGAGCGCCCATAAACCATGTTTGGAAAGGGGCGGTGATTTGTGTGCGTTCGTTAAAACGTCTCGTTTTGTAGGTTATGGTGTTGTTAGATTAGACGGAGACTTAGTGGCTAGAAAGAGTACGAGTCGTGAAAATAGTACTTGTTATGATGTTGAATGAATGTGATATGATGTCAGATGTTTCAATGGACTATCCAATAATGGTTCCAGAAAAAAGGTAAACGTAATTTGCTGAAAATTCGAAAACCAAATACATGCGTGAATTTCTAAGAAATGTAACATTTAATACAATTAAATACATTCATTCGTTTACAAAAACCAACACAATCAAATCTAAAGAGTACAGTGAATGGCTCTCAAATAGGTATTGTATTAAATTGCAAAGCTGATTAATTACTGAATATAATTTTCACGAGACATAACCCCTCGTATTCGATATACTCAGGCCTAATCTATTTCTCTAACAGTTTTGGTTCTCACGCAATATTAATTACCATTGCCATAAACCCCGCACTATTTTACATACCAAATTACTTCTAAATTCTCAACAAGAAAACCAATAACACCTTGCGTACTCGTATTGTACTCACACTCGCCACTGCATTAGGTACCGCCGCTAAAAAAGGAAAATCGTAACAATTAAACGTTATTTCGTTTCGTAACTTGTGGCCGATCCTCTACAACTGTCTGTTACTAGGTAGATATTATTAGCTCGTGCAGTCGTGCATAGAGCGCCCTGCATCGGCTGCATCGCAGGAATGTCGCAAAAAGTCTTGCTGCGTTTGTGAATGAAAAAGTTGCACTCAATGGCCTTATTGAATAAACGGGTAGGTTTTTTTAAACAAATTGACAGGTATCTAATTAAGCCATCAAAGTTTACTTGAAAACAGTCAATTATGAGTAAGAATCTAAGAATGTATTGAAAATAAAGTCTGGTTATTAAGAAACATCATCATCATCATAAACTCACGCCTATATTCCCCGCAGGGGTCGGCAGAGGTGCTAGCACCCACATTTCGCCAGTTTATGTTTAGGTGCTTTATGACCTCAGTTTGTTAATACGAGGCATAGTGAAGTCACCAGCCCGCCTAGACAACTGGTAATACGTCTGTAGATTAGAATAGAATAGGACTGACGTATGGGATTGACATACCTGCGTTAACAACTGTCATAAACGTCAAAATACGGGTCAAACCCATAAATTCCTCATTCTATTCTGCGATACACTGTCTAAGGAAATGCAAATTTTGTTTACTTTAGGTTCATTTAATATACTATACAGTTCGTAATGTATTAATAAAAAAGATACTATTTATAAAAAAAAACAACAAATAAATACATACTTAATTCAGTCCCCACACTAATGTGGCCACAAATCTTATTTTCCAATAGCTTACTGTTATTCACACCAAACAGTGTGACCACGAGTAAAATAAATTCCTGTTGGTCACACCAGTGTAACAAGCTTGTGTGACCACAAGTCTGCAGGGCCATTTATGTAGTGGGGCAGGAGTGATAGCCAAAACTTGCCAGTTATAAGAACGGTCATCTTGACAACCACAGGGCTGGGAAAACATATCTACATATTATCCCATGGTTCGAGTAGTAAATCTTGCTTGAAAAGTTGAACACAAACCAGAATATTTGTGAACATAAAACAAATTTACAAATGACTACGCTTAATATGCAGTTCAATGGTTAGTAAAGGATACAGTAATAATAATCTCACGACAAAAGTCATTAAAGTCCTCAAAAGGGACAGTTTTGAAGCGGAAACGGTGTGGGAAGTGGGAAGAAATAACCATACAGTTTATACGTCGGGTTAATGCCCTACAAATCCTACTACTTAATATTATAAAGACGTTTGTAAGTATGAAAGGATGGATATTTGTAACTCTTTCACGTCTAAACAGCTGGAGCGATTTTAATAAAACTCGGTATGGAGTTTTCTGACACCCTGGATTAACACATAGGCTATGTTTGGTCGCGATAACCGACATCCACACGGGCAGAGCCGCGAGCAAAATCTAGTTAGATATATTTCTTTTCGATTTTACACCATATAGACTGTACACGTACGTAGGGGGCAAGATGATTGAGGTAGACCTCAATCGGGTTGACTTATAGTCAACCTCACCTGCCAGCAGGCTGAACGTAAGGAGTGCCAGCTCACCTCTCGGGGTTGAGAGTTGAGATGGCAGTTGCTCCCCTAAAAGACTAGGTCCCCACTGTGATGATGATATTGACATCCGTTCAAAATTGGAGCACCCTTAACCAGTAGCGAAGATAGAAAATCAAACGGGAAGCCGGTGGAACTTCTAATAGAACAAAAATTGAATTACGAGGGTCATTTTATGGAATTGGGCGTTAAAGATAAACGTTTCGACCACGGTTTTCCATTACAGAACAAGCTGACAGGAATCGGGTTATACGACTGAAAAGACCACAAGTTCCAACAAGATAATACAAAATAAATCACAAGCGTACATTCCAGATATGCCGATTACAAAATTCATTCAGTTCGAGCCAGGCAAGCCATAAATAGACTAATATCTATGCACATAAATATCTGACTATCTTTGTGAAGTCAGAAGTGTCATAAACCTACAAGCCAATGTGTCGTTTGTGCCCATAAATTCACGTTAGAACTGAACTGTAAAATAATTAATCAAAATTCACAGGCTATTTATTTGAAACAACAAATCAAATGTTCGGAACGGAATAGACACAATCTCTATTAGTGATAAGTGAGAGAAGATACGATTGAGTGCGTTCTATCAAATCTTTTAAGGCTGTGATTGATGCTTTCCAACAAGCTGCGTGTATAGACTTTGTGTCTGTTTACTGTGTTTGTGAAATCGTTTGTGAATAAATCGATTTTTCGGGTTGTACCGCTTTTAACCGGTAATTTTTCTACCGGTGAATTATTTTTCTGCTTTCAACCGGTTTCTTTTCCTCATTCTACCGGAAAGTTAATTACTAAATATACAAGATTTTTGTATTGCCAAATTGACAAAAACTTTTTTCTGTCTGCCAAATAAGAATCCCCTTGCAATAATTCTACTGATACATAGCTATTACGACCGCTCTGTCAAAAGCGTATCCGATAAGGAGAAGAAATTAGATTCGTTATACTCCGTCCATTATATTATTGTATTTTAGACAGCTCACTGACAGTGGTCGATATAACTTTGTTCTAGCGTCAATACCTAAAAATCCGAACAAAAATTAGGCGCCAATACGTTATTTTTCATTGACAACGTCACGTCAGCCAGAAAGCAATTTTAGGGATGTAGTTAGTCGATCGACTGTGTTTCCTATTATAAACTTGAAAATGTCACAATCGAGTCACAAGTCAGTTGTTTTGTTTCAGAGATTAGTGTGCACGTTATGGCCCACAATCGTTTTAAAATACATTTACAAATTGTATAGACAGGAAATATCTACTGCTTTATTATTGTGTATAGATAGATAATAAATTATAATTCCATATGAAATCATATATTTTCATTTATGGATTAATGATTTTTTTAATCGAGGTTTTTAACTTAGTCGACATTTTAAGATGTCATGCAATCACTACTTCCATCAGTCTAAAATACAATAATGTAGTAGACGGGGTATGAAAATTAAAATTTTTAGAATTCTAAACTATCATATTACGAGTACTAGCCGACCTGGCGAACTTCGTACCGTCATTTTTTTTCACCCGCGTGGCGTCCGATCCCATTCCCGCTGTAGCATGTTTCATACATATAAACCTTCTTCTTGAATTACTCTATCTATTAAAAGAAACCGCGTAAAAATCTGTAACGTAGTTTTGAAGATATAAGCATACATAGACGCGGAAAGCGCCTTTGCTTTATACTCGTACTGTGAAGTGATAGTGATGATGATGCTATGCCAAATTTTAACAATATTACTACAGATATCTTGGTGTTAAGAGGTAACATAGTTATTTGCTCATTTACAATAATAGCTAGTGGTTCCGTCCGCCCGTTGCCGTGAACCATTAGAACCTATTCCCGGGATATAAATCTCTACGCAAACTTACATTCAGATCTGGGCCTCGATTCTACTAAAGCAAAACTATTGTCAAACCAGAGATTGCAAAAAGCGGCATTAAAGTTTAGACTTTATTTCTATACACTAAGGTCCAAAATTAAATGACAAAAGTCTCATTACACTCTTTTATTCACTCTGCTAACAGTTATTTAATATTGAACTTTAATTGCATCGCCTTAAAGTCTATAATGTATTGCCGCTTTTTGCAATCTCAGTGGCTTGACTATAGTTTTGCTTTAGTAGAATCGAGGCCCTGTTCAGACGTATTAGCATGATGAATAATAAACATCCATTCATGTATCCATCATATTTACAATAGTAGTAATTTAAGTATGAATTGGGTATTCTACTGACTACTCAAATTAGTGACTTTTTACGAAACATCTAAACGGTAAGTTATAAGGTAACTTGGTTTTTTAGTGACGTCATAAAATTTACTAGTCAAATCATTACTATTATAAGTTGGGTGGATTAATAAAATAAATAAAAACGTTAAATAAAAACCGATGCAACTTTTACCATCTTTTTTACAATTCTTAACTTATTAGCTCGGGTAGATAATTTATTTTAACTACTGGAGAATACCCGATTAGCATAACATATCACTCACGCCTATATTCCCCGAAGGGGTAGGCAGAGGTGCTAGCACCCACATTTCGCCAGTTGCGAGCCTATTGCCATTAACCGGGCACTTATAAACCTGCGATAAATACACACATAACTTCGAAAAGCATCGAAAAGTCAGCGCGCGCAGGCAACTCGGGCGTCGGAGGGCACTGACTGACCTCCGTCCCCCATGAGCGCGGGCCTGGGGGTGACGGGTGGAGCCGCCTGTCACCCCAGCAGAAGCAGGCCACGGCGGCGGCGCGCTGAATAGCGCGCCTCCCCATTCCGGGGGCGAGTTGGGGACACCGTTGTCCCCCCTCCTGAGGAGGGCCAGACCGTAAGGGATGGCCCTGGGTCAGCCGGGGTGCGAGGGATATGTCATTGACAACCTCACCTCCGGCCTAGCACCAAGACCCACAGTCGGCGTGCGGTTTTAGTCGGTTCGAGTCCGACATAACCTCCCCTTCCGGCTTTCGGCACGGAAAAAAAAAAAGGCTGACGTTGTTGACGAAGAAATACCCCTATTGCGTTCACGTCTGACCTCATGTGAAAGGGTTCCATAGTCAGCATTAAGTCAATCCTACGCGTTATACGCCTGTCCTGTCGTAGGCGGCTTATTACAAGCTGTCTGGTAACAGTAACAATATCAGGAGTTTACTGCCCATTGTCTCGCAAGCCCGGTGGCGAAACTGCAACTATTTTAGTTTGTCATTGTGTCGTATGGTGAGTCTGTGAGACCTCGGGTCGTTGGATGTTAATTGATTGGAGATAGTTTAAAAAGGCGAAGTATAAAAAGGAGAGTGAAGTGTTTGAATTGTATATTCGCTTCTATGTTTCTTCGTTTTTAGTTTTGTTTGTAATCGAGAAACTCAAAAATTACTGAACCGATTTCAAAAAATCTATCATCGTTAGAGTGCTACATTATCACTGTTAATTGAATTAAATTAAATTAAATTAAATTAAATTAAATTGAATTAAATTAAATTAAATTAAATTAAATTAAATTAAATTAAATTAAATTAAATTAAATTAAATTAAATGAAATTAAATTAGGATATATATTTATTATTGGAAAGAAATATAAAATTGTAAAATTATCAAACAGTAACACTCATGTTAGTCTGCGACTTATCTTCAAGTCTGACTGCTGCATTCCATAACACAGGTATTAGCCTAGTATGGAATGTAGAATCAGTATGTATTGCGATCCTTTCTAATTGATTATTGACATAAACCCTATGTACAATGTAAACTTGAGACCAATAAACATTTTCATTTTCATTTTCATTTTTCATTTTCATTTTCATTTTCAAAACAGGCTGAGTTTGTGAGACCTCGGGTCGTTAGATGTTGATTGAATGGAGGTTTTAATGTGACTTTATAGTTGTCACCTGATAAAGTAAAAGGAGAGTTAAGTGTTTGAATTGTATATTCGCTTCTATGTTTCTTCGTTTTTAGTTTTGTTTGTAATCGAGAAACTCAAAAATTACTGAACCGATTTCAAAAAATCTATAATCGTTAGAGTGCTACATTATCACTGATTAACATAGGCTCCGTTTTATACAGATATTCCGACGTAATCAGAATTTATGCGAGTGAAACCGCGAAGCGATGCTAGTACGTAGTGAATGGTTATACCGGTTTTGATGTATGACCTAATGTCAATAGCTTCGTATTAAGCCTCACTTCTTTTATTGCACAGTTTTCCATTACGTATAGTCAGCAAAGAAGATAAGTAAGTATACACATTTTTGATACTCGATATTTTTTTTCTAACTGTTTGAACTGTATTTTATAATTTTATTGTGTCCAGTTTTAATTTTTACACGAAAATTCTGAAAAAACATCGTTAATCGTTATAATTCCAGTAAACACGTGTAAAATGTCCCGTGTGATGTTTCCAGGCCAATAAACTGAATTCTAATCTTGGCTTTTACGAGACTGAATTAAAACCAAGCTGACCTAGTGCGTACCTTTGTGCTGTTTAAAAACAATTGTGCTGTGAGTAAAATGCCGTGTACCTAGTACCTAAACACTAAATGGAGAAGGTGAACGAAGACAAACGAATGGTATTGGTTACAAATGTTCGAAAGATAAGTATTTAAGCATAGAAATATGTTTCAATAATATTTTTGTGTCCAAATCGGAGTCGAACGATATCCTTTGTAAGTATTTTTTTTATCGTGCGAAAGATCCCCACGGATACAACCCAGGAGCCGGTGGAGGTGGCTATGTCGGACTCGAACCGACTAAAACGCGCCGTCTTTGGGTCTTTGGTTGCCGGAGGTGAGAATGCAGGAAACAAATCTCTCGCACCCCAGCAGAGTATGGCACTATACCTAATCAACAAACAATTGGAGATTTCAAAGTGACACTTGTAGATATCTGCATTCGTCTGTACTTGAATCAGAGTATGTGTATGAGTACTTCTATTTTTGTAATGTCTTGGTGCTCCTACTGGACGCTTCACGGTTTCCTTTGTAGTAGGAGCACCAGGACACTGGTGTCCCGGTGCTCCTACCAGTAGGACTATTTAGTAGGAGCACGATAACGCACTCCATCCTTTGTAAGTATGGGAGTTACCTTAATGGGTTACTTTAGCTTTGCTTACTTTTTTGTGTGTAAGCACCTGACATAACATAAATGTTTATATTTTGCAATTACAGTAGCGTTTGAACAAATATAGGCATTTATTGCTGACAGAGAAAGTTGATACATCTTAGAATTATTGATGAGTGTTAGTTGATTGAAAAATCAATATTATCAGTCTTACATGGTGATGGTTTCTACGCGGAAAGTTTACGGCATCATTATCATGTTCCTCAAGTGTCTAATTCTACTTATATCAATGGCCCATATATTTTACGTCACCAAGAATTTCCTAAGACCTTATTTTTCGAAGAAATGCGTTTCATCAGCTTTAATAATGAATTTCCTAATTCTTCCTTAAAAAATTACGAGCTTTCTAGATAAATGAAGCTTCAAACACTAATTTACCTCTTTAAGGACAAATTTGATAATGGTAATATGGTCCAGTTATTAATTTATGAAAAGCAGATATCATCAAATTTTGTGCATCTTACTTTGATTAATTTGTTAGGGGAGAAAAATTAGGGATGAATACTCCACTTTACTCCCTTGGGTTAAATTTTCAAAAATCATTACTTAGTGGACAAATATTTTGCAACATTTAAATCCAATCTACCGATAAAATTTAAAGTAACAGTTTACAATTAGCGTTGTTGAATCTATCAAAATAAGTAATTATTATAAATGTTTAGACAGATATTTAGATAGTATTCCTATAAACAATTCTAAAGCTGCCATACATTTTCTTCCACAATACAAGATTCAGTTAAACATTTATGAAACACACAGTCGGCAATTAACATAAGACCGCTACTTAGTCTCCCTGTAAGCAATCGCGTAATGAAATTAATGGAACCCGTAGCTTATAATAAATAGTTACAAGACTTTAGTTCTCCGACAGCATTGTAAGAGACTGTTACACTTTTAGTAAAAGTAATTTAGAATGGCTATAAACAGGAGTGTCTGGTTACAAGACTAAAATATGGATGTTTATATTTGTAAATCATGTGTAAATGTATCTAATTCTAGAATAATAATGTCCAGACAAGTTTTCTCGTCGTCGGCAGGCCTAAGTTATGCTCGAAAAATCAGATTGATTAAATTCAAACTCTTTTCATCTATATAAAGGGTATCAAGTTTTGATTATCGGTTTCTATGTAAATGAGGTGCTTGGTCCACGCCCTATGTAGCGGAGACGGAGCGACGCCTTTCTTCTGGCCGTAAGGGGTAGTATTCGATGGGATATCCGCAAAAAATACCTAATAATTACTGGCTTGACATCGTAAAATATCACAATGGTTATACTGCCATGGATACCAAAGCCCCCGGCTGTGGAGAGTAGTAAAAGCAGAAAGACGAACTCCGGATCCCGAAGAGAAAACTTCGGATGCCACAGAAACTAACGCTAAGATGATGATGAGACTGACTAGTGAATCTCTCAAAGCAACATTTTAAATAAAATGTAATGTACCAGTCCAAAAACATAGATATACTCGATTGGTATTTAACGTAGAAAAGTTATATCGATATTATGCAATCGTATCTAGAACAAAAAGAACTGCGATATGATAAAAATGATACTTAAATAATATTAGTAATGTTGAATTAATCGATAAGAGTAGATAAGAAATACTCGGTATTTAATACGTGTTTCGGGGGTTTTACGCTTAGGTACTTTATGATACCTGCCATCAATGGAAGACGCCATTATTCCAACTACAGTTAAAAAGCAGTTAGGCCACTAAGTACACAACAAATCAAGAAGCACTTACGGCTACTCTCATACACACGTCATTAATTAGAAAGGATTTCTCCGAATGCACGAACAAAAAGTTTACGGACTAACTAATCTTAAGACTCAGTACTAAAGTAATGCAATCAAGCATATTATGTAATTACTTGCTGCCAATGATGGTTAAAAGAAAGATGAATTATCTACTTTCATAATCTGGCATCACACAGCCGTAATGGCTCCCTGAATTCCGGAAGCTCGGAATTTCATATTTCCACACACATTCTGTCAATTTTTCGGATTGATATTTTAAATTTATTGAATTTAAAATTTATTAATTACTAGCTGTCCCGGTGAACTTCGTACCGCCAATTTTTTCTTACCCTCGTGGCGTCAGATCCCGTTCCCGCTGCACCATTTAGGGGGATGAAAAATAGATGTTGGCCGATTCTCAGACCTACTCAATATGCTCACAAAATTTCATGAGAATCGGTCAAGCCGTTTCGGAGGAGTATGGCAACGAAAACTGTGACACGAGAATTTTATATATTAGATTGTAATCTAATTATCTTATTCGTATTCTAGGTAATCCCAATTTAAATTAATTATTATTGACATTTGTAAACAAAACAATTTTTTTCTGACATTTAATATAATTCTGTATTAATATGGGTTTTGTGATACCTGAAATAAATGAATTTTAATTTTAATTTAATTTAATTTTCAATTAAAGTTTTTAGTTGTCTTGTATAAAGAAATTAAATTTGACTAAGGTAATAAATATCTGTATCACGCTACTACAAAAGGTAGCAAAGAATTCGCGGAAAAATGACAGTGAAAGTTGTATCAAAATCAACTGTAAGGTTTAAGATAATTTAGCGGAAAACAGACGTAAACTTAACTTTTTAATACGCAATGATACGTAAAGATTCAACAGTTAACATTCCCGCCCGAAGCTCGTCCTGTCTGTCTGTAGGTATAAATAGTAGGTACCGCTAAGCACCCTATATTTGGATAGCAGCGGAAATGGTCTCACGATCAGGAATTTATATGACAACAATTAATGAGTCATTGGCAAGAGTTATGTTGACTTTTTGTAAAAAAAAAATGATTTTCATTGAACAGAAATGATTTCTTGGAAAACTATTTCACACGATCAGGAGTTAATTATGTACTTAGTTGTAGCTAATTTTGGAGTGTTAGCCGGTGTAGTTCACTTAGACTTAGGCCCGTATTCTAGAATAACACTCAGCCTGAATCTCGATTTGTTTGAGGACAGATTGAACCGGCCATATGTCAAACTATCTCAGGTGAGGCGGCATGCCTCCATGGGACCTGGAAGCGAGAGCCCTTGCGTCCCTATTTATATGGCGCAAGGAGGCGCTGGAGCGGGGCCAATGGCCTGCGTCTCGAGAAATCGAGGCCCAGCGGTCCCAGCTCTACCAGGAAACCGTGGAGACATGGAAGGTGCGACTTGAGCAACCAAAGGGGGGATTCGCCACAATTGCGGCCGTCAGACCGGTCATGGACGAGTGGCTGGAGAGGAGACACGGTGCTCTCTCCTACCGGTTGTCACAGATACTTACCGGGCATGGTAGCTTCGGTAGGTATCTGTGGCGAAGACACCGGGAAACCACGGCCGAGTGTCAGCACTGCGAGGACCGCAGCGATGACACAGCGCTCCACAAGCTGGTGGAGTGCACGGCGTGGGTGCAACAGCGCCAGGTCCTCGTGGTGGGTCTGGGCGTGGGCACCCTCTCGCTTGAGACCATGGTGCGAGCCATGGTCTCCAGCGGGAGTAAGTGGGACTGCGCCGCCTCTTTCTGTGAGCAGGTCATGCTCGTGAAAGAGGCGGCGGGGCGAGAGCGGGAGAAAACTCTCCCACCCGAGTTCCGCAGTCGGCGGCTTGGGCACCGCCGACGTGTCTTCGCCGAAGACCATCGGCCTCCATGACCGGGGGCCTGAGGACGGTGAGTTGGCTGCTCACCGTCTTTACAGAAGCAGGCCCATGACGGCAGCGTGACGTGAGGGATTCACGCACGCCCCCCCCCCCCCCCTAAGAAGCGGGGTAACACCCGAAAACCCCCCCCCATAGACGCGGGATAGCACCCGAACCACCCCCGAGACGAGGCCGCAATTGTAGCCGTAGGTCTGATGGGAGTCCTGGGACATCCTTCCGAGGGCTTACCCGGGGCTCCCATCCATAGGCTTCTGGGCGTTACCGTGGGGGTTTTTAGTCGGTAGGAGTCCGGCATAACATCCATGAAGGATTTTCCACCACGGTTAAAAAAAAAAAAAAAAAAAAAATGTCAAACTATCACTTTAACTATACAATCTGTCATCAGATAAATCGTGATTCAGGCTGAGTGTCAGTCTAGAATACGAGCCGTAGAGCATCCCGCTGAATAGCACCTGAGCGAATAGCACCCGAGCGAATAGCACCTAGCCTACGTGCTATAGAGTCAGGTGTTCTTCGGCTGGGTGCTCTAAGTGGACTACACCGTTAAGCAGACCAAAGTATTCTTATGTCATCCGAATAAAAGACAAACAAATCATCATCATCAAACTGTATACATAGATTATCTATCTATACAATCTGTCCTCAAATAAATCGAGATTCAGAACAGTTTCGTTCAAGAATAGTGTTGTTTCCGGTTATAAACGAGGCTTTCATTTTACTGTTTACTTCTGCTTTTGATTTGGCTTCTACGATTTTATGAGAGAGACTGACATCTACCCTCTCAAACACGAGAGGAAGGTACACCAGAGTCTCTCCAATAATCTACAGATGTACTGCAGGTGAGGTGACTAACCTTCTTATAATCACGATTAATTTTAAAAAGGTTTACCATAAAGTGGTACAGTCAGTATCAGAAAGACGTTGATGAACAAAGTGCTCAAAAAGATCTTAATTTTGCCTTCTAGTTTACTGATTAATCTGATATTTGGTACACGCCTTTAGTTCGACAATAATACCATTTAAATCGAAAAAACACTTTGATTATAAATATAAATATTCCACAACATTCTACACAACGCTATCTAGACCCATGGTAAGCTTTTATAGCTTGTGTTATTGAATCTAGAATGAGGATAAACATACTTATATACTTTTGTAAATACATACATATTATACATAGAAACACCCAGACCAATGCAAATAGCCATATTCATGCATACAAATATTTGCACTGAGCGGGAATCGAACCCGCGCCTCCTGCGTGGCAGTCGCGTGCACTACCACCACGCCACAGAGGCTGTGATTTGCTCTTAATACGAGAGTTTTAAGATCATTTTCAGACTTCCTCGTCAAGATATTTCTAATGCTGTACTTAATCGGCTGGTGTATATGATACTCAGTTTGACCTCAACCATAAAGTACATTCCCTGCATAAACGTTGTACACAGGCAAAGGCCAGTACGCTACCAATTATCCCATAGTTTATCTTCTCATTTTAGTATCCACTGGGCCACCCACTCAGGAAAAGTTATGTAGAATTAACTGGAAACGTATTAGCAATAGCTACAATAGTAATTTATGAAGTACCACATCGTAACGAACATTTTATGAAAATAAATTATGTAAATATTTTTTCATCTATTTTAAAAAATGTATGCGCCGTTGTACCTACTCCTTATGTAATTTTTTCCAAAATAAATGACGATGTATTTATTCATTTATTTTGAAAAAATATGGGTAAGAGTTGATAATCTGTGATGCCTTTCTTTTTAAACCAACTCGTTAAAGAAGACAGACAGTTACTAAATCACTTTAGACTAATGATAAGTCGGATGAAGATTGCCTTGATCAAGAAGGTAAAGAAGATGATTGTACCTGTATTTACTGCAATAATCTATACTCACGTTCAAAGCCTGGTGATGGGAGGTTGAGGTGCATGCGGTGCAATCGTTGGGTTTGCTAAATTTGCCAAGGCGTATAAAACTCTTGTTTGGGAATTGTGCAAATACTTTTCGTTATTGCTTATTTTATTCACATTCATGGCTATGTATGTTATTTAGTCCATACGGCTTGTATCGTTTTCTCGATCTTCATTTAATGCGTAATATTTTTTTATATGTTGATTTTTCTGACAATACCTTTCTGATTTCTTATAACCAATTAATATATTCAAGCAATGTTGTAAGAAAAAAATATGTTCCTATTATGAATAATATAAAAGTTATTGATACTTAAAAAACACTGTCATTTTGGACGTACTTCCCCTATCTATTACTGCATTTGACTTCGTGACATGTAAAAGTATAGAAAAGAACTATGTTACAATTGACGGGAATAAGCTCACCCCTTCACCTACTCCTACTAATAAATTATTATAAAGATTTTCTTCTGAATAGAGCTCACTACGCGCGCGGTTGTTAGATTTTTATTACTAACTAATGCTGTATTAATAGCTGTTGTTCATACTTTTGTTGAGTCTTTATAGCTCAATGAAATATATTTTATGTTACAAATTAATCAAGAATTAATTATGCACATCACAATCATTCTTAAATAATTATTTAAGCATTGCAGTTTATACATAAGTCAATTTAAATCAGGATAAGCCATCGTCTACGACGGGAGTGAAATTATATTTTTAGAATGCCATCCATCGATATACTCACGTCTGTAATTCCCCGAAGGGGTAGGGAGAGGTGTATTAGCAGCCACGTTTCACCAATTATAATTTTCGGTCCCACGACTTAATAGGAGCCTATTGCCCTTTGTCTTGGGCTGCATGTTTACTGTCGGATGGAAAACAGCCCTATCCCTTAGTCGCCTTTTACGACAACAAAAGGAAGAGCTGGAGTGGTCATATTCTACTCCACCAGGAACCAACACACAAAATGTTGTATGTATCTCAATAATACCCGGCTCACATATTACAACATTTTATTAGTAATAATAACTAATGTATTTTAATGTCAAAATTATTACATAGGTATGTGCGGTGTCCCTAAGAGAATTACTGTATCAACAGAGCTATATCCGGCCACAGACCCGTTTTGAATAGTTGAAATTCTTATCTAGTTCTGCCCTGTTATGTCGAACTCGAACCGACTAAAACCGCAAGCTGTTTGTGGGTCGTCGTGCTAGGCTGAAGGTGAGATAGTCCCAGATGGGGTATAAGATCTCGACGATTTTAAACACCGAACAGAAAAAAGAACTAAACACCATCAAATAATACTAGAAATGTAAGCAGAGAGGAATAGGATTATAAGGATCTTCTAACACTGCATTAGTTGCCAGTTCTACAGGATTTAAGTGTATTCGTAGATTCCAAAGAGAAATAATTAACTTTACTGTAAGTAATTTAAGGGGCCTTTAATAGCAATTGTATTGCATTCATAAAGTAAGATTGATAGTAATCATGAATGTTTATTACATGAATTAATGAACACTAAAAACGCGAACTCGTACTACAAAATTCGCGACGATTAAAAACATACTCACGTAGAAAAGCATACTACGGAATTTTATATTTATTCAGAATTCAGAATCGTTTATTGCTTATGTTATTTTTTAGGAATGAACATTTATTGAAAATGGAATGTTGTTTTGTAGAAATGAATATTTATTGAAAATAGAATATTATTTTTAGGAGTGCACATTATTGAAAATGTTATGTTATTTTTATAAGAACTTACAATTATTATTGACAATCGATATTTGCCTTAATTTGTTAAACATTACCTATGTATTTAAACCTGAATTTGAACTGCCTAATACTTAGGTTAGGTACTATAAAAGTAACAGAGTCAGTCTAACCAGATCATACCAGCACCAAGGTTTTCAACCGAGTGACCCAAATAACGGTCATATTGCTCATGTCATGTGGGTGTGCGCATATTGTTCGTATTATAAAACGTGGCGCAAATTACGTGCGCGTTTGATAATGTCATTCTTACTTGCGGAAGTTTACATTCATTGCTAGATAACTACTGCTATCTGATTATATTAAAGACATCTGTGTATGGGTAATAGGTTGTTGCATCCGCTGCACGGACCTACATATGTTAAGTAGTTAGTATACGCTTCAGAATCTCAAGAAGTTCTGTATCAATGGAACTCCAAGTTTTGAAGGATATACAACTACTTTCAAAGATGGTTTTTATCTATTTTTCGCATTAGTAAATTAGATAATACATACATAAATACATATAATTTGGCCTGAATGTTTAGATATCTATATCGTGTTTGAAAACTACACCTACGTCAGATATGTATGTTTCTGCATTCAATCTTAAGATTAGAGGAGAGGACTAATATGATTCATTACCGCAGCGAATATTAGTTTAAACTGTCACCATTGGAGCATGAACTTCGTTTTCAATAGCTTGTCGAAACGTAGTGCTAGTGTACAATAACTTAACGCATTATAAAGTTAGTTAGTGTGTGCCTATTTGTTATTTATGTTAAGCTTTTCCAGACTTATTATGTCTGTATGTTTACTGCATGTATCGGTTACTTTTCAGGGTCTAATGGCTATATTTTTCTATCACACTACACTATACCTCGTGCCAAATGGATTGAGAATAAAGTTCGTTGACCGAGAGACCTTGCAATCGGTTTGGACCGGTTACTCAGGGGTTGTAAACATTTTTCACATGTAGCGAAACCACGGAGGACAGAATATGATTAGCGAAACCGACTGCAGCGCCACGTGTCGCCCGCGTGAGCCATTTTTTTATTTATTTATTTAACATTCATGCACACACAAAGCAAACATAACGTACAATGTATGTTAAAAGTTGGTACAATGCTACTGCTATTTCTATAAGAAATTTCTACCAGCAGCCTTTATTTTTGTTATACAAAAATCGCTACTTATAATTCGATATTTACTGCAAAATTTATTCTCAATCAACCTGGCACGACCTATGGTATCGTGTATTTAGTTTAGTTCAGTAATTTCTTTCCAAGACCCGAGCAACAAATTTGTTGCTCGCACATTATCGCATAGATTTATTGCTTAGTGCCTAAGTGTGGCACTTTTAGCGGCTACATAAATCACACTAAAACTAACTGTTGCTTATCGTCACTTAGTTACCCTCTAGCGTAGAATGTGCATTAACTACACTTCACCAGAACACGCGCTGTGAATGGCTGTGATAAGTCTAACGTTATTATTTCATTTGTAAATCGCCTTACAAATATCTTGCGTTGTTAAACAAATTATAATAATACGCTTGATTGATTAACATAATCGAAAGATTACGCGGTTTTTTTTTTATTTTGTGATGGTTTTATCTTTCTCCCTAGGCCACGGTAACCACGTTCCATCAGGTGGGACATGTGATTGTCTGTCACCAAAGTGGTATAAAAAAACTTGTCTCGGCTCAGCCGGGGTGCGAGGGATATGTCGAAGACAACTTCACCTCCGGCCTAGCACCACGACTCACAGTCCGCGTGCGTATTTAGTTGGTTCGAGTCCGACATAACCTCTCCTTCCGGCTCCAGCAGGGGAGGTATCCGAGGGGATTTACGCACGAAAACAAAAAAAAAGTATAAAAAACTTGTTACAGTATTTGAACTACAAATATTATGTCCTAGGAAGGTGAGTAATATTGTATAAATTCGGTTTTCTCGTTAGCATGAGCCACAAAGACCTGCAAGACAAGGGACTGCTGTCTGACTCTGAAACTCAGAAGGGAAAGCTTACACCCAAGACACGTCTCTCAGTAAGCTCGCGTATAGGCTTGCAGTTTGGGTTGGCTCTCGAAATACTTCAAATAGATATAGTTATAATATTTGAAACAGGCATCGCTTGTAAAGTAAAGCCAATGAAGCGAGAGAAAAAAGGTAAACAAACTTTCAGCTGTTCCAATCATTTTTATTTGAAAATTATTACATATCGCTTCAATCTCATTCCAGACAGGAATGAAATTGCTCATAAGATCGCGGATCTGAAAGTTTAGAACCGCTGTGCTGACCGCTTTCCTGTACTACGAAACACGCAACGACAGCTGTCGCTCGGCCATTGTCGCGTACGTGTGACATGTGTGACAAGGACAGAGAAAATAATCGCTAGTTATCGCAACGTAACTCAGTAATGGTCGCTTTGTTTACCTTTTTTCTCTCGTCTCGTTGGCTTTACTTTAGTTTAAAATATCTAATCAGGAATAATATCTATTGTTCTCACAAATGTACCTCAAATACTACCAGTGTAAACCAGATCAATAAGTACCAAAGCCTTACTGAAGTTAGCACGTAAAGCCCATTTCGTTACAAGCAGCACATTAAACCAATTCATGCACATCCTTGGATTGAGTCCAATTCCCTGACCTTAATACTTAATGCTTCCGAGCATGATCTATAGCGGAAGCTTGAAGATACAATAGCTATTTTATTTCGCTATTGTAGTGTGTGTTCCTTCGAGACCTAAGGGCTTCCCTCTCGGGGTTAGGAGCTTAGAGGGCAGTAGCTAGAAAGCTATGTAAGTAAAAGAAAAAGTGAGCAGAAGAAGTAAAAACCGTAAACTGATGATAGTAGGTTACAGACTATTTAAGACAGGATACCTCCTCTCTTTACGTCAGTACAAGAGCGGTTAAGGATACAGCTGATTTCCTAATCTTCTTCAACCAAGCGCTAACTCCGGTGGCATCCATAGCTTACATTTATTCATTCTTACTGTTCTGTTTATTTTTGCCTTCAGCACTGGCTGACTGACTAATCAACGTCAAAAAGACACCAGTCTTTCAGACAAATGGCAATTCCTTAGTGAGCATATCGTAGAAGGATGGATGGATAGCATTGACAAGTATTTAAACAGTCGTCAAAGTATGTCATAAACATCAAAAAACGCGTCAATCCCAGACATTCATCAGTCTATGGGGCCATTCTCTTGGGGGCAAAGCTCGTAAGTCAGTCAACAGGCGTATCTGCTTGCAGACGAGATTGCGTGGGTTACAAAGATAATGGTGTTTTTTTATCACCTCTTGGCACTAGTATTTAATACAGTCGCCGGAGCCTACTCTAAACAATAGGTACTTATAGTTAACTAGTCATCTGATACTCTAGAAAAAAACCCACTCAGGGTTCAGTACTTTGTTTATCTGATCCAAATATCTTGCATTCATTCTTGTCCTCTTGTATCATACCAGTTCCTAGTTCCTCTCGTACTTTCACGCTATACCTTGCACAAAGCGCAAAGATAATGGTAGACCCGTATGTGTGCAAGTATGTTTATTATCGATTGGTTTGTATTCTCTTCCGACAGTAAACACATATTCAATCTTTTAAGCAGTTTCCAGATAAAAACATGACATTAAGGTTTAATTAAGTAAATATGGTGGTATTAAAGACTAATGTTTGTAAATTAACTGTGTATAGAATTATACGTCAGTAACGATAAAAGTGGGGTACCAGTAAAGCGGTCGAGTCATGGGTTTGAGCCCTGCTTAGTGCAAATGTGTAGGCTTGAATTATTGCAATTGCATTGGTCTGGGTGTTTCTATGTAGTTATAAAGTATTTACAAAAAGCACTTTACAAACATTTATATTATAAGGTTTAATGACAGTGTGAGAAGATCTTAAAGGGCGGAAGACTAGAAGCAGATAGTGGGTAGTTGCATATTCGAAAGGAAAAATGGCGTGAGTGTCTGAAATTCTGGATTAACATTTAAGCTGTTTGGTCGCGATAACCGACATCCACGCGTGTGCAGCTGCGGGCAATAGCTAGTATATATATATTTACAAAAAGAAAAGTATTCATGTTTATCCGCATTCTAGCAATAAAACAAGCTAATTAAGCTATGATTACTTTAGACCAAGGCAGGGCTGCGTAGAATGCCTAAGAGTATTAAAATACCAAACGCCAATCAATATAATCTTGTCAAATAGCGGATACATATCGAAAGTCATATCTCAGAAACGATAATATAATTGTGTTCAGTATTCCCCATTAAACCTAAGAGTTTTCACCAACAATAATTACGAAGGTATGTTCAACACCATGCCCTCGTACCCAGCCAGCTAGGCCGGTGGGCGAACTATGTAGATCGTGCCAATGGGGCCGAACTAACAAGTTTTCTATTTCAAGGAGAAAATACAGATTTACAGTGCGCCCGTGAAACGTCAATTAGGTGACTTTCACGCCTTTTACAACTATTTCGAGTATTGTGATTGTGTGATTGTCAATCTGTGCGCCTTTAAAGGGTGAATTGAAAATACCCCCGAGCGGTATGCGCTGGACATGAATTGGGTTGGGGACTTGAAACCGCTGCGAGTGGACTGTAGATATGTTTTATTTATTTCAGATTAAAGAGACGGGTGAAAATGTGGGTGGGGCGATATAATTTACAATAGTTATGTGCGAAACTGAAAATGACAAGAGTTTGACCAGATTATAGTAGATACGTCTAGTATAATGTGGTCAAACTCTTGTTATATTCTGTTTCGCTCGCTTACGATGTTCTTAGGCATTGCCTTAGTGATGTGTGTTGTAGTTTGTAGCATACATAGAGTCAAGTATCAACGGCCGCACTTCTGCCGGTGACGTTCACGTGGCAACCCTTTAGATAAAAATTGTGATAATGAATGAATGAATGAATTATTTCGGAACATGATCCATATAACTGTTAGTAATACAATACACTTAAAAGCTATTTAGTCTAGTTAGTAACAAAGGTGTGCAATTGATCTGTCACCATTCAAATTCAAAATAAAAATAACAATTAAGATCACAATTATTAAAATCACAATCCTAAGCAAAAAAAAAAACATTTTTACAGAAGATTGTTTCTCAATTTATACTATACTAGGTTTATACCTGAAGACTTTGTTTGTATGATTGCGCTAATCTCAGGAACAACTGGTTCGAAATAAAAAAATGTTTTCAAATATTCAAGAGTTATGTTGTCGATTTTTTTTCGTAATATAGTACCAATACTTTTGGGGACGTTGGCCATAAATGTGTTAATGTATTTTCCTTGCTTACATGGCAAATGGCAAGGCAACACATAATAATATTCTACCATCATAAAAACGCTGCGGGTTGCATAGTTTTAACTAGAGTAGGTACTTATTGATATTGTCGCAAGTTTGCATATTGAAATAAAAGTATTTTTCACGGAAAATATGCGGAAAATTGACACCTAAGCCTCAAACACACCGGCGCGTTATTACATAGCTTCAAACACCTGCATGTGCAATAATAAATAGCCATGTGTCGTCGTAGGCGCGTCCTAATTAATAATACAGGTACTAAAACAGATATACCTACTTCATAATAATTTCGAAATACGCCGGGAAAAAGAAGCGCTCAAGTGGGACTTGAACCCATGACCTTTCCCTTACAAGTTTTTTTTTCTTTTTTTTTTATAAAGAATATTAGAACCGAAGTTACTGATATTCCCTCTAACCCCTCCAGCTAAGCTAAATTTCTTGTGTTAGGGAGTGGGTTTACGTCGGTAATGTAATGTAATGGCCAGGATTGGAACCCGGGATCTCGAAAGTGTGTGGTATTATCGACTGGTAATAACGCGCCTTTATGTTTGAGACTTAGTTTCATACTTAAAGTAATATTACAGACGGCATACTTACGGAAAAAAACTGTGTACCTAAACTTGGATTTCATGAATGGGAAGAAAGGAAGATGGCGGCATTATAGAGAATCCAGTAATCTGATTGGTCAAATGTCCTTGATTGACCAATCAGGTGCTACTACATGGCTACTACGATAGAACGAAAACATGGCGCATGGCGTGAACCCTGATGTGATTTTATGAATGAATGTCGAAGTAGCTTCAAATCCGTTACTAAGAATCTGTGGTTTCTGTGAGATATTGGTTTTATATTTCAGTGAGATGTACCTACTCTTCATCCTTTTTCGGTTTACCAGCAAATTATTAGGTTGTTCGAACACATAAATAAATAAATAAAAATAAATATTCCACATCATTCTACACAACGCTATCTAGACCCATGGTAAGCTTATATAGCTTGTGTTATGGAATCTATAATGCGGTTAAACATACTTATATACTTTTTTTGTACATACATACATATTATACATAGAAACACCCAGACCAATGCAAATAGTCATATTCATGCATACAAATATTTGCACTGAGCGGGAATCGAACCCGCGCCTCCTGCAAGGCAGCCGAGTGCACTACCGCCACGCCACGTAGGCTGTCATAACCACAGAACAGTTAAAGGAGGTTAGAAAGGAAATAGTTCCTAATTTGTATCAGGACGCGTGTCGCCGCTTGTCTCCCACTCTTTAACTCCACTATAAAAAATAGACCAATACGACGCGGTTTACGCACACAAATAAATCAGCACACTTAAATCACGAGATTGCTATTAGTTGTCACACTAATGCAAATACTGCACTGGACGTGTACTCACACACGCACAAAAGCTATAAAAATTTCTCATACATGTTACGGTGACCAAAGGTCGATTTTCGATATCGATAAAACTTCCGTAATTTTGATACTATCTAAAGTTTTGGTACACAAGTCGCATACTTTATAGAGTAAGCTCATTCTCCGTTAATGCAAATATTTGTATCTATGCATGAATATGGGTATTTGCATTAGTCTGGTCGTGCCTCGGAGAACACGCTATGCCGTCGGTCCTGATTGCCATACCAAAACCTATGGCAGTTATCACGGGTAGTCAGGAGCCCTAAAATGTCCAACAACTCTGCCTCTGATTGCAATGCTTCGATATCGCCAATAAGTTGTGAAGGTCAGAGGGCAGTCGCTTCACTGAAAATATCGAAGTTCAGCCAAACCCACATTTTTTAATATCTGGATTTGTTGGAAACCTAAAATTAAATTATAAACGTGTTTTCAATATAAACGGCTGATATCAAACAAAATTTAACAATTATTATTGACTGTAATAAGCAAATGTATTTTGATTAAAATATTACTGATAATAACAATTTGTGTACGTACTTAATATCGACACTGTTTATAACGGATCATTTGGCCAACACTATCGATACGCATGGATATCGCGGCATTGCAAGGGTTTGCTCGGCACACGCGACTATCGCAAAGAACGCAATACACTGCGCGATCGCTCACGTAGTACACGATGGCACTCATGTATTGCAAGCAATGTATAATTTTGTATCAGTTTGCGATTTTGTCGTTTTTGTCTACAAACTACATAATACTTTTGTAATAATTACAAATATTACTTGTATTTTAAGGTTTTTGGCCTTATCGATGAAAAGAAATCCCTTCTCGGGCTACACTACATACTTGGCTTCTTTTCCGACACGTCATTATAGCGCAAGACGGCATAATTCTTTTTTTTCGAGGAGCTTCTTACGTTGTCACAATAAGAGCGCGACTGTGTTTAAATTTCGGTGGAATATGAGCATTGCTCATATGTGCGGCGCGCCTTCCCCGCCCACAAGGCCCTTCTAACCTCCTTTAACTGTTCTGTGGTCATAACCCTCCTTAGTTTCGCTGCAATCGGATAATAGCTGGTTTGGTTCACTTTATGCACCGAAGCTAACTCAAGTTTATCGTTTTGTCAGCCTGCTATCAAAATGTATCTATAACGAAAGTCGATACAGGTTTCAGTCGCCATACCAGTTGAATTAGACCGGTGTTGCCTTGAGTTGGATTTACTGACAATTTTGCAATATGGTTATCTCTAGACTAGGATTAAAAATTAGTTGATCCAATTGTTTTCTACTGATGCTGTTTTCGGTATTTCCATACGACAGTGAACATCAAATTCAATTTCAACTTATTACCTATAATATTTTGTGTGCGTAGCAAATTGCCGAAAAAAATGCTTCTTGACAAGAGATGTCAAGAAGCAATTGCTGCGTAAATATAGGGCACCAAAGCAGCAATTTCAGCGCACACAACCAAGTGTCAAGAAAATGCTTCTTGACAAGAGATGTCCAGAAAAATGCTTCTTGACAAGAAATGTTAAGTAGCAATTGCTGCGTAAATATATGGCACCAAAGCAGCAATCCCTGCGCACACAGCATATTGTCAAGAAAAATGCTTCTTGACAAGAAATGTCAAGAAAGTTACTTTGTTGACAAGAAATGTCAAGAAGCAATTGCTGTATAAATGTAGGGTACCAAAGCGGCATCTGCTGCGCACACAGTACCGCAAAAAAGTGACAATAGTGCCAAATGTACTGCACCAATGACTTAGCTAAACTAGTTAGACAGGACAGGACCAAAATGTATGTAAATTGGGAATACATTGTTGACCTGCCAAACTGGTTTGTTAAGTGCTAACAAATATTCAGATGTAAAATAAATACTTTAGAAAAATAAAAAGAAAGTTATTTAACGAAATCTATGCTGCAGTATTTGTTTGAACGAGTTAATGTCTGCTGCAACTATGAGTGCGATATGAAAAATCTCTGGCCCAGTTTTTCGCAAAGGCCAAATAAAATTTCGATACGAACCTTAGGATCCGAGAAATATTAAAAAAGTCGGAAAGACGCGGACCCTCCAAAAAGAATCGAGTATGGTAGGTGAAACCGTGTGGCAAAGCTAGTCATCAATAAAATGTTATTGGTCGAACCATATATCCTGGACCATCTCAAGATATAAGAGGCCCTGCCACGCGCGAATTGTGTTGTAATCCATACTAATATTATAAATGCGAAAGTAACTCTGTCAGTCTGTCTGTATGTTACGCTTTCACGCCTAAACCACTGAACCGATTTTGATGAAATTTGGTATGGGGTAGATTAGACCATGAGAAAGGACATAGGCTATGTTTGGTCGCGATAACCGACATCCACGCAGGCGGAGCCACGGGCAAAAGCTAGTAATCTATACTTGGTGAATTTGAACGCGCCCATTGTCGTAGTACACTGTGTTTTCTTCAAAATTCATCCAAGAAACATGCATTGCGCTGAATCAAGCTATTAATTAAAGATAGAGAGCTTTTCACTGATCTGGAGAAATACCACTTTCACTTAAAATCAATTTAAGTAACTAGTATGCCATTTTTCCTAAGTACCGAGGTTTTAACTTAACTTTAACTATTTTTCATTTTACTACCACTCCCAGCCACTTTGCCTAAGTACCAAGGTTTTAACTATCTTTCATTACCCGACTATTTTACTGCTACGGTTAAAATTCGTGAGTATAATATCAGACATTGCAAGTGTTCATCAGCTATAGGAACTGGCTCTCGATATTGTGTCGTTATAAAGTAATTTGCATTTTATAGCAGTTTTTTTATTTTTCATTACCTATTTACTGGCAGTATTATGTCGTAGTCGTTAATAATAACTACCTTAAAAATGGTTGAAAAATCATTCATTGTTTCCAACAGTTCGTAAGAATGTTGGTAGATGGCTGCACCGTCGCCCTTATAGACGGACATAAAGAGAAGGAAAATTTGGAATGATTCAAGTGGTGCTCAATAGCTCAGTTGGCAGAGCAGTCGCCCTGTAAGCGAAAGGTCGTGAGTTCGAATCTCACTTGAGCATTTCATTTTTTCCAATGTTTTTCGAACTTAACAGTTAGCATAATAAATGCTATAAAAAAAAATCATTCAAATAATTACCTATCAAACTTTTTTAATGATATAATCACAGCAATACCCATAATAAATAACTTAGCATTGATTTTCACAGAAGTCACAAATAGGTGTTAAAGTGTTCACAAGAAAATTGCGCGCGGGAGAAAACGGAACTATTTTTTTATTTTGTACTGCCTGAACCTGACCCTGTGAACTTCGTACCCCCATTTTTTTTCAGCCCGTGTGGCGTTGATATGTACGTATAACACTTCTTCATGAATTACCTACTCAATCTATTAAAAGCGCATCAAAATCGGTAGCGTAGTTTTGAAGATATAAGCATACGACGGACAGACGCGGCAAGCGACATTGCTTTATACTGTGTAGTGATTGTCTTCGAACAGTAAATAATACAAACTCTATTCTAAACTAATATTATAAATGCGAAAATAACTCTGTCTTTTGAAGGAATTTTTACAGCATTAAGAATGCTAACTATACAAATCGAATACATAGGGAAAAAGAATCTTCTCGGGCGGGGTAGATGACGCCACGTCGCCTTAAAGACGTATAAGATGGGAAATTTGAATCATATCGGGCGTGTCTCGGTAGCCGAATTGGTCAGGCATTCCCCCTGTAAGGGAAAGACTGCGGGTTCGAGTCCCGCCCGAGAAGATTTTTTTTCCCTATGTATTCGAATAACTCTGTCTGTTTGTCTGTCTGTATGTTACGCTTTCACACCTAAACCGCTGAACCGATTTTGATGAAATTTGGTTTAAGGGTCGATTAGACCAAGAGAAAGGACATAGGCTATGTTTGGTCGCGATAACCGACATCCCCGCGAGCGGAGCCGCGGGCAAAAGCTAGTAAATAATAAATGCCTCAGTATATAACGTAAACAAAGATATTTTTTAAATTAGATTAAGGACAAGAAATGTACCTACGTAACTAGCATCGATCAATCAATTAGCCCACCGCAGTCCACTGCTGCACAACGCAAACACAACAATTTACAATTAAAACAACATTCAGTACGCTAGCGCCACCACTCGCGCGCAGACCTGTCGTGCGCGCACTCTACTAGCCGTATAGAAGCATTTGCGAACGTCCTTAATAGCTTACCCCCAAGTGAAGCGTGCCTAAAGAAGTTTTCACTTCTATAAAAAGTTAAACATAACAAACTGCAATCAAAACTGTCAATACTGTGAATAAACCAATCAAAATACAAATGAATGGCTTCTACTTGCTAACGATCAATAGAGGTGCCAATAACGCATATGTTATGCATTTCTCGACGTACACCGCTTTAGCCAGCTTTAGTCATAATAGTTTCTGAATGATGTTGAATTATACAGCCGATTTCAATGCCTGGTATTGATATTTATACAACAGTATTTTTTTTACAACTTGTTTTATGTATTATACTAATGTATATGGTTCACGCGTGTGTTAGGAGGTATAATAACACTTAAGAGCGAGGCCACATTTGTGCGTCACAACGGAGCAGGTAATTTAAAAAAAATTAAAGGAATTTGTCTCATTGCTTTAATTTTATTTAATTACAAATTTCTAAGAATGACTCTGATCCATTGCGACGACGACGCAGCACAACGCACATGTGGAGCCTCACTCTGATATTGCCAAGTATGTTTTCCTACGTAATAGGGGATTATCTGACAGCAGAACTTAACTCCTAAGACAACCTAGGACATAACGTACTGGCGCAAATGTACAAGGAGACCTGACCCTAGATAGTCAGATAGACTAAGGGATCGAAGAAGAAGAAGATGAAGAAGAATGAAGCGAATACATTTTTTTTTAAATAATGTTTACTCTCCAATGTGGAATCTCCGTTGTAATACTAAGTAGATACTGATATATCAGCAGAAAATCAGAATGATAAATAGTTCGCATGACCCGGGAATAGATTAGAAAATCTCATGCACAGACGCTGCACTTGCTACCACTCTTGGTGGTCGATATAATCACGAAATAAAATGTATTTACAGAATTTTAAAACCTTATGGTCCCGAAATCTTACCTTGAGGCATCCCTTAAGAAATCATTACTACGGTACCAAAAAAATGCAGTATGTTTATAGGCATAGTCTTTAAAAAATTACTACAGAGTCCTGTTACACTGCTTCGGCAATTTTGAGACTACGGATGCGCTCGCAATGCGTTCCCGAGGCGTGCTAAAATTGACTGCGATTGATGCACTATAACTTTATCATAACTTACTTTTAAAGCCTAAAAATTTTATAGAGCGTTTAAGCAATATTTGTCTGCAAGATGCATGTTGCTACAACACAATAATGCATCTCATAATGTTTATTTGTCAACTTTCTAGAGGCACAATAGTGAGAGATGCTCTCGATTCAATCATTACTCTGTAACATGTAAACATGATTAGGTTCGATTGTTTTGACATTGTTTATGTTTCTTATCCGTGCAATGTCAACACGCTCTTCGTCATTATTACGCTTGTCTGTTTTTATAATCTATCCAATGTTTTAGTAACAGTTGAATGTATTGAATAATAGCTAACGTATTCAGGTCAACTGCATTAGTGATCGGTTAATATATTATGTAGCGAGGACGTTTTGCAATAGAAAGATTGAAATTGTTAACCACACCTGGATCAATCATCAAGACAGATGGTCAACTCACCTTATGCCTAGCACAGCCAGATTTACAGTCATCCTCCTCCCACAGGAGACTGTGGATGATGATATGGATTTATCACTACATAGGATAAAGCAAAATCGCTTTCCGCGGCTGTCCGTCCCATGTATGCTTATATCTTCAAAACTAAGTTACAGATTTTAATACGGTTTCTTTTAATAGATAGAATAATTCAAGAAGAAGGTTTATATGTATACATGCTTAATATAGTAGATGGTTGGAAAAAAATAGCGGTACGCAGTTCGCCGGGTCAACTAGTTAAACAATATTTTACTCCAGTGCTCTAAATATAGAAAAATATATCGAAGGTCTAGTCAATCCTTAAATTAAATGTACTTGTTGCCCTTCATACGTCAATCAAAACTTCACGACATATTAACATTACTAAGAATAAAATCCAAGGTGATCTCTTCATATCAAGAAAATACCTTTAAAAATCACCAAATAGTGCAAAACGCTTCAGACGTCATTGTTGTGCAGATGCGATTAACTAATCTATTTTATGCTAGCGTAGCCGATGCACTCCATAATTAACTACTATATAATCAAAATTGATACAATGTAACAATATAACAGATAAGACGTCAGAAATATCAATCTAAACGTGTTATATAGATCTTCAAGTGCAACATAGAGTTCACAAAACGGTCAATTTGCACTTATGTCGATCCGTAAATTGGAAAACCCATCTCCGAATTTTGCGTACTTCAGGATTTTTCATCAAGTAATTTTTTTATATATATATTCATTGAATTCTATTGCAAATTTGAAGTAGATAACATACACAATGCAAAGAAAATCACTTCTCTACGTAATCAATCTATGTTTTGCAAACACGTAAAGGGTTTTACCAGTTTTACCTAGGCTTGTGCGAAAACTCACGTTACAGGAGATATATCACAATCCAAACATATATTCCAAGCACTATAATACACTGTAGAATGCTAATATGATAGAAAGTTACACGAATTCGATCAACGAAATTTAAACTTAGCAAAATTCACGATCGCGTCCGATATTGTAAATTATTTTCTGGCCGGACGTAATGTACACGTCCTTCGTGTGCGCAGTCACGCGCCATACTGAATTATATTACAGAGTACTGCGTCGGCTGCGTTGAGAGCGAAATTGGTTTTCGAACGAGAATCTAACTTAGTACAAATGAACTCAAACACTCTACAAATATAGTTCAATTTAGAGAAGCGAGTTTATATTTTTTCGCTGTAACGTGCAAACAGGTTGTACACGAGAAATTCGCAGTCTGCCAGGAAATTGACACATAGGTCTTTGGCTCTTTTGACCGATAGTAACGCGCAATCACTCATAGTAAAGCGGCCTTAGAATTGACACGACATAGCGACTTGTGGTATAACAGATGAAATGCTAATTGAAGAACAATACCAATTAGCTTTATAGAAACTTCTGCTCAGCTGTCTCTTGAACCAATAGAAAGCTAATATAGGCATTGGCCTATGATATAATGCTTGCGAATGTATACAAGGCCTTACAAAACAGAGTAAGTCATCTGCATTGCAGATAAGCTAGGAACTCTTCAAAAGCTAGCACTAAGTTATCATTGTATCGACTTTTTGTTTGTACGGTATGTTAAGTAACTGTTCTCTCATCTATGGAAGGAGAACTTTTTGAGAAAAGGAGTGAAAATGGGGTTTTAAATAGGTATACGTTTATTAGTGAACTACTGAAGCATTTCATATTTCTCTTATGTATGAGTTTCACCTACATGGAAATGGATATTATCCGGATTGGGATTCGAATTAACAAGCGGACGGAGTTGGCCTTCTCCTATGAACTTGATTGTAGGTAAGTATTTATTAAAAACTAGTCTTTGCCCGCGGCTCCGCCCGCGTGGATGTCGCTTATCGCGACCAAACATAGCCTATGTCCTTTCTCATGGTCTAATCTACCCCTACACCAAATTTCATCAAAATCAGTTCAGTGGTTTAAGCGTGAAAGCGTATCATACAGACAGACAGACAGACAGACAGACAGACAGACAGACAGACAGACAGACAGACAGAGTTACTTTCGCATTTATAATATTAGTATGGATTCGTGAATATTTTAGAAATAAGTCTGGTGAAAAATTATGTATGTATCTGTGTACGTATAAGGTCAAAGTCAAATGTAATTGTCGCGCGTGGATTGCAAGCTAATAAATACAATAACGGTGAGCAATATTTTATGTACAAAGATTGACATTGGTTTGGAAGTTTCTAAATATATAACTAAAATGTATGTGTTTATCGTTCTAGAACCTATATAACAAGCCATTCTTTATTTGGCTCAAGAATTACAGCTATCGAATGCTGTAAAATATCTCAAAATATTCTTCATTTTTAATGCAGGAAAATCACTGCAACTTGTCTAATGTCACGTATGAGACTAGTTTCTATCATATGAATGGCGAGATGCCAATGCCACACTTCCCCAGAATATTAAAAGGTAAAAGAACAAAGATACATACAAAAAAGATTACTAATGAGTCTGATGATGTAAGTACTCAAACGCAACAGTTCGCAGAAGACCACGAAACTAATTTGCTAAAACATTTAACATCAGAGGTGTCAGTTTGTTCGATTAGACAATTTACAAACAATGAGAAAATATTTTAACAGAGGTGACAAAGATGACAAACTTGTGTAGATACAAGTAATTGGTACAGAGTATAGGTAGTAGCAGTTAGGGTTATCATACGATGAGATGTTGAGATGTTTGGGCATTTTCAAATTACGATAGTTAAAATTTTTGAGCATTCAATGATCATAATATTTGTTACTCAATCATGGAAAAACAGATTAAGCCAATTTGGACGAAATTTATCACGAAAATAAATTATAACTTGTAGACATTTAAGATACTGGTTTTTATCACTTCTCTGGATCAGACTCTTATCTATATGCAGATTAAATACTATGCAGAATCTAAAAAAGATCAAGAAATAATTATTAAAGAAATGTGAGGCAACACTTTTAAAACTAACAAGCTCATTCAATCATTGTTATCGCCTATCATGGTATTTCATAACAACTTTTCTCCTTGCGTCAAATCCATATTCTGCGGCTAAATGTCTAAATGCTTAGGAACTTTATCAGGACTTAATTATATAATATTGACATTGATCGATAAGGTTGTCGATCTTTTAATCGTGCCTATTAAGATTATAAGGCAATAATCAAGAGATTATACGAATACCTTATGACTGGTGAAATTTGTGTGACATTTTGTCTTTCATCATGTTTTTATTAGATAGTTCTTTAGTTAGCGTAACTGTGTGTATGTTCTACTCTTGGAAATAAAATGTAATCAACTTCAAATTGTCGTATCAATTTTAAACTTTGTGTGTGCTTTGCCATGATTGCGGTGATTTAATGGAGTCAGATGTGTTCAACTACTAATGTCCACTTTTATTTTACGCTCACCAGCTTTTTAAACTTTGGTAATTCTATTATTCTTACAGTGACAGGATTTGTATTTATCTAATTGGACGTCGAATCTGTTGTGGAGTAAAAGAGTGAACCCTCCGAATGCATCCGGGGGGCACTGAGACAATGATGATGATTACATTCATGTTATTGATTTGTAATCTACAATTGAACAGTTCAATTAACAATTGCTAACTATGCACGACGTGTGAAAGGATGACTTTCATTTTTAAACACAGAACTCATTACTAAACTAATAGGTACAAGTGTAGAGATACGACTAATATATTATTTTCTAAGATGAGAAGCGAGAGGCTAGGCAGTGATGCTGCACTGAAAGCTGTTAGCGATAGTCAAAATATGAAAGCTTTAGAAGCAGATATAGGCTTAAGTTTGATAAATAGTGTGATAGAGGACAATGCTTAAGAACATTGGCTGTGGAGGTCCGTGGCAATCGCTTCAAGGAAAATATCGAAGTTCAACGGCAACACAGACGAAGAAGAATAATAAAGAAGACAGATTAAATAGTGGAACCCAACTGAATTGGGAAAAGATTCAAAGAATGATGGTGAGAGGACAAGGCTATAAAAGAAGTAGCTGAGACTAGGTTAGACAGGAAAGTAAAGAAGATATTGACATCTTCAACCCCAAATAATTGGGAAAAGCAAGCAGACAATCATAATAACCTGTAAGAGCAGTAATATAAAAATCACAAAAATGAAGGAGAACCCCGATTTGCTCAAACTTAACTCGATTTTACCCTAAACAGGATATTAGTAATAAAGCAGTAGTTAATAATAGAATAGGGAAACATCAGTGATTTGACAATTATAAGTTCAAATATGAGTTTAATTGACAATTCGCAGTGACATGTCAATTACAAACACGCTACTGATGTATGTACAATATACAGTACATATTTTGTACTAAGAGTTACGTGTGTAAATACAGATAAATACCTAGCAGTTAGCACGCTACGCCACAAGCTAATGCTTTTAAACCACTGAACCGATTTTGATGAAATTTACTACAAAGATGATAATGATAGATTAGAACTTGAGGATATGCTGTTTAGTCGCGCAAATTAACATAAACAAGGGTGAAGCCATATGCATCGGCTATGATAAATTCAACAAACTAGGTATAATACAGCTGATATCAGACAAATCTATTTAGAAAGGAAAAATTTATGAGCGGTCCCCGCGGGATTTGAACTCGCGATGCTTCGTAGTATAACACTCACCGGGATATATACCATGTTTATTATTTTCATGATCACGGTGCACTGACGACCGCCGAGCTAGTTATTTTTGGGACATATCCCGGTAAGTGTTATTCTACTAATGTTAATGACCATGGCAATCTCAAATCATACACCGCGATCCTTCTCTTACAGGGAGAATGCTTTTTACCTCTAAGCTACTAGACCCCCACCCGAACTAATCCAAATTAGGAAATCTAGGAATTTATCGGAACCAATGAATGATTTTTCAACAATTTTTAAACATTGATTTTTGATTACTCCGCCCAAATATCAAATATCAGACTGTTAACTTTGTGTTATATTACGTCCTTAATTTTTCATCTATCACTGAAAGTGATATATTTGGACATATCATGACTCCATTGATGCAGATTGATCTCACAAATGAAAATCGGTTCACTTTTGGCATCTGCAGCTGTACCATAAACGCGTTATCAACTGAGTCGTCCGGCCATGAATCAATTACTCATGGCATAGCAGAGAATTGATTTCTTTGACATTTATGGCTAGACGACTCAGTTGATAACGCGCTTACTCTAATATATATTACAACATTGACCATAGGCATAGTATCCAAGTTACTACAAAAGCATACCTTGTGGGTTTTCTAAATGCAAGTCTTGTATTCAGGTATTTTATTAAGGTCAGCTATTATAATATTAACGATCTGAATAGCGGCGTGTGTCCGTAACCGCGGCTTATCGCCATTGGTCTACGTGCTTCTAGTGTATATTAATTCATTCATAAGTAGGTTTTTCCATGTTTTACAGCCATGGAAGCTACGAACCTAATTTGGGTTTTGATCTTTCTCATCCGAGGGTTGGTTGCTTCCAAAACTTTCTGGACATCACAGTTTACTGTCTCACTCTGGAAGAGTTATTTATAATATTTAGTTTTTATTGGAGAAATTGTTGTTCGCAAAATAATCCAAGATTTGAAGTAATGTTTTTGGAGTGTGACAAACTTATCACCAAGCGGACACCGGGCTTCGAGATGAAAAACGTCGGATGTAACACTAACGCTGAGATGATAATGATGATGATGGATTTTTAGCGCCAAATAGCGCTCTGTAGTATGTCCAGAATATTATTATTATAATCAGTGTTTCCAGCGACGAGCGGAAGTTGCGCGCGCTGATGTAACACAATCAAGTTGTTATTTAAATTTAGAACTTCCTATTCCATTTAATTTATGATTAAGTTAAAATATATATCACCTATGTATATTGACAAGTACATAATATTTTCGCAATATAATTAATTTAATTTCATAGTATTACTTTAACTATGTGTTTTACACGTGTTTTAAAAAGCAATTTATTTGTATTTTAATGAAAACAAAATACTTTTTTTTAATTACCATATTAGTTTTTTTTAATTTGCATAAACTACGAATTTGCGTAATTTCCTACATGCATATTATAAAAAAATATGCCGGTTATATTACTAAAATTATCTAAATATGTAGATGAATCTCGGATGTCGAATTTAACGAACTAATAATCTCTCAGTTGCGCCCTGTGGACGATTGCCGTATGACTTCTAAATTGACCCTAAAGGTAAGCCCGCGTCAGGACCTCGTCGGTTAAACAACAGGTATAACCCACTAGCAGATAAGGTTGTCTTAGGCCTTAGGGTCTTAATTGATTCTTTGATTCCCCGAAGATTTTTATAGAGCCTCCATTCACCCTGTATGCCCACTTGATGAACTAAATTATTATATTTGATTTAACACGCGTCTTTATTAATTTTCACAGGTAGATTTTCAAAAAATTCCGTTATCAACACAATAGCATTGATTAAAGCGAATTATTTACAGAAATTGTTTATTTTATTTTAAACATTAAAACAATACACATTTTAATTTTGACAATTCCATGACGTCAATAGCTGTTGTCGTCATGTGGCAATCGTTTCCAAACCGATGGTTCCGTAACGTTTTCAGACGTCAGACGTCAGATGTCGGACGTCAGGAGGTGCGGTGCTCGGCGCTAGTCCTCAATACGTAAATGTTATATTTTTAGAATAGATTTTGAAATGTGCTATTGTTTTACAGAAAACAGGTGAAGCGGCTGTCTGTTACGATAAATGAGACGTTAGAAATATTTCAACGTTTTTATGTCAGTCAACTGTGAAACATTAACAGATTGTACAATTAGCTTGAAAACAAAACACTTATGTAGTTTTTATGACACTTTTGAGTTGGAAAATGTGGTAGAATGCATTTTTTTATTGACCACTATAATTTAGTACCTAATCAATTTAAACTCACTATTCGAATGTTCCTGAACGGAGCTAGTATCAGTCACTTTATATATGACTAGCAGCCCGTCCCGGCTTCGCACGGGGTAGACAATTATTTATAGTTTCGGCAGCGCATTCGACGAAAGACATTTTAAGACTCATTTTTCTACACCTTCGGTTACATTGTTCAAATTTTACCAAGGATCCCTAATTTTTTTCAAAATAAAATGTAGCCTATGTCAAATTGGAAGAATGTAGCATTCTATTGGTGAAAGAATTTTTTAAATCGGCCCAGTACTTTTTGAGCCTATTCATTACAAACATACAAAAATAGGTACAAATCTTTCCTCTTTATAATATTAGTATAGATTTCTACGACATCACCTTTAGGAACCTGATTGGGATTCAACAACTAGCCCCATCCAGGGGCCCCAGCCATAGTTGTAACATGAGTAGCTTGGTAGAGCGAGAAGGAACCGGACGACAAGGGAAATGGACAAAACGGGAACAGTACGAAAAAGGAATTACCGAATGGGGCACTGGGCAGAACGCACCGACTTGAAGTGGTAACTCGACCTAACAGCCCTAATGGGATCAGAACAAAAATTGGCGAACGTATAAAGAAAAACTGACACAGTAGAAACGTGTGTTTCACGCAAGTTTAAGGTTGTTCAATACGAATAACATTCAGGCAATTTTATTTTAGGTCAAGATGTAGATAGTTTTTGACAGAACTCTGAAATATCAGCCTCAGCCTGAGATAGATAAAAGATGTCTGCCTACACCATAAAGTTTTGCAAACTTAACACCTTTTCTCAACGCTTTCATTTGTCAAAGACACATGAACAGATATATTACCTACTAGCTTTTGCCCGCGGCTCCGCCCGCGTGGATGTCGGTTATCGCGACCAAACATAGCCTATGTCCTTTTTCAAGGTCTAACCTATCCCTATACCAAATCGGTTTAGTGGTATAGGCGTGAAAGCGTAACATACAGACAGACAGACAGAGTTACATTCGCATTTATAATATTAGTATGGATGTCTATATCGAATCCGACATTATGAACTATAAAAATAAATTTCCTCATAAAATCAGTGTTATTGAAAGTACTAAAACAATAACTCTATTGTGTATGAGACGATGTTTCCCATATTACGTCACAGATCATAAGTTCATGCTTAGAAGCGGTCGTGACTGTACCGCCTGATAATCAAGACATAAAAGGCGAATTAAACTATCTTATAGATAAGTTAGATGTTGGATTTGTTCATATTGATTCATGTGGTGCTAAGTGGAAAGCTTTCTCTCTTAATATAGAGGGTGTTTTTAATGAGGCGACCTTAATGACAACATTGTAGCGTATCTGTTAGTTGTCGTGTCGGGAGAGTAGGTAGTGGTGCATTACTGCAGGTGAATGGGTCAGATCGATAAAAATATCACCCTCTAACTGAATTTTAAAGGTACGATTCTGAAGCCGACTGCATACGATAACTGCCGACGCATGCAGCACATACATGACTTGTTAAACTTCGATGCAGATACAGAGGACCATTGAGAAACCGCAATGAATACTTAACGCGTAATACTGCGTGCGTCTATAGTTATCGTATGCTGTCACCTTCAGAATCATACCTATTGGGGAACTGAAAGTTATCTAACTTTTGCTTTTTACACTAGACAAACTCCTGGTGTTGGACGAGTGCAACACCAGGAACATCACACTTTTGCCACCAAACCCCTAAGAACCTTCTGATATCCTGTTTTCCTATAATACTCTGATCCCCAATATACAATAGTTACGAAGCATGATTATCAAAGTCCAATATGTTAATGAGTGCGTGGTCAGAAAAAAAACTGCCCAATCAATATTTATCAAGATTTTGAAGACAACACTGACAGTTATTATGCTCAACGAAGTCCTTCCAAACCAAGTAATATGATACTCTTATCATATACTTAGTACAGGTGTTTGTACCGTTAGCACCGGTCTGCCAAATGCAAAACGAGCTATTCGTCATAAAACGACGTAGGTAGGCGGTAACACGCACTTTATTTCACAGCAGTCACAAAAACATGATAACGGATCTACCATCTTTATTTAAGGTACACTTGGCCAAAGGAATAAGGATTAGGTATACTTATTTCTTCCTAAACACATGCGGCAAACAGTTGACTTCGAATCTCTTCTGTGCCGCTACGACATTTCCTGGAAATCCAAAAATGGAATTCTGAGTAGTCACATCACGTCAAAAGGAATTCCCTCGAAATGATATAACCGAATGGTTGGCCGATATTTTAAGAAAGACATATGTCGTAAACATTTTGTCTTTTTTTGAATAACTAGTGACACTCGCGCAATATAGAAAAATTGGTCAGGACTGTCAAAATCAGTACAGTTATTCAGTAGTGCGAGGCTAACTAAAGGACAAACACACAAAGTTGACCTGTGTGTCAAAGATATTTATTTGACTTAGTCACAAGTGGCTACAAGTGGGTATATGGCAAGTATAACCGCTTCACAGTAGCATACTTAGGCAGTATATAAATACTTGTACAAATCCCATAAAAAAAGTGTTAAAACCCCTGTTACTACGCGAGACCTTTCGTAATTATGGACAAAAATAGTTTCAAAGTCATTATCACAGGTCACACAAAACCAGATGAACTTAATTAAGAATGCTGTACTTTCTAAGACGTGAATATCTTTATATGGCCGGTGTTCACAGCGTGGAAACAAAGGTTTACGTAAGCAGACGGTCAGGTGGCGACCCCGCGCGGATACATACCGACGTTATTAGTTGCGATATGAAAACGTGAATTGACAAAAACTGAGTGAACTTCAATTTACCTATATATTAAATTGTACTTTATGGCCTTGTAAGTCCCACCAATAAGCCGCCCGGTTTTGACAGTTGTCGCACGGTCTGGTCAAGGGTCAACCGGTTCAGAACTGGAGAACACGGGAGATGCAACTACCATCTTCACAAATGGGGACTTAAAGACGCGCCGGACTGTGACTGTGGAGCTCCAAAGCAGAAAACGATGCATATAGCAGAGGAGTGTTCACTCCGTCGCGTCGTTTCCCTGGAGGAATGCGTGAGCTACATGACCTCACACCGGCAGCAATAGACTGGCTTCGCCAACTGGACGTCGACATACTATGAGGACTCGAGCAAAAGCCATACGACATGATGATAATGATGATGGCCTTGTAAGGTAGGCATATTCAGAGTCATATAAGCGTCGGTAGGGTTAAGGAGTCGGCCTTACGATCGAAAGTTCCCGGGTTCGAATCCTAGTCATTACACTACCGACGTGAACCTACTCCTAACACAAGCAATTCGTTACCTACTTCACGCTATAAAATACTAGCCAAAGGTAAGATGATATTTCATTTAAGCCAGCTCCTTAATAAAAGCAAATCTTAACCCATATTTATTTATAAACACAACCTAAGATAAATAAATCCTCTGAATATCAATAAATATTCAATAATATTCAATAAATATATTGTGTGCAGAATAGACGCTGCTTTCCTAGATATAAAGGTTCAATAAATAACAATCATGTTTGTTATTTTCGCCGCTGGCTATACAAACAGATTGCACGTAGGACTGTACATGGTGTTTCGTGTTCACTATCTCCTTATTTATAATCAAGATCAAATATACAGGAGGTTCTCGGTTTCAATAGGTCTTTAATTGTAAGACGGAATTTTGTCACAGGTTTGTTCCATATAAATTTTGTTAAACTTTCGGTATGTGCGTATGTCCACAACACCACCTAAACTACAGATAAAATTTGATGAAATTTTATGTGAACCAGGTTATAAAATTGCTTGAACCCTATTGCAATACAATCACCGATGAGCGCTGCAATTAGTAAATTCTGGTTCTGTATTTTCTTTTATGTTTTTTTAGGGTTCCGTAGCCAAAGGGTTCCTTATAGATTCGTCATGTCTGTCTGTCTGTCAATCTGTCCGTCCGTATGTCACAGCAACTTTTCTCCGAAACTATAAGGCCTATTCTGTTGAAACTTTTCAAGTAGATGTATTCTGTGAATTGCATTAAGAATTTTGTACAAAAATAGGAAAAAACGCAATAAATTTTGGGGGTCCCTCTACTTAGAACTGAAAGTCAAACATGTTTTTTTCATCAAACTCATACGTGTGGGGTATCTATAGATAGGGTCTTTAAAAATCAAATAATAGTATCCCTTCCAACTTAGCTAAATTGTTTGCAATAGGGATGAATTAACGCCGGTAGAGACCGTCGAATCTAAGACCAAGACCTCTCAACCGTAACCCCTAACCTTAACCTCTTACCGCCGTTCCCAATAACATGCTTACAGTTAAAGATAGATCGCATCAACGGATAAAGTGCTCAGCTGTTTAAATTCAAAACATAGTAACTCCTATTTCACATCAATTTCGGAAAATAAAATTATACCACGATGCGCTTTCCCGCAAAAAAATCAGTTACCATGTTTTGAATTTAAACAGCCGATACGTCAAATTTGACTGTTGCGATCTATCTTTAACTGTAAGTTTAGTTATTGGGATCGGCCGTTAGCTATCGACGGCGACGTTTGAAAAGCCAACGCCTGGCAGTAAGTATTTAAGTAATCAGAACTGTATTACCGTTACAAGTTCACGGTCACATAACGAACAAATTGTAACCGGTTACATATTACGTTACTGCTATTTACCGTTACGTTGGCTAATAATACCGTTATTTCACTTGTGCTAATAGTTCTGATGATGGTGACATATGATATATTATTATGTTATTGCTCCTCGTAATGCTCATGAGATAACGGAATCTGATCCTACACTATATCTCCGGTTAGCAGATCAGTATACGCATTATGCGTATACTGATATTCTTATAGATACTATTTTTCAGCAATAGAATCCAATCTAAATTGTCCGTCAATTGGTCAGGAAACAGAGTCTATTTACAAAAGTAAGTTAGTTGAGCTATTAATAAAAAAACATCATTCCAGTCCAGCGAGCGAATCCACCATCACTGGAATGTGCCCATACCAGTGAGTTATCCAGTCCAGTGACTGGATTTACAGGATTGTTTAAGCGCGTTTAAAGCACTAGAATATTGTGAACGCCACAATCCAGTCCAGCACTGGACTGGACCTATTCGCTAGATAATGTGAACTTTGTATAAATGTTTGACAACAGCACGATATGAAGTCATACCATGTCAATTCACACACGTTACCTTTAGAACATACATAGAACTTATCGTTTTGACGTTTAACAAAAAGAAACGTAATTCGACATGACAGTTGATACGGTTGACAGCCAACCATCATAACGTTATCAACAACGTTTACATAATACGTTACGTTATGCGTTCTGCGTACAGTGAAGTGCAATTGTGTGGAACTAATTTTAATGTAAGCAGTTGTAAAGCACTACTGAGCGTGTGCTACTGCTGCTGTGAAACGGCTTCGTTTTTATGGTCTGTTAGAATTTGTTATGCCGATTGTACTTGTATAAGTGTTTCAAACCAAGGCAAATACGGTGAAGGAAATAGTTTTTCCGGATGTACCAACATAGATTTTTATGTTAAATGTTATTGTGTTCGTGATTTTGGATGTCCTAAATAGCTTGACCGAATTTAATGTACTTAAAACGTTTTTGTGGGTAGACAGGCCATGAGGACAAATGGTTGCTGATTCTCGACGGCATGTTATACAAACTCTGCCCTATCTCAACCCATGGGTTTGTTCAAACCGACTAAAATACCTATGTATAGGGCCGCTCTACATCCAGGAGTTGGAACGAAATTATTTACGAAATGTGGGTGTTAATATACTCTGCCTATCCCTTTGAAAAAAAACGCCTTACATTCGCTAGTATACTTAAATACATTAGCGAGTCTACATGTATGTAAGTGTAAAGTGAGTCTAAAATGAAAATAGTCGCTTTTCATAAGGCAACAAATCCCTGAAATATGCAGCTAGTGGTGGGTTAAAAGCTGGGCGGGACCGCTAACCTAGTTAACCCGTCAACTGTGCACGGGCCGTTGACTTTGTGAAGTAGATCTAGTGGCCTTATCGACCGAGGGTGAGGGTAGCCTGTTTAATGTCCGCTTTGCAGTCATCCTAGCGACTGACCACCCGAGATATTTGTTGCGACAAATTTTACTTACCAAATACGCACTTAGGTAGGTATGAGTAGATAGGAACTTCATCAGCAACTTACCTGTCAACAAAAGAAGAATGATTAAGCATATTAAAAACATTATAATTTTTTTACAGTTTACAAGTTAGAATTAGAATTATAATTACAAGACCAGACCAACTAACTAGGAAAGGGTACCCTATGGTGGCACCCTAGCTAAACAAACAAAAAAATATCTTTTTATTTATAATGTTAGCATATATATTAACTACCAGCTTTTGTCAGCGGCTCCGCCCGCGCGGATGTCAGTTCCTGGCAATTATTCGAATTTTTCTCGCCGTAAAAACCATTCTTGAACTTCTACGAACATTTTAATAAAATAATTGGCCAAATTGGTCCAGGCGTTGTTGAGTTATGCGCTTACTAACACATTAAGCGATTCATTTTAGATTATACCTACCTATAACACTTATTTATACGACTTTCTGCCCCAGATAATTGACATTTATAGTTCAATTTATTCTTGATTTGTTATCGGCACTAACCTAGGATCGTTAACTAAACAGTTAGCGCAACTCGCCACGATCGCTTCTAATGTGATGTTTTGAATCGTTCACCAGTATCCAATCAAAACAATAGCTCACTACCTCACTGCAGTTCATTTCGTCAGATGTGCAGTCAGTATCAGTGTGACCTAGGTCAGGGATTACGTACGAGCGAGCACGGAGCGCGCCACGGGGCCACGAGCGCGGAAGCACGTGGCACTGATCCTATTATTATCCAATATGATTTATGAAGAACGAGAATGGGAAGCCGATGCACTGTTGTGATTGGTTTGCAAGATGTGCAAGTGTTTATGCACTTCGTTATGCACTACATTTTCATTTTGAGATGGTATAAACTCGCGACACTGTTACAGTTACCGATACCTCTGTATATACATACATTAATATAGGCTCCATTTTTCAAGATTTCACTTCTGTTAACACTCCTGGAGTGCCACTGTTCTTTTTAATATCTCTGATGTAATTGTACCTACATGTAGACTTTCATATTAGTACGACTCTTACATCATATTACCACGACAGTAACCTTAAAGGGTTTTGCAGAAGTGTATAGCACAAACGTCTCGCCGGCTATACCTACTGCAAGAAAAATAATAGTTTCAAAACTAAAAAACACGCTTTTAGCAAGCACTAAAAATTAAAGTCACGAGACTATTTTTTCGTATTCCTGACAGCAAACCCTTTCATTTGATACTCATGTCATGAGGGTGGATTTCAAACAGCGAGTCCGCCATCTTAGGGAGGCCGCCATATTGGATTTGTAATGACGTTTCTTAGCTAGTCATGTATCAGAACTCAGAGCGTGTGCAAAATTCCATTCTAATCGAAGACCGGGAAGTGGGTCAAATTAAGATTCCAAGAATTTCTTACAGACATAATTAGTTACAAATGAAGCTAATAAAAGCGTGTTAAAAAGCTACATTTTATGACGCCCGAGAATGTTTCCCAAAATCCCCATGAATTAGGATTTGTTATCTACTTAATTACAAACACTTCCTGACTCAGGAATCGGACCCCATACCTTACAATCGTAGACAAACAAGGGATAAGACAGTTTTACATTGATTACATTAAGACCATACAAAACCGTGTCCACTACAGCGATAACACTGAATTTCATTCTAACATGGCGTCTGAAAACTAATGAACAGACACATAGCACTAGAATCCTATTTAGGTCCCAATCACAAGAGCGTAAAGGCCTCTATTGTGTTGAGCGTGGAGGTTACGAGTTCAAATACAGCAACATTGCGTCGGCCATGAATACCATTAAAACAGATAATATTTTATTTACAAGCAATGTTCACAATTGAATTCACGCATAACATTGTGAGGAAAATTGTTGCTAAATACAATATCTTGTAAGTATTGTGGCGCTAAATGCAATGAGATGGACTTGAATTTTAATAGTAAAAATAATTGATATACTAAAAAAACCAGAGATTTTTTGATATTGATATACAAAAACAGGGGTTTTGTATATCAACGGTAAAAATCATTTTTTTAATCTCATGCAGTGTGTAAGGATAGAAGAAGATAGGGAGTTATTTTCTGTGTATCCCAGAGGAAAATCGCCATGAGCATAATTAAGTATTGGATCTGACAAGTCTACCTCAGTCACCTGCAAACCGTTACAGCTGCTGTTTTACAGACGAAGCTTCCGCCCAGAGGAGCCTTTTGGGATTAAGGGATCAGAACAGACAGCAATCAAGTAGATATAAATCAAATTCTGGAAAGGAGGACTAGGAGTGGACCTTTGAATGCAACCGGTATTGGCACTACTCGGATGAAGGAAGAAATGCTTCATTTGTAAACAACATTCACAACTAAATTGCGTCGCATTGTGACAGAGTGAAGTTTATCGCTAAATACAATGTATTGTTGGTAATCTGACGCTAAATACAATATTTTACAGATAATCTTTGGATGGATTAGAACGTTTTAAAGCAGCTTATGGTAGTTGCTGGTGTATTAAATGTAAATAATGCTCATTGATTGCAACTAAAACACGATTATTAAGTATTGAAAATTTGAGGAAAACATGATCCAAGGTACACTTCGAAAATTTAATACATAAAGTCATGCCTGTAAATCCCCGAAAGGGTAGGCAGAGGTGTATTAGCACCCACACTTCACTGCACCGACTATGGCGAGCCTATTGCCATTAAACGGGTACTTTCTCATGGGGTATGTTTACTGTTAGATAGATACTTAGACAACTTATATAATCTCTGTGGCGTGGCGGTAGTGCACGCGACTGCTACGCAGGAGGCGCGTTTTCGATCCCCGCTCAGTGCAAATATTTGTATGCATGAATAGGTATAGCTATTTGCATTAATCTGGTGTTTCTAGGTATAATATGTATATATTTACAAAAAAAAAGTATATAAGTATGTTCATCCGCATACTGGATCCCATAACACAAGCTAATTAAGGGTCTAGATAATCACCATGGGTCTAGATAGCGTTGTGTGGAATGTTGTGGCCTATTTTTTATTTATTTAATCTAAGATATATTAGCTATTTCAGCAGGCGTATGTTCAGCAGTGGACTATGCAAATACGAGTAGTATATAATATGATGATGATGATGATATTAGGTATTTAATGTGAAACGATGATGTGAATCAAATAATGTTAGTTTGTTTGGCCCGTATGCGTTCCTAAACAGTTCATTCGATAACAATATTGGCACCCGCATAAAAGTTTCTCAAAAGTAAATTACAAATAGTCAATCAGGTCAAATGAGATTACAAAGATCACCCCATCTGTGTCCGAGAGTGCCGGATAGGAAGAACGACTTGGGGTCCGAGCGGTTCTACATTTGACAGTAAGTAAGTAAGTCATGAAAAACTGCTCATATGATGTCCTCACTACCGAATCGAAATAAAATATTCGCAAAAAAAACAGGGATCAGAAACCCAAAAACCCTCTGTGTGAGTACATTTTTTTTAAGAACTAGCTTTTGCCCGCGGCTCCGCCCGCGTGGATGTCGGTTCGCGGCAATTATTCGATTTTTTCTCGCCGTAAAAACCTTCCCTGGACTTCCATTAGCCAAATCGTTAAAGGCGTTCTGGAGTTATATCGTCAGGAAGGAAAACCCAAGTCGGGATTTTTAAATAGTAGAAGATATTAGTAAGTATATAGTAATTTTACTAGTATTCCCTAGGTAGGAGAAGGTTCCTGTCGGTTTTGTAATGACTACAATTCGAACCCAAGACATTTCGATCGTTATGCCGACTCCTTAACCACTGAGCTACTATAGTCTTGAGTATTTTAATTTATAATAGATATGAAAGTATTAAAAAAGTTATCAATGATATTAGTGTTCTACAGTACAATAAAAGTTATATTTAGTAGTATTGGTCTAGATAGCGCAGTGTGATATTTAAAGAACAAAAGTCGCTAACCTTAAATAATTATAAATCTGATCGATAACGCTCAAAAACAATGATTGTTTAAAAAGTAAACTATTTAACACAATGAACGAGTTCCCTAATAAAAAGGTTCAATGTACTCGTTATCAGTAGGTCGTTAGCACTACAGATGTCGAAAGTTTAGAATTGTTAAGGATAGTTCTCACATGTTAACCTATATAAAATATTAAGTATTTACCTATGAAATTGTCGTTTTGTATTAAAAAAAAAATTTAAACGATTTTTTTTCATGTATTCTTTATTTGTATTAATCGAACCCATGCATCAATGCATCTTTGCCAACGCAGTGGCAGTTCATTAATGCCCTTAAAGAAATCAGCTTCATCTGAAATGCGATAAAAATGTAACACTAATCAATAAACAAATGACTACTTTTGGAAAAAGAATTCAATGTTTTTAAAATAAAATTAATTTGAAATTAGAATACTTTGCCAAAGAAAAATTATTTTGATTTGAAATGGCCAGTACTGCAGAACGGCAATTTCAAAGGTAAAGACTTATTATATTCTATAGCCGTATCTACCGAGTCTTATCAGTCGGACCAACAGGAAAGAAGAGCCCTCGTCGTCCGTTTTATTGCCCGTAGTACGGTTAAGTTATCCGGTCAACCTGACTATGAAATATATATGGATTTTTTGGTCCGGTTATGGGTAATAAGAATAACCGCGTCGCCAGATTAGGCCGACGAAGCGGTTGGGCCACACGGTCATAACCAGAATTAGTGACTGGACAGAAGAGATGACAATGATGACATACGTGCCAATGGACTCATTGCTAGAGACGTGGGTATGCGAAAGCCAGAAGGAAAGGCGAAAAACGGATTCCGTGATCCGAAGTTGGGGTGACGGATGAAATCAGGGCATAATGCTTTATAATAATGAAATGCAATAGTAAGCTACCATAGGTATTACAAGACTATGGCCTTGCAAGTTGCAACTCTTGCAGTAATTGTCGTTTTAAAGTATTATTTTAACTTAAATAAATATGACTTTTTTTGTATAGGACACACCAATTTGACTTTACATCGGCTGATGATTTTTTGATGATTCCCCTAAGTATAACGATTGTCTTACATGTTCTTTTTTTTTTTTTTTTTACACCGGACACGTCAATTTGACTTCACCTCGCCTGATGTTAAGCTAAAGGCAAAGTCTCGGAAAGAGGGTTCGTATGGCAATCGAAACCGACAGCTTAACGGGCTCTCCAAGGCACGATCAGACCAATGCAAATACTTCATATTCATGCATACAAATATTTGCACTGAGCGGTGATCAAACCTGCGCCTCCTGCGAAACGGCCGCGTTCACTACCGCCACGCTACGGAGGCTATCGATGTTTCACAAAGGAATTCTCCAAAATTACAAACTAATAATGACAAAATATCGATAATATCGTTTTCGTATCGGATATTGTGCACACTGCTTTACACGCCTTACACGTCCGGCATGCCCAAGCGCAGTTGGCAACTATGCCAAAACGACGATGAATGTTGCTGGTTCGCGGCGCGATAAACCATGTAAACAATGAACGATACATATCTCTCTCTAAATCAAGAGCAAGCCGCTTCGTGTTGTGAATAAGCCGGTAGGAGGGCTTTGTAAAATGCTTATAGGTACATACATTGTACACCGGGCGCTACAGGTATATGAGTATGCATAATGTGAGTACCGAATTTCAACAATGGATTTAAGTGAAGAAAAGGTAAAGGAATAATAATATGGATTTTGCCGGTCCATTTTTTTACCCCCTCTTCTCATTCGTAAAGGGAATATCATGTACTCAATGATATAAAATCATTTTAATGATTCTTTGCATAATAATTTATAGTTTGTTTTAATAGTAAAAATGAGGATGGATTCTTAAAAAATACTATTCTTCATATGTATTGTATACATAAATACGGCTTAACAATGCAACGTCTTGACCTCCATAGATGTAGAAACACACTTAAGGGGTACACGCGCCCATATAGTAAGTATGGGAGAAGAGGGGGAGCAGGAAGGGACCATCACAGCCGGCGGCAAGATTTGTTTTGTCATTATTTAGGGTCTCAGGGTGTAAGAATCCGGTCATAGTTGCCGTCATTCGGATTTTGCATACTCAACCACCTGTAGCGCCTGCACTTTAAGTAGGCTTTCTCCTTCCGTTGAGTAGAGACAGCAGTCGTATCTTGAAGAGTTTTCTTTTAATAAGTGATTGGATCTTGGATCAGTTTCATCTCAAATCATGTATACATAGGTTACACTAAAAGTTTCCGGAACTGGCCACTTACATAAACAATATTTAAAAATTTATTACAACATTTGAAAATAGAACTCTTTGTCTGTAGAATACAGTTTGTTTCATCTGACTGTCTTTTGTTATTACCTTGTGGCGCCATTTAAAAAATTGTGTGCCTGCATCAACATGGATTTAACTCGGGAAAATTTTCGTAGTATGATTTTCTACGATTTTAAGTGTAATTTGACGGCTCAACAGAGCATCGCTCGGCTTGAAACAGCTTTTGGCGATGAAGCACCATGCAAGACGACTGTTTATAGCTGGTTTGCAGAATTCAAGCGTGGTCGTATCAATCTCAGTGACGAATCTCGCGATGGTCGGCCGTCCACCGCTGTGACCAACAAAAACATCGATGCTGTGCGCCGTATGATTGAAACAGACAGGCATGTGACCTACCATGAAATTCGCGCATCCTTAGTAATAGGCATGAGTCAAATACAATCAATCCTACACAAACATTTGGGTGTGAGAAAGCTGTGCTCGCGGTGGATCCCACATAACTTGACCGAGGATCAAAAAACGGACCGCGTCACTTGGTGCAGTGCCATGCTTACCAGATTCAACGAAGGTGCGTCAAATTTGGTGTGGGACATAGTAACAGGTGACGAAACATGGATTTATTGCTACGATCCCAAAACAAAGCAGCAATCGAGCGTATGGGTCTTTCAAGATGAGCCGAAACCAACCAAAGTGGCGCGCGTGAAAAGTGCATCTAAGCGGATGATTGCTTCTTTTTTTAATAAAACTGGACACGTGGCTACTGTTGCTTTAGAAAATCGTCGTACCGTGAATAGTGACTGGTACACGACCATTTGTTTGCCGGAAGTTATTGACGAACTCCGTAAAAATAACCGTAAACGCCGTATCATCCTGCACCACGACAATGCTAGTTCTCACACGGCCAGACAGACAAACGACTTTTTGAAGGCGAAAAATGTAGAACTCATGAGTCATCCTGCATACAGTCCCGACCTGGCACCTTGTGACTTTTATCTGTTCCCAAAAATTAAGAACCAATTACGCGGCCAACGATTTTCATCACCAGAAGAGGCTGTCGAGGAGTATGAAAAACACGTTTCAGAGGTCACCACAGAGGAGTGGCACAAAAGTTTTCAAAACTGGTTTGATCGAATGAAAAAGTGCATAGACGCCAAGGGAGATTATTTTGAAAAACAATAAATTAATTTTGTACCTTTAATAGTATTTTTTCATATTCATTCCGGAAACTTATAGTGCGCCCCACGTATATTAGACGGAAGATCCTGTATTGCGTTGAGCTTGTGAAATAAGGTTGTACGAATTCCTACCCTGTTTTCTATTGAATACGAGTCATAATGTTATGATGTTGGATGTTTGTTTGGCTGAACGGATCTAGCTGAAAGATTATAGTTTGGAATAACACAGGTAAATTATTTATCCCCAAAATAGGTTCCCATGGGTAGTGGAAACGGAATTAAAATCTTTAACGAAATTGGTTGAAAAAAACGCAGTTGCTCGCAACCTATGTAATAAGTAATAACCTATACCATTCTACTGATTTCAATACGGAAGGCTTTGAGACTGGGAAGTAAGACACGCCATAAATTACAGCTATTACCTAATACAACAAAGGCTAATTTACTTTGAAACTGAAACTCACTTATTAACAAAAGGTTAAGAGGTCATTGTGCTATAGTATTGACGAAACAGATTTTAAACAATAAATTAATACTAGCCTAGCAATCTATTAATCTTTGTATCCAGGAAGGAATCTTCCATTCAATGAATAATTCATCCACTGACATTCGTACAAAAATATTTAATGAATTTTACAGCATTAAGTATGCTAACTATACAAATCGAATACATAGGGAAAAATTAAACTTCTCGCACAGGACTCGAACCCGCGATTTTTCCCTTACGAGGGGAATACTTTGATCAACTCGGCTACCGAGACACGCCCGATGTGATTCGAATTTCCCTTCTATTTTTATCCGTCTTTAAGGCGACGGTGGAGTCATCTATCGATATTCTTACGAACAGTATAAACAAAAATGGGTTCGAGCTGTTCTCCATCTGACAGTAAACATACAGCCCAAAACAATATACCCGCAAGACGGCAATAGGCTCGCCCCTATTACTTGGGATCGTAGAATCATAGTAGGCCAAACGTGGGCTTAAAATACACCTCTGCTTATCCCTTCGGGGATTTACAGATTTGAGTATATGTATGTAGAGACGAAGAATGCTTTTGTTTACTTTTGATTTATTAATTAAGGTACCTACCCAATTTTAATTTATAATGTGTCGATTAAATTGCAGATTTCTTTAAAAAATCACATGTCCTTGCAAAATTCAAATTGTGTCGTTAAAATATAAATATCATATTAGCAGCAGGTACGTCGCCGTATAGTTTAAAATATTTAAATAAGCTTAAACAGATAAACACTTATTTTAAAAGAACATATATATTCCATTACATGAAATTATTAGACCATGAAAATATGACCTTACTTTTATCATAGCTGCTGTAAAAGAAGCAGAAATGTAAACAACAAACTATTTGGAATCACGTTAAGCCCTTTATTCTGAGTGACAAACCGTTTCGTAACTACGCGCGTTCGTAATAAACGACACATTTTATTCGGTCTAGTTTTCTGCCAGTTCTAACTTGTACTCGTCACTCTTCTCACGTTATATATATAGAATTCCGAATGAATTTTTGCAGGAGGTACAAGATGGAATAAGTATTATTCTTTTAGCTTGTGGGTACAAAATGGAAGCACTTCTATTACGTTCGAAACTGAATGTCACTCTGAATAATGCCGCAGACTGTATATCAGCTGCTCACTGTAGCACTAAAGAAAACTGAATCAGATTAACATAGATAAATAAATTTTAAAATATACAAAAGTGAAACCTCAAAAGGATCTCGGTTGTCGTAAACGAACCGCGTACATGCATAAAACGTACGTGTACATGTAAGTATATACATATTATTTATACTGTTGATTGATGGCACTTGGTGGAATTCATTGTTACACATTGAGAACACTAAACTTGTACTTTTTCCACTGTATTTATTCTATTACACCTGACCGGTTTCGCCTTACGGCATTCTCAAAGGTTTATATATATATTAAAGGTTTTCAGAACATCTAAAACCTTTCGAAGGTTGGCGAACTGTCAGCTAGAAACTATGAACCTAGTGAATCATTCGTCACTCTTCCTGAAGAAAGCCGCACAAAGCAGCGAATACACTTTCGTGGGATCAATACGGCACAACCCCATTTAACCGTGTGACTGCTTATAAATTCTTCAGGAACCGTGACTCACGGCGTTTTCTGGAATATTTATATCGAGAATGCGCGAAATCGGCTCAGTATCTCTTTGTTGGAACAAAGAATTATTGTCGGACTTTCAACTCTTTGTGTTGGATCTCTGTCCATAGTTGTTATGTTTCAAATTAACGTTTTATTAGGCCTCGTAATTGGTAGTCCGTGTCTCGCATATTTATTTGTCGATGTTGCCAAGGACACCATCATTGTAGAATTGATACTGCTTTTATATTTGGACTTCATTTCACTGAAATATACTCGTATAAAAATTTAGAAAATCATTTTAAATAGAGATAATGGTATCTACCTATTACTGTAAAATTTAGCACTGCGTGACCCGAGTGGAGCGAGCCTCGATATATTTCTTGGTATTTTCATATTCAAAAAAAGATATCAGTATATCATATTTGTAAATCTCTCAAAAGAATTTTATAAGTCAATTAAATTGTTATCAACAGTTCTACTTATAAAGGGATTAAACATACCAGAATGATAAAAGAAAAGTTTACTGTTATCAAATTAAAAGTGGTATCGTGCTTGTTCGTGATAGGTCTATAGTGTAATAGCATAATCTTATCTTAATATAGCAACTACTTATAATTATAATACTACGAATATTAACTACCGGGAAAGTAATGGATAGTGGCCTTGAATTAGTTTTATTGAATAATCTTTATAATAAGGGAAAACCCCGTTTTAATTTCATCTAAATCCTAATAATGGTGCTGTTAGATGAATATAATCTTATGCCCAGCATTTTTTTTTAATTTTCTGCACAGTTAATGACTTAATGTCATATCGAACTCTAAAAAGTAAACCATATTTACATACCATCGTCATAAGTCACATCTTGACCAATTTATCAGACTGTGTACCTAGAGTCGCGTGTGCGCACACGCAGACACGATGACAGTAGGTATTTTAATCATTGATCATTTATGCGTTTCGGTTTGGCAACCCTTTATTTGGCGATGTGCCTGTATGGTGTAGGGTAGATTTTGATGTTGTTGTAATATTGAAAGTTAGACTTTTTGAAAATTACCTACTTGATTAACCTGGATTCTAAATGTTTAAAACTTTAAACTAAACTAAACTTGAAATTTGTGTGTCATTGCGTCAACACTTCGTATGACTATACGTTTATTACATGAAGACCAGAAAGATACACATGGATGTTTTCTTGAGAGGTCTATTGCGGGTCGAAGGTTAACCCCGTTTCATGCACTGACAGCCACTCAAGCTTGAAGAACCCCCGTAGTGTTGTTTCATGAACAGTTAAATAAATAACAATACATATAGACATGATTTGCATATGATGCAAGTACTAATTCGCGTGATTGTAACGACGCTCGATTGCAACATTAGGTTTCAACTTATCTCCAGATCATGCATGTAAAATTAATTTGCAAGCGTAAAGTGCATTCACATTTCTCAACATTAGATTACTTAATTGTTCGAAATAATATTTGTTTTATCATCTAGCAAAAATCACGGATCGCTTACAATGAAGTTATTTAGAAACCTGAATTGCGATATGTCTAACTGAAGTGTAGGTACATTGAGTAAAACTTTTTCAAATACGAAATTGTGAAGAAAAGTAAATATTGATAACCTCTTATAGTGATAAAATATTATTGTAAGTAAGTACATGCCTACGTACAGTGCGCAAATAATTCAATTGTAATTTTAGATTTTGGTGATTGCAAAATCTGTCCACACCACAGGTATATTTTTTACAATATACTGTAAAAGTTCGGGGATAAGAAATGTTTCGGGAATATAAAGGCTTATATCTAAAGAAATCATACTTAAATTTGGGCATAATGTGTTTGTTATTAGCTCGTTATCATTTAGAAATTTCACAAAATTCCGAATCTTACAATTTGTCTGCAACAAAGGTCTTGTTTACATTAAGCTGGTTATTAATTCATAAAAGCGAGATTATATAGCGATATATTATCATTAAGGGCATACACTGTAACGAGATATATCAAATCCCAGTACTTTATTTGTAAATAAATAATCAACGAAACAGATGATAATAAATTATGAGTTATTTGGAACATTCTACGCTTCTTTTTGAAAACGTGTGATTTCAGTTCGAATAGAAACAATATCGTAAAAAGAACTTTAACATTAATTTGTCAAAAGGTCAAAACAAAATATACATTTTCGTTAGGTTGATAAAGTTTTAGATTAACTCAATTTGATTCGTTCAGTTGAGGCAGAGTGGAGAGGCGCAGCTCTTAACACATCCGAGGACAGCTGGAGTAACGTTACCGCCCTGGGTTAGACGGGGTGCGAGGGATATGTCAATCTCAACCTCATCTCCGGCCTAGCACCACGACCCACAGTCGGCGTGCGGTTTTAGTCGGTTCGAGTCCGACCTAACCTCCCCTTCCGGCTCTGGCGGGGGAGGTATCCGTGGGGATTTCCGCACGAAAAAAAAAGGGTAACCTTACAACCCGGGAATAGAGATCCCGTACGGTTTTAGCCGGTCCGAGTCCGATATTATACCCCCGATGGCCCATGGCGTATCCATGGGGATTTCCCCTCGAAAAAGGAAGTCCGTATCAATTATCCGCAAATTCGAATGTACGTTTCATAGAAGGCCTTGACCATGTGTTTTATTTCATCCACATACATACATACAATACGTTGGTAGATCAGCTTACCTATTGTTAAATTCAGTGGACAAAATCAATAAGTGTGACCGCGAAGGCTGTTTCGTCTGGCCAGCCGCCAGTCGCCAGTATCGATCAGCTGACCTGTCAGGCGATGTGTTATTCGAAGGACACGACATACCAAAATAATAACAATTCATATATTAATTAGTTTTATTTTTAACTCTCAAAAAGTGGTGTTATGAGTTTAAAGTCTGTCTCTATGGAATTGTTGGTTCTTATCGAATGGACCAATTTTGATACTGTTGATGATCACGTACCCACGAACCTATCCCGCAGACCATCCATACTATCCATACTATAATATCATAAATGCGAAAGTAACTCCGTCTGTCTGTATGTTACGCTTTCACGCCTAAGACACTGGACGGATTTCGATGAAATTTGGTAGAGGGGTAGATAAGACCATGAGAAAGGACATAGGCTATGTTTGGTCGCGGTAACCAACATCCACGCGGGCGAAGCCGCAGGCAAAAGCTAGTAATCTATATTTGAGTCTCCTAATACAGGCATTACTTGCTTAAAGGAGGCTTCAATCACAAAACTGTTATACGAGTACCAAACTGTTTAATGCAAAATAAAATATTTTATTTTATTTATTATTGTACTAAATTTGATCCAGATCCGTTAAAGCATTGTCACCTTCTAAAGAACCTCAATCGGTGCGCGAAAGTCAGTGCAAAAATACAAGATGCTTCGAAAACAATACGACAATGTCAATTAACTCCAATTTACTACCCCACAAAAGTTTTCCAACTAACTTTGCAATTTGCCCGATGGGTGGCGTTGCAATCGGGTTATAGAAATTTTACTTTTACGATAATTACCTAACCGAGCCGGCATCACCAGTATTGGAAACTTGGCAATTAGAAACGTGAGTTAATTAAATAATTTCTGAGCGTCAAGAGGGACAGATTCATGGTAATTTTATTAAATACTAGCAGCCCGTCCCGGCTTCGCACGGGGTAGACAATTATTTATAGTTTCGGCAGCGCATTCTACGAAAGACATTTTAAGACTCATTTTTCAACACCTTCGGTTACATTGTTCAAATTTTACCAAGGATCCCTAATTTTTTTCAAAATGAAATGTAGCCTATGTCAAATTAGAAGAATGTAGCATTCTATTGGTGAAAGAATTTTTTAAATCGGCCCAGTACTTTTTGAGCCTATTCATTACAAACATACCAAAATAGGTACTAATCTTTCCTCTTTATAATATTAGTATAGATTATGGTCACAGATATGGTGCTGTTGGTTATGTGAACAACGCTTAACAAAAAGTTAATTAATATACCTATCGTAGTCCACTAATGGAAATAGGCCTCTCCTAATATTGAGAGGCTTTGGCCTACTGATTCCACGCTGGCCAGACGGGTTGCTACAGGGTTTTATCTCGAGTTTTCTTCTCTCGCAGTGATATCGTCTGCGTATTTTTCCGTTAGTCGACTCTTACGATACCCTTCGGATGAGATGGAGTGGTGATACTTGTATTCTTTCTCCGTCACCACGCGGCACAAAACCTTAAAACGCTATTAAAAAGTTAGGTCTGCTTTCCACAGACAGTAAACAAAAAGTGCCCCCTATTACGTGGGACTGAAAATCTACCACTTCCACTAATCCTTTTTCTTCTTCTACCACTTCGGACATTCACAGGCTTTCACAGGCATGATTATATGTATGATAGGTGCTAAGCAGAGAGGAATAATCGATTTTAATTTATCTGAACTTAGGACACGTAATTTTTTTTTTTTTTTTTTTTAACCGTGGGGGAAAATCCTTCATGGATGTTATGCCGGACTCCTACCGACTAAAAACCCCCACGGTAACGCCCAGAAGCCTATGGATGGGAGCCCCGGGTAAGCCCTCGGAAGGATGTCCCAGGACTCCCATCAGACCTACGGCTACAATTGCGGCCTCGTCTCGGGGGTGGTTCGGGTGTTATCCCGCTTCTTAGGGGGGGGGGGGGGGGGGGGGGGGGGCGTGAATCCCTCACGTCACGCTGCCGTCATGGGCCTGCTTCTGTAAAGACGGTGAGCAGCCAACTCACCGTCCTCAGGCGCAGTCCCACTTACTCCCGCTGGAGCAAATGAAACAGTTTTATTGATTTAAGAGGAATAAAAATGATAAATCTGGTTTTTAGGCGTATGTTAAAAGACCAACTCCTTTTTTATTTGTGGACGTATTTGAAAACTGTTTACACTGTTTTATTTGTTGGTTTCTTGTCTACATTTGGTACATTTTTAGTTATTCTCACTTTATAATTACTATATGAAAATCATTCCCAAAGCAAAAAGGTCACTCAAAAGAAAACTGGCAACTACTTCTAAACAGAAAAGAATTTTTACGTATTTTTTTAACTAAAAGAAAGACAAAGATCTGGAGTATAAGTGGTACATTTTTCCGTTTAATACATTGACTTTTGAAGTCACAGGCCACGTTTTTGTTACGTTCTCTAGAGTTTGGCTTAGCGGGTGCCTATGCGGGGGCCGGGCGGCAGTGCCGTGATGGCTGTTGGACGGGGAGGTTGTGCTTCACGTTTTCGCAGCTTTGACAGCAACAAAATTCGAGACTAATGCACAAGTGGACAGATAAGACACTTCTATGAGACGCCGAAAGTAAATTCGGTAAAAAAGCTAAAGCTTTAAACTCTCAAGAAATACATAAAAATGTTTTGTTGATTATTTTATTCACACACTTTATTTGTTACCAGCTGTTGCCCACGGCTCCAGCCACGTAGATTTTGGATGCCGTTCCGGATGGTGACCCTCACTCGTAGTGTAATGATATAAAACCTGATAAATAGTATGGGTTGCTATTGGTGAAATAATTCTTAGAATTGGTTCTGTAGATCAAGAGATTAACCTACATAGGTAACGTTACAAACTACGTCTGTATAATAATATATGTATATTAGAATACTATACATACCTATTAGCTACATATATAAATATGTAATACTATAAAAACATGATCATTACACATATCATCACTAGTATAAAATAATTCACTTCCCGCTGTCTGTCTGTCTCTATGTATGCTTAGATCTTTAAAATTACGCAACGGATTTTGAAGCGATTTTCTTTAATAGATAGTATCATTCAAGAAGTAGGTTTATATATACAATGCAATCTATCTAATATATAAAATTCTCGTGTCACAGTTTTCGTTGCCATACTCCTCCTAAACGGCTTGACCGATTCTCATGAAATTTTGTGAGCATATTGAGTAGGTCTGAGAATCGGCCAACATCTATTTTTCATCCCCCTAAATGGTGCAGCGGGAACGGGATCTAAAAAATTGGCGGTACGAAGTTCGCCGGGACAGCTAGTATTATATAAAAATGAATCCCTATTTCCCAATAGGGATTCATTTTTGGCTGAACTGGTTGAGCCTGGACCAATTTCGCTTTTTTCTTTTTTTGTTGTGTTTGTTATTGTCTGGAGAGGGTTTTAATGAAAGAAAAAGTAAAAAATATGCACGGAAAATCGAAACATATAAGAATACTTAACCATCTTATAAAATATCTGACCCGAAAGACGTTATGTCCTATTGGTGTCAGGATCCGTGGGCGTATCCCTGTCGTAATGCTTTCTGTTCTCAAAATAATTAAGACAACTTAATACAGCCAATTGAGGTAAATTCTAATTTTTAAGGCAATACGAAGTTTACCGTGTCAGTTAGTGCATAGGTAATATAAGAGGTTTGCATGTGATTTCATTTAGATTAACACATTTTTTGGGCTTACACTGCAAACGATGGCACTGTGAGAATGTGTGTGAATTGTTATGCCTATAGCATACTTACAGCTTTCATATTCACCTACCTCATTGTATCTATGCAATAAACACCCTAACCAATGGAAATATATATTAGATTTATATTATATTTAGATTATTAATAATCTAAGATTCATGTAATTATAAATATAAGTGCTGGGCATCAAACCCACAAATGTCTCAATGCTCCACCGCTACGCCATAGAAATTGAACCTTTTGAAATTGAATTTGTCTGTTTTTTCACAATGGACACAAACGCTACTTAGTACACGAATTTTGATACGGTATTTTTTATTTTAAAGGTTTTGGTAGAAAGGTACCAGAGATAAAACCAAAGTCGCGATAATAGACATCCATACGGGCGGAGCCGCCGACCTTAGCTATAATAAAGAATCAAGAATCAATCAACATCGATGTCAAAAAAATACCAAATCAGTTAGGTACGTGAAGTTAGGCAGAATATGATGTGTCCACTCTGTACCCTTTTTACCGACATCTTTTCCCATATTTTTATATTATAATCACTTTAGTGACATGTGTGCGGGGTGGTGCGGGGCTGCGATTATTACGTTCGTAGACTCCACCCATTCACTCTAAGGCATCGTCTCTAGTAAGGACCTTAAATTGTATTATTGTCTGAACTAAAAGGTGTGTGCGAAATATCAGAACAAACAGCCAACTGGAAGGGAGTAAAAAATAAATGAAGATCATTTTGAGTACTATGTTCGTCAAGATCTTTCCGTTGTTGACTGTACAAGGACATATAATGTAATCGAACAATAAAGTAAGAATAGCCAGCGTCAAAAGTAGATAACTATTAATTTTTTTAAGAAATAAATCAAATTTCTTGATGAAAATGTTATTTTACGACTTAGGCTGGCACTTGTGCGCTGCGCTGCGTTGCGTTGCCGTAATGTTTTTTTCAATTGCTAGGAATGACCCTGCTCAACGCAACGCAACGCAACACAGCGCAGCGCAACGCATAAGTGAGGCCTCAGCCTTAGGTAGCTCTTTTAAAATATTTTGTATTTAATTAAAATACATTTTTATACTATAATCCGGTAAAAAGCAGGTATTTAAATGACAACTGTGTATAACAAATCTCTATTTACACAGTATCCATTCACGTCCCGTAAAATAATTATTGACTCTTTCAGAGAACTCCAACACATTGTTCGCACAATATATTATACTAACAAGCATCTGTTCAAACAGGTCTGAAGAAAAACACGCAGCTGAAAATGGTCTCTAGGCAGACATCAATAACAATATGTGAATAAATGACGCAATTTTCAGTGGGTTTTACACAGTGTATAAGGATTTTCATGCTATAGATTCTACGTATAATAAAATAAGGTGTTCCTATGTATAATATGTATGTATTTACAAAAAAAAAATGTATTTAAGTATGTTTATCCGCATTCTAGATTCCATAACACAAGCTAGTTAAGCTATGCTTACCATGGGTCTAGATAGCGTTGTGTAGAATGTTGGGAAATATTTATTATATTATTATTATTATTTCAAAAATTAGAACCGAAGTTCCTAATATTCCCTCTAACCCCTTCAGCTAAGCTAAATTGTTTGTGTTAGGAGTGGTTTCACGTCGGTAGTGTAATTGCCAGGATTCGAACTCGGGCCCTCTTGATCGTAAAGCTGATACTTTAACCACTAAGATGAAAGATAGTATGTTAAAAAGGCACATAATACGTTTAAAGATCCTTATTGCCCAAGCCCATGTCATTTTATGACCCAAAGACGGTGTGCGTTTAAGTCGGTTTGAGTCCGAAATAACCACCCCCACCGGGGGAGGGGGTGGGTGGGCTTCCACAGGGATTTTCTGCACATAAAAAAAGCCCATGTCATAATAATCCCTTTTTTATCCTCGGCTATCGGGTTCGTTATATCGAACTCGGACCGGCTTAGTCTCAATGAGACAGTTCTCTTACGCCCCAGCTAATCTTGGACCACCTACAGTTTTATGTAACCCCCACGGGTATGGGTGTCCCGAACCCCTGAAAAGGGGAAGCGAGAGTATGGGACTAAGGAAGCAAGTTTCAGAGAGTATTGCGTAGTTTAATAGGTCGTTCCTGCTTTGGACGATAAGCTAAAAGGGCATAAAACAATAATTGAGTGATGCTTCATGTCTAGTGTATTATGGCTTTCATAATAACGTATAATTATGCAAAGATGATTTAATTAAATGCGATAATAATGACTCACAGCCACAGGTGGCATAATGTAATGTTTTACTTCATTTAGTAAAACATTACATATCATGTATCTGTATTCAATTTATTAATTAGTCTATCGATCTGCTTCACGTCACAAATACGAAAAATTAGAATATTTAGTAGCTTGAATGTTTTTTTATAACATGTACTAAGCTAACTTTAAAATACGAATACATCGGGAAAATGAAATGCTCAAGTGGGACTTGCTTTTTAACCGTCACCCTCAAAGACGTATATAAAGAGAATGGAAATTTGAAGTGATTGAAGTGTTACTCGATAGCTCTGTTGGAAGAGCATTCCCACTGTTAGGGAAAAATCGTGGGTTCAAGTCTCACTTTAGCAATTCATTTTTTCTGATGTATTCGAATTTAGTAACTCCTAATAATTATAACAAACACACAAAAATGTCGCAATTTGAGGGAAATAAGGTCACATCTCATCTAGTCTATTACTCTTTGCAAAATATTTTTTTTTTTTAAACTTCCTTCTTTACATCTATGGTACAGTTTGAAATACAAAAGGGTGTAAGCTACATCGAAATCTCAATGAAAAAAGGTGTCAAGAGACATCACAAACAGGGTCATTTTCTTGTCAACTGTCATTGCAGTTTCAAGATTCGATATTATTGCAGTTAGCCAAGGAAAGTTTTAAGTTCTAGTTTAGTGTTCCTTCCGCATTAAAGCCAGTTGAGCTCTGATATGGCTGCAATATAGAATTATGTAAGAAGGTGGGATAGGACAGGTGTGTCACCTGCTCTAGATATATCGTGTTAGATTGGATGTACTCATCGACCACACAGGATTTACTCCTATGGGCAGTATAATACAAGTATCGGCACAAAATCCATACTATAATATTATAAATGCGTAAGTAACTCTGTCTGTCTGTATGCTTCACGCCTAAACCACTGAACCCATTATGGTGATATTTCGTATAAGGGTAGAATGAACCTTGAGAAAGGCCATAGGCTATGTTTGGTCGCGATAAGTCGCCGTCGCTGTCTGTCCGTCCCTATATATGCTTAAATCTTTAAAACAACGCAACGGGTTTTGAAGCGGATTTCTTTGAGATAGAGTGATTCAAGAAGTTTTATATGTATAATACATGCCTACAGTAGAGGATGCAGCGGGAACGGGATCGGACATCATCCCCATCACCATCGGGTGGTAAAAAATTAGCGGTACGAAATTCGCCGGGTCAGCTCGTGCTGCGATGGTTATACAGGGTGTATTTTTGAAACGGGGCAGTAGGGGCAAGTACCTTAACCGTTGCAGTTACAGCAAAACGTTCTTAAAAGACCTTCCCTAACTTTTTGGGACATTTTGAACTGCATTCACAGATTTTGTAAAAAACTTACAGTTAGCAAAAAATATGCAAAAAGTTCAAATTTTTTTTTTATGCTAATCGATTCTATTTCCTGTGGGGATCAAAAAACTCTATGGGACCATTTTAGCTTTCAGTGCTAGAAAAGACAGAAATCGCCAAAAACGTTTCCCATACATTTCGGCAACAAAAACAAATTTCTACGATGGTCTAACTTTTTGTTATGGCCAGGAAGTGGGTAGAATTGACTGTAAAGTAAATAAAAAGAATTTTTACCCTCAAATTTCGAATTTGATTCGAAAATCTGTGTGTTATACTTAGTTTTAGCTGAGAAACTTCGTATGAGTTATTAATTAAGGATTTTCGCTAAAATGTCTTCTAATCGTGAAAAAATTGACTTATTTTGTCAATATATTTTGTCAATAATCGAAATGCGGGAGCTGCATTAGTGTGGTACCGCAATAAGTATCCGTTGCGGCATGTGCCAACAAGAAAGGTTATTACAAATCTTTTGAAAAACCTGGAATTGCAGGGTTCTTTCAAAAGAAAGCGGCAGCCTCGTGTGGACATGGACACGGAGATTGCGGTTCTGACTTATGTCGAAGCATATCCAGAGGTAACGTCCAGGCAAGTCGCCCTTGAAGTAGGTGTATCCCACTCCCTTGTGATAAAGATATGGAAGAAATACGGCTACAAGTGCTATCGATATGGGCGCATAGTTGAAAGTCGAAGGCTTACTTTTTGCAGATGGCTAACAGGAAAAATAAGCAGAGATCATGAATTTTTAAATTACATACTGTGGTCAGACGAAACGAATTTTTCCAATAACGGTATGTACAACAGAAAAAAGCACCACTATTGGTCCAAAGAAAATCCACTAAGAGTTACGGCAAGTCATAATCAGGTTCGCTTCTCATTCAACTGTTGGTGTGGTATAATGTCCAATCGAGTCATAATGGTGGAATTTTATGAAGGGAAACTGAATTCTGCCATGTATAATGAAGTCATTTTACACCATCTTGAAAACGAGATGGTCGAATGGCCCCTGTCGGAATTGCGAAAAGTTCATTTTCAACAAGATGGTGCTCCGCCACATAACAGTCACCTTTCACGTTCCAATTTGAGCCGCCTATTCGGTACACAGTGGATAGGTACACATGGTCCGACACAGTGGCCCCGATCTAACACCACTTGATTTTTTTTTATGGGGCTTCGTGAAAAACGAGGTGTATAAGACGACGTACGCCAGTGTTCAAGAGCTCAAGGATGCATTAATGACCATTTTACGTAATATTCATCCCAGAACATTATTAGCCGCCATTCGTTCAGTGCAAAAAAGGATAGACTTAAGTATTCGTGAAAATGGAAATCATTTTGAGCAATTTATTTCATAAACCAATTTCTTAAATGTTTAAATGATTTTTTTTATTTAAAAAAGTTCAAAATTTTACCTGACCTATGAGTTTCGAGTTGATTTATCATATTTCCGTACGAAATGTATGGGAAACGTTTTTGGCGATTTCTGTCTTTTCTAGTACTGAAAGCTAAAATGGTCCCATAGAGTTTTTTGATCCCCACATGAAATAGAATCGAATGCCATAAAAAAAAATTTTTGAACTTTTTGTATTTTTTTTGCTAACTGTAAGTTTTTTACAAAATCTGTGAATGCAGTTCAAAATGTCCCAAAAAGTTAGGGAAGGTCTTTTAAGAACGTTTTGCTATAACTGCAACGGTTAAGGTACTTGCCCTTACTGCCCCGTTTCAAAAATACACCCTGTATACCTATATCTTTTGACAACGTTGACATAGAAACTTGATTTTTTCACAGCTTTACAGAGTTGGGTATATGATATGAATTTAAACTTGATATCTCTAGGCGTTCCTGAGAAAAAGGTCTTGACCATGGAGAAGGAAATGATAGCGGAGTTGTTGCAAGGCAATCGAGTCGCGTGCCATCCAAACGTCAAATGGACTCATTCGTTAGGAACGTTATACCTATGACGTCGTTCGACTTTTGACACCCCGCGCGTCTCTCTTCCCACCCGCATTCGGCGCGCGTTTTTATTAGGAGAAATATCAATGGGGCATCTCCGTTACTTAATCATATTCTGTCCTCCGTGGTCTTGACAGACAGACAGACGGACAACAAGTGATCCTATGAGTTTAGCTTTTTCTTCTTTAGGTAGGGAACCCTAAATTACGGAATGTTCGTTTACCAAGGACACTTCAAAGCAAGTAATATGGAAACGATATGACTAAATAAAAAATGACATCTGACCGAAACAAAGGCAACGTATAAAAACAGTACCCAGTATTGATTGCTACCCGTTCGATACAATACTTGCCAATATTACATTACAATATTTTGATACAAAAACAATATCATATCTATTAATATTTATAATAGCTACTAGATATAATAGGAATTCTTGATTAGAATTCTTATTATGACGCGATCCACGTATTACTTCTAAATAATTATTCCAGTAGTGGCTACCTGCGATTTTCGTACGCATGGAGTGACTTGACCACACTACTTAGGACTGAAAGTACTAACATTCAGTCCCCCTTTTACCCTCTTAGAGGTGGAGTTTAGTAAAGTCATTTCTTAGCGGATGTCTGTCAAATTTTAGGTTTGTGGGTGTTTCTAAGATTTCATGATTCTGCGAGTGGTATTTCGAATTTTATAGATTCCATTCAGACAGAATTACTTTGCCATTTTATAACATTAGTATGGATATTCAATATAAACTATAGCATATAATGATATTATAATATTGTTTTCACAGCTTGTCCGCGTATATTACAGACCAGCTGTACTAATAGATCAGTGTGATTTCAATGTCAATGTTTAAATTAAAGAAAATGAACCTTTAATAATTTACAGAAAAAATCTGATCAAAACCAGTTTTAATCATTGATTCTCTCATAAGTAATCAAGTTTGATGACTCTCTCATGTATGTATGTAATCATAATAAGATTGAGGGGTCAGACGGCAGTGAATTATTGAGCCATTTTGTTAAAACTCGGATACTATAGGGTAGTTTACTATACCAAGGGGGGCTATCTCGAAAGCGGAGATGCCCTAGGTAAACATGGATACGAGAAAAATGCCTTATTAAGAACAGAAACGGCGGCGTGCGGTTTGAGTCAGTTCGAGTCCGACATAACCGGCCGGGCGTCTAGGGAATTCTCCCCCCGAAAATGATTTATTCTCGATTCCTTTAGAAACTTTAAAAAATGTACAGTAAAGCACAAGTTACGTATTTTTTTGTTAATCAGGTTCCTACATTTTGCTTGATATTTTTTGATAGGTGCTTTTAGGTTTTGAGGTGCCATCGACCAGATGCCCCCTGATACTGAAGTACAAACATGTGAATGCCCATACACATGTACACCGCAGGACCTTATGTGCGCCTCCGAAAACGCCATACAGGTGGCAGCACACTGGGAGAAAATAATTTGAGGGTCGAGGCACCATCGCCACGATAGAAGAAGAAGAAGGAGAACAGGTACTTTACTGTTCTAGAGTTAAATAGTGCCAATTTATCGTAATCTCTAAACAGATACAACCAACAAAATGAAGCCCTCATTTATTGAAGTTGGTTAACTTGACTGGCTTAAGTGAGTGTGTTAAGGTGAGGGATATACACAATTAGATCCAGTATTTAGTAGTAGTGAAACTACATTTCAATGGCCCACAACTCCTCCAAGCAATTTGTTTGCATAGCTGGAGGCGAAAATAACAAACTTGATAGTTATTTATTTAACCATTTACATGAAGACCAAGAAAAACAGCGTGTATTATACACAATAAATTCATTTCGTATTCACTGGCTTTCGGAGGATTTATATTACACATTGAAACTTTTGAAATATTTTTTGGCGCGTGTAGACAGTGAATTTATATTGTGATCCGGTATAATTATCCAAAAATTAAGGCAGTATCGCGTTTGCACTTAATATTGTTGCCGGAGCCGGAAGGGGAGGTTATGTCGGCATCGAACCGACTAAAACCGCACGCAGACTGAGGTGAGGTCGTCTTCGACATATCCCTTGCACCCCGGTTGACCCAGGGCCATCCTTACGGTCTGGCCCTCCTCGGGAGGGGGAACAACGGCGTCCCCGACTCGCCCCTGGAGTGGAAAGCCGGGATTTCTCGGCTCCCGCGCTTCCTTACGGAACCGATACAGTGCCGCAAGGGTTCTCGCTTACAGGATACACGGTGGCGATCCGCGTAGGAGACGCGCTTCGCTTCAAGGGGTATACGTGTCTAAGTATATCATCCATTAGACAATACATGAATACACGCGATTGACGGCACATCAATCGAAAGCGTAAATAACTGAGTAATGAGTAGATACTACAATAAAGACTGCAAAATCAATCTTATTTAAATAAACAACACAGCGTCGCATAATCTATTAGAAAAGTGAAAGCCGATCATTGCATCCCGCTTTATCCGTCCAAGATTGATGATGAGGAAGTGCCTCTTGAAGACCACACTCGATTATAAAACCAACATAATTACTGCTTGAGAGTTAATCTATACTTACTAATATTATGAAGCTTAAGAGTTTGTTTGTTTAGTTGAACGCACTAATCTCAGTAATTATTACTTTATCAATAAAGGTTGGCTATAGGTATATCATTACGCTAATAAAGGGAACGAAGCAGTAATCATTTAAGCGGGGCGTGAGAAAGCATCTGATGGGGCCGTCAAGCTGAGTGCCACCACTGTTAACATGCTACATGTTTACAATGGTGACCCTCTTTGCCTGAAACTTTGCAACTTTGCCTTTAGCTTAACATCAGGCGAGGTGAAGTCAAATTGACGTGTCCTTCATTAAAAAAAAACCTGAAGCTTTGCCTCCAGCTTACCATCAGGCGAGGTCATGTCAATTTGAAGAGTCCTATATAAAAAAAAGTTAACAAATCCGGCAATTTCCTCATATTAATTTTCTATTAATAAATTGCGGGCACGATGACACGGGTTTTCAAAGTATACCACAGGCAAAGCCGGGGCATGTCAGCTAGTAGTAAATATAATTAATAGCTTAACGTTACCTATATTTGTTGAGTGAAGAGAGAGTTATTAATCTAGTGACAGAATAATGTTCGGTCTTGGAAACGGTAGGTAGCCATTTTTCCTTCACGAAACTCGTTTTCTTTGATACACTTTTACGCGGGGATTGATTTTATACGGTTGACAGGTAAAAGTCTATCAGTCTGGGAAACTGAATCTTTAGGTGTGGTCTTAGATACACCGTGAACGTAGATACTGGTGGAGCAATAGAGAACGCAATCCAGGTGGTGGCACACTGGGAACATAGAATCTTAGCGTTGAAGCGTCCTCGATTCGACAGAATAAGAAGTAAATTCAGATCCAACATACGTTGTTAACGGTGTAAGATTTAGCTGATTAATACAAATCAGGCAAAAAATTGCCCGTGGATTGAAATGATTACTTACCTGGACTACAGACAGTAGGCGATTATGTATCAAAAATTGTAGTTCAGTCATTTGGGTAGTGTCACCTTCGCACGATGCACCCTGGACTACGGATATGGCAACGCTAATACTGTCCCCAAGGGGAGATTGTCACCTACGGCATATAGCAATCACAGAGGGAGCCATCTGGCTGTGCAGCAGGCAAAAGGGGGGGTTATTCGTGTAAGTTTAGGCGTTACAGTTGCGCACACTTACGATTTCGGCTTGTTAATTTGGGTCGGGGTGTTTACGGGATTGGGACCACGAATTCACCTTTTAAAATTTATTATTATTTTGAGGAGTATTGCGGAGTCGCAAGAAAAATAAACAAAGTTTATCTTTCAAAAGTACAGCCAACCAAAATATTTAGAAGTTTTTAGTGACTCCATTATTAGGATGGAGTTTGTAGTGGATAAATGGGCCAACCGAAAAATATAGAAATTTTTAGTAACTGCACTGTACAATAAAAACATGTCACAGATCTGACAAAGCTTGATCGCAAAGTTAACTGAGTAAACGTGAACATTGGTCAATTAGTAACTTATTATTAGAGACACGTTTTGCGTGACCAGTGACCATGTATTGTCATGTCCCTCGATAGCACCTGATAACGAAGAATGTTCTAGTTGTGTCCCCCTAACTAGATGCTTATTATATTTGATGTTTTATCAGACGGACAGATCTGCTTATTAAAATTTATATAAACGTGATCACCAATAATTTTACTATGAGCGTAAGTGGATGCGTGAATGTTTGTTAATCATGGTATAGCTGTTGATCGGATCTAGATGAAATTTGGCACCATGATAGATGATGATGGGTCCCAGATTCGGGATCAGTATTTCAAACGAGAGGAGCCACAAGCGGCGGTGAACTGCTAGACCATTTTCAAAGACTGCAGGTAATAAAACTAAACACTATACAAACAATACCCAATAAAAGACAATAAATTTCTCAAGCCTGAACAATACCACACTTTCAAACTATTAACAACACTAGATACACACTACAGGGTTTCCCGTAGAACTGTTAGGTGGTGTGGCCTTCCTGTGTGAAAGCTGACTTTCATCTCCAATCACCCATACATCGGGATCATCACATAACGCACCATTATGGTAAACGACTGACACTTAGATGCCGCTGAGCCGTACACGAATCTGTAATGTATGGTTACACTCATATTTTGCCACTTGATCAACGGAAATGCTTCAATATTATTGATTTATGATATGGTAATGTTATTTGATTCTTAGATCGTTAAGACTGTTATGTAATCAAGATGATAGATCATTTATGAGATACGCAACTGAGTACTGAGGGTTTTTATGATTATTTCCTAATCATCATTATCTTCTTTTTCTGGTCATGATTCTGTCCAAATAGTAAAACTACCTTCTCTTTTATAGAAACCAATACATAAAGATAATACCTAATTACTTGTTCTGGCTGACTAATTCACGAATGCAGAGCCTTAAACTAGCGAACCTGCGAACTTGATATTTTGGCATTTGATACCTGGAAACCTTTTATAAATGTTTCTGAACAGTCCCTAGAAAGGCTGATAGTATATACCATCCTTATATTCACACCAATCACTTTCCAAGGAGAACTGAGAACAGCTTATCATCTGCTTCTGTCCTTACATGTAAGAAAGTTGTTGTTTAGTACACAGCAACAACAATAAAGAACTTAATTCTCCCTCCAGCCTTTTCCCATGTCAGTTGGGTTCAGCTTACTACATAAAGGACGAATGGTAAATGCCGTATATATACTGTACCTTAATATTATACGATAATAATATACCTATATATATGTACCATCTGACTTCTACATTTGCTGTAACAAACAACAACAAAAAAGATCTTATGTACCCAATAAATTAATGTCATTCTTAGTACATCTATCAACTGAAAATCCAAAGCCATTAAAGTCCAGTAGTTTCCGAGAAAACGGTTAATAAACTTTCGCACATTAAATAAACATAGCAGTTGCTCTTAACAGAATATTATTGGACCATAAATAAGATACCACAAATGACCCATTGGCCCATGAATCTCATAAAATTTGTTTTTCACACCGTACTTGATGGTAATATAATTATTTTTTATTGCTTTAATCATTATTTTAGTTAATATCGTTTTATACACTGTAAATTTATGGTCTTGACAGCATTAATTCTCGGTGTTGGTAAAACCAAATTCAATTATAGTAAGGTGAAGAGCGAAGAGTGCATCCAGGACTCCACAATGACTCCAAGGTTCTGTACCAGGCAAATCTTGCACCGAAGTGGTTGCATGCTTTGCCTATAAACAGGATTGGTGTTCGGATATAGAGTTAATCCTGGGGTGCTTTATTTCCCGAGGAGGGCCAGACCGTAAGGGATGGCCGTGGGTCAGCCGGGGTACGAGGGATATGTCGATGACAACCTCACCTCCAGCCTAGCACCAAGACCCACAGTCGGCGTGCGGTTTTAGTCGGTTCGAATCCAACATAACCTCCCCTTCCGGCTCCGGCAGGGGAGGTATCCGAGGGGATTTCCGCACGAAAAAAAAAGGGGTGCTTTATTTAGAAGGTAAACATTTTAGGCAATGGAATTAATTCTATTTCTCCATGTGCTTCTTTTATTAGCAGAGGAGCAGTTGAGAAGATATACAGTTTCGTTTTGTCTAACCCGCATTTACTAGACTAATTGTCAGATATCCTTCAAGATGTGATGAAAAAAAATCTAGACATCCTGATAGTGATGGTAGACTATTGGGTATTATCCTATAGTTAAAATAAATTATCTAACCGAGCTTATTAAGTTAAGAAAAGGAAAAGAGCGGTAAAAATTGCGTTCTTATTTTATAGTTTTTATCATCTATCAAACCTATAATAGTAACTATTTTGACTATTAAATTTTATGACGTCACTAAATCTTTTTTCATATATGTTACCTTATAACTTATCGTTTTGAAGTTAACACACAATAATAGTAAAAATTAACTAATTTGACTAGTCAGTATAATACCCAATTACTTACGAAGGTTCTTGAAAGGGGCAAACACGGGGCTTGAAAAATCAACGTAAGATTTCTCCTCAAAGTAATATCAATGGTCTGTACAGAGTTATCAGATATTTGGACGTTTTGCTAGTTCTTCTTCTGTCAAATCAACGGCACTCCTATTCTCAAACACTGCCTTCCCAGTTTGCTGCTACCTTTTTGCTATTAAGACTTATCCTACTTATGTTATAAACGCGATCATTTGTAAGAATAGATGGATGGATGTTTGTTGGTCTTTCACGTCTAAACCTGGAGCGATTTTAATCAAATTTGGTATGGAGTTAGCTGACACCCTGAATTAACATATAGGCTATGTATGATCGCGATAACTGACATCCATACGGGCGAAGCCACGGGTAAAAGCTAGTCGAGCATAACGCGTAAATAATTGTAGAATCGCAGCACATTTCGTTCTGGTTTTTGAATATAATTCAAAACGAAAGTTGTTCTGCAAATTGATGGCAGAATTTCTTCAAACGGTATCACAGCACAGCAGCAGGCATAGTGCGTATTGCCCATATTTGGCTACAACGGTAGCCAGTTTCTCGATAATACAATCATTAAGGACAGCTTTTGTGTTACAATTTCCTCTCTATATAAGGCATCAATAAATGGAAGTGCCCGCTTCCTAAGAACTGTCCAATCGGAATAACATTAGAAATGGTTTAAGTGTCAAGTGATAACTGCGATATCGTTTTCTCTACATGTTTTTTCTTCTAACGAAGTGGTTTGGCCATGAAATTTAGATCGAGGATTGATAATTCAATCTAACTGGAGTGGTCTAGAGCTTTTCCAGTATCCAGTATCTACTCCGTGAGGGTAAGAGAACTAGAAATTTTGATTTTAATTTGAATATTTGATAATCTACATAGTAGCTACAGTCACTTTCTGCGTCCGCGTCTGTCCGTCCCTATGTATGCTTATATCTTCAAAACTACGCTATAGACTTTGATGCGGTTTCTTTTAATAGATAGAGTAATTCAAGAAGAAGGTTTATATGTATAATACATGCTTAATATAGTAGAGGATGCAGCGGGAACGGGATCGGACAACACGCGGGCGGAAAAAATTGGCGGAACGAAGTTCGTTTGTTCAGTTAGTCTATTAATATTATAAAGAGGATTTTTTTTGTAGTTTTGTTTGTAACGAATAAACACAAAAACTACTGGACCTATTTCAAAAATTGTTTGCCATTAGAAAGCTACGTTACCAGGTACCATCATAGGCTATGTATCATCACGCTACTGTCAGTGACGAACGGGATCAGAATTTCACGCGGGCAATACAATTACAATTGCTGGGTAATAAACGGTAGTAACTAGATGATACAGAATACAGCTACAACATAAAAAAATATTCTAATATATCTCGACATCTTGCTTGGAGAAATTGTGGTGGGCAGAAGGGTCGAGAATAAAGACCAATGTTAACAGGTGGAAATCCATACTCCATATACTAATATTATAAATGCGAAAGTAACTCTGTCTGTCTATATGTAACGCTTTCACGCCTAAACCACTGAACCGATTTTGATGAAATTTGGTGTAGGGGTAGATTAGACCATGAGAAAGAACATTGGCTTAATTTGGTCATGATAACCGACATCCACGCGGGCGGAGCCGCGAGCAAAAGCTAGTATACAATATATCTAATAAACTTATTTCATATGAATAGATGTTGCAATCGATTCTTGTCACAAATATGTCAGACGATCAAAATTTATGTGAATGAACACTAAACCACCAGTTTACGATATTTTGATGTGAACAGCAGAAATCAACTCAATACAACTCTATTGTGTATGTATTGAGAGAAATCTATGCCGATGCATTGATTAGTTAATACGTAAAGACGGTAATATAATAATATATTAATCTTAGACATATTTTAATTATTTTAAATATGTTTTCATTAGTTTCTACTGATGAAATATGTAAATAAGACGTCGTATTCAATTGAAACTCTGTCATACTTGCCAGTAAAACTTTCTTGAGAAATGGATTATTGCCGCTTCCCGTGGCCATAGGGCTGGCCGTTACTTAGCCCAGAAAACTAGCATTAACAAACTACCTTTAAGTTGACGCTTTCTGGGCACGCTACCAGTTGACGCGACATCCAAGCTTACATACTGCCCTTTTTACCCGACTGCCGAAAGAAGAAGGTTATGTTTTTCGAGACTATGTATGTATGTATATCCATTTATTTGGCACGGCCTACAGCCTGAACGGCTTGACGGATTTGGACATGTGAGCTGTCATTTGATTAGCCGTGATTGTGTGAGTGACACCAGGTATATTAAAATTTTTTGTCAAGTCTCAGTCTTCAGTCAAGTTTTTTGAATTTTTTAATCATTTGTCAATCTGCATAATTTTTTATGACTGATGTCCTCGTTTAGAGTAATTAGATACTAAACATGCTATCATTTCTTGAATACAAGTTGTCTTTTCGAAAAGGTTACGACCTGAACAATAAATTTCATATTATTTAGGGTGCACACACCAATAGCTTTCATACGTCAAAGATATGTGCTTTGCGTTGGATTGTTCAATAGCCAGCGGCATAGCGCTCTATATACCCCTGGTTAATGGCCTGAAGATTTATCGTGTCTCGAGGCTTAGACTAGATGAAAAGCGTAATTACATGGAAAATCACCGAAGTGCTGCTTTCAACTATAAATGATCTGATGATCGGTGACAAGTTTTATTATGTTTATAACCTTCAAGTAAAAAATCGCTTCGTTATATCTACACAAGATAAGATGGTTAACTCAAAATATAATAATATAGGTATACTATGGTTTCTTTTGCTATAAATATATATATATATATATATATATATATATATATATATATATATATATATTCCACAACATTCTACACAACGCTATCTAGACCCATGGTAAGCTTTTATAGCTTGTGTTATGGAATCTAGAATGCGGATAAACATACTTACATACTTTTTTTTTGTAAATACATACATATTATACATAGAAACACCCAGACCAATGCAAATAGCCATATTCATGCATACAAATATTTGCACACACAGCGGGTAAAAATAATTTAATTAAAAAGCCGGAGAATAGTCACCCTAACACCTACTAAGAACATGCACCAATCAAACCCAAACAAATAATTGAAAACTGCATCAAAATCTGACTAGTAGTTTTGGAGGAAATTGGCAACATTGATTTGCATTAAAAATGCTTACTGTACTGTACTTGGATCGGTAGTTTCGGAGAAAATGGCAACATGGATTTGCACAAACAAACACACAAACATCCTCTCACCCCAAACGCTTATACCGTCTTCATTCCGTCGTGAGTAAAAAGAAAACCAATCAGGTTTGTCATCAATAGTGTTCGTCAAGAAGAAGGTTCCAAAAGGGTCGGCAGCACGAGAGTGATTGATACCTCTGGCTTTGCCAACCGTTCCTAGATTACAGTGTGTCTACAAAAAAGTAAATAAGAATAATAAGTCTATATTTACAGTACCAAGACACCCAAGCGGCAGCGCTATCGGGAAGTGGCGAAAATGCACTTAAACATCAATTGAAATTAACGACCACATTGACTTTACGATAGCTCAATTTATGACTATGATAGTATCGATAAATGACAGAGATAGTAATATTTCCTGTGTCATATCCATTCGCTGTTCGTTTATGGAAGGGGGGCAACCGTTCCCATGAATTGGTACAGCTTTATTACAACTGGCGTATGTTTACATAAATATAGGTACGATAAACCTGGCCAACTACGGTCAACATCGACGGAGGCGGGAGAGGCTCTGTTGAGGGTAGCTCGGAAGCTTCCGGAACTTCCACGCGTTGCACCCTGGGAATTGGAGACAGCAGCACCAGTCTATCTCTCCCAAGGAAAACGCTGCCACGGGGAATTCCGCCCAAATCAATAGGGTTGCTGGGTAGCTTTCACATGTCCTTCTGATTAGCAGGTGGTACAATGGAAAGCAGGCATGGATGTGGACGGATTTTCGGAAAGCAGCCATTGGGACGTATGTTACATCTCCTCCGATGTTTTTGGTTATGTGACATAATTGTGCCCATATCTTGAACTGCAAATACCTGTTGATATTCAGGCCACTGTTACAATACCTACACGAAACAAATCAAATAAATAGCAAATGTAAGTGGTACATGTCACTGAGTATTTTTTTTATAATTTTCGCACGACAAAAGTGCACATATTTTCGTGCGACTTTCTTCAAACTGGTTTTTTTACTACGTGTTACATAAGGTTCGTTATCAATAGTTCAAAAACATCAAATATTTTCTTTGGCCATTTGACGGGAAAATATTTAGAAACCGCATTGACTCGTGTTAATGTCACACAGGCGATTCAACATACTACAATATTCATGACTAGCATCAACCTGCGATTTTGCATGCATAAGACCCTGATCACGTGGGAATATCGGTATAAAAAAGTAGCCTATGTTACTCAGGGATAATCCATTGTTTAATTGGCGTAAGAATTTTTGAACCACTAATTTTAGAGTTTGTCTATAGTCTATACCCTTCATTCCCATATGCCACCTCTAGGCTTGCCACCGGGGTGGTGGTTGGCAATAATTACTTAATCAAGTTATTGTTACATTGGTCAAGTTTGTGACGTCGTCGGTCGTTGTAGAGGGTGATCTCTGGATCTACTGAACCGATTTTGAAATATCTTTCACCCATAAAAAGCCATATTATATGAGTGTCATCGGTTATATCACCACGCTATCGGTGATGGTTAGCAAGGGGACCCGTTCCCGAATCAGAATTCCACATGGATGGAGCTGCAAGCAACAGCTAGCCGATTATAAACAAACAAATCAGTCCTATTGATGATGTCAGTATTCAGTATAGATAACAAGTTGACTGGACTATGTAAGTGTGTAATGTTTTCCCAGAGACAGCAGTTTGCCGAGCGCTCGAGGAATCGCTGTCCGTTAATTTTGAACAATATTTACGCCGCCCTCGTATAACTTCCTAAAATTATAACAGTAGGCACCACTGTGCCAACAATACTAGCTGTTACCGCCACGCCTGCAAGAATAAACAGAGTGCAGCAGTAGCGAGGGGTTCTTGTAACACGATTCCAACCAACTTGCTCTGCAAAGGGAAGCTGTTGTAGAGATCTTTACATTGCATTCTAATATTTCCACCGGCTTACCTTTTGAACATTTTCCTTTGCCTGGAACACAGGCACCCGATTATTAGCCCCGCCGCACGTGAACACACTGGCACTCGTTCACGACACTCTGCCAATCGTCACATTGACACCATACCGTCATAAACGTCATATACGTGCCTGCGTCGACAGGTGAGAGCAAATGTGGAGTTCGGTACTGTTCCATAGATTTCAAAACCTGTCATTCGCACGCGGCTCGTGACAGCTAGTGCGAGTGTGCCTTAAGCCCACGTGCTTCCAAACCGTAACCCATCTCTGTACCAAATTCGCGTTCCATCATGGAAATTTCGCGACGGCATATCAGACAAATACTCCGCACTCGAGCGTTGAAAGCAGAGCTTTTTACCACCTCCATGATTAATTTTACAGAAGCTATTCTGACATCCCAAACCCAAGAATAAAGTGTCCACCAAAGTCTCGTTCTTCAATCAGGAAGAGTACTTACTAGCTGCTTGGATTTCGAAGATCTTTACCCCCATGCAGTTTCAAAGTTCACAGAGACATTAAACAACACAGAACTCGAATACATTGGGAAAAATTAAATGCTCAAGTGAACCCACGACCTATCCCTTACAGGGGGAATCGCTACAAAGGAGATTGAAATGATTACATACAATCTTGGGCCTAGTTGTAAGACGATGAAAGTGGTGTCAATTAATAGCTTATATATTATCAACCTTTCACTGAAAATTCTGCGGATTTTTTCAATCTGAGAACAGAGATATAAAAGATTATTTAAAAGTGAGGTTATGTTTCAATCTTTAACTAACAGCTGATTCCTGAAGTGCAAAACGTGTTCTTTTGCACTAGGTAATAGTTATTATGTTTACTAGAAAATGTTTGAAAAATCATACGAATGAACGTCAACGTCTTCAAACTACTTAGGTAACAGGTAAGGAGATAGGGAAAGGATGTCTAAAATAAAATATAAAATCATTTATGTTTAGTGTTTTATTCGCCTTCTATTATAATTAAAATGTCGTTTAGAAATTGTGCAGGTGGTACTATTATGATCTTGGTACCTAGACCAGCTAAGGTACCATATAATGCACATTATATGAGCGCAACAGCCTACAGTTCGTTTCCCTACAATACAATTGCAGTAATGCATTACTATAGCCTCCCTTTCTCTACGAGAAGTAGAAGACATATAAATTTTTCGAATAATATGTCAGGATTGTATGCGACCCCTAAGTAACATATCCCACAATTCACACAGCAATCCATAGTTTCAATAATATCCAATCCACAAGCCGGCGGTAAAATCCAAAATAACAATTCCAAGTCAAACGTGTGAGCGATCTTCGGTGTCCAAGGTGAAAGCAAGGTTCGTACCTACAAGGTAGGCGGGTCAGAATCCGTAAAATACAAAGCAGTTGTAAAAAATGACGAATAATCGGGAAAGCACTCAAAACGCATCGGAAATCACGAAACGAGTGAGCAAACAAAAACATTCAGCAACTGTCTAGTGTCAATGTTAGTCATTCATCTGTCATGTCAGTGACATAGACTAAAAATATAAGAGAGATTTGAATCGCTAAGAAATCGATAATCATTAATATTGGTTTTTATTACTTTGAGTTAATTATTTACTGCTAATGTTTTAGTGTAATCGATTACTCAATTGATAATCTCATGAAAATTAATTTTTAATATTTCTCCGCTTCCAAATTGAGAATTGAGGTGATTTTTTCATATTCTAAGATACAAAAATATGACTAATTTTTTAGATCATATCTCAACTTATTACATTTGGGCCCACCGTTTTCCATCTCCTTTCCCTTCTCTTTATATCAGCCTTTAAGGGCGACGGTGGAGTCATCTACCAATTTTCTTAGGAACTGGCCGATTTTCCCGATTAATTCGAATTTCAAAGTTAGCATATAATGCTATAAAAAAATCATTCAAACCGAACTCATTGTAAGGAAGTAGGAAGAGGAACTAAAATTGACAATAGCTTGCTCATCAATACTGTTTATGAAAAGTATAGATGTTATTAAAACAGGCGATATACTTCCGATAACATTCAATGAGCATTATATTTATACAGTTGAACTGATTGACGGACTTCATTCAGAACGGTTTTGGATAGCTATCAAATTTTTTCCTCCAAAATATCGATAGGCGCGAAGTTGCCATAAACACTCTACAAAATCGTCAGTATATTTGAATCCTATGGGTATAGGATCAAAAGCAAAAAAAGATTATACTAGGATCCCATGGCATTAAAGACATGGGATCCAAGTGCCCGGAGGGATCCAGTGTTGGTAGCATCCAAAGGTTACATGTGGCCTTCTCCTCCTGTCCATGCCAAGAAGACAGACCTCTTTACCATGAATCGTTTGTATAATACCCCGGCATTTGAAAACACAAGACGGCGCCGGCGTAGGGCACGCCGTAATAGCGGCGGTAAGACCCATCATGGAGGAGTGGCTAGAGAGGCCACACGGCAGCCTCTCGTACCGGCTGACGCAGGTGATTACCGGACACGGGTGTTTCGGGAGTTACCTGTGTCGGATCCGGAAGGAGCCAACGTCCGAGTGCCATCACTGTGATGCGAGCGAGGACACAGAGCTGCACACGCTGACCGAGTGCCCGGCGTGGGACACGCCGAGGCGGGTCCTAGTGGCGGCTCTAGGGGTGGGAGTCCTCACACTCGTCACATTGCTCACAGCGATGGTACGATGCGCAAACGCTTGGGGTGCGGCCGCCTCCTTCTGCGAGCAAGTAATGCTCGAGAAGGAGGCGGCCGGTCGGGTCCGGACCAGACTCCGGGCCCGGGAAACCCGTGCAGAGCGAAGGCGAACCGGACGTCGGAGGTCGCAGAACGACCTCCGTCCTCCATGAGCGCTGGCCTGGGGGTGACCGGTGGAGCCGCCTGTCACCCTAGCAGAAGCAGGCCGCGGCGGCGGCGCAAAGTGCGCCTCCCCGTAACCGGGGCTAGATGGGGACATTGTGGTCCCCACAACCCGAAGGGGGCCATCTCGAACGAGATGGTCCTGGGTCTGCCGGGGTGCGAGAGATATGCTTTTGGCAATCTCACCTCCGGCAGCCAAGGACCCAAGACGGCGTGCGTTTTAGTCGGTTCGAGTCCGACATAACCGCCTCCACCGGCTCCATGGGGGTGGTATCCGTGGGGATTTTTCGCACGATAAAAAAAAAAATAGACGGCGCCGGCGTGCGGTCTTAATCGGTTAAAATCCCTCATAAGCACCCCCGTCGAGCGGCAAGGAGGAGTAATCGGAGGGCATTTCTGGATGAGATTGTTTTGGACATCGAAGATTATTGGTAGGGTATTCAGTGTTCGTTCAACAGTCAGTTCTACAACGATAGCATTTTATAATCATCATAAATATTGTTTAAAACAGTCCAGTTAACAAAAAAAGTAATAAACACAATTTTTCTTTTTTTTTATGATTGGCCCAGTAGACGTGACCCCACTGGAAAGTTGGATGAAGTCCAAAAATCAAAGAACACCATTCCAGATGCTGTCAATAATTCTAAATAGATGCTCTTCACGACACACATGCACCCGCGTTTTATAAATAGCAGTTATCGAGATTACGTATGTGGAAAAAATTGATTAGCCAATAGTTGAATGAAAATCGATTTATTCAAGGTCTAAGTTATCAATGAAACGAATAACGAATACCTACCACATTCATTGATTCATATCGATAAAGTACTGTTTCTATTTCATGCGGAAAACACGCATGATGTAGGAGAGCTGACCCCGGGTTACGGAGTAGGTAATGGATTTGCATCAGTTTGTATACAACATACATATGATCATGCCTTTAATCCTGGAGGGTTAGGCAGAAGTGAATTAACACCCACATTTCAGCAAACACTGTATTCGGTCCCACGTAATAGGGGGTGAGCCTATTGAGCAGCATTATTGACTCGAGTCATGAATCTGAGGCTGAATCTGGACTGTATATATTATCTGTCTGATGTTAAACAGTCAGGGGGTGAGCCTTTTGAGCAACATTATTGACTCGAGTCATGCATCTGAGGCTGAATCTGGACTGTATATATTATCTGTCTGATGTTAAACAGTCAGGGGGTGAGCCTTTTGAGCAACATTATTGACTCGAGTCATGCATCTGAGGCTGAATCTGGACTGTATATATTATCTGTCTGATGTTAAACAGTCAGGGGGTGAGCCTTTTGAGCAACATTATTGACTCGAGTCATGCATCTGAGGCTGAATCTGGACTGTATATATTATCTGTCTGATGTTAAACAGTCAGGGGGTGAGCCTTTTGAGCAACATTATTGACTCGAGTCATGCATCTGAGGCTGAATCTGGACTGTATATATTATCTGTCTGATGTTAAACAGTCCTATTCTTAGTCACTTGATGGAGTGGCCCAAATTTTACACTGCCGGGAACCACGCGACGGCGGGTATACAACCAGTACCAAAATTATGAAGACGATGATGATTATTGTGTGAGTGGCCGCGTTTGAAGTGCAAAGGCACGGTAATATTATCGTGGCAATGGTGCAAAATATTTGTTGTATTTACTAATCAGAATTGATTACCTATCTAAAATCCACAAGAGATTTTAACAGCCTTTCTTTTCGTGCAGAAATCTCCTCGGATACCTCCCCTGCCGGAGCCGGAAGCATGTCGGACTCCGACGCCGCCGCTCCCGTTCCGCCGTCTCCTTCACGACCATTACTTGCTGTCAGAGACACCAGCCGCCCACGTGTCCGCATAGCGGACCATCGCCGTGAGAAAGAGATTTTAACAGCCAGTAATGAAACATGATGCGGTCATAAAGATAAGGCTTACACTTTGAATGGAATCATAAACGCGCACTTCATGTAGAACAACATTTAACAAATGATTTAGTTGCAATAGATTTTAGAGTCGCTATCGCAAAAAGGTATGCAGGACCCTGCCAAGTTCTTAAAAGCCTAAGTCAACTTTGTTTGCAGTCGGTGAAGAACCCCATATTTTAGTCGCTTGGAAACACCTTCATTCCACAAATTAAACGTGCAGTATGAAGCCCCCTTTCATACCTCACTGTGCGCACAGTTTTCGGTTGCAACAAATATCTGTGGTTGCAACGTACGATGAATTGCCTACCTGTGGCGAGCCGTGCGATAAAAGAATGTAGCATGAAGTAGTACCTAACCCTGGTTTTCCTCTCGAAGTTCTCCTTCTTCATCTAAGCGTTAATCCCAGTCACATCCGAAGCTTTCAACCTGGAGTCTGGGGTCCGCTTTACCAGTCTAACTGCGGATTTGGCTTTAGATTCCATAATACAAGCTAGTTAAGCTATGCTGACCATGGGTCTAGATAGCGTTGTGTGGAATTATATAGACCACTTGCATTGATTTAACGGCCCACTCTCGAGTTCCGAAGGACAACACCTGTCAGCATAGAAATCGATACCAATAATCTCAGAACGGTGTGAACAACAGGTAAGTGCATATTGCTTCACTACAGCGGTCGTTTAAATACTAAACTGACTAAACCATATTATTTATAGTTGCAATACAAAGCAAAAGACTTTCCCTATTTTCATTATTAGTATAATGAATGATGGAGTTACCATATTGACATTTATAGCAGAATATGGCAATCCACGTGGAATTGGTTTTAGTTTAGCAGCCAGGGAATCGGTTTTCTAAGTATAGATAACTCTGAGTTAATTTACGCGTACGTTAATGATGTTTGCGAACAAGTCTGTTAAGTTTACTGTGTAAGTAATTAATGTTTTATTGCGAGTAAGTTTTACCTGCAGCTCGTTTTCTAGTAGCGGTTTAATATTCAATTAACTTCAGTTAATCTCCAACCCACCAATGAATTATTAGCTTTTGCCCGCGGCTCTGCACGCGTGGATGTTGGTTATCGCGACCAAACATAGCCTATGTCCTTTCTCATGGTCTAATCTACCCCTATACCAAATTTCCTCAAAATCGGTTAAGTGGTTTAGGCGTGAAAGCGTAACATACAGACAGACAGAGTAACTTTCGGATTTATAATATTTGGATTCAATTACGTTTAAAAGTATTTTTGTAAATTCTGTATTTTTTTTTTTTATTGCCACGACAATATACGAGGCTATTGTCGTTAATATACCTTAAGGGCATTAGCCTTATCTCCTGTGTCGTGGGACCGCGAAAATCATAGTTGGTTAAATGTGGTTGTTAACCCCCTGTGCTTACAGCTGCCTAGCGCCCTCACCGGGTCCAGGTAGAAGGAGTAGGCCCAAGAAGTGCTGGCTTAACGTCGTGGAGGGCGACATGCGTGCAAACGGTCTCATAACCTTGGACGCCCAAGCTCGTACGAAGTGGAGAAGGAAGAGCCGGAAGGCGGACCCTGAGCTCCGAGGGCACCGTGACCTCGGATGCAATCAGGACTAACGTCTTTATGTAGATGATGATGAGAAGAACTCCGAACCTGACGTATTAATCGAACATAGTACCGCTGCCCCACACAGCACGTCACAATCTGAGTAATTGAACTTCCTTTGACGGTTTTGGGTGACGATTTAACAAACGTATAGACAAAATATTTTTTTTTTACAACATTCCACACAACGCTATCTAGATCCATGGTAAGCATAGCTTAACTAGCCTGTGTTATGGAATCTAGAATGCGGATATACATACTTATATACTTTTTTTTTGTAAACACATACATATTATACATAGAAATTTCTGTATTATGTATGTATTATGCTTTCTGCCCGTACCCACGGTCTGCACATACATTATGAATATTATGATGCGATCGAGGCACAGTAATCCTAACTTAACATTTTACTAAAGGTCAATAGAGCGCTAGTTACAGCATGACAGTAAAATCGAGAGGAATTGCCTCACAGGCATCGCTTTTTCATCACGATGCTCTTTAAACTATGTTCAACATAATTCGCTACGCTATTGGCTGCCAACTGATTGTTTTGTGTGACCTGATCACTACATAAAGCGCCGCTTTCTGGGTCCCTATGTCCCTATGTATGCTTATATCTTCAAAACTACGCTACAGATTTTGATGCGGTTTCTTTTAATAGACAGAGTAATTCAAGAAGAAGGTTTATATGTATAATACATGCTTAATATAGTAGAGGGTGCAGCGGCAACGGAATCGGACGCCACGCACAAATTGGAGGTACGAAGTTCGCCGGTTCCGCTAGTTGGTTTATAATGTGAATGTAGACAAGCTAAAATAATTACACTTGTCATTAGCAGCATTATTATGAAATAGTCCTAAGTTGGTAGATAAACCTGTCTTCTAAGCTATTATCTATTTTTTACCAATGAGGTAAGCAAAGACCATAATGGTTTCCACTTGCTACGATCGCTTCTACTATCATGTCTTCATACAATATGGTACTCTTGCCCTACCATACCATTAAAATGTCTTTGATTTGATTGACATACGTCCACCTAACCTATACCGACACTAACCGGGTTGCCTCCTCATTATAACCTCATAAATTTGTTTCGTCATCTTTCATCCATTCTCTCTACCTGTCCGAATCAAATAACCATCCCTATCTATATTTTTGTCACTACATCTTTTACCATACCAGAAAGTTCAACCCCACTTCATCAAGGTTAAGCGACGCCAATTAAAAAAATCTCTTCAAAATAAATCATTACACTTCAGTGAAAAGCAGGCAAGTAAAGTCCAATGTGAAAAGCAATACATACTAACAAGCTTTGTAGATAAACATGGCCGAGAAACTTGAAGGTATTGCCCATTATATTTATTGCTCACAGTAATGCACGAGATATATGTGCGAAGTAGTCAAGAACTATTGTTACTTTCAGTCGTTGTCAATCACCGTTCGGAAAAGTATTTACCGTACGTATGAAACATTGGATTAGCCAACAATTTCACTTTGTCGAGAATTGCAGTCTTTGTAAAGGACTGAGTAGTTGATTATCTTGTTTTAGTTGAGAAAGTTATCAAGTTTAGGTCTTTTACTTTAAGTATAGTGTAAGGTTATTAGAGGGGTGCCCTAATACCTGCACAATTACCTCAATAAGGCGACCGCTGATGCCGTCAGTGTCGCGGAATTTTCGGCTGGACATATCTAATTGGAACGAAAATTGCCATCGGCTCGACGAAGAGAGATCTGGAGGATTTTATAGGTTCAGTGTGATTTGGAGGCGACTCGGGTGTCTGAGGTCGCTCAACGACCTCCTTCCTCCTTAAACGCGAGGTTGGTGGTGACAGGGAGCCTTCGCTCTATCCGGGGGCAAGATGGCACAGTGGTTCCCACATCGGTTTGCGAGAGATATTTCAATATTATCGCCTGGTAACTTAACTTCTCAGAGGGCCTTTATCAGAGACTTGCCATTTGTTGCTCGATGTCTTACGCGTTTTCTTTATTAATCCTGGTATATAGGAGTTACATAATCTGAAGCTGTTCCAATAAAAATATTTTTCACAAAGTATTGATAAAAACATTTCTGACTCTAATCAGAATTGGCAAAGAATCACTCAGCATTTTACCAAGTTACTTGCGACAAACTGCCGTTTGGCAGAATCGACTGGCGAATTTGACAGTTTTGCTTTTGTTTTATGACATTGTCTCCGTCATAAATGTATCCGTCAGACGATTTAGATCATAAAACCATATGGTTAATGGCGCTCATAAAGATTGCCAGTAGAATTTGAGGAATATATCAAGTTATAGAATTTAACGGGACAGATATTTATATTTGTACCTGATATCACTAAATCCACGTAACGGCAATGACTAGGATTTACTTATGAGCCAGGTGACTACTATCTTAGAATCATTAGATAGAAGTCTAGTCTAGACTCTAGTCGTGAGAGGGGGATGCTTGAAAACCTCAACTTCGGTGTGGCACAATGAGTGTTTTAGTCGGTTTAAGTCCGACATAACTTCCTCCACTGGCTTCGGCAGGAAAGGTATCCGTAGGGATTTTTTCGCACGAAAAAATAAAGTCTAGACTCTAGATTTCGATGATGAAAGTAGTCTACAGTGATTACAGACGAAGTTACATAAATGAAAATGTCACAACAATTACACTATATTATTGTGATGAGAGGGGTATGTATTATTTGTCAATCAATGATTTAGACCACCACAGTCCACTACTGGATTGCCTAATTTAAGTACAATGTAACCTTCAATATAGAATTAAGTAGGTACCAACGCTACCTACCTGCCCTTGTAAAAAAAAAATATATGTAAGTATTTAGACTTAGTAAATAGATGTTTACTACAATGTGATGGCTCTGAAAAACTTCTGTTTAGTTAACTAAACAAATTACAAATAAATAAACACACCTACACACACACACACACACATACACACTACATACACGTAGTTCTGTACGAAATACAGAAAAAAGCGCATATTCTTTAAATATAGTTCAACGGAAGCATCGTAATAATTGAAAAAAAAAACAAATCTAAACACATTCCAAGCAGACCAAAAGGCTAGATATATAATAGATATACACACAGAATCTAGACTACAATACACATTTATACACATTTGTCACTGGATGCGTAGGCGGGGAGAAAGCAACCATTTATCTCAGTACAGGGCCGCGGTAATAATGCTTATAATTCAGCCAATGCGTAATAGATTCCGGCCAGGCGAGCCAAGGTGCCGCGATATGTCTGTGTTGGTGCACAGCATTGGTTAATGTGGTTCTTAAGCCTGATGTGGTGTATAATTTATGGGGGAAAACTGAATTGGTATCGCGGATTGTGCGCGGACCGTTAGAGCTGAGCTTGGTATAGATAAAGGTATTGTAGGGATATTGATTGCTACAATCTGATTTTAGTAATACAGGGTCAGGCTAAAGTCGTGTTTCAGATATGAATACGTTTTGAAATCTGACGGGTAGTATAGTGCTTTAGGAGTTGCGATAGAAGTTGTAGGTCCGATACCGACTTTTTCTTCTTCTTTATCCTCGCTTTAATCCCATTCGCATTTGAAGCTTGCAACTTGGGAGTCTGGGGTTCGCTTTTACCAGTCTAGCCCCGGATTTGGCGAAACTTCGATATTTTTCGTTTGTGACTTCTTTCTGTGCTCCACAATCCTCTATGCAAATATTTGTATGCATGAATACCTATATAATTATCTACATAGAAACATTAGTTGAAGAATTGCAGGTGGGTAAGCTTGCGCGCACAAAGATCATCATGCGTGACAACACTGACATGGCATCAGTCAGCACCAGCCCTAACTTGATAGGAATTTTATGTGATATTCTAATGACCAAGTCTCATAACGTTAAATCACTCGCAATAACAGTCGGTAGAGCAAATAATATACGGTTATATCTTATTTAACACGCTTCTATGTCACAAGTTAGACGAGAACCAATTAACTGTCCAGTATTGTTGGATAGTATCCGGAATGGTGGGCTTTACTTTCTTGATGTTAGATGTCACTTCAGTTTATCATTAGGTGGGTTGTTGTGTATTGGGGGCTCACCGTCGAATCATGAGGAAGAGAAGAAGACCCCACTACAACCTTTGGATGGAAACGGGACTAAAGAACTGTGTTGATTGATAATGATGACTTTGAAGGTGGAAAATGCGATGTTGCCATCTGTTAAGATGATAGGCGTTTCTAGCAGTCCCTCTCAGCCCTACACTCATGGAGAATGGAGACCGTTGAGCGACTTCCAACTTCTGAATCGCCTCCTTCTCAAGCATTACTTGCTTGTATCCGGCTGACTAAGCTTGAAGATTTGAAAAGCTTCATGAAACAAGACAGGTTTTCTCAGGGTCTCCAAAGAGTGACTTCGCGTTGGAAGTTACTCCTATCAAGTCGAAACCCTGACTAGGTAAACTGCGACTTCTACCGCAAGTCTGACAGCAACACCGTGTTTTCATGAACCCTTTTCTTTTGAAGTGCGCGAAATCCACGCTTCGTAGGTTTCTGGAAGTGAAATTGCCGGAGACATATATCTGACACTCAGACCGAACCAGGGCCATCTCTTTGGAGCCAGCTCTCTTCGCATATGGAGACCACGGACTCTCCATCTAACCCCCGGGTATGAGGAAGCGCGTATTGCATCACAGTCTCGGTCTGTTTCTGCTAAGCTAGGTCTGTTCATGAAATCTGGATTATGTTTTAACCAGACAAATGTTCTCACAATTTCGCTTTTAAAACATTATCGCGATATCTATGAGGGCATACACTTTCAGTAATGTAACCTCAATATATTTATCAGTGAAATATTTACGATTCGATCGGCTCACCTCAATAATTCAGCGGGGTTAGAAAAAGAGCGTATTTCGTTAGTGGGTGTCTACCGCCTACGTGACTAAATTACTGAACCAGCTGCTACTTTAGGAGATCAAAGTTTCACCTATATATTCTCTAATCTTTACATAACTCAGCCCCCAGAAATGGCAATTGGCTCACCGTCTGTGACGTAGGGTTAAATAAATGACAGGAATAGGCATAATAAGCTCTCTGTCTGCCCCTTCAGGGATACAGACGTGATTTGTGTCGGTTGTGTGTAAGTACATACACGAAAAAACGCTATTCGCTATATATTTCTTATACTCCGTCCATTATATTAATGTATTTGAGACAGCTCACTGACAGTGGTCGATATAACTTGGTTCTAGCGTCAACACCCAAAAATGTGAACTAAAATTAGGCATCAATACGTCATATTTCATTGACAACGTCACGTCAGTCAGAAAGCAAATTTAACTGTGTTTTTATTTTATAACTTGAATATGTCACAATAGAAATCGACTATAGAAATTAAATTTAAAAAAATTACTACTGGCAGTTTTTATTGATTTCAAAACAAGGAGGAGATTCTCAATTCGGATGTTAATAACTATTTTTTAATATTTGAACGCGTATGGCTCCGTCATATGTAGACGGATTTACAAAATATTTTTTTTGTTTTAAAGAAGTTTATTCCAAAATGGTTCCATTTCAATTTCATAAAGATCTGATGATGGGTTTCAGAGAGAGACCACGAAACTCTTCAATAAATACCAGGTAATCAGCTGTTGTTCTAGAAGTGTATTGTTTTGTTTTCAAGATTAGAGTGTGCGTTATGGCCCACAATTATTATATATATAATTTCATTTATCGATTAATGATTTTTTAATCGTACATCTGAACTTTATCGATATTTAAACTTTTTATGCAATCACTACTTCCATCTGTCTAAAATACAATAATTATAATGGACGGGGTATAGTTTCGGCAATCATCTTCTAGCGAAAGTAGAAGAAAGGCTAATCAACCCTTTCCCTCGAGGCCTTTGAGTCTGTGATTGGTTCAAATATGCAGTAAAAAAGGTACGTTATACCATCTATATACTCACGTCTGTAAATCCTCGAAGGGGTAGATAGAGGTGTATTAGCACCCGCGTTTCGCTAATTATGCTTATTTTGTTGTTTCGCTTATTTTCAGTCCCACGACGTAGTAGGGGGCGAGCCTATTGCCATCTGGCGGGCCCTTTGTCTTGGTCTGCATGTTTACTGTCGGATAGAGAACAGCCCTATTTCTTAGTCGCCTTTTACGACATTCACTTTATACATATCATTTAATATTTAAAAATAGTAGATAACTTATTCTAGACTGGTATTCAATTCTGAATCTCGATTTATCTGACCACAAATTACATAGAATTTGTCTATACAATTTGTCCTCAGATAAATCGACATTCAGGACAGAGTGTCGCTCTAGAATACCGACCTTAATATGTCTTCTAGTCCAGATTATTAGTATTTTTGTCTACTACCTAAAATTCATGCTCACTATTCCCAAAATAAGTGCAGGAAAAATTTGAATTCCACAAAAAAAAAACAAAGTAAACAATTTTAAAAATAAAATTGACATTATCAGAATAGTTAGGCGGCTACCATGTGACACTATAATTAGATACTTTAACTTCGGCGTCACATCTTGTAGTCGGCAATCGTGAGAATGTGGACGAAACAAACCTACAATTACTAAGTAGTCAGAGATTTATTGAGGTAAACATTCTCATTTCACTTTCGGAGTCGTGTTCGAGAAAACGAGAACAAGTGGTAGACGGCCGTGTCTAAGAAACATTGAATGCTGAATCGGCTTTCCCTATAGCAATCGTAAATAACGAATTCATTATGAATAACATAACCGTTTAGTTGTTTTATTGTGGTGTATTTGAGATTAGATTTTCATTGCCACTATAAACTTGAATAGAGATTGTTCTAGTTAGAGAGAAAGACTGCGCTTTATGTTATTGCCGCGATGTCATTTGCAATCGTTTACGCAATTATTTTAAGTTAGATTCGAAACTAGATATAACCTATTTATTATTTCTATTGTTGATTTCGGCACGAAATTTCTGTGGAGAAACTTGGCAATTATGTCCGGATCATGGTCTGAGGTTTTGATGGCACGAGTAAATTTATTTTTTGATCGAGAACCGTGCAAAATTAGCAATCTGTGTTTCGAAAAACTTATCGTCGTTTTTATGAGAAAAAAATCATAATGCAATGCAAAATAAGCCTTAAAAAACTGGGTTAGAGGTCTATTCTCATTGCAAAGTGGTAAAAAGATGTTTGACGATTACAGTAGTAAAAACTGTAGACAAAACTGTAGACGTTTGTATAACATTGTATTTATCACTTTCCTTGTATCGAATACCAGCTGAGCAGGACCAACAACTGTTGATATTATTTATTGTCATTGCGTCACTATCGAAACTCGAACAGAACTCGAAAGTATTTTTGAAAAATACAGAAAACGAAATGTCTAAATAACCTATAGTGAAAATTGCATTAAATACAAAGCTGTTTCAGACTAAGTTTTAACGTTTATCTTAACTGAGTTTTCTCGTCTTACTTAATGGAAATCGTTGAGTAAAATGCACATACCCATGTAATACGGATTAATCTATAGATTTTTAGGCAAGTAAGGTGCTCTCGATTCCGACGTTCTTAACCGAAAATCTTAATAGTATCTTGATTCGGGAATCGAACCAAGGAACTCGTCAATAAAGTAGTCAGACCTTAATTCTAAGTAGAAATCAGGAAATACAATGAATATACTTAAAATTTCAATTAGTTTATTTCTCAAAATACAATTTTAACATTTCTGTGACGCCAATTCTTAAATTAAGTTTACCTAGACTAGGTTTGAATGTTTCATTATGATAGATTGTCGTATTTGTATTACGTTAAGTTTTTTTTAGTTACGTCATATATGTTCTTGCACAATGGAGAGAAAGTAACTCAGAAATTTGTTATTTCAAACTAAAAGTTCTATTCATGCCAAATAAGGGCAAATAACTAAGATATCGCGCTTAATAATTGATTTATTAAGTAAGAAACCTCTTTAGAACAATAGATAGAATAGAAACTATATGAGCTATCTTAAGAAATTCTTACAAGTAATTCGTTCCGCGAGCAATAAAACCCGTGCCCATTTCTGGGAATAGCTTTAGAATTTGAAAAGTCAACCACAAATTAAAAGCATGGGAAAGTATTAATTATTATTTTAGTTAAATACCTACAGTAACTGTACCCGTGACTTCAGTCGCATGGACCTACATCTAGGTTACAATAGATTACACTGTATAGACACCAACGCAGTAAGAACACAGCAAGTTGCCCTACATTTACGTAGCAAATGCTTCTTTACATCACTTGCCGAGAAGCAATTTTCTAGGCAATGTTGTGTGTTTGCTTCTTTTGTGTGTGGCCCGCGTCAATGACAGTAGAGAAAACTCTTGAAATGTGTATGGATAGAAGCAGATGGCGGGCTGTTGTGTCTGTCAAATCCTGAATCCCAAAATGAGTGTATTTTGCCTGCCAGGGTAATAAGTTGTGGCTTAGCTAGGCGGTATGGTTTGTGTGAGACAGAATACTTACAAATTTTTTATAAGGGATTTCAGTAGGTACAGTACTTCATTAAACCTATAGCAAACAAATAAAAACCTTTATGGCTTTTGGTACTCCCGTAATTTTACAGAATTCAAAAACTCACGTTAAACTCGCTTCAAAATTTCACACGATAATCATCCAATAGTACCTAATCCTAACCACCTCGAAGTTGAACGACCGATTGCGACGCGCGCCGTAGACATTGAGTTATACAAACTGCGGAAACTTAACACAATTTACTTGCACATGCCAGTACTTACATGCAAGAACTAAGCAAGAAAATGTAGTACGCACATTTTCTCGCTTAGTTCTTGCATGTAAGTACGCAAGTATGCAAGAAAAAGTGGACTAAAGTGGAGATAGGAAGACAGATAAGATCAAAAGCTCTGTAGAGATCGGAATAATAAATACGGCGACGAAGCAAAATTATAGGTTTGAAATTTGTGTGGAAGATGAAATCGAAGATTGCACGTGGTAAGTCGTTACCGTGGCCTATATATATTTGCAAGCCCAGAGGTAAGACTATAAGAAAAGGAGTGCAATGGGCTAAAATGAGTAACTACCCACTGTTCCTACACTAAGCCGCATTGGTTCCCGTTGGAATAGAATACAGTTAGCCCGTCTTTTCCCGTGGCTGCAGTAGAAGGCGACATAAGGGTCAGATGGCAGTCGCTCCCCGTAAGAATCAAATCAAAAGGAGGAGAAGGATTAAGCGAAATCCTTGCCCTGATGTTAAAGCCTTGGATGCAACCAAGAACAAAGCTAAGTTGATGATAATAACTTAATAGATAATATCTTGAAATCACTTGAGAAATACGATGCAATCAACTTCAGTATAAATATTATGACATAATTGTAAAAATATCAAATAATCCGACATCTCTAGATGTCAGATTGATATCTCTAAATGTCAGTTTGACATCTCAAGATGTCAGCTTAAAATTGAATTTTATTGTTAAGCTATAAGCTTAATGTCAAAAAGGTACCTATTGCAAGATGCCATAATAGTTGTAGTCTGGTATTATTGCAAAATTCTATTAGAAACGGTTTATCAGTATTGTGCCAATAACGGTACACTGAACCTATGTTCCATACATGCCACTATTAAATACTTATCTACATTTTAAGTCATTTTTATTGATGCTTAACTAACAAGTAAAAAGTAGTATCTGTTGGTAATGTTTGGGCGAAAGTCCAAACGCAGCCCTCGGGGAATCGTAGTAGGGGATACAAATGGACGGAGCCTAAAAATAATATGGATCTACTAACTTTCGCTAATCGCAACGAAACATAGCCTGTCTTAATCCTGGGTGTCAACTAACTTCATACCAACTCGAATACATAGGGAAAAGTTCGTAAGAATATCGGTAGATGACTCCACAGTCGCCTTAAAGATGGATAAGAAGGGAAATTTGAATCAAATCGGGCGTGTCTCGGTAACCGAGTTGGTCCCTGTAAGGGAAAGATCGCGGGTTCGAGTCCCGCCCGAGAAGATTATTTTTCCCTATGTATTCGATTTGTAGTTAGCATACTTAATGCTGTTAAATTCATTCAATCCATACTGACTTTTATTAAAATCGCTGGAACCGTTTAGACGTGAAGAAGTAACAAACATACACACTCACAAACTTTCGCATTTATAATATTAGTGTGATGCCCAAACAAAGAAATTAAACATATTTTGTGTCTGTCAGATTTTGATGGGAATTATCTTCAGGTTTCATTTTGTTCACTCTTAATTAACGAAAAGAATAAGAGCAAAAACTTGAAATTGTGAACATAGATATTTTATGCAGATATTGAATATTAACTTATGAAAGCAGTGACATGTGTATAATCTACGCTCCACTAAACGTTCCTCAATATATTCGATAACAGACGTGAAGGCTGCTAAATATACCAGCCGAAAACTAAAATAAATACACACCTATTGCAAAAATGTAACAAACACGTGCTAATATTATCTACTCGGCCTCGAGGAGCACACTGCCAATGCCACCGTCATAATATTTATGACAGCGAACAATTTTGGTTAACTTTACTACACCTGTCGTGTAGTATCGTGTACCAGTGACAACGATATATTGGATCGACACGGTCAATAGTAATGACGCATTTGTGCATTGCCGTTGCATTGCAGGTGACTGAAATTATAGAAAGAAGATCCATTGCGAAAGTAACTGTCTGTCTGTATTTTAAGCTTTCCCGCCTAAACCACTGAACCGATTTTGATGAAATTTGGTATAGGGGTAGATTAGACCATGAGAAAGGATATAAGCTGTTTGGTCGCGATAACCGACTTCTACGCCGGCGGAGCCGTGGGCAAAAGCTAGTTATACTTATATACCTGTAAATCCCCACAGGGGTAGGCAGCGGTGTATTTATAAAGAGCGAGAGAAAGAGAGAAGATTTTAGAGCGTGGTAAACAACAAACTAACGAGTTAAACGTATTTGCGAAATGACTACGTCCGAAAATTTTTAGTTCAAACACAATCACTATGTAGCAAAATGACATAATTGCAGAAAGACCACGGAAGAAAACGGCCAATTTGTTTTTGACTGTACCTCGCCTGGTGATAAGCTGGGGTTCAATCCGAAAAAAAGGGGTTCAATCCAAAGAATAGCAGTCACCATTTCAGATACTGTCCCTAGAATGACGGCCTCGACACTCGACAGATGATTTTTCATGGTCCCTTTTTAAAGACCAGGGGTTTTTTTTTACCTTGAGGAAAAATCCTTCATGGATGTTATGCCGGACTCCTACCAACTAAAAACCCTCACGGTAACGCCCTACAACTTATGGTTGGGAGCCCCGGGTAAACCCTCGGAAGGATTGTCCCAGGACTCCCATCAGACCTACGGCTACAAATTGCGGCCTCGCCTAGGGGGTGGTTCGGGTGCTATTCCGCGTCTATGGGGAAAGAACCAGGGATTGTATAAATAGTAGCTAGCACTGTATCTATGTTGCAAAATTATTATAGTACATGTATAAAATACTTTCTTATAACATTGTAATATTTAGAAAGATGTATAATCAACCAATTGAATTGGTTTCACAGTTATGCGTACATCATCACACAACATACAGCAAGCGAGTTCGTTTTATGAGTCGCTCTCGATCTCAATGATGCCTGATTGAAATCGAAATTGAAATAAAGAACGAGTTCAAATACGTCAAAATACTGTACGCTCATTGGTTGAAGATTATCGGCAACTAACAGGTAACCAATGAGCGTTCAGTATTAGTTTGACACACGTATGAGAATTCGGGGGTCTATCACAAGGTTTTTGGGTGCTACTAGTAAGTACCTATGAGTTAGTGAAACTAGCTATGCTAATGTTGGTTAACGATACATTTTAATAAAAAGTTTACTTCAGCTCTAAAACATTTAATAAAATAATAAAACAAAGTTATGAATACTTTATATGAACAATTATTAGTTATTTACTCAAAAGAAAAAAGCAAAACAATAAATATTCAAAAATCCTATGATATCAAATGACATTGTACATCTTTTTCTTTCTTTTTGGTTTTATTCGTATAATGAATACTGAATCGTCACTCTTCACTGAGATACCTACCACTCATACATACACTGGCCTCTAAATACGAGGTAGGTACTTAGTTTTATATTTGGCCTTTTTTTTTTAAACGCGTCCAAGTTACAAAATGGAATGAAATAATAAAAAAAATAGTAATGCATATTAAAAATTATTGAATGATTTGTTATTCTTTAAAAAACATTAAAATAGCTGCAGTTACCCAATAAGTATACAAGTTTGCACAAAAATAAAACTTTCTTTGGGCACGAGGGTAGTTTAGACATCCACTTTGTAACTTCTAAAATTAAAATTAATAAATAAAATAGTATACTTTAAATGAAAGAGTTACTTTTATTTGTTTAGAAATATAATATTCTTTAAAATAATATAACAGCATAAGTAAAATAAGCCATACGTTTTTAATATTTTGTAAAGATGTAACCATTTTGTAACTATTTGGTAACTTTGCAGAGTTAGCTTCTGATTTATACAGTGTAACCATCATTGAATGCTGTTGATTTTTTTTATTAATTTCTTTTTTTATAATTTAAAGAAAAGCAAAATAAACTAAGGTAGTCACTTTGAAAATACCAAAAAAATAAAATAAATGGTAACAGTAAAATATAAGACAATTACAAAATGGAAAACTTCAGTTACAAAATCGAAAAGTAAAGCTTATTTCATCCTGGTAAGGAAATTTTGCATATCAGTAGGTACTGAAATAGGAAGGGATTGTAATAAACCATGAATGATGGAACCAACTTAAAAAGAAATGAAACTATGCTATTTTAGTAATCAACGCTTTTTATTTATATTCAGCCTTATAATTCAGTTCAGTCTCAAAAAATCAATCTATGTAAAAACTACCTCATGGTAAATTTAATTATTGGTCCATGATATCATCAATTCATCATAATTATTACTCACTTAAAACATAAACACCATCAACCCTGCATGCATTTGTACTCGCCTTTATATTTCCATTTTGTAACTTTTTTATTCCACCTTATATGTAACCAAACAAAATGGAAGTAACGCATCTCGAATCGCCGACCTAAGATTGCTTGTAAATAAACTTTAATAAAGATGAAACACTGAAAAAACACTTTTAATAGCTTATAATGCGTTTGTAGTATATCATTATTATATTTCTATAAACAAAAATCCAAACTTACCAGTAAAAATCACAGTTACAAAGTAGATGAAAAATCCGGCACGGTAACGCTTAATAAGTTTCGACACGAAATGCGTCGAACTGTCTGGTAGGACGTGTAAATAGTCCTGCCAATGGTGTGTTTGCACACAGAGCGTATAAGCTCCTATGACCAGCAGTTAGGTAGTAATGAAAAGAAAATACACATGTGACCGCTTCTATGAATGAAAACGTAAGAGAACCGGCACTGACCTGAGTTCCACCTCGTGAGGATTCAGCTGTAGACAGGCGTGGTTCCTGGCACGTGCTGGTAGGTAGGTATGTTTCGACCGGCCGGTTATTTTCTTGAATTTGTCGTTTTCTTCCGATACACTTCCCTTATACTGACTTGAGAATGTGGCCAAAGGAACTTATAGAATTACACAGAAAAGGAAACGAGGAGTTGAATTACTCAAACTTCCGTTTGGTGCGGTAGCGGAGTTATAGACTAGTAAAAAATGCGGGGAGATCGTCCGCCGTGAAGCTTGAGAGACTCGCTCGTAGAAACTTCATTCTCAAAATATAGTTCGAAAAGATCCGTTCACAGCGCCATTTATTGGCCTTCTTCAACACTAAGTGGTTAACAAATGGCGCCAATACTCAAACATTTCGATCACAGAAGCGGTTTTTTTAAATTACAAAAATTAAAATACAATTAAATTATGTGGGAATTAATTAAGAAAGTGCATAAGCGCTCCACCACTGTCATTCTCTTGACTACTTTACAAAATGGCGATGTCTGGAATAATGTTGCCAAGGAAGAAATTTTTAGTTAGTGGTAATTTTTTTTGGAATAAATATTATTAAATTACGGTTACAAAGTGTAATTCCATGCAAAGCTGGAATTGTGAGACATAATAATAATGCTACGAACTATATTATAAAAGTAGTGTTATTTTATGTTTAATTCCGACAATATTATCACATTTCTATAACATTCATTCTTTTTTACCCTTACCGCCGGAGGAAATTCGCAAATAAACTTAACTCAAAACTAAGCCGGTCACCGTGGGACATAGTAAAATCAGGGGTATTCAAAATTATATTCAGTATTATTTTATATTTATCAATAAATTATTCATATAGTTAGACGTATTTCCAATACATTAGATATTAAATATTTTTACAATCAACACTTCATAACAAATGTTCTTTCATTTCTCCATATAAAGTTTAAAACTAAAACCCGACTACCGAAAAATCACGCTTTAAAAAGTAACAAACAAGAAAATATCAAGGATAGCCGTGGTCGTATGCCACTTTTCCCTAGAATATATTGTTTTGTTAGAGTAAGTGGCATACGACCACGGCTATCCTTGATATTTTCTTGTTTGTTACTTTTTAAAGCGTGATTTTTCGGTAGTCGGGTTTTAGTTTTAAACTTTATTTTTTATTTATCTTATTTTGGGGCCAAGTAAACCTAATAATTTATACATATTTGAAATGTGCTTATTACGCCCTTTCATTTGATACCAAACACGGCATATTTATCTCAAATTTATTTTTTAACACAGTACCTTATGAGCGCTAGAGGGCGCCACACAAGATTGAGTGACACGTCATATAGCCTATAACCATCGGACGATCAAGCCGCTTGTAACAATACCTCATTTGTCCAGTTCTAATAAGTAGTTGAGGAGCTGTGAGGGAACAAATGAACATACATACATACATACATACATACATACATACATACATACATACATACATACATACATACATACATACATAGCCTGTCAAAATCATAACCCTCCTTTTGGCTTCGCCGTAGTCGGGTAAAAAATAAGGGTAAACTTGTGAGACATACACATTTAGAGTATGGTCGTGTAAAAAAAAAATGCCCATTTATGAGTTACTTTCAATTTCGACAAATTGCTGCTGAATTGAAATCGAAATTGAATTAAAGAACGAGTTGAAATGAATACCGACAACAGAATACGGACCCGAGTCCACTAATTCAAATGTCATGATGATGTTTCAGATTTCTATTTATTTTGATATGTTTTTATTAGTTTTTTTTTAAAGAAACTAGCAACTAAGCTAAATAGTTTGTGCTAGGAGTGGGTTCACATCGGTAGTGTTATGGCCAGGATCGAACCCGGGACCTCTCGATCGTAAGGCCGACTCCTTAACCATGTGTGTGTTCTGAAATAATCTATAAGGTCGAATTTAAAATAATCTATCTATGCGATAGAACGTAACCGTGCTAGTAAAAATTGATGAACGCGATTGAATAACGTTTTAATAATATTTATTTATACATATGGATTTATTAATATAAATATTCATTTATATCAATCATGGTTATCAACAGCAATTTATTTATTTTTTCATTCATAGAATTGATGAATTGAGAATTCATTTGAAAACAAACAAAATCAAATTAATTTTCGATTTTTTTTTAAATTAATAATGGGTACCTAACAATGGCTACCCTAATTAACATTATATATTTCGACACTTATTATAATAAAGCCTTACGCAACTTACAAGCTTACATTAGCCGCCATAGTCAAAAATTAGACTCAGCATAAAAAAAAACTTTTCTCTTCCGAGACGTCCATTGGCTAGTCAGAAAAAGAAATTTAGTTAGATAACAGATTATAACATTCTAATAACTTATTGGCCAGAGTCTGATACATAAAGTCTGGCCAATGGCCTCCAGACAACACCCGATACTATTATAGATTCTATAATTACAGTTGTAAAACTGATTATATAATAGTTTATGTAACAGATAACTGTTGGATTGATCGTTTGTTCACTTAACATGCCTATTACTGAGAGCAATAGTTTAAAATTTGCTTATCGTTAATCATTATTTAGGGTTCAGTGTACAAAAGAACCTGACGGCTAGCAAAAGTTCTGAAATTTATTACACACTAGCTGTGCCCACGACTTCGTCCGCGTGGAATGTACTTAATAAAAAAAATCTGTTAATTTTTTTTTGTTTTTGGCATTTTTTTTTTAGCCTAAGTTACTCCTTATTACATAAGCTATCTGCCAGTGAAAGTCCCGTCTAAATCGGTCCAGCCGTTCCAGAGATTAGCCAAAACAAACAGACAGACAGACAGACAGACAGACAGACAGACAAAAAATTTAAAAATATATATTTTGGTATGTGTACCGTATATACATTCATATGCATGTAGTAGAAAGCGGTTATTTTAATATTACAAACAGACACTCCAATTTTATTTATTTGTATAGATGTATAGATGTATAGACTATGGTACAATCGCCATAGAATAATATAGATGGCCAGTTGTAATTTTTATTGATGAAATGACAACACACTATGAAAAGGCCAAGACAAGACTTATGAAAAAACTCAACGCATTTTATTCCTACTGTATTTTGTTCGTCTTCCAAAAATAATCTCACATTCTTTCAGCATTTAGGCTAACTCCCTCCTGTGGTTTTTCCAAGCGACTACAATACAGGGTTTTTCAAGAAGGGCGTTAGAAAGATTTTTCAGGGTCGGCAGCACGAGTGTATCGCCCCTGGCATACTTTCATAGGCCACGGTAACCACTTTCCATAAATTGCGCCGTATACTAGTCTGCCACCTCAGTAATATAAAAAAATCATCACGTTAGATAAAAACCAAATGAGTGAAAGATAATTTAAAAGTAGTAAGTAAAATACTATTTATCACAATTTATTAGTAAAATACAATTTATTAGGCCGTAATTTATTAGAATAACAATCAATTTAAAATAAACAATGAAGAACTTCAAACTGTTTCCATCTAAATGTACTACACAACAAAGTATAGTACAGAACCCGAGCGAGCGATTCGATTCGTACATACTTGATTTTTTTCATCTGCCTAGTTAGTATTATAATACACGCCATTTTGCAATTATGCATAGGCAATGTATGGTGCTTTTTTTTAAAAGACGGTAACACATAGGTGACAGGTAAGATTGGGTGCTGTGTCTTTTATTAACACCTCTATTAGGCCGAACAAGATACTTATTTAGATAACAGTGCCAATCTGTCTAATATAATATTTTTAGTCGTTCTTTTTTTACAACTCCATCAAATTTAAAGATGATTGAAGCACCAAAAAGTGTACATAAGTACTAATAAGTACGCTCGTAAGAAATTATAAGGTATATTATAAATATTATAATTGAGTGAGTTACAATTTGTATAGAGAAAAGTTTGCGGTTTTGGCATTTTGAGAATTTACCATTTTGCATCGATCACCTAAATGGCTAACATATATTATGATAGCATATAACCAATCTGTCATTTTGCGTTCCTTGTAACGCTTACAATTTTTTTAGTGTGCATAGCTAATCAAAAAAATCGTGAGATAAACCAGAAAACCCATTTGGACCCCCTTTTCCGAGATAGCGGCCGTCGAAAAAGGGGTGCAAGCCTCTTGCAACCCCTTAAACTTCGATTTAACTTTACACTGACAAAGAAAATTGCATCCTCTGACAAAAGCAACCTCAATGTAAGTTTACAATGGACTATACTTACAAATTAATATCGATACCACCCATTAAGTAACCTGATTAAATCTGTCTTCGACCATTTATTTGCATACTTACATATACATATAAGCACGTCTTTATCCCCGGACAGTTAGGCAGAGGTGAATTAACACCCACATTTCTCCAGTAATTGTAGTAGGTCCCATGTAATATCACAGGTAATGAGGCTATTGCCATAATATCCCGGGCACTATTGTTGAATCGAGGCTATATCTGAGGCTGAGACTGGGCTGTATATATTTGTCTGATGCCCTATTCCTTAGTCATCTTGTATGACACCGCATCGAAAGAGATGGAGTGGCCCAAATTTTTTTCTGTCAAGAACCGCGCGGCTTCTTAGGTGCAGATTAATAAAAACACTATAAAAACATTAAAAACATCCAGGATTAGCAACGGGATTACATAATGTGTACATGAAACTAATCCTAAGGTTCATTAGTACTATCTAAATGTGTACAAATCTATTTTTAAACCTCCCACATGTTATAACCACACAAAACTATGTCAAGTGTACGTACGTGTCATAGACATGCGTCATTTATGTCGGAATGTGTGATACTAATGCTGGCAATTAGAAGAACACTTTGGCGCAAAGTGACCTCTCTCCTACTCTTACTCTTGATGATATTGACTTTTATGAACCAAGCGATGATGATAAGCTAAAGGCAAAGTCTCGGAAAGAGGGTCACCATTACAAACACGTACCATGCTAACCATGGTGGCACTCAGCTTGACGGCCTCATCAGATGCTTTTTCGTGCCTCGCTTAAAGAACCCTTCAGTGTACCATTAGGCAATGTGAAGCTATATTGACGCATCCTATATATAAAGGGTTAGGGCCCTGAGAAGAAATCATGCACCACAGTCTCATCCAGTAATCAACATGCGTATCGGTTGACATGTGAATTTGGCTTGGATTCCGAAAATGTTGTAAGTATGCTACATACTGCAGTTTTTATCTGGAGAACGCTGCAGTCTACTAATCAACCTTCGTCATTAACAGCAGGTAAGTAATAAGTCAGTTGCTAACAACACAATAATCACCAATTAACAAGTTGGTTTGTATTCGTTTAGCACCGGAATTCATCACGTTCATTAATTTGCTAAGTGTGGCAGTTATGGATCTGCTGATAACATTTCTTAATTTTTAGACCGGCACCATATTATAAGTAAAACTAGCATAAAGATGAGCTCACGTAGATTTTCATTCTATGGAAAAAAAAGTCAATAAAAGCTATTAAATACTTGTGTTCTTTTTTGACATTAAAATGGTATGATTCCGAAGCCGACTGCATATGACAACTGCACACGCATGCAACAGATACATCGCCTTCATTACTTGTTACACTTCGATACGGATGAGAAGCCGCAGTGAATTACGTCGTACGCGGTCACCTTCGAAATCATACCTTTACGCATTTAGATATGAAGTTAAATTACTATATTAGAGGCAAACTTATAGTCATGATAGATGTTTGCAGATGATACATCGTTAATATTCAAAGCAAATAGGTATAGTACAGATGCAAATAATGTTAATAATATTCTGAATGCCATGTCAAATTGGTTTTCTGCAAACAACCTATTGTTGAATGCAGAAAAGACCAAATGTATGAAGTTTACACTACCCAATGTGAGGCAAATAGACGTTGATGTTGTGCTGGGGGGGAAGGGGTTAGAATTCGTAAACACCACTACCTTTCTAGGAATTACAATAGATTCTAAATTACAATGGGGTGACCATATCACTATTCTGGCCAATAAACTTAGCTCTGCTGCTTATGCTGTGAGACGGATTAGGCAGTTGACTGATGTAGCTACTGCTAGGCTCGTATACTTTAGTTACTTCCATAGCTTGATGTCCTATGGAATACTACTTTGGGGAAATGCAGCAGATTTAGAAACTATATTTATATTGCAAAAGAGGGCAGTTCGTGCCATTTATTGCTTAGGCAAGAGAGACTCCCTCAGGGAAAGATTTAAGGATATTGACATTTTAACTGTAGCTTCCCAATATGTATTTGAAAACATAATGTATGTCAGAAAAAATATATCTCATTACACAAAAGTAAGTGACATTACAGACAGAAATCTGCGTAACAAACATAGACTTCTACTTCCATGTTATCGGCTTAGCAGGGTTAGTGATTCTTTTAAGGGGGATGGTATACGTTTTTATAACAAACTGCCAGAATCGATCCTTGGTATGCCTGACGATAAATTCAAAACCTTTGTAAAAACCACCTTATCCAAAAAGGCATACTATAGGATAGATGATTACTTGAAAGATAAAAATGTCTGGCTTGAGCATGGTGCAGGCCCCTCGTAAATTGCTATAATTACAGCATGGTACTGTATTACTTTTGTGACTTATTTGTTACATTATGTAACTTTGTTTTAATTCTTAATTATAAAGAGTTTTATATACTTGTTGACATTTAGCTTTAAGAAAATAAATATTGTAAATTGACGTCCCAAAAAATGCCGCAGTGGAGTTTGTTGCGCCGTTTCTTCTCCACCAGCGCCTTGGAAGCGGTGGTAAACTTAGATTAAGTAGAATTAAAATTGACGTCAATAAGAAACAATTTTATTGTTCTATATTGAAAAATAAATGACTATGACTATGAATATTTTCATTAAAGTATGCAACAAAAATGCTTAGCTTGTAGAATAGTGTTAGTGTGAGCGAAGCTAATTTGTGCACATTTGCGTAACACCTCATAAGATTGCCCCGCGTTCCCCACCTACTTCGAATTTCCACTACTGTTTTTTCTGTTCCTTGATATAAATGATCTAAAAGTACATACAGATACCTTGACACACCATTATTACTACAATAAACAACGCTGATAAATCCCACATAAGCATGCATATTTGTACAATGATAAGAGTATTTGCAATGTAATTACGTCTAGAATAAAAACTCCATCTGCAAGAAACAAGTGTTGGTAGACAGAAACGTGACTAAATATTAGCACATACGTGTGTATACTTATATATTAGTATATTACATATATGTCTGTACTATCATCTTCTAAATTGTAGCACTAAATAAATATACAATTGAATATAAGTATGATTTTTAAAACGTGAATATTTGCAATTTGAACTATTTGAAATAAGTTTTGAAATTCGTTGAGATGTGGACGTTTTGCAACAGCATCTATGCAATGACTTCAACTACTATACTGTGCAAATACTAAGAAAATAGTACCTATCACAAAAGACCACTAAGTACTTGACCAGTAATATCGCGCAATACCTTGCAACTATCTTAAAGGTGACATTATAAAAAATTGCGCTATGCTTTTACAGATGGATGTAGAAATTCATCAATTCATCTAGTTTCTGCGTCCCATTCCAAATTAGAAATTCATAATCTCCGCTTTTTAGAACCCTGACCAAAATAAAAATGTTGTCTATTTGTAGACAACATTTTTTTTTTTTGGTCAGGAAATGAATGAATTGAATTTGTCATTATTTTTATGTACGTAGACACCTGCTAGCTACTTTCGTTTGTAGGTACCCAAATATACGTTCCATTTCATGCAGGTTTGCCGTTATGATCGTGCAAAATCAGCAAATGCGGTTGCTGTAATAAGGTTTCGGGACTAAGGACCGAATTCTAGAATGACACTCAGCCTGAATCACGATTTACAGATTGTATAGACAGATTGATTAATTAGACATATTGCCTATACAATTTGTCATCAGATGAATCGAGGTTCAGGCTGAGTGTCATGCTAGTATACGGGGCTAAATATAGTAAATATGGCCCGGAATTCTTGGCTTGGGCATAGCTCTATTTAATTCAGATAAATATTCAGGACCTACACCAATTCCAGCAGAAGTGACCGATTTACGCCATTAAGCTCTCCTAGCCCCCCAGAATCTGGAAACGAAGTACCTACAAAACGCGTGATATATAATAACTACACCTCTGCCTACACTCTTACGTAGATATACAGTCGTGAATCCTAATAGGAAAATATTAAACTATGCATTAAACGCGGAATACTTAGTTATCTGCGAACTCTACTTTCAATTTCCACTGCGTTCCGTTAACGCGAATTTATGAATGTAAATAAATTACATTACTTTTTACAGTAACTTTTTTATAACATCAATTACAACACACGTGTAAAGTTTTCAACAAAAACATGACCGGTGTTAGATATGTGAATTAGTTTTATTTTTATAAAAAATCGTGGGTGCATGCATAACATGTAATTTATTCGTGTAGAACTACTGTGGAATGGAAATAGAGTGTAAAACGCGTCATTTTTGTCGGAAAACATTGTATAATTTTATTTCTGAAATATTGTTAGCAGCACTGGCTCCACAATATGCGCTGAAAACACACGAAGGCAACTTTAAAAAGAAAACAGTATTATTTTGATAGAAAGGTTAATCCGTCGTCTATCTATTACACCATTTGGATAACTTTTCGTTTCGCCTTCATGCTCATCATCAAATTCTTACCGGTGAGCCCAGTTGCATCTAAGACTTGCACCACAAAGTTTAGTGTTCACTTTCCTCCAGAATCCATGTTCTCGTCTACCGTGTGAAGTGGAGGAGGAAAACCCGGAAGGCGGACCCTGAGCTCTGAGTTCGCTTTGGTCTCGCATATTATTAGGAAAATACCCCTCCATGGTAGGAGCGTTTCTCGTCTTATTTCAGCACAGGCAAGCTTACGCCATAAGGTTCGAAGATGTTAATAGGGAACCATACCCAATAAGTTTTTTCTTGATTTCATAGATTCGAATTGATGGAAGAACAGTGCATTTTTTACAGCATTAAGTATGCTAACTATACAAATCGAATACAACGGGAAAAATAAATCTTCTCAGGCGGGACCCAAACCCGCAGTCTTTCCCTTGATGATTGTAACATCATTCATTGGTCCCGATAGTTCGTAAGAAGATCGGTAGATGACACCACCGTCGCCGTAAGAACGGTTAATAGAAGGGAAATTTGCAATCACATCGGGCATGTCTCGGTAGCCGAATTGGTCAAGGCATTGCCCCTGTAAGGGAAAGACTGCGGGTTCGAGTCCCGCCCGAGAGGGTTTATTTTTCCCTATGTATTCGAAGAACAGTGCAGTTAAGAATGTATTAAGACAAGCCAAAGCCGAGTGATGAAGGTGATCATTTCAACAGAGGAAGCTGACAAGGTTTAGGAACTAGTTACGGATCTGTAACATCCATTACACATAACACTGATACTTCAAGGACAGCGACAAAATGATTTACAACTAATTACATAGTATAAAATAATAAACTAAAACTTTACACCTTTTTTGCCTGCGGTAACCCTCTCGCGCTTCACGTTATTGGAGCTAACAATGAGATATGGGTAGTGGGTATGTCAAACTCACCCTAGAAAGTATAGGTATCCCAGAAGTGACTCGACCGGCATTGGCCAACATAGGGTGGTATCATGGTGTACTATACTAAAGTGAAGCCAACGAAGCGAGAGAAAAAAGGTAAACAAAGTTTTAGCGTTCCGAAACATTTTTATTTGAAAATTATTACGTATCATTTCAAGCGCATTCCCGACAGGAATGAGATTGCTCATAAAATGGCGGATCTGACAGTTTAGAACCGCTGTGCTGACAGCTTTCCTGTACCACGAAACACGCAACGACAGCCAGCTGTCACTCGGCCATTGTCGCGTACGTGTAACATGTACGACAAGGACAGAGAAAATAATCGCTAGTTATCGCAACGCATGGAGTAGGAAATGATAGCGGAGTTGTTGCAAGGCAATCGAGTCGCGTGCCATTCAAACGTCAAATGGACTCATTCGGTAGGAACGTTGTACCTATGACGTCCTTCGACTTTTGACACCCCGCGCGTCTCTTTTCCCACCCGCATTCGGCGCGCGTTTTTATTAGGAGAAATATCAATGTGGCATCTCCGTTACTTAATCATATTCTGTCCTTTGTGTCGCAACGTAACTCAGTAATGGTCGCTTTGTTTACCTTTTTCTCTTTTCTCATTGGCTTTACTTTATAGCTAAAACTCTACACAGCAGCAACAACAGCCTCTAGAGTACAAAAAGTCGATATGAATGTTCTTTCTTTTCCTTTCTTATGTTTATTCTACTGGCTGTGAACTAAATGGTATACAGTGCGTAGAAACTATCGTGTGGCATTAGAAATATTTTGTCATTACAGAAAATAAAAAGAAATTCGCACTTGTCGCCAAAATAATTAGAGCGTGAATAACACTAGACAAGAAATTATCATTTACAAGTAAGTACTACTCATTTCTTTAATACAACCAGTTACACGCGGCTTTGTTTGTACCAGTTACCGTGGTTCTTGCGATAAAAACCTATGTGTGAAATTTCGGCAATCTACCTATCCGTAGACCCGTAGGACCTCAAATTGTGGACCTCATCTTTAAATGGGTCTTTAATTGGCCCGTTCCTTTAGGGTTTTTGTGCACCTCGACCCACAGTCGGCGTACGGTTTTAGTCGGTTCGAGTCCGACATAACCTTCCCTCCCGGCTCTGACGGGGGAGGTATCCGAGGGGATTTTCGCACGAAAAAATGGGGAGGGGCGTTTGTGATAGAGTTCCTTTAACATTGAGGTGCTACATGTACGTAGTCGAAATTTCTGTAAGATCAACTACTTAAGCGGTTTTTTGTGATTGATAACTACTAATAAACATACTGACTTTCGCATTTATGATATTAGACAGGATTCACGCCTGAATATTCCCCAATAAATTGTTGCTGTATCATTCACCAATTTTGTACAATATAAATAAAATAAATAATAATCAAATCAACTTTCACGTTTCTCTCTTACTATAGACAGATGATTAATTACTAATAGCATTAATAATCAATCTGTCTCGCAATCCTTCAATAAGGTATGAATGTTCAATGTGGATCTGTGTCAAGTTTGACAACTTCCGAATGCCATCCATCACCTGTCAATTAGTTAAGGGTCGGTTCGACCAAACGCGAGTAAGGTTTATTCCTAAAACTAGCTTTTGTTAGCATTCGCTTTCACGCTTAACTATTCAACCAATTTTGATGAAATTTGGTATTGGGGTACCTTGAGAAAGGATCTAGGTTATGGTCGCGATAGCCGACATCCACGCGGCTGCGGGCAAAAGCTTTTACTTTTCTAAGTAAATCAAATTATAACACCTGTATTAGATTTATAATTATGGTATTATATCAGATATAAATTACTTATCAAAACCCTTCAACTACGGTAGCGCTACCCTGGTGGTTTAAAGAACTAATTTTAGAACTATTTTGTCTGTCAAGTTGAACGGTTCTCTCTCTCTCTCTCTGCCTTCTTAATTCAAACCTTAGCCTCTTTAAAAACAAGCGCCAAATCTTTCTTAACTGTCAACATTAGTTTTCCTTGGGGTCGAGGGGTCGAGAGTGGACTAAACCTTTTTGAATCAAAATTAACATTTCGGCGTAGTTTATCTACCTAAACAAAACAAATATGTACTGTCATCGTTGAATGGTTTTTATTACATGTTGGTATGTACACGATCAGCAGCGTAAATATCTATAATTATCGCAATACCAGACATATCTTGCATCACATTGACTTCATACATGAATTTGCGTGAAGTCCAATAGTCGAGGTCGCTATTACTGAGCACGCATCTACATATCATACATACATACATAATAAAGTATGTATGATCAATATAAAGTGTAAATAATACAATAACATCAAAGAAATCGTGAGAGAATCCGTTGAAAAAAAAATATTACAATCGCTTGCACTTTTTCACAGTATTTATTAGGTATAAAGAACCTGACCGGTTTCGCCTTACAGCATTCTCCAAGGTTTACTTAGAAGGTTTTGAATGTTCTAATTCCTAAACACTCAATATGTGTAACAATAAATTCCACTAAGTCCCATTAATCAACAGTATAAATAACCTTTGCTCCTCTCGGGATACAACTTAGTGCCTCAAAAAGAATTCATCTTTTTCACTTGTTGGGTAATCTACCAATATTTCAATGTGTAGTTAGGTAGTAGCCCGGTCAGGCTCGCCACCTATTATTACATTGGGACCTAAACATAAACGGGCGAAATGTGGGTGCTAGCACCTCTGCCTACCCCCTCGGGGAATACAGGCGTGAGTTTATGTTTAGGTAGTAGGATTCGCTTAAACTTCCGATAGTATCATAGGCATTAATATAGTTTACTGTATTGTTACTAATAGGTACTATATCTACCTACTACTTATCCTACAATTGAAAATTCATTTATTTTAGTTATAGGCTAAATATAATCACCACTCAAAGGAGTGTACCTGTTAACATAAATGTCAACAAATCCGGCCAAACCGGCCACACATTTTTGCACATTAACAAATTCCGGTAGGTATATAATATGTTCGAAATAGGTATGCCACAGGCAAAGCCAGGCTAGCTAGTGAGAAAAAAATAGGTGATAAAATACCGACTACCGAAAATCACGCTCTAAAAAGTAACAAACAAGAAAATATCAAGGATAGCCGTGGTTGTATGCCACTTACTCTTACAAAACAATATATTCTAGGCAAAAGTGGCATACGACCACGGCTATCCTTGATATTTTCTTGTTGTTACATTTTAGAGGGTGATTTTTCGGTAGTCGGGTTTTAGGTTTAAACTTTTTTTTTATTTATATTATTTTTAGGCTTCGCCGTAGTCGAGTAAAAACCAATCGGTTAAAATAGCATTAAAAGAAAAATGATTGTATCAATGAATGTTGTTCCTAAAGTAGCGACGGGCTCATTGACTTCGTTTCTAGGAAGTTGCAGTAGGAAGACGTCTATCAACACGGCGACATATTTAACTCAAAATGTAAGCACAAAGCTTTTTGATGTAGACGTAATAAGTCTCGATATATTTAAGGCGTTGATTTAACAGCGATATTACTAGATAATTTGCTGGAATTGTATACTTAAGCTTATAAATAATCCAGGGGTATAAACCCTCAAGTCAAAGGTTAGTTAGTTAAAGTTTTTGTCTTGTATTCAATCAACCACCCAGCAAATGTACTTATAAGAAGCTTATTGGCGTCAAAGATGTCTACAAGCAACTTGCAGGGCATTTCAATCATGGTAAGTAGGTACCTAATTATATTATTATATGGTAACCTGTCGCCAATTTCACTTATGTATTCCAATTATTAATAGATAAAAATGGTCCAGTAGTCAGCCCAAGGGCATGTTTTATAGTAGCTGCGCCACAGTGTTAACTGCGTATTATATTTATCCATGAAAAAAAAAACATTTTAATGTGCCAACTTTCAAGGTCGAAAGATTTCGATCGACGATATTACTGATGCACCTGATACCATAATCATGGTGCCTATAAAGTACATATCAATGGCAATATCTACTAACTGCTTCTACTATATGCGTAGTAAAGATATCACCCTGATAGTGTATGAACGACAGAACTCAATACGCAAGGTCAACGTACAAAGATTACATCAAAAACTATACGGGTTTTCTAGCCACGCCTATTACAACTAGGGGTGTCACTAAATCAGTCAAATTTGAGAAATTTTGTAGTATTTTTGCCGATAATTATATCGTTAAGCTCAGCTACTATAATGTGGGATAGAAATACGCTTTTGGTAAAATGTGCTTAAGAATAATGTAGCGAATGTTTGCGAAAAGAATAATGTAGCGAATGTTTGCGAAAAGAATATTGTAGCAAATGTTTGCGAAAATCAGCGACTTTTAAATATCCATCCTAGCAACATTTGTCTTCAACTCAAGTGACACATAGGTACACTGGAATTTTGAAACGTGACAATATTCAAGTAGGTTAAGCTATGCTTGACGAATAGAAAACCGTTTTCCTTGTTAGCGGTACAAATATTGTTGTAAAGTAATGAGTATGACGAAAACTGATATTCTATTAGGTATGTACCCATTAGTCCCGTGACAAAAATTTGCGACTATTACGCGTCTGTCGTTAGTTATCCGAACCGGTCTCGAAGTCGGACGTCGGAAAGAGGCTCGATAAATTGGTTGTTTGTTATTTAGGACCAAAAATGTTGTCTAGCGAAATGGAGATGTAAAATTTACGCCACTAATCGGTCAAGTTTATCGAGTGATGTACACACATATAATCGATTATTTAAACTATTTAGAGTGCTTACAACCGCCTTAGATGAACAACAAGACTCGTAAAATTCGAAATAGATACACCTTATTCGAAGATTATAATTATAATCATTTTAATAAACTGGTATTTGTGGCTTGTTCATTTGTGTATTTTTGTACGATAATGGGGCGAACTATAAATTGTGCAAAAACTTAAGGCCAATTCGTGACACCCCTAAAAATTTGACGACATTTTGTTGAACGGTACCACTGCTGACATCGCCGACGCGACACCACAGTCGACGCCGCCGCCCATAATGGCGTTCTAGTTTAGTGACGTGGGCAGTTCTTGAAACTTTAATGTAAAAAACAGCATGCAAATTGCAAACCAATAATTGGAATAGAGAATTCTCATATACTTGAACTTATTTAGAATATAGTACGAAAATAAAACCTGTTTCAAATTACTACTATTAATCTACTATTAGTATGAATATTCACAATATCTTAGTCTGCAGAAGTTTCTCATAATCATAATTATTAGATTATAATTATGTTTAAGTAATAGTACATTAAGTGCTGAAGAAATTCAAGTAATCTATCATATAAAAGTAAATTAAAGTTCAATGACTGCGGTTGCCTATAGAATTATAATAGATAAAAATGTACACTCATATTATGTACTCATAGAATTCATAATGTGCAATGATATAGCAATAATGGTAGTTCATAAAAATAGTACATAAAAATCCTAATCACATTAAAATTGTCATGCTGAGTTTCACTTGGCTGACTATAGTACTTTCACATACCTAACATTAGTAAAATAGTAGTGGTAGCTAAAAAGTAATAATTGGCAGTTAACTTTTACTATAAAAAAATAGTGAGGTAATAATGCATAAAGTGATAATAGTAATAATGAATGAAAGTGTTATCTTTGTCTGAATGTTTAATCTTTTTAAAAGCATTACAATCACACTGTGTGGGGGAGTAAATATTGATTCTAAAACTTATCATTTTTTAGATCTATATACCTACATTAGATTATTGATGAAAACCTACTTTTATGTAATTAATATTATTAAGTTTATTTTAAAACTCTTAAACCTCAATCATTAGGATAAAAGGAACCTAATCATATTATTTTTTAAATATCTCATAGTGGGGATTTGATTCATACTAAAGCATTAAAAAAAAAGTAATTAATGTAAGTACCTAGTTGCAGCTACATAATAAAAACAAAGGGAATCACAGAATTGAATGTTAACAAGTATAAAATAAACACTATTGAAGGCCAATGGAATCATTCAGTGGAACTCAACAGATCACTTTCACTAACTTAACAGAAACAGAAGCACTTACCCATCTGTAGTCACAGAGTTCAGTGACAATGCCTCCGGAAAAATCACCTCTTGATCTTCAACAGTCTTCGAGTCCTCAGCCAACGACGTGTCAGGGCTATTCCCAGGGTCAACTCCTTGATCCTTGATCCCTGTTTTCTGACTGACATTATGCAGACCAGACAGGTCGACCTTCGCATCACCCTCACCATGGAGAGCTTCCGATACTACCAAAATGAAGAGAGCACAGCTGTGGAAAACAATACGTTTTCTTATAAGAATGGGCGGATACAATATCTGCTCAAGGTGTATGAAAACATGGTTTAAACTTACCTTGAAAGCACTGAAATTGTCAGCAAAGACGTGTAGATGATACACAAACCACCCTTCATCGTAATATTAGTGAAATATCTACAGTCCATATCATTTTGTGCGTAAAATTAAAACATTTTTACGATTCCTCTAAAGTTAGCAATATAAACGGAATAGCACTAGCAAATGTCACTGAACACAACACAAGCACATTAACACATTTTGAGAATTGAATTATGATGAAAAAAAAATACTGTCGTCGCCAAAAGATTAAAAATGTGGGAACGAACTTTTGCTCAATTTTATGACAAATCGAATCGTGTGATTTGACAGTTGATTGCCAAAATTTAGTTGTCATTGCAGTCAGTTGTATTGTGAGTTCTAGAAGTTTATTGGCTGCAAATAATATCCGCAATCGATTACTAGGTTTCTACCAATCATTTACGGACATTTAATGCAAAAGCATCATGGTGATTGGCGGATATTTTGTACGTTCCATTTGAAGCAGAAGAGCGTACTTCGAAATTGGTATCAGTATCATGATTAAATTAGTCTCGCAAGTTCTTACCAATATTCTGTACTAATTATATTATATTATAAGTCACATTTGTATTAGAAATATAAATTATATTTAAAAAGAAACAGTTGCTATTGAAATATGAAAGTCATCACTACGACGAAATTAACAAAAATAAAAAACGATGAAATGAAACGTGTTACGTTTTATTACATGATCGTGGAAATAAAACACGAAGTGTAAACAGTTTTTATCCCATAATAAGGTGTTTTTAAATCAATTATATAAAACATACTTTCTGGGTTTACCATAACGTAAAAGTAATTGCACTAATGTATGTGTATCATTTTGATAAACACTGCAGTCAACTTGATAACAAAACGCTTCACTATATAGAAATAATAATAACTCAACTGTCATTGACGTCAACAGGCGATCTCTATCAAATTTGTAATTTGTCGGTTCTATAGTAGATTATATTGGAAATAATGGAAGCTCTATTTGCATTCCCGTTCACAATTCTCGAAATTCCTAATATAAAAATTAAGAAACCGACATGGCTGCAAGCTCCGTCCGCTATGACAACATTTTCATTGGTGCTACTATCATACTTCTTGGTCACCGGAGGTTAGACCCGTGTTTTCAATTAATACCAATATGTTTCTTATTGGATTCTTGTTTGGAGTAATAGAACACATGTTTTCTGTCCTAGGAATTATATACGACGTGATAGTGGAACCGCCTAGTGTGGGTTCAACGACCGACGAACATGGCCACAGCAGGCCGGTCGCGTTCATGCCCAACCGTGTTAATGGACAGTATATAATGGAGGGCTTAGCATCGAGCTTCCTGTTCTCGCTAGGTGGCGTTGGTTTCATCATTCTGGACCGTACACATAATCCTTCAACGCCTAAATTGAACAGAATCCTACTCATATCGGTAGCTTTCCTTTGTATCATTGTTTCTTTCTTTACAACCTGGATATTCATGAGGATGAAGCTGCCGGGTTACCTACAGAATTGATTTTTGTATACCTAGAGTAAGCAATCACTGTTTTTGATAATTTAATGTAATAAATATTTTTATATTCCTTACAATTTGTGTTGCTTCATTTAACCAAAAGCAAGAAGTTATTGTTATACAAAAAGGACATTTAATGTTCAGTACTGCAAACATAATATTCAGATGAAATTTTTATATTATTACAGATGAGGTAGATAAAATGATCACTGCAACATTTCGTTTTTTAATAGTTAATACTTATGTGATATGTATGAGATTTATTATACTCAGACCATTAAATACCTGCTAAGACTATCAAGTATTAACAATCTAACTAATACAATTGTTTATGTAAGATCGTTCTGGGTCCTGTAAGCGGGGTGTGAAAAGGCTTCTGATGAGGCCATCAAGCAGAGTGCCACCATTGTTAACAATGGTGACCCTCTTTCTGAGACTTTGCCTTTAGTTACCATCAGGCGAGGTGAAGTCAAAGTGATGTGTCCTTTGTAAAAAAAATATTGCTTAGGTATGTCACAAATTTGATAAAAAGAACTTATTAGTCACTAAATTATTATACGAATAAAGAGATACTTCTTGTAGGTATCAATGGCAGCAATTTATGATGTAGGTATAGATGCGAACAGCCCAAAACTCAGTGATACTACTACCAGTACGGATAATACTATAGCTACTGTCGTACATGTTCGTATGACAACCGAGACTGACGGCTTAACGTGCTCTCTGAGGCACGAACAGGCCAATGCAAACATCCATATTCATGCATACAAATATTTGGATTTAGCGGGGATCGAACCTGCGCCTCCTCCATAGTTTCCGCTTTTACTACCGCTACACCGCAGAGGCTGTCTAAGGGATAAGTAGAGGTTCCTCTCAGGGTTGAGAGGTCAAATGGCAGTAGCTCCTGGCAAAGCCAACACATGATACAAGTCACAATAACTTGATCTCAGGCTCCAAAGTGGAAACCTTGGATGCAACTGGAAAATCACTGTGGATGTTGACGAAGGGTAGATAACAATAAAATAACATGTTGTGTTGAATGAAATGTATAATATACTTATTTCAATATTTGGCATTCCAGAAAGTGTTTATGGAAGATATCACATAAAATAAATAAACATTCACTAAAAACATTGCACCAATCAACCTAAAAATTACCTATATAGATGCTGAGACTGTTGCAAAGCACAATCAGACTTGTAAAGTTTGTTTAATTTTATCTGTGCTGTTGCTAGGGTTGCCAACCGCAGTACAATTTATAGTGTTGTGTTGTATTCAGGTACCTAGGTATGTAAGTCGATCCACAGTATCAAGTAGGCTCACATCACTCATACATATATTATGATTTGTATGAAGTGCCTATATATGATAAGTACTGCATAAGATATTCTTTTTAATAATTTTATCTATCTATAATATAAAAATGAATTGCTAAATGTGTTGGTAAGCGCATAACTCAACAACGCCTGGACCAATTTGGCTAATTCTTTTTTTTAATGTTCGTTGAAGTTCAAGGATGGTTTTTACGGCGAGAAATATTCGAATAATTGCCGGGAAAACCCTAAAAACAGCCCTTTTGTCACGGCATAGGTATTTCTGTGAGCCTGGTACTTTTTGCATGGAATACTAGGCTCACATAAACGTATGCAGAACATTTCTTTCCCGAAAATTGGGTCCTATGAGTTGCGAGAATGGCATCACGTTCCACACGGGCGAAGCCGGGGGCATCAGCTAGTACAATAATAAAACTAATAAATCACCATTGTCTTTACTACTTCCTACTCAACATTCACATAGATAAGTAGGTCCCTACTATAAAGAATATTTTAAATTATGATATTACAAAATGGCGAGACGACAGAAACAGCGAGTATCTTAATAATACAATGTTTAATCTATCATAACTTCTTGATATTATATAAAAAAATAACGTGATTTTCTTTCAGTTGAAAAAATATTGACAACCCTAGCTGGGCTGGCAGATCATTTGAGGATAAGATGTGCCTATAGTTTCTAAGTATATTATAATATTAGTTATCGAAATGACTAATTTTCTCTCTCTAATCCCTCTAGGTACCTTGCCTTGATCACAGTGCAGTGGCGAGACAGTGCACTCGGCCCTTGCTCGCTGCGTGTGGACATAACGCCCAGTATTTATTGCAGGTACACCACACTGGGCCGACAGCACTCTCGCTATTCCACTCGGTGCGTGTGATCAAGGCAATAAGAGTGGGTTTCATGTCAGTAGTGTAATGATTAAGATTCGAACCTGGAACCTCTCGATTGTAAGGCCCACACTTTGCAAATCCACTCCAAGCTATCCACCTTAAACTCGGGCAGCCCATGTCATTGTAAATAAATGTGTATATTCAACAACACAATACATACATAAAACATTTTCTTACATTAAATAATTACTATGAAATTCATTTTTAAGATCTGGAAGACAATAAAATGCATTGTAACTATAAACTATAATGAGATTATTTATTTAACACTATGGAGATTACTTACACTTATATTATAGTACAGTCAGCATCAAAAATATACTGACTACAAAGTTAAAAAAACATATCTTAGGAGCAAATCAAACTGTTTTTTATTTAAATTCTATTATTCATATTGAATAACATACTTCTACTTTTCCACTGAGTTTATTTTAATTATGAACCTGACCGGTTTCGCCTTACGGCATTCTCAAAGATTTACATATATTACAACATCAATGTGGTAGTAGATTCCCCCAAGTGCCATCAATCTCCAGTATATACAAATTCTGTTATTGTTGAAATTTAGGGTGTGTACCATATATCAGAACAATCCATCAAAATGATGGGGGTAATACTAAGGAATTAAGATCATTTTGAGTACTTTATTCATCAAGATATTTATTTGTAACGCTGAATGTAGGTACACATACAGCTGTGTGCGTAATATCAGCAGATACATCTACAATCATCATCATTCCCAGTGCTAAGTTTGGATAACTTTGCACTTAGGAGCCTGGGGTCCGATTATTATTTTTGATAGGACACAACTGACGGTGGAGGTGAGCGCTGATGCATCACAAGGTGGCCACCCTAAACCTACATCAGGGTCGCAGGTCCCAGGCGCCGTCACAGGGTTCCTCTCTGTACCACGCCATGGACCCGGCGACCGCACGGTGAATCCATAGAATGCTGAGAGCCGGATCTCTGTCGGCTTTCTGGGAAGCGACTACTGATCTTTCAACCCCAATCTTCCTACCCCTTTTTGATGTTATGATATTTCGGAACTTAACGATACAATAATATCATTGATTCACCTTTTAATAAGTCATTCCTTGAAATACTCAATTGAATCATTTTTTGGAAGTAAAAAATGAAATACCTATCGCGTAAACTTATCATTACGGAGATTGTTTTTTTAAATTTACTAATATTAGGTCCTTACATATGAAATTGGCGTTTTTCGTACTGGCCACTTTAATCACGATTTTCTCCTCTTTGGTAAGGAATTCCAAATTCAAATTTGTATAGCTATTTACTCATGTATTGTGCTTCGATGACCGTCATTCATTTGTTTTTTTCTTCTGTTTTTTTCTGTTTGCGTCACTCATTTTACAAAATGGAAAACTTAAAATATCGCATTATTTACGAATACGAGTTCCGCCGTGCCACTAGTGCTGCGGAAACGACTCGAAGGTTGAATGATGTTTATGGCGGTCATGTTGCAAAAGAAAACACAGTTCGTTTTTGGTTCCAACGTTTTCGTTCTGGAAATTTCGACCTGCAGAATAAATCCCGTGGACGGCCTGAGACCCAAGTTGATAATGAAGTATTGAAGGCTATTGTGGAAGCGGATCCATCGCAAACCACGTCCGAGTTAGCTGCAGGCTGCGGTGTTAGTGATAAAACTGTTTTAATTCACTTGAAGCAAATTGGGAAGATTAAAAAGCTTGAAAGGTGGGTACCTCACGAATTGACTGAAGCAAACCGGCAAACGCGCGACGACTGCTGTGTTACATTACTGAACCGGCACAATAATGAAGGTATTTTAAATCTGTGATGAAAAATGGATTATTTACGATAATCGTAAGCACTCAGCGCAATGGTTGGATCCTGGCCAACCAGCCAAATCCTGTCCCAAGCTAAAATTAACCCCAAAAAATTTACTTGTGAGCGTTTGGTGGACTAGTGCCGGTATTGTTCATTACAGTTTTCTCAAATCTGGCCAGACTATTACGGCTGATGTCTATTGTCAGCAATTGCAAACAATGATGGAAAAGCTAGCGGCTAAACAACCTAGGCTGGTCAATCGCTCCACGCCACTGCTGCTTCACGACAACGCTAGACCACACGCAGCACAACAGACGGCTTCCAAATTAGAAGAGCTTCAATTGGAATGTCTAAAACATCCTCCGTACTCCCCGGACCTTGCTCCAACATATTACCATTTTTTTCGAAATTTGGACAACTTCTTGCAAGGGAAAAAATTCAACTCTGATGGGGCAGTCCAAATCGCCTTCACAGATTTTATTGATTCCCGTCCGACTGGTTTTTTTAGTAAAGGGATCAATGAACTACCTATGAGATGGCAAAAGTGCATAGAAAACAATGGTTCATACTTTGATTAATTAAATATATTATATTTAAAAATATTCGACTTTTTGTTCCTCCCATACAAAACGCCAATTTCATATGTAAGGACCTAATATTAATATAAGAAGATTATTGCCTATAGGAATATAATAATGAGATTTTCTTAAATTACCTGTGTTCAGTACATCATATAAAAAGATTTACTTTATTTATATTTACTACTGTTATGTAACTTTTAGTAGTTACTTTATTTACATAATATTAATATATAAATATATTATGTAAATAAACTACTACTAATACTCAAAATAATACTTAAATTTAGAGATTACTTTGAGAATTTTTCAGTGATTTGAGACTCGGTATTGAGTATTCTGATGTCTTCAAATTTTCATAGTCGTATTCTAAATGCCCTGCAAAGAGAAAATAGCATAATAATTGAACAGGGATCTTTCATTTTAATTATTTGGCTGAATAAGCTCGGGTCATTTGACAGCCTCCGTGGCAGGAGGCGCGGGTTCGAGCCCCGCTCAGTGCAAATATTTGTATGCTTATATATGAGTATTTGCATTGGTCTGCTCGTGCCTCGGAGGACACGTTAAGCTGTCGGTCCCGGTTGCCATATATGGCAGTCGTTACAGGGGAATTGGGTGAAATGGCCCCACATGGAAGGGCTGATCACCCGTGGTAGTAATCTCGGGTCACTTCTTTCACAGCTGATAAAGGCTTATGTTCATCTAAGATTTTTTGAGGCTATGTTACCTTACCATGTTAACTGTGTTTTGAGGCCAGTAGACCAGTTTTAGTATTCTGAACCCAACATAAAAAATAAAATAACCCTAATAGAAAAAGACTGACAATAGATAAGTACACAATTCTATTTTAGCACATGGTTAAACATCGGAGACATTGTGTGGTCTACAGTTTCTCGTTGATATAGTCACTAATGAGGCCATCAAGCTGAGTGCTACCACTGTTAACATGGTACATGTTTACGATGGTGACCCTCATTTCGAGACTGCCTTTAGCTTAACATCAGGCATGGTGAAGTCAAATTGACGTGTCCGGTATAAAAAAAAAATCTTTCTCCGCATTTGAAAGAATGTTATTCAGATCCCAAAGGATATAGACAAAATAACTAACACAATATACTTACTGGCAAAAATCAGAACTCTTATCAATAATGTGTTCGAACTCGGCAAAGGAAAGAGCTCCATCGTCATCAAGGTCCGCTTCCTCAAGTACATTCTGTACCAACTGCTGGATCTCAGAGTCAAGGAGTTTCAGTTCAGGCCCACAAAGCCGCTCGATAACCTCTCGTAGATCTGAGACACCGATCATGTCATCTCCATCAAAATCTGAAACATACACAACTAGTGTTATTAAAATATCTTGATGTACATATGCTTATTGTCATAGATTGAGTTGTCTTTTGTGGCTACACCTGTAACCACCAAGAACCTACTCCTAAGATAAAAAGGAACTTGTGTGCTATTCCAGACTATAAGCTACCTCTGTATCTCATCTCGGCAGATCCATTCAGGTATGATCGAGTAACATATAGAAAAAAAATTGTATATGGTCCATAATATCAAATGATCAACACAAAAATGTGCATGCAATGTAAAATTGGTGTCTAAGCACAGAGTAAAGGGTGAAGTCAAGTACCTACTTGTTATGCCATAAAGTGGGTCAGATCTGATTAGATTTGACTCAACATGTTAATGAAATTATAACAAATCAGGCCGACATGAGTCACAATTATTCACAATTTTAGTTTGGTGCCTTAACAAACTATGACTCGTAGGTTAATTTTGTTATTCATAAATTGTATACTTGTTGAGTGTATAGTATAGGGCATTACCAATTGTTTTATGGCCAAAGTCATCTTCTCCTGCTCCCGACTAGCCCTGGGGCAGGATGTTACTAGGGCAGGATACAGGATATACTGTTTTCCAAGATACAGGTTTTGGCCTGGTTTCGGAATCAGTATCAACATAATTTGTTTAAATTTATAGCACAGTATTGTTTGTAAAAAATATTATAGCTATTTTGAGACAAATAAACATTTTTTTTTCTCTTGGGCTTAATATAATAACCAAACACATTAATTTATTATTATTATGTAGCCCTTGGAAAAACTGCCATAATAATTAAAAATAACAAGGAGACCTCGGTTTTTGGACTATTTCTTCTTCATCTTCTGTCAAATCTACGGTGCTTCTACTCTCAGGTTATAGTCATTGTGTTATTATGGTTTTTGGACTGAGATATGATGAGAATGGTGATGATACGGAAATGTGTAAGAATTCATTCTTACCAAATATCCTAAAAGCATGTTCCGCTTTCACAGCTTTCGGTGCCATCTCGCTGAACACAGACATCATATCAAGGAAGTCTTCAAAGGTGCAGTCTCCGTCATTACTCGAACTAAACACCTTGCAGATCCTGTCTCTGAAGGGATTCACTCTTAATTCTGGGTACTGCAGGATCTTAGCCATGGGTAGCTTGGCGTTTTTATTGTGGCCTACTTTCTCTGGTGCTAAAGCTTTGAACTTCTGATGTGCGCTGTAAATGAACAATGAATAATATAATGAAAATGGTAGTATGATCGACACATAGATGAAAATTTAAGCTGTTCAGGATGGATCAGTTAGAGTAATTCCTTTAGAAAGGTCCTGTGACACAGGGTGCGGCTTTATAAATTTTCTAGAATGATTTTTTATCATAAACCTAAGGAAAAATGTGATTGAACCAAAAATGATCTATAAAATCTATGGACAGTAACCACATCTGCTTTTATAAGCATTACTAGTCTAGAATGGCTGCTATTACATTACCATGAGTTTATTAAATAATAAAGTGTCTAGTATGTAAAATATTATGTTATGTTATTCAAAAATGCTAAGAAAAACGAAAAGGAAATTAAGCAACAAATATGATTAAGTAATTTTTTTTAAATCAATTTAATTAAATTCTCTATGGGCTGTTAAATAATACAAGGCATTGCCTTGTTTTTTGTGCACAGCATATAATTTATTCATTACATATAATGGAAAGGAACAATAACATTAATGGTTATAAACAAAGGTACAATTCTTATCCAGTGTACATACTAAACATTACCTTATCACTTAAGTCATGTACTAAAATAAACAAAAAAAACTTACTATAATACTTCCTTCTTCGTAAAATATGTGAGATCCTGTAATAAGAAAAAAATAACAAGTATCAGTCATAGTCCAACAGCAAAAAATCTATCTTCTATCACATTCTCTAGTTACCTCGTAGTCTTGGAGCTCCTCCTCAGTAAATTGACTTTTACCTTGCCCCATTATAATACAGCAATTAGCTTTTACCTTTAATTTAAAAATATGTAAATGTAAACAAAAATAAAATGACCAAGGCAGTCGACAACGGGGCTGAAACTTGAGGAACTGAGGAAGGGAGAGGGGAATGGGGTCACGGAGGGGAACGAGGAAACGTTACATGTCAAATTGACGTTTGCGTGTTGTTATTCCATTACAACACAAACACATGTCATGAGATTTTCAAATCCACTGCGAGAAAATGGGTTTTGCTCCGCTGTACCCCTGGTTTATGCCACTGGTGGTTGAACGGGTAAAATTGGTATGCTAATAATAAATTAAAACAGAATTCGCTGTGTGATAATGAATAATAAGTACTGGGTTCCCAATTATAAAAAATATAATTCTTGATTTTAGGCTATTACGGCTGTTCGTCATGTTTTTCCACATTGGTTTCTGTAACAGAAAACAGGTAGGTTATGCAGCTAAATTTTGAACTTTCATCAGAACTACAAAACCAATATTGTCCTTTAGTCTAAATTCAATTAATAAGTTACATTGAGATATAAAACTAACCATTAATATTTGCATATCTCGAGACGAATATTGAACCTCTCTTATATGGACCACCTGGAATGATCTCACACAGCATAGGGTAGTTTTTCTTACACGGAGTAGTTTGCCAGGTGCGACGACGTGTGATGAGGACACAATCGAACTTCTTCCGATATCTCTTGGGATGCCCAGGAGCCCAAGCTCGGTAATTCGTACAGTCCAGTGCATCACCTACGAAATTAATACCTACCTTACTTAGGTTTAATTATGCAATTGATTCATAAGGATCTTTTTTTTTTGCCGCACTATGATGAATTGGTACCTACATTTTTATACTAGGTACAATAAGTATATAGTACTTATAAAAAAGTGGCAGACAGGCACACGGCCCACCTGATGGAAACTGGTTACCATGGCCTATGGACGTAAGAAACACCACGGGAGTCACACTTGTACTGCCAATCCTGAGAACGTTCTGGTGCCCTTCTTGAAAAACCCCATAATAAAACATAAACTAACATAAACTTACGTCTGTATTCCCCGAAGGGATAGGCAGAGGTGCTATCACCCACATTTCGCCAATTTATGTTTATAATTTAATAGATGGCGAGCCAATTGCCATTAACCGGGCACTTATAAACCTGCGATAAATACACACATAACTTCGAAAAGCATCGAAAAGTCATTGGTGTGTGCCATGGTAAACCTGAGACCGAACCCGAGACCTCGTCTCAGCAGTCCATTACCTACCACTAGGCTACCGCAGATCCCCATATTATAGTCGTTTTGGAAAAACTATGTAGGAAAAAGTATCTGATGAGGCCGTAACTGAGAACCACCATTGTGGTATTAATCTGCAACTATACCTCGTGCCAAATGGATTGAGAATAAAGTTTGTTGACCGTTGTTGATAGTTTGGATCGGTTACCTAAGGGCTGTAAACATTTATCACACTGCTGCACTGTAGCGGAACCGAGTGCAGCGCCACGTGGCGCCCGCGTGAACCTTTATTTTTGTTCCACAAAATCACTTATAGTACGATATTTACTGCAACGTCAGTAGCTTAGTGGTTAAGGAGTCGGCCTTACGATCGCGAGGTCCCGGGTTCGATCCTTGCCATTACACTACCGACGTGAATCCACTCCTAGCACAAGCAATTTAGCTTAGTTGGAGGGATTAGAGGGAATATTAGTAACTTCGGTTCTAATATTCTTTTTCTTTAAAAAAAAAACTTTATTCTCAATCGATCTGGCACGGACTGTAGTCTCTTTTCTGAGACTTCGCCTTTAGCTTATCATCAAGTGAGCATCAAGAGGTGAAGTCGTATTGATGTGCCCGTCATAAAAAAGAAGCATAAGTGGTCAGAATTTACTATTAGGTAGGTAGGTACATACCTACATGTACAAACAACAAGGGAGAGTTGCGAGAAAAGAATAAGGACTGCAAAGCTTCAGAATGTCAGATACGAGTATCATGCCAATTAACAAATCAATGTTCAACCAGAGATAGCAACTTCTTCCGGATTTGCAGTTCACACAACTACCCAGAGAAAGAGCAGTTCAATCTATATTTCCGTACTAAGTGCATGTTACTCTATCACACTTGTGTACAACACTGAACCGATTTTCATGAAATTTGGTTAAGGGGCTTTGGCCTAGGACCTTGAAAAAGGACTAGGATAAGAAGTTTGGTTGCAATAATCAACATGTACCAGGAGCGGGAACAGCTAGTAAAATATAATTGTTAACTCACCATTAGAACTAATAAAAGCGCTGCCGTTTTTGCTCCTGAGCCCCACAAACGCGGCATCAACGCTTGCGCCAGCCAGCAGCTGCGCAAGAGCATCTGTCCGCTGTTCGCTGGTAATATCAGCGGGCACTGCTGTTATGTTCCTACACTCTTGGGCTGCCAGCGTGTAGTTTAATTTCTTTTCGAGAAGATAGAACATGCCTATTGCTGGGACGCAGGTGGAGTTCACGTGAGCTAGATAAATATAAAGTAGAAATACTCAGTAGGTAAGTAGGTACCTTCACAGCATCTTTAGTCGCTGTACCTATATCATATTCTCAAAATACCATATTCGTAAAACATCATATTCGCAAAGCATAATATTCGCAAAACATGATATTCTCATAATATATGCTTGAGTGTAAGGCTTAGAATCTAGACTCCGTGTTGGACTTTAAAACTCAGCCTCTATTATGTGAAATCGAAAACAGAGGTGGCAAAATATGGATGTTATTACACTATAATATTGTCTTATCGCTCAGAGACATGTGAATATATTATTTCTTTTTATTTCGAAGGATACCTACACGTGGCCCACCAGGGTCAGCCATAGCCATTGTGTAAATCGCAATGGCGTCTTTTTTCGTGCGGAAATCCCCTCGGATACCCCCCCCCCCCCTGCCGGAGCCGGAAGGGGAGGTTATGTCGGACTCGAACCGACTAAAACCGCACACCGACTGTGGATCGTGGTGCTAGGCTGGAGGTGAGGTTGTCATCGACAACGGTCTGGCCCTCCTCGGGAGGGGGGACAGCGGTGTCCCCGATAAATGGCAATGGCACACAATTGGCACATTTAAAAGGAATAGTGACGTCGTAACAAGCTAGGCATTGTGTGAACACCACGTGATTGCATGCAGTTGCGATGTGCAGGGCACGGACCATAGACCTAGGTAAGTACCCACTATGTTCTGTGGGCAATAAAGAGTCAAGAAAAATATGGTACTTACGTAGAGACTTGGCATAAAGACTATAATAATCATATCTCGTATCATTCACCAAAGCCAATCCACCATCAGCTTCAGCGCACTTCAGAACTTCACAAGTGTACTGCAGAGTTCCATTGCTCTCTTCCCAAGCTTCTGGAGGACTGAAATTTACTGCCAAGCCTCTCTTCTTGAGACCTAGACTTAGGCATTTGGATAACGTTGTGGTGTTCTCTTTGGCTGCAATGCCAAGCTTCGATCTGTAGCACTTCTCCATAAGGTAGTATTTGGGAGGGACTGATGGCGAATCGACGGAACAGACTGAGTTAGGAGCTACCAATCTTAGGAGTACCACAAGTATGAATGTGATCAAAGAATGTTGTGTTGGAGACATGATTGAAGTTAGTGGATGCGTTCAGTCCTGTTCATAATCAGTTAATGAAGTTTAATGAGTAGTTAGATCTATAAAAATATATGAATAGTCTTTAAAATCTCAACTGGAAAAAAAGAACAATCTTTGTCACTAATTGTCATCATTTACAGAATCAGCGTTACGCACGGTTGCATCCAAAGAAGTATGTCAGTAGCCTGGGGGTCGGTTTCAGATTCTTTCTATTTATTTAGTGGTTTTTGGCTTTTGCGGAAGCGACTGCCGTCTGACCCCTTGTCCGCGAGTGGAAATTCTGAGATAGAGCTTCGTCTTTCAATTACCTTTAGATGCAATCAGGATTATTACAGGCGTGTATGTGTGAAGGGGAGGCACATTCAGCGTAGTGTATTTTATAATATACCTACACCTGTTCATCATTAGGTATTCCTTTTATGGGTAGACAGGGTAACTAGCAAAGATCACGACGTAGTTTTTTCTCTATCTTGGAAATTTGTCTTATTGAGTAGATATATTCATGATAGGAAATAGTTGTGGGCGTTTGCTACCGATAGCAAAGGGTCCATAAGAAACTATTCCAGTCGACTACCCTTTTAAAATCGCAGGTGTGTGCTTATTAGCAGGACCCGCGACTGTAGGATTTCAAAATTTAAACTGAACCAAAAATATGTCCGTTGCACCTTTCAAAATGTTCACTTTTCTCCGCTGCTACCTACACCCTCGTGAATATACAACCAAAAAGTATACTATACTAATGATTTATGAAACATACAGCCACTTTTATCTCAGTTATTTTATCAGAATATACCAGCGATTCCCAAAATGGACCATTTTTAGCACATTGACTGAGACTCCTCCACCGACCGCCTCTGTGGCGTGGCGCTTTGTATGTTGTATGAATCAAGTATTTGCATTGGTCTGGTCGTGCCTCGAAGAGTACGTTAAGCCGTCGGTTCCGGTTGCCATACGATGGCAGTCATTATATGGGAAGTGGCTAAAATGTCTTCACGCAGAAGGGCTGATCACCCATCCGTTCAAACGGTGGCGTCCCCACTGGCAAGTAGTAGTAGAGGCCCCTCCGTGTCTCGAAAAGCACGTTAAGGCGTCGTCGGTCCTAGTTGTGATACGAAAACAGGATACGAATATTTGGGGTAGTTGAGAGTCCTAAAAAGTTTTTGGTTCTAAAAAGTCCTAAAAACTTGGTATACTTATTTTCAGAATTTTACTCTCGACGTTAGGAAGTTGAAGGCAGTCACTCTCGTTACAGCCAACAATTCAATCAAAAATAAATAAGCGGGCTGGAGTGTAATCTACAGACATAACCTAACCGGGTAAACGATTCTAAATGACGTAATTTCAAAAATATAAACAAATTTGTTTAAACTTTGGGAACAACTGCCCTACCTTCAGAAAATCAACTACAAATTACTAGTTTCCCTAACTCTATTCATGGCAGGTAATCAATGTCAGCAGCGTTAACTTCTAAATGACGAGTAAAAATGGTAATCTGAAAGGACATTGTGTTTCGCGGTCACTCTGTTATGAGTTGTGACGTGTGCGACCCTGAATTCTGTTAGGTACTTACCTATAAATATAGGAAATGCTACTTAATTAATTATTTCCTTATTATTTCATACAATTTGACGGCCCATGTGGCATAGCGTAGCAGTAGAACTGTAGAACGTTCCACTGCTACGCAGGAAGTTTGATTCTCTTTCAGTGCAAATATTTATATGCATGAATATGTATTAATCTGGGTGTTCCTATGTATATTATGTAGGTACGTATGTATGTTCCTATGTGGGACAGCTCACTATACCCGAAACCATGTCGGCTCAAAAAGCGGCGTGATATATTCGACGTCTAGAGGATTGTTAAATCCAGGCAAATATAAGGATAGGGCAAGCTCCATTGTGTGCCCTCATCTCATCTGCTTATAGTCACAATATGACTGATTGCAAGATAATATATATATTTAAAAATGTATTTACAAGAAATAAAGTATCTCTGTGAGTTGCCACCTATCTATCCGAATTCTAGATTCCATGATACAAGCTATATGTTATGCTTTCGCGGGCATCAAAAACGTGAAAGGTTACATATTATCTAAGATGGTAGGTACGTGTTTGTAATGGTGACCCTCTTTCCTGAGACTTTGCCTTCAGTTTACCGACCGTGTCCTAAATAAAAAAAAAAGTTTGTAAGTATTTGAAAAACTTAAAGCACTGGATGCCGAATACTGCTTGCTACTGCTACGCACAGTAAAAAAATGGTGTGTCTTAAAACCTTTTTGGTAATTTTTCTACTATGAATTCCATGTTGCTGTCCACAACAAAAGATAATTCGAAAACCGTCAATAATCTAGGGGTGCATTCAAAAAACTGTCATTTATTTGGAAATGTCATTTTACTTGAATTTTGTTGAGGATTATAATAATTAATTTTACATCGTTTCAAACAAAAAGTTAAGTTGTGTGGCAACACAATGGGTTGTTTTTACTCCAGACGTACTACGGAGGTAAGTGACTGAGGATTTTTAAGGTTCAAGGTCTGATGGAGATGGAATGAGGTTTATGATGATTGCTCTGCTTTCTTGACGTAGCCGAAACTTCGATAGGAGTTGTGAAACGCCATCACCGCTTGTAATTTTGCCTGATGAAAAAAGCTAGTCGCCTTAGCTGAATCAGGCTGAATCTGGAATTTATTTTAGGTGTAGTTATGACAAGTACCTACTTAGATTGGTTGACAGTCTATGTTATTCGTCATCATCAGTGCTCCACAGATAAAATACAAAATGCCTTAGATGGTCAACATCCGTATGGTGACGGAGAACGATTACAAGTATCACCACTCCGTCTCATCCGAAGGGTGTCGAAAAATCGAATGACAGAAAAATACACAGACAATATCACTGCGAGAGAAGAAAATAAGACTCTGTACACGTTTGGCCAGAGCGGGAACTGTAGGCCAAAGCCTCCCAACATTGGGAGAGGCTTATGTCCAGCAGTGGACTATGATAGGCTAACTGATTGATAATAATTGGAACCGGCGAGAAATCTCGAAACTCAATGAACATTATTTTTCATTTGCTTTGATTTTTTTATTTTATTTTTTTAAACTTCATGCACACATGCACACAATTGTACGCAGGCGGACTTAATGCCGTAGGCATTCTCTACCAGTCAACGTCATAAGTGGTGCAGGGAAAAACAGAGTAGGTGCATTAGGAACGGTGACTAGATAAACAATATAGTAATAATAATAATTAAAAAATCTGCGGTAGCCTAGTGGTATGGGTAATGGACTGCTGAGACGAGGTCTCGGGTTCGATCCCAGGTTTACCATGGCACACACCAATGACTTGTCGATGCTTTTCGAAGTTATGTGTGTATTTATCGCAGGTTTATAAGTGCCCGGTTAATGGCACCTATTACATTGGGACCTAAACATAAACTGGCGAAATGTGGGTGCTAGCACCTCTCCCTACCCTTTCGGGGAATACAGGCGTGAGTTCATGTTATGTTATGTAATAATTCAACTGCAGAGTAAGTATTCATACTTACTTACATCAGAGTAGATTGGTATTTACGCTGATACTCATACACATATAATATTAACAAATATAACAAAAATAATAACAATACATAAAATAATAGTATAATAATATACCTAAAATAATAGAATAGTATACATAACAATAATTCATCATCTTCTGTCGCCTCTTGTCACAAATATCCGCAAATCTATTATTTTCTTTCATCCAGTGCTGTCAGCTGTAACAGATCGTCTGTCCACAGTGTCCACCTATTAGTGCAATAATTCGAACAGCGCTAAATAAAAAAAACATTGAGAATATTAAAGGTCTTTCCTAAATGGATCACTTAATAGCGATTATCCATTATTCATCATTTTCTGTCCCTAATCAAACTCAGTTAGGGTCGCCTTCCAGTCTACCTGTGATGCGGCTGAAGTTGATATTTTCTGCGAAGCTCTTACCATCTGACCTTCACAATCACAACCAATTTGATATTCTTTAATCAAAGTTCTATAGTTAGACTAATCGGACTTCTTAGGGAATATCCAGCGTTATTTAGCGATAAAAAAAATGTGCTAGGGGTACTGGTGGCTTATTTACCGCATGAATGGTATAAAAAAAGCAATATTCTTTGAAGAACGGTTTCTATTCTTTATCCAGGAGGACACAATATACGATATGACACCAATTCGGCACCTGCCTGTGATCTTTGTGAATGGCGTGCCTGGCGCTGGCAACCAGACGGTCGCGCAGACGATGTCAAACATCACAGGGTACACGATGATCAGGCCCGGCGAGCTGGTGCGGGCTGAGGCGCAGAAGGACACGGCCAGGGGACGAATGATCGCTGACAAGTTGCAGGCCGTAGAGGATATTCCTGAGGTACGGTTACACACGGCCAAAAAGATAGGTATACCTTTACATGAGAAGCTTCTTCTTGACCATCTGTATAATGCGATTTCAAAAATAGATTAGAAAGCCATTTTAAAAGCATTCGCTTTTATGAACGTATAAATTTAGCAAGTAAGTTAATAAGACTACGATAACTAGGGGTCCTTCAGGTCCTCCTAAGAACATGGTGGCCAAGTTACTAACCTGCACCACGCCGGTACATCTGCTGGTTGATTGAAAAAGTTCTAGTGCATGTTAAATGTTGCTAAATGTTGTCCTCTGGCACTGAATTTCTACAGAAGTTGAACAACTCTACTGTTTAACATAAGTCACCAAGGAAAAAATACGTTACAAGAATTGATACATACTCGTAAATCTTTATAATGTATGATTTGAGATTGACATGGTCATTTACATTAATAGGAAAACTCTCGCCGGAATATTGACCATGTAACAGTCCCGAAATATCGGATACTCTATAAAATTAACAAAACATGGCAAATATCCCGGCGTGTGTTTTACTAATAAAACACCATGTAACACCTTCCATGTAATGAAAAAACGAAAAGAAATGGCATTCTTCAAATTTTCAGCAATTGACTGTGGATCTCATAAAGGAGGCTATGCTTCAGCAAGCGGAGGCGAAAGGCTTCATTTTAGTCGGATTCCCGAAGAACCCACGGATGTCCAACATATTCAACAGACAGGTTAAGTGGCCTGAGAAGATTGTGGCGCTCGAAGTGGACAATGAGGCAAGATCTTACTTTTTACTTACTAACTCTTTCATAAGTTACAAAGAGCTGTTGTGAAATTTTAAACTTTTCAAGATGCCTTCTAACTTTATCCACGATACATTCATCATCATCATTTCAGCCATAGGAAGTCCACTACTGGACATAGGCCTCTCCTATTGATCTTCAATATTGTCGAAAGTAGCCCAACGAGCTATGGAGAGGGCTATGCTCGGAGTCTCTCTACGAGATCGAATCAGAAATGAGGAGATCCGTAGAAGAACCAATAAGGTTACCGACATAGCCCAGCGGATTAACAAGTTGAAATTGCAGTGGGCAGGGTAGGTACATAGCACGGAGGACTGATGACCGATGGAGTCGAAAAGTTCTCGAGTGGAGGCCACGTGTCGACAAGCGCAGCGTAGGATGATACATTATTATATACATTCCCTTCTAGACTTAAAGATGTTCACATTCTAATCAACCGCTGCACCGTACACTTTTTTATATTGTTTAACCTGGCAGAAGGTACCGATTTCTCCTTTGCACACTTTTAATAAGCAATAAAATACTTGTTTCCAATAGCAAAATCTTAGCCAAAGATAATATTTGGCAAGGATTTTTAATTGGCTGTTGATTTGCGATCAGGTTGCGGCGACCAGACTGCAGAACAAATTATCGGAGTTGGGCAGACCAGAGTCGGAGATCAACGCGGCGAGGCAGATTGTCAGGGAAGCAGCTCACAAAGTCAAGAATGTTCACAAGCGATTTGCCGGCCATGTTATAACGGTAAGTTGAGATTTCTACTAAACTCTTTCTTACATTATTTGTTTTTTTTTGTACGTTAGCGTAAATTGTAACGACCTCATGTTATGCAAACTTCCTGCACAGAACAGATAATTATGACTAATTATTAATTATTGAAAGCATCTTATAATAATTCCCTTAACCTGCCAATTTGCATATTGTGTCCGCGTACTTGGATGTTTTTTTTTTTATCGTGCGAGAAAACCCCACGGATGCCACCCCCACGGAGCCGGTGAAGGCGGTTATGTCGGACTCGAACCGACTAAAACGCACGCCGTCTTGGGTCCTTGGTTGCCGGAGGTGAGATTGCCAAAAGCATATCTCTCGCACCCCAGCAGACCCAGGACCATCTCCTTCGAGATGACCCCCTTCGGGTTCTGGGGATCTTGCCCCGGTTACGGGGAGGCGCATTTTGCGCCGCCGCCGCGGTCTGCTTCTGCTAGGGTGACAGGCGGCTCCACCGGTCACCCCCAGGCCAGCGCTCATGGAGGACGGAGGTCGTTCTGCGACCTCCGACGTCCGGTTCGCCTTCGCTCTGCACGGGCTTCCCGGGCCCGGAGTCTAGTCCGGACCCGACCGGCCGCCTCCTTCTCGAGCATTACTTGCTCGCAGAAGGAGACAGCCGCACCCCAAGCGTTCGCGCATCTTACCATCGCTGTGAGCAACGTGGCGAGTGTGAGGACTCCCACCCCCAGAGCCGCCACTAGGACCCGCCTCGGCGTGTCCCACGCCGGGCACTCGGTCAGCGTGTGCAGCTCTGTGTCCTCGCTCGCATCACAGTGATGGCACTCGGACGTTGGCTCCTTCCGGATCCGACACAGGTAACTCCCGAAACACCCGTGTCCGGCAATCACCTGCGTCAGCCGGTACGAGAGGCTGCCGTGTGGCCTCTCTAGCCACTCCTTCATGATGGGTCTTACTGCCGCTATTACGATGTACTTGGATGTGGGCTGGGTAAACCCTTAGCCGTACCAAGTGGTTAACTGAGCCCACGGGCTGATTAGACCCATAGCCGTAGCAAGTGGTTAACTGTGCTCGCAGGATAAGTTGGCTGGTTAGTAGGCTGAGTCACTCCCAAAAAAAACGAACGTGGTCAACTGAGCCCGCGGGATCAATGGAATGTGGGCTCAGTTGACCATGAAGGGGTACTGTCGTGAATTTACACATAAATCTGGTAAGAATGGAAGTCCTGCTTTGCTGTATAGAGAGAGGCAATTATTGGACATTTCTTAGGCACTGCTTATGTGACCATAAGGTAGAACGTGTGTATTCTGAATGCCTGCTACCACCTCCCACATAGTAAAAGGGACTCATGAAATTCGCCAACCATCCAAACCTGCAACTTTATCTATGCAGAAACGGCAATGGGCTCTGGGACAATACGTGGGACCGCAAATCATAGTGCAATGCGGGTGTTATTTTTTTTTTATCGTGCCATAAATCCCCACGGATGCCACCCCCACGGAGCCGGTGGAGGTGGTTATGTCGGACTCGAACCGACTAAAACGCACGCCGTCTTGGGTCCTTGGTTGCCGGAGGTGAGATTGCCAAAAGCATATCTCTCGCACCCCGACAGACCTAGGACCATCTCCTTCGAGATGGCCCCCTTCGGGTTGTGGGGACCACAGTGTCCCCATCTAGCTCCGGTTACGGGGAGGCAATGCGGGTGTTAAGTATAATACTCCCTTCAGGGATTTACAGCCGTGAATGTATAATATGTATAATTAGCCGACCCACCTCGGCTTTGCCCGTGGCCCGTGGCATATATTGAAGCCCTTTGGCAATTTTTAAAATTTTTCTCGTCGCAACCATCCTCCTACAGAGAGGAATATTCTGAAAAAAATATTGGAGAAATCGGTTCAGCTGTTGTCGAGATTCAGCGATAGATTTTTTATAACTTAACTCTTATATGAAGGTCTTTTTCCGCAGCTGGACAGCAGCGGCAACCCGAAGGCTTTAGCGACGACTCTGAAGGAAATCTTGTCAGATACGATAGAGAAATGTCAAAAGAGGCCGGAGTCCCCAATGGCGGACCCTGGGCCCCCAACCGCCGTGTCAGCCCCCCTCTCGACCCCTTCCACGAAAGTCCCAACAGAGATCGCAGCTGACGAATATTGAATTTTGCTATGATACAATGTTACTATTTTTATGTGGCTGTTTCAATAGTTTTGCTTTATTGAAGTACTTACTTAATATTATTAATTAAATGGTTATACTTACGCGTTGTAATTTCTATTTTATTGATTTTATCTCCTGGATTAAGAAGCTATAGAAACGTTAGCGCACGTTAGCTGTAGTAGGTATTTTTAGGTCTGCATGAACCTATACACCTTTGGGGCCCAATTTCCTTTTTTTTAGGGTAGGGGGTGGGTATCCAATCGTCCCAACTGGGGAGGAACGGAACTTTTTTTTCCTACTCGTCCCCAACGGGGACGAAAGGGTGGGGCCGACTGGGAATAGACGATACTATTCCGCGGATACCCGCCCCCAACCGGAGCCTGTGGGGGAGGTTATACGGACTTAGAACCATAGATCAGAATAAGTACTTTAAAAAGTAGAAAGATGGTAGAAAGTACTTTAACACACGCGGCACGCCAACACGCCGTCTGTGAGTCGAAGTAAAAAGTTGAACATAATCATCCCTTTCACCTCAGCGGATCCCTTTGGGGTCCAAACAAACTCGCATTCTAGTCTATGCCACAGAATAGATAATAGTACTAGCGTATCTATGCGCTTGGTAAATAACGGTCAAAGCTGTGACGCAAGCTCTCCTCTCTGGGTTGAGTATATATATATATATATATATATATATATGTTACCGGAAATGTGTATAATCCGGAATTCTATACAATGCCTAGGCATTGTATACAATGCCGAGTGCGCAGCAGGTAATGTATGAAATGGTATCAAAGAATATTGGTGGTTATAAAAAATGCAACCACTTAGGCTAATGCTGGAGCCTCGCTTTCGCTTCAGTCTTCTAACCTATAATATATCCAGGTCGGGGCGCAGTGTCCACACCACGCAATTTAACTTGGATAGATTAGGTTAGAAGATTTTCGTTAAAAATTGGTTTTATTTAAAAACATCTATCCCAATTCCAAAGGTTTCCTAAAGCACAGAATAGTGATAATATGCCTAATGTATAAATATATAGTTACTCAATGTTTTGAAAACTATATTATAAGACGAGGCTTTGTACACAAGTATTATACTATCGTACAATGGTTAAGGAAATTGAATTATGAATTTTGGTGGTCAGCTGGCACCACGGAGGACAGAATATGACTGGCACTTTGTTGGTAGGGTAGCCAGCGGTGACCGCTCAAACATGTATTTTTTTTTAAAAAATGCTTTCATTTCCTCGCGGCTCAAAATTGGCTGAAAGATATTTAAACCAACAACTTGAAGAAAAACAATTGTCAGCTGCCCATATCGCGGTAGAACATGCGTCAGTTAATGACCTGACAAAATCCAGTTATTACCTCCTGGCTCAAAATTGGCCGAACTACAGTTGATCTAATGCATTATGAGAAGCAAAACGTCAGCTGCTGATAGCGCGGTAGGAAAGACGTCAGCAGCTGGTGACCTGACAAAATACAGTCATTTCCTCCCGGCTTAAAATTGGCTAAAATACACCCTGAAGGATAAAAATGTTCAGCTGCTTATACCACAGTAGATATTGCGTCAGCTGGTGACCAAAAGTATTTCGTCCCAGCTTAAAATTGGCTAAAATACAGTTAAGCTATTATGGACGTCTGTGGGTCGTAGTGCAAGACCGGAGATGAGGTTGTCTTTAACATATATCTCACACCCTAGTTGACCCAAGGCCAACCAACAAAGTAGCAGCTGACAACCACGTAACTTAATAATTTAACCTCCTCAACCATTGTCCACTGCTGGACATAGGCCTCACCCAATGTACGCCATTTTACCCGGTAGACTGCGGGGATTAATAAAATTGATTGATTGATTGATTGAATCATTGTACGAAGCCCGGGAGTATTGACCAAATTCAATCCTGGCTCGGGACTAATAAGACCTTATAGAAATGAAAAAGCTTTAAAAAAGTTTGTATACCATACAGCTGGCACGAAATTAATTCTGGTTTTCCAAATTTCAAAAATTTATCAAAATGACAAGTGACAATGCATGTCGTTGTCAATTGTCACAAAAGCGCATCGATTTTCGAAACAAAATAAGAATAAAACGAATTCATTCCCAACAGAGCAGTCTTTGACTAATCATCATATAATTATTTTGTTTATATGTGTAACATAATTTTTCAGGTATTTCTGTGATGTCAATTGTAAATAATAATTATTGGCAGCTAATGTCAAAAGCGTGAAGTTTGGTGGCGGGAATTCCACTTTGTTGATTATTTGGTAAATTCGCCACGCTGCCTAGATCCGTGATCAAAGTTATGAAGATCAAACTGCGTAAGTAATTCTATACTAAAACTCCCATTCAGGTATCTACAGCATTGAACTAATATACTTACCTAGGTTAGATAGAAAAGTTGTTTACAAGTCTGTGTCAGAAAATATGAAAGCGTCATCACGTGACAATAAAAGTTTTCAATTTCTAAATTGCAAGCGTTGCGCTGCAATGCGTCTGTCTTTGTAAGTTAAAAAGATTTACTTACATGAAATGCAAGCACAAAAAATGTAGGTAACTACAAAAACTTACCAACGTTTCATAGCAATCGGATAAAAATGGCACAGGAAAGGAATGCATAAGTAGACTGGTTAAACAATAAAAAAATGTTTGTCTGTAATAAATTTACAGTGCATATTTTGGTTTTATACATCTAAAAATCCGTTTCATATTTCTTTAGACCTATATCTACACAAAAACAAAAATTGTGAAAAGAATAAAAGTTCGTTACCTTTGCTCAGCTGTTTTCAACCGATTTTTTTTTTAAATTAGCGCTGGCTTTGTTGTTTACTGTATAAAAAAATTAAACGTTTTTTTTTCATGTTTGCTTCATAGCAGCTAATTTAAATTATCTTTGATAATGTGTAAAAGTCATGGTAGCTATGATCTTTAGAGGTTAGTTTCGTCTTACGTTAGAAACCGTATGAAATGATTTTTTCTGTCGGCTTTTTATACCACTTATTGCAAATAAGCACTCTGTTCACCTGTTGGAAAGTGGTTACCGTGGCCTATGAACGTGTTCATTCAAACCCAGGGGCGTCATACTCGCGCTGCCGACCCTGTAGAAACTTTCTGATTATTTTCTTGAAGAATAATAATACTTAATCGCTTGGAAAACCACAGTAGGGCGTTCATTCCACAGCTTGAGCGTACGTGGGATGAAGTTCCTTTCATACTGTACATACGCACAGTTTCCGGTTGCAATGTGTGGGGATGAATTCCCTTCCTGTAGCAAGCGGTGCGATGATATAATGTAGCTGTGGGTTTGATCTGATCTAAGTGCTATCTTGCTTGACGAGATGTTATCTGGGGCCTTCTACCATTTTTGTACCTAATATGGTTTTACAAAAAAATTAGAGCCTAATCGATTTAGATTAGAAAAAAGTCAATGCTCAAACGGGACTTGAATCCGCGATCAGTCTTTTTCAGGGGATTGCTCTGAGCACTGAGCTACTGAACCACGCCTTGAGTATCCATAAGCAATTCTTCCATACAACCATCTTGGAGCTAACAACCATCTTAAGGAGGCTAAATCGATTTGAATAGTTTAGCATCGGTACTATTGCTTTACAATTTCATTAAATTAATCCAGCGCGTGATCGTTTCCCGTCGACGTCATCGACGGACGACAATGAGAGCGGCACGGACTGGGATGCGGAGGGCCGTCACAACGCCTTGACGCAACCCAGGCACCCGCCGCCGCCTCAGGTCAGGGACCACCAGCTGTACATGGCCGCCCACCACCGGCGCAGCAACGAGCCTGGCCCAACCTGGGACCCGGAGGGGAGGCATCCTGTCATGGCGCATCCGAGGCATCCGCCACCGCCACCGCACGCTCAGGTAAGTTTATTTTCATGGTTTTATATTCCTCTTCCATTGATTTTTGATAAAACTATGGTCCACTACCATAGTTTTTGTATATTTATACGATATTTCCGGTTGCATCTGAGGTTTTATTTTCGGAGTCCGAGATTCGCTTCCGAATGCTAATCTTAGCTTTTATGGGAGAGACTGTCATCTGACTGTTCCATTTCTCAATCATGTTTAATAGATAAGTCCACATTACCAACGAAACTATGAAAGTTGAATGAGGTGGACTTAAACAAGTGCCCTTTTGGGATATTTCAACAGCAAATTTTATTTTTCGAGCTTATTTTTCCCATACACTTTAGCAGACCGTAATCGTGGGCTCAGTCCGCAAGCGCCGTGGGAACCTGCCGAAGCACTCTGTGAAGATTCTCAAGCGATGGTTGTACGATCACCGCTACAACGCATACCCTAGTGACGCGGAGAAACTGGCGCTCAGTCAAGAGGCTAACCTTACCGTTTTGCAGGTGAACATCCATCTTATACCTGATGGCTTGACGAACAATTGATAGCCAGTTCAGCCAGTTTGGCTGGCAAATTTTGTCCCGCCATAATTTTCAGGTCCCATTATTCATTTATTTTATAATTTCCGCGTGTATTTTTGATCCCGTACCCGCTTCATCTTCTATATTTTTTATACAAAAATTGGCCATACAATAAGGAATACAAAACAAAAAGTATTATCTAATTTGGTGTAGTCTTTCAGAAGTTATGCGAATTTGGGCGGTTTTATTTTTAATCAAATAGATTTTAGGAAACTTCTATTTAGTCTTTGTACTGAGTAGGTATTTAGCTTACTCTAAATCTTTACTGCAAGGAAATGTCATCATCTTCTCGGTATTATTTCTGGTTACATGTTATTGCTTTCAATACAGCGCTCGGGATCCGCTTACTTCAATTCTCCCTTTGATTTAACTTAATCGGCTTTTATGGAAGCGCCGTTGACTGCTGCCGTCTGACCTTAAAATCTCTAGAGAAAATCTTGCAACAAGCCCTTTTGTCACGTGTTGGTTCATTGTGTTGCAAAGTAATGTAATTTGAACTATCCCTAGGTATGCAATTGGTTTATAAACGCTCGCCGACGGATTCTTCCCGAGATGATTAGACGCGAAGGTCACGACCCCCTCCACTATACCATCTCACGGCGTGGTCGGAAGCAGCCTGGTGCCATGGCTGGAGTGGGGCCTATGGTCGGTCTGGGAGCGTCCACGTCAGGACTGGGAGTAGCACCTGACAGCGTTACTGTGACGGCCTGGGACGGAATTGTGGTCGAGGTTAGTAGGTTCGGAGTGTGTTGTGACATCAAACCAAGACCGGGGTTGTGGGAAATTTAGTCTTGGTTTTGTTGTAAGGTCAAATCATGCTTTTTATACATTTCAAGGGCTTTATTGTGAGTGACATTGTGTTTCAAACGCAGTCGTAACGTGAGAAGACTGATGATTACAATTGGTTATCATAAAGAGGGGAATTGCATAATGATAGACTAATTTAAATGTTTTGGCTTTTAGGAACGCTTATAGATTTGTCACTCAGAATAAGAAGCCAGATTGATTTTTTAGAGGAATCAAATTGACTGGGATCCAGACATGATTACAGCTTTTAGCTCTTTAATATTTATAAAGCTTCATATACACAGTATTCCATTGATTATTCCAACATTGTAGCTTTAATTACATAGCTTTTAGGGAGTGCCTTACGAAAATTAAGTTGTATCCACAGAATGGTGCGGACAGTCGAGCTCATGACTACGGAGACGGTCTGCTAGTCTACCGTAGTGACGGAGACGAGCTAGGGGATGGAGAAGAGGGCTACTCTAGCACTATTAGCGAAGAAGAGGTCAAGTACGACCCTTCGGTGTGGCAGTCCGTTATACGATACGGCCCTGAGGACCATGATTTACATCCTGCTGCTAGAGAGTAAGTAATATTTAATTTTGACTATCCATATCTGAGGTAGCCTAGTGGTATGGGTAATGGACTGCTGAGACGAGGTCTCGGGTTCGATCCCAGGTTTACCATGGCACACACCAATGACTTTTCGATGCTTTTCGGAGTTATGTGTGTATTTTATCGCAGGTTTATAAGTGCTCGGTTAATGGCAATAGGCTCGCCACCTATTACATTGGGACCTAAACCTAAACTGGCGAAATGTGGGTGCTAGCACCTCTGTCTACCCCTTCGGGGAATACAGGCGTGAGTTTATGATATGTTATGTTATGACTATCCATACTATATTCACGCCTTTTCCCGCTTCATCTTACTTGGCAGAGTCTTCTATCTTCATAATATCATGCCATGGAATTTCACCTTTATAATTCAATGAAGAATATTGCTTGTGATCATAGTAGGCATTTCTTTTTATCTGTTATAATATAATCCATAGGTAGCCATCCAAATTAGGCATCATGCTCCTCAGTTTCCTCATCTACTCCAAGAGAAAAGCGGGGCAAAGAAGAGAAGGACTGAGGAAATGACATCTTAAAAGAATATATAGCCCGTTTACTATAGGTTTGGCTCTAACGTCTGTTACGTCATCGGCATTAGATCCAAACTTAAAGTAATTGAGGAGAATGATATGTTGCGCCGACCTGAAAAATGTTCGGGGCAAATATAGGCAGGTGACTGGTGTAGGCGTAATTATTAAATTAATACCTTCAACTGAAACTTTCTTCTTAACATATCTCTTATTACTATCTTCCCAACAATTTCTTCTCCCTTATAGCAGCACAGCTTCAGTAGTAACTGTCACTACAACAGAAGACATGGGTGAACAGCCTCCCGAGGTGGTTTCGAGCAGTGAAGAGTGGCAGGCTCTTGGCCACCCTCAATTGGCCCACTTGCCGCAGTTGCCACATCCGTTGCGCCGGCGCATGCAGGTGAGCCCGCCCCGACAGCCACCGCCGCCGCCACCCGTTGCCGTCGAACTCGAAGTTGCCACCACTGACATGTGGTGCCATACTTAACACTGTACTTCATTTCGATGACATTTGTATGAATTGTCACCAGTGAATGTTTTATGCGCGACCTCTGTAGTCTTAAGTTACTTTCTAAAAGGGGGTCTTAGGTCTTCGAAAGTTTCCGCCTTTTTGCCAGAATATTTTAGCAGGGTGGTTCATTCATGAATAGTGATGGTTCAATGTTGTTGGATAGTATAATTGCTTCATTGGATTGGTGAAGTAAATTAAGCTTTCATTAATGAATTACCTCATAATTTGCTACTTTTGGAATATTTTGGACGCGATCGTTAAACAATTTCGTTAAAAAGATTTTGGCAATATTATCCAATATCTTTAGTTAAAGCCCGACCAATAAAATAAAAAACTCGTACTGGGGGCGCTATAAACGTCTATGATTATGGCAACACCAAGTATAGTGATACACATGTGAAATGGCTAGTGTACAAATATCTTAGCTTATTTAGAAACTGTTGCAGACATAAAGTGTCATACACAAGAGCATGGCATTTATATAATACTAGCTGTTGCACGTGGCTCCGCCCGCGTGGATGTCAATTATCGATAAAAATTACAAACTATCATCCACATTTCTCACCCTTTAACCCCCTTTTTCGCGATAAAAGGCAGCCTAGCCTATGTCCGTTCCCAAACTATATTTCATCAAGATCGGTTCAATGGTTTAGGTTTTAGGTAAAATAGAAAAATAAACAAGTTTATTACATATTTATTAATCATCAAACTCAGAATCTAAATAATTAGTTACAGTAGGTAAAATAAGAAAATAGGCCCATTTCCATTGCGCGTACTCTATCATGTATCTACCCGTCATGTTGACAACATGGTTCGTGGTGTTATTTAGATCCTTCCGACTTTTATCCAACAAATACTTATAAGTTATTTTGTAAATAACTTTTTCATAACAGGCTTTTAATACTTTTCGGCATTTATATAGCGCACTCAAATTCACAATCAATAACACGCACAATTGACACCACATTGACAGATGATCATAATGACATCTTATAGATTGTTGCCATATGAAGAAATTAGTTCCAATAGTTTTCCGCAATATGGTGAGGTATTTAATTTTATTGGTCGGGCTTTAAGTATTATAAAGAACTGTTTTGAAGTTTTACCGAGCAGCTTATGCAAAAAATTTGGAAACACCCAACCCATCTTTATGCTATAAGTTAACTGTAGGCGAGGTCGGTGTTAAAACATAGTTATATAAAATCAACCTACTTTTATATCGCTAAGAGAACTAGTATTTTTGTTTGTTTTTAGCTAGAGACGAGTTTCTGTTTGTTGTGTAAATAAATTTTATATCAAATACACTTGATTTTCATTATAGTTTGCTATTGTAGTGAAGTTTTGGGCGTCTACAGTTTTAATGCCGGCATCACCTGACAGTTATCTTTCTACCCTCATTATTTATTTACATTTCAGTCTAAATTTCGTTAAATTACCTTCAAAATTCCTAGTGTTATATATTACTTTGTCAAATTTTTTTGGTGTTTGACATGGGGTCATAACTTCAGGTGGTGCCGCGTGGGATGGAGGTTGACCAGGACAAGTTCAAATGCCTGTATCTCCTAGTGGAGACAGCTGTAGCTGTTCGTCAAAGAGAGAAGGAACAGGAGGAGAATCTGCTCCCACTATAGCTGTTGTTTTACACTCTCTTGCCCCTTATTCTGGAGTGACAAATGGTTTCGTAAAAGCCACATGTTGGTCAGTTCTCTCTTATTAATCAATTGTAATCATCCACTGTCTTCTCTGAAACTCGATGTCACTCAGAATAAAGCTCCTGATCAATGTTTGGGTCAGGACTATATTGTTAAGTTTAGATAAATTGAATCGATAAAAGTTGAACGTCTTATAGCAGCTGCTTTTTAAAAAAAACTGCAGTCTTAAAGCAATCATCAGTTCTCGCATAGTATACAGCTCATTTTCTATGCTAGCACAAAGTAAATATAGACGTGAAAATTGAAATACCTAGTTACTACTATAACAAATAATTAAATGCCTAATCTTAATCTAGAATGCCTACCGAATATATCTACACTTCCCCATCGTCTCCCCTGAGAGAGTAGCTCAGGAGAGCAGAGGGTCGGGAAGGAACCCTATATAGTTATAGGGTTATGCCCTGGGAAATATATATAGAATAACCCTAATTTAAACATTCTTATTACACACTTCATAAAGATAAAATATAGTTTTTAAGAAAAGAAAAAAAATCGTAAGTAAAAAACAAATCAACACCGGTAAAACTAATTGAGCAATGGTAAAAGCAAATGAGCAAACAGGAAACAAACAAAGGAATAATACTTACTTATATTTTATTATAAGCATCATCATATCACACAGACTAAGTTGTATTTAAAAATAATAACAGAAACAACGTCCGACAGCGAATTTTTTTTTTATGCTTAATCTATTATTACAGGTGTTGCACGTGCATACAAAGCAATAGGCAGGCCAATAAAATAATTACTTAACCTAATTTATAATCCATAACATCCAGACTAATATTATAAATGCGAAAGTAACTCTGTATGTCTGTCTGTATGTAACATACAGACAGACAGACAGAGTTACTTTCTTTTTCACGCCTAAACCACTGAACCGATTTTGATGAAATTTGGTATATTGATAGATTGGACCTTGGGAAAGGACATAGACTATGTTTGGTCGCGATAACCGACTTCCACGCGGGCGGAGCCGCGGGCAAAAGCTAGTTTATTATACATCGCAATCTTTGTGTATTCACCCAGCGCACAACAGAACAAGTCCACCCCACCGGCTATCCTATTGCCTGATGGTGATCAGCACGCGCGTCAGAGGTGCCTTCCCTTACATATTTGTCTAGTAATTTTACGAATTATTTGAGGGTAGTCAGATTACAACAAAACATACATAAGTAGTTCAAAATTTGTAACTAACCAATACTTAAACACAACACTCACTCATTTGATACTTTTAAACATTAAAATAATAAACAGATGCCCTTGTGCCCGATGTGCCGATCCTAAACAATGAAAATATTTTTACTTTGTACTCGCGCTTATTAAAACTCACCTTTCTTCACAACATCTTCACAAACATTTCGATTTCTAATATAGTAAAATATAGGATTTATTTGTATTGTTTTTACCGTTGCTCATTTTGTTAAACCGATGCAGCGATACGAATTTGTTCTTACCAATATTCGTAGGGTTTCGAGCATCTCTTCAGGGTTTTAACTGAAAACGTGTGGAAGGAAATTCGATTGGCATTCCCCATCGCACTAATAATCGTTTTTATTCTCAGTAGCTCCTTTAACAAATCCTTTGAAGGAAGTACTGAGACTTTTTGTCCCTATAGTGCCTTTAAAAACACGGCGCGCTAAAAAGCGCGCCTCCCCATTCCGGGGGCGAGTCGGGGTCACCGTTGTCCCCCCTCCCGAGGAGGGCTAGACTATAAGTGATGGCCCTGGGTCCGCCGGGGTGCGAGGGATATGTCGATGACAACCTCACCTCCAGCCTAGCACCACGACCCACAGTCGGCGTGCGGTTTTAGTCGGTTCGAGTCCGACATAGCCTCCCCTTCCGGCTCCGGCAGGGGGGTATCCGAGGGGATTTCCGCATGAAAAAAAAAAGCCTTCAAAAACTAAAGGAACTATTGAAACTAGTTGTGGATTATGGATTCTTGTTGGTCCGTGGGGCAGTAGTGCTCTTTTGGGATTATGTTGGGGGTGGTAAATATTTGTGTCCGTCAGAATGGCTGGTTGCCTGCCACATATAGAATCGAGACTGTGATTAAAAATTGCTACCTAATTGCTACTATTTGCTACCTACAATTAAATAATTGCTACCTCATTCATTTTGAAAATATAAGGATTAACAATGTCACCAGCCATTCTGACGTCAGAATGGCTGGTCAGCGTTTAGTTTGAGCAAACTAAACAGAGTTGAGTTTTTGTTTTTGCTTCAATAATTGCTACCTAATTGCTACCTAATCACCTATCAATTTCAGCCTTATAACTATATCAGTGGAAAAGTTATTATTATTTATTTGCAATTTACGTGTGGTTTGGTACGGTTGGCAAAAAAAAAATACAAACACATTAAATTATAACAGAACTTTATTACCTACTTAAAAGCAAGTTAATCATAACGACAACTTTTAAATATTGGCTTAAAACATTTGCACAGAGCTTTATGTGCACCAAATAAAAAGTTTAAGTATGAAAGTCAACAAAATATACAAAATACAATTAATTTTAGTTTCATTATTATATTAATTTTAGTAAACAATGCGGAATACTCTTAGTGACACTTTTTGTAACCTTATTACACATGTCGTCGTAACTTTTTTTTAGTCTTCTTCTTTCTATAGTTTAGTGGCTCCATCGTTTACCGATGATTCCGGCAACGTCAAGGTGGTTCGTAGATTTAATCGTTTATGGAGGTCTAAATAATGTACCGGTATTGGTCGGTATTTTTAGATAGGTAGATAGTTAGGTACTTTAGCTGCTACCTGAAATCCCCTTCTGGGACGGGGCGGCACAAGGGTTAGTAAACAATTATGGGTTAGTAATAATAATAATATAGGAGAAGTACAGTTAGAGTAGAGGTTAGTTAAGATGGAAGTCTACATAGGCTAAACAAAAAAAAGGTATTATAGTTCGAAAAACATCGGGAAAATGAAATACTCAATTTGGACTTGAACCCACGACTTTGCCCTTACAGGGGGAATGCTCTTCCAACTGAGCTATTGAGCCACACCTGAATCACTTCAAATTTCGCTTCTCTTTATATCCGTCTTTATGAAGGGAAATTTGAAGTGATTCAGGTTCAAATTTTGGGTTTTTTGGCGGGAAAGTGTAGAGGACGCATCGCGGTATTATTTTATTTTCTAAAATTGGTGTGAATTCGACTTTTTATGTTTAAAATGGTGGATCTTTAGCCATAACATTGCACACACGTGAAGGAAAGTGGTAAATTACAGTGAATTGTGGCTCTACGTGTTCAATCTAAATCTCCCCAGGAAGCTTTTAGTAAAGTCTCCACAACTTTACTAAGGCATCAATTATCATTGACCATCATCATCATCATCATCATCATCAAAATCATCAACTGATCATCATTAATTTAATATCATCCACAATTATTTCACTATAGAAAATAATTATAACCAATGACAAGGCAGCATGGTCATAGAACCTTAGCCTGTTCTGAAAGGAACTAAAGAAACCAAAAAAAGAAATGAAAATTTTGAAGGTATCGCAACATTATTTCGTTGCTACAGTACCTTCACTTATAAATTAATTTGTTTCAATCCATAGTACTATTGAATTGTTATTACCAGGAATACATGTGCACTAGCCTCAATATGTTATGCATTGGCTATAGCATACGTTGATGGTTTTATTACGAATCAGATTACTGAAAATAGTGAAAATATGTTTTGTCAGCTTATTAGATATGTATGTGAAAACAATGCTGAAGCAGTTTATAAAATTAGATCGGAAATAGCTTTAAAATATTATGCACACAATCAATTCGAAACTACTGTTGAAATAAGCTGCGTATGCAATGTTCTTTATATTTTTGACCGAATTTTAGTGTACTGTATATATAGTGCAGTTGAAAAAGAAGCCTGCACAAATTAGATTGCCCCATAAATAATGTTAGTAGAAAAATATCCGTACTACGCTCAGAGTTAGAAAGACCTGTGAAAGACTTAGAAGAAGCTGCCAATTCATTGTTAATTGATAGAGATATAACAAAATGTCGTCGGTCTAGTAAGTTGTGATGGTGTAAAAACTTTTGAATTGATTTTACAAAACGTTATTGCTTTTGAAACAGCAGATAAATATATTTCCATATACGACGTGCCCGTACGATTACATCTGAACAAGATTGACTATAATATAATTTCCATAATAGAATTAGTTGAATTTGGTGATAATGTAGGTCGCTATAAGGCACATTGCAGACGTGGAAATTCTTGGCAGTGTTACGGCGACATGTGTAATAAGGTTACAATAAGTGCCACTAAGATTATTCCGCATTGTTTAATATACGCTAATAAGCGAAACTAAAGTTAATTGTATTTTGTATATTTTGTTGACTTTCATACTTAAACTTTTTATTTGGTGCACATAAAGCTCTGTGCAAATGTTTTGAGCCAATATTTAAGTGTTGTCGTTATGATTAACTTGCTTTTAAGTAGGTAATAAAGCTCTGTAATAATTTAATGTGTTTGTATTTTTTTTTTGCCAACCGTACCAAACCACACGTAAGTTGCAAATAAATAATCATAACTTTTCCACTGATATAGTTATAAGGCTGAAATTGATAGGTGATTAGGTAGCAATTAGGTAGCAATTATTGAAGCAAAAACAAAAACTCAACTCTGTTTAGTTTGCTCAAACTAAGCGCTGACCAGCCATTCTGACGTCAGAATGGCTGGTGACATTGTTAATCCTTATATTTTCAAAATGAATGAGGTAGCAATTATTTAATTGTAGGTAGCAAATAGTAGCAATTAGGTAGCAATTTTTAATCACAGTCTCGATTCTAAATGAGGCAGGCAACCAGCCATTCTGACGGACACTAAATATTTTATTCTATCAATTTTCTTTGTTGTAAGAGTTGTTTCTGTTTGATAAACTAGAAGATAAGCATATTATTTTTAATAAGTACCTACCAGTAGTTTGTACTCTCTAGAATAAGATCGAATGTTTTGTTAACTATTAATCGTAAATAAATTTGATATTACAATTAGTATATTTATTTTTATTTATTAATAAATAAGTAGCCAAATCCCTATTAGTGATTAAAAATATGATAGAGATGTATTCAGAATAGGGGTCTGATGAAATGATACCATTAAACTACCACACAAAGAGAAGGTCAGCAGGGGTTAGCAAGGCACGTCTATTCCCAGTTATCGCCACTGGCTTTGTCGCCACTGCTGATAAATGGGAAAAATATTCTCGACTGTTACCAGTGATGACGATTGACACATACTTTCCCAGTTGTAGCTACTAGCTTTGTCGCCAGTGGTGACAAATGGTAAAAAAACATCCCCATTGTCACCAGTGGGGACAAACGACACAAAAATAGTCTCAAATGTCGTCTGCCAGGCAGGACATACACAAATAAAAGTAAACATACATAGTGTAATCAATACCATATTATTATTATTCGTTATTTTAAATTACAGTTGTTAACAAAGGATGTTATCTGTGACAAAGGTAAGGTAATGTAATATGGTTTTGACATATTCCACAATTTCACATAAATTTTAACCGGGTTTTATTTATTAAATTAAGTATTTGCCGTTGAATATGTGGGTGAGTGGCGTTTCCACCCGTTCCCGTTTCCACCCGTTGCGATTCAACCCGTTACCGTCTCTACCTAAATCGTTTTTGCCAGTAGGTACAGTCAGGAACAGAAATAATAAATCATTTATTGGTTAATATTTTTTTATTTGAAATAAAAAAAACATCTATAAAAGGTAAATCACAGTACTTTAGTTCGTTACATTCTAATTTTGTATCACAGAAATCATTGGTTTCCTTCAGTTTGAAAATGATGATTTTATAAGAGAAACTCAGATGGAGCTCAAATCAGGAGATATAACTATATCCCATTTCTAGATTAGCTTAGGTAATAATTAATGTCAGTATTGCTTTACAATTTTATTATTTGTACATATCTATTAAGTTTTGTATGAAGGTTTTTTTTTTATTTGCTCAAATCACTAAAATGGTACTTGAGATAATTATTGTAAATGTAGTGAAGTTATCGCTTAAATTATATAGTTTTAATTGTAGTTATATCGTCTCCAGTTAATAGCTAAAGTGCAAAGGAACTAGTGAGAAGGAACAGTTTCAGTAGTTCTAGTAAAAATTAAATCGAAATTAAACGGAACTAATGAGAAGAAAGAGTTTCGCTAGTTCCACCGGGACTACTTCCACTGGAACTAGTGAGAACTTTTTTTTTATATAGGGCACGTCAATTTGACTTCACCTCGCCTGATGTTAAGCTAAAGGCAAAGTCTCGGAAAGAGGGTCACCATCGGAAACATGTACCATGTTAACAGTGGTGGCACTCAGCTTGACGGCCTTGTTAGATGCCTTTTCACACCCCGCTTAAAGGACCCGGGACTGTAAGAAGAAGGAAACACGTGAGCTGGCAGGGAGTTCCAGGTCTTAATGGTGCGGCATAGGAACGAGTCACTGAAACGCTTGGTTCTAGCTGGTATACTCTGCACCGTATATGGATGGCATCTTGCAAGTGTCGCCCTGTGTAGGGAAGGAGAGGGTGGGACTAATTGGAAGAGCTCGTCAGAACATTCACCATGGTAGAGACGGTAGAATACTCCCAAAGACGCAACATCTTTACGCATCTGCAAAGGCTCGAGGGTGTTCATGACCTCAGGATTCCCAATAATGCGGACCGCACGTCGCTGCAACCTGTCGAGAGCATGTAGTAAGTACTTTGCCGTCTCAGAGATGTGAGCAGTATTCCACACAGGAACGAATTTGGGTCTTGTATAGAAGACACCGCTGTTCCGGCGTGAAAAAACGTCTTACTCTGTTCAGGACTCCGAGTTTACGCGAGGCTGATTTGATGATACTCTCGATATAGTTTTTGTTATTCAGTTTGCAGCGAATATCCATACCGAGGATATTGAGGTGATCCTGCAGTGGCTGTGGTGTGCTCTGAAGAGTGGGAAGGGGAAGGAAAGGAGATACTTTTGCTGTAAACGCACATGCCTAGGTCTTCTTGGCATTGAACTCGACCAGGTTCCTAGCGCCCCATTGAGAAATGTGGCCCAGGATCCGGTCCAGCTCAGTGACAAGAAGCTGCCTTTTTTCCGCGATATCAGACTGCTTGGCCGCAGGATGTGCGTATAACTCCCGTGTAAGGTGTATCATTGATATGCAGAAGAAACAGAGTGGGAGATAAGACGGAACCCTGTGGCACGCCAGCATTTACCTGCAAGAACTCCGAAGCTCGTCCATCACAAAGGACGCGAATACGGCGCCCCCGCAGGAAGCTTGCAACCCAGTTGCACAGTCTAGGAGGCAGCCCAAAGGCTGGTAGCTTAGAAAGAAGCGATTTGTGCCATACCCTATCGAAAGCTTTGGCAATGTCAAGACTAATTGCCAGTGACTCGCCGTGCTTTTCCATAGCCTCACCCCAAAGGTGGGTGATTTCGGTCTAAAACCGTATTGCCGATCACTAAGCAAGGAGAGATCCTCTAGGTGGTGGATGAGCTGTGTGTTAATAAATGCTTGGACACCTTGCACAGCACTGAGGTGACGGCTATGGGTCGATAGTTGGCTGGGTCCGAGCGATCCCCCTTCTTGGGGATCGGCTGGACATTCGCCTCCTTCCAAGCCAAAGGCACTGTACCCGAACTGTAGGACAGTCGGTACAGCCGCGTTAGCATAGGAGATAACTCCGCTGTACATTTTTTAAGTACAACCGCTGGAATACCATCAGGACCACTGGCTTTCCGGACATCGAGTGATTGCAGTACTGCACGGACATCGCGTTGCGTGATATGGATATCAGGCATTGCGTGGTCACCAGTGGGCATTGTCCGTGGTTGCATATCACAATCATCGACTCGGGAGTTGGTCGCGAAGAGATTTGCGGCTCATGGGCCAGAGATCCATCGGGGTTGCTCTGCGGGGGCAGCGAGGGCTGGCAGAAGTTGGCTGGCACGGCTTTGGCCAGTCGCCAGTAGCCACGGCTACCCGTGGGATGCGCCACTAGCTTTTGGCCCAGCCGTGCTATGCGCTGGGCATCCGCCCTGACGTAAGCCCTCTTGCAGACCTTTGTGGCTCTGTTGTACGCCGCCTTGAAGTGACCCACGTTGGGATCGCGTGTGACGCGCGCCCGCACCCATGCGCGGTACGCAGACTGTTTATGCTCAACAGCCTCCGCGCACTCACGCCCGAACCACGAACCCGAACTCCGGTGACATCATCGCATCGGTGTATGGGATATAGTATTCCATACCCAAACCGATCTCACCGGCGACAGCAGTAGCGCTCTCAGATGGGTTCTTACCCTCAAAGCAGCGTTCAACCCACGGGATGGACGTATAATAGTCGCGTAGTCCATCCCAGTCCGCTGACGAGTAGTGCCAAAGACGCCTCTTCCCCTGCACGGGTCGTGGGGGCGTTACAATGGGCACGGTGGAGCGGGCCGAACAGTGGTCGGAGTTACCTAAAGCAGCACTCACCGAGACACTGTACTGGTCCGGGTGACTCGTCAACAGAAGGTCTAGCAGAGAGGGCTCTAGGCCGGACTCTCTTGGTATCCTTGTCACCTTGTGCACCAATTGAGTCAAGTCATGCGCCAAGGCAAATGCATGAGTGGCTCTTCCCGCATGTTCTGTTTTGGCGGAGCCCAACCAGATCTTGTGGTGGGCGTTAAAGTCCCCCAGAAACACCAATTCGCACCAATTGCGCATCATCTGCCGCCTGACTCAGGTATTCAAAGAGTCGAGTTATCTCTGCATCTCCCGTATGGGAGCGGTAAAGGCACACATAGATCTGACTCGTGGAGCCATGGTCTACGTGTACCCACAGGATGGAGAAGGATGGGCCCTCTAGACAGCGCAAACGGCGACAGCAAATATCCGTTCTAACAAACACGCACACCCTGGCTTTTACTCGGAAATTTTCCTCGATAACATAGCTGGGGTAAAGCAGATAGGTCGTGTCGTCAGGGCGGCGTATTTGTGTCTCCGTCAGAAACAGCATTGCTGGTTTAGCCGTCTCCAGGTGTTGATGGACGGCGTTGAGGTTTATATGGAGCCCACAGATGTTCGTGGACTCCACCTCAAATAGTCGTGTGGTGGGAGACTCCCTAGCCGCTGTTCTGACTCTTATCTTTTTGGTGCGCTGTCATGGTAAGGGTAGGGGAAGGCGTGAACCGTGTGACAATACATGGGACATTGGTTTTGTCTATGACTGTGACGGTATGACGAGAGCCGCCAAACGGAAGACCGTCTTTCTACAGGTCTCCTTACCCGGCGCGGCGCCCCGCGTCACCCCCCACTAGACTACGCCAAGACCCACCGGTCCCACTAGTGCTGCGACTACTTGCTGATCCCTGAACGCAATCCAACCGAGATAATTGGATTACTATGGAGGGATTTTCGCACTTGTGCACGGTGGTACCAACCCGGTCGAAATTAGTGACAAAGGACAATGCAACTTATTGGCATGATTTACTTTTTTCCTTTCGCCAGAAATGAAACCTAGGTCATATGTTAGAGTACGAAACGAGGAATCAATAGCTATAAGAATTGGGTCGATCAACCGTAACAGAACGAAGAACCCAAGTGGAGATATTGCTATAATTTTTTGTCAGGCGCTGCGTATCATAAACAATTATTACAATTACATGAAAATAGAATTATTTTAACACATATTATTATTATATTAATTTAGATAGGCAAACACACGAAGGTTACATAGAGTGATCTTAGTGTATTCGCGGTGTAATGCCTCCACACACCCCGCCATATCGGTGAAACGGGAGTCCGCCTTCGACAGCGACTCACGCGCCCATCCTTTTTATAAATAAATAAATATTCCACAACATTCTACACAACGCTATCTAGAGCCATGGTAAGCTTTTATAGCTTGTGTTATGGAATCTAGAATGCGGATAAACATACTTATATACGTTTTTTTTTTGTAAATACATAGTTACATGTTATACATAGAAACACCCAGACCAATGCAAATAGTCATATTCATGCATACAAATATTTGCTCTGAGTGGGAATCGAACCCGCGCCTCCTGCGTGGCAGTCGCGTGCACTATTTTGAGTAAGTACCTACTTCTACATTATTGTGAAAGTTCAATTTATATTTTAAAGTATTTGAAATTCTTTTTTATGTTAAAAGTCGACAATACTTATTTGCATTACCAGAAATAAATGTGATATTTTAGTAGTTTCCATTGATAAGGTAGTTTCATCCTGTTTCATAAACAGCACAACCAATTAATAATAATAAAAGTATTCTTTCTTGGAGTGTAGCATGCAGCACGTGGTGATTTCTAGGTGTCTTTGTTTCTTAATTTGACAATACGTATAATCCAAAACGAGTATAGTAGTTTAAAAATCTTTCTTGAAGGCTGGCAATGTATTGACATTATATACTGTGTCACAGATATCCATTGGGCTGCGCTGATCAGGTAAACTATCGGCCCGTTTGCCACCTACTTCATGGAAAAACATCATAAATAACTAAAAAATAACGCCTGATAAAAAAGTATAGCAATCTATAAAACACTCTATAACTACGCTCTGTTATGGTTGGCGGCCCTAATTCTTTTTGCTATTAATATCTTGTACAGTCTTTTAACATATAACGTATGTTACATCTCTGGCGAAAAAGAAAAAAAAATCATGCCAGCTATGTATGGCAAAAGTTGCATTGTCCAAATGTGCCATCAAATTTCTACCACCAGTGAAACGTTAACGATCCAATTTATTTATCAATTCAAACAGCTTCAGGTAAAAAAATGGTCGCACACCGGTACCTTAAGTAACGGCGCGTAAAATAGACAAAACTATCGTATTCCCGTAATGCAAAATTAGAAACAACATTTATTTATCTATATATATACTAGTAACGTGTAAAAAAAGGTATCAAAGAGTGACCCGGAGTGTCCTTCGTGCAAAATGTTAACCATTTTTTTCGGTTGACTGTACTTTATTAAAAAAACGGGTGGAATCGGGAACATAAATAGTTATCATTTTTAATGATAAGTTTTCGGGTTGAAACGGGAACGGGTGGAAACGACATCAGAAGACAGTGACTTTGTTTGTATAGACAGGGGTCGAGGCAAAGTCATATTATGTGCTGGTTACCAGTACTATAAAAACAAAAATTATGCACCCCTTTCCTGTGGAAGTGCTCCAAATATCGAAAAAATAATAATACTACTACTACTGTCCCAATAATCGGCTAGTAAGAAATTATCATATTTCGGTGGTACTAGTGCATCTTGAAGGTCAGTACAACACATTTTTGACAATCCAGCTGCCTTATTTCTGTTGTCATAAAGAGATGTTTTAATATTTTGAAAACGGGGAATTTTACAAATAATATCTAGACCTTTATCTTTTAAAGATTTTCTTGTTTTCTTATAAATTGAAGGAACTGGTTCATTTGAATTTATTACTTCTTGTTTGCATTCATACTGTTTAAGATCCAATTCATTTTGAGCAAAATCAGGGAGGCATTCTAGGCCATGACTTATATTCTTGATTATCCTATTATTCTGAAATAAATAATAAGATAATACATAACGGATATTACGAGAGATACACAATCGACCTCCTCTGGACTAGGGGTAAAGAAAAATACGGTTCATCGTATCCATCTTATGGGAGAGCTATGCCAAGAGTGGCCGCAAATTGTTTTTTGGTGGTTTGTGGCTCTGCCCACCACGACTGGGATTACGGACGTGAGTCTAAGTATATCGAAAAAGTATCATTAGTTCAATCAATTGAACTGTTCCTTGAACTACTGAGAATAGACCTAAGTATGTACATAATCGATCAAATTTCCAAACCAATTAGGTACAAGCAAATACATACCATTATCGTTATAGATCCTGGACATTTAAGTTTTCGATATTTGGAGCACTTCCACAGGAAAGAGCCGTTGGCATAATTTTTGTTTTTATAGTACTGGTAACTAGCACATAATATGACTTTGCCTCGACCCCTGTCTATACAAACAAAGTCACTGTCTTCTGACATATTCAACGGCAAGTACTTAATTTAATAAATAAAACCCGGTTAAAATTTATGTGAAATTGTGAAATATGTCAAAACCATATTACATTACCTTACCTTTGTTAACAACTGTAATTTAAAATAACGAATAATAATAATATGGTATTGATTACACTATGTATAACCCGTCAAGAAAGTCGTGAAAATTGAGGGTGGCGCTGCTGCGCTTAATCTGGTATCCCTGCCATACTATAATTAAACAGATTTGATCGGTTGCTTTTTATGGTATGATTTCATTACGATAGTAGGATAGTAGGTGAATAAAAGTGAAAAAAAAAAAATACGGTTATTATTTCATTCACTTTATTTAGGCACTAATGGCGCAAACTTTAGAGATAAATCAAACTTCAAGCTAGAAAATTATATATACTTAATTAGTAATTACAGAATAGTCGTTATATCCTTTTTAAATGGTTGGAGGGCTTGCAGCTACATTTAGATATTATTTTTTGCAAATAAAACTTTAACAACTAATCGAAATCAACGAGTGCGGAGTGATTGAGTTTAGAAGTCATGGTTGTCAAATCACTCAGGTGGCAGACAAGCACACGGGATTTAGAAGCACAGATATTATGTTGAATTTGGTGCGCGTGATCCGAAGCCTCCATTCGATGCAAACTGTACAACGCTAATGGCAATGCTTCACTCTCTTACTCAGCACATGGGAGACGCTACCACTTACTGCAATTAACGGCCGCGGCGGGAGCAGCCCTATAGAGACCTGCGCGGAGACTCGCCACAGGTCCCTGTGACTAGCAGCGGATATAGAGGTTAGATGAGGACACCCAAGAAGGCCATCTTAAACCCGTATATAGCTCAAAGTTAACTGGGGTGTGAGGGAAATGCCGTTAACCTTACATCCCGATAAACGAGTATAAGGCCTCATATACAAGGACACGCCGTATCGGACGTTATTAGGATATGCCTCGGGACACTATTTTAAATCCAAGCTGCGAGATAAACGAATTGTTTGGCCTGGCGCGCGCAGATTGTTTTGTAATCCATACTAATATTATAAATGCGAAAGTAACTCTGTCTGTCTGTCTGTATGTTACGCTTTCACGCCTAAACCACTGCACCGATTTTGCTGAAATTTGGTATAGAGGTAGATTAGACCATGAGAAAGGACATAGGCTATGTTTGGTCGCGATAACCGACATCCACGAGGGCGGAGCCGCGGGCAAAAGCTAGTAATCTATGTTTGGGGACTTTGAGCACGTCCACCACACCGCTCTGGTCACAGAATCGCTTACTCAGTGGTACACTTTAACTTTATTAGACCCACGTTACCACCAGGAGTATGGCCATGGGTACCGTGGGTGCGAAATGTGTTTTCAGCATATTTTAGGTCCAAGAAACATGTCCCGAGCAATACCTTACCCAAAGCCTACCTGTCTGTCTCATGAACCGTGATAGCTAGACAGTCGATTTTTTTACAGACGTTGTAAAGTATTAAACAATGAAAACAAAAGATGTAGGTACAGTACGTATTATAATATAATATAATTATAATCTTTTAGAACATTAACTTATTGGAGTGAGTATTGAACACCCAAAATGCTGGTTGAAACTCCTGCGTAATTTATCCGCGATAGTTTCTGACTCACTGGATATATCATCACATACTGAAATGATATGTCTTCAAATGTGCTTTTGAAAATCTGAAACAAATAAAAACGTACGGTATTGGATAAATACAGCTGCATATACCGTGTAATTTTTTAGTAGTCCAAAGGGCCTCAGTGGTTAATACAAAATGGATCAAGAATGTTCAAAAACGTCAAAGTGTCGTACTACGATTTCTTAAAATCGTAGGTTTAATGACTCAACCACGACAAATGTAAACAATGCTTTGAAAAATAAAATGTTCACTTAATACACTTAATTTTTAATAGATTACACTTCCCATACCGTGTTTAACATTTAAATATATGTACGTACCGGCTTATTTAGCTGTTTGGCCATAAATATCCTCCAAATCAGAAACCAGCTTGCCGGTTTGAAATCCCGCCGTATATCATACTATATCTCTGAAATACTTTGAATACGACATGTCTCTCACAACTAATACACACATTGCTATTCATTTTTGCACTTTATATTGTTACTAGACGTAAATAAATTAAATGAACGCAAAAGATATACGAAACATATCCGCAACAAAACAAAGAATGACAGCTGAAAACTCAGACTGACAGTTATTGAGTGTTGCAAATACAATGAAAAATATTAGTTCCTTCAACATTAATTTCACGACTTTCTTGACGCACTATATGTTTACTTTTATTTGTGTATGTCCTGCCTGGCAGACGACATTTGAGACTATTTTTGTGTCGTTTGTCCCCACTGGTGACAATGGGGATGTTTTTTTACCATTTGTCACCACTACCACAACGCCACACCACAAAGCTAGTAGCTACAACTGGGAAAGTATGTGTCAATCGTCATCACTGGTAACAGTCGAGAATATTTTTCCCATTTATCAGCAGTGGCGACAAAGCCAGTGGCGATAACTGGGAATAGACGGCAAGGCAGAGAAAATACGAGTCACTCAAGATTCGTCGATCAAAAAATCACAAAAAACTTGGTCATGGGATGAAAATGATCGGTTTTTCCGTTGGTCAGATCGATGTTTGATGTAAGTATTTGGTTGGCTGAAGAGACTCCTGGAACAAGACTCGAGATATATCATTTTAATCTGTAACTTTATACACGCATGCATCTGAATGAAGGGGCCCAATATAATATAATTTACCAACCTATAATAGTTTCAATTTAGTTCACGTTACTTATGATGCTAAAAGTTTTAACTTTTTTAATTCGATACTATATCTCTGAAATACTTTGAATACGACATGTCTCTCACAACTAATACACACATTGCTATTCATTTTTGCACTTTATATTGTTACTAGACGTAAATAAATTAAATGAACGCAAAAGATATACGAAACATATCCGCAACAAAACAAAGAATGACAGCTGAAAACTCAGACTGACAGTTATTGAGTGTTGCAAATACAATGAAAAATATTAGTTCCTTCAACATTAATTTCACGACTTTCTTGACGCACTATATGTTTACTTTTATTTGTGTATGTCCTGCCTGGCAGACGACATTTGAGACTATTTTTGTGTCGTTTGTCCCCACTGGTGACAATGGGGATGTTTTTTTACCATTTGTCACCACTGGCGACAAAGCTAGTAGCTACAACTGGGAAAGTATGTGTCAATCGTCATCACTGGTAACAGTCGAGAATATTTTTCCCATTTATCAGCAGTGGCGACAAAGCCAGTGGCGATAACTGGGAATAGACGGCAAGGCAGAGAAAATACGAGTCACTCAAGATTCGTCGATCAAAAAATCACAAAAAACTTGGTCATGGGATGAAAATGATCGGTTTTTCCGTTGGTCAGATCGATGTTTGATGTAAGTATTTGGTTGGCTGAAGAGACTCCTGGAACAAGACTCGAGATATATCATTTTAATCTGTAACTTTATACACGCATGCATCTGAATGAAGGGGCCCAATATAATATAATTTACCAACCTATAATAGTTTCAATTTAGTTCACGTTACTTATGATGCTAAAAGTTTTAACTTTTTTAATTCATTAAAGAATTATTGTCATAAGAAATTAGGATAAGGGTGGAATTTTATCCCCCGTTCCCAACCGACCACCTGAGGTGTCCACCTGGTTGGTGGACACCTCAGGTGGTCGGTTGGGAACGGGGGGGAAGGTCCCCTTAACATTTAGAGCTAGAAAAAAAAAATAATACAGACGAATTGAGAATCTCCTCCTTTTTTGAAGTCGGTTAAAAATTGTGTACCTACGACATACCAATTAAAAACAAACAATATTCACAAAAATTGGCTAAGCCGTTTTGGACAGTTGAGTTCCCAGAGGACGAAATATGATTTCCTTCTCCATGGTTGGGTTACAAACACTGAAACGAGATCGTGTCAGTGTTTGAACCTCTATGCTAAAAAGAACATCTTCATGGTTTTCTGCTTTTATTTTTTTATTTCGGTAATTTTACTACTTTACTCTGTGCTGTTATGACATTGCAAATTGCAAAAGAAGACAATGATGTGATTCTAAAAATTATCTTTTTAGATCTTCTTTTTAGACCTTTTTTACATCTTCAAACCTCCAAAAAATTCACACATTCTGCAATAGCAACGTGGTAGCCGTAATATATACAAAATGGAGCCAGAAAGATTGTGTCCGGGCTGTGAAGAGCCCGTGATTGATAAAATGCCTCCGTGTCCGCTATCATGCATGTCTCCAAAGTGTAAGGCTTATCAAAAAGAGGTGAGTAATTACAAAACATTATCTTGTGTGGAACCTTCCATGAAATGTACGTTTCCGATAGGTACCTATTCGAGTATTCAAATAACCAGGTTTCTCGAAACTGTTTATGTTTTTTGTCATAAGTCGTATAGATGGAGAGGAGGCCTTCTACGCTGTGTTGATCTTCAGTCTATAAGACATTTTATTTATGAATATTAGAACCGAAATTACTAATATTCCCTCTATATAACCCCTCCAACTAAGCTAAATTGTTTATGCTAGGAGTGGGTTCACTTTGGTAGTGAATGGCCGGGATTCGAACTCAGGACCTCTTGATCGTAAGACCAACTCCTTAATCACTAAGCTACCGACGCTTGGAAATACATAATATATATATTTTTTTTGTACACACATACATTACCTACTCAAGGCCTTGCTCCTTTCGGACTGTTCAGAAATAACAGCATGCCATTTGGATCTGTCCTTACCTTACACATTTCACGAGCACCCTTTACTGTCGTTAAATTTAATATTTTATACATTGTACATTCATTCATGTACTCACACCAGTAAATGCACGAAGGGTAAGCTAAGGTGTTCGGTCTCTTAGTTTTGGACTTTTGGTCTCACGTAATAGGGGGTGAGTCTATTGCCTTCCAGCTGAAACTTTTAAATCAGCTGTATATTTAGCATCGGATGGAGAACAATTATATCCCATATACACTTACTACGGCACTCACGGGAAAAGATGAAGATGAAGACCTATTCTGCTCGACCAGGAATCAGCAGGGCATTTATATATTGAGGCTTCCATTTCAGATAGTAATAAATGTGAAACAGAAGCCTATCATTTGGATCCTGGGAGGCCCTGGCTGCGGCAAAGGCACGCAATGTAAAAAGATGGTGGAAAAATACGGCTATACACACATCTCCGCCGGAGATCTGCTGCGCGCTGAGGCCGTCAGTGGCTCTGACAGAGCCAGGTGCCTCGCTAATGTTATGACGAGAGGTAGTATTTGGACTATTTTTTTTCATAGTGTTACAAAGGTCTCCCTTCTTATATAACTTTTCCTTTATTTTGCTACGCGCGTCGTGTAGTCAACGTTTCCTCGACCGACTTCGCCTTCCATCATCTTTTAGGATGTAACCGAGTAAGAGAGTTATTAGGTGTTGTGTGGTATTTGCAGACATGACCCGCCCAATCAGCGGTTTTTAAATATACGTCTGTAATGGCTGTTCACACTCAATCATTGCTACTATTATTAGAAACAGCGCAATTCGATACTCTCTTGATAATCCTTCACTGAAAACCTCTCTTAATGAACATTTTAGAATCATTGTAATTGAGCTTTTATTTCTTATTAAATGCAAAGACTTCTTCTCTGTGGGGCTGATTATAATCGATCGATCGATGGGCGGAGTTAATGAAAAATCAATGTTTAAAAATGGTTGAAAATCATTCATTGGTTCCAACAGTTAGTAAGAGTGTTGATAGATGACTCCACCGACGCCTTAAAGACGGATATATAGAGAAGGGAAATTTGAATTGATTCAGGTATGGCTCAGTAGCTCAGTTGGAAGAGCATTGGATCCTGTATGGGAAAGGTCGTGGGTTCAAGTCCCACATGAATAATTCATTCTTCCTAATGTAATCGTACGATGTAATTATAAAAGTAGGTTATACAGTGGAACAAAAACCCCCTCCTTTTCGAAATCGGTTAATCACTTTTTCATCTACAGGGGGATTGGTTCCTACTGATATTGTCCTGAATATTATCAAAGAAGAGATGATGAAAAATCTGGATAGCGCAAAAGGTTTTCTCGTAGATGGCTACCCACGAGAGAAGGAGCAGGGCATTGCTTTTGAAGAAAGTATTGGTATACCGACGGTAAGTTGTTCTAAACTTCTTGTGTATAGGTAAACTCCTTTTGTTCATTTCTCCTGTCCTGTTGAACCAATTGTGATCAAATTGTGATCAATTGACACCAAAATCCAAACCGCATCAAAATCTGTTTCTTAGTTTTTACATCCATCGCAGGCAAACAAATAAGAATTAAATAAATATTTATATTTTCGTGTTCAGTTTCGTAAAAATACCCAAACATATTTTTTTAATATCCAATATATCGGGTGTAAGGGGAAAGCTCCTGAAGCCGAAAAGCCCCTAGTGGTACACATACATAACACATTGGCAAAAAGAAAACGATTTAGAAAAAAAAACATTAAAAAAACATAATTTCACAAAAAAACACTACAAAGAAGCACGCTAGTTTTTTGTGTAGTGAGGTTTTTTTATGAAATAGCCGTTTCATTTAGCTTTACTAACATAATGGAGAGTAAATAATGCAAAATAAAAAATAAAATGTCCAAATCGATTTTTTATGCCAATATGTATCTGGAGTACTACTTGGGGCTTTCGGCTTCAATCATCCCCTTCCTCCCCTGCTTCAAGGTGCAAACTTTGGATGCATTGTTTAACACTAGGATAAAGAAGAAGAAGAAGAGTCTTGATCTATCAGCGTCATAGGAAATAAAAAATGGAGTCTTTTTAAAAGGCTTTATTTTTCAGGCGATAATGTACTTCGAAGTTAGTCCAGAAACACTTTTAAAACGTCTGATGGGTCAGACGGGACCAGACCACCGCATTGACGACAAGGAGGAGACCATTAAAGCGCGAATTCAGACCTTTTTGGAAAACAACAGGGAGGTTATAAAGCAGTACATGACTAAACATTATATACAGATGCACACAGTGAGTTTTGTCAATTACGTAACTATTGAACTAAGTACATATTGAGAAAACACTTGTACTATTTGTTATGTATTTATTATATTGAACCTGACCGGTTTCGCCTTACGGCATTCTCACATTTAGAGGTTTTGAGAGAGAGAGAGAGATTTAAAATACAAGTGAGTTCTCAAATCCATACTAATATCTGTCTGTCTGTATGTTACGCTTTCACGCCATAACCACTGAACCGATTGTGATGAAATTTGGTATAGGGATAGGTTAGACCTTGAGAAAGGACATAGGCTATGTTTGGTCACGATAACCGACATCCACGTGGGCGGAGCCGCGGGCAAGGGCTAGTATGTAATATGGCAGACAGGAACGTCATTTCTTTAAGGAAATTAGAATGCACAAATAATAATGATGTAAGTTAAGAAATCACGTCCTCTGCCTTAATACAAAATATGCAAGTCAGCCAGAAGATAGGACGTGACCACAAGCAGCGCTCCCACTCCACCAATGGTAGATAAATCATAATATATAAGCCTGTTATTTAGTTTATAAGACATTGCTTCATTAAAACACTAGCTTTTGCCCGCGGCTCCGCCCGCGTGGATGTCGGTTATCGCGACCAAACATAGCCTATGTCCTTTCTCATAGTCTAATCTACCCCTATACCAAATTTCATCAAAATCGGTTCAGTGGTTTAGGCGTGAAAGCGTAACATACAGACAGACAGACAGAAAAACAGACAGACAGACAGACAGAGTTACTTTCGCATTTATAATATTAGTATGGATATGGATTGAGTCGTAATAAATATACTACAACCAGCCTGTGGTAGCTCTTTTCACCTCCGCAAAAGTAACAAAGGATCCACCAAGTGCCATCAATCAACAGTATAATAATAGTCTATAGAACTACCCTTCATGGCTGCAGCTAGCCAGGAGATTTATATTGAGAGGTTTATAACTTATCGCATTCCATTACTGGACATAGGCTTCTCCCAATGTTGGGAAGCTTTGGCCTACTGTTTCCACGCTGGCCAGACGGGTTGGTACAGGCTATTATTTCGAGCTTTTCTCTCTCGCAGTGATATCGTCTTCGTATTTTTCCGGTAGTCGCCCCACCTCCATTCTTACGACACTCTGACTACTGAATACTTATATTTCTTCGTCACCACAACCTCCTATCCTAATATTAATATTTGGTGGGAGACCGTATATCCCCAACAGAATCGTCTCCTACGAGAAATCGTTATCTGGAATCGTATCCAAGTCCAAGCGTTAGTTTTATATGACAGACGAAGGCCGTATTCTAGAATGACACTCAGCTAGAGCTGCGATTTAACTGAGGACAGATTGTATAGGCAATATGTCAAACTATCAATCTGACTATACAACCTGTCCTCAGATAAATAGCGCTTCAGGCTGTCATTCTAGGATACGGACCTAAGAAACTGTTTCCACTACACCTATATAATAAACTTTTTATTTTTACCTGTCTCTTATTAAATCGAGCAAAGAAACCGCAATAATAATAAAATAATTTTCGGGTTCCTTTCTTAGTTTTTACCCTTTGGTTAGGAACCCTAAAAATATCACAAAGGACCAATATCCTGTCCATGTTTCTATACATTCAACATTATTTGTTCTATGTTACAGATTAGCGCCGAAGCCAGTCCAGATACTGTATTTAACGAAGTACAGAGAATCCTGAACCCCATCGTGGAAAAAGCACAACAAGCATTGGCCAAGGCACAGGCACAGGCATCAAAAAAGGCTGCCTAAATTTAATTACTATTATATTGTCACTACACATGATTTCCATGAACTATATAAAATGAGCAATATCGATTAACCATTTCCGTACTCTAAGAATTACTTTTAAACAATAAAATCAATTTTATTTATGTAACTCGTATCTGTTATTTGAGCCGTTTATTTTGCCTTCCCACGACGCATAATTAATTAATTTATTTATTTATTTATTTCAGATTATTATCGAATCCATAAGTGTTAGTAGCATATAAAATAAAATCTTAATTTAGTGTTAGGTAGTACCTTAGCAATAATATATAAGCTAGAATGGCCCTCGGTGCCGCTCCCTCTGCTATACATATGTACAGAAGGCGATACATAGGGGCATGTAGCTGCAGCCAACGGCATACCAGTGGGGAGTCCCACCGATAAGCCTATTAGGAACCTATTATTAGGATAGCAAAATTGCAATTACTAGCAGAGATGATTTTCTTCATGCGGAAATCTTATACCTCTACGGTAACTACGATTATCTCGAAGCTCATAATGCTGTTAATAATAGTTATTATTTAGTTTGTACAACCTATACCATGATCCGTGTTGATTCTCGTTGATATTGTGGTATGATGCTGATACTGTAGCCCATGCCCAAAGATCCCAATTGACAGCAAATTACCTCCTCCCTAATTTTGGATTTGACTCGTTCTGTTTAGTTTAAATCACAAGACTTGAATGCTGGGAAGATCAAAAATTGGCTTGTTCCGAGTTTCAAAGTCAAAGTAATTTATTCTCAATCTTGAATAATAAAATTGTTTCTTATTGACGTCAATTTTAATTCTACTTAATCTAAGTATACCACTGCTTCCAAGGCGCTCGCGCTGGTGAAGAAACGGCGCAACAAATTCCAGTGCGGCATTTTTACGGCCGTTCCCAATAACGTACAGTTAATGATAGATCGCTACAGACAAATTTGACGTATCGGCTGTTCAAATTCAAAACATGGTAGCCAATTTTTTTGCGGGAAAGCGCATCGCGGTATTATTTTATTTTCCGAAATTGGTGTGAAATAGGAGTTACTATGTTTTGAATTAAAACAGCCGAGCACTTTATCCGTAGATGCGATCCATCTTTAACGGTCAGTATGTTATTGGGAACGGCCGTGAGACGTAAAGTAGTATACTTTTTATTTTATTTTATTTATTTATGGATACTGCAATAAACCTGCAGAAGAGAAGCCAAAATGTGTGCACTGTGGTGAAGCACATCCAGCTAACTACAGAGGATGCATAGTTGCCAAAGAAATGCAAAACATGAAAAACAAAACAATAAAAAATGCATCTCCATCTACCAAAGAAAGCAACAGCACGCCTTAGAAGTGAAGGAATAACTTACGCACAAGCCACTGCTAAACCAGATCACCCTATCAACAATGTGAATAACTCAAACCAATCACAAATTAACTTGTCAGAAAAATTGGACGAAATTATTAAAATAATGTCATCATTCGATGGCCGACTACAGAAATTAGAAAAGGGAGCCATGACTGGCCTAGCTAAAAAATCAAATAAAAAATGAATAACACACTCCGAATTATGGCATGGAATGCTAATGGACTACTTAACCATCAACAAGAACTCCAAGTAGTCCTAAATATCGAAAATATTGATATTTGTCTGGTGTCAGAAACTCACTTCACCAGGCAATGTCACATTACCTTTAAAGGTTATAAAGTATACCATGCATTACATCCTAGCAATAGTGCCAGTGGTGGCAGTGCCATAATAATAAAGGAAAATCTCTATCACCACGAAGAAATAAAGCATGAATATCCAGAAATACAAGCTGTATCAGTACGAGTCAAGTGTAACCTCTACCCTCTCACGATAGCTGCATTGTATTCTCCTCCAAGACACTCCATAAAAAAAGAAGAATATATAAACTTCTTAAGTCAACACGGGCAAAGATACATTGTGGGTGGTGATTTCAACGCCAAACATAAGCACTGGGGATCCAGACTTATTAACACCAAAGGCCGGGAATTATATAGAGCCATACAAGAGTTAAACTGTGAAGCTGTATCTACAGGCAAACCAACCTACTGGCCCACGGACCCTAACAGGATCCCAGACCTGATCGATTTTTTCATCTGTAAAAATATATCTAAAGGCGATTTTATTATAGAAGAAGGTCATGACATGAACTCGGACCATTCTACTATTCTACTAACATTAAGTAGACGTTTCCTGCATAATGAGAAACAACCCATATTAGTCAATAAGTATACTGACTGGGATAGTTTTAGACTAGACTTAGACAATAGAATAGAATTAAGAGTTCAGCTTAAAACCTCTGAACAACTAGACGCAGAAGTTAGTAAATTTATCATAAATATACAACAGGCAGCTTGGAATAACACTCCTGAGAAACCAAAATTGGTAAAACGATCGGTGTACCCAGCACACATAATGAATCTCATTAAGCTAAAACGAAGGCAACGGAGAAGATGGCATTTAACGAGAAGCCCTCAAGATAAAACTGAACTTAATAACTTAACTAAACGTCTCAAAAGGAAAATAATAACTTATAATAACTTGTTAACAAACAACTATCTACGCCAGTTAACAATTGACTGCAAGTCAGACCACTCTTTATGGAAAGTGACAAAGAACATAAAAAGACCCATCACAAAAATACCTCCTATAAGAGAAGAAAATGGGAAATGGGCTATTAGCAATCAATAAAAAGCTGACAGGTTCGCTCAGTACCTGGAGTTCATATTTCAACCCAACGTGGTAACATCGAACTCCGCTGAAATTATGAATTTGTCACCAAAAACGCAAAGTGACATCTCAGAAATAAAGCTCGCTACTCCAAAAGAAGTATCAAATACGATTAAATGCCATATAAATTCGAGGAAATCACCTGGCTACGACCTAATAACAGGTGAAATCCTACAAAATTTACATCGCAAAGCAATTGTAAAACTGACCACGCTTATCAATGCTGCATTTCGATTAAAGTATGTACCTGATCTGTGGAAAGTAGCTGAATTAATCATGATAGCAAAACCTGGGAAACCACCAGAGGAACCAACTTCATATAGACTTAAACTTTTTGAGAAACTACTATTAAAAAGACTCAAACCAGTTATAGAAAATAGCAATCTTATCCCAGATGACCAGTTTGGCTTCAGAGACCAACATTCAACTATTGACCAGGTTCACAGGATTACTAATTATATCGAAACAGCCCTAGAAGAAAAGAAAGTATGCTCCACTATATTCCTTGATGTAGCACAAGCTTTTGACAAAGTTTGGCACGAAGGTCTCATATATAAACTAAATGTTATGCTACCGAGACAGTATGCGGACATTCTTGAATCATACATATCAAACAGAGCATTTCGCAATCGTTACGGAGATGCTTACTCGGAAACAAAGCCCATCAATGCTGGCGTACCCCAAGGAAGTGTATTAGGTCCAATCTTGTACCTACTGTACACTAATGATATCCCAGTTACAGAAAATAATCCTATTGCCACTTTTGCCGATGACACGGCTATTATGGCGATAGGTATTACTCATGAAGAGGCAGTGGAAAAAGTCCAAATAGCGGTTAATCAAGTTCTAACCTGGACTAAAAAATGGCGAATCAGGCTAAACGAAAGCAAGTCGATTCACGTCGACTTCACCAATAAAAGATCACAACATTTTCCTGTATTTATTAATGGCCAACAAGTTCCATACTCTAATACAGCTAAATATCTTGGTATGACTCTTGACGCTAAGCTGCGCTGGAAAGAACACGTCAAGAAAAAGAGATCTGAATTGAAAATACGCTACCAGAAAATGTACTGGCTACTCGGAAGACACTCCTCGCTATCAGTACACAACAAAGTCCTATTATACAAACAGGTATTGATGCCAGTATGGACTTATGGTATCCAGCTCTGGGGCTGTACCAGTAAGAGCAATCGTCAGGTCATACAACGATTCCAAAACAAAGTACTCGGGGACATAGTTAATGCACCCTGGTATATTCGGAACTGCGATCTACATCAAGACCTAAACATGGATGTTGTAGACCGAGTAATACAAAAATATGCAGAAGCCCACGAAAACAGACTTCATCATCATGTGAATGTCGAGGCTATCCAGCTTCTTGACATCACTAATATAGTAAGAAGACTGAAAAGGACGAAACCGTTCGAGTTAGTGTAGTGTTTTAACGACCAATAAACTTATGTAGTGATTAGTGCTGCTTACAAAGAACACATGAACAAAGTGTCTTCGCCTTGATAAAAACTAAGTAAGTGTTAATGGACGCATTCTTAGGTTATTGTTTACGTAGTAATTTAGGTGAAATTTGTTTACTAATTGGCCAACTAGGCTAGATCGTAATATAAATAAAGTATAAACTACTTTATTAGAAAAAAAAAATATTTATGGATAAACAAACAACATCACAATAGTAAATTCTTAAAACAGTTGAGTTTTGATACATGATAATAATTGTGACATCCACTGCGTTTACCACAGATATCATAAATACATAATAAACTTAAAGGCTAAGAGTAATACAGCTGCTTACTAATTAATTAATTAATTACAGTAGTCTGACTTTTTACTACGGAATACTAGCGATTGACAGACCCCAGGACTTAGAGGGTTGCCCTTAAATCGTGGAGTCTCTCAACCACCAAACCTCTATAAGTACTAGCATTATTTGCATATATATCTAATTCATTAAAGTTATCATTGTATAAATCAAGTAAGCGTCGAAGGGGTGCGCGTAAACCTGTTTAGTACGTGGCGTTCGGGTGAAGAACAGTGGGGTTGTGCGACAGCTTCGTGTGCGTAATCTGAGTGGCACGCTGTAGTTGATTCCGTTGACAATGTCAATACAGTCGTACCGGTTATGACAAATGTCATAAAAATAAACTGCTTGCAATTGCATTCTCCTTGACTTCAGATCTAGAAGATTGTAGAAGCGTAATAGCCCGGAATATGATTGGCGGCTGCGATAGCATTTATAATGCATACAGCTCAGAAACCTTTTTGTACTTTTTCAAGAGCATCGCAATATTTCTTGTACAATGGGTCCCAAACACATACAGCATATTCCATTTGAGACCGGATTAATGTCTTATAGAGATGTAAATATGTATTTGGACGAGTGAAATCATTACTGGCTCGCATAACAAAACCATACATCCTGTAAGCCTTACTGCAAATATTTTCAACGTGTGCATCCAGTGTCAGCTTAGTATCTAGCGCAACACTAAGATCGCGGATGTGTTGTACTCTTTCAAGACGATGACCTCCTATTGAGTAACTATATGTATTGTATACGCGTTTTCTTGTGAAGGTGATCATTTTGCATTTATTAAGACTAAGCTGCAATTTATTAACGTCACAATAATTCGAAAATATGTGTAAGTCCTCCTGAAACTAGTGTTGATCGTTAATGGTATTTATAATTCGATATATTTTAAGGTCGTCAGTATATAACATAATTTTGCAATGATGAAAGCAGGTATGTGGTTTGTTGATAAATAAAACGAACAGCAGTGGGCCGAGGATGGATCCCTGTGGTACGCCAGATGACGCAACAACCTTTTCCGATTCATATCCGTTAATGACAACCTTTTGTGTTCTATTTGTTATGTAAGATTTAAACCACCTCCAAAAATTTCCACGAATACCATTGAAGGCTAGTTTTTCAAGCAGTATTTTGTGATCTACACGATCAAATGCCTTCTGAAAATCAGTGTAGACGCTGTCTGTTTGCCCTCCGTTATCTAAATTATCAAAAATTTCAGAGATGTAAATAGTGAGATTAGTATTAGTGGAGCGCTTAGAAACAAAACCGTGTTGTTGCGGAAGGATAATACTATGTAGTAGTGGATAGATGTGATTATGCACCAATCTCTCAAAAATCTTAGATAATGTGGGTAGGATGGAAATTGGGCGGTAGTTAGCTATGTCTGTCTTTGTACCATCTTTATGTATTGGTGTTATCCTAGCTGATTTCCATATTTCAGGAAATACACCCCCCTCTAGGCACTTATTGTAGATGATGTACAGTGGCTTATATATGGTCTTGGCTGTGTTTCTAAGAAATATAGGGGGAAGAGTTTTAAGAAGAAGTAGTAAGAAGTTTAGGGTAGGCAGCGCGAGTGTAACGCCCCTGGTGTTGCATACGTCCATAGGCCGCGGTAACCACTTTCCATCAGGTGGTCCGTGTGCTTGTCTGCCACCTAAGTGGTATAAAAAAAAAGAGTATCTAACCCCGCCCCTTTCGAAACATCTAACATCTTTAAATGTCTCAGTACGTCGGTTTCCACTAAATGTATGTTACTAATGTTTGTACCGTTAGGTATTTTCAAGTCTGCGTTAGCTATATCGTCGATACGGAGGCTGGAAAACTGAGCTGAAGAACGTAGAGAAGAGGTCACAGATGTCCTCGGGCCTATCGGCTTTTCTACCACCATAGTGAACGTTGGCTGGGATGTCTGATTGCTTTTTAGGATTTTTTATATAAGTCCAAAAGTGTTTAATATTATTAGGTATACCGTCTTCAACTGAATTCATATATTTTTTGTAACATAATAATGATTCCCTTCTGAAACGATCCCGGTACATAGAAAATAAAGAGTAATCAGATTTATTTTGATAAGTTTTCCATTTGATCCAAGCTTTGTTTTTGTTCTTAAAAATGTGTATCAGCGCAGGGGTAAACCAGACTGGGAAGTTAGAACTATTGAAAATGCGCTTACAGGGAACCCGTTTACGTACAATATCAAAAATGTTTTCGTAGAATGTGTTAACGTTATCTTCAATGGATTCATGGCGCAGCAAGTCATACCAATTAATTTCTAAAATATCACTATTAATTAGTTCATAATTGCCACTACCATAACAAAATCTTGTTTGTAACTTACTTGGCATTGGTTTGGTGTAGTTACCATCAATAGCTGTTCGAGAACGTGTAACGCCATCTAGGAAGCTCCTGCGACAGCTACCATCAACCACCACCACCACCGTTACATTTCCCGCGCCATCGGCAGCCAATCACGAATGGCCTTCATGACGTGATACAATCCGACCAATCCGCGAGTGCCAAATTATACGTTGAACTAAGTTCAAAAATTTGTATAAAATCATATTCATTCTCTATTCTAATCCGTTCAAGTAAACTATTGTGAAGACCAAGTCATTGTTTAATTTATAAACCACAAAAATCTACGCAAAGTCACCCCAGTGCGAGTACCAGCTCGCACATCTGGACCTTCGAACCGCACAAGAAAAGGACTACGCGACCATCTCCTCGAACATCATCTCCGGGACACGCAAGATACATCGAGTTATCTATCCAGAGAAGGTTGTTGCCGGCATCCAGCACGGGAAGAGGATAAATTGGTACGGTCAGCCATCCGCAATATCCGCAAAACCTTGGTTTTCACTTGTGCTAATACGTGTGCCTATTGCAAATTCCAGTGCCTACTTATACGCGCATCGAGGCATTTCTGTGAGTGATCATCGGCAGTGTACAATCGCTAACACCTGCTGCATTCGCGGATCACTGCAAATTGTAAGTACTCCTTGATTCCCACTGATTGCCATGGCCTCAGATTCTGAGTCACGTTCAAAATCACCTTGCAAAATAACGGTTGAAAATGTAGCCTCTCCTATGTTAACAATAGATCAGTCTGGCTTAAGTAATTTAATTAGAAAACGAGGCATAATAAAAGGCAGACTGACTAGATTTGTCAATTATTTAGATAACATTAAATTCAGTAATAAAGTGTTGTCTGAGGAATTACGTGTCGATTTGAAACTACGTGTACAAGGCGCCGCGAGCCTGTATGCTGAATTTAGCGATTTTCAAACTAAAATCGAAGAAATTGTATCTGAAAACGAGTTAGAAAGTCAAATGTCTCAACGCGATTCGTTTGAGGATTGCTACTACAGTGTACTGGCTCGAGCAAAGTGTATGTTAGCTGATGAACCGATTGCGAGGAGTTCCAAGTGTACAGATTTAAATAATTCAGTTAAATTACCTACCATTTCCATGCCAACCTTCGACGGTTCATACGAGCATTGGTTGGAGTTTAGGGACACATTCCTGTCACTAGTTCATAAGTCTTCTGAAATCAGTGCTATTCAAAAGTTCCACTACCTAAAATCATCACTAAAAGGCAGCGCGGAACTAGTTATTGATTCATTAGAGTTTTCAGCCGCTAATTATTCCGTTGCATGGGAGTTGCTTCTAAACCGTTACAACAATTCAAATTTGTTGGTACACAATCACGTAAAGGCGTTGTTTTCTATTCAAACAGTTGCCAAGGAGTCACCTGCATTAATTAGACGTCTCATTGACACAATTTTAAAAAATTTACGCGCTCTAAAATTACTTGGTGAGCCTACAGATTCATGGGACACTTTAATTATTTATATTGTAGTCTCCAAATTAGACCAAACCACAGAACGCGAGTGGGAACAATATAAATACACGAGTTTAACCCAAAATTGCGGTGACACTAAGGTAACTGTCAAGGTAGATGATTTGCTTCATTTTCTAAAACGCAGAGCGGATATGCTGGAAACATTGTTAGTATCACACTCGAAAGGCAATCAGAACAACCACTCTAATAAAAAACAAAACACTTCAAATGAAAGCTTTAAAGTGCACTGCCATGTTTCTAGCAATAAGTCGCAACAATCTGATAATCAGCCGCGTACAAAAGTAGCCTGCGTGATGTGTAACAATAAACATCCACTTTATTCATGTCAAAAGTTCCTAGATTCAAATATTAAAGTTAAACTTGAAGTAGTCGATAAAAACAAATTATGTAAAAACTGTTTGCGTTCCGGTCACACTATAAGCGATTGTCGTTTCGGTCCGTGTAGAAAATGTAATCAAAAACACAACACGATCCTACATAGTGACGAAATAGATGCGCGTCCTGGCGGGACCTCACTCTCAGCGAGCGCAATCACTAATGCCATGAGCGGTCCAAGCACATCAGTCATTGCACCGCCCCCCGTTATCGCTACCGAAATCATACCTACGCCGTCGCATAACAACGAGTCGATTCAATTAAATAAGGTGCATACTGACACGCTAGATCCATGTGTGCAACCTGTGTTGTTGTCCACCGCGTTAGTCGAGATAGCGGATAAACATCGCAATTATCATTTAGCACGCGCCCTTCTCGATAACGGGAGTCAACGATGCTTTATTAAAAAATCATTATGCGAATTATTAGAAATTCCAGTAATACAGTCCACTCACGAAATACGTGGAGTGGGTAATTCTGTGTCGCAGTCAACTCAAATATGTGACATAGATATAAGATCACGCGTTAATACCTATTCCACGCGCATTAAATGTTTCGTTTTACCGCAAATAACTTCAACATTGCCTGCCGTTATCTTACGAACCGCGCAGTTTAGGATTCCAGACAATGTTCAACTCGCAAATCCACAATATTTAGAGTCTCAAGATATTGACATCTTAATAGGCGCAGATCGATTCTGGGACTTACTTATCGAGGGAAACATACGCTTACCTAACGGCCCAAACTTACACAACACAAAACTAGGGTGGGTTGTATCGGGTCCGTTGCATTCGAATACGCAAAATAACAAGTTGGTACATTGCAACTTGACACAATTGAATGATGCAAGTCAATCAATTGATACGCAATTACGCAAGTTCTGGGAGCTTGAAGAACTACCTAGGAATCAGGATACGCTTACTGATACTGAGCTGGAGTGCGAAAAATCTTTTGTAAACAATACTAAGCGCGAGGTTGACGGAAGATTTTGCGTTCGAATTCCGCTCAAAGAATCAGCTGATTCCTTAGGTAAGACGTATTCTCAAGCTGAACGACAATTTATAGCTCTAGAAAAAAGGCTAGACCGAGTACCTAGTTACAAAGGGTTGTACTCGGAATTCATCCATGAGTACATTAATTTGGGTCATATGTCGCTTGTACAGTTCTATGGTCAACCTCATTATATCATGCCGCACCATGGCGTGTTCCGAGCGCACAGTACTACAACTAAACTACGGGTAGTATTTAACGCTAGTGCCCCATCCACTACTGGTAAGTCGTTTAACGACATTCAGTTGGTAGGACCTCCAATACAGGGTGATTTGTTTGCCATTTTACTACGTTTTCGGCAGCATAGGTACATAGCTTGCGCCGACGTAGAAAAAATGTACAGGCAAGTACTTGTGTTGCCGGAACAAAGAGACCTACAGCTGATTCTCTGGCGCGATGATTCATCACAGCCTATTAACGTGTATCGCTTAAATACAGTTACGTATGGGACAGCCTCCGCGCCGTTTCTCAGCTGTCGGTGTTTGAAACAATTAGCCGCTGACTGTACAGACTGTGACGTCAAAAGAATAATAACTGAGGATTTCTATGTTGACGATATGATCACAGGACATGATGACAAAAGCAAGTTAATAGAAATGTGTAAAAATACCGCTAATGTACTAAAAGAGGGATGTTTTCCATTGCGCAAGTGGTCATTCAACTTTAACCCGATTGATGACCAGTTGGAATCATCCACAATCCAATGTTCGAAGGAACTGTCACTAGGCGAGCACAGTCAACAAAGTAAAACTTTGGGTCTCGGATACTACAATTCATCTGATGAGTTTCATTTCACTACTGAAGTTGAAAACAAGCCTATTTCTGTGACAAAACGTACAATTTTGTCAACCGTGTCACAGATCTTTGACCCACTAGGTATTCTTAGCCCGTCTGTCATGCTTGGGAAGGTTCTATTACAAAAATTGTGGTTGTTAAAATTAGGATGGGACGACGAGGTGCCTAGCGACGTCGCGCGAGCTTGGAACCGGTTTGTTACCGATCTGTCCATTCTTAACGCCATTCGTGTACCGCGTAACTTAATTGGGGAGATACCTACTGGGATCGAGTTGCATATTTTCACTGACGCGTCACAAACGGCGTACGGTGCATGCATATACATACGTACAGTCAGCGCGAATCGAGTGTCAATACGGTTATTGTGTTCAAAGGGCAAGGTCGCACCATTGAAGCCAGTTAGTATACCCAGACTCGAATTATGTGGGGCATTGCTAGGTGCTCGACTTTATGGCAAGGTTCGCGAATCGCTTCATCGTCAATTTGACCACGTTATGTTTTGGACAGACTCAACGATAGTGTTAGGATGGTTACGTATGGCTCCTAGCCTGTTAAAAACATTTGTTCAAAACAGAACTACCGAAATTCACGAACTTACTAAGGAACTCCCATGGCAACATGTAAGTGGTAAAGATAACCCTGCCGATCTTATCTCGCGAGGTGCCAGTTTGTCTGATCTTTCGGAATCGTCTCTTTGGTGGGACGGGCCGTTATTCCTACGCACACCCGAGTTCAAACCCGAGTCGGCTCCGGAATCGTGTCGGACTAAGATCGATGCGCGAGAACTACCAGAAGTCAAACCTAGTGCTGTACATTCTTTTGTATCAGAACAACAAACCGGTATGTCATTATTCCCATTTCACAGATTTTCTCAATTCAATCGTATGAATCGTGCAGCCGCATACATGCTACGCTTCATATACAATTTGCGCAATAAAAATAATCGTAGAAGCGGCCCGCTCAGCGTTGATGAGTTGAGAGAATCTGAGAAAATGTTAACTAGATTTTCGCAACTGGAATCATTTCCAGCAGAGTTCAAATCATTGTCTCAGAAAATAAGTCTAAAATCTAACCATAACTTATCTAAATTGAATTTATTCATTGGTGATGACAAAATAATTCGAGTAGGCGGTCGCATTGAATATTCACCAAACTTCACTTATGATAAAAAACACCCAATGCTAATATCGTGTAAACATCACTTTTCAGTACTGCTCTTCCGCTACGAGCACGCGCAGTTGCTGCACGCCGCTCCGCAGGCGCTGCTGTCTACGCTGCGCGAGCGGTGGTGGCCGGTAAGGGGGCGTGATCTCGCAAAACGGGTAATGCATCAATGTATTATTTGTACACGTTTGAGAGGTAAAGTCGCAAACCCCATTATGGGAAATTTACCTATGGAGCGGATCACGCCAACTTATCCGTTTATGCGTTGCGGTGTGGACTATGCGGGACCGGTGCTCGCATTGAACCGTAGAGGAAGGGGCGCAAAGACTGTCAAGGTTTACATCTGTCTTTTTGTCTGTTTTGTTACAAGGGCTATACACTTGGAACTTGTCAGCAGTCTTTCATCGGACGCATACCATCTGGCCTTAAAACGCTTTATTTCGCGACGTGGCAAGCCGGAAGTAATTTTCTCAGATAACGGTAGAAATTTCGTAGGTTTAATGAACGAGTTTAAGAAATTTTTAAAAAATTGCTCATCTGACATTGTTGATTACGCCTGTAGTCAACAAATTAAATTTAAATTAATCCCTCCATATTCAGCGCATTTCGGTGGTCTGTGGGAATCCGGGATTAAATCTTGCAAATATCATTTGCTTCGTGTGTTAGGAAACTCGCACTTAACTTTCGAAGAATTAACCACGCTATTAGCACAAGTGGAAGCAGTCTTAAACTCGCGTCCACTTAGTCCTTTGTCCTCTGATCCACACGATCTTTATCCTCTCACTCCTGCTCACTTCCTGGTTGGCCGTCCACTCACGACACCCGCAAGCGATGACGTACAGGACCAACCAGTTAATCAACTTACCCGATATCAACGAGTGGAGCAGCTCCGTCAGCACTTCTGGACGCGTTGGGCCAAGGAGTACATTTCGGAGATGCAAACAAGAAACAAATGGAAGCAAAACATAGCCAACTTGAAACCAAATACTCTTGTTGTGATCAAAGAAGATAACTTGCCCCCTCTCAAGTGGCAAATGGGACGTGTTGAGAAAACAATACCGGGCCAAGATGGTATAGTGAGAATAGTAGACATTCGCACAGTCTCTGGAGTCGTCAGGCGTGCCGTTGCCAAGGTGTGTCCACTCTTCTGGGACCAGCCATCGGATAAGGCAGAGGATACTTCAACTGTTTCGTAAGCTGATGCTTCCAAGGCCGGGGGCATGTTCGAGAACGTGTAACGCCATCTAGGAAGCTCCTGCGACAGCTACCATCAACCACCACCACCACCGTTACATTTCCCGCGCCATCGGCAGCCAATCACGAATGGCCTTCATGACGTGATACAATCCGACCAATCCGCGAGTGCCAAATTATACGTTGAACTAAGTTCAAAAATTTGTATAAAATCATATTCATTCTCTATTCTAATCCGTTCAAGTAAACTATTGTGAAGACCAAGTCATTGTTTAATTTATAAACCACAAAAATCTACGCAAAGTCACCCCAGTGCGAGTACCAGCTCGCACAATAGCTATCAAAAGGTAATAAGGAGGATGAAGGGAGTCCTTCGGTAGGTACTTACTAGAGTAATGGGAGCAGACAGTGCCCGACTGCCATATATGTTTGTTAAGCACAGGTCAAGCAGTCTACTCATATTATTTTTAAAAGTATTTACTTGTATACAGTCCATTTTAGAAGTGAAGTTTATGAAATGGGAGTACGGTGGTGTCGGGTCACCTATATTTTAAGTTTCATTTGTGTTCCGTCAAGATACCAATCCAAGAGAGGCAAATTGAAGTCACCAATTAAGTAAAAACCATCGTAACTATTCATTTGTACAATCTCTTGCATCTCATTGAAATATGTAAGATACAACTCGGAATCTGTGCTTGGTGGGATGTAAATAGCGCTTAATAAATATTTAGCCTTGCCGATTTGTAGTTCTAATAAAATATGGTCTACAATGGGTGATATGTTGAGGGGAGTCATGTGGGGAGAGGGAGCGCAGCGTACTCCGCGCCCGGAGCAGAGCGAGCTCTGCACAGCCACAAGCACCCCACCACCGTCCAGACGCCTCGCTGCAACGCGATCTCGGTCGCATCTAAATACATAGTAACGGGGGTCCAAAAATTCACTGTTCAAAACGCCATCATGCAGCCAAGTCTCGGTCAATATGATAATGTCATAATTGTGTGCTAATATGTTCATGTAAATAGTGTTTAATTTGGTTCTTAATCCCCTGCAGTTTTGGTAGTAGACTGATAATACATTACTATTTGTGTTATTGAATTTTATGTGCGAAGTTATGACATAGTGCGTATAAATGACTTGTATCACAACAGAACACGATCAAGAAATTAAACCGAATGCACATTTCCACGAACAGCGTCGCGTATGATTTTTATTAGCGTCGTTATACACAGATGTTATGCCAGCCAGCACGACTATAGTATAATTCCGAAAAAATATTAACTTCTGACGGATAGTGAGACGTAACGTCTAACTTTTTATTAGCTGCAGTAAAATGACGTTTCTAAATGTCATTCCGTAAAATAATGTTGACAGCTTAATCTCAATAGTGATGTGATTCAGTTCACAAAAGTTTACGGAATATCTAATCGTTCCATAATTTGCCTCATAATGATCATGCTAAATTCTATTTAATATTAATGTAAATAAAAGGCTGTATAAACGTTGATCCTTTTACGCATTAAGCAAGATAACACTCAAGCAACCGCTCTCTCAAGTTGGTAGTACTGATTTTTGGTTATGGTGCTACGATGACGCTTGGCCGCCATTTTGTTTCGGTTGTCATTCGCTCATTCGGCTTCTAACTTCTGTTTTGAGTACACGAATAATTTTGATTTGCCCACTGCGCGTTGTTTTTGTTATCATTATTGTTAAGTTTATGTTACGTTGTGTTTGTTTTTCATTGCCTGTTTTCGTTAATAGTTTTAGTTTTTTTTGTTTGATACATCAAAGACATGGATGCTCTGCCGGGCACATCGCAAGATGGAGACACGTTTTTATCTCCTAAGAAAAAGAGGCCACGTGTAGCTCTAAGTGCAACAGAAAAACTTTGGGTCAGAAACGTTTACAAATATGTGTTTGAAGTGAAATGTTCAGAACCAAACATTGAATTACCAAAAACAAGTGAATGCGTTGACAAGGTGGCTGAAGTCTTGGGAATATCCGTCCGCACTGTTTATTCTGTTTTAAAGGAGCACAAGGAGAACGACAGCGAATCACCAAGCCGGTCCCCAAAAAGGGGGATCGCTCGGACCCGGCGAACTACCGACCCATAGCTGTCACCTCAGTCCTCTGTAAAGTGTTTGAGCATATCATTAACGCACAGCTCATGCGTTACCTAGAAGATCACTCCCTAATTAATGACCGACAGTACGGGTTCAGACCGAAACGGTCAACGGGTGATCTTTTGGCTTACGTCACACACCTCTGGGGTGAGGCTATGGACAGGCATGGCGAATCATTGGCTATCAGTCTTGATATCGCCAAAGCCTTAGATAGAGTCTGGCACAGTTCGCTACTTTCCAAGCTTTCGGCCTATGGTCTGCCTGTTCGACTATGCGACTGGGTTGCCAGCTTCCTGCATGAGCGTAGTATCCGAGTTCTCTGTGACGGCCGGGCCTCAGAGTTCATGCAGGTTAATGCTGGCGTGCCCCAGGGGTCCGTCTTATCGCCCACTCTCTTTCTTCTGCATATAAATGATATGCTAGCAGTAGGCAGTATCCATTGCTATGCAGATGATAGCACTCTACATGGGCGATACTTCGGGCACCCCGCGGCCAAGCGGGCTGACACTGACGCAAATAGACAGCGGCTTGTCGTTGAGCTCGACCGGGTCCTGACTTGCATCTCCCAATGGGGATCAGAGAATCTGGTCGAATTCAATGCCAAAAAAACACAAGCGTGCGCGTTCACAGCCAAGACCTCCCCCTTCCTTCCTCTCCCTATTCTCCAGAATACACCGCTGGTTCTACAGGACCACATTGACATGCTCGGAATGGATGTTCGCTGCAACCTGAACAACAAGAATTACATCGAGAGCGTCATCAAAACAGCGTCGCGCAAACTCGGGATGATCTTGAACAGGGCGAAGCGGTTTTTCACGCCGGAGCAGCGGTGTCTTCTGTACAAGACACAGATTCGCTCTTGTGTGGAATACTATTCTCATCTCTGGGATGGTTCCGCGCAATACCTGTTAGACGCTCTTGACAGAATGCAGCGACGTGCAGTTCGTATCATAGGTGATCCTGAGGTTACCAACACCTTGGAACCTCTGCAGTTGCGTAGAGACGTTGCCTCTCTGGCCGTTTTCTACCGCCTCTACCACGGCGAGTGTTCTGAGGAGTTATTTCAACTGATCCCACCCTCTCCCTTCCTATCCAGAACAACACGTGCTGGTCTGCGGTGCCATCCACACACGGTGGAATCCATACCATCTCGCACTACACGGTTTGGGGGCTCTTTCCTCTGCCGCACGATAAAGAGCTGGAATGCTCTGCCCGCATACGTGTTTCCCTCCTCTTACAGTCCCGGGTTCTTCAAGCGGGGCGTGAAAAGGTATCTATCAAGGCCGTCAAGTTAGGGACCATCATTTTACGTCCAATGGCACCGGGAATGGTGGTCTGTATCTTCTGGACTGCACTTCAGCTTTGTTGCCATCTAGCGGGGTGCAGTCAATTGACGGACTAAATATATAAAAAAAAAAAAACCTCCCGAAAAAACTGGCCCAAAACTTACCTTTAAAGATAAACTTGATAATTTCACATTCACTGCAATTAGACGAATTGTACATCAGTTCTTTCATAGAAATGAAATACCCACCATCGCAAAGGTTAGTTTACATGTCGTCACTCATCTTTTTATTATACGTTATGTATGTTTTCTCCTATCCCATGTGTAATATTAACTAATTAGGTAATAACTATATTATTTTTTAGGTGCTGCAAGTTGTAAATGATGAACCAGGATTGCCCAACTTCTCGAAAGAGACACTGAGAAAAATTATGAAACATCTCAATTTCGAATTCGTTACTCGATCACGCAAGAGTGTGCTTATTGATAGACAAGATATCATATCATGGCGCCAGCGCTACCTGCGTTTAATTAAACAATATCGCAGGGAGGGAAAATATATATATTATCAAGACGAGACCTGGGTCAATGCTGGTACGTGATGTTTTATTTTTTTTATTTATTTATTTACAAATAATGGTTACATAATAATATTACAAATAATATCTCGCCAAACTAAAAAGTTTAAGTGTCAACTCTTAGTTTCTTATATTTGTACCATTTTTGTTTTGCTATCGAAACTTATGATTTATCTTGTTCTTTTCAGGTCATACTACAAAAAAAAACCTGGATTGATGGAAGCATTACCTCTTCTCGACAGGCATTTTTAGACGGCCTGACTACGGGATTAAAAAATCCCACAGGAAAGGGAAAACGACTAATAATTAGTCACATAGGCGGAGAAGAAGGCTTCCTGGACGACGGACTTCTTATGTTTGAAGCAAAGAAAGGTACAGAAGACTACCATGACGAGATGAATGCAGAGTGTTTCGAGGATTGGTTCCGCGGTATTCTACCCAAACTCAAACCAAATGCAGTAGTCGTAATGGACAATGCGCCCTATCACTCTAGGAAGATCCAAACAATCCCGAAGATGTCGTGGACAAAACCACGAATTCAAGAGTGGCTGACTAATAAAAATATTGTATTTGAACCAAATATGGTAAAGGCCACTCTAATAGATATTGTGATACAGCAAAATCTTACTGAGAAATATGCCGTAGACGAGATGGCTGCACATAAAGGCATCACAGTTTTAAGATTGCCCCCTTATCACTGTGAGCTGAACCCCATTGAGTTGGTATGGGCGCAGGTAAAGGGTCACGTTGCAAATAATAATAAGACGTATAAAATGCAAGAAGTTAAAAATTTATTTCAAGAAGGTATAAACAAAGTGACACCGGCTAAGTGGAGTGACTGTGTGTCTCACACTATAAAAGTGGAAGACAAAATGTGCCACCTCGATCAAATTATAGATGAAGTGACAGATAGATTTATTATTAGTGTTACCGAAAGCGACAGTGACAGTAATTCCGAAAAAGATTGATTAAAGTACATTATTATGGCATTTTTGTTTCATTTTAAATGTAACTCCCTATACTTCCAATAAAAAAGATCAATCCTCTAGTATAGTAACAATAATAGAATAAAAAAATACATTACAACTTAATATTAAATCTCAAACACAAAACCAAACTGTTCATTCATTTATGATTCACTCATTTAGCTACATCCCTATTTATTTTTCTTCAAAAACCGGCAACCCACAAAACGTCATTTTACTGCAGCTAATAAAAAGTTAGACTTTAGTACGGAGTGAATCAACCACAGTTTGCCACCTTTATAGAATACAATATCAAACAGCCTTAAGAAGATAGACACGCTAGTGCTGACACTACATAAAATAATATATTCCTAATCTATCATGGTTATAGATTGTATTTTGAGGAAAATAAATCAGTTTAAAAAAATTAAGGTAATAAGTATGACTATTACATAGAACAAATAGGCTCAGTGAAGCACCAGCCCGGTGCAGATACAATTCACAATATTTGACCTTTATTAACCCATCACAAATTTGGTTTATATTTCGTAGAATACAATTAATAATAATAGTGGAACAAGTACGACGCATATTACTTTTACAACCATTGCATATTAACAATTTCAAAATATTCACTTTCCCGCAACAATGAGGGTAGGGTATTTTATCAAGTAGATACATAACAGGAGTAACAAGTGTGATAATTAACTGATGCAATATACCTACCTATTGTTTTTGATATGTAAAAAAAAGCAAAGTTTATCCCCGAATACTGCACCTCCTATTATCATGTTATCATTCAGGAGGTTAGTCATATTCACATTTCCTTAGGAGTTTAACTGTAGCCTTGTGAACCTGAGAAATATGCAAACGGCCAATTTGTTTTTATGAGGTAGGTAGGTAGGTATTTTTGTGTGTGATAAAGATATTTGAATTTCAATTTAGGATACTTTTAAAGAAAAAGGAGGAATAATATTATTTATTGTATGTAATTATTTAATGTATGTGTTAATTGGTATTATTGAATAAAAAGATACAACGTATTCAGTTTAAAGTAACTGCAGGGCGGGTGCGAGCGACGATGGGGTCAAGAATCTTCTTGACGTCGGCGAAAATGACGTCCACTGTCCGCTCTGCGTCTATCTAGAATTTTAGAAGATTTTTGTGACTATTATTTAGTTCCTTTATGACCTAATAGCCTAAAACTGTCACAACATCGTCAGAGTTTGTTCTAGTTGCATCCAAAGCTAACACTTTGGATTCCGGGGTTCGCTCTCTATCCTACTCTTCCTTTTATTTACTTTTACATGGATAACTACCGTCTCAAATCAAAATTTCAAAGGGAAAGCCTGCAACAGAGGCTAGTTCCTCAATCTGCAGGCCCTCGATTCTACTAAAGCTAACCTGCCGCAGTTACTGCAAAAAAACGACATCTAATTTTAGACTTTATTTCTATAAGCCTAAAGTTCAAAATTAAATGAAAACAGTTTCATTACACTTTTCCAATTACTCTGCAAAAAGTCATTTAATTTTGAATTTTAACCGCATCGCTTTAAAGTCTAATAATTTATGCAGTTTTTTGCAGTGGCGGTGGCACCGCTTTAGCAGAATCGAGTCCCAGATATAACGACTTACAGCTGATGAGGTTCGCTGGTTGGCTTAAGCCCCGATCATCTTCATATACCTATACATTCTATTGCTACCAATGCGTTTTCGTGCGCGGATAAACCCCACGAATAGGCTGGATAACGCGTTGTTTTTTTTTATAAAAAGGACACGTAAATTTGACTTCATCTCGCCTGATGGTAAGCTAAAGTTGAATAAAATCACACAGTGTGCAGTCAACGGGCCTTGCCATGCTCCCTTTATACAACACATAACCTAAACAGAATACCTACAACTAAATCAATTTTTTTTTATCGTGCGCAAATCCCCACGGATACCACCCCCACGGAGCCGGCGGAGGTGGTTATGTCACACTCGAACCGACTAAAACGCACGCCGTCTTGGGTCCTTGGTTGCCGGAGGTGAGATTGCCGAAAGCATATCTCTTGCACCCCGGCAGGCCCAGGACCATAAAAAAAACACCTAAATGTATTATGCGCAACTCACCCTGCGCAGTTTGTTGGGATACTGGTCCAAGACTTTTTGGTTGTTGTCGAGGAAAGTCTGCATGCGCAGCTTGATGGTATCCTCATTGTCGTCAGTTCGGCCTGAAGTCAACGAGCGACCTAAAATTCGCTTAGTGAGAGTGTCGCAAGAAGCCTCGAAGTAGAGTATCACCTGGTAAAAGTTGATTTATGAGTAATTTTAACACAAGTCAATATAATTGTCATATTCAGCACAGCCCTGGCTTCTTAGTGACTATGCGTGAAGGTAGTAGTATGTTTATGGAAAGTGGAAACGTCACTTTGTCTATAGTATAGAATTTAAAGTGCTTGGGACTGAGGTCGTGTCTCCTTCCAGGGTGGACACTCTTAATCACACATCGATGAGTTCCCTAATTAGGCATTGCGTAGGAAGGGTTATCAGACTAAACCTCCTTGTTCTCTGGTGCAGAAGCTTCCTTAATGAATGCGCTATTTGAGAAGCACGAAAACTATTGAAGAACACCAGGTCTATACTCACAGTAACAGGTGCGATGGCCATTTCGAACTGCCTACCCTGGGATTTCTCGCGCGGGTAGCCGTCAATAAGAAAGCCATTGGCTTTAACAAATCGCGCCTCTATGGCTTCCTTCAGCAGCTCCAGTACGACATCATTCGAGACGAGCTGACCTGAAAATTATGAAGTTAAACGAGTTTATGAATTAGCCTATCATAGTCTACTGCTGGACATAGGCCTCTCCCAATGTTGGGAGACTTTGGTCTACTGTTTCCACGCTGGCCAGACGGGTTGGTACTTACAGAGTTTTCCTTCTCTCAACTTCTAAGATGTCCTTCTAATCACGAATCTAACAACTGGACAGGGGAATTACCACCTTCTTTTTTGCCGAATACTCATTCGTTCTATGTGGCTGAACCACTTTAGCATAAAGGGTATGCTAAGGTGATAGCATGTTCCGTTTTTGCTACAACCTTCTCATTCAGGCCACACAATTTTTAACCGACTGCCAAGGAGAGGTATTGTAGTCTGTATTGCTCTTCCTATCAGCTAGCCATACACATAGATACTACGAAATTACTGCAATTCAACCGCTTTCTTTCACCACATAGGAGATAAATCTTATTATACCATTTTTCATAAGAGTGTTAAGACTCTTGCCCCTTGCGGAGCCACTCTTCACTTCATCACGCAGCAGGTCACCGCTGGAGAGGTGGCAGAAACCGTACTTGGCGACGATCTTGTCACACTGCGTGCCCTTGCCTGAGCCTGGTCCACCGAGCACCCACACTATGGGTTTATTGGCGAGACGCAGAGGCGGCTGGGGAAGAAATGCCATGGGTTTTTGGACATCTTTAGTAAGTTAATAATATTTTTGGTTACCGTGAACTAATTTTATTTAACCAGCCTCATCATCTTTGCGGTATCGGAGTTTCATGCTGTCGAAGTAAAATCTTGTCGTAGGATTTGTCGAAATTCAGTTTGGGATTTCACCTCAGTGCCCAGGTTCCGCATTTTCCAGTCTAACTGCAATGCAGCCGAACTTTGCAATTTTCCGTGAAATTACTGCCATCCACTACATCCAGTCCACCACAGCTCATTGGCAATATCAAAGTACCTACTGCAATTAGACTAGTTGTTGAATTTTAGGACTCCAACAACCTGTAACTACTGTCATAGATTCATTCATTGAAGTCTGTCTAACACATGGTTCATCTAAACTTATGCTCCCTATTGTGCACTAGGTGTTCGTCAAGGCGTGGAAACAACTGGTGAGGAGATTATCCAAGAGTTTACTTTAAAACAGATAGGTAAGTATTATCTGAAGTTATAATAAGAACTCTTAAGGATTGTCCAGCTTACCTTGGCGCATGCTAGGTGCTTAAACACACATGGCAGCGGACAGGACTTTCCTTCCGAATCTGGTGCTTTGTTTGGTTGTGACATGGTGTTATGTTATTGTTTTATGGCGCTGTTTTGTGTTACATTTTTAGCTTGAAATTTTGGTTTTTAACTTTCATGGCAAATCCATGTCAATATTGTTGTTATAGTGTCATTTATTTATCCCGTTGCCTACAGATTATCTATTCGATGAAGATATATATGATAAGCTTCTTGCCGTACTCTGCCATAGACAGACTGATGTAATGAACTTTTTTCTACAACTCAAGAAGTTCACCGAACTGCAATTTGCTCGCGCACTTTTATCCTGTTAGTTAAATTTCAAATTGCAAATTTGAATTGAAGCTGCATAGACTAATATATAATCTAGACTTATATTCAATTTTGTAATGTATTGTGTATAGACAAAAAGTGCGCGAGCAAATTCAGTATCGATGAGAAATCATCTCTCTCTTTCCACTTTCTCTCCATGAAGAACGTTTAGGTTGTGGTATATATAGTGGTATACTCGTATACAGGTGTATTTTTGAAACGGGCAGTAAGGGCAAGTACCTTAACCGTTGCAGTTACAGCAAAACGTTCTTAGAAGACCTTCCCTAACTTTTTGACATATTTTGAACTGCATTCACAGATTTTGTAAAAAACTTACACTTGGCAAAAAAATGCAAAAAGTCCAAAAATTGTTTTTTATGCCAATCGATTCTATTTCATGTGGGGATCAAAAAACTCTATGAGACCATTTTAGCTTTCAGTACTAGGAAAGACAGAAATCGCCAAAAACGTTTCCCATACATTTCGGCAACAGAAACAAATTTCTACGATGGTCTAACTTTTTGTTATGGCCAGGAAGTGGGTAGAATTGACTGTAAAGTAAAAAAAAATTTTTACCCTTTTTTTTTTTTTTTTTTTTTTCCGTGCGGAAATCCCCTCGGATACCCCCCTGCCGGAGCCGGAAGGGGAGGTTATGTCGGACTCGAACCGACTAAAACCGCACGCCGACTGTGGGTCGTGGTGCTAGGCCGGAGGTGAGGTTGTCATCGACATATCTCTCGCACCCCGGCGGACCCAGGGCCATCACTTATGGTTTAGCCCTCCTCGGGAGGGGGGACAACGGTGTCCCCGACTCGCCCCCGGAATAGGGAGGCGCGCTTCTCAGCGCGCCGTCGCCGTGGCCTGCTTCTGCTGGGGTGACAGGCGGCTTCACCCGTCACCCCCAGGCCCGCGCTCATGGGGGACGGAGGTCAGTCAGTGCCCTCCGACGCCCGAGTTGCCTGTGCGCGCGGGCAGCGTGGTTCGCGAGTCTCGCTCGTTCGCGCTGCCTCTCCCGTTCCGCCGTCTCCTTCACGACCATTACCTGCTCGCTGAAGGAGACGCCGGCCGCCCACGCGTCCGCACAGCGGACCATTGCTGTGAGCAGGGAGGCGAGGGTAAGAACTCTCACTCCCAGGGCCGCCACTAGTTCTCGCCTCTGTCCGGCCCATGCCGGACACTCGGTGAGCGTGTGCAGCTCTGTGTCCTCGCTCGCGTCGCAATGATGGCACTCGGACGTTGGCTCCTTTTCGATCCGACGCAGATACCGCCCAAAGCACCCGTGCCCGGTGATAATCTGCGTCAGTCGATACGAGAGGCTGCCATGTGGCCTCTCTAGCCATTCCCCCATGATGGGCCTTACCGCCTCTATGACGGCATGCCCTGCGCGTGGTTGCTCAAGTCGTCGCTCCCACTCCGCCACCATGATCCTGTGGAGCCGGGATCTCTCGGCCCGAATGTCTTCGGGCTCGGGATCGTATCCCCGCTCCCGCGCCTCCTTACGGAAACGATAGAGTGCCGCAAGGGATCTCGCTTCCAGGATCCACGGTGGCGATCCGGCTAGGAGACTCGCCGCTTCAAAGGATATCGTGCGGTATCCCCTAATTGCCCTGGAGGCCATCCTCTGCTGCGGCGCACGCAACAGGGGCAGGAATCTGGTCTCCAGGGTGTCCGCCCACACGGGACACCCGTATAGGGCCATGGACCGCACGACACCCGCGTAGAGTCTCCTGCAGGAGTCCTCCGGGCCCCTCAAGTTGGGCAGCAGCCGCACCAGCGCGTTAGCTGTCACCAACAGTTTGGAGCGCAGACTTCGGAAGTGCTCTCCGAAGTCCCACCGACCGTCGAGAACGAGCCCCAGGTATTTCAACCGGGGCTTGATGTCGATGGGAGTACCTCCTACTATCAGGCTGGATCCCGGGGGTGGCCTGCGCCGAGGGCCATGAAAGAACAAGGCCTCGGATTTGTGCAGAGCCACCTCGAGACCCAGCTGCCGGATCCGATCCACGACTTGAGCAACAGCGGTCGTGGCCCTCTGGGTCGCCTCGCGGTGTGTAGCGCCTCTCACCGTCACTAGCGTGTCGTCCGCGTAGCACGTGACGGTGGCACCGAACGCGAGCTCACCGCGAAGCACCCAGTCGTATCCGATGTTCCACAGGAGCGGCCCCAGGACCGATCCCTGTGGGACACCGCACGACATCTCACGCCTACCGACGCCGGTCGCACTTGGGTAGATGACGGCTCTCTCCGTCAGGTACGCCCCGACTATGCGGCGGAGGTAGAGAGGCACGTCGTGGTACACGAGCGCCTCCCTGATGCAACTCCAGGGCAAGGTGTTGAACGCGTTGGAGATGTCCAAGGACACCGCCAACATCACCTCGCCCCGGGCGACCGCATCCTCCGCCAGAGTCCTCACGCGCATGATGGCATCCACAGTGGAACGCCACCGGCGGAAGCCGTACTGGGTGTCCGCTAGGTCCGGCCCCACTCTAGAGAGGTGCTCGACGAGGCGCTTGGCAATGACTCTTTCGAAGAGCTTGCCCACCTCGTCGAGCAACACTATGGGCCGGTACCCAGACGGCTCGTCCGCCGGGCGTCCGTTCTTGCGGATGAGGACCAGTTTCCCCGTCTTCCACATCTTCGGAAACTGGCCCCGCTCCAAGCATGCGCTGAGGAACCCTCGCAGTCGGGGTTCGAGACCGTCTTCCCCTAGAGCTAGGACCCACGCACGGCCTGGAATGCCGTCGGGTCCCGGGGCGGTGTTCTTCTTGGCTCTAAGCCGTCGCACCGCCAGCTCTAGTTCTACCCAAGTGACCTCGGGCACGTCGTCGTCAATAACCACGCCGGGCGCAACAGGCGACCGAGGTGGCGGAGTCATCTGCGGCGGAACGTGTTCCGCTCGCACCGGGAACAGGGATTCCACCACTCCTCCAAGCAGAGCCGGCTCGAGAACCTGGGTTAGCGGTGGGGCCCGGGGGCGCAGCTTTCCTCTTACCAAGCAGTAAGGCCGCCCCCATGGGTCCCGCTCCAGTGTCTCCAGCAGCTCCCTATAGGAAGCTGCCTTGGACCGCTTGATCTCTGCTCGGAGGGCATTCCTGGCTTCCCTGTATCCCTCTTGTAACTCCGCCACTAGGGGATCTGTGTCTGCGGGGCGGCTACGTCTCCTACGGAGCCTGGCCCACCGGCGGTGCGCGATCACGCAGGCTTGCCGCAGCCTCGCGATCTCCGCAGTCCACCAGTAGACCCGGCGCCTCGGACTATAGGCTGGAGCCCTAGGCATACCCGCATCGCAAACAACAGTCATGGCCTCCCGGAACCACGCCGCTTCGTCATCGATATCGTCAGGCCTGTCCGGCACCATGGCCCAGGCCTGCACAGAGGCGGCTTCCAGGAGAGCTTCCCTATTCAGACCCCTTAGCACCCAGCGCGGCTCGCGTGGGGCCGGTGTGACCGGCGCATCACTCTCGGGAGGGGAGACATCGAACCGAACGTATCGGTGATCCGCTAGTGTCTCCACCTCCACGACGACATGCCAGTCCCGCACACGTTGCGACAGCGAAGCGCTCGCGAACGAGAGATCTACGATCGATTCGCGCTCCGCCACCCAGAACGTGGCTTCGGCCCCGCGATTCTGGAGAACCAGACCGAGAGTACCGGCCCAGCTCTCCAGAGCCCTGCCTCGCGGGTTCGTGTGCCGGGACCCCCAAGCCTCAGACCAGGCATTGAAGTCCCCAAGCACCAGAACCGGGCGAGGGTGACAGGCATTGACGACGTCGGTCAGCCGCTCCAGCGACCGCCGATACTGCCCTATGCGTCGGTGTAATGCCGGCGTGAGATAGACGGCCACGACCGCAATCTCCCCCACACGCGCCGCTACGATGCCATGCTCCCTTGCGATCACCACAAAGAGAGGGGCACCCGCAGCGGCGTTACGCACCAGTGCCGCCGATCCATCCAGGTCGAACACCCAGGCAGGCCCGGGAGGCCGGTAAGTGTATGGATCGGCGACATTGGCGACGTGTATGGACCACTGTGCCATGCGCTGGAGCAGAAGTGCCTGAGCATCGACACCGTGGCCCACGTTAGCCTGCAGGATGCGGAGCTGGGGATCCATTATGGAACCATCTCCGCATCCCGCTGCGAACTATTGGCGGAACGCCCACCTCGCGGCTTCGGCTCGCCTCCGGTGCAGGCCTTGCTCCCAGCCCGATGGTCGGCCGGTTTGCCCTCCGCTGTACACCTAAAACAGTGAAGCGGAGCTTCGCAACCACCGGCCCTGTGACCGGACTGGCCACAGCGGAAGCAGCGGTCACCGACCGTCACCTCCGCCGTGCACTGCACCCCCACATGCCCGACCGACAGGCACCTGAAGCACCTAGCCGGTCGAGCCTTCAGGAGCTGAACCCGCACCCCAACAACGCCGTCCACCGCGAGGACCCGCCGATCGGCAGCCTTTTGGGCTGCTGCTATGGGGCAGCCGACAACTGCCGCCCCCTGTCCGCGACGGCCGTAGCGGATCGCTCCGATCTTTACCGCCTCCAGGGGGCAGCCCCCGGCCTCCGCCACGGTGGCCCGAATTTCTTCGGCCGTGATGGAGTCGTCCAGGTCGGAAATGCGCAGTTCTGCGCATTTGGTAGGCCTGGACACCCGGACGTCGGCTGCATCCAGCGTCTCCCTCAGCTTGGCCGCTATGGCATCAGCCTGGGGACCGCTGGAGGCACCTGGGACCTGGATAAGCCGGGCGCCCGTCCGAGTTTGTGTCACTCGGAGGGGCCTAGCCAGATTGAGGGGCCCCATGTCTATGAGGCCTCTGGCCCGCTTCACCAGGTCGGGATACTGCAGTCCCCTCTCCGCCGCCTCCGGCGTCATCGTTAATACGACAGCCGTTGTGCGGGGGACGCGCAGCCTCCCCGGTGCTCCCTTCGCAGCAGCCTTAGCCTTCTTTGCCTTTTTGGCTGCCTTCCTCTTGGCGTTCCGCCTCTTCCGGGTTTCGCCGACCACCTCCCAGCCCCCCGACGGGGGGCTCGAGGAGGCAGCCGGCGCTGGGGCCCGGGCTGGGACTGAAGCCCAAGCCGGGGGCGGAGCTGAGGCCAGGGCTGGGGACTTCTTCCCCTTACCCTTGCCCTTCCCCTTACCCTTACCCTTACCCTGAGCGCCCTGTGCGCCCTGAGCGGGGCCCGGAGGACCCGGAGAGGGGCGGCGAGCCGGCCCCGATGGGGTTGCCGCCATGCACTCGGCCCAGGACTTCGGCTCCGCCGGTCGAACCGGCGGCCGTACCGGTTGCGCAGCTTGCGCCGGCCGCTCCGATTGCGCAGTTTGCGCCGGCCGCTCCGGTTGCGCAGTTTGCGCCGGCCGCTCCGGTTGCACCGGCCGCCCCGCCGGAGCCGAGTGCGCCGACTTCTCCAGCTGCGCAAGTGCCGCTCTCCGCATTGACCGAGTCACCACTCCCGGCAACTCGGTCAGGCGCTCCACCCTCTTTTTGAGGGCCTCCAGCTCAGCTGTGACCCTCTGGAGCTGGTGCCAGGACTCAGCTTCCCGTTTTCGGGCCTCGGCCTCTCCCTTCATCCGCTCGACCAGCTGCTCAGCCAGACCCTTGCTGGCGGCAGCAATCTGCTCAACGACTCCGAGCATTACGGCCTGCTCGGGAGTCGGAGACTCCGCCTGCCTCGCCATCATTCGGCCGAGCCGATGGTTGAGGAACACGACCGTCCGGTAATTGGCCGAGCCCATTGGCACCTCCTTCTCCGGGTTGGATCCAGCCCACGGGGAGGAGTCCCGAGGGGGGGCGGCCACCCTACCGCTCCTCCTCGCCCTTTCGCGGCCGGTGGCCTGCACCTTGGCCACCCGCTCCTCCTCGCCGCTGCTGCTGCTACTGCTGCCGATGGCAGCCGACTCGAGCCCGGGAGGGATGGAAACCTCATCCACCTCAACCACCAGCGGCAGGGGAACCTTCTTGTTCCCCTTTCCCTTGCGCTTTTTGGCTGCAGACCTCGTCTGCAACCCAGGCAGCGCCTGCCTGTCTTCTTCGGCGGTGACGCCAAATTCCACTGACGTCACCGCCACCGTCGATGAGGACGAATCGTCCTGGGGTAGCGCGACCTTCGCGCTACTTTTTGAGTTGGGGCCGGATTTAGAGCTCGGCGCCGGGCTCAAACAATGGTTGTCCACCCCAGAATACGAAGGACTGCCGTTGCCGACTGGCAACGGGAGGGACTCCCCAGCTAGGCTGGGACCCTCCTGGGTAGATTTATCCGTAACTTGAGCCATTGTCATTATTTTTAAGGTTAATGTCCTTCGACGTGGACGCCCTTGGGACTGGACTCACTCCAGCCACTCATCCCATCGCCAGGCGTCAGAGCTTGGGATTGGGGATTTTTATAGAGGTTAACTCCTCGCGGATCCGAAGTTCCACCGGTCCTGTCAATACAGGATTACGGCCGGGCCGAACGGGGTCTGCACCAGACCGAGTCCGTCCGCCCCTGGGGGTAATTTTTTATTGAGGTTGTCTTCCTCGCAGCCCACTAGGAGCCACCGTTCCTGACCAAGGTCAGGCTTACGGTTTGGCCGCACGGTGGTCTGCCCCAGACCATGTCCCCCATCTCTGGACGAAGCCAAAGGTGGAGAACCCGTCCGCCCTAGAGCGCGCCCCCCACTACGCCCTCTGCAAACAGAGGGACATGTAGAGGGCCCACGAACGGCCCCTCACAGGGCCACTCCCGCCTGGAATGTCTGAACGTCTCTCCCCTGTCCCCTCTGAAAACAGAGGGATACTGGAAGAGACGCCGACGACCACGGGCCTTGCAGGCCCGTCATCCCACGACCCCACCTCAGTGGAGTCCGCCGATGGGTTATTCGTCAACGGCCAACAGCACTCCCGAAGTGGGAGTCTGTTAGCCGTTGTCCAGGGTGCACCAGCCCTCCCGCTTCCGCTCCCCAGGACCGCGGTCCAAAGGGGGAAGAAACGGGAAGGCCAACGTGGAGGTTACCCAACCAGCACCCCAAGAATTTTTACCCTCAAATTTCGAATTTGATTCGAAAATCTGTGTGTTATACTTAGTTTCAGCTGAGAAACTTCGTATGAGTTATTAATTAATGATTCTATTTCTAATCGTGAAAAAATTGACTTATTAGAAGCGTATTTTGTCAATAATCGAAATGCGGGAGCTGCATTAGGGTGGTACCGCAATAAGTATCCGTTGCGGCATGTGCCAACATTATTACAAATCTTTTGAAAAACCTGGAATTGCAGGGTTCTTTCAAAAGAAAGCGGCAGCCTCGTGTGAACATGGACACGGAGATTGCGGTTCTGACTTATGTTGAAGCAAATCCAGATGTATCGTCCAGGTAAGTCGCCCTTGAAGTAGGTGTATCCCACTCCCTTGTGATAAATATATGGAAGAAATACGGCTACAAGTGCTATCGATATGGGCGCATAGTTCAAGTGTTACATCCGGGTGATGATGTTCGAAGGCTTACTTTTTGCAGATGGCTAAGAAGAAAAATAAGCAGAGATCATGAATTTTTAAATTACATACTGTGGTCAGACGAAACGAATTTTTCCAATAACGGTATGTACAACAGAAAAAATCACCACTATTGGTCCAAAGAAAATCCACTAAGACTTACGGCAAGTCATAATCAGGTTCGCTTCTCATTCAACTGTTGGTGTGGTATAATGTCCAATCGAGTCATAATGGTGGAATTTTATGAAGGGAAACTGAATTCTGCCATGTATAATGAAGTCATTTTCAACGAGATGGACGAATGGCCCCTGTCGGAATTGCGAAAAGTTCATTTTCAACAAGATGGTGCTCCGCCACATAACAGTCACCTTTCACGTTCCAATTTGAGCCGCCTATTCGGTACACAGTGGATAGGTACACATGGTCCAACACAGTGGCCACCTCTTAGCCCCGATCTAACACCACTTGATTTTTTTTTATGGGGCTTCGTGAAAAACGAGGTGTATAAGACGACGTACGCCAGTGTTCAAGAGCTCAAGGATGCATTAATGACCATTTTACGTAATATTCATCCCAGAACATTATTAGCCGCCATTCGTTCAGTGCAAAAAAGGATAGACTTATGTATTCGTGAAAATGGAAATCATTTTGAGCAATTTATTTCATAAACCATTTTTTTTTATTTAAAAAAGTTCAAAATTTATCCTGACCTATGAGTTTCGAGTTGATTTATCATATTTCCGTACGAAATGTATGGGAAACGTTTTTGGCGATTTCTGTCTTTTCTAGTACTGAAAGCCAAAATGGTCCCATAGAGTTTTTTGATCCCCACATGAAATAGAATCGATTGGCATAAAAAAAAATTGAACTTTTTGCATTTTTTTTGCTAACTGGAAGTTTTTTACAAAATCTGTGAATGCAGTTCAAAATGTCCCAAAAAGTTAGGGAAGGTCTTTTAAGAACGTTTTGCTGTTACTGCAACGGTTAAGGTACTTGCCCTTACTGCCCCGTTTCAAAAATACACCCTGTATATATGTATGTGGTATATAGTATATATATGTGGAATACTTGACTTTTTGAAAACGAGAGAGCGGGTACTTTGGAATGGTGACATTAAGGCACAGACCTCCACTCACCCAATTCTGTAATCTCAACCTGTGTAGTTGGAATCCTAAGAAATCCAACAACTGGTTTAACTGCAATGCTTCGATATCGGGTTTGAGTTGTGGAGGCCAGATGGCAGTCGCTTCACGGAAAATATCGAAGTTAAGCCAAATCCGCAGTTAGACTGGTAAAGCAGACGCCAGACTCCAAGTTCCAAGCTTCAGATGCGACTGGAACCGCGACCATACAGCCAATTTGGTGTTAAAGGGGGTTCGGACTCGTGGTTACTCTGCTTTGTTACCCTAGGGTGACCACGAGTAATTTCAGTTACTCGTCGTTACCCTACTATGAAAAGGATCGTACTTGACTGAATCTAGATAGTGTAGTACCCGTTAGATAAAGTATTCGATTGGTCAATATGTAGTACAATCTCCTTGATAAATATTTATTGAAACTCGTTGTAGGTGATAGGTTAATGGCATGTAAGTTGTCATTTGGATTTCTCGTACCGTACACCCAGGTGGTCTGGGAAGGTGGACGGTGGGATAGAACCGGGACTAACGCTAGGATGAAGGAGAAGATGTAGAATATAATTATTGTTTAACGAACCTAATTTTATGCCAAATAGGACAAACACCAAAAAAGTAAACAACTAAATAAAAACATATTTTAATTATGTAACGATTTCATTAAAATTAACGTAGAGTATCGATTATGTACAGGTTGTATTAAATGTTGTGTTTCAGTTGGCCGCGGCGGCCACAGCGCCGGCCGTGAGCGGGTCCAGGACGCTCTCCACCTCCGCGAATATCGCGTCCACACTCTGCTCTGCATTTATCTGGGAATTAAGAATACCTGGACATTAGAACCTCGTCTATTCTAGAACTGATAGTGAAGCTGCACTTTTACGAGACGGCTTCTCATCTAGGCTTCTCTGCATTAGGTTTTTAGTCTCATCGGCATCACAACATTCAAGTTCCCCATTTTATGTTAAAGAAATTAAAGGCCAGGTGGTTGATATGTGCCTCCTACCGAAATATTTGGTAGTCTACTTTCGTCATTCGAGCACCTATACCGGTTGTACCTTCCTACATTTTGGAGCCCCCTGTTCTCTTTGCTATTCCCCCCTCCCAAATTTGGTTTGTTTTGTCTTTCACGAGGGAAAAACCTCGCCTGTCATTCGGCAGATGAGTAGGTATAAAGTATCAAGTAACAATAGTCAACCATAATTGCCCATGAAAACAGACCCAATTATTGGTGTTCAATTGCCGAAAATTACTTATTTAATTCCTGATATCAATAGCTTATAATTGACACTCACCCTGCGCAGTTTGCCGGGGTACTGGTCCAGCACCTGCTGGTTGTTGTCGAGGAAGGTCTTGAGGCGCAGCTTGATGGTGTCCTCGTTGTCATCAGCGCGGCCCGAGCTTAGAGCGCGGCCCAGTAGCCGCTTCGTCAGCGTCTCGCTCGACGCCTCGAAGTAAATTATCACCTGGGGAGAGAGGAGATAACTGAGTCATCAAAGAGAGAACCTAGTCTCTTTGAGATGGATATCAGAGAATGAGGTGTTTTGACAGTGGTAAAATTAACGTGGTAGTTCAATAAGCGGGTTGCTGGTTTTAAATTTCTAGAGGAAAAGGTTTACTTGGGCACTGACAATGTGAATAGTGCGTGGCTACCTGAAATATATTCTCATACGAGTCCATAAATCCCTAAATGGAGATATTCTTTATTATTTATATTTATTTAGAAGCTTTTGGCCAAAATAACCATGCCAGCTCCATCGTACCCTAAATGGAGATTATTCAGTGGAGTAGGCAATTCAGGCCGTATTGGCATTCTTCAGTAAATAATATGAGAAGCTACTTCCTAAGAAGACAAATCGAGAAGCATCAGTAGATTGGTTCTATATAGCCACTATTTTTTGCTTTCCGTTATAAGCAAGCTACCACCTCTTGTACCTACGATCAACATGGGAAGTGATGGGGTGAATCCCTATTTCTTCTATTCCCTTCTTTCTACGACCAACATGGGAAGAGATGGGGTGAATCCCCACCCTAAAATTAGCTGTTAGTCTTTTGCTTAACTCAAACTGGATACGTTAAGCTGGTTACTTACCGTAACAGGTGCAATAGCTTTCTCGAACTCGATGCCTTGCGACTTTTCTCGAGGATAACCGTCGATGAGGAAACCATTGGCCTCAGCTGCGCGGACTTCCATCGCTTCCTTGAGCAGGTCCAGCACGACGTCATTGGGCACGAGCTGACCTGGAATAAGAGGATAAAATATTAAATACATAACAGTGCAGAAACATAGTAAGTATAGACAATGCAATGCCCATTGCGTTGTATAAGGGAATAAACCATCCAGAAGCTTCGTCTGTTTGAATTGTCAGGTCGGTAACATAGGTTGTTAAGACCTGTTGACTGTATGACTGATCACTGCTGGACATAAACCTCTCCCAATGTTGAGAGGCTTTGGCCTACTGTTTGCACGCTGGCCAGACGAGTTGGTACTGGATTTTATTTCCAGTTTTCCTTCTTTTCCAATGATATCGTCTGCGTATTTTCGTCGTAGTCTCTTACGATACCCTTTGGATGAGATGGAGTAGTGATACTTGTAATCTTTTTCCCTATTTTTCTTCTCAGTATGGAATGTATAAGTGCTATGAGTAGGTATGTAATAAATTAATTAATTTCCTACCTTGTTCCATGATAGTAGTGAGGTTCTTCGCCCTTTCGGAGCCACTCTTCACCTCCGCGCGCAGCAGGTCACCTGTAGACAGGTGGGTGAAGCCATATTTGGCTATGATCTTCTCACACTGCGTGCCCTTGCCGGAGCCAGGCCCTCCCAGGATCCACACGATAGGTTTATTGGCGATGCTTACTGGTGGCTGGAAACATTAAAAAGGACAAAGATTTAGACTATTTGTATATAGTGTCAACAGTCTTCCTTTTGCTTTGGTCTCTAAATACTATGCGAACTTCTACTTTCATTCAATCTTATCAGACAGCTCCACTCATTTCGGGTATTTTCTTTCTACATACACACCTGGAGTTCCTCAAATTCATGGAATAATTTGACTCTATGAACATTACATTACTTAAAGTTGCTGATATGCTTGAGCACTCACATGTGGTGAACATTCTTGCGAATTTTATATCACAGAATAATATACGAGAGCGTTTTAGCGAGTATTATATTAAGCATTCTGGGGAGCATTCTCGCGAATGGACAGTAAATTTGTATTGAATAACGCGTACGCTATATAATGTTCGTAGCGATGTTTGGGTCTATCCTTTACTCGGTTCGTTTTTCCGTTCAACAAATTTAAAAACGGTGAATATTATGTTACAAGAGAATCCATAAGATCGATTTACATCAGAAGAGCGAATGCCCCACGGCATTGACAGCTCATAGAATGTCAAAAGGCATTAGGAGTTTGGGTTCGCACGAAACGCCTGCAGAGGCCGATAGTGAGGTAGGGTGCCAACTGACATTTGACAGCATAGTTTGACAGTAAATTGTCACTCAGCGTTCAGTTGACGTTCAGTATTGTTTGAATTTAATTATTACCTATATATTTTACCAATAATTTCCGTTCCGCTTATCCTCTCAATATCTCAAACTGTGCTTATACGCTCTCTAAATTGTATCTGCCTGTTTGCTCTGCAATTTTTACTTTGAAAATGCCGTTCATTGAATGTTGTGTACCGTCGTGTCGGAAGACCAAGTACGATGAAACTTTGTATCGATTACCTCGAAACGAAACCTTACAACGCAAGTGGCTCAATCAGCTCGCACCATATTGCCCAGGACTTGTACAGTTGACTTAGAGAAAGGAAGATTTGTTCAAGACAATTTGAACCAAAATGTCTCATTGGCAAGAAAAGACTTTATAATGCTAGACATGCCAGGTTAGTTGTTTGAATAACCTATTCAACTCACTAGAGTTAAATAGATACTAACCTAACTCTTGTAATAATACTTTTTACAATTTTTGTATTGTTGGCTTGTCACAAATTAAAGCACTGATTGTTATAATTGTTAAATTTCAGTTGAAACTGATCACACTTGTGTGAAATTGTCAACAATGTTAGATCACACATATTGCAAGAGGCCGTCATCGAGTGATTCTTACCCACAACCTGCAAAAATTCCCAAAATAACAAATGTTTCAGAACAAGACTGTACCTTGCCCTCTACATCAGTATGTATGCTCTATTCACTTCTTGTCGTTATTATATATAATTATATGAATGTATTCCGAGACTTTGCCTTTAGCTTAACATCAGGCGAGGTGAAGTCAAATTGACGTGTCCAGTATAAAAAAAAAGGTTTTGGTTAATTTTTCATTATGTCGTAACCTCATTAAGCTACATGCAAAGTCTGGAAAAAAGGGTCACTATCGTAAACATGTACCATGTTAACAGTGGTGACACTCAGCTTGACTGCCTGATATGATATGGATGGCATCTTCATCTTATCAGCATATCTATGGTCTATAGGTAGCGGCACGTAAGTCTAGCGGTGACAGTTTATGCGCAGAAGTCGAAAATAAGGTACCCCGGGGGAGACAAAGGATAATAAAGGATAATTATGCACGCGAACTTCTTAGTCTTTATTTTTTGTTAAGGTTAATTATTTTGTTATTAGTTTTTTTATATACTTTAATTATCTTAACACGAGACAAATGTACATTCGTCCATATTTAGTGTTAAGATATCACTTTTTGTAAATTGATGTCTGTAAAGTGCTAGTGTGTTTCTTGCGCCGTTTCTTCTCCAAATATAGAATTAATAAAAAATAAACTATTGTTTCATTCCGTGTCTAGTACCAAATATAAAAATATAAATCATACAACACCCCAGCATAGAATGGGCTATCGACTAACGACATCACTATTATCGATATCGTTATTAGGTAAAAATATGAATATGGCCTGCCCTACACGCAGCTCACTTTTTTTTTAAATCTACGTCACGTCATCGTCACGTCAATATGACATGATGGTATGCGATGCGGACCCGCTCCTTACGATTCAGTTTTTGTTCAATGACTGTCTTATCTGTACGTAGTACATATCTTCTAATCTGTGGAATGCCCAGTCTATCCTATCTCCGGCAAATTATATTAGTGTAAACTATAGTGGTATCGCCGAATGATGATCCCTATGACGTTTCAACTGACAGTTGTATTAGTTATGCGAAACAATTTCGATAAAATACTGTTTTTTCAGGCAAATGTCATGTCATTCAGCCAGGTCATTCAACATAATAAGCAATATTTATTTATTTTGAAAAAAAGACTACGCGCATTGATGGACATAAAACACTAGATAAAAAAGTAACAGCCTTATTATATTTTATTTTACTATACTTTATTTTACTATACTATACTATGCATGGACGGATGACACAGCGAAATCCAGCACAAAAAGTCATTCAACATAATAAGCAATATTTATTTATTTTGAAAAAAAGACTACGCGCATTGATGGACATAAAACACTAGATAAAAAAGTAACAGCCTTATTATATTTTATTTTACTATACTATACTATGCATGGACGGATGACACAGCGAAATCCAGCACAAAAACTCCTGAAGGAAAGGGCCAGCGCTTAATCATTTGCCACGCTGGCACAGCTACAGGTTTTGTGCCGAATTGCCTGTGGGCTTTTAAGTCAGTGAAAACAACGGAGTACCACGAGGAAATGAATTTCGAAAACTTTAAGACATGGTTTATAAAACTATTAGAAAATTTGAATGAGCCTCACTATATTTTAATGGACAATGCTTCATATCACTCAGTTCAAATTAACAAACCCCCCAGCAGCAATAACAAAAAAGCTGAAATTATACAGTGGTTACACGGCAATGGTGTGGAAACTGACAGTCAGATGTTAAAAAAAGAGTTGGTTAGACTGTTGAACTTTCACAAACAACAGACGCACCCATCATATTTTTTGGATGAATTGGCGAAATCAAATGGACACACGGTAATTCGGTTACCGCCCTGTCACTGCCAATATAATGCAATCGAGTTGATATGGGCGCAGATCAAAGGTATCTATATTTTTTATTTATATAATATTATGTATATGCATATATTTCTAAAAATAATTACTGAATGTACAAATATTTTCAGGTCATGCAGCTAGGCATAACACAACTCCGCCATTCACGGCAAATAAAATGATGGTTTTATTGGAAGAAGCTTGCGCTCAAGTGACAGCTGACGATTGGCGAAAAGTGGTCGAAAGAACGAAGAAAGTTGCTTACAAGACTGGGATCGAGATGTACAATACGACAATATCATTGACCAACCGTTAATAATAAACGTCACGGATAGCTGCAGTTCCGACTCAGATTTTGAAGATCCGATTGACCCTGTATCAGATTCAGATTGATATAAATAAAATACAAACTCAAAGCATTTGTTTTATATTTCCAACAAATTATCGATATTTTGTTTATCGATGTGTCCCTTCTTAGTCGATAACAGCTTGACGACGTAACTTTTGCAGCACGTACCATGTACATTTGCATTGAGTTTTTTTCTATTATTTCCGAACATTACGTAATAATTTCTTAATATTCATTTTTATAATTTACAATTGTACACAATTATGATTTTTTCGTATTTTTAATGGACCTCTAAAGGATTTGATGTGATAGGACGTCAGTACAATGTTAAGCGCTAACGAACTGTCATAGGGATCATCATATAACGCTCGTAGTATAGAGACAAACATTGGGTGAGGCCTATGTCCAGCAGTGGACTGCGATCTGCTAATTGATTGATTGATTGCAAGTACAGACAATATTATTTCTTCGTTGTTCTTTCTTAGTTCGCATATATTCTATGAAATAAATTTAAGAATGCTCGCTCACTTCATGCTTTGCTTTGGTGTAAAACACTGAAAACGAGGCTTCAAAAATGCTCTTGTTCTAGCTCTCGTTCTATGTTCGTTTGATCTAAATCCACCTTTAGTCTATCAGCACTTTCACGTCGACCACCTAAGCGGTACAAAGAATACAACTAAAATCATTCTAACCCTGGGGCAACCGCTAAATCTCATGGTACATGGCTGACAGAATCCATCATCATCCACTGTGCAGAACATTATACGTGATATTATTAAAAAGTGAACTGTAGCTATATTGTTTTAACGTGAATATTGGTTTTAACTTGCTATGTACATTTTAATAATATTGACATCGTTTGACAAGTTATGTAACTGTAATTCTTTGTTATGTAATAGGCAAGATATATATTTTTTAAATGTTGTTTCAAAGAGTTTGATAGGTAAAGACAAAAAAGTTTAGTCCCTATTTTATTTTATAGGTGGCAGATAAACTAATCTGATGGAAGGTGGTTACCGTGGACTAGACGATACGTATGTTAGTACTAGCTGATGCCCACACAGCCCACGCCTCTACCCGTGTAAGATACTAATCCCGTTTCCTCAACCTAGATAAAGTGTTATATAAAGTTTCTCTGAGCTTGACAGCCTCCGTGGCGTAGCGTTAGTGAACGCGGCCGCTACGCAGGAGGCGCGGGTTCGATCCCGGCTCGGTGAAAATATTTGTAAGCATGAATGTGGCTATTAGCATTGGTCTGCACTGCAATTCACTAAGCGAGCACAACGATGCAAGTCGCAACGTTGTGCTCGATAGAGATTGTCATTGGTCGGATTGTATCACGTCACTGGAGATCGACCAATGACAATCTCTATCGAGCACAACGTTGCGACTCGCATCGTTGTGCTCGCTTAGTGAATTGCACAGCTGGTCGTGCCTCGGAGAGCACGTTAAGCCGTCGTCCCGGTTTCCATACGAACATCTATAGCAGTCATTACGGGTAGTTGGAGCCCTCAAAAGTCCAACAACTGGTCTAGCTGCAATGCTTCGATATCGCCTTTGCGTTGTGGAGGTCAGGCGGCAATCGCTTCACAGAAAATATCGAAGTTTAGCCTAATCCGCAGTTAGACTGGTAAAGCGAACCCCAGACTTCGAGCTGAAAGCTGCGGAAGCGACTGGGATTAACGCCAAGATGAAGATGAAAGTTTCTCTGAGCCTGGTAGTTCATGCAAACAATATTAGGCTCACAGAAATACGTCAATCAATCAATCAAAGAATCAATTTCGATTATTCAGTTTAGGCACTTATAGAGCACACTAGCTTTTGCCCGCGGCTCCACCCGCGTGGATGTCGGTTATCGCGACCAAACATAGCCTATGTCCTTTCTCATGGTCTAATCTACCCCTATACCAAATTTCATCAAAATCGGTTCAGTGGTTTAGGCGTGAAAGCGTAACATACAGACAGACAGACAGAAAGACAGACAGACAGACAGAGTTACTTTCGCATTTATAATATTAGTATGGATTATTAAAATAAATTATTTAACCTTATTAAATTAAGAATGGTAAAAGAGCGGTAAAAATTGCGTTGGTTCTTATTTTATAGTTTTTATTTATTTTTAATCATCCACCCAACCTATTGGGGGCGGCCTTACCTTATGGTAAGGGGCAAGCTGCGCCCCCGGGCCCCGCCGTTAACCCGGTGTCTCCAGCCGGAGCTGCTCGGAGGAGTCGTTGGCTCCCTGTTCCCAGCGCGGGCGGTGGAACATATTCCACCGCAGATGACTCCGCCACCTAGGTCGCCTATGGCGCCCAACGTGGATGACGACGACGTGCCCGAGGTCACTTGGGTGGAGCTAGAGCTGGCGGTGTTAAGGCTCAAGGCCAAGAACACCGCCCCGGGACCCGACGGCATTCCAGGCCGAGCGTGGGTCCTAGCTCTAGGAGAAGAAGACGCTCTCGAGCCCCGGCTGAGAGGGTTTCTCAGCGCATGTTTGGAGCGAGGCCAGTTTCCGAAGATGTGGAAGACGGGGAAACTGGTCCTCATCCGAAAGGCGGGGCGCCCGGCGGACTCACCGTCCGCCTACAGGCCCATAGTGTTGCTCGACGAGGTGTGCAAGCTCTTTGAAAGAGTCATTGCAAAGCGCCTCGTCGAGCACCTATCCAGGGTAGGGCCTGACCTGGCGGATGGCCAGTATGGCTTCCGCCGGAGGCGCTCCACCGTGGATGCCATCATGCGCGTGAGGACTCTGGCGAAGGACGCCGTCGCTCGGGGCGAGGTGGTGTTGGCGGTGTCACTGGACATCGCCAACGCATTTAACACCCTGCCCTGGAGCTGCATTAGGGAGGCGCTCGTGTATCACGAAGTGCCTCTCTACCTTTGCCGCATAGTCGGGGCGTATCTGTCGGAGAGAGCAGTCGTCTACCCAAGTGCGACCGGGCTCGGTCGGCGAGAGATGTCGTGCGGTGTTCCGCAGGGATCGGTCCTGGGACCGCTACTGTGGAACATCGGTTACGACTGGGTGCTTCGCGGTGAGCTCGTGGACGGTGCCGCCGTCACGTGTTATGCAGATGACACGCTGGTGACGTCGTGCGGGGCTACATACCGCGAAGCGACCCTGAAGGCCACGACCGCGGTTGCCCAAGTCGTGGAACGGATTCGGCGGCTGGGTCTCGAGGTGGCTCTGCATAAAACCGAGGCCATGTTCTTTCATGGGCCTCGGCGCGTGCCACCGGAGGATTCCAGCCTCATAGTGGGCGACATTTCCATCGGCGTCAAGGCCCAGATGAAATATCTGGGGCTCGTACTCGATGGCCGGTGGAACTTCGGGGAGCATCTCCGAAGACTGGCCCCCAAATTGAAGGACACAGCTGCCGCTTTGGGGCGGCTGCTGCCCAACATGAGGGGGCCGGATGACTCCTGCAGGAGACTCTACGCGGGAGTCGTGCGGTCCATGGCCCTATATGGGTGCCCAATATGGGCGGACCCCCTGACGGTCCACAATGCGCGTCTGCTGCGTGGACCGCAGCGTGCAATGGCCAGCAGGGCCATTAGGGGGTACCGCACGATATCGTTCGAGGCCGTTCCTTGCCGGATCCCTACCGTGGAACCTGGATGCGAGAGCCCTTTCGATGCTATATCGGTATCGTAAGGAGGCGCGGGAGCAGGGACGGGAACCCGAGCCTGAAGAAATTCGGGCCGTGAGGTCTCAGCTCCACAGGGACATGGTAGCGGAATGGGAGCTACGACTTGGGCGACCAAGCGCAGGGCACGCCGTAATAGCGGCGGTAAGACCCATCATGGAGGAGTGGCTAGAGAGGCCACACGGCAGCCTCTCGTACCGGCTGACGCAGGTGATTACCGGACACGGGTGTTTCGGGAGTTACCTGTGTCGGATCCGGAAGGAGCCAACGTCCGAGTGCCATCACTGTGATGCGAGCGAGGACACGCTGACCGAGTGCCCGGCGTGGGACACGCCGAGGCGGGTCCTAGTGGCGGCTCTAGGGGTGGGAGTCCTCACACTCGTCACATTGCTCACAGCGATGGTACGATGCGCAAACGCTTGGGGTGCGGCCGCCTCCTTCTGCGAGCAAGTAATGCTCGAGAAGGAGGCGGCCGGAGTGGAGCCGCCTGTCACCCTAGCAGAAGCAGGCCGCGGCGGCGGCGCAAAGTGCGCCTCCCCGTAACCGGGGCTAGATGGGGACATTTTGGTCCCCACAACCCGAAGGGGGCCATCTCGAAAGAGATGGTCCTGGGTCTGCCGGGGTGCGAGAGATATGCTTTTGGCAACCTCACCTCCAGCAGTCAAGGACCCAAGACGGCGTGCGTTTTAGTCGGTTCGAGTCCGACATAACCGCCTCCACCGGCTCCGTGGGGGTGGTATCCGTGGGGATTTTTCGCACGATAAAAAAAAAAAAAAATAAACCACCCAACCTATAATAACTGTAACTGGGGCTCAATTCACTAACTTACGTACTTAGTTGCGTAAATTTACTTATGATTTTACTGACGTAAATATACGCAACATGCGATTTCGGTGAGTAACCTATGTCAGTTTTCGGTACAGAATACCACGTTAATATACGTGACATTTTATGTCATATGACATACGACATTTATGAAAATAATGCCAGACTAAATATATAACTTGAATTGCCAATTTATTTTCAATAAATTCTTATTATTATTTTTTTCAATCTCATACATAAATCTTATGTATGGAATTGTTTTGAACTATGATTTAATTAATATTAGTCTTCTTCTTTTCGTGTCAACGATTCACTTTTATGAATAATTACACTATTCGGGAATAGAATTATGCTATCTTAATCGCGCTGTCTTAATATTGGTTTCTTTTATTTTATTTGTAATTTGTAGTTTTTTTAGTATACAATTATAATGTATTCTGTAAATTACCAATAAATAATTAATAATTATAACGGGAATTGACGCGAGAATAATAAAAAAGTAGGTACTTTTAACTATTATTATTATTTATGTGCTTCAAAAAATCTATTTATGTTTAGATGAATATGGGATATATTTTTTATCATCATTGCACTACAGTTTAATAAAATACAATTATTGTAATGCATAAGTCATTTGTATTTTTATTTAACCTAAGAAATAAGTTATACAACTATACCAGCAGGCTGCTAAAATGGCAACATTGTAATACTAACTGATCGAATAGTGATATATCCAAGAAGAAATTAGAAAACCTTAAAAAAACGAAGTTGTTTTGTGGTCTATGGTACCTATGATGAACAATTTTCTTACGTTCTGAACATTCATTAAAAACTTTTTATAGCGGAGCGGTATTGCATTTCTACCAACATAGAGTCTGGCTAATGAAAGTAGGCCCTGGAATTATTTGCGAACTTTTTATATAGCAACTCTGTATGAACGTCAACGTCAATTTGACAAGGTTGTCGTTCGGTATCTCTGTTTACAAATTGTATGCGTTTGTGTAAATTGTGATTCTAATTACGGCTTAAAATGAACAAATCTATCAAAAGTGGTGTACGAAAGATGTTGTTTTGCATGATTGGCAAGTTCAACGAAATACAACAACAGCGTGATGCCGCGTTTAAAGAAAAACAAGATTGTCTACGTGTGGTGTTGAATTTCATAGGTTAGTAGACAATATTATTTTGATACTTTAAACACCTACCTATCCAGTCGTCCTAATAAAATTTTGATTTATAATTTACGTATCCTTCCAAATAAGTTACCTACGCTTCTCTATGTATTGAATAAAACTAATTATATTCATTCGTATATCGCATCAGTCAACCAATAATTCATTTTAATAACATCACATATGTTTTACGTATACTCATAATGAATTTTAATTTTAAAATGATTACCTTTCTTTAACAGAGAATCTGCAAGATGTCGAAGGAGTTAATGAAATAGTAAGAACTATTGAAAATCTCACTGAATTAGAGCAGAAAGATAGGATAATAACCCAGAATCAGTACTTAGAAGAAATAGCTTCAATGACTGGTAAGTTTTTACTATACACTGATGTTTTGAAATTATGCCGAAAAAACCTTTGCATTTTTACTTACTAATACCAAGAATAATTAATTACATATTTCGTATTTCTTCTTTGCAGAAGTGAGTGTCAGAACACTTAAAAGAGTAAAAAGGGAAGGTGCAGTAAATGAAGGTGTCTGGAGTACCCCGGGGAAGAAACGTCCACGGAAACCTACTGTGTCTAACCTAGATAACTTTGACATAGATGCTATGCGTAACAAGATAAACGAATTTTATATAGTTAAAAAACAAGTTCCTACACTGAGGACACTGTTGGTGGAGTTAAAAGAAAGTATTGATTTTAACGGATGCAGAGAAACTCTGCGCCGCTTGTTATTAGCCAATGGCTACGAATTTAAAAAGAATAAAAATGAGCGTTCTGTATTAATAGAACGCTATGACAAATCTGCTTGGAGACATAGATTTTTAGACCGGGAAAAGGTACATTATAGTTCATGCAGGATCAGAGGAAGGCCCCGTACCAAACTCTTTCTTAGTGTTTAGTACTAAATCAAAAAATGCTGATTATCACCATGACATGAATGCTGAAAATTTTAATAAATGGCTTAAAGGAAAACTTATACCAAATTTGGAAGAACCAAGTGTAATTATAATGATAATGATAATGCTAGATACCATTCGGTAATTATAAATAAGGTTCCTTACACACAAACGCGTAAAAGTAATATAAGAGAATGGCTTCGTGATAATGGAATTCAATATGAGGACTACCACACGAAAGCAGAGCTGTTGTGTATTGTAAAACGAAATACGCCTGATCCAAAATATGAAGCTGATGAAATTTTAAATCGAATAAATAATAATAATAATTTTAAATTTTAATTTTATTTCGCTAACGCGGCTGCCTCCTTCTGCGAGCAAGTAATGCTCGAGAAGGAGGCGGCCGGTCAGGTCCGGACTAGACTCCGGGCCCGGGAAGCCCACGCAGAGCGAAGGCGAACCGGACGTCGGAGGTCGCAGAACGACCTCCGTCCTCCATGAGCGCTGGCCTGGGGGTGACCGGTGGAGCCGCCTGTCACCCTAGCAGAAGCAGGCCGCGGCGGCGGCGCAAAAAGCGCCTCCCCGTAACCGGGGCAAGATGGGGACACTGTGATCCCCACAACCCGAAGGGGGCCATCTCGAAGGAGATGGTCCTGGGTCTGCCGGGGTGCGAGAGATATGCTTTTGGCAATCTCACCTCCGGCAACGAAGGACCCAAGACGGCGTGCGTTTTAGTCGGTTCGAGTCCGACATAACCGCCTTCACCGGCTCCGTGAGGGTGGTATCCGTGGGGATTTTTCGCACGATAAAAAAAAAAAACCTAGTGTATCTACACACATAAAGATTTGGTAACTACTGATCTCACAAGATCGGCCACAATAGTGTTTAGGTATACCTACGCAAGTCGCGTCACGCGTGTGCTCGCAAGTGCGGGCCGGCCCCGACTGCGCTAGCAGCCTGCGGGTGCGGCACGCGGTAGGTACTTATTGCCGTAGTTTGGGCGAGTGACGGACGCCTGACTATATCGAGAGCATCATCAAAACAGCCTAGCGTAAGCTGGGAGCTCGGAGCAGCGGCGTCTTCATACAAGACTCAAATTCGTTCCTACGTGGAATACTGCTCGCATCTCTGGGATGGCTACGCAAAGTACTTACTAAATGCTCTCGACAGGTCGCTGCAACGTGCGGTCCGCATCATTGGGAATCCTGAGGTCACAAACTTCCTCGAGCTTTTGCAGATGCGTAGAGATGTTGCGTCTTTGGCAGTATTCTATCGTCTCTACCATGGTGAATATTCTGATGAGCTCTTCTTATCGGTCCCACCCTCTCCTTTCCTTCACAGGATCCTACAGTCCCGGGGTCTTTAAGCGGGGCGTGAAAAGGCATCTGACAAGGCCGTCAAGCTGAGTGCAACCACTGTTAACATGGTACATGTTTACGATGGTGACCCCGTTTCCGAGACTTTGCTTTTAGCTTACCATCAGGCGAGGTGAAGTGTAATTTACGTGTCCTTTATATAAAAAATAGCTCCAAGATATATGGCCCGAACTATACCTTGATATTATGACCATTTTGTGCACCTTGCATGCTCACTGTACATACACATAGTGGTATTGATTTACGGCGGCGGCGCGCTGGAAAGCGCTTCTCCCCATTCCGGGGGCGAGTCGAGGACCTGGGTCAGCCGTGGTGCGAGGGATATGTCAATGACAACCTCACCTCTAGCCTAGCACCACGACCCTCAGTCGGCGTGTGGTTTTAGTCGGTTCGAATCCCACATAACCCCTTCCGGCTCCGGCGGGGTAGGTATCCGAGGTTTTCGCAGGACAAAATAAAGGTGGTATTGATTTATGAGAAAAAGTTAAATACTATGTTTATCCGCATTCTAAATCACGAAACACAAGTTAGTTAATCCCTGTTTTCTTTAGGTGGATAGTGCAATGAAGATTATCGTATAATATTTATCGTGAACTAGCTTTTGCTCGCGGCTCCGCCCGCGTGGATTTCGGTTATCGCGACCAAACATAGCCTATGTCCTTTCTCAAGGTTTAATCTACCCTCATACCAAATTTCATCAAAATCGGCTCAGTGGTTTAGGCGTGAAAGCTAACATATAGACAGACAGACAGAGTTACTTTTGCATTTATAACATTAGTATGGACTTATTCAACGACAAATTTTAGCAATCATTGTAATTCAAATGTAAATAAATACTTACCGAATGATTTTCCTATGATAAAAAACATTTAAACTTTTATAATTTTTGTGAACGTATCTACGTATACAAATCGAGCAGAACATTGTCATCGAGTTCAGAACCATGATTTAACGCCTAAACCATAATTTTGACTTTGACAGTTGTTACTGAATACCAGGTTATTAAGTTATCGATTTCCATAACCACACATATGCGATACGTGGTGTTAGTATTTTATGACGTTTGAGCCATTTGTATGGGTGACGTAAGTTGTCAAAATGATAAAAACCTAAGTATTTGTAAACCTATGCTTTGACAGATCGTACAGAATACCAGGTTATTGAAACGAAACTCACAAACTCACAAATACGTGATACGTGGCGATAGTGAATCGAGCCCATCAAATCTTATGACGTTTTTTCACACAAGTTCCTTTTAGCTTATAGTTTTGTCGTTTAGTAAAAAGTAACTAATTTAGACTAGTCAGTAGAATACCCAATGTCAAGTCCGTCCGTCCGTCCGTCCGCCCAACGTCAGTCTCCAGTTTCACAACACCAGGTGTTTCTGTTTAGGCCCTATAAGGATATTTTAGCCTTATAGCGTATAAACAAAATGTTGTATTACTCTTCATAGAAGCTGGTCATTGCTGTATGCATATTGATTTTCCAAGTGCCTTGATATAAAATTATTGATGACTACGAACTATAACTCAGGTCGATAATACGAGGTCAGCCATTTACTTGAATGAATTTTATAGCATTAAGTATGCTAACAATACAAATGGAATAATTTCTCGGGCGAAACTGGAACTTGCGATCTTTCCCTTACATTATATGTATATACATAAGTGTGTTCTACGGTGGTTCTACGCATACCTAGATGTTTAGATTATTAGGTTGGTTCGCATAGTCTGACGATCCTTCCACTGTGCTACTTGGCAGACGGGAGAGAAGACCCCCTTAGCTCAATAGTTTAATAATGTGTTATCTATTCGGTAGATTCCAGAGCCGTCCCCTCGCGGGCGTACCTAGTTAGGAAACTCGCATTACACGGTACGAGAAATCATTACGATCGCACGTAGAGCCGTTCAAACTGCACAGATAAATCATGTAGTAAGGTGTTATAATTGTACTGTAGTGAAACCAGGGCGCTGAGCTAGTTTAAAAAATAATACCTACTTATAGGAAAACGATTTTTCATCGAAGTATTACCCGCTAAAGTCCTGCTCCCGTGGGAATATCGGAATAAAATGTTGCCATGTAACTCATTGACAATGTAGCATTATAATTTTATTCTAATGGTGACAGAATTTTTAAAACCAGTAGTTTTTGAATTTATTCATTGCTAACAAAAGATATCTTTCCCCTTTATCCATACTAATATTATAAATACGCTTTCACGCCTAAACCCTGAATCGAGTTTGATGAAATTTGGTATAAGGATTTATTAGACCTTGAGAAGGGACATAGGTTATGTTTGGTCGCGATAAGCGACATCCAAGCAATATTGGCCATTAGGGGTACCGCACGATATCCTTGGAGGCAGCGAGTCTCCTTGCCGGATCCCTACCGTGGAACCTGGATGGCACTCGGACGTTGGCTCCTTTTCGATCCGACACAGATATCTCCCGAAGCACCCGTGCCCGGTGATAATCTGCGTCAGTCGATACGAGAGGCTGCCATGTGGCCTCTCGAGCCATTCCCCCATGATGGGCCTTACCGCCTCTATGACGGCATGCCCTGCGCATCGTTGCTCAAGTCGTCGCTCCCACTCCGCCACCATGATCCCGTGGAGCCGGGACCTCTCGGCCCGAATGTCTTCGGGCTCGGGATCGAATCCCCGCTCCCGCGCCTCCTTACGGAACCGATACAGTGCCGCAAGGGATCTCGCTTCCAGGATCCACGGTGGCGATCCGGCTAGGAGACTCGCCGCTTCAAAGGATATCGTGCGAAACCCCCTAATGGCCCTGCAGGCCATCGTCTGCTGCGGAGCATGCAGCAGTTGCACGAACCTGGCCTGCAGGGCGTCCGCCCACACGGGGCACCCGTACAGGGCCATGGACTGCACGACACCCGCGTAGAGTCTCCTGCAGGAGTCCTCTGGGCCCCTCAAGTTGGGCAGCAGCCGCATCAGCGCGTTAGCTGACACCAACAGTTTGGAGCGCAGACTTTGGAAGTGCTCTCCGAAGTCCCATCGACCGTCGAGTACGAGCCCCAGGTATTTCAACCGGGGCTTGATGTCGATGGGAGTACCTCCTACTGTCAAGCTGGATCCCGGGGGTGGCCTGCGCCGAGGACCATGAAAGAACAAGGCCTCGGATTTGTGCAGAGCCACCTCGAGACCCAGCCGCCGGAACCGATCCACGACTTGAGCAACAGCGGTCGTGGCCCTCTGGGTCGCCTCGCGGTGTGTAGCGCCACTCACCGTCACTAGCGTGTCGTCCGCGTAGCACGTGACGGTGGCACCGAACGCGAGCTCACCGCGAAGCACCCAGTCGTATCCGATGTTCAACAGGAGCGGCCCCAGGACCGATCCCTGTGGGACACCGCACGACATCTCACGCCTACCGACGCCGGTCGCACTTGGGTAGATGACGGCCCTCTCCGTCAGGTACGCCCCGACTATGCGGCGGAGGTAGAGAGGCACATCGTGGTACACGAGCGCCTCCCTGATGCAACTCCAGGGCAAGGTGTTGAACGCGTTGGAGATGTCCAAGGACACCGCCAACATCACCTCGCCCATGGAGGAATGGCTAGAGAGGCCACACGGCAGCCTCTCGTACCGGCTGACGCAGGTAATTACCGGATACGCGTGTTTCGGGAGTTACCTGTGTCGGATGCGGAACGAGCCAACGTCCGAGTGCCATCACTGTGAAGCGAGCGAGGACACAGAGCTGCACACGCTGACCAAGTGCCCGGCGTGGGACACGCCGCGGCGGGTCCTAGTGGCGGCTCTAGGAGTGAGAGTCCTCACACTCGCCACATTGCTCACAGCGATAGTACGATGCGCGAACGCTTGGGGTGCGGCCGCCTCCTTTTGCGAGCAAGTAATGCTCGAGAAGGAGGCGGCCGGTCGGGTCCGGACTTGACTCCAGGCCCGGGAAGCCCGCGGAGAGCGAAGGCGACTCACCTCCGGCAACCAAGAACCCAAGACGGCGTGCGTTTTAGTCGGTTCGAGTCCGACATAACCGCCTCCACCGGCTCCTTGGGGGTGGTATCCGTGTGGATTTTGCGCACGATAAAAAAAATCCAAGCAATATTAACAAAATAATACCATAAAAGCGAAATACCACTCACTGCTTAATCATGAAATCTTAGAAACTATAATATCTACAAATTTGAAATTTGGCAGGTGGGTTCCTGGGTGTAGACTTAGACATTAATAACGGATTTTCCAAAACCCTACCCCTAAGAGGGTCAAACAGGGGTTTGAAGTTTCTATGAAAGTCCTATTTTAAGTCCTAAGTAATAGACTTGAAATTTCAAAACGTTTCAGATGGTGTAGAGGTGTACTAATAATGTATCCTTAGAAATGAACCCCCTTTTGGGTTTAAAACAGGGAATGGTAGTTTTTATGAAACACTCACTCACCCTACGTTTTTAATACGAAGTCGCAAGCGTCCGCTAGTATTAAGGCCTTTACACACGTGACGGGTTTTTGCACGAACGGGTCGAAAATGTGGCACGTGAGGATGGGAAAAATCTCGTCGCCGATCTTGTTTAAGGTATAATGGAATGATTTTTTATACTTAGCATTTAATATACTAACTTTAAAGTTCGAGAAACATCGGAAAAATGACCATCCACCGTCGCTCTTAAAGACGGATTTTTTCCTTTAAGTATAAGATAATTCTTGAAATGAAAAAATATTATTTTTCACAACTTATTATTATTAAAATAAAAATATTATTTTTCACAAATTTATTGTTCACAACATTATTTAACGACGTTAGATTCGAACCACTATTGCGGTTCATATGCATTAACACCACATTCAACCACTTGCCCGCGTAAAAACCCGTCACGTTTGAAACGGCCTTTAGTATAGAAGTAGGTATTAAAATATTCTCGTGTTATTTGAATGTATTTGGATGCCAAAGTACCTGTGCGTCGCCTGCCATTGCTAATGAGGCGAATAAAAACCACACGGAGAGGAAATCTATTTTCAGTCTTTCTTGACACTGGCCGTTTCGGCTATGCGCCGACACAGACGAGCAGACAATGTCGTTGGAACTGAGGCCATTGTTTAACGACAAAGGCCTCATGTCCAATGTTGTAACACTAATTATTATTATTTATAAACATGTTATATATCTCAAAAATATAATAAAATAATTACTATAGTATTATGTGGTTATACGTCGCGCGTCGGTCATGAAAAGAGTAAAGCGGATAGGTTATATAATTTGAATATCAATTATCACAAATTACTTTCATTAATAAATCATTAAAAGAAGATTAGGAAATGATCTTAATATCACTATAAAAAGTTGATTTCCAACAATTTATGAGAAATGTCTCCTTTAATTAAGAAATCATTACTGAGTTAATAAAAGAGTAGCATCTTCATCATCACTACATTTATAACAATGGAAAGCTGTCGCTGTCTGTCCGTCCCTATGTATGCTTAAATCTTGAAAACTACGCAACGGATTTTGAAGCGGATTTTTTAATAAATAGAGTGATTCAAGAGGAAGGTTTATATGTATAATACACGCTTAATATAGTAAAGAATGCAGCAGGAACGGGATCAGACGCAAAGCGGGTGGAAAAAAAATGGCAGTACGAAGTTTGCCGGGTTAGCTAGAACTAATAAAACCGAATGAATACTTTGCGAGTAAAATACGGCTCATTCTTCTAAGTACCTACCGATTCAGAACCTTTTACTTTCGTAATTTTAGACATAATAAATGTACGACAGGTAGGACACCCCCTAGCCAGATGGACTGCCGACCAGAAAAAGGTGGCTGGGACAGACTGGATGCGGGTAAAATGGTGCACATTGGGAGAGGCCTATGTCCAGCAGTGGACTGCGGTGGGCTAATTGATTGGGTTCCGTATCAGAATATCTAAAATCATTTTAACTATTTTCAATACAACTACGGTCAAAAAAACTACTATTTAAAACACCTAATGATCGTTTCACATATTTTTGTAATAACTACTGGTCGAAACAAATAATGAACGATTCACCTACGGTTTATTCAACTATTATTAATTGTGCTAAGGTTGATTGAACTATGTATGAAATACCTAATAGTCGATTCGCCTACGGTTTATTAATACTACCACTTTGTGACAGAAATTTACATTGTTGCAAAACCGACTTCACGTAGTCTTGTCTGCCCTACCCCTAGTGTGTAATTTAAGCCCGCGAAGGCGCGGAGGGGCGAGGCGGCACGGCTCCGGCGCTTAGTTCAAATAATTTTAGTTTATTCAACATTATGTGTATTAACCAGTAGTCGAGTCGACCAATATGCGTTATGACAATATGTGAATCAACCGTAGTTGTCTTGAAAATAGTAAACGTGACTTTAGATATTGTGATACGGAACCATTGATTGATTGATTGAGATTTATGAAAAATGTAATCGATGTACTAAATTAATTTATGTATGTATGGAGATTTATATGCGTATGGAGATCAAGAGTCACCTGCAAGGACCTGTTGATATACAGAGGGGGCTGCCGCAGAAATACCTCTCTGTAAGTATTACGGGGCCAGATGGCAGTCGTTTCCATACGTACAAAATAACTTCAAACTTTCTTCCGGGTACGTAGGGACTGGTTCCGGGAGGGTCCCGTAACTCAAACTACGTAGACCACAACATATTATGATTGCGTTAACTTAGAAATTTGATTTCAAGACCTTATAGACATGGCTGGAGTATGTGGTTTGAAATTCAACTTGATACCTCCCTCCACGCGTTCCTGAGAAAAGGAAAGACAGACGAACATCGAGGTGATCGATAACAGTTCCGGTTTTACCTATTGAGGTACGGAACCATAAGGGGTCATCCATAAAGTACGTCACACGAATTTCATGATTTTTTGATTATTAATTTAAAACAGCAGTTCCGAAATTAGTTTTATTTCCATTTAAATTAAGTACTTTTTTATGAAATCAACATTATATCAAATATTTGAAACAATAACAAAGCAACTATTGAATATAAAGAAAAAGAAGAAGAAAGAAACTCAATTATCTTCAGTCCATGGACTTTGAACTCTAGATATATTAGATTTTGAAATGTGATGTCACGAAACTTAGGACCTCTCCCACCCCTTGTCACACCATGTCACATTTTGTCGACCCCCTCCCCCCCCCCCTTTACGTGTGATGTACTTCATGGATGACCCCTAAGGAGCGAGAAAAATAAATTATTTTATTAACTACCACTCAGCTTATTTCAGTTCGCACCAATGTAACTGTTTTTCATATAGGTATATATTTATTTCCCTATTAAATGCTTATATGACCCTGGCCTGACATAATATAATATTTTGAATGGAATGTTTTTATGTTAAAAATAAACAACATGGAAACAGGAACAGAATTCGACGCAAGCGAACGTGAAAGGCCACTTATTTCTAAGTACGTGGGCGAAGCTGGCAGCATCAGCTAGTACCAAATAATATGAAATAAATCTCGAAGTGTAAATACCTGAACCCTTAACTCCTTATAGGAAGACTGCTTTACATCCATCCAGTATCCAAACACCACAATTATTAGAAATCGAAACCGCGATTTTACAAACCCAAGATCACCGAAAAACTGTTTCATTCCAAAAAATCCCAAAATCACAAAAACTATTTCACAATAATGATTTCTACCAATTCTAGCACTAAAAGTACACAATTTCGTCGTAGTATTGAATCCACACTACGTTTTAGTGTGGCCGCCAAAGTTACGCTAACATAATGTCGTATAAAACTATTTTGACTTTAAATAAACATGGCGCGTATTGCCAAACTCTCGCCAACAAGCGAGCTGGCTGTGAACTGGACTATTTGGAGAAATGTGTCTTATAAGAGAATAAATCGGTTTATTTTGTTTTCCTCCTACGTGTGTTGCAACGTATGCTTGACGCAAGTTCAGAGATCATCAATCGAATACAGTAGTATAGAAAATCTCTCATTCATTGATATGACAGGTGACTAAAATTGCCGACAGAATTTTCTTTAGATTTGTGATGTTTTTTTTTCTATTTTTCTTCTCCGTTATCGGCCTAGCGTTTATTCCAGTTGCATCCGAAGGTTCCCCTCGAAGTCATGGGGTCCGCTTTTCCTGTCTAACTGTGGATTTGGTTGATATTCGATGATTTTTCATTTTTATTTCATCAATCATTGGATTCGGTCCCACGTAATAGGGGATGGGCCTTTTGCCCCTTTCCGGGCCTTATTTTTGACTCAAGCCGTGCATCTGAGGCTGAGTCAGGGCTGTATATATTTGTCTGATGTTAAACAGCCCTATCCCTTAGTCGCCTTGTACGACACCGCTTGGGAAGAGTTGGGTTGGACCAAATTCTACTCTGCTGGGAACCACGCGGCCTTTTTATGCTATTGCTATTGCAATCAAGGAAAACTTGCGTCAGGGCATCATCTGACATCATGGAGGAATGGCTTTTTTTTTTAAATTTTTTTTTTTTTATCGTGCGAAAAATCCCCACGGGTACCACCCCCACGGAGCCGGTGGAGGCGGTTATGTCGGACTCGAACCGACTAAAACGCACGCCGTCTTGGGTCCTTGGCTGCCGGAGGTGAGATTGCCGACCCAGGACCATCTCTTTCGAGATGGCCCCCTTCGGGTTGTGGGGACCAAAATGTCCCCATCTAGCCCCGGTTACGGGGAGGCGCACTTTGCGCCGCCGCCGCGGCCTGCTTCTGCTAGGGTGACAGGCGGCTCCACCGGTCACCCCCAGGCCAGCGCTCATGGAGGACGGAGGTCGTTCTGCGACCTCCGACGTCCGGTTCGCCTTCGCTCTGCACGGGCTTCCCGGGCCCGGAGTCTGGTCCGGACCCGACCGGCCGCCTCCTTCTCGAGCATTACTTGCTCGCAGAAGGAGGCAGCCGCACCCCAAGCGTTTGCGCATCGTACCATCGCTGTGAGCAATGTGACGAGTGTGAGGACTCCCACCCCTAGAGCCGCCACTAGGACCCGCCTCGGCGTGTCCCACGCCGGGCACTCGGTCAGCGTGTGCAGCTCTGTGTCCTCGCTCGCATCACAGTGATGGCACTCGGACGTTGGCTCCTTCCGGATCCGACACAGGTAACTCCCGAAACACCCGTGTCCGGTAATCACCTGCGTCAGCCGGTACGAGAGGCTGCCGTGTGGCCTGTCTAGCCACTCCTCCATGATGGGTCTTACCGCCGCTATTACGGCGTGCCCTGCGCTTGTTCGCCCAAGTCGTAGCTCCCATTCCGTTACCATGTCCCTGTGGAGCTGAGACCTCACGGCCCGAATTTCTTCGGGCTCGGGTTCCCGTCCCTGCTCCCGCGCCTCCTTACGATACCGATATAGCATCGAAAGGGCTCTCGCATCCAGGTTCCACGGTAGGGATCCGGCAAGGAGACTCGCCGCCTCGAAGGATATCGTGCGGTACCCCCTAATGGCCCTGCTGGCCATTGCACGCTGCGGTCCACGCAGCAGACGCGCATTGTGGACCGTCAGGGTGTCCGCCCATATTGGGCACCCATATAGGGCCATGGACCGCACGACTCCCGCGTAGAGTCTCCTGCAGGAGTCATCCGGCCCCCTCATGTTGGGCAGCAGCCGCCCCAAAGCGGCAGCTGTGTCCTTCAATTTGGGGGCCAGTCTTCGGAGATGCTCCCCGAAGTTCCACCGGCCATCGAGTACGAGCCCCAGATATTTCATCTGGGCCTTGACGCCGATGGAAATGTCTCCCACTATGGGGCTGGAATCCTCCGGTGGCAGGCGCCGAGGCCCATGAAAGAACATGGCCTCGGTTTTATGCAGAGCCAACTCGAGACCCAGCCGCCGAATCCGTTCCACGACTTGGGCAACCGCGGTCGTGGCCTTCAGGGTCGCTTCGCGGTATGTAGCCCCGCACACCGTCACCAGCGTGTCATCCGCATAACACGTGACGGCGGCACCGTCCACGAGCTCCCCGCGAAGCACCCAGTCATAACCGATGTTCCACAGTAGCGGTCCCAGGACCGATCCCTGCGGAACACCGCACGACATCTCTCGCCGACCGAGCCCGGTCGCACTTGGGTAGACGACTGCTCTCTCCGACAGATACGCCCCGACTATGCGGCGAAGGTAGAGAGGCACTTCGTGATACACGAGCGCCTCCCTAATGCAGCTCCAGGGCAGGGTGTTAAATGCGTTGGCGATGTCCAGTGACACCGCCAACACCACCTCGCCCCGAGCGACGGCGTCCTTCGCCAGAGTCCTCACGCGCATGATGGCATCCACGGTGGAGCGCCTCCGGCGGAAGCCATACTGGCCATCCGCCAGGTCAGGCCCTACCCTGGATAGGTGCTCGACGAGGCGCTTTGCAATGACTCTTTCAAAGAGCTTGCACACCTCGTCGAGCAACACTATTGGCCTGTAGGCGGACGGTGAGTCCGCCGGGCGCCCCGCCTTTCGGATGAGGACCAGTTTCCCCGTCTTCCACATCTTCGGAAACTGGCCTCGCTCCAAACATGCGCTGAGAAACCAGTAGACCTGACGCCTCGGATTATAGGGCGGAGCCCTAGGCATAGCCGCGTCGCAGACACGCGTCATGGCCTCCCGGAACCACGCCGCCTCATCGTCTATGGAGGAATGGCTAGAGAGGCCACACGGCAGTCTCTCGTATCGACTGACGCAGGTAATTACCGGACACGGGTGTTTCGGGAGTTACCTGTGTCGGATGCGGAAGGAGCCAACGTCCGAGTGCCATCACTGTGATGCGAGCAAGGACACAGAGCTGCACACGCTGACCGAGTGCCCGGCGTGGGACACGCCGAGGCGGGTCCTAGTGGCGGCTCTGGGGGTGGGAGTCCTCACATTCGCCACATTGCTCACAGCGATGGTACGATGCGCGAACGCTTGGGGTGCGGCCGCCTCCTTCTGCGGGCAAGTAATGCTCGAGAAGGAGGCGGCCGGTCGGGTCCGGACTAGACTCCGGGCCCGGGAAGCCCGCGAGTAGCGAAGGCGAACCGGAAGTCGGAGGTCGCAGAACGACCTCCGTCCTCCATGAGCGCTGGCCTGGGGGTGACCGGTGGAGCCGCCAGTCAATGCCATAAAATTGCCTCATATACTCCAATATTTGTGAATAGATACAGACCTGCAATTAATGGACCAGAACAAGATTTTTTGTGAAACGTTTCTTATATTGCCTTTTGTGGAGAACCGAGCACTCTTTAATCAATAGGTAACAGTTGATAGGACAACATAAATCCATTTGCTACCTCATTTACACAATCGTGTACCTACTTAGTCATTGCAGTCTATTAACACGCGTCCAGCGCTCACTAAATGTAAATTTATGGTAAGATAATAACCTAATGAGATGATTGCAATCAATTACACAGGCATGTCCTATGAAATCATCAGCGCTTAAGTAATGTCCGTAGATATCTAGATGGTAGAGACTCTAGGTGGTGGAGGCCTCGCTGATGTAAATAAAACACGTATATGGTATTAGATTACTAATCATGAGATACTTAGCGACTTTGAATAGTAATTTTGCAAGTATGTTTATTTAAATTCTAATTGAAGAGCTCTTATTTCATCATTGTAACTTTTGTTTAAATCATAATGTACCTAATGATTTATAGGATTTGCGGGCAATAATATAAAGTATTATAAGGTTATCGCGACCAAACATAGCCTATGTCCTATCTCAAGGTCTAATCTACCCCTATACCAAATTTCAACAAAATCGGTTCAGTGGTTTAGGCGTGAAAGCTTAGATAACATACAGACAGACATATAGAGTTACTTTTGCATTTATAATATTAGTATGGATTTTCATTAACCAGAGAATAGAAATGTTCAATATTATTCTTTTATTATTCTTATTTACCTATCGCAGGGATCTCTATCGTTCAGTTATTAAATTAAACTACTACAATAGTATTTGAAGGAATTTTCCCTATGTATTCGATTTATATAGTTAGCATACTTAATGCTATAAAAATTCCTTCAATTGTTTGGGCGCAGTTATCAACAATCAATGTTTAAAAATGATTGTAACATCATTCATTGATTCCGATAGTTCGTAAGAAAATCGGTAGATGACGCCACGTCGCCTTAAAGACGTATAAGATGGGAAATTTGAATCATATCGGGCGTGTCTCGGTAGCCGAATTGGTCAGGCAGTCCCCCTGTAAGGGAAAGACTGCGGGTTCGAGTCCCGCCCGAGAAGATTCTTTTTCCCTATGTATTCGATTTACAATAGTATTATTTTCTGTTTAGAATGCAAATTAAGCTATGGTGTTCTATGATGCATATCCATACTTTAATATTATAAATGCGATAGTAACTCTGTTTGTCTGTATGTTACGTTTTCGCCTCTCAAGGCTAAACCATTAAGCCGATTTTTGAAAAAAAAATTGGTATAGGGGTAGTTTTATAGAGCTTGAGAAAGGACAAAGGCTATGTTTGATTGCGATAACCGACATCCACGAGGGCGGAGTCGCAGGTGTTAGAATCATGTTAAAATATGGAGTGGCCAGCGATCAGGTGAGGTGTAGCTTGATGTATTATAGTGTATTTATATGACTATAAACAATATTTTAAAGGATTTGTAAATAAGAAACTCTATAAACAATATTTTTATAAGTGGGTAGGTGAAAATCTAACACAGGCAACAGCTAGTATACAATAAAGTTGCCAAGGAAAACGGGAAATGTCAGGTAAATCGCGTTAATTCCCGTTAACATTATCGTGTAAAGTCACATACTCACGCCACTACCAAAGTCAAGAATACATTAACCTCGGACTTGTTTTGATAGCTTGCCAAATTTATTATCTACCGGCTGTGTTATGGCCACGCGATACATATACTTCTTGTCTCATTTTATAGTCTAAATATAATTTGCAGAGTGTGTACGTTTTTATGTAAACACGCGTTACTACACAGGTATTCGATTCATTGCAAGTTGGTTTGATGTTTTTTTTTAAAAAACGACACCTCAATTTGACTTGTGATGGTAAGCTTAAGGCAAAGTCTCGGAAAGAGGATCACCATCGTAAAAATGTACCATGTTAACAGTGGTGGCACTCAGCTTGACGGCCTCATCAAATGCCTTTTCACGCCCCGCTTAAAGGACCCGGGACTGTATCTTACCCCTGCACGTGTTGTCCTGTGAAGGAAAGGAGAGGGTGGGAATAATTGGAAGAGCTCATCAGAACAGGTCCCCCGGAAGGACCCGGGACTGTAGGAAGAAGAATTGTAGCTAGATGGGAAGAAAGGATTACGTTTAGCAGAGGTGGGAGTTTTTTTTTTTTTTACACAAGACACGTCAATTTGACTTCACCTCGCCTGATGTTAAGCTAAAGGCAAAGTCTCGGAAAGAGGCTCACCATCGTAAACTTTTACCATGTTAACAGTGGTGGCACTCAGCTTGACGGCCTCATTAGATGCCTTTTCACGCCCCGCTTAAAGGACCCGGGACTGTAGGAAGAAGGAAACACGTGAGCTGGCAGGGAATTCCAGGTCTTAGTGGTGCGGCATAGGAATGAATCACTGAAACGCTTGGTTCTAGCAGGTATACTCTGCACCGTAAATGGATGACATCTTAGCCCTGCACGTGTCGTCCTGTGAAGGAAAGGGGAAGGTGGGACTAATTGGAAGAGCTCGTCAGAACATTCACCATGGTAGAGACGGTAGAAAACTGCCAAAGACGCAACATCTCTACGCATCTGCAAAGGCTCGAGGGTGTTCGTGACCTCAGGATCCCCAATAATGCGTACCGCACGTCGCTGCAACCTGTCGAGAGCATCTAATAAGTACTTTGCGGAGCCATCCCAGAGATGTGAGCAGTATTCCACGCAGGAACGAATTTGGGTCTTGTATAGAAGACACCGCTGCTCCGGCGTGAAAAAACGTCTCACTCTGTTCAGGACTCCGAGTTTACGCGAGACTGATTTGATGATACTCTCGATATAGTTTTTGTTATTCAGTTTGCAGCGAACATCCATACCGAGGATAGTAAGGTGATCCTGCAGTGGCAGTGGTGTGCTCTGAAGAGTGGGAAGGGGAAGGAAAGGAGATACCTTTGCTGTAAACGCACATGCCTGGGTCTTCTTGGCATTGAACTCGACCAGGTTCCTAGCGCCCCACTGAGAAATGTGATCCAGGATCCGGTCCAGCTCAGTGACAAGAAGCTGCCTTTTTTCCGCGATATCAGACTGCTTGGCCGCAGGATGTGCGTAATAACTCCCGTGTAAGGTGCTGTCGTCTGCATAGCAGTGAATGTTTCCGTTACAGAGCATGTCATTGATATGCAGAAGAAAGAGAGTGGGAGATAAAACGGAACCCTGCGGCACGCCAGCATTTACCTGCAAGAACTCCGAAGCTCGTCCATCACAAAGGACGCGAATACGGCGCCCCTGCAGGAAGCTTGCAACCCAGTTACACAGTCTAGGAGGCAGACCGAAGGCTGGTAGCTTGGAAAGAAGCAATTTGTGCCATACCCTATCGAAAGCTTTGGCGATGTCAAGACTAATTGCCAGTGACTCACCGTGCTTCTCCATAGCCTCACCCCAAAGGTGGGTCATGTACGCCAGAAGATCACCCGTTGACCGTTTCGGTCTGAAACCGTATTGCCGGTCACTAAGCAAGGAGTGATCCTCTAGGTGGCGCATAAGCTGTGTGTTAATTATGTGCTCGAACACCTTGCACAGCACTGAGGTGACGGCTATGGGTCGATAGTTGGCTGGGTCCGAGCGATCCCCCTTCTTGGGGATCGGCTGGACATTCGCCTCCTTCCAAGCCGAGGGCACTGTACCCGAACTGTAGGACAGTCGGTACAGCCGCGTTAGCATAGGAGATAACTCCGCTGCACATTTTTGAGTCAATCAATTAGTCTATAACAGTCCACTGCTGGACTTACGCCTCTCCCAATGTTGGGAGGCTATAACCTACTGTGTCCACGCTGACCAAGCGGGTTAAAACAGTGTTTTATTTCGAGAATTCCTTCTCTCGCAGTGATATCGTCTGCATATCGTTCCGTTAGTCGCCTTGTACGACACTCCATACTTGTATCCTTTATCCGTCACCACATGGACAACAGAGGAAGGATGGAAGGAAGGTAAATGTAAAAAGCGTCAGTAATTCAGTAGTTAACGAGTAGGCCTTTTAATCGAGAGCTTCGAATTTTGGGTTAAGCTACCGACGTGAACCCGTTTCATTTCTTCCTACATTCCTAATTTCCTTTTACGGTCAGTCCCGGGTCCTATAATCGGGGTGTAAATAAGCGTTAGACTTTAACGCATCCAAAGCTTCTACTTTGGAGCTGGGAACCCGCTAACCTGGCGGTAGTGAACGCGACTGCCACGCAGGAGGCGCGGGTTCGATGCCCGCTAGTGTAATCTACCCCTATACCAAATTTCATCCAACCGGTTCAGTGGTTTAGGTGTGAATGCGTAACAGACAGACAGACAGACAGAGTTATTTTTGCATTTATATTATAAGTATGGAGTATGGATTTGGATATGCATACTTTCAAAGGATGGAACTTGCGAATTAATTACAAAAAAAATCATTAGGTAGCTTAGAATGTACACTTTGCAACCACGATCAGTTTTTGTAAAAAAAAAAATTGTTATACCTACTTTATTTTTAAATTTTTAGTGAAGTAAAGAAAATTTCGATTTTGTTTATTTCAATTGGAGTTTTCGTTGTTGCCGAAGGCTGCCGGTGTCAAGTTAATCACTCTATTAGAGACCTTACCTATTCAGTAATATGAGGATTAAAAAAAACTTGCACGTTTTTTACGCCAGTGGTGATTTAGAAGCAATATGTCAATCGGGGGAAAATTCCCCGAAAATTATGGTTCTTTTTTATTATGAAATATTATATCTACACTAATATTATAAAGAGGAAAGATTTGTACCTATTTTTGTATGTTTGTATGTTTGTAATGAATAGGCTCAAAAAGTACTGGGCCGATTTAAAAAATTCTTTCACCAATAGAATGCTACATTCTTCCAATTTGACATACTCTACATTTCATTTTGAAAAATTGATTGGAAATTCTGCTACTAAAGGGGTAAAATAAGGGATGGAAGTTTGTATGAAAGTCCGTCATTTTCAGAGCTAGATGCACTAAATTTCATAAACCTGTGTCTTTTAAGAAATAAATGAACACCTGTATCAGCGTTTTTCAAAATTCAACTACTAAGACGGTAAAATAGGTGATCGAATAATTGCCGGGAAATGCCTAAAAACAGCAAATCTTTTTGACAGAGCGAAGTCTGTCGGGTCCGCTAGTTTAATTATATTTTGATGTCTATCTTTTTTTTTATTCCTATGACAGAAGCATAAATAAGCAAATGAATAGACTACAAGAATCTTTCCTAGGCACTTTTGTTTAGCGGTTATCACCTTAACCACAATTATGATAAACTATATCGCTGCGGAAGTTCTATTTATGTGTTGTGGTAATTTATTACAATGAGTACCTACTGATTACACTATTTAGATGAGAACTATTATACTCAATTGTCCCATGGGCTTTGCACAAGGCACCAAAATATTGGACCTTTATATACACGTGGTACCTACCTATATTGACAGCCTCTGTGGCGTGGCGGTAGTATTATATGCATGAATAATAATATATAAATATTTGTATGCATGAATATGGCTATTTGCATTGGTCTGGGTGTTTCTATGTATAATATGTATGTATTTACAAAAAAAAGTATATAAGTATGTTTATCCGCATTCTAGATTCCATAACACAAGCTATAAAAGCTTACCATGGGTCTAGATAGCGTTGTGTAGAATGTTGTGGAATATTTATTATTATTTATTTATTATTTATATAAAGGTTTTCAGCATACCTACTATTCATCAAAGTGTTCAGGTACTTCTTTTCAAAAACAAATAACAGAAAAAAAACATATATTATCTAACAATGAGCGAATTCGTGTGTGTTCGACGCGATCTTTGTGATCAAATAATAAGAGGAAAAAGTACTTCAGACCTCAGACAATATTTGTTGAACAACTTTCAATTCCACAATTCCACTTTTTTTCCACAACATTCCACACAACGCTATCTAGACCCATGGTAGGCATAGCTTAACTAGCTTGTGTTATGGAATCTAGAATGCGAATAAACATACTTAAATACTTTTTTTTTGTAAATACATAGAAACACCCACCAATGCAAATAGCCATATTTATGCATACAAATATTTGCACTGAGCGGGAATCGAACCCGCGCCTCCTGCGTGGCAGTCGCGTTTACTACCGCCACGCCACGGAGGCTTATCGTAAACTGACGTTAACACTGTAATAGACAGTATTCAAAAATTTGTGAACAAGATCCTCCTTTCTTACAATTTAAGTTTTGACAAGTGGTCAGCAACAACTCCCGAAAAAAGCAACATAAAGGAGACAAAAAGGAAAAAATATGTCATACTTATATTACTTATGTCCAAACACGTTTCCGAGAAGTGCTTGCTTGGTCACAGAGCCATTCAACAAGAATTGAATTAAATTAAGTGCTTGGTTTGCACATTGACAGCCTCTGTGGTGTGGTGGTAGTGCACGCGACTGCCACGCAAGGAGGCGCGGGTTCGATTCCCGCTCAGTGCAAATATTTGTATGCATGAATATGGCTATTTGCATTGGTCTGGGTGTTTCTATGTATAATATGTATGTATTTACAAAAAAAAGTATATAAGTATGTTTATCCGCATTCTAGGTTCCATAACACAAGCTATAAAAGCTTACCATGGGTCTAGATAGCGTTGTGTAGAATGTTGTGGAATAGTTATTTATTTATTTATTATTATTGACAAACAACGTCAAGGTTCCGGTAATGGCAATGACGAAAATACGGCAAGGAGATTTTTCCAAAATCACCAATGTTCTGCAGGGATAACCGGCATTGATGAAGATTTAATCAAGTGATTATATGTAATTCTTAAAACTATATCATCGGGATTCCCTATAAAAGTAGAAAAATGCGGCCAATATAGGTACATTGGTAACCGCACAATTACATGTAAGTAATATTTACTGGTCTAGTACATGCAATCTTCGGTCCATAAATTGCGTTTTCATCCAACTATGCTTTAATTTCATCACAATCACACTAAAAACTCAGTACAAAGCGAGTCTTTAATGCTCTAGAGCAATAAAAATGTATGCATTATAGCACAGTTTATTTTTTAATCGCACCAAAAGGTGCCAATCTCAATGGATTAGCTCTATTCAGCCAGCCGATATCAATACTTTTATTTACGTACGTATTAATCGTTTCTATCCTACTTGTTCCAAATTTAAAAAATGATTGCTGCTAACTCTGATTTCTCAAAATGAAAGAAATTTAAAAAGTGATTTGGCGGGAACTTTGTTAATTTTGCTTGACAATATTTATTTTGCTTGGTTTATTTATGTTATATGAGTTACTACTTTTTGCTCGATGCAATAATCTACTAATACATGGTGCTAAAATAATAGAGCATTATGCTGTTTGAAGATGCCCAGGAAGCCCGAAATAAAGATTACAAGCAATATAGGTTACATCACGCTAGGTAGTGTTCCAGATCAGCAACAAACGAAGATGTTCTGCACATTTTGTTATTATATCTGATCCATAAATATCTAGCATAAATAAACCCAGTTTTCTAATATCCAAAAAATTGTTTGACGAAGCTAAAAACTTGTTGGAAATAGAAAGTGATGAACAGGATAAGCGCAAAATTTTTTAATTTTTCATCATGTAATTTTTTAGTATGTTTGTTTAATAATAATAACATAACATAACATAAACTCGAGGTGCTAGCACCCACATTTCGCCAGTTTATGTTTAGGTCCCAATGTAATAGGTGGCGAGCCTATTGCCATTAACCTGGTACTTATAAACCTGCGATATATACACACATAACTTCGAAAAGCATCGAAAAGTCATTGGTGTGTGCCATGGTAAACCTGGGGTCGAACCCGAGACCTCGTCTCAGCAGTTCATTACCCATATCACTAGGCTACCGCAGATTTAGAATAATTTAGTTTTAAACTTATTTTAAGTAAAAGTGTAACTTTAATTGATACTTTATATAACTGTAATTTTTTTTGTATGTAATTTCGTTTAACTGTCTCATTTTTTTACAAAAATTACATAATTTTTAAAATAATGAAGTATGATTTCTTTTATTGCCTAGATATTCATTAATACGTGAAAAAATGTCAAGGAGGAACATCACAAAACAACAGAGTTATCGATTTTTGAGATGAAACATACCGGTTGGTCCCATAGTGCACCACCCCAGGCCCATAGTCTGTTTGATGCATTTGGTCTAACTCTCTTCAAGTATTGAAATCGGTTTAGAAAGGAAACATTTTGTAGTCGGGTCCAGGCGGAATTTCAACCCGCGATCCTTGTCTTAGCATGCTTTTGACCACTAAGCTACCAGACCCACGCCCGGACTAATCCAAATCTTTCCTATCTTTATACCTATATCAGTCTTTGAAGCGACGACGGTGGAGTAATCTTACGAGCTATCTTGTCGGAACCATTGCATGATTTTTCAATCATTTTTAAACATTGATTTTTGATTACTCCGCCCAAATGTTTAAATGAATTGTTGAGGATTTAGTATGCTAATTACGATCGAGAGGTCCCGGGTTCGATCTTGGCCATTACACTACCGACGTGAACCCACTCCTAGCACAAGCAATTTAGCTTAGTTGGAGGGGTTAGAGGGAATATTAGTAACTTCGGTTCTAATATTATTTAAATAAAAAAAAATAAAAAAAATAATAATTCAAATCAATCTCTTCAAGTACCTGTTCATCAGGCTAGTGATTGACAGAATTTATCGGTACAATGATTACTGAATCAACATTCGACATGTCAACAATCTTGTGTACTTGTACTAAGTCCAATTTAATAATTAACTAGTATGTTTTTCGTATTGTCAGGAGGAATAGTGATATCAAAATCAATACTCGGTGCTCGGATTGATCTAACACTCACAATACCAGAGTGTCCGAGCGAGAATTTTTGACTGCCAGGTCAGAGATCGCGAGTTTGATGCCCGCTCAGTATATCATCATCACCACATAGTATGTATAAAGCAAAGTCGCTTTCAGCGTCTGTCCGTCCTTTGTATGCTTATATCTTTAAAACCATAATATGGATTTTGATGCGGTTTCTTTTAATAGATAGAGTTATGAAATGCTCAAGTGAGACTTGAACTCACGACCTTTCCCTTACAGGGGGACTGCTCTGCCAACTGAGCTATTGAGCACCACTTGAATCATTCCAAATTTTTCTTCTCTTTATATCCGTCTATAAGGGCGACGGTGCAGCCATCTACCAACATTCTTACGAACTGTTGGAAACAATGAATGATTTTTCAACCATTTTTAAACATTGAATTTTTGATGACTGCGCCCAAATATTTGAATGAATTTTTTATAGCATTTATTATGCTAACTTTTAAGTTCGAAAAACATTGGAAAAAATGAAATGCTCAAGTGAGACTTGAACTCACGACCTTTCCCTTACAGGGGGACTGCTCTGCCAACTGAGCTATTGAGCACCACTTGAATCATTCCAAATTTTCCTTCTCTTTATATCTGTCTATAAGGGCGACGGTGCAGCCATCTACCAGCATTCTTACGAACTGTTGGAAACAATGAATGGTTTTTCAACCATTTTTAAACATTGAATTTTTGATGACTGCGCCCAAATATTTGAATGAATTTATTATGCTAACTTTTAAGTTCGAAAAACATGGGAAAAAATGAAATGCTCAAGTGAGACTTGAACTCGCGACCTTTCCCTTACAGGGGGACTGCTCTGCCAACTGAGCTATTGAGCACCACTTGAATCATTCCAAATTTTCCTTCTCTTTATATCCGTCTATATGAGCGACGGTGCAGCCATCTACCAACATTCTTACGAACTGTTGGATTAAGAATGTTGGATTAAGAAGAATAAGAATGTTGGTAGATGGCTGCACCGTCGCCCTTATAGACGGATATAAAGAGAAGGAAAATTTGGAATGATTCAAGTGGTGCTCAATAGCTCAGTTGGCAAAGCTATAAAAAATTCATTCAAATAGATAGAGTTATTCAAGAGGAAGGTTTATATGTATAATAAATGCTTAATATAGCAGAGAGTGCCGTGGGAACGGGATCTGACGCCACGCGGGTGGAAAATAAAAGTGGTATATAATAAGATGATGTTATAAAATTGTAAGTTTGTAAGGATGTATGGATGACTGTTCATAACTTATTTACAGAAAAGCGATCCGGATATTAGTCCGGAATAGCACGTAATCTACTTCTTATTCAGGGAATATGTTGTATCTTTGTAGAATTATTTTTTACCGACTTAAAAACGGAGAAGGGTTGTCGATGGGTTGTTTTTGTAAGTTTGATCTGCGATTACAATGCCAATTTATAATAAACAGATTTTTATGATTCTTTTGGAAAGAGGAAACACAAGAACTGCTGTTGAGATCTTGAGAAAATCGAGGGAAACCTTAAAAATACTGGAAAACGCCAATTTGTTTTGTTTATACTGTAGATTGATGGCGCTTGGTGGAATCTGCTACACATATTGAATAACACACTTGTACTTTTCCACTGACTTTATTTCTAGACCTGACCGGTTTCGCCTTACGGCATTCTCAAAGGTTCACATTGATGTTTTAAAAATTATAATTCGGAAACACTGAAATAAAGTCAGTGGAAAAGTACAAGTGTGTTATTCAATTTGTTTTGTGTTTTCAATTATTTTAATCGTATGATTATCAGACGTTGTACACCGATATGCTAATTTAATTACCTTTTAAAGACTGCAATACTGCATAATACTGTGTTACAATAGAGAACGATGACCTACTTTATAAAAAGTGATATCACCTTTGAAATAGAATTAAAAATTTCTCCATCATTAACGCCAATGCAGTTGCATCCAAAACGAGTACTTTTGGAGCCCTGTATCTGTTCTTCTACTCTTGATTCCTATAGTTTGATTTGGTTGGCTTTTACGGTAGCGACTACAGTCTAACCACCCAACCCTGAAGTTGAAACTTTTGCCAGACTCTCATCTACAAGACTATAGTTTTTCTGCGCTCTCTTCCATAAATTATTGGGTATTATAATAACATACATAACATAACATAAACTCACGCCCGTATTCCCCGAAGGGGTAGGCAGAGGTGCTAGCACCCACTTTTCGCCAGTTTATGTTTAGGTCCCAATGTAATAGGTGGCGAGCCTATTGCCATTAACCGGGCACTTAGAAGCCTGCGATAAATACACACATAACTTCGAAAAGCATCGAAAAGTCATTGGTGTGTGCCATGGTAAACCTGGGATAGAACCCGAGACCTCGTCTCAGCAGTCCATTACCCATACCACTAGGCTACCGCAGAACATATTATAATGACTAGTCAGATTATAAGTTATTTTGTAACTAAACGTCAAAACGGTAAGTTGAAATGAATTTATTGTAACGTCATAATATTAAAAAGTCTAATCGTGAACAATAATAGGTTGGGTGGACGATCAAAACTAAATAAAAACGATAAAATAAGAACCGACGCATTTTTTACCGCTCTTTTACCATTCTTAAATTTATCAGTTAAACAATTTACTTTAATTTCAAGACCCAGGCGTGTATGTATGTAATACTAGCTTATGCCCGCGGCTCCGCCCGAGTGGATGTCGGTTATCGCAACAAAACATTTCTCAAGGTCTAATCTACCCCTATACCAAATTTCATCAAAATCGGTAAGTGGTTTAGGCGTGACAGACAGACAGACAGACAGAGTTACTTTCGCATTTATAATATTAGTATGGATATGGATGTATTATAGAGACAGTTTATGAAATAAAAATGGGCTCCATTATCTCCAAGTAGGTAAACCAGTGCAAGCTAAGATATGATAACTATTATCAAATCCAAATACTCTTGACCGACTTGGATCGACTTAAGTCCCGGCTTCAATTTCGTGGGATTACTTACAAAGGTATTCTCAGCAATGGGGCAGAATCTTGACCCAAATACCTACCAATAGGGGACAATAGACAATTTTGTGGGATATATCACCTCTACTTATAAATTATACTAGCTTTTGCCCGCGGCTCTGCCTGTATGGATGTCGGTTATCGCGACCAAACATAGCCTATGTGTTAATCCAGGGTATCAGCTAACTCCTTACCAAATTTTACTAAAATCGCTCCAGCCGTTTAGACATTAAAGAGTAACAAACATCCATACATACTTACAAACTTTCGCGTTTATTATATTAGAAAGATTATTAAGAAGAAGAAGACAAATGAAAGTACGTATCTTATGAACTATCCCCTCTTATATTATATGAAGATGTATATTATTATGTCTGTAATAGTGACCCTCTTTACAGAGACTTTGCTTTCAGCTTACCATCTGGCGAGGTGAAGTCAAATTGACGTCTCCAATATAAATAACATGTTTCAATCACTTTCTAACTATTGAACCGATCTATTTTTGTACCTATAACACATAGGCTACCTTTTAATCTAGGGAATACCTACCTAGGTACCCCCGGGTTGATGGAACATGATCAAAATTTCACGCAAATGAGGCATCTTGGAACTGCTTCTTAAAAATTTAGATATAATACTAAAAGTATATACTTAGGTACCTACAGAGTGTAATTTATATAGTTAACATTATACGGAACAGATTAAATAACACTTCTTTGTTATTAGAACTAGTGGGCCGTGAAAAGTTGCATTAATTCGGGCGATAGAATGTGTTACCTACCTATTAGATTTAATTTTATCTGTGACCTAGCATTCCATCTATTACACTACTCTCGCAATCTTATTCTTAAACACACCACAAAGAGATCGCACCTCCTTTTCATTCTATTATTGCTATAACCGTGACGTAACATTCTATCTGAAACCCTTGAAAATTACGTAAAAACTTACTATTATCACACAAAAGTATGTATTTTCCAGCACTAATCTTCGTTTCGACAGCCAATAACATAGTCCATAATCTCACAATAGGTAATAATAATGAAATTATTGATAAAACTTACCATTTTTAATTCAAAACCGGCGCGTTATCCAAAAGATATGTATAGGACTGCACGTTTGCACGCCGCGAGCTATGCGGACCAACTGCGGTCTAGAGCTCGGTCAAGGCCATGGAAACTGTGCCAAACAGCCAATAATCGACCTCTGACAGCGCGGGAAACTTTAGCTGCTACAGTTCTACAAATGCTACAATGCGCGCCATTCCGCCCTAACCTAGAAATGGCGGGCTTTTTTTTCTTTTTTTAAACGAATTACGATGTTTTTTTTCTCCTTATTTTTCGTCTGCAACATGTTGTTATAGTGGTAAAATATTCAAGGTTGTGAGGAGATTATTATATTTAGCAAAGCTTATTGTTAGATTAGATCATTTGGGCGGCGTGAGCGGCAGCTTTATACCTTCATTGGGTCAGAGACTTCTTGTATTAGGTATGTCATAGATTATGTCAGTATGTCATATATTACTCTACCCATTTTTTATTATCCAAGCAGGCACAAGAGGGTTTCTCACAAGCGATTTGCAAGAGGTGTATATTATTCGATTGTTCTTACGTTTCACGACTTGCCTATCAAAAGTTTAGTTTAATTTTGAAATAAAAATTCAATCTTATATAAAATGTGCTTATTTATTGTTTAAAAAATATTATGTATAATAATTGAACAAACCAATTTATTAAATAATAATTCAATGGTATACAATATTATTATGAATTAGCATAAATTATTAATATAGATACAATGCGGCGAAAAAATACGCTAAAATCCTTTTTTTTTTTCAACAAATATTAGGATAGAATTAGTTTTATTTCTTTTAGAAATAAACTATAGAGGTTACTGTACTACAAAACATGTCCTAGCGGATTCTTTTTAAATTGGTGAAAAACTTATGTTCCATTGTGTAGGTAACTTTCAATATGGAGTTTACATAGATATATGTACGTGGTGGCGACATTTAATGTAGGTAGATACTTAAATGATTATCAAGTAGGTAGTACCCGGTACCTAATTAGAAACATAATCAACTAAAATAGGTAGATACTAAAGCGAATAAATAAATCTCCATTTTCCAATTGTAAAATCATACGATTCATATAAAAGTTTGTGCAATTATAGATATAATTAATTAATATAAACCTACAAGTGAAAATTTACAATTATAATGTACTTTTTTTCTAATTAACTACTTAAGTATGTCTAAGTTGGCCTCTGAACTATACTACGTGATTTACTAACCCATGACTTATTAAGTATTTACTTAAATTAAGTAGGTTATACCTCGGGAAATATATATATCTTGAACACGTTTCTTGGATGCATTTAAAGGATAGCGCGAGAAGCTACTGCGGTGGACGACCCCAAATTCACCAAGCATAAAGCCAACGAGACTAGAGAAAAAAGGTAAACAAAGCGACCATTACTGAGTTACGTTGCGATAGCTAGCGATTATTTTCTCTGTTCTTGTCCCACATGTCACAGGTACGCGACTAGATAGCGATAGACAGCTGTCGTTGCGTGTTTCGTAGTACGGGAAAACTGTCAGCACAGCGGTTCTAAACTGTTAGATCCGCCATCTTACGAGCAATTTCATTCCTGTCTGGAATGCAATTGAAGTAATGAATGTTTGGAACCGCTGAAACTTTGTTTACCTTTTTTCTCTCGCTTCATTGGCCTTACTTTAGATTATTACAAAAGAATCCGCGCGCAAGGGCTTCGTTTGTCTCGGAATTAAGGTCCAAGATATATGTCCCGTGGTATACCTACACAATATTTTTTTAGTGAGTGAGTGAATGAGTGATGCTAAATGTAAAGATTGAGAGTGACTGAAATTATTACAATAAGTACTTACAGTTTCTCGTATAAAATACTAAACTAACTTAAACTCTCGCGTTCCATAATCAATAATAATAACGGGAATTAACGCGTAAAGCAAATCAAAGGTACGTATGTACCTATACCATGATCGCGTTAATTCGTGTTATTATTATTGTAAAATACTAAAGTTCAAATAAAGAAAAATAAAACTAAAAAGAGCAATATGATTGTAAAAGATTCAACATTTTTTTCCCAACAATTATAAATAGTATAAATAAATCTACAATTCATTCGTACATTATGAATATTTTTTATATTTTATTTGTTTCATTAGAATAAAATTTTTGATGCCCATAAAATCTACAGTATGATGTTTTAAACATTTATAAAAATACTTGTTTTAATAGCTAAGGCACTAAGGTAATTTTCGTATATCTATATGTGCGTTGCGCTTATAAAATATTTTAATAGAAAAGATAATATGTACCATCTTAAGGTTTAGGTTCGTGCAGACTGATATTTTATTCGACTAAACTATATTCAGAAGGTGACAGAGAAACTCAAACCTATTTTTTAACATTGTGTATCTAAATACTGTAGCAGTCTTTCAACAACAATCGTCAATCACTGTAAAATTTTATTTTTGTTAAGTTTTTTCCTAGTTTTATGGTTTTTTTTTGTAATACCGGGTGTAAGGGAAACGGTCCCGAAATCAAAGGTCTCTAGTAGTAGGTACTTCAGGTACACTACATATATAACAGACTCAGATTATAAAACTTGAAATATTGTCAACAATTAGAGAAAGGTCTCAATCTTCTGTAGGTACGTAAGCTTCAGAGAAAAGGAACCCCCCTTGAGGATAAAACTATTATCAAGGGGGGTTCCTTTTCTCTGAAGCTTACTGTACCAGAAAATATCTTCTGAAGAAAGTTTTAGTTTGAACAAATTATTTTTTATTAATTTTAATAATATATCGTAAATATTTTCTTTTCGCAATATTAGTTAATTTAAACATTGTTAAATCGACTTAATCAAATCTTACTGTGTCGATATTATTGGTTCTATCCTTGCTACCTTACCTACTTAGGTACTTAGAATAATAGGCTATTTGACTAATTGTGGAAAATTATTTCAAATCTTTTTTATTCCACAATAATTATGTTGATTTTGCCTAGCATCTATTGTTACTTTTTAATTTTAATTATCTGTAATATCAATAGCTATCAATTTACAAAATTGTACTTAACAAAAACGCTAATCAATATTGGTAAGGGCGCTCATGGATGACATCACACGTAAGTATAAAAGTTATGAAACTATTGAATTGAACTTTAATTTCATGAAAAATCTGTATCAGAAAAAAGCTTGAAGGTTAAATCACAAAGAAAACAGGAACGAATAAATCGCGAAAATCATCGTACTCCCGTATCTAAATATGACGTCAACTAACTTGCAATGCGTGCTATCAATATATTTCTTATTTGCAAAAATATACTTACATGATTAATTTAAAATAGAGTGATTTTCTTTTTCCACTCTATTACCTGACTACAATTTTGAATATCTATCTATATATCAACATTGTCAAATAGCCTATTGGTACACTGTATATAATTTTCTTACGTTTAAATCTAAGACTAACCTATTAGGCACATTCATTCGCCCTTACAAGTACTTCGTATTGGTATCATATACCATCGATGAGTTGTAAGAGCCTAGGTCACTTTATAGATATTCCACTTAACGTTAATGGGACAATAAGCCAACGAAGAACGAAAATACTAAAATATTTTAAATATACTGTAATGTTATTTCCAACAATGTCTTCTGTGTAAGTCCGTATTATTCACGCCGGGTACAAACTGACAACATGTTAAAATGTATAAAGTATCAGATAGCACGAGTGTCAAAATGTACAACATATTTATGACAAAATATCCTTTTGTCAGAATGTACTAATGCTAAAATGGTCAATCGACAATATGTATTTATGACCAAATGAGCAATGGTCAAAATATACAGTTGCTGAAATGTTCAATTGACAGTATGTACTTCTCTTGTCTTAACACTAAATTCAAATTATAATCCACAAAACTTACAATAGTTTACTTATATTATTAGTTTTTTTATATTTTATTTCATATTTTTGATTGCTTTCTTTGGCCATTGCCTTCTATTTGATGTGAACATTTTACCATTTTATTCATTATTACATTTGTGCATTTTGACACTCATGCAATATTACATTTGTAATTTCTAGCATCATTGCATTCCTACATTTGATCGTTAAAACACTTTTTTTTTTTTTTTTTTTTTCGTGCGGAAATCCCCACGGATACCCCCCCTGCCGGAGCCGGAAGGGGAGGTTATGTCGGACTCGAACCGACTAAAACCGCACGCCGACTGTGGGTCTTCGTGCTAGGCCGGAGGTGAGGTTGTCAAAGACATATCCCTCGCACCCCGGCTGACCCAGGGCCATCCCTTACGGTCTGGCCCTCCTCAGGAGGGGGGACAACGGTGTCCCCAACTCGCCCCCGGAATGGGGAGGCGCGCTATGCAGCGCGCCGCCACCGTGGCCTGCTTCTGCTGGGGTGACAGGCGGCTCCACCCGTCACCCCCAGGCCCGCGCTCATGGGGGACGGAGGTCAGTCAGTGCCCTCCGGCGCCCGAGTTGCCTGCGCGCGCGGGCGGCGCGATCCGCGAGTCTTTCTCGCTCGCGCCGCCTCTCCCGCTCCGCCGTCTCCTTCACGACCATTACCTGCTCGCTGAAGGAGACGCCGGCCGCCCACGCGTCCGCGCAGCGGACCATTGCTGTGAGCAGGGTGGCGAGGGTGAGAACTCTAACTCCCAGGGCCGCCACTAGCTCCCGCCTCGGTTCGGCCCATGCCGGGCACTCGGTGAGCGTGTGCAGCCCCGTGTCCTCGCTCGCGTCGCAGTGATGGCACTCGGACGTTGGCTCCTTTTCGATCCGACACAGATATCTCCCAAAGCACCCGTGCCCGGTGATAATCTGCGTCAGTCGATACGAGAGGCTGCCATGTGGCCTCTCGAGCCATTCCCCCATGATGGGCCTTACCGCCTCTATGACGGCATGCCCTGTGCGTCGTTGCTCAAGTCGTCGCTCCCACTCCGCCACCATGATCCCGTGGAGCCGGGACTTCTCGGCCCGAATGTCTTCGGGCTCGGGATCGTATCCCCGCTCCCGCGCCTCCTTACGGAACCGATACAGTGCCGCAAGGGATCTCGCTTCCAGGATCCACGGTGGCGATCCGGCTAGGAGACTCGCCGCTTCAAAGGATATCGTGCGGTACCCCCTAATAGCCCTGCAGGCCATCGTCTGCTGCGGTGCATGCAGCAGTTGCACGAACCTGGCCTGCAGGGCGTCCACCCACACGGGGCACCCGTACAGGGCCATGGACCGCACGACACCCGCGTAGAGTCTCCTGCAGGAGTCCTCTGGGCCCCTCAAGTTGGGCAGCAGCCGCATCAGCGCGTTAGCTGACACCAACAGTTTGGGGCGCAGACTTCGGAAGTGCTCTCCGAAGTCCCACCGACCGTCGAGTACGAGCCCCAGGTATTTCAACCGGGGCTTGATGTCGATGGGAGTACCTCCTACTGTCAAGCTGGATCCCGGGGGTGGCCTGCGCCGAGGACCATGAAAGAACAAGGCCTCGGATTTGTGCAGAGCCACCTCGAAACCCAGCCGCCGGATCCGATCCACGACTTGAGCAACAGCGGTCGTGGCCCTCTGGGTCGCCTAGCGGTGTGTAGCGCCACTCACCGTCACTAGCGTGTCGTCCGCGTAGCACGTGACGGTGGCCCCGAACGCGAGCTCACCGCGAAGCACCCAGTCGTATCCGATGTTCCACAGGAGCGGCCCCAGGACCGATCCCTGTGGGACACCGTACGACATCTCACGCCTACCGACGCCGGTCGCACTTGGGTAGATGACGGCCCTCTCTGTCAGGTACGCCCCGACTATGCGGCGGAGGTAGAGAGGCACATCGTGGTACACGAGCGCCTCCCTGATGCAACTCCAGGGCAAGGTGTTAAACGCGTTGGAGATGTCCAAAGACACCGCCAACATTACCTCGCCCCGGGCAACCGCATCCTCCGCCAGAGTCCTCACCGTTAAAACACTTCGACGATTCGAAACTATTTTACGTTTGTACATTAAGACACTCGTACTATTTGATACTTTATACATTTTAACATGTTGTCAGTTTGTACCCGGCGTGGTATTATTGGATAAACTGTCTGTTCCAAAAATTCTGTTACAGTTCCTGGGTGAGGCGGGAATGAGTTTTGAATTTGGAACGAGACACAGAAACTAGATAAATGAGTTAAGGAATATTGACATCTATTTATATGACCATAGCATACCTTTGGTAATGCTACCTGGATGACAGCTACAAAAAACTAGTGGTTCAGTAATCTGTTGTTGGTCTTTCGCGGTACCATGTTCTTTTGTGCCGTATAGCCTGGCTAGTAGTAGATACCTACACTTACATAATGAAGTCAGTGGATGGTAAGTATTGAGATTTATTTTTATTTATTCCTTATTCTGTTTTTAGTAAATTACTAAAGTGCGCTTACTAATATACTTTGTACATATTTTAAGTTAGCACTTTTGAAGCACTTACACTTACACTACAATAATTCCAAGTTTCCCTCACTTGCTCTATATTTAATTTCCACTGTTAGGAATATAACAAAAAAAAATAGATTTATAATCTTATTGCATATTATGATACTCGAAGTTTTAGTTTTTTTTAACACACTTGCTAGTATATTGTATCTCGTTAATTTTAATAGCAACCTGAATATTGAACGTAAAAAGTTTGGATTTTATGTACCTATATCATATTTTTTTAAATAAAGTTCGTTCAGAAATTATTTACGTTTACTTTTTTCATTACTCAGACTGCTAGACCAGTGTCGTGTGCCTAACGGTATACGCGAAAAAAATTGATACCTCATTTCGCAAACGTTTTTCTAGATTAAACCTTGTATTTCGTGATTATTTAAAAGCTTTTATTGGGGACGAAGAAGAAAAAATGATTCCATGTGGACCATGGAATCGATTAGTAAAATAAAAATTATCGTCAGGAAGAGGAACAAATATTCTTCGTGTTTTCAGAAAATGCACGATTTTTCCAGTACGTATGTTGAAAAAAATGGTTAGTTGTATAAATAAAGTCATAAAACTTTATACTGGGTGTAAGGGGAATGCTCACGAAGCCGAAACCCCTAGTCCAGGTACATAACACATTTGCTTAAAAAAACAATTTGGACAAAAAAATCGAATATTTTCATTTTTTTTTTATTATTTTACATTATTTACTCTCCATCGTGTTAGTAAGCTAAATGAAACGGTAATTTCATAAAAAATACATCACTACAAAAACAACTAGCGTCAAGCGCGTGATCGAAATCGATTTCTTTTTATGCCAATGTGTTATATACCTGGAGTAAAGGGGTTTTCGGATTCGGGATCGTTCCCCGTACACCAAATATCATTGAATGAATGAGTAAATTTACAAAATCAATCTATTTATCAGTTAAAAAGACTCTAATAGACTTCTTAGCCATAGGTAGGTACAATGAAATTATATAACAACTTACTCTTTGGTCCTACAATTGAACGAACGAATGAATCCCTTCCACTCATAAAGTTAATCATTCATTCACACAGCCGTTTTCTTAAACTATGACCAAGCGACCGCCATTTTTTATAGTTCATATTACGACATTTAAAACCGAAAATATTTAGTGTCCTGCAAAATCGCTTACCTATGTGCCCTATAGCTGTTAATATGGTCAGCTTTTGGTCATGGCAGTTGTTACGTGAAGCGACTGCCATGTCATATGGGCTCCAAAACCTATGGCGATATTGAAGTTCAATAGTTACCTATTTTTGATCACAGACTTTTAAAGGCTCGAAGTACTCTTAAACAATGCCACAGATGTTCGTATGGCAACCGAGAAAGTACTCTCTGAGACTCAGGTTCCGCAAAGCGCGTTTTCAGGTCTCATTGGTCTCTGCAATCAACTTATCAGAGGTTATATTAAACTAATTACAGGCTCCAAGCGCTCGCGCAATTGGTCGATGAAAGCCCGTACCATGACCTCTTAAAATAGGTCAATAATTGAACTACCGTCATACTACCAACTGCAAATATAACTTTGTAATCTGAATATTTATTTGGGATTACAAAGTTATTCATGCACTTGATAGTAGGACAGTCGTTCTCCGTTCAGGTTCAGAATGTCCAATTCTCAAAATGTCAAGTGGTTTCTAAATGTCCAATTCCCAAAATGTCAAGTGGTTTCAAAATGTCGAATACTTGCAATGTGCAATATTTTAGTAGATTTTTTTAATGGAGGCCTGCAGTCCTTTTATTGCTTTTTAACGAGTTAGCATACATGCATGATCTTTTTGTCATTTTTTTAAAAGAATAAACAACCCAAATTAACCAAATGTAACTTTGTAATCCTCAATAGTTATTTGGGAATACAAAGTTATTTACTTCTAAACGCCTAACGGCCGTTCCCAGTAACATACTGACAGTTGAAGATAGATCACAGCAGTCAAATTTGACGTATCGGCTGTTTAAATTGAAAACATGGTAACAGATTTTTTGCGGGAAAGCGCATCGCGGTATAATTTTATTTTCCGAAATTGGTGTGAAATAGGAGTTACTATGTTTTGAATTTAAACAGCCGAGCACTTTATCCGTAGATGCGATCTATCTTTAACTGTCAGTGTGGTATTGGGTACGGCCGTAAGCTGTCGACGCTGCATTGTTTCACGAAGTTTGCCGGCAATTGGAACTATAAGAACTAGCTGGTCGCTTGTGTGTGGAGTGTGGAGTGACGAGTGTGTCCACTACATGTGCGTGTTGAGGCTGAGCTCGCCGGCGCCGCGCTCGTACAGCGCGCGCACGTCGTCGTGCGTCAGCTGCGACACCGTGGGCACGCGCTGGCCGCCCGCGTACGGCTTCACCTGCGGGGGAGTAGGTGCGTCATCATCGTCATCATCATATCAGCCATACATAGTCCACTGCTGAACATAGGCCTCTCCCATAGACCTCCAGAATGACCGATCTGAAGCAGCCCGCATCCAGCGCTTCCCGGCGACCTTGATGAGGTCGTCCTTCCACCTGGCCGTGGTGCGTCAAGGTCACTGTATTAAGGAGGGGATACCGTGTTATGATGGGGGCTTTTTTTTTCGTGCGGAAATACTTCGCACCCCGGCTGACCCAAGGCCATCCCTTTCGGTCTGGCCCTCCTCGGGAGGGGGGACAACGGTGTCCCCGACTCGCCCCCGAACCGAGGAGGCGCGCTTCTACTAGGGAGGCAGGCGGCTCCACCCGTTACCCCTCTTTTTTTGTGTGGAAATCGCCCGTTACCCCCAGGCCTGATGATGGGGGTACAAAATGAGGACGCCGTGCAAAATGGGGACACCGAAGTTCCCACTCAAGAGGAAGATCTGCCATATATGTCAAATACATTTCTCATTCTATTCCACGATACGCCGGTCAGCAAGTGCACAGTTGTCTTGGGGGACTGGTCAGCCAATGAGTGAGGAATATGTCAATAGCAGTCTTGCCCCCGGCAATTGAATGACCCAAGACGGAGTGTGATTTAACTCGGTTGTAGTTTGATAAAACGACCCCGCCGCCTGGGGAGGGGGAGGGAGACGTATCCAAGGGATTTCCAATCAAATCATCAGTGGTTCCCGGTTGTAGGATAGGATAGGGAACTCTTTTACCCGTATTAAGCCTCTTTTCTTGTGCCATTGCACGTGAAAGTTCCCGGTTGTATCCAGCCTTTCATCTCGAAGCTGCGGGTATGGTTATTATAGCACTGAACTTCAGAATTCTTCTCTGTACATCTGTTTGTTCGCAAGCATCTCTAGGGCTACAGTACAAAGTACGACCTGTCATATTTCACAGATAGACTTTAGACCAGATTCTGTGCTTCTTTTAAGGGGCAACATAGGTAATGTTATATCGTCAACTGATTATCGAAGTTTAGTGAACTATACCTTGTTGGCCCCGCCAATGAAGCCATTGCCGACAGCGCCATTAGGCAGGTACCCGTTGGAGACGCTACCATTGGCATGTCCGTTGGCCAGCCCCGCGCCCATCCGCGTCGCCGCCGCGGCTAACTGCTGCATGCTGGTCATACCTGGAAACAATACACATAATACACTTAATTACTTAATGGTGGCAGAGTAGAATTTGGGCCACCCCGTGTCTTCCCACGCGGTGTCGTACAAGGCGGCTAAGGGATAGGGCTGTTTTAACATCAGACAGATATATACTGCCCAGACTCAGCCTCATATGCATGGGTCGAGTCAACAATAGGGTATTTGACTAAGTCGTCGATTCTTCCCAATACTGCTTAATATGATAGCTTATCCTGAAAAAATATGCCTTGCAAAATAAAATATTGCATATCTAAACTGATGCGATATTCTCTTGCACTCCATACATTTGCACTACGCACTACAGAAGCGTGACGTCACAATTTCGTACGATTTTGAATTGAATGTTTCAAAATCAAATATCTTGAAAACTATTTCTCGTACGCAAATTTTACTTTTACAGTTCATTATATTATAAGAAAGTGGTCATTTTTCGAAGGTGAAAATAAATTAGTCAAATAGCCTATTGTGTCCGGAATGCGGCAATAGGCTCACCTCCTATTACGTGGGACCGAAGACATTGATTGGTGAAATGTGGGTGTTAATTCACCTCTGCCTGACCCTCCGGGGATAAAGACGTGATTATATGTATATATGTTACATGGAAGTATCACGTACTAATAGGATCTTCTCCTATATACTGGCTGAGGACTAGCGAAGCTACGGCATGGGACCTGCAGCTACTACACCTAGCTACGGAGGCCTGATCGGCGGAACCTCCACGGAAGACCACCTGTCCCACGCCGGGAGACGAATCTCCATGCCAGCAAGCGATCCTGGGGTTGTTCGTGGAACACCAGTACGAGCCAGTCGTTCCCGAGTTAAGTGGTTAGTCAGTACTGCTGCTGATTAAAAGACGAGGCTCTGATGCAGACTTTCTTAACTTTGGGCGGTCTGGCTTTCGTAAAATATAGGCTAAGCCAAGTAGTAAAAAAAAGGATCCCGGGTTAAAAAATGCAAGCTTTGGATGTAATGTAACACTGTGTTGATGATTGTGTGGTGAGAGACGAGATTGAGAGTGATTTAGTGAGTCTGTCTCCTTTGGAGCAAGTGGAGAAGACAATCCACCATTGGCGTTTGGTCTGATGTTATTTTTGTTGAAAAGCAAGTGATGATAAGGGTATAGTTTGAGAAGAGACGATTGTAATGTTATTGATACTTATGTCTTACAATCTACAAACTTTGAACCTTTTCAACAACATTAGATAGTCGATAATGTTGACTTTTAGAAGCCGAGGTGGCGATATAAATGCAACAATCACAGATAAGCAATGCCATCGCAATAGCAAAGAATGTTAACCAAATGCAATGCATTAATGTTTAGCGTCACAACACAACATGCTGATCGTACATTAAATACCTATATTTGGCGTGGGCGAGTCGTTTGGCTGCTGTGGGATGGCTGCTATGACCTCGGCCTTCTCCATCTCCTCGACTAGCACGCGAGTGAAGTCCGCCTGCACGTCTGGAGAATCGGTATCACCGTCCACCTGTTCATGAATTATCATGTAAAGATAAGTGAGAAGTAAGATTGGAAGAAGGGGAAAAGTAGAAAAGTTCCTAGAACAGTATCTTTTACAGTCGTTTACGTACAAAAACTGTTTGGTAAAGTGCAACACATGACCTACAAATGGTTTTTGTGGTTTCACCCATTTGCGGGATCTACTTTTGGATGACTGATCTCTGATTTTGACAGCCTCTGTGGCGTGGTGATAGTCAACGCGACTGTTACGCAGGAGGTGCGGATTCGATCCCCGCTCAGTGCAAATATTTGTATGCATGAATATTGGTATTTGCTTTGGTCTGGGTGTTTCTATGTGTAATATGTTTTTATTTACAGAAAAAAGTATCTAAGTATGATTATCCGCATTCTAGATTCCATAACACAAGCTAGTTAAGCTTACCATGAGTCTAGACGAGTACCCGTCTGGACAGAGTTGTGCAGAATGTGTGGAATATTTATTTATTTATCTGATCGGACTGATCTTGGATGACTCTTCCTTGCAACGGTGCCAACACATTTTCATATATTTATTATAAGATAGATATGGTTCATTCAGATAAAATAAAAAAATAAAAATGTAATCTAGGACCCAATTATAATACCCTTCAATATTAGTACAGTATGCCACCCAATGTCCTAATTTTTTATATAAAGGACACGTCAATTTGACTTCACATCGCCGGATGTTAAGCTGAAGGCAAAGTCTCGGAAAGAGGGTCACCATCGTAAACATGTACCTTGTTGACAGTGGTGGACTCAGCTTGACGGCCTCATCAGATGTCTTTTCACGCCCCGCTTAAAGGACCCCGGAATGTGGGAAGTATTGGATAATGTGTTATTATCATCTTCTAGTATCTAGATAGATGTATCTAGATCCATACTAGTAATATTATAAATGGGAAAGTAACTCTGTCTGTCTGTCTGTATGTTACGCTTTCACTCTTAAACCACTGAACCGATTTTGATGAAATTTGGTATAGGGGTGGATTAGACCTTGAGAAAGGACATAGGCTATGTTTGGTTGCGATAACCGACATCCACGCGGGCGGAGCCGCGGGCAAAAGCTAGTCTTCCATAGATGTAAGTATTTCTCGAACCAGCTGGCATCAATTTGAGGAACCTTTGAAAAGTTTTACAACTACTTATGAAAGTACTTTCAATACTTACGATAACTAGTCGATGATCCTGGTCCAAGGTCTTGAGCATAGGTAGAGACAGCTCCCGGAAGACCTCGAGTCTTCGTCGGAAAGCGGCCACTGAGTCGTCGCGTCGTCCTCGACCCAGCTGCAGCTTCGAGCAGTCCAGGAGTACCATACGGGGTGATAAGCGGTACTGGAATTTGATGTTAGAATGTATCAATAACTGGTAATGATATGTTGTACCTACCTACCACATGATATGAGGATATATTGATAAACTCTTGAATCGGAGGAAGAAAAAAAAATCGTATGTTTTAAGGTTGGGCTTTCCATTTCTCTCCCCACGATTTTTTTCCGATTTTGGAACCTGAGGTCTTTCCGTTTTCTCCTACGATTTTTTTAAATTTTTATTATCGTGTACTTCTCAAAACTTTAATGACAGCAGCGGAAACTCATGAAGTGTCTAAAAGACAAGCAGTTTACGGGCAGTTGTCTCTGCCTATCATAGAATCCCATAGGCTTAGTAGGGGTCTAAATAGTTCTGGGTAATTGTAACGGTTGCCTAATGCGGGATCCTAAGTACACTCTAGGAAAAAAGTCCTCAGTAAGACATAGGTTATTCTTGAGAAGACTATGTAGGACTCATGAATAGCTGAAAAGTATACAGTAATTCCTTACCTCAGTCTCGAATTGCTCCATTTGATCCAGATCCCTGGGGTACCCATCTAACACAAGACCGTTCCCAGTCCTTCTAGCATCCATCACAGCTGTCCGCACCAATTTCGTGACTAGTTCTTTTGGAGCCAGCTCACCACCGCTGATCGCCATCCGAGCCAGGGCACCGTCTGATGCCGGCCGGCCTCCAGCGTCAGCCATGGAGCGCAGACGTTGACCGAGACTGTGGATGAAAGAGTTTAATGCTCTTGTGTACAGCAGAACTGGTGGTGGACGTCACATCAAATCCAGTACACTATCATCTCGTCTAATGCTTGTAGTGAGTTGAGCAATACTTTTTCCAGTACAAAAGAGCTGACTATACACACTGATAGCAGGGTAAGTGCCATCTCCTAATACTGACTGTATCACACGCGTTTTGAGTAGGAAGATCTATCTCGTAAATGCTTACAAATAAATGTGCAAGTGAGTTTCATTTTTACTCAATCGCTCAAAGAAGCTAAATGAATTTGGTAATATAACTTGCAGGTAAAGCACAGGCGAGAATAGGGTGTCTAGGCTTTTTAATTGTGAGTAGATGTTCTTACGGGTCGCAAGAACTAAAACAGCATCCGTAATCCAAACGGCCATCTTTCATCTTAATGAAATTTTATTGCAGACTAGCTTTTGCCCGCGACTCCGCCCGCGTGGATGTTGGTTCCCGGCAATTATTCGAATTTTTCTCACCTTTTAAACCTTCCCTAGACCTCCACGAACATTTCAAGACCAAGGTAAGATAAATCCGTTCAGTCGTTCTCGAGTTTTAGCGAGACTAACGAACAGCAATTGATTTATATATATATAGATAGATGTGTCCATGTAGTTCAATTGGTCCGAGCATAAAGTTCAGTCCCTCACAAGGCGAATGCTCCAAGTCCCATCTTGGACGATCGTCTAAATCTTTCATCTATATATTTCTTACCTGAAATGTGTCCAACCAGGCCTCTGCGCCACCACTCTTTGACACAGCGTGGCTTTGTTACTGCCGGGGCCCCCAACAACCCATAACATTGGGGCTGTTGTCGTCTCCCCTCGCACCTTTATTAGTTCAGGCTGAAAGACACGAACAGCATGAATTATTTTTTTATTCAACAGCCTGAGAAACTGGGTGAAACAGAATTCGAGTGTCATCGCATTTCTTTGGGGATCCACACTAATATCATAAATGCGAAAGTACCTCTGTCTTTCTGTCTGTCTGTCTATCTGTATGTTACGCTTTCACGCCTAAACTACTGTACCGATTTTGATGAAATTTGGTATGGGGGTAGATTAGATCATGAAAAAGGACAAAGGCTACGTTTGGTTGCGATAACCGACATCCACAAGGGCGGAGCCGCGGATAAAAGCTAGTAGTAAATAAATATTCCACAAGGGCGGGGCCGCGGACAAAAGCTAGTAGTAAATAAATAAATAAATATTCCACAACATTCCATTTTTTTTTATCGTGTGATAAATCCCCACGGATACCACCCCCACGGAGCCGGTGGAGGTGGTTATGTCGGACTCGAACCGACTAAAACGCACGCCGTCTTGGGTCCTTGGATGCCGGAGGTGAGATTGCCAAAAGCATATCTCTCGCACCCCGGCAGACCCAGGACCATCTCTTTCGAGATGGCCCCCTTCGGGTTGTGGGGACCACAGTGTCCCCATCTAGCCCCGGTTACGGAGAGGCGCATTTTTGCGCCTCCGCCGCGGCCTGCTTCTGCTAGGGTGACAGGTGGCTCCACCGGTCACCCCCAGGCCAGCGCTCATGGAGGACGGAGGTCGTTCTGCGACCTCCGACGTCCGGTTCGCCTTCGCTCTGCGCGGGCTTCCTGGGCCCGGAGTCTAGTCCGGACCCGACCGGCCGCCTCCTTCTCGAGCATTACTTGCACGCAGAAGGAGGCGGCCGCACCCCAAGCGTTCGCGCATCGTACCATCGCTGTGAGCAACGTGGCGAGTGTGAGGACTCCCACCCCCAGAGCCGCCACTAGGACCCGCCTCGGCGTGTCCCACGCCGGGCACTCGGTCAGCGTGTGCAGCTCTGTGTCCTCGCTCGCATCACAGTGATGGCACTCGGACGTTGGCTCCTTCCGGATCCGACACAGGTAACTCCCGAAACACCCGTGTCCGGTAATCACCTGCGTCAGCCGGTACGAGAGGCAGCCGTGTGGCCTCTCTAGCCACTCCTCCATGATGGGTTTTACCGCCACTATCACGGCGTGCCCTGCGCTTGGTCGCCCAAGTCGTAGCTCCCATTCCGCTACCATGTCCCTGTGGAGCTGAGACCTCACGGCCCGAATTTCTTCAGGCTCGCGTTCCCGTCCCTGCGAGGACGAGTTTACGATGGCGTGGCTAGTCAAGACCGTCAGCACCCTAGCGTCACCACTACCCAACACCGGTCTTGTGGTCCGGCCCCAATCGGCCATACCTAGGAAAATCCCTTGTGTGGTCAGCGTGCCGGGCCGCGTAGAAAGCCCTGAAAATATGCAGAGGCTTCTGGCGCGACAGAACCGGCACCTTAACATAAATACCTGGGACCGCACCGCGACCAAAGTAGCATTTTTTATAGCATTTATTATGCTAACTTTTCAGTTCGAAAAACATTGGAAAAAATGAAATGCTCAAGTGAGACTCGAACTCACGACCTTTCCCTTACAGGGAGAGAGCAATCCCCCTGTAAGGGAAAGGTCATGAGTTCGAGTCTTGAACTTAATAAATGTTGATTAGAAAAATCTCAATTTCAAGACTGACTTATATAGTGGTAGAATAGCCTGAGAATTATTTTGTATTTATACAAATTGTTATTACTATACCTATCTACCATTGATAAAAAAGTAAGACTGATTTATTTTAAGGTGAAAATCCTAAGTTTCTAGGTTAAAAACAGTTTACCCATTGTGGTGTCTACCTATTTGTAAAGAAACTTTAATATCCATCGATATTTTCTTTCAGTACAATTATTATTATTCCATGTCCCAACACTACCAAAGTGATTGAGGCAAGTTTACAGTGTGCGGTATGGCAAAATGCTTCTCATGAAATGTGTCTTTTTTTAAAACGTTCTATCTCCGAAACTACTGATCAGAACTGCAGGCGATCAGGGATGCTTATGGGTGAATTTCCCGATACCAAGAATTGCGTGGCATCGATGAAATCGGTACTAAAAATCATAGTTATAATGCTCTAACATTTTTTGCTAGTTAGGTGAAATAGTGATCTATTTGTAGCACTAAATATTCTATTAAATAGGATTATAGGGACTCCAAAAAAAAACAAAATACACCGAAATCTGTCATTGCCGTGTTTGTCCACACGTCACCTATTGTGTCGTGATACCTCATTGATAAAAATCTATTGGTTATTTTTATTAATACCTACTTTTATTTGATACGTGAATAGTTAAAGTATTGTTACGAAATACATTTATTCAAATATTTAAACAATACAACAAATGGTTAAAAAAGATACATTTGTCCCAGAACTACCTTTCATCGCCGTGTTCTAAACATATTTTAGAATATTGTTTTATCTAACGACTTACGTCCTCCCTTATATGCGCTAAACGTTGCATATTGGTGCCGCCTAAGTGCTCGACGCGGAAGAACGTACACAAGTACCTGCGTTTTGGCGCCATAGATGTAAGTATACCATTTTTATGTTACTGGACATTTTTTCTTTCATCGCCGTGGATAGGTATATCTTTCTATTTTTAATATTATATAATATATAATAGTTATCCTCTTGATTAAACTTTCAATAGAACGCCATTTCTCTTGTTTATTTTTGTGAAGTGATTAATACTTCAAATAATTATTAGATTTTTTGTTATTTTATATTTATGTCTTGTTTTTCATTGCCGTGCTTTCATTGCCGTAGTTTTCGTGGTCAAAATTTGCTATGGCAATGAAAAAAAAAACACGGCAATGAAAAAAAATCATTGCCATGCATTGTAAAACAATTTAGTTTCATTGCTGTGGCCAGATGTTTCATTTCCGTGACTTATGTTTTCATCGCCATAGTATGATTAGGCATTATAAACATCATTACCTGTTACAAAGGTAGCACCGAATACTGACATTACAGGATTCGAAAACTTTCTGCAATACGATTAAAGATTTGATGAGTTTTTGAGAATGCGTAAATTAAAAAAAATGTGGTGTACTATGTATGTTGTTTGCATTTACTTTTGCATAATTAACAAAAGTATACCATATTTGTTGTATTCATATTATTGTATTGTTAATTTCTTTTTGTGTGACAGAATTTAAATAAATGATCGGACAACTTTGATGCTAATAAAGATTTGTTTAATTGTACCTACTCCTTTTGCAGATTTTTAACCTATGAAATTTGTATTTATTGTAAGTAGGTATTTAAAATATTATGTTTTATATTGATTTTAATTTCTTTGGTTGATTCTTCCATTCCCTTGGCATAACTCTTTCATTGCCGTGGACGCTTGTTTCATTGCCGTACACGCATGTATCATCGCCGTGGCATGTAATTTTTAATCTTGTATATCTCGTTAGTTTTTTTAGGTATCTGCTAGATATTAAGCAAGACTACATATAGTATCAAAACCTTTAATTAACGCGATGTTTTTTTATTATAACACTTAAGGTAAAAAAATCCACGGAAATGAAGATTTTAATGGACCTGTTGAAATTCACCCTTATACTACATTATATTCACTAGCTTTTGGTTTAAAAAATATTAAAATAGCTATAAATTTCATAAAGTTATGGCCTATCAAAGACAGGAGTTCATGTGGACAAAATAATGTTCATGACGCACAGTAATAAGTAAGGATATGGATGCATAGAGGTCATGTAGCACCCAGGGAAAGTATTGTCTTTTAGTAAACGCATGGAACGTGTTAAAAAGCTTCACCCTTCACCATTTGCGGTTAGCATGTGAGGTTGTTAGGGGCTTTAAAGGTATTCTTTAATTTTTGAATCTTTGTATGCAACCAAGACTATGATAACAATGATGAACCCTTAAAAGCTGGCAGAAGAACATTGGAAGAGGCTTATATCCAGCAGTTGACTATGATAGGCTAATATAAAGCTACCCAGTAATTCGAAATACATCAAGGAAAAGAAGCGCTCAAGTGGGACTTGAACCCACGACCTTTCCCTTACAGGGGGAATGTTCTTCCAACTGAGCTATTGTCACACCTGAATCACTTAAAATTTCCCTTCGAATTTAAAAAGTTAGCATAATAAATGCTATAAAATTTCATTCATCTACCCTGTGATGATAAGAAATCAAGTCACATAAGAAATGACTTCATCACTTCAACGTCTGTAGACTCAATCCATATAGTATTGATTTCTGTCACTGTCTAAAGAATCAGATCGATTTCCTCCAAGTCCCTCACCTAAATTCCTCACGAGTCAGTATAAAAATCTATCAAAAGGTTAATTAGGTCATGGCACCTCTGTCTGACCTTTTCTTTTCAATACAGCGTGATACTGCAAACTATTGTTGGTCGTTTAGTCATTTGAGATTATAAATGTTGATGTTCCATTGAAGGTTCGAAGTTAAAAGATACTTTTTTGAGGAATTCAATATGATTTAGCGAACGATGTCGTTTTTCACGAACGTAATCAATTCAACCTTATTGATAACACAGTAAGATTGAAAATAACGTAAAGATAAAGTTACCATATACCGGGTGTATGGGGAACACGCAACCGAAACCGAAGACCCCTAGTAGTTCTCCAGACACACTACATATTGGCATAAAAAAAACGACGGCGCGCTGAACTGCGCGCCTTCCCATTCCAGGGGCGAGTCGGGGACACCGTTGTCCTCCCTCCCGAGAAGGGCCTATAAGGACGGTCTGTAAGGGATGACCCTGGGTCAGTCGGAGTGCGAGGGATATATCGAAGACAACCTCACCTCCGGCCTAACACCATGACCCACAGTCGGCGTGCGGTTTTAGTCGGTTCGTGTCCGACATAACCTCCCCTTCCGGCTCCGGCAGGGGAGGTTTCCGAGGATATTTCCGCACGAAAAAAAAAGGCATAATAAAACGATTTGGACTAAAAATCCTTTTTTTATTTAGGTATTTAGCTTAATTTACTATCCATCGTGTTATTAAAGCTAAATCAAAATCACTACAAAAAAACAACTAGCGTGAAGCGCTTGTTTTGTGCACGTGGCTTCAGGAGCATCCCCTCCATAAACTTAATAATTATATACTAACGTAGGTACCTACTAAGTTCATGGTCCCCTCACACCCGGTAATGAAGCTCGATATAATAGAATAGAATAGATATCAATACTAGTGTCTCCAAGGATCAATGACGTCATATAAAACTAAAAGCCAAATCAAATCTAGATCTTTATTATTCGTATTGCGAATTGTTATAAACATCTATGCAGTATTTTTGGGACTAAGTGACAACTGCGAAACACAATATTTGACTTAGAATTAGACGTACGTTCATAATATATTATGAAAACGGAAAAAGAAAGTCATTCGTAGAAAGCAATAATTTTCGTGATCCTCGACAAAGTATACTCCGTAATAGGTAAACGGCATCGTTTTGGTAATTCAAACACTCTATGTATTACTTTCAGATAATTATGGTGATATTGTACGAAAGTGGCAAGCCAATAGTTGCGAATTAGGAAATGCTTTCCTTCCGTCGTCGCAACTAAGTAACTTTTATTCTTGATTCGTTGCGCTTAAGGAAAAGGTTCTCTTAGTTTGCAAATGGTTGTGAAAAAGGAATAACATTTCTTGATTCGCAACTATTTACGAATCACAGTTGAGAATACGACTAGAGGGAACACGACTATCAACCACAAGCATAAAAAATAAAATATCACAAACCTTTGGTGTAACAACTCTCTCCGTCACCGTCTCCACCTGTACCGGCAACACCGGTGGCAAGATATTAATGCTGTCTCTTCTCTCTTCTCTCACCGGCTCTCTTTCTCTCTCTACTATCGGAGCTGGCTCCACGCCCACTATCTCGCCGGGTATACCGCCAGCGCCGACCCCAACTCCGCTAACTCCGTTCATCGTGGACTGGTCTTCTGTAGTTCCGAGGATCTGAAGAACGGCGGCCCGAAAGTCTTTGTAGACTTCGTCAGGGTTGCGTTCGCCGTTGACCTGTAATATTTGTTGTATGTGAGTGACAAGGAGGCTAAGAAAACTTTTTGTAAATCACCGAAGGGGTAGGCAGAGGTGTACTGTCGCGAAGCCGAGACTTTGCCATGGGCTGTATGTCTACTGTCACATGGAGACAACCTTATTCTTTAGTCGCCTCCTACGACATATCCGCGAATATTGAGGTATTCTACCATACCGCGAACCAGCCCAGTAATGAAAATATACATTTTATATCACTTACTAGCTTTTGCCCGCGACTCCGTTCGCGTGGATGTCGGTTATCGCGACCAAACATAGCCTAATGTCCTCTCTCATGGTCTAATCTACCCTTATACCAAATTTCATCAAAATCCGTTCAGTGGTTTAGGCGTGATAGCCTAACATACAGACAGACAGACAGAATTACTTTCGCATTTATAATATTAGTATGGATTATGGATCCATGAAGCGTCGGTAGCTTAGTGTTTATGGAGTCGGCCTTACGATCGAGAAGTCCCGGGTTCGATCCTGGCCATTACACTACCGACGTGAACCCACTCCTAGCACAAGCAATTTAGCTTAGTTGGAGGGGTTAGAGGGAATATTAGTAACTTCGGTTCTAATATTCGTTAAAAAAAAATTGCAAAGATTAATCTTAAAACAAGGTGGGATTTTCTTATATTTTAGGCCATAAAATCAAGAGTAGCATCTGGAATGGTGACCCGCATCTTCTGATTCTTTTGGATCCCAGTAAAAAATTAGTAGGTTGTCGAAAAGTTTTTTTTTAATAGACCAACAGTGCCCAACTTTTGCTATACACGTAACATCACTAAAAGGCTTGCTGATAAAGATTTATAATTATAGTTTCTTCCGTACTCAAGAACCGTGACACAATTTTGATCTAAACACCTTGTCTAATAACATAGAAGTTTAAAGAAAACAAAATAACTCAAGGTTCGATAAATTCTCAAAACAATTACACCCAATTTTGTAGAATTTATATAACGACACTACTTAAAACCAAATAGGTCACATTGTATACAACAGTTTGGAACTTAGAACTTATAGTTGACTGATATTAGAACTGTGTAATTATAGGACTATTTAAGAACGCCCATCCACACGTCCATTTTATTCAGGCCACCAGTCATGCATCATAAATGTAACCTAGAAAATTTCCCGATACACGTGTGGAACGATAAGAAAGTCGTAGAAAAAGTTCAAGTTGTTTATTGAGTTATTAATTTGAGATTGACAGGGTCATTTACATCAATAGTAAAACACTCGCCGGGTTAATTATCATGTTTTTTATTTTGTTCGAGTTTAAAATCTATTATTTAATGCCGTTTTTTGCAGTGGCGGTGGCATTACTGTGGTTTGACTTTAGCAGAATCGAGGCCCAGGACATCCCCATAAGGATGATAAATGGTTCGGTTGGTTATATCCGACCTGCCTACTTCTCCGCACCCGAAATTCTAGACCCAAACTGTTAGTACTATTATCTATTATGTGCCCAAACTAAGCATAGCTGGATATACTCGTAGGTTCTAGAATGCGTGGTGCGAATTGTAAAACACAATTTTTGACATGATGCCCACAGCTACATTCTATCATCGCACCGCTTGCCATAGGCAGGGAATCCATCCCCACAGATTGCATCCGAAACCGTTTGCGCGTGAGCGGTTATTAAGTGGTATAAAAAAAACAATTAATATTATTATACCCAATGAAATCACTAGTTAAATTCGAATAATTCTGAGATGTCTACATCCAAACCGATTCGGATTCGAATTAAAAGATTCCCTATAAAGAACGGGTTGCAGATTCAATTCCCGCCTGAGAATTCACTTTTTCAAACCTAAATCGATTTGAATTGTAAGCATACTAATTGCTTTATGATAAAAATGTCTGTATGACGAACGTTTGTTGCCCGTGGTCCAATCGCTTAGTTCTACTGGTTGATCAAAGGATGTTTTTTACCCGTGGTTTGTCAATTATACCACTGGCAAATCAAATTATCTGTGGTCCTATTAATTGAGCATAGAATATGATTGTATTCGTCCATAGTTACAAGTGAAATAAATAAAAGCATAATATCCGCGCATAATAAAAGCATCATATTCTAAAAAAGCAAATAAAAGCGTCATATTCTCTCTCTAATCAACATTCGAACAAATGATAGGCTAGAATATTGTTTATTTAACGATAAATTTCTTTGAAAAGCGATTAATATATATGAAACTGTACCATTTGTTACTCTACCCGGCTGCATGGGCCATTAATATTGAGGTCGCCCAAGTGTGCCTTACTAAAAATTCATAAACTGCCTTCGGAAACGACGCCACGATCCGTCTTCGCCTGTTTATTTATTTACTTATTGAGTATTTCTTTATTGTCAAACATTGTAAGGCGTAATACCGTAATGGTAATTTCTTTTTGATATCCCTTTATTATTCTGTTATATGATGACACCAGTCACGTCACAATATGTGCTCTATTTACGCAGTAGGTACCTACCTACGTGTTTTGGGGCTCTTTTGCAAATAGCCGCGTGGTTCCCGGAAGAGAAGAATTTCGGCCACCGCAGCTCTTCCCATGTGGTGTCGTAATAGGCAACTAAGGGATAGGGCTGTTTAACATCAGACAGATATAAACAGCCCAGACTCAGCCTCAGATATAGGCTCGAGTCAATAATAGTGCCTAGAATATTATGGCAACCGACTACAAATATTGGTGAAATATGGGTGTTAATTCACCTCTGCTTAACCTTAATAAATATGTATGTATGTATGTTTAGTGAATAGCACGGGGTGCTACGTTGGTAGAGAAGCGCAAATCCACATAATAATAGATTATATCAAACCTATCCACGCGCCAACTCCAGCAATGATTTTTGGTCTCACGTAATAGGGGTCCAGCCTTTTTTTTTTTTTCGTGCGGAAATCCCCACGGATACCCCCCCTGCCGGAGCCGGAAGGGGAGGTTATGTCGGACTCGAACCGACTAAAACCGCACGCCGACTGTGGGTCTTGGTGCTAGGCCGGAGGTGAGGTTGTAATAGACATATCCCTCGCACCCCGGCTGACCCAGGGCCATCCCTTCGGTCTGGCCCTCCTCAGGAGGGGGGACAACGGTGTCTCCAACTCGCCCCCGGAATGGGGAGGCGCGCTTATCAGCGCGCCGCCGCCGTGGCCTGCTTCTGCTGGGGTGACAGGCGGCTCCACCCGTCACCCCCAGGCCCGCGCTCATGGGGGACGGAGGTCAGTCAGTTCCCTCCGACGCCCGAGTTGCCTGCGCGCGCGGGCGGCGCGATCCGCGAGTCTTTCTCGCTCGCGCCGCCTCTCCCGCTCCGCCGTTTCCTTCACGACCATTACCTGCTCGAATAGGGGTCCAGCCTATTGCCTCTAACAGGCACTTTGTTATAGGCTGCATGTTTACTGTCGGATGAAGAGCAACCCTATCCCTTCAGCAACTCACACGAGAAGAGATGGGGTAGCTCTATTCTAGTCACCGGGAACGAACACGGCAATGTGTACAAATGATAATTTTTCAACAATATTATGTAGTTCGAAAAACATCGGAAAAAATGAAATGCTCAAGTGAGACTCGAAGTAGTCGAATAAGTTAGCTTAAGCTTAAATAAATGCTATAAAAAATTCATTCAAATATTGGGGCGGAGGAATATTTAAAAATAGTTGAAAAATCATTCATTGTTTCCAACAATTCGTAAGAATTTGGGTAGATGGCAACAACGTTGCCCTTAAAGACAGGAAGGATATAAAGAGAAGGAAAATTTTAAATGATTCAGATGTGGCTCAATAGCTCAGTTGAAAGAGCATTCGCCCTGTAAGGGAAAGGTCGTGAGTTCGAGTCTCACTTGAACATTTCATTTTTTCCGATGTTTTTCGAAATATCAAAACATTTTCACAAACTTATATCTATAATAAATATTTGTAGAATGTGGGATTTATTGACATTCTCTGATTTACTTTCACTGCTAATAACTTTACAAAATACTTGTCAAAACAAAATTTTGTTTCGCAAATTTTCTCAAATTAATTAGTAGGTAGACGGGTTCTTACCGATCGATCAAATTTTATTAAATGTTCAATTAACAGCATATTAGTGTTGAGAAAAATATTGCTCGAACAGCTGCATTAAAGAAGATTACAGTATACTTTTTTCATTTCAATGAGGTATTAAATAAATAGTACTTTCAATACTCTACCTACAGAGGGGCGCTTAACCTGTAATTAAAATACAAATAACAGCGCGCCTGGGAACCACCACGTGTGTCTGTCACTACTTCATGATATTCTTGGTGACGCACGCCATTAAAACATTATTTATTCATATACACCTATGGGAAATATTGAACCCGTTCCCGCGAGTCACGGGAATTAATTCCCGGGAATAAGCTTCCAGGTTATGTTAGATATCGCAGAACGACCTCCGTCCTCCATGAGCGCTGACCTGGGGGTGATCGGTGGAGCCGCCTGTCACCCTAGCAGAAGCAGGCCGTGGCGGCGGCGCACATTACGCCTCCCCGTAACCGGGGCTAGATGGGGAGACTATGGTCCCCACAACCCGAAGGGGGCCATCTCGAAAGAGATGGGGTGCGAGAGATATTCTTTCGGCAATCTCACCTCCGGCAACCAAAGACCCAAGACGGCATGCTTTTTAGTCGGTTCGAGTCCGACATAACCACCTCCGTGGCACCGGCTCCGTGGGGATTTTTCGCACGATATAAAAAAGCTATGTAGATAGGTATGATAATATGTGATTCTATAACTGTGTGTCATTTAGATCCGTTCAGCCGATTTTACTTGAAAGGTAAGGCAGACGAATTCTTTCCACTCGGGGTTCGGGGGTTGGAATACTAAACATCTGGTATCAGCTTACCATCAGGTGAGTTGAAGTCTAATTGATGTGTCCTGTATAAAAAAATGTATACCAAAATATAAAATTGTGTCAATATCCTACTATTAGAGTACCAACTTGACATTCTATCTAATCGGGGCTATGGTATGGTTTTATACAAATTTATATTACAAACTTGCAGTTATTGATATTTACCATATTTGTTATAATTTTGAAGGACCCTATAATTTCGACGCTGTTACAAGCGATGATCACGGATGTACTGGTGACCGCCGAGTTAGTTGTTATTGGGTAGACCACGGAACAGAGACTGTGGGGTAGACCGTATCGGCACAGAACAGATAATAGTACTAGCGTAGTATCGGTCTACCCTCTTCCGCACTCGTTTATGACGCGCATCCGGCGCTTCGTCCCTATTACTGTACGCGTTATCGCACTGCACACGAATACGTTCGCAACACACATTCCTCCTCGGGTCCTCTAAAATTATAACAAATATGGCAAATATCCCGGCGAGTGTTTTACTATCACTGTAAATTACCATGTAAATCTCAAATGAAACTTTCAGTGAGTTTGTCATCGCTTTTCACAAAATAAATAAATAATCATAGAACTACATAACCTTACTATTATAAAGTTTCCTAAACTCAAAGATATCAGAATCGCCTCGAAATGGCACAGTTGAAGTATGACCGCAAACACCCAATTCTAATTCTGAAAGATTCTTTTTACCCGACTGCGCGACGCAAAGGAGGGTAATGTGTTTATCAGTCTATTACCCGACTGCGCGACGCAAAGGAGGGTAATGTGTTTATCAGTCTATGTATGTATGTATGTATGTATGTTTGTATGTTTGTATGTTTGTTTCTATGTGGCGTTCTAGAGACCAAATGCTTAGACCGATTTTGATAATTCTGACGTCAATCGATTCGTCTTAACCTTGCGAGTGTCACTAAAGACATGACAGTAATCAAAATCCACCACAGCGACAACCAGACGCCATATTGTCGATGAAAAGATGAAAAGTCGATGAACTATGTCAAGTGGGGTGTCGTTGAATAGATAGATTTCTTAAATTCATCTTTAGTTTCCTTTTATCATTTTTCATTTTTAATAATACTCGTTTAGGATATATAACGGTTTAAAGTTGTTTAACACAACAATATTTCTCGCTAATTTTCTTACTTATTGATTTAAGTTTTTATTTCAAGTATAAACTATATTATGAAGGAAATTACAAAAAGATAAAAACATGTCATATCATAACTAAAAAGTATAAAATAAAACAAATGATTAAAAAATAAAAACCCGACTGCCACTGAAAAGACCAAAATAAGTTTGATAGCAGGCGATACCCATTTGCCAATCATAAACCGAACGAAAATTAATGGGTACCGCCTGCCATCAAACTTATTTTGGTCTTTTCAGTGGCAGTCGGGTTTTTTATTTTTTATTAATTTTTTAAATAAATTATTAATAACTGATACACTTTTTAAAACTATGCACGGGGGACCTCAAGCTATGATTACATACTTGAAGTCCAGATACTGGGCTGTGGGAATTAAAGCTCTTGTTAAGGAATCCCACAAAACAAAAAATCCATCAATGGGCCAACTTCCCTCTTCACGTGTGACGCCTAATGAGGCTTTTTTCAACAGTGGAGTCGATTATGCTGGTCCAATTAATATTAGGATGTCACCCGGTCGCGGAAATAAGGCATTCGAGCCCCATTCGCATTCCTGAGAAGGTATAGCCCGCTGCACGTCCCTATCTGTCATAACAACTACAGGCAGAATGCGTATTTGATCAGAGCATGTCATATGTACAACGCGGTGTGCCGGAGTATCTATATTGATTTACTTAACATGAGTGTCACTAAGTTAAGAGGAAAGCCTAGCTGGCGAATAATCCTATTGCCGTCGCCCCTGTCCGCGTTGAGTGCGATAAGGATAGCCGCCAAAATCCGGCAAAATCGAGGTTTCGTATTTCCCGTTTTTTTTCAGCCAAAACTAGGTATGCCGATTTAATTATTTTTGGCACCGTTTTATTAGGTAATAGCGTATCCATGTTCCTGTTATTTTTATAACGTTAAAACTTTTTCCCCACCTGTCTGATAGTCCTCCAAACATGCAAGGGCGGATCCAGCTTTCCAGCCAGGGGGGGGGTCATAGTCGAGGTCAAGACTCGAATTCATTTACAATATGTACTTTAATTAAAAAAATATATATAGCTAAAGTTCTGTAATTAATATTTTGAAACGATACTTATTTTGAAAAATACGTTATATGTACTATGTTATATCTACAAGCAACATGCGGCCTGGGACCCGACTTCACCCGGAATACATTCGCAAAGAGACAATATTTCAGTGGAGCAAGTACAAATCCTCGGTACTGCTGCCGTGTGATGGCTCCTAACTCTCTTCAATGACTGCATTGCTTTTGTTAGGGTCCCACGTCTCTGGAGAAAGGCCAAAGTAATCGCCATACCGAAGCCGGGGAAACCTATGGACGACCCCAAAAGTTTCAAACCAATTTCTCTCCTGTGTCAAACCTTGAAACTCTTAGAGAGGGTGCTTCTTAATCGTCTAGCTAACATCATAGACCCCAAGCTGATCCCAGAGCAGGCTGGCTCCTCAACCTCACGCAAAATATCGTGAATGGCTTTGAGACACGCAAAGTGACTGGTGCAGTTTTTGTTGACTTGTCTTTCGCCGATGACACTGTGAACATCAAACGCTTGCTCTGGAAGATGGAAAGAATCACTGGAGATCGCAAACTTGCGGCAGCCTTGGGTGAACTCCTCCGGAACCAACGCTATCAGGTGCAATTGCACTCCTAAAAATGCGGCTGTAGAGTGCTGCGGAATGGCCTACCTCAAGGTAGTGTTCTGGCTCTGTTGCTCTTCAACGTTTACACCAACGACCAACCCCTTAGCCCACGCACGACACGTTTCCTTTACGCTGACGACTTGGCTCTCACGTCACAGGGATCCCTTGAGAAGGTAGAGGAAAACCTGAATGACGCACTCGAGAAGCTAAGCCGCTACTACATCAGTAATGTCCTGAAGCCCAAACCAGCAAAATCGCAGTCGCTTCCACTTCAGCAATAGGCTGGCAAAGCGAGAGCTTTTCGATTCGAGTGCCATCATTGCGACGCGAGCGAGGACACAGGGCTGCACACGCTCACTGAGTGTCCAGCATGGGCCGGACCGAGGCGGGAGCTAGTGGCGGCCCTGGGAGTGAGAGTTCTCACCCTCGCCACCCTGCTCACAGCAATGGATCGCTGTGCGGACGCGTGGGCGGCCGGCGTCGGAGGGCACTGACTGACCTCCGTCCCCCATGAGCGCGGGCCTGGGGGTGACGGGTGGAGCCGCCTGTCACCCCAGCAGAAGCAGGCCACGGTGGCGGCGGCGCACACCGTTGTCCCCCTCCTGAGGAGGGCCAGACCGTAAGGGATGGCCCTGGGTCAGCCGGGGTGCGAGGGATATGTCGATGACAACCTCACGGCCTAGCACCACGACCCACAGTCGGCGTGCGGTTTTAGTCGGTTCGAGTCCGACATTACCGATAATACCTGGACAGGACCCTGACCTTGAAAAAGAACCACAAGATCCTCAAACAGAAAGTCTCGGCATGCAACAACCTCTTAAAAAGGCTGACGAGCACAATCTGGGGGGCCGCACCGCAGGTGCTGCGAACAACAGGGCTGTTATTCTGTGGGTGAATATGCGTGTCCCGTATGGGGTCGTTCTGCACATGCTGGGCTAGTGGATGTAGCACTAAGTGAGACCTACAATAACAGGTTGTCTCAAGCCGACTCCGTAACAGATGCTGTATCCTTTAGCCGGCATAGCACCTCCAAGCGTACGCAGAGACGTGGCGTCATCCATGGAGAGGGGCAAGCTGGAACAGGATCAGCGACACCCCATGCACGGCCACCATCACGTGCCAAAAAGGCCAAAAAGCCGAAAGAGTTTCTGGGCATGCGTTGCACCCGCCGATGGCGATCCCTCCCTGGCCAGGGTGGACCTATGGAGAGCGCGGAGCTCGCTACCATTCCCTTTCATTCCGCTGTCGGAGAGCTTGCCCCCTGAGCACGACCTCTTCTGGATCAAGTGGAAGTTCCTAAGCAGACTTCAGACATAGGTCGGTCAAAGCAAGGAGAATCGGTCAAGGTGGGGTTTCTCAGACAGCTTTCTTCTTTCTCTTCTTTCTTTTTTCTTTTTTTTTCAGTTTTTCTTTCAGAAAAACTGAAAAAAAAAGAAATCAAATTGTCCAAATTATATTTTTTATCCCAATGTGTTATGTACCTGAAAGAAAGAAAGAAAGAAGAAGCTTAGGCTTTCAGCTTCGGGGGCGTTCCCCTTACACCCGGTATTATAATTAATTACGCCCTCACTAAATTTTGCGTTCACGATAGTTACGTCTTACGTCAGACCGCTAGAACCGCATGAGTTGCAATGCAATGATCAGCTCGAATCTCGTCGTTCGGGCACAGTTCTGGTGCGTCACGGGTAGGAGTTTCGTTCATTTTTTGAACGGAGTGAGAGGGCAGTTCACGCGAGGGGCGCGGGCTGGATATGTGGAGAGTGTGATAGTCATAAGTAGGTAGGTATTATGCGTGTCATTCTTTAAAATATGCTTGAGCTTAGATAAAATCCTTTTACTTATACTTATACATTATTTTATTTTGTTCAATTTATGCATGACTGACCTAGGTATATGAGATTAAGAAAATAATCAGAAGACGATCTGCCCAGGGGGGGGTCATGACCCCCATGACCCCCCCCCCCCCTTGGATCCGCGCCTGCAAACATGCCGGTGGGAATTAGTAATTTTTTATCATCTTTAGACGATCATATTTTCTTATTTTATTAACGGCCGACAAAAATAAGTCCTCTACTTCTTAGTGTCTAACAGTGTACCCATAGTAATGTGAATAATGTAACTAATGTTTTATTTTCTCTTTTCATTAACAATGCCGTGTACCTACCATAGTTTATGATCATTCATTAAAATACCGCTTTTTATACAACAATGAATATCTTTTATATACAATTTAGAAAAATTAAAGTAATGAAAATAAAAATAAAAATATTTACATACATAATGCGTCGTTTTTCTAATACTGATTATACAGAGCTAAAAAGCTTGCTTACTTACTTACCACTACTTTACCTTTTCTAATAAAACAGTGACATAATACTTTTGGTGATCGTTAAATTGGGTTTTATGTACGTACTACATTTATCAAACAAAATTTTTGTACGCGACTGTACAACAATACTACGTACTTACATTGTGGGCCGAGTTGACGAATGAAAAATAAATTAAAATAATTAGGGGCAACTCGACACCGAGTGGCGAGTTTTCAAGTGGCGAGTTGACGAATAAGTCGTGGAATTCCTCCGCATCGTCGCCGACCGGTAACGTACCTATAGTTTATTATTTTAACCTTGCTATGTGTGAAAACTTGTAATTGGCCATTACATGAGCTATCACTTGTATCCATTCAAATAATAGCTGTAAGTTTTCTGAACTGTAAAATAAATTAATAATAAAAGATACCTATTCAAATATAAAAGTACCTACATACCTAATGACAGCGTCTATGAATTTATGATGGGGCTGAGCGTGTGATAGTCCAAGTGTCTTTGTCAGGTCAGTGGGACTCTCGTACCCTGCAATTTTCCTCTGCAGTAAATTGCAGGGTAAACAAATATATGGTTGACTGAAGAACATGTAGTTGACTGTTCATTTAATTTTCACATATTATTTTTTTGATCCAATCCCACTACGGTTGAATGATCTTGTTGAAATTTGACAAAGGGATTATGATCTGGAATAAAACATATTTTTTCTGGAATAGTTCTCATGGGTAGTGGGAACGTGTTCGAAATTTAGCTCGGATGGAGCCGCGGGAAATATCTAGTTACTAATTATTACCCCAGAGTCCCTCAGCTAAGTTAAATTGCTTGTGTGTTCTCATCGGTAGTGTAATGGCAAAGATTCGAAACCGGGACCTCTCGATTGTAAGGAATTAACTGCTAAGCTATTGACACTATATTGCCTGGTTAAAATTCTTTCAGTTCTGTAATCCAGCGAATCATTCCAGTCCATTACTGGAATTGATTGTAGTGTTCACATTATTCCTTTTTTTTCCGTGCGGAAATCCCCACGGATATCTCCCCTTTTGGAGCCGGAGGTGGAGGTTATGTCGTACTCGAACCGACTAAAACCGCACGCAGTCTGTGGGTCACAATGCTAGGCTAAAGGTGAGGTTGTCATCGACATATCCCTCGCACCTCGGCTGACCCAGGACTATTCCTCACGGTCTGGCACTCCTCAAGAGGGACAACGACGACGATGTCCTCAACTCGCCCCCGGTATGGGAAGGCACGCTGCCGCCGTGGTCTGCTTCTGCTGGGGTGACAGGTGGCTCTATCCGTCACCCCCAGGCCTATGTCTACATTATTCCAATATTTTAAACGCGCTTGAACTGACTGACAATTCAGTGACTGGATTGGATTACTGACCGGAATGGACACATTCCAGTGATGGTTCACATTATTGCAGTAGCATCCCCGCACTGGATTCGCTCGCTGGACTGAAATGTTACCGGAATATTGTTAACCGGGCATTAATCAAATTGACGTGTCCTATATAAATATATAAAAAAAAAAGTCTGTCAAGTACAGCTGCTCTGCACTTGGCACTTAAGCCAAAAGTTCATGGCCCTGAAAGCATTAGCCCCTAGTTGATTCAGAACCGAAGGCTGTTCTGAGTCCATTCGGGGTTAATGCGTAAAGACGCGGGCAATTTATTTAAATGACTGTCATGGTCTTAAAGCCTTCGAGAATAAGCATTAAGCGTATCGATCGGTAGTAATTCACTGATGGTGCCGGCTAATAAATTACGAAGTTATGATCATAAATTATTGTCAAATGATAATTCTGATTACATGTTGTCATTACAATGTAACACACGTCGCGTCACCCTTCACCTTTCATACAGATTTGGAGGAAAAATAATTTTTCTATAGTTTATTTGGTCATTTATCACCTACGCCTACATAGGCTTTCACCTTGAAGCCCGGCGCCCGTTCTCTGGCTTTTTATCCCCCACTTCGCAAGTTCTTGGGTATCCCTAGTAGGTATGTTGTCTGTAAACTATCTAAGTAAGAGTACCATCTTCTACAACGTCAAGCCAGCGGGGAAAGGCGGGGGTGGCATGGAATTTTAACGCATTTTTTTGTTATTTTATTAATTAGACATCTGCGGTAGCCTAGTGGTATGGGTAATGGACTGCTGAGACGAGGTCTCGGGTTCGATCCCAGGTTTACCATGGCACACACCAATGACCTGTCGATGGTTTTCGAAGTTATGTGTGTATTTATCGCAGGTTTATAAGTGCCCGGTTGATGGCAATAGGCTCGCCACCTATTACATTGGGACCTAAAAACATAAACTGGCGAAATGTGGGTGCTAGCACCTCTGCCTACCCCTTCGGGGAATACAGGCGTGAGTTTATATGTTTATTAATTAGGTACATTACAATTTTTAACAATTTGGTCGCGACTTTCGATTGCTTTTCAGCAAATATTTTTATGGAAACAGGAGCAAACGAGCAGACGGATCGCCTGGTGGTAAGCGATCACCGCCGCCCATGGACACCTGCAACACCAGAGGAAACACAAGTGCGTTGCCTTCCATTCAAAAGAGAGTACGCTCTTGTCTTGAAGGTTTGAATGTCGTATTGGTTCGGAAATACCGCTGGTGGCAGTTCATTCCTCAGTTTAGTTGTGCGAGGCAGAAAGTTTCTCAAGAAACGCACAGTTGTGGACCGCCAACCGTCCAGATGGTGAGTGTGGAACTCATGTGGTCACGGGAAACCTACTATGTCGGTCCTGTTATGTATTGAAGAAAAGAGACAACCACGATCTTAATGCTCCCTGTGATCCGAATCTGCAGTAAAATTTACTCCAAAGACAATCTTTAAGTAAGCAAGTTCACCCGTAGCATGGGGTACGTACTATAAGAAAATATCTTTAGTATAACTCAAAAGATGGCACTAGTAATGTCATTTTAAGAAATAAAAAATTAAAACGCTTTTTTCCCTATTTAGAATCACGTAAGTAAATTATTTAAGAACTTTAAAACATGATAATGTAGGCATTTAAACATATAAAACTCGTTGATAATATAATAAATAAAGGAAACGGCCATCTATGACGGCCAGTAATGTGGCTAGATTGCTGAGCCCACAGAGGGCGATGGCCGTCAGGGTGATAAGGGGATACCGCACGATCTCAGGTGAGGCGGCATGCCTCCTAGCCGGGACCCCTCCATGGGACCTGGAAGCGAGAGCCCTTGCGTCTCTATTTATATGGCGCAAGGAGGCGCTGGAGCGGGGCCAATGGCCTGCGTCTCGAGAAATCGAGGCCCAGCGGTCCCAGCTCTACCAGGAAACCGTGGAGACATGGAAGGTGCGACTTGAGCAACCAAAGGGGGGATTCGCCACAATTGCGGCCGTCAGACCGGTCATGGACGAGTTGCTGGAGAGGAGACACGGTGCTCTCTCCTACCGGTTGTCACAGATACTTACCGGGCATGGTAGCTTCGGTAGGTATCTGTGGCGAAGACATCGGGAAACCACGGCCGAGTGTCAGCACTGCGAGGACCGCAGCGATGACACAGCGCTCCAGCGCCAGGTCCTCGTGGTAGGTATGGGCGTGGGCACTCTCTCGCTCGAGACCATGGTGCGAGCCATGGTCTCCAGCGGGAGTAAGTGGGACTGCGCCGCCTCTTTCTGTGAGCAGGTCATGCTCGTGAAAGAGGCGGCGGGGCAAGAGCGGGAGAAAACTCTCCCACCCAAGTTCTGCAGTCGGCGGCTTGGGCGCCGCCGACGTGTCTTCGCCGAAGACCATCGGCCGCCCCCCCCCCCCTAAGAAGCGGGATAACACCCGAAAACCCCCCCATAGACGCGGGATAGCACCCGAACCCCCCCGCCAAGGCGAGGCCGCAATTGTAGCCGTAGGTCTGATGGGAGTCCTGGGACATCCTTCCGAGGGCTTACCCGGGGCTCCCATCCATAGGCTTCTGGGCGTTACCGTGGTGGTTTTTAGTCGGTAGGAGTCCGGCATAACATCCAAGAAGGATTTTCGCCCATGGTTAAAAAAAAACCGCCATCTATCGACAATTTTGTCCATCCATCCATTTTATCTACAACTTTTACAATTACTTCAGAATCAATATAGATTAGAATCTCAGACCAAAAGAATAACTATACTTTTAGTCTGAGATTAGAATATTTATAGTTTTATTCATTCATATTTAGTAATGTGTTTAGTGTAATTTATATTTTTGATAAGTTAATTTTAATAGTACCTACTTATTAGTTACAATAGTTGACCAAAACATTGTCGCCATCTAGTAACTATGCGGATTAAAAGTTGCCTGCCTTCCTTCACAAGTTACGAGTGTAGGTAACCGTTTTTCTTCTTAATTGTGCATCTGTATAAGAATTATATTATATCATCTATGCCCGTAGTCTACTATAGAGCAGCATATTATATAAGTAGGTATCTTGACTCTAAATCGCAAGAGAAACGAAGTCCTGGCGCGCAAGGATTGGTTTGAATCTATATGATTACTGGATTTGAGCTCCTCCGCCGCTGCATCATCACTTGTTGTCCTACTACTACTGCCAGTGGGGACGCCGTTTGACCAGACGGGTGATAAGCCCTTCTATGTGGGGCCATTTCACCCAATTCCCCTGTAACGACTGTCATACATGTTCATGTGGCAACCAGGACCGACAGCTTTGCGAGGGATATGCTTTCGGTAATCTCACCTCCGGCAACCAAGGACCCAAGACGGCATGCGTTTTGGTCGAATCAAGTCCGACATAACCGCCTCCACCGGCTCTGTGGGGATTTTTCGCACGATAAAAAAAAGGACTGACAGCTTAACGTGCTCTTGAGGCACGGCCCGCCCAATGCAAATACTCATATTCATGCATACAAATATTTGCACTGAGTGGGGATCGAACCCGCGCCTACTGCGTAGCGGTCGCGTTCACTACCGCTACGCCACGGAGGCTCTCCTCTGACACCCAAAAAACGCTTACTATGCATATAGAACACATATTGTGACATCACTGCGGCCAGTATATTATGATGGCGATTAGTTTATGAATGAGTTCTAGGTAAGGCAATGCTAAAGCTAAGGCTAGCTGAGGCTAATGGGTTAAAAATCATGATCAAGAGAAGGCAGTGACATTGCCCGTTGACCGGCGTGCGATCGATACGCGGCGTGTTTTATTCACGACCATCGACTGTCAATGTCGACCATAATGACTATAATGATACCCTCGCATTTTACTTCGTTTCGGTTTGCTAATATCAATTTAGATTTCCGTTGAAATAAAACTACTTTTTACGGATTCTATCACGATATATTAATTTGTTATTATTATGAGGCGAGTGTGGATGGTACCGTCGGAAGGGGAAGACCTAGGCGCACATACCTGGACCAAATCGGGGAAGTGTTAGAAAAGGTGACCCTTTTCTAACACTTCCCCGATTTCCGTACCAAGTACCCTACACCAACGAGCATGCACGAAGAATATAATGAGAGTGAATGAAGCGAGAGTAGTATGTGAGGATCGTAGCAAATGGAGATTCGTGATCTCTGCCTACCCCTATGGGAAACAGGCGTGGTTTTATGTATGTATTTACTTTTAAACCGACGTTTCAGCTTTTCAGCAGTCATGATCGCGGAGTGACATTCGCGTAGATAAACTTCAGAAAATATCAATTTAGATTTCAGTTTGAATTTTGTATTATTAAACTGCTTATACTTAGTATGATTTTTATGAAAGAAACGTTTCTGTAAGAGTTCGATTTAGGCAAAAATTCATGCGAAAGTAACTACATTATATCTGTCTGTCAGTGACGCTTTCACGCCTAAACCACTGAACCGGTTTTGATGTAATTTGGTACAGAACTAGACGAGAGCTTATAAAAGGACATAGGCAATGTTTTGGTCGCTATAACAGATATACACGCAGGCGGAGCTGTGAGCAATAGCTTGTAAATAATGATAATACGTAATCATGAGATGCCCAAACAACAACTTGAAGGATAGATGGCAGTCACTATCAAAGCTAAGATCAGTCAAATTGCAAGAAGATGAAAGGCCCCGGGCTGTAAGAAGCTTCAGATGCAAACGAGAGTTACCTATCTGACTTTTTCCAATATGAATGTGCTGACTCGTCCAGTCAAGAACCTGTACCATGTACGGTTTGTGACAGTTCCGAAGACCTAACATCCCTCTTTCCATATTGGTTTCTTTTAAAAGTAAGAGCTCTTAAAAATAAAGGTCACCATTTTGAGTACAAAAAATAATAAAAACTACAATGGTGTTTCTCAATATGAAAAACAACCTTTAAGTCTTTTTTTTCCGTACGGAAATCCCCTCGGATATCCCCCCTGCCGGAGCCGGAAGGGGAGGTTATGTCGGACTCGAACCGACTAAAACCGCACGCCGACTGTGGGTCATGGTGCTAGGCCGGAGGTGAGGTTGTCATCGACATATCCCTCGCAACTTAGCTGACAACGGTGTCCCCGACTCGCCCCCGGAATGGGGAGGCGTGCTTTTCAGCGTGTGTGGCGCCTTTAAGAGGGGGTATAAAGGAAAATTGCCGATCTTTGATTTGATTTTTATACCCGAAAGTGTGCCACAAATGAGCTTGTTTTTTTTAAATAGAGAAGAGAAGGTACTCAATTTGGTGAAAACATAAAATAATAATATTTTCTCGATAAAATAAGATCACAAAGTTAGGCCTAATTTTTGATTAAAATTAATTTATTTTCAAGATTATTCATATAACTGAGTCAATTTTTATGTACAAAGTATAAAATTATAAAACCTAGTGACTCAATTTTTCACTTTGTTAAAATCATCTGGAATTTACGAGTAATTAAAAAAAAACGAATTCGGCGCTTACGACATTCTTATTCCGCGCATAACGGTCTCTTGCTATCGCACCTGACGCGAGGTGCCGGCCATCTGTTGTTTCATTTTATCTATCACCAAAAATAAAATTATTGTGTGTTCAAAGTATACCTTATATAGATAATGATCCAGCTCGTACTTTGCCAAATTTTATCTGATTATTTTGGGTATACTGTGCGCCTGCGTACTAAATACGGCGGTTAGCTGCCACACAAAATACTGCGGAGCGACAGACGTGTGGACAGACGAGAGCGGGACGTATGAAGTGTGCGGGTGAAATCTGACTTTTTTCTAGCTTTATGCGCGCTCTTAAGTCTAGAGAAATGCACACGCCGGCAAAGATTGGGTTTTTTTTGGATAACAGAAATGTGTATGTTGGTAACGATACGAAATATCCATCTGAGTCACTTCAACTTTTTGTTGAGCAGAGAAGAAAAGAAGTTATATAAACAAAAAAGTTCTCAAAGGTAACAATAAGCGAATGGCATTGAGTGTTACCAGCGTTCAAAACCATGGTAATCACATACCACCAGGTTCGGTGAGTTTGTTTGCTTAGTGGAAAGAAAACAAAATTAGCCGTTATATACTGGCCTTAAGCCTGTTATTTTATGTTATGCCAATGGCCATCTTCAATAACTCGAAATATAATAACATTGTGAGTTATAAGTAGGGTTGCCAGACGTTATAATTTTTTTGGGATTAGGGATGTTGGTTCACGGTGTAGTATAATTGGGCCACTTCATTTCTTACCGCAGCCAGGTGTCGTAAAAGGCGCTTACAGGATAGGGCTTGTTCTCCATCCGACAGTAAACATACATCTCAAGACAAAATGCTCACTTAATGGTGATAGACTTGTCCCCTATTGCGTGGAACCGAAAATCATTGGCGAAATGTGGGTCTTATTACACCTCTGCCTGTTTCTCTTTCAAGATTTTTGTTAACATAACGTAACATAACATAAACTCACGCCTGTATTCCCCGAAGGGGTAGGCAGAGGTGCTAGCACCCACATTTCGCCAGTTTATGTTTAGGTCCCAATGTAATAGGTGGCGAGCCTATTGCCATTAACCGGGTATTTATAAACCTGCGATAAATACACACATAACTACGAAAAGCATCGAGAAGTCATAGGTGTGTGCCATGGTAAACCTGGGACCGAACCCGAGACCTCGTCTCAGCAGTCCATTGCCCATACCACTAGGCTACCGCAGATTATTTTTAAATAGTAAAACTAATGTTAGGAATCAAGTCCTTACGTATATTGTCATCAGCAAAGCATATTTAGTCTTAATTTGGCTTATTCTTGGTTTTACGGAAGCAATTCTCCTCAACCCCAAGGGGTGAGCCGTGAGGCATAGTCAGTCAGTTAGTAGGGGTACCAGGGTAGCACCTCAGTGGTTTAAGGTTTGCTATGATAGTTAACGGAATGTATAATATTGTTGTAAAATAAATAAGTAAACAAAAAAAACTATCGTACATACTATGCCAATGCTCCTAATAAAAATCTATTCAGAAGTCAGTAACGATCTGCCAAAGTAAAATGAAATTTAAAAAAAGTGTTTTTCGTAACACAAATTGGGTATTCTTCTACTGACTATTAATAGTCAAATTTGTTACATTTTACTAAACGTCAAAACGAAGGTTATATAGGTAACTTGTTTGAAAACAGATTTAGTGACGTCATATTTAATAGTCAAATCAGTTACTATTTTGGTTTTGGTTGATGATTAAAATAAATAAAAACTTTAATATAAGAACTGATGCAATATTTAGCGCTCTTTTACCATTCTTAATTTAATAAGCTCGGTTAGAAAATTTATTTTAACTGTAAGATAATACCCAATTTTGAAGAAAGAACATTTCATTTCATTTTGACAGCTCGACACTGAATTTGAATAGATTTTATTAGGAGAACTGGCCTTCTGGTTACCCTAGTTCTGTGAGTAAACGACGAAGCTACCCCGTAATTTTCATATTATCGATGCAAATGGTTCGAAAGTTTACCTGTTACAGTGTGTAATTATCTATTAATGGTAAGTTTAGTTAGCCTCGGTTTAATGCTAACCTATCATTACATAAATATTACTCACGCCAGTATGTTTCCGAGATTTAAAGTCACCCATATATTTCGATTTTGTAAATCGGAGACAAGATTTTTATTTCAATTTAATACAAAATAAAACAAAGAATATTTTATTAAATAATTCAAAAGATTATAAAAAAAAAAACAAAAAGAGATTGTGGCCCATGAGGGGATCGAACCCGCGACCTTCGCGTTATTAGCACGACGCTCTAACCAACTGAGCTAATGGGCCGATGTGAGAGCTGGTGAAATAGCAGAGTCGGTTCTAAAGAAGAAATATTATTGGCTATTTATGATATACAAATCTATTGGCCTAGATAGCGTGCCAAGTCTCGCAAATATACCTACAACATTGTTTATCAGTATTTATAGTATCGTACAATAATAAAGATAGATTTAGATATTTTAATTTACCTAGGTATAAATCAAGTTTCTTGATTTAGATATTTTAATTTACCTATAAATCAAGTTTTTTTTTAAATTTTTTTTCGACCTCTGTGGCACTGAATGCGCGTTCGACTGCTCACATGAACAAATGTCGCGAGTTGTTTTCGCGCTCAATACAAATATTTGTATGCATTTATGTTTTTTAAGCTTTTAATAATCACGCACGTTTTCTGTCAGGGTTGGGAGATTAGCCGGAAGTCGCTCCCATAAAATGCTGTGTATAAACCAAACTAAGCAGTAGGATTAAATGGAACCCGGACTTCGATAAGAAAGGCAATCCGATACAAGTGTAAACACGCTGACACAATAATAAATAACGGATAATTGACACATTACTATACTGGGTGTAAGAGGAAAGAAGCTGAATGCCCCTAGTGTAGTACTCCCGGTACATAACACATTGGCATAAAAAAATCTATTTGGATAAAAAAATAGTTTTTTTTTTGCATTATTTACCCCTCCACATAAAAACACCACTATAAAAAAACACATTACCCTCCTTTGCGTCGCGCACTCGGGTAAAAAGCACGCGCTTGGCGATATATTGTTTTTTTTTTTGTAGTAATGTTTTTTTTATCGAATCAAACCGTTTCATTTAGCTTTACTAACACGATGGGGAGTAAATAATGCAAAATATTTTTTTTCTTTTTTCCAAATCGTTATTTTTATGCCAATATGTTGTACCTGGAGTACTATTAGGGGTTTTCGGGAGCGTTCTCCTTACACCCGGTAGGTACAGGCAACGCCATAAGTTGATTAACACTAAAATATTTTACAAATCTTTCTTATAATGGAATGCATCTGTCTATAGTAAATGTAGTGTTATGATTCCCAGAAGACAAACTTAATTTACATATTCAATGTTTTTTTTTTCACAATTTTATGTAAGGTTTAGGGGCCACACTGTTCAATAAATTAGAATTTATTAAGCTACTTTTGTAGTTGACTGTACCTATATCAAGTGGGTCGTGTGCTTTCACCAGCGTAATATAAAAAATGTACCTACTCACCGCTATAAGCATGTTGGTCTGGTCGAAGTAATCCGCCACGGGCATGACGTTCTTGTAGAAGTTGTTGAGTTCCATCTTGGCGAGGCTCAGCACCACGTGGCCGAGCCTTGCGCCGAAGTCAATCTGCCGCTCCAGCACCCTCTGCCGCCAGCTGACTAAGATCACGCCGTTTATTGTTTGGATCTAGGGGACAAAGAGCAATGTATTACTAACTATACTCTGTATAATTTAGAGTGATAATTATGGACAGATGACGCCTATGAAGTACCATATTTGTTTACATACAAAATACCTCTAAAAATTTATCGTACCACAATGACGAGCCCCGCCCACTTGTCGTATTGGAACGTCTTGCAAGAATACCGCACAATCGATTATAGACAAATTAATCGAATAAATCATATTTATATTAATTTAAATGCAAGTAAAATTATTAAATATCTACAAAAAAAATATCATAACATAAATAATAATAAAATAGAAACGTTTTTGTGTTTTTGTAAATATCGATTTAAAATTCAACGGTAACGAGAATCGAATAGATTCATTAACGATTACACACCATGGGGTATCCTACTTGGACCAATCAAAATTATTATCATGTTTACAGGGTGCTAATGACTACTTTGTTTTGCCGATAGACCTACTACTAGGGCCTTGATTCGACTAAAACCGAAACATGGTCGTGCCGCAGCGACTGAAAAAACGGCATCACATAATGTATTTAAAGTTCAAAATTAAAAGACTATTTGCAGAGTAATTGAAAAAGTGTAATGAAACTGGTTTCATTTCATTTTGGACTTTAAGTTATATAAGTAAATTCTAAAATTTTATGTCAATTTTTGCAGTGACTGCGGCACCACTGTGATTTAGCTTTAGTAGAACCGAGAGGTGTTGGTCTAATCTCCGGTTCTATTCAACCAATTTAAACGTTTGATTTTTAGTTTAACCTAGACCTTGCAAACATAAAAACGCATCAAAATCCGCTCAGTTGTTTTTGCGTAGACTTCACATTTACCATCAGATAGGGACCAATAATTTGAAGGGATAGACCAATTAAATCCTTTGACCAAATCCTACAAATATCATAAGCAAATGTAAGTTTAAGAATGAACATGAATGAATGAATGTTTAAATGAGTTGAAGATGTTTCTTCTCAATTACACCCTAACGGCTACTTTTTATCCTAGGTAATAGGTTCCTAGGGTTTGCGGGATCATATTCCACGCAGGCAAAGCCATGGGTAAGAACTGGTATTTAAATAAAGTCTAAGACCCGTATTCTAAATTGACACTCGCCGGAATCTTGGTCATACATACCTAGGTCAGATTATGTAGACAGGTTGACAGATTTGTCATATTTTCTAGACAATCAGTCCTCAGCTAAATTGAAATTCAGACAGAGTGTCTTTCTAGAATATGGGCCTAGTATTGCTGCGTTGTTTTAAGTTATACGACCACCATTCTGACGGATAAGTACGTTGGTTCCCGGTGGAGTAGAATAAATAAATAAATAATTTATTTCATAAAAGCGTAATACAATGTGTCCATCTCTGAGTAAAATTTAAAACAAGAATTTAACTTAGGTATACCATGACATATTATCAGAGACAGAGTGAACGTCAGTGTCTGTGCTAGTTTTAAACTGTGTTACAGACACTGTCGCCATCCCAGTTCTTCATGTGGGTGTCGTAAAAGGCGTCTAAGAAATATATATGGCTCTTCTCCATCCGACAGTAAACATATAGCCCAAGACAAAGTGCCCTCTAGACGGCAATAGGCTCGCCCCCTTTTACTTGAAACCGAAAATCTTATTAACGAAACGTGGGCGTTAACACACCTATGCCTACCTCTTTGAGGATTTACAAGCGTGAGTTTATGTATGTATGTCTAAGTATAGCTAAACGCGTTGCCAATTATACTCCCAGGGTCAGCCGGGGTGCGAGGGATATGTCGAAGACAACCTCACCTCCGGCCTAGTACCACGACCATCGGTCGGCGTGTGGTTTTAGTCGATTCGAGTCCGACATAACCTCCCCTCGGCTCCGGCAGGGGAGGTATCCGTGGGGATTACCACACGAAAAAAATATATATTATATGGATCATCTGTGGCACGAAACAGGTGTATGAGGCGAGTGTGGATGGTACCGTCGGTAGGGGAAGTCCTAGGCGCACATACCTGAACCAAATCGGGGGAGGTTTAGAAAAGGGGCAGGTCAGGAGTGACCTAAACCGACGAGCATGCATGAAGAATGTAATGAGAGTGAATGAAGCGAGAGTAGTAAGTCAGGATCGTAGCAAATGGAGATCCGTGATCTCCGCCTAACCCCTATGGGAATCAGGCGTGATTTTATGTAGGTATGTATGTATGTATCTGTGGCATAAAACCGCACTAAAACACTTCCCCTTGAATCCTCACTCCGGGTCGTTCATTAGGCCACGGCCACTAGCTGTCATGTGGGCATGATGGAGTGTCGGTAAATAAATCAAGCGCGACACGTAGGTCAATATTCAGTCATATTATCTACCTAACAGTGATTCACGTAAATATTTTTTCGTGGCTCACGCCATGTGTTGTAACTAGCAGTGACAACTAAATGTAACATAATCAATACGTTTTATCAACGTTATATTGTTTAGCCGACTGTGGTGAGGTCGAAAAGGAGGGTTGTGTGTTTAGGTAGTCTGGTAGTCTCTGTTTATATTGGATTCTTTTTCCTTATGTATTCGATTTGTATAGTTAGCATACTTAATACACATACTGTAAAAATGGTTCATAAATTTTTATTCATAATCATGTCAATATACAATGTCAATATCAAATGTCAATAAACAATGTCAATATACAGATATTATAAATTAATCCATAAACTCGTCAAAATACAATCCATAAACTCGTCAAAATACACTGTAAAAATTCATTCAATTGTTTCGGCGGAGTTATCAAAAATCAATGTTTAAAAATTATTGTAACATCATTCATTTATTCCGATAGTTCGTAAGAAAATCGGTAGATGAATCCACAGTCGCCTTAAAGACGTATAAGATGGGAAATTTGAATCTCATCGGGCGTGTCTCGGTAGCCGAATTGGTCAAGGCATTCCCCCTGTAAGGGAAAGACTGCGGGTTCGAGTCCCGCCCGAGAAGATTCTTTTTCCCTATGTATTCGATTTGTATAGTTAGCATACTTAATACTGTAAAAAAACATTCAAGTCTCTGTTTAGGTCCCTACAAAAAAAAGTAAACATTCTTGAGTCTTTTAATACCAAAACCACTACCTGCCGATTTTGTTTTAAACCGAGTAAAAGACACGCAGTCAGCCTGTGACCACGGCCGGTGTAACCTCGTCGAAACGTCAGGCAAATCAAAGGTATGTATGTACCTATACCATGATGGCGTTAATTCCCGTTATTATTATTGTATATCATGGAACGCGAGAGTTTAAAAGTTATTAAGTACCTTTTTTCATGTAGATTGTAGGACATGTCAATTTGACTTCACCTCACCTGATAATAAGCTGAAGTCTAAGGCATAGTCTCAGAAAAGAGGGTCACCATTGTAGACACCTTTTCTTTTTTATGGTGCGTAAAATCTATGTCGGACTTGAGTCGAGGCTGGACATCCTCTTTTCTTTTCTTTCTTTTTTTACCAGACTGCCGTAGGAAGGAGGGTAATGTTTTCCGAGACTATGTATGTATGTATGTATGTCCATTTATTTGGCACGGCCTACAGCCTGAACGGCTTGACGGATTTGGACATGTGAGCTGTCATTTGATTCACCGTGATTGTGTGAGTGACATCAGGCATATTAAAATTTCGAAAAAATCTAAATGGTGGACAAAAATGCTCTTGACTCAAACTTACCGAGTAGGGTAGCAAAATGAAGGAAATTAGAAGGAGATTACAAAAAGACGGTTCTTTCCCACCGTCCACCTTCCCAGACCACCTGGGTGTACGGTGGTAATTTTTTTTAACTACGGTTCACCTTTATACATGTCATATCATAACTAAAAAGTATGAAATAAAACAACAACAAATTGCTTGTGCTAGGAGTGGGTTCACGTCGGTAGTGTAATAGCCAGGATCGAACTCAGGGGCTCTCGATCGTAAGGCCGACTCCTTAACCACTAAGCTATCGACGCTTTAACATACATTTCATGAATTATATCGAAATATTTCAACGTGTTATGAATGATCACCTATCCTTAGGTTGTTCTGGCTAATATTGCTTAACCTAATTCAATATAATTTAGTTTACTTGTAATAATTTTTATTTATTTTCTGTTTGATTGTAGATATCTAATAAACTTTTTTATAATTTATCTGATGTACATATGTCGTCACTTTAACCGTACTACAAAGTGTCAATTATTTGACTGAACACTGTGTCCCGAAATACAGGCGCAAGCCTAATTTGGGGACCAGTATCAGGTATGTTTGTAATTCCTACTGCGGTATAGTTCAAGACATGTTTGTAAATCCATTTGAGACCAATAAATATTCATTCATTCATTCACCTTGCTATGTGTCGATAGATGTTTTACCATATCATTCTAGGAAAGACATTTTTCTGCTGGTACAAGGTACAAAATTGACACGTGTGCGGTTAACTGACACTGCCGTAAGTGCAATTTTATTTTTACTGGAAATGCAAATTTATGCACTTGTAGTAATTTAGCTATAATTTTATAGAACTTATTTCTTTTTTCTGAAAACATCATCTGTCCTTTTTATTGCACTAGCTGACCCGGCGAACTTCGTACCGCCAATTGTTTTCCATCGTCCCGTTCCCGCTACATCTTCTACTATATCAAGCATGTATTATACACATAAACCTTCTTCTTGAATTACTCTATCTATTAAAAGAAACCGCATCAAAATCCGTAGCATGGTTTTAAAGATATAAGCATACATACGGACGGACAGACGCAGCAAGCGACTTTGCTAAAGTACGTACGCATACCTACCTACATTTTTTTCTTGCAAATTTTATCTTTTTACCTGTCTTTCTGTCTGTTTGTATAGGTTAATCAAAAATGGTTGGGCCAATTTTGACGGATATTTTTCTGTAGATAGCTGATGTTGTATTATAACATCATACGAATATCTATGGCAGTCATTACGGGTAGTTGGCGCCCAAAATGTCCAACAAACAAGTCTCACTGCAATACTTCGATATCGGCAATGAGTTGTGGATGGTGGAGGTCATAAGCAATCGCTTCACTGAAGTTCAGCCAAATGCGCAGTTGGAAAAATGTAAAAGGCAAACCCCAGACTGAACCCGAGATGAAAGCTTCTAATGCGACTAGGATAACACAATCGAAGTACGATGCGCAAAAATGTGAATACTTAGCTAAGCTGCGCATGCATCGAATTTGAAAAGCGAGGAACGCAACGTCCTACAAGACCAGAAGGCTATAGAGCCGGGTCATAGCGAAAAGAAACCCGCTTCTCTGCGAAGTAGACTTTCATCAGCGTCATCGGTACTGGCACAAAAAAATTTAGCTAAAGACAGCCTCCGTGGCGTAGCGGTAGTGAACGCGGCCGCTACGCAGAAGGCGCGGGTTGATCCCCGTTCAATGGAAATATTTGTATGCATGAATGTGGGTATTTGCATGGTGTGGTCGTGCCTCGGAGAGCACGTTAAGCCGTCGGTCCCGGTTGCCATGCGAACATCTGTGGCCATCATTACGGGTAGTTGGGGCCCTCTAAAATAACAACTGGTCTAGCTGCAATGCTTCGATATGGCCTTTGGGTTGTGGAGATCAGATGGCAATCGCTTCACAGAAAATATCGAAGTTTAGCCAAGTCTGCAGTTAGACTGGTAAAGCGGTTCCAGACTCCAAGCTGAAAGCTTCGGATGTGACTGGGATTAATGCTAAGATGAAGAAGAGGAAGAAAAGGCTCGCATACGCTGAATTACAGTCCACACGCGTCGGAACGTACTAACAGACAATGACGACAAGGACATTGAAGATTGACTCTCACAGCAAACAAGAACTGGAAAAAAATTGGAAGCAGGAGGCTAACACTCAAGGAAAATCAGCCGGCATACTGTCTCCACCGTAGTCGTCGCCAGATGATTGCACTAAAGGTCCAGTTCAGCAATTTCAATATAAAATGCATTGGTAATAAACTATAACCAAACTATTAGGTCCCTCACTCGAATATTCTGACGCAAAACTATCGACAACCGCGTATTGACGTCACGTGTCGCTTATAAAGAACATTTTCTTTGCATTTTTGTACCGATGACGATGTTGATACAGTTGTTTTATCGTTCGTAATTGTATGTTGTGCGCTTGGCAAGTACTTTGTACTTAAGGAAGACGGAAATAGACTTAAGGTGACAGGGTATAAATTTAGCGGCGCAAATGGGTGGGCTTTACCGGGGTTATAATTCATTTGAATGTAATTTTTTCTTGATTTTATCGTACAAAAGTCAGGATTTTGGAGTTAAGTAGAAAACTTCATGCTATGTTCAACAACTGGTCTAACTGCATTACTTATCACAAATAAGTTGCGGAGGTCTGATGGCTGTCACTTCACGGAACTGACTGGCACTTTACCTTCATAAAGGCCCTATCCGTCACATTGAGAGTTAACCAGCTCAGAATGCAAAAGCTATATGTATATCTTCATAATAAAACGCCTGAAAATGTATTTTTGAATTTTATTACTACTTATTTTATTTTAGTGGTATGGGTAATGGACTGCTGAGACGAGGTCTCGGGTTCTATCCCAGGTTTACCATGGCACACACCAATGACTTTTCGATGCTTTTCGAAGTTATGTGTGTATTTATCGCAGGTTTATAAGTGCCCGGTTAATGGCAATAGGCTCGCCACCTATTACAATGGGACCTACCGACCTAAACATAAACTGGCGCAATGTGGATGCTAGCACCTCTGCCTACCCCTTCGGGGAATACAGGCGTGAGTTTATGTTATGTTATGTTGTGTTGTTATTTTATAATTTCTTGGCGAAACTTGTTGTTAAGTACTTGCTAGGCCACATATGCTAAGGGGACGCGTGGGCATATTAATTTTAAGTGAAGGTAGGCGTGATACTAATAACTTTGGGAACCCCTATATTAAAGAAGGTAGGACACAACGGTATTCGTTTCCCCAATTGAGCAGTCCGACTGGGGAAGTACCTCCGCCTACAGAATACCGCGGCCATGATAACCTCGTGTTGTGTTCCCGGCGGTAGGGTAGCCAGAGCTCACTGGAGAGTTTTTGTGCTATCAGTGGGAAGACCAAAGGCTTGTCCTGCTCTGTATTCTGCACTAATGGGACAGACGCCCTCTCGGCGCGACAGTACGACTGTGACTTCCCTGGTGTTGCACGTGTCCATAGGTTACGGTAACCGCTTCAGATCAGGTGAGCTGTATACTTGTTTGCCACCAAAGTGGTATAAAAAAACGGACAAGACGAAATTCAGCCGAGACGGGAAATTGTGAACCTGCCAACTCACGTGTTTCCTTCTTCCTACAGTCCCGGGTAATTTAAGCGGGGCGTGAAAAGGCATCTGATGAGGCCACCAAGCTGAGTGCCACACTGTTAACATGGCACAAGTTTACGATGGTGACCCTCTTTGTCTTTAGCTTACCATCAGGCGAGGTGAAGTCAAATTGACGTATCCATTATTTAAAAAAAACTCGGATGCAATAATACGCAAGGCGGATATTATGATATACCCAAAGTGGTTGAGCACACTATTCCATAAGTGTAGATACCTACTTATTTCTTATATCAGCTGTACATTGAACTGTTTACTTTGGTATCTATCACCTATTCATGACCAAACTGATAAGTACTTAAGTATTTCTTTGATATCGAGTTGTTCGTCTATGATTAAACTTCAAAAGTTCAAACACTCATGGCGCAGTATTGATAGTTCCGGGAAGAATGAGCGGAGTCAATGACCGAAAGTCAGAAAGCCTATGGTATTATTTACCTGCCTTTAGGTATTATTAGTGAACTACCTATTCAAAATCGAATAATTCACAACGAATAACGATGTAAAACGTATTATTTTCATCGTATTTTTTTTTTCGTCTTCTAATTTTTTTTTCTTATTATATAAAGAATATTAGAACCGAAGTTACTAATATTACCTCTAACTCCTCCAACTAAGCTAAATTGCTTGTGCTAGGAGTGGGTTCACGTCGGTAGTGTAATGGCCAGGATTCGAACCCGGGACCTCTCGATCGTAAGGCTCCTTAACGACTCCTTAACCATCAATCAGCTACCGACGCTATGAAATTTCAATAGCCTATCTGGCTTTGCGGTGGTACGATTGATTGCCACGGCAGGGGGCGTGGTTTCGAATCCAGTGCAACTATTTGTATGCATGATGAATATTTGCATTGGTCTGGGTATTTACAAAAATATCTAGGTATGTTTATTCGCATTCTAGATCACATATCTCGCTATTCTAAGTATGTTTACATTGGGTAGGTATTTAACGCTGTGTGGAATACTTTATATTCGTAACATGTTATTTTTAATTTTTTTCCAAACTACTGGGTACCTATTCATTTTAGATTCTTAGTTTTAATAGCTTCACTTGTAACTATGTATGTAAGAAAATCTTGGAATCTTAATTTGTCCCACTTCCCGGTCTTCGATTAGTACGATATTACTCTGAGTTCTGATGACAATACATGAAACTAGCTAAGAAACGTCATTACAAATCTAATATGGCGGTCTCCCCAAGATGGCGGACTGGCTGTTTGAAATCCACCTTTATTACCCGTGTTACTACCAATCTTACTACTAGTAGTAACACCGGTAATTGAGTTACCGTTCTTACTACTAAAGTTGAAAGTTGTTAGAACAGTAAAAATAAATTACTCATGTTACTACCGTAAAATTAAAATACAAAATCATACAAAATTGACGAATTTGTATTTTATTGAATTAACATGAAATGAAAAAGAAAGAAACAGGCAAATAACAAAAATAATAATAAATTGTGGGCGATTTTGTATGGAGCGTTTTCGGGCGGTCCGAGAAATAGAGTTTTCAAAATCAAATATCTTTAAACTATTTGTCGTACGAAAATTTCACTTTTACAGTTCACTATATGACTGACTTAAAGGGGTTTGGGTAAAGTTAGCGTCATGTTGAAATTGAGCGGTCATTAATGAAAATCATTTAATATAGTATAGTACAGTATGAAGTGATCAAAAGTTACTATGGACAAACTTCTCTAAACCATATCGGGATGCAGATATGCAGGCTATGTTTGATCGTACTTGGAGGTAAAGTACTCTGAATACTGGGATAGCGAATTTCACGAAAAGAAACATTATTTTCATTTAAAAACAAACAAACTCTCATTCAAAGTTTTCCGTAAATGCCACACCCGGTAGTCGAACCGACTAAAATCGGCCTGCTTTTTTTTTATTTCACAATCAATTGTTGTGATTGGCATGTTTTTCCTTTTTATTTCATTGGAAATTACTGTTATTTGCCTGTTTCTTTCTTTATCATTTCATGTTAATTCAGCAAAATACAAATTCGACAATTTTGTTTGATTTTGTATTTTAATTTTGCGGTAGTAACATGGGTAATTTCATTTTACTGTTCTAACAACTTTCAACTTTAGTAGTAAGAACGGTAACTCAATTACCGGTGTTACTACTAGCAGTAAGATTGGTAGTAACACGGGTAATAAACGGAAATCCACGCCTATGGTATGGGTATCAAAAAGGGTTTGCTGTCAGTAATACGAAAAAAATAGTCACGTGACTGAAATCCATTATGGCGGACGTCCAAGTTGGCGGACAGGCTATTTGAAATGGAGTACTTACCCCCATGATATAATGGGTGTCAAATGAAAGGGTTTGCTGTCAGGAATACTGAAAGATAGTTACGTGACTTAAATTCAACATGGCGGATATCCAAGATGGCGGATTGGCTGTTTGAAATGCACCCCCATGGTATGGGTATTAAATGAAAGGGTTTGCTGAATGGGATACGAAAAAAATTATCACGTGACCTAAATCCAACATTTTTAGTGCGTGATAAAAGCGTGTTTTTTAGTTTTTGAAACGATTATTTATTTATTGTTATTATTGTCAGGGTTCCTTGACAAGTCTCTAATCACTACCACAGAATAGATAATATCGCTACATAGTATGAAGCAAAGTCACTTTCGGCGGCGTTCGTCCATCCCTATTTATGTTTATGTCTTTAAAACTGCGCTACGAGTTTCGATGCGGTTTTTTTAATAGATAGTGGAATTCAAGAGGAAGGTTTATATGTATAATACAAGCTTAATATAGTAGATGGTGCAGCGGGCACGGGATCTGACTCCGCGAAGGCGGAAAAAAATTAGTAGAACGAAGTTCGCCGGGTTAGCTATTTAAAATAAAATAAAAACACGCAAAAAAACGCATGACATAACAACATTTATTTGAAGACATGACTATCATGCTTGACGTCATAGCCTTACTGTTGAACCCCAACAGATACTTCACAACCCTCACAATATATTAACAAACAAAGCCTTTCCATATAAACCGCAGAATCAATCAATGAGTCATTCCTTTTCACAAACCCATCACTTTGAATCCATTCACCCTAGAGTTGCGACTTCAGTCTTTGACCTTTCGTTCGCCACAGGTTATATTATGGCGCGAACAATAAAAAGTATCAGGCACTCGTAATTTCTGTACCCGTGGGGTTTCTTCACACTTTCATTAACCGATAATCATCTATACTACAGATTAACAGTAATTTACACCCTTGTTTTGTATTTATAATGTTGGAGTTAACGCGATATTTACTTAGCAATCTTAGCATGTATTTGAATGAATTATTATCCATACTAATATTATAAATGCGAAAGTAACTCCGTCTGTCTGTCTGTATGTTACGCTTTCACGCCTAAACCACTGAACCAATTTTGATGAAATTTATATTACGTATAGGGGTAGATTGGACAATGAGAAAGGACATAGGGAATGTTTGATCGCGATAATCGACATTCACGCGGGCGGAGCCACGGGCAAAAGCTAATAGTATATATTATGCTACTTTTAAAATTCGAATACATCGAGAAAAATTAAATGCTCAAATGGGACTTTAACCCACGACCCTTAAAGGAGGAATGCTCTTCCAACTGAGCTATTGAGCCACACCTGAATTATCGGGCGACGACGGTGGGACAGTTGGAAGAGCATTCCCCCTGTAAGGGGAAGGTCTTGGGTTCAAGTCCCACTAGAGCATTTCATTTTTCCCGATGTATTCGAATTAGCATACATGTACCTATTGTTTTGAGTGTAAGCATTATTTGTCGTGAATTTGATCAAGTTTGTGTGTTTTATTGGCTCATTAACAAAACGCCGCGTGGTTCTCGGAAGAGTAGAAATTATGATGAACTGTTTATTCTCTAGAGGATAAAGTAAATTGAATTTAGAACATCGTGTGCACTAAGTTTGTGAATTAAAAAAAACATTAAACCTATTTACTGCTACCTCTATGGTGCCGAATATATCATACAACTTTTTTTTAATTTGTTAAAAACTCAGACTCGGAACCTTCTTGGTTTCTGTTTTTCTTTTTTCTTTTGAATTAAAAGTGTACCTATCTTGTGATTGTTAACGTTTTTTTTTTTTGCATTTAGTCATTTCCTCGCTGAGGTGGAATGAAAAGTTACGTGTTGCACTCGAGTGCAAAGATTTTTCACCTCGTGCACTTTTGATTCCCTCGCTAACGCTCAGGATTCTAATTTTAGAATCCTTCGCTTGCTCGGTCATCAAAATTGAACACGCGGTTAAAAAGCAACTTTGCACTCTTGTATAACAAATAACTATTTCATGTAATGTCCACTACGATGTACAATTAACATAGCTACTGAACTGTTGAATATATGTGTTGGCCTTGACATAGATAACATATTTTTTATCCTGCCCGTCTCCATCGATCGGTGGCTCAACCACATTTTTAATAAGTTTCGTCAAGGTGATGGGAATCGTTTTGACTTGACCATATTTTATTTACATAAGTATCTGTTACCGGCAATGCGTAGGTATACAGACATTCTATACAATGCCTAAGAAATGTATCCTAATATATAGAATATCTGTTGTTTACCGATAATTCGGCAGCCTCTGTGGCGGGCATGGCGGTAGCGACTGCTACGCAGGAGGCACGGGTTCGATCAGATCAGTGCAAAAATTTGTATGCATGAATATGGCTATTTGCATTGGTCTGGGTGTTTCTATATATGCATAATTTTATGTATTTACGAAAAAAGTATCTAAGTATGTTTATCCGCATTCTAGATTCCATAACACCAGCTATATAGTTAAGGTTACCATGGGTCTAGATAGCGTTGTGTAGAATGTTGTAGAATATTTATTATTTGATGCGTGAAATAAATATATTATGGTCTATATTTGCGGATGGTTTTGCGGACCACTAACTAACCTAATATATCCAAGTCAAATTACGCGGAGTGGATACTAGGTACGTCCTGATCTGAACATGTGGTTTAGAAAACTGAAGCAGAAGCAGAGCTCCCGCATATTAGCCTTTGTGATTGTTTTTTTTATAACCACCATTAATGTTTTTTGATACCATTTCATACATTGCCTGCTGCGCACTCGGCATTCTATACATTGCCTAGGTATTGTATAGAATACCGGATTATACACATTACTGATAAAATATCTATTAATACTGTCTGTTTATACATGTATTTCGTTGAATAATTATAGGCACTGTGTTCTACATGGTTGCACGTCTTTTTTTCGTGCGGAAATCCTCTGGGATACCTCCCCGGAGCCGGAAGGGGAGGTTATGTCGGACTCGAACCGACTAAAGCCGCACGCCGATTGTGGATCGTAGTGCTAGGCCGGAGGTGAGGTTATGTATGTATGTATGTGTGTATGTATATATGTGTATATAGTTTGAGTATTCATATATCATTTTTGTCATTCCCAGTCACACCAACTACCACCTGTTCTTACACGTAACTCTAGTCCATCCAAAGGTTGCCTGGAAGATATTGCCTATTATGGCGATAAGGCCGCCCTTTGTACAACAATTGTATAAAAAATATGTATTTCGCACTTAAATTCTTATGTAAATGGTGTACAAATAAAGTATTAATCTATCTATCTATCTATCTATCCCTTGCACCCCGGCTACGGAGGACAGAATATGATTAAGTAACGGAGATGCCCCATTGATATTTCTCCTAATAAAAACGCGCGCCGAATGCGGGTGGGAAGAGAGACGCGCGGGGTGTCAAAAGTCGAAGGACGTCATAGGTACAACGTTCCTACCGAATGAGTCCATTTGACGTTTGGATGGCAAGCGACTCGATTGCCTTGCAACAACTCCGCTATCATTTCCTTCTCCATGACCCCGGCTTACCCAGGGCCATCCCTTACAGTCTGGCCCTCCTCAGGGCATGGTTGAACTTACGTCACCGAAAATAGTATCATCATTGCTGACGTCTAACTTTCTATGAATGTAAGAACACTGCGCTGTTATAAGTTACGCGATTCTGACTTCTCAATCTATTCATTACACTGTTAATATATTCTGTTAGTAATTTAATATTAAGTACGTACGTTAGTTGGTTTTCCCCGACTTTGCCCGTAGGTAATACACTTCGATCGCGGGGTGTGTTTGCAACGAGGGTTCGGTTGCCCCCCCCTTCAACAAAATATGCCCGTAATTTATTAGGCTTCATTTACATACATACAATCACGCTTTTAACCCCGAGTTTTAGGCAGCAGAAGTGTTCGATCAATGTATTCGGTCCCACGTAATAGGGGGTGTGCATATTACTATATTCCGGGCCCTATTGTTAACTCGAGCAATGCATCTGAGGCTGAGTCTGGGCTGTATATATCTATCTGATGTTAAACAGCCCTATCCCTTAGTCACCTTGGCGACACCGCATGGGAAGAAATGAGGTGGCCCAAATTCTTTTCTGCCTGGAACCACGCGGCTTATGCGCTTGTTCGCGGTTTCAAATAACCTGCAGCAATCTGCCGGATACGTTGATCCATACTAATATTATAAATGCGAAAGTAACTCTGTCTGTCTGTCAGTCTGTCTCTCTGTATGTTACGCTTTCACGCCTTACCCACTGAACCGATCTTGACGAAATTTGTTATAGGGGTAGATTAGACCATGAGAAAGGACATAGGTTATGTTTGGTCGCGATAACGCGTCATCCACGCGGGCGGAGTCGCGGGCAAAAGCTAATCTTCTTCTATAAATAAAATTACTTGTCCCGACTGACTGACTGATTCATCAACGCAGAGCCTAAACCGCTGGCCCTACAAACTTGAAATTTTGACAGTAGATGCATTTTATGATGTAAACATCCAATAAGAAAGGATTTTTGGAAATTCTGCTAATAAAGAGGTAAAATAAGGGATGGAAGTTTGTATGGAAGTCCATCATTTTCAGGGCTAGATGCACAAAATTTAATAAACCTGTGCCTTTTAAGAAATAAACGAACACGTGTATTAGCGTTTTTCAAAATTAAACAAATTAATAAAATTTCAAGATAAACGTTTGTATGGAAAGTTCGTCATTTAGGTCACTATCAAATATTGAATACGAAATTTTCCCGGGTACAGCCGGGGCGGGTCAGCTAGTATTTAATATTACTGTTACACTCCTTGAGGTGGTAACTCGGCTTCCGTTTGAAGATATCTAACCGCGGGTTTTGGCTGACCCCTAGGCATTTTCCATGTAGCAACTACCACCTGACTTCCACATCCCATTGGCAATTTAAAGTAAAGCCAACGAGACGGGAGAAAAAAGGTAAACCAAGCGACCATTACTGAGTTACGTTGCGATAACTAGCGATTATTTTCTCTGTCCTTGTCGCACATGTCACACGTACGCGATAATGGTCGAGCGACAACTGTCGTTGCGTGTTTCATAGTACAGGAAAGCTTTTTCTTTTTAAAGAATGCTAGAACCGAAGTTACTAATATTCCCTCTAACCCCTAAGCTGCCAGCACAGCGGTTCTAAACTGTCAGATCTGCGATCTTATGAGCAATTTCATTCCTGTCTGGAATGCGCTTGAAGTGATACGTAATAATTTTCAAATAAAAATGTTTGGAACCGCTAAAACTTTGTTTACCTTTTTTCTCTCGCTTCGTTGGCTTTACTTTGGTTCAGTTTTTAGACTAGGTACCTACCTTATCAGAATACTCCGCAACGTCCCGCATGGAGCGTGGATACCCAGACACGAGGTACGTCTTAGCAGTAGGCGCTAGTTTCATCTCCAGCATCAGTACTTCTGTCACAGTCTTGCTCGATAGGGTGCCGCAGTCTGGCATATCTGTTGGAAGAAAAACATACATCATCGTCATCACCATCACCATCATTATCATTACAATTACCACTACCACCATCATCATCATTAACATTATCATCACCATCCCTAATCTATACATGACCCAAATTCGTTCCTGCGTGGACAACTGCTCACATCTCTGGGACGGCTCCGCAAAGTACTTACTAGATGCTCTCGACAGGCTGCAGCGACGTACAGTCCGCATTATTGGAAATCCTGAGGTCACGAACACCCTCGAGCCTTTGCTCTGATGCATGATGTTGAGGCATCTGATGAGACCGTCAAGCTGAGTGCCACCACTGTTAACATGGTACATGTTTACGATGGTGACCCTCTTTCCGAGACTTTGCCTTTAGCTTACCATCAGGCGAGGTGAAGTCAAACTGACGTGTTCTTTAAAAAAAACATCATCACCATTATCATCACCACTACTAACACTATGATCATAATCACCATTACCATCATCATCATCATCATCATAGTCATCATTATCATCATTAATGCCTTTAGCTTACACATCAGGCGAGGTGACGTCAAATTGTCGTGCCCTTTTATAAAAAAAAATATGGAGAAGATTTTTTCTGATTGCATTCAAGGTCAAGGTGAACTCAGGGTCTGCTTTCTGGCTTTTGCCAAAAAAGATGAATGCCCAAGAAATGAAAGAACAAAAATTCGGACAACATTCAAATATGTACTTTCGTTATCACGATATAAGGTGCAAGCTAGATTGCACAGTGATCTATTAATAAATATTAAATAGCCATGTGCAGTGAGATCCTGGTTTTTATTGAAGCGACTGCCGATTGCATCCCCTACCGGAGAGAAAAGCCTGCCCGAACTTCGTCAGTTAATCAGTGCGTGCATGTTGGCAGGTGTAGTTGGCCTAAAGCGAATGACCTTCCCGTAATCGGAGATGACCCTGGTTCAGCCAGGAATCGAAGGATATGCCTTAGGCAATAGGCTATTTGACTATTTTTTTACTTTCGAAAAATGACCACTTTCTTATAATATAATGAACTGTAAAAGTACATTTTTCGTACGACAAATAGTTTTCAAGATATTTGATTTTGAAAAGTTCAATTTGTCGCGCTACCCGAAAACGCTCCATACAAAATCGTACGAAATTGTGACGTCACGCTTCTGTAGCGCGTAGTGCAAATGTATGGAGTGCAAGAGAATATCGCATTTATCTCGGTCTACGTTGCGTTTACATGTATATAGTTCATAATAAAAGTTATTTCAAATTTAATGAGGAATCTATAAAGTTATATATATTAACTGAATTTGATTGTTTATATTTTGACTTTTTTTGGGAATTTCAACTAATGAAAAGTCATAGTTTCAGTTTAGATATGCAATATTTTATTTTGCCAGGCATATTTTTTCAGAATAAGCTATCATTATAAGCAGTATTGGGAAGAATCGACGACTTAGTCAAATACCCTATTTCACACTCGGGTTTTGAAGACCCAAAACGGTATGTGGTTAGGTTGAACGGTAGTGAAAGCATCTGATGAGGTTTCCGCACGAGAAAAAAAGGTTGATATGGACAGCAAATAAGTATTCACATTCAAATAAAAAATGAGGTAAGAAATATTACAGCTAGCATCAGATAGATCTTGACGAATAAAAAACTCAAACTCAAAATGAAAACTCAAAAGTAGTTAGTTTTCTCTCGTCCTGTTGACTGAGAGTTCTGGCCCTCGATTCTACTAAAGCTAAACTATTGTCAAACCACAGAGATTGCAAAAAGCGGCATTAAAGTTTAGACTTTATTTCTATACACTAAGGTCCAAAATTAAATGAAAAAAGTCTCATTACACTCTTTTATTCACTCTGCTAACAGTTATTTAATATTGAACTTTAAATGCATCGCGTTAAAGTCTATAATGTATTGCCGCTTTTTCCAATCTCAGTGGCTTGACAATAGTTTTGCTTTAGTAGAATCGAGGCCCTGAAATTTGGTACACACCATCAGTTCAGACAATAATACAATTTAAATCAATAAAACAGTCTTGTTTGCTCTTAATACCACGTCATTTTAAGATTTTGTAGTCCATACCGTTCTGACGCTGACTGTACCTATATACGCACACATACACACACTAACTCACACATAATCATGTCTACATTATGTATGAGTGACTATCTACACATAAAGAAGTACCTATAGAACAAAATATTACCGAGTTTGATCGGTATGTTATTAATATGTGTTCCGATATATTATTAAACAATATCACTTACGAATAAATAGAATGAAAAAATACTTCACGACCTTAAATAACTCTCAACCTTATTACGTCTGAATAGAGTACGTTTTTCATCGCGACATTTAATTTTCGAACTAACTATTATATGTTTCAATGGATTATGACTCTTATAGCTTAGTGTTAAGATTGATATTAGTTTGTTTTATGTTGGATTTGAATTATGAATTTAGATACAACATGTTTTCCATGTTCTTTGCTTCCCATAGTTGATGACAGGTTGTACAGGATGTATTAAATATGTAATCACTAACAATACCTAATAGTATTGAAGGTAATAGTTTTTCTTTTATGACAGTATTAGATTTTCTTTTGACACAGCTAAGCTACGTGGGTAACAAATGCCTGGCAATGGTGCCCCCACCGGGTCTAGTTAGAAGGGGTAGGCCCAAGAAGTGCTGGCTTGACGTCGTGGAGGGTGACATGCGTGCAAACGGTCTTACTGCCTTGGACGCCCAAAATCGTGCGAAGTGGAGGAGGAAGAGTCGGAAGGCGGACCCTCAGATCTGAGGACACCGTGGCCTTGGATGCAATCAGGACTAACGTTTAAGTGTAGATGATGATGAGTTTTAGATTTTCTTTTCACAAGCATTTATTTGAAAATTCTTATTCCTAACAGCACGTCAAACTTTGCAGTTGCCGAAATATCGTGCGGTTTTAGTCGGTAGTTTAGTGGTGAAGGAGTCGGCCTTACGACCGAGAGGGTTCGAATCCTGGCCATTACACTACTGACGTGAACCCATTCCTAACACAAGCAATTTAGCTTAGTCGGAGGGGTTAGAGGGAATTCTTTAAAAAAAAATTGTTCAGTTTTCAAATTTAGTATGCTACGAAATATTTACATGCTACGAGTTTTCGTAATACCGTAGCAAATGTAGCGTAACCTTTGGACCTTCGTAGCTGAGGTCTACGAATTTGAAGGTATGTTCACATTAGAGGTTCATTAGTAAGTGCATGAGTTTATATTAATTAGCATTGTTTTAGCATTGCACTTGTATTTATACCGTGTTGTATGCCTGAAGAGTATGGAAGTTGCCGATTACAATTAATTGTGATTTTTCGTGTTAGTTCCAAATCAGAAGCCTTTAGTAAAGTCTCCAATGCTTTACTTAGTATTTAGTTCCCACCTTATCCAAGAACCGAAACATATTATTTTTCGAATTGAAAAATGAAATGCTCAAGTAGGACTTAAACCCACGAGCTTTCCCTTACAGGGGGAATGCTCTTCCAACTGAGCTATTGAGCCACACCTGAATCACTTCAAATTTCCCTTTTCTTTATATCCGTCTTTAAGGGTGACGGTTATAAACAGACATTTAAATTCGAAATTAAGTTCGAAAAAAAAAAGAGAGACATTTGGTTTTCTCAACTACTTATCTTGTAACTCACCTTAACTCTAACCCAACTATTTAAAAAAATCTAAACTTGTTAATTTTTACATGACTGAATAATAAATTAACTGACATTCGCATTTATAATATTAGTTACGATAATATTAGTCATCGATGTTGACCGAAGAATAGAATACAATAAGAATTTTTAATAGGGTTATAACGTCGCCATCGTCTGTCTGTCCGTCCGGTAACTTATAATCAGTGTAATGATAGGCTGTGTCGGCCATGTCTGCAGTACTGTCAGCGTCATAAATATCTTGCCTACAAAGTCTAAGGCCCGTATTTTGCCAGCGGTATTTCCGAACCATTACTTCAAGAAAAGGGCGTACTCTATTTTAAAAGGAAGGCAACGCACTTGTGACTCCTCTGGTGTAGCGGGTATCCATGGGCGGCGGTGATCGCTTACCATCAGGCGATCCGTCTGCTCGTTTGCCTCCCTAATCCATAAAAAAAACAGGACACTCAGCCTGAATCACGATTTATCTGAGGACAGATTGTATAGACAGATTGATAGTTTGACTTATGGCCTATACAATATGTCCTCAGATAAATCGCGATTCAGGCTGAGTGTCGTTCTAGAATACGGCCCTCAAAATGGGGGACAGTTGAACGTTAGTATAGATTAAGTTTATGGTTGAAATATTAAAAAATCAAGTCTCTATAATATGGTAACACTACCTGGCTGACTATATTGATAGATTCAATCATTCCCTCATTCGCTCATTCTTTCCTTTACTTGACTGTCATTTTCAATAGTAACCAAGTGTTTCAGTGACTCATTCCTATACCGCACCACTAAGACCTGGAACTCCCTGCCAGCTCACGAGTTTCCTACTTCCTACAGTCCCGGGTCCTTTAAGCGGGGCGTGAAAAGGCATCTGATGAGGCCGTCAAGCTGAGTGCCACCACTGTTAACATGGTACATGTTTACGATGGTGACCCTCTTTCCGAGACTTTGCCTTTAGCTTACCATCAAGCGAAGTGAAGTCAAATTGCCTTGTCTTTTATAAAAAAAATGAACCATCAAAGCCAAAATATGCTTTTATTTTCCTTCCTACGACCAAAATTCTCTCAGGTTTTAACACTAAGGTATTTAGAGCAAATCAAACTGTTTTATTGATATAAATTTGTATTAATAGTATAACACTCACCGGGATATTTACCATGTTTATAATTGGTATTTGGTAACCGATATTTCGGCGCTGTTTCAAGCGCCATGATCACGGTGTACTCGCGCTTGAAACAGCGCCGAAATATCGGTTACCAAATACCAATTATAAACATGGTAAATATCCCGGTGAGTGTTATACTATTAATGTTAATGACCATGTCAATCTCAAATCATAAATTTGTATTGTCATATCAAATATAGGTGTGTACCAAATATCAGAAAAATCAGTCAACAGGAAGAGGGCGATATAAAGGTATTAAGATAATTGGGTATTGTCCTATAAGTTCGAAAAACATTGGAAAAAATGAAATGCTCAAGTGAGACTCGAACTCACGACCTTTCCCTTACAGGGGGACTGCTCTTCCAACTGAGCTATTGAGCGACACTTGAATCATTCCAAATTTTCCTTCTCTTTATATCCGTCTATAAGGGCGACGGTGCAGCCATCTACAAACAGTGTCGCTCAATAGCTCAGTTGGAAGAGCAGTCCCCCTGTAAGGGAAAGGTCGTGAGTTCGAGTCTCACTTGAGCATTTCATTTTTTCCAATGTTTTTCGAACTTAAAAGTTAGTATAATAAATGCTATAAAAAATTCATTCAAATATTGTCCTATAGTTAAAATAAATTATCTAACCGAGCTTATTAAATTAAGAATGGTAAAAGAGCGGTTAAAATTGCATCGGTTCAAATTTTATAGTTTTTATTTATTTTTAATCATCCACCAACCTATAATAGCAACCGATTTGACTATTAAATTTTATGACGTCACAAAATCTTTTTTCATACAAGTTACCTTATAACTTATCGTTTTGACGTTTAGCAAAAAATAACTAATTTGACTGGTCAGTGGAATACCCAATTTGGAGTATTTTGTTCGTCAAGATCGAATTGATTCCGACTGTACGCGTCTTGTCGACATAATAACGTATTATATACTAATATTAACCTAGCGAATGAAATATTATAATAACAGGTTTAAAGTTAGAATATAAAGTGACATTTCATTTGAAGGAAAATTTCTTAGAATATATTGGCTCTATACTTGGGTATATACGTTTATCGATTTATCTATTGTTATGCTACTTTCTTCATGCAGTATTGCATTTGGAATGAAGTAGGTATTAGAAGCTTTTTGAAATATAACTTTGCAGTATTGCAATTGGAATGAAGTATGCATTTTTAAATATAACAACTTTTTAACGGAATCATTTTCATTATGAACTTTTGCAGGAGGTAGAAGATGGAATAATTCTGGCGTCTTCCATTCTGTACCCACTATTTTTATTCCAAGCTTTAGCCACAGGTCCTTCCACAGTCTACCCACGGTACGCCGGCCAGCGAGTTGCCAGTTATCTAGAGGGGAAGGTTTGGTATTTTTGTTGGAGTGTAACCGATTAAAACCGCAAGAAAAACCGGATCGTGGATGTAAGATGGCCTAATAAGTCAATTCTTTCGCACGCCAGCTGACCCTGGGCCATCTACCATATACCTATACATCCCTATACAGGGTGTAGGCAGAAAACCGTTGTAGTTACAACAAAAATTTCTTAGGAGACCTTTCCTACCTTTTTGAGATATTTTGAACTGCATTCATAGATTTTGGAAAAATCCTGCCTTTACTGCCCCGTTTCAAAAATACACCCTGTATACAGACCATTTTTTTATACCACTTAGGTGGCAGACAAGCACACCTGATGGAAAGGGGTTACCGCGGCCTATGGACGTACGCAACCCCAGGGGCGTTGCCCCTTGAAGGGGGGGCCCCTTGAAGAAATCTTCTAATGCCCTTCTTGAAGAACCTCATATTGTAGTCGCTTGGGAAAATACAGTATCCAGAATAGGTAGATATACATAGTTGTCGCATTAAAATGTTAAAATGTACTATCTAAATGTAATTACCACGGCATGTTGCATTTGACCTTTGTTACATTCCTGCATAACATTATTTGTAACGCAATGTTTCAGGGCAGCCAACCTGGTCGGGCACGACAAGTTCATTTTTATTGTAACTTTAATTATGATGGTAAATTAAAGATTTTATTTTTATTTTTAAGTACTTGCTATTCACGAACGCGAGCTCGCGCATGCCTTAAATATATTTAGTATTTTTGTGTACACACGCATTATTCTTTTTCCCAATGTATTTTGAACCTAAAAAGTTAGCATAATCTTCTAATATATAAAATTCTCGTCTAATATATAACATTCTCGTGTCACAGTTTTTGATGCCATACTTCTCCGAAACGGCTTGACCGATTTTGATGAAATTTTGTGAGCATATTGAGTAGGTCTGAGAATCGGCCAACATCTATTTTTCATCCCCCTAAATGGTGCAGCGGGAACGGGATCTGACGCCATGAGGGTAACGGCTTGACCGATTTTGATGAAATTTTGTGAGCATATTGAGTAGGTCTGAGAATCGGCCAACATCTATTTTTCATCCCCCTAAATGGTGCAGCGGGAACGAGATCTGACGCCACGAGGGTAGGAAAAAATTGGCGGTACGAAGTGCGCCGGGACAGCTAGTTAATGCTATAAAAATTTCATTCAAATATTTGGACAGAGTCATCAAAAATCAATGTTTAAAAATGGATGAAAAATCATTCATGGGTTCCAATACTTAGTAAGAAAGTTGGTAGATGGCTCCACCGTCGCCCTTAAAGACGGATATAAAGAGAAGGGAAATTTGAAGTAATTCAGTTGTGGCTTAATAGCTCAGTTGGAAGAGCATTCCCCCTGTAAGGGAAAGGTCGTGGGTTCAAGTCCCACTTGAGCGCTTCTTTTTCCCGATGTATTTCGAACTTTAAAAAGTTAGCATATTAAATGCTATAAAATTTTTATTCACACACGCATTATGTTAATGTGTGTGACTTTTTGACAGCTTATTCTGTGGTCAATAAAGTCAGCGACAGAAATATTTTGACTACAGAGTCTCAATATAATCTTAAAACTATAGTTGCGGCACGTTATCATGGCCGCTTTGACACGACTCGTTTTCTCTTTTTGGTGTGTGAAGTCTATTTTCTTCTGTGCCATATTTTTCTTTAGTTATGGATAACTAATAGTTCGTTGTCCAATATTAAGTGCACCATACAGAAAACGAGCAAAACCAGTCGTGTCAAAACGGCCTTCATAACGTGCCGCAACTATAAGGTTTTCAGAGCAAATCATGCTGTTTTACTGATTTAAATTGTACCTATTATTGACCGAATTAAAGGTACTTATTTACCAAATATCACAGCCATCCGTCAACACAACACTCAACAGGAAGGGAAGAAAATCAAGGAATTAAATTTAATCATTTTGAGCACTTTGTTGATCAAGATCGATCTGTTTTGTACATATTACACGTGTCTAAAAAAGGGGAATGTGTATAGTAGGTACACGTGTACAATCCATGAACACAACTAAACACCCGCATTCATCTGAGATCAATGGTAGGTAATCTACAACAACTAAGTTTAGGTACCTACTATTGATGTGAATAGATTTCGACTTTATCCACGAAATTGTAGACTTGTAAGGTGTGAATTCGACTGTACTCTTACCCTGAAGTTGAATTATTACGACATATTACTAGCAGCCCGACTCCTGATATCGCTCGGGAATAAATTAGTAAAAAAATCCGGTAAAATACCATCAAAAAGGCTCTACACAAAGGCCAGTGCCAATAATTTTAGCTACACGCACATTCTTTCGAGAATATATACTCATTAAATACTATGCAGAACGATACCATATCAGCAATGACAACAGTATACCGTATACACCTAGTATTAAGCAAGAGTGTATCAGTGTGCTCTGCAATAAACACCACTGCTTCAGTACTCCGAATCTGACAGTTCTACACTACAGAAATACAGTGCAATCTAAACATCGAATCTAAAGTATAGACGTGAACATGTAAAAAAAGCACCAATACCTTATATACAAATGAAATTTTAACAAAAATCTCAAACCGACTTCAAGAAACAAAAAAGAGACCCTGAAAAGTGAAAAATAACTGAATTTACAATATAAGTCGATGCCCAGTCTGACAGGCGATGCCTCAATTGATTAACTCAGACATAGCAAACAGAGTCGGTAGCTTAGAGATTATGGAGGCGGCGTTACGATCGAATAGTCCCGGGTTCGAAACCTGGCCATTACACTACTGACGTGAATTCACTCCTAACACAAGCAATAATTTAGCTTAGCTGGAGGAGTTAGAGGGAATATTAGTAATTTAGGTTCTAATTTTGAAGTCGGTTAAAATTTACTGTCTTACCTTGTTCAACACTTTACATAAAACAGCCCTCTAGACAAGTGGCAAGTTGTATAGGTAATAGAATGACAAAAGTATGTGATTGACTCGTATTTTGACGGTTATGACAGGCTTCAACATACGTCAACCACATACATATCAATATATTCTATTTTATTCTACACCTCGGGATACATAATTATCTTGGATCTACGAGTACATCGCAGGACAAACAAGGCCCTGGCGCGCGCAGATACCTATATCAATAAGATAAAATAGCCAAATTGTTACTTAGGCCCATATACGAAGGACCGATCGATATAGGTATGGCCCGAGATAAACAATCGTATTGCCACTTGTCTATAGGGGTAGGACTACAGCTTCACAGTACAGAAATACCACAGAAATATAATTGTATTTAATAGTAGAGAACGGCCATAAGCAGTGTTCACCTGCATATTACGCGTGACGACATTTCACTGTAAATAAATAATCACGAGAGATGAGAAATGCCTCTATTTATGAAATTTACTTCTCTATTTTTATTCGAGAGTTGGAAATAGCACAAAGTCGTATATTCACAGTAATTTCCACGATGTTATTACAATCTAAAGTAAAGCCAACGAAGCGAGAGAAAAAAGGTAAATAAAGTTTCAGCTGTTCCATACATTTTTATTTGAGGTATCACTTCAATCAAACTCATTCCAGACAGGAATGAAATTGCTCTTGTTGGCGGAATTAATGGGAACGTCATAGAGAAAAAAAAAAAAAAAGTTTCAGCGGTTCCAAACATTTTTATTTGACGTATCACTTCAATCAAACTCATTCCAGACAGGAATGAAATTGCTCTTGTTGGCGGAATCAATGGCAACGCCATAGACAAAAAAAAAAAAGAAATTGCTCTTAAGATGGCGGAGCTGACAGTTCAGAACCGCTGTGCTGACAGCTGTCGCTCGGCCATTATCGCGTACGTGTGACAAGGACAAATAATATAATCGCTAGTTATCGCAACATAACTCAGTAATGGTCGCTTTGTTTACCTTTTTTCTCTCGTCTCGTTGGCTTTGCTTTAGTCTTAAAAGTACCGAGTTCGAAAGTTCCTGTTTAATAGGGCAGGAATTGCATAAAAAGTTGCCACGCAATTCCCACGTCACATGGCCGTTCTCTAAAGTGTAATCCAAACTAAGGAGGTGCAAACCATTGTCGGTAGTACCGTTGCCCACGGCGTACTGGTGCAGGAGGTCTGTCATGTTGATGTGCACCACGCCGCGCCGCTCCTGCATCAGGTTGTCGCAATGTGTCACCTTGCCGCTGCCTGGACCGCCTGCCGACAAATGGGTGAGATAAATACATGGTGCCAGAAGAATTCAGATATTAAGTTCTGATTTCCAGAATAGGAGGCTAGGACTGGACTGGACTGGACTAGGTCTCAGGTTTAAATTCTCTACCAATCGTTATATAGTAATAAATAAATAAATAATCAAAGAATTCGTGGCTGAGAAACATCCGAGAATGGACAAATATTGCCAGCGTGGAACAGCTTTTTCGCTTGGCACAAGACCGAGAAAAGTTCGCTGAGCTGAGACCGCCAACCTCCAGTACTGGAGAGGCACTAGAAGTAAGTAATCCACAACGTTTTACACAACGCTAGGCCAATGGTTAGCTTAACTAGCTTGTGTTATGGAATCTAGAATGCGGATAAGCATACTTCGGTACTTTTTTATTGTACATATTATACATAGAAACACCCAGACTATTGCAAATAGCCATATTCATGAATACAAATATTTAATCAGAGCGGGGATCGAACTCGCGCCTCCTGCGTGGCAGTCGTGTTCACTACCGCCACGCCACAAAGGCATACATAGTACATAGTATAAAACAAAGTTCTGATTGTCTCTATGTACGCTTATATCTTTAAAACTACGCTACGATTGATGCTGTCTTTTAGTAGATAGAATAATGCAAAAGGAAGGTTTATATGTATAACACATGCTAGTATAGTAGAGGGAGCAGCGGGAACGTGATCTAACACCACACGGGCGGAAAAAAATAGGCGGTACGAAGTTAGCCGGGTCAGCTGTAAATTATAAAATAACACAGGTTGGGTGAAAAGGCCGTCAGCGATCACCCGTTCGGTCCACAGCGTCCACTTACTGACAGTAACATATTTGAAGAATATTTTAAGGTTAAAATTAGCTAGGCTTAGGTACGGCCAAATTTGCAAGGCAATTAATTGCTCTACATTTTATTATAATGGACAATTATTTGGTAATACCTACCGTTAAAATCTGAATTCAAATGTTCATCATTAAATTCATCATCATTTTAGGCCCAAAGGCCCAAAGCCTTATCTCTTAATCAACAGGTGTACCGAATTTCAGCTTGGTCCACGAAGATCTTAGCAAAACAATCAATCAAAAGTCTGTCATAGCCCACGGCTAGACGTCTCCTAATGTTGGGAGGCTTTGGTCTACTGTTTCCACGCTGGCCAGATGAGTTGGTAGCGTTTTTTTTTTTTCGTGCGGAAATCCCCTCCGATACCTCCCCTACCGAGGCCGGAAGGGGAGGTTATATCGGACTCCAACCGACTAAAACCGCACGCCGACTGTGGGTCGTGGTGCTATGCCGGAGGTGAGGTTGTCATCGACATATCCTTCGCAACCCGGGTGACCCAAGATGAGTTGGTACCTAGATTAGTACTTGTTTCGAATTTTCCTTCTCTCTCAGTGATTTCATCTGCGTATTTTTTCGTTAATCGCCTCTTACGATACCCTTCGGATGAGATGGGGTGGTGATACTTGCATTCTTTCCCCATCACCACACAGGTTCTTGAAAACAACACATAAAAAGAAAAATCTAAAAGGTAACAGCTAAGATATTTACCGAACTCACCGAGTATAAATATGACTGGCACGTTAGGCGGCTCGAACTTGACGTGGCTTGAGTTCTGCATGGGGAAGGCGGCGGCGGAGGGGGTGGCGCGCCCTGCCCACGCGCTGTCGCCACGGCTCTCTGCGCCCGCGCCGTCACGGGACTCCAGCTCATCATTTTTTTGTTCTGGCAATGAAGAATAAACCGATAACGTTCGCTGATTTGTTGACTAAAGTAAAGCCAACGAGACGAGAGAAAAAAGGTAAACAAAGCGACCTTTACTGAGTTACGTTGCGATAACTAGCGATTATTTTCTCTGTCCTTGTCGCACATATCACACGTACGTGACAATGGGCGAGCGACAGCTGTCGTTGCGTGTTAGTAGTACAGGAAAGCTGTCAGCACAGCGGTTCTAAACTGTCAGATCCGTCATCTTATGAGCAATTTCATTCCTGTCTGAAATGCGCTTGAAGTGATAGGTACGTAATAATTTTCAAATAAAAATGTTTGGAACCGCTGAAACTTTGTTTACCCTTTTTCTCTCGCTTCGTTGGCTTTACTTTAGATTGTTATAAGCGTATGGAAGCGTATTGACAAGACATCTCTAGAGACAAATATAAAGATATTGAATAGCAAATATTCGCTGTCTATACGTGGCCTTATTAACTGGCATTATTGGAAGGCTCCTAAATTTGACTCCATTGCCAGGTAAATGCATATTTACGACCGGAGCCTTAGTATTCTTTCTTTCGAAAAAATTGTCAGTAGGACTTAAGTAAGTTGTCTAGCAACGTACTTATATCCGGTAGACTTTTTTTTCGTGCGGAAATCCCTTTGGATACCTCCCCCGCCAGAGCCGGAAGGGGAGGTTATGTCGGACTCGAACCGACTAAAACCGCAAGCTGACTGTGGGTCGTGGTGCTAGGCCGGAGGTGAGGTTGTCTTCGACATATTCCTTGCACCCGGGCTGACCCAAGGCCATCCCTTACGGACTGGCCCTCCTCGGGAGGGGGGACAACGGTGTCCCCGACTCGCCCCCGGAATGGGGAGGCGCGCTTTTCAGCGGTAGACGGTAATAGCACAGTAATGGGCTCACGTCCTTTGCATTAAACGCTAGCATAAATTGATGGTAATTATAATTTTTTCTCTCTTTATTTATTACTTTTATACAGGCGTACATGTCAGTCCCATCGTATCTTTTACTCGTACTTAATTACTCGAAAATCTTAATAAAGCAAACTTAACTAGGCTATAGGTAGCTTCAGACTTTGGTGCCGACAATATTTGTTGAAATATACCAACTTCGTATAAATTTAGGTTTAGCTCCATAAATAACTCCTCTCTAGCATCCTGATATCTGGCACATTCCGCCAATAAGTGAAGGATATCTTCCACGGTACCACAAACCTCACAGTTTGGTGAATTTAATTTTTTCATTAAAAATCCGAACTTATTGAGCGGCAATTATAAATGGATATCATTATAATAGGCTTGAGATAGATATACAATTCATAATGAAAGAAAGAATGCTACAGATTTTTTTAAATAGCAATCTCTATGAAGTTCAATAGATTGTACTTACCTAAAGGAAATTTGAAAGCTTAGACTACAACGAGCTGCTTGTATACAGGATGTTTGATGATTTGTTATTGTCAAATTTAGCTTTATTACATACCTACTTACTTACCTACCTATAACCTAAATAAACAAATTGCTAAGCTCTTGTATAACTATATTATTATTATTATTTTATAACAAGCTTCCTAATGAAATGAAATATTTATCTGTAAATAAATTAAAAAATGCAGTTGAGAGTAAACTGTGCCAGAAAGGCTATTATAAAATCCAAAAATATTTAGATAATAAACAAGCTTGGAAATGAGCTGTTCGCTCAGCTATGCTACTCAAGCAAAGCATTGTATCTAGACCATAAGTTTTAGGCTAAATAAATATTTTTAAATAGGTAGTCCAAAAAAAATGCCCGCTGAGTTTCTTGCCGGAGTCTTTTCAGGTCTGGGCCGCGCTTCGAACTGGCGGTGGTCCATTTGCTAAACTAGTATTTAATAAAAAAATTATATTGACGTTTTGTAAGTGCCGATTTAATGGTCTATGCAGAATAAATGATTTTTGACTTTGACTTTGACCTGCACCCAAAACGTATTTTGCGACTGTGCGTGCCTATTAGGTACACGCCCAAGACCCTTTTCGCTAAGACTCTTGGTGATCAGTGATCAGAAATACTCGCCGAGTAGATAGGCACGTTCACGCTGAATGAGTAGACATTTATTTCTGTATTTTATATCTCGAAACCATGAACTTACCCATATTATGGTTGTTATTTTGTACGGGGTCCCTCCCCTTGGCATAAAATTTTAAGGCAGAATATAGTTTGGCATAACGTTTACACATAACTTTCATTAGCAATAATACTACTGCATAATCATCCTTTGGCATAATGCAAATGTTAGCATAACTCTCATATAATATAATATGTATTGCCATAGGAGTTGCATACATTTTAAAGGCATAATGTTTATCTTAGGTTTAATATATTTATGCATAGTTATAATTCGCACAATGTTTTTAGGACCGTCACTACACAACCCGACTTGGTTAGGTTAGGTTAGAAGGCTAATTAGCCTTCGTGGTTTTTTTAATTTTTTTATATCATTTTGCGTTTCTAACATTATAATTTATAAAATTATGCTTCATTATTATTATGCTATTAGTATTTATGACAACAAGCATAATGCCAAAACATTTATACTTGATAATATTATGCGGTATGATCATTATGCTGAATTTCGTTATGCCATTGTAATTGATGTCTATATATTTTATATTTTTCACTAGTAAACCGTTTTGTACTAGGTGTATTATATGCTAAGCAGGTCTTTACTTCCTTCTATCTTTTCTTTCCAGGCCGGTCTGGTTTTTAGGTGTCTTTTGAGGACAGCACAGGATGCTACGGGCTCGATTCCACCACAATTCACAATCATGAATTATAATTATGAAACCAATTCGCGCGCGCCAATGTGTGTTGGACTCAACTCAAGTTATCTTAACCACACGCACACCCATCACTCCCTGTCTCGTATCTCGTTCATCGCCGGCGGTGAGGCCTCAGGCACTACTTTTTCACCCCAAAAGGCTAATAAATGTGAAATCAATAGTAATATTTTATTCTATTGTCATATTTTGTCGCGTCAAATTCATTTAATGATACAATTAAGTGCGTACGCCGAGGGGAGGGACACTTAGCTTCAACAACCAAATCACAAAACTGATAATTAGGTGTTTATTTTTCCAAAAAATTGGTAAACACCTGTGAATAAATGAGTTTCATTTGATATGATTGGTTTATGATACAAATAAACCATTGAATATTAAAGTTAAGATGAAACACCCCACAGCTAGACCGCTTTTGTGCCAAAAAAATTTCTGATGAACTCCTGAGGTCACGAACACCCTCGAGTCTTTGCAGATGCGTAGAGATGTTGCGTCTTTGGCAGTATTCTACCGTCTCTACCATGGTGAATGTTCTGACGAGCTCTTCCAATTAGTCCCACCCTCTCCTTTCCTTCACAGGACAACATGTGCAGGGCTAAGATGCCATCTGTATACGGTGCAGAATATACCTACGTTCTAGAATCAAGCAATCAAGCGTTTCAGTGACACATTCCTAAGCCGCACCATTAAGACCTGGAACGCCCTGCCAGCTCACGTGTTTCCTTCTTCCTACAGTCCCGGTTCCTTTAAGCGGGGCGTGAAAAGGCATCTGATAAGGCCGTCAAGCTGATAGCCACCACTGTCAACGTAATACATGTTTACGATTGTGACCCTTTTTCCGAAACTTTGCCGTTAGCTTATCATCAGGCGAGGTGAAGTCAAATTGACGTGTTCTTTATTCAATGTCGTAACTTAATCTATCCATCAAACTGATCCTAACTTTCAGTGTTATGTACCTACTTTAATAGAAATATAATATCTCAATACTTTCAGTTAACTTAATCAATATTGTTTATAAAATCTCACGAGTACCTACCTAGGTGTCAACTCATCTTGGGACAGTGTACCGATACGGCCCACGGAGGGCCTACTAGCCCACTGGTGATAGGATATACTGGAACCCTGATAATAACCCAAGGTTTCAGTATATCCCAGGAAGTAAAAAGAAATCCCAACAGGTATAGGTCCCGCCATTTAGTGGTCACGTCACGGAAAATATCGAAGATTAACCAAACCCGCAGTTAGACTGGGATAAGAGGAACCCAGAATCCGAGATGAGAGCTTCTGATGCGACTGGGATAGCGCTAAGATGAAGAAGATCCGCCCCGCCTATCGTACAGCAGGCAATCTCACAGCAGAGTAGGTACTTCAGATTGATGTTGACGAACAAAGTGCTCAAAATGTTTTGTCGTCAAGATATTTTCTTCCGCTGACAATACAGGAAGACTTATCACCTTATGGTTGGCACATCTGAATGATTTTTTTATGGAACTTCTCTACTCACACACGAAGTAAGAAGTGTTTTTTTACCATTGACCCTCGAAAAAGGGCCCGTGATTCATCAAAATCAGTGAATAAAACGAAAGATTTATTTGGAACATGCGTAATAGTAGATTACCCATCAAGTGAAAAAAGGTGAATTCTTTTTGAGGCACTTAGTTGTATCCAGAGAGGAGCGAAGGTTTCTACGGTAGAATTCTTTTTTCACGTGTTAGGTACTCTACCTACTTTTTATCATTGACTATGAGAAAATGCGGCATTTTTTTCTTCTATCATTCATCTCGGCTCTTGTATCTTTCGATCCGCTCAGGTTTCAATTTTTTTTTTTAATTAATTTATTTGTTCGGAGGACCAACAGCCATAACAAAGGTAGGTAAAGGTGACTAAAATTAGTTACATACAGCCAATTACAGCTTCTCACTGATACAATTCAGAGTTTGTTCATAATGTGGACTTAAATTATATCACTTTATGGAACTAGAATGATAGGTGATAAAAGTGTATCATTGCAAATGCCACGTGAATCATAGTGCAATAAATTGAACATATCTATATCTGTAACATAATTATCTAAATTAAAAATTGTTGAGAGAATTCTAGGCTAAGCAACCTCCTGACAGATGCTATACTTGCGTTAAATATGTCAAAGTTATGCTGCACGCAAGCCGCGTTAATCGTGTAAGAAGCTCTACACAAAAATGTATTTTGGCGGTAATTGGATGGCGCAATTGGTACGTACAGGGGCATTAGGTGACGTAGAATTTTAACAGGTGTATTGATGTTGATTCTAACCAGCTATCTTTCACCTTTTTTCATTTGGTAAGATAAGTTTCAGTTGTTAGCTAAGGGCAACTCAGTCAGGTTTACAACTGAGCTGCATAATACTTCCGCTGTCTAGTGAGATTTTGCTTAGGTACTTAAGTGATTTTTATGGAACCGACTGCTAATTGTCCAGTCTACCTAAAGAGGAAAACAGAACCTCGTCTGTTAACAGCAAGAAGTAAGGTGCGGTCGGTCAAGTTGAGGTACTTTTATGGTCTTTAAATACCTATATTTTATCTACCTATATATCGCACACAGGTAAGTATTGTCCAATATTATGAAGCTTTCGTTCAAAGCCGACGGTCTTCTTCTTCATCTCGTGTTAGTGGCCACAATTTAAAATAGAGCTAGATGCGTCTAGCCCGAACTTAGCGACATTGACCGCAGCTTCCGTCGCTTGATTCATCTCAGCAAGCCGCGGTAACTGACGCATAGTGTGAGTGCAAGCTAGGCAGACTAACAGCCTCCGTGTCGTAGCAGTAGCAGTGGCCGCTGCGCAGGATCCCCGCTCAGTACAAATATTTGTATGCATGAATCTTATATTCATCAAGTATTTGCATTGGTCTCGTCCTGCCTCGCAGAGTACCTACATTAAGCCGTCGATCTCGGTAGCCACACGAACATCGTCGTCATTACGGTTAGTTGGAGCACTCAAAAGTCCAACAACTGGAATGCTTCGTTATCGCCATTCGGTTATGGAGGTTATATGGCAGTCGCTTCACCGAAAATATCGAAGTTCAGCCATATCCGCAGTTAGACTAAGTAGGTTATAAGCGGACCTCAGTCTTCAAGCTGATAGCTTCAGATGCGACTGGCTTAACGCTAAGATGAAGAGAGAAGAATGTGAGGGGAAGCTAGATTCTTGCTATGTACATACACCGTATAAATAGAAAAAAATAAATCGGTTCAGGCGGGATTCGAACCCGCGATCTATCTATTGTACTGTACCTACACAGGTGGTCCAGCCGTTGAGGCGCTATCTCGTGACCAAGGGAAATAGGGGTTCATTTTTATATAGATTGGCTTTTAATTTATATTCTGACTGTACTCGACATGACGGTAATAGGAAGCGTAAAATATTAATACTTTGGAGAACAATAGACTCCCAGACTCGACAGAACGGGACTCGACATAAAGGGAACAAACCGGTAGAATACTCTGACCACTAAGCTACTGCAACCAATTTTTCCCATGTTGAATAGTAAGCATAATGAATAATTTAAAATTTAATTTAAGCTTATAGATTAGGTAAAGCAAAACATGGAGAATTAAATTAACAACATAACATAACATAACATAACATAAGCTCACGCCTGTATTCCCCGAAGGGGTAGACAGAGGTGCTAGCACCCACATTTCGCCTGTTTATGTTTAGGTCCCAAAGTAATAGGTGGCGAGCCTATTGCCATTAACCGGGCACTTATAAACCTGCGATAAATACACACATAACTTCGAAAAGCATCGAAAAGTCATTGGTGTGTGCAATGGTAAACCTGGGATCGAACCCGAGACCTCGTCTCAGCAGTCCTGCGTCTGCGGTAGCCTAGTGGTATGGGAATTAAATTAACGGCCATTATATATATAATTAACATACGATTGACGGAATTAATGCGATTATTTGCCGAGTTACAAGTTAAGTATAGAGTGCGAAACAATTAACACACTTTTTAAAATAATATACCTACATAATTAGTTTATTCAACCGTGCCTCAGAGCACGTTAAACCGTCGGTCCCAGTTGTCATAAGAACATCTATGGCAATCGTCACAAGTAGTAGGATCCTCTAAAAGACCGAAAACTGGTCAAATTAGCAATATTTCAAAATCGCATAATGGGTTGTGAAGGTCATATGGCAGTTGCTTAACGGAAATTTTTAAAGTTTAACAGCTTCGCAGTTACATTGGAAAAGCGAACCCGGGACGGCGAACTTCGAGATGAAAGACTCGGATGCCGACCGAGAATATGGAGAAATCAGTTTACTCAATATATTGATTTTACCGAACAACTATTTATTTGAATGAATTTTACAGCATTAAGTATGCTAACTACACAAATCGAATACATAGGGAAAAGAAACCGTCGCCTTAAAGACGGATAAGAAGGGAAATTTTAATCACATCGGGCGTGTCTTGGTAGCCGAGTAGGGGAGGTACCCAAGGGGATTTCCGCACGGAAAAAAAAAAGGTGGCCGACTTGGTCAATACATTCCCCCTGTAAGGGAAAGATCGCGGGTTCGAATCCCACCCGAGAAGATTATTTTTCTCTATGTATTCGAACTATTTATTTATTGTTTAAACGTTGTTACTGTTAAACAGCTCAAATTACAACGAAATTTCGAGTGAACATCCAAAACCATTTTTACAACTTGAAATTATATAAAATAATATCAGTCCTATCCAACAATTAAAACGATATTAAGCTTCCACTACAAGGTAACATGTCTAGCAGTCCGTCAATATTTACTGTCAGTGGCGACCAAACATGGTACGTATGTTTCATAAACAAATCACTCATAAATAAAGACAATACCGTATAACAAACATAATGATGTGTTCTCATTAAACATTTGTTAAGCAGTATTCATGAGGGCTTTGTATAAACTCAGCATTAATAAATCGGTTAAGATAATAATTATGGCGCCCAACGTGGGACTTCGTAAACTCGTCTGTTCTGTATAAAAAAAATATTTGTCTACATTATAACGTAACAATTCTGGAAATTCGATTTTCAGAATATTTAAACTGTTTTTTTTTAAGAACAAGACATGATATATCAGTTTACTTATACCTAGATAAAAAGAAGAAAACTATAAGTTTACTTCAGCCTGTATACAACCTCGCTGTAGTTACGCGGTTTTCAGTTGTTTACCTTTTTCTATTATTTTTTTTGTTTCGAAGTTTTAAGTTCCTTGCCGGACTATAGCTTAGGTACATAATATTAAAATATATAAGATTACTTACCAGTGTCTAAACAGATGCCCATATTCCATGAAGATGCGAATTATATTCAAAGTTTCTCCAAAAACAAACTTTTAGACACAGAGTTCGTTATAAAAAAATATAGCTAATGTTTTTAATTGGCACTTAGATAAAAATATATATATAAAACACGCATGTAGTTCCGCTGTCTACTCGCCACGGACAATCACATGTGGCAATTAATAGTCTATCGATTGAAGGACGCGACCTTCGTTCATGAATCTCAAAACGAAACTAAATAAAACTCTTCAAACTGAAAATTAGCTCATTGTGCGAAACTTTTAACTAATCGACTTCGCTTTAGTTATTCGGAAGTTGTGCCTTCGTAATAGCATTTCTGCGAGCGGTTTGAATCTTATTGGCATCGCGGGCCAACCGTTCCGTCGCAAGTCTCACACACGACTGAAAATGAACACAAGTTAACACAACATATCGTTTACGCGTATCTACTAACAAACAACTATCTGTCTCTCTCTAGCGCGCAGTTGTACAAACTAAAGAAAGAGATAGACATTTGTTGAATAATTAAAACTGCGTATACCCTCGATAAAACAAAGTAATAGCCGGCTAAATGCAAGAGTTTTCGTTGCAAGTGGCTCTGACGATGTTTGCTGACTAAGAAATGACTCGATTAGGGCCATAACAATTTATTGTTTCAAGTGACAACCTCAAGGCGGTCATATTTTATTCAACCTCTGTACAGGTACGATAATTGTCACGTTAAAAACTTTCCAATTCTATGAAGTATATTATGAAAAGTACGTACCAATTATTGGGTACGATCGGTAAATATTCGATATCGCCGAAGTTTGAACGGACTATAATTACCTTATTAATTTTTTATTTTGAATAGCTGACTCATCGGAAACTGGTCGAGTGTGGAACATTGTTCGTGGAAATTTGATATACGTATTATGTGTCACCCATTTTGTAATTACATAACAAATGACAATAATAGGCAATTGAGAGGCTTGTAATATGAAATGGTGTGTAAAAAAATAGAAACAAAAAATATTTTTCTAATAAAAATTCATATTTATTTCATTTTACACCTTTGCACGATAAAATAGTAGTGCAAGAGATTCGGAACGGTTTTGAGGTAAAAATAACAGATTCAATAATCACATTTGTTTATAAGTTATATAAATATCAACCTTATAACTAAACGCACTAGGTCTAAACTTGTGTGATTGTTCAAATTAAGTACACTTTTGCACAATAGAATAACATTGACTTTTACACTCGTATTCATAAAAAACGTGTCTCATCGGTAGCTCGTTGGTTAGTTGTGTTAACTTTAAGAGAAAAAAAATCAAAGAGCTCTGATTTTTTTTTCTTTCACCCCTCGGAGGTGTAGTGTATGTAAGTAGTGTAAGTATGTATCGTTACGAGTATGTATGTGTAACCATACCATTTTAGGATAATCTGACGTAGCATATCTTTAGATCTAAGAATGTTCGATTAATGTGAACACTAAGGAAGCGGTTACAATCGAGACGTCCCGGGTTCGAATCCTGACCATTACACTAGGTACCAACGTGACCTCACTCCTAACACTAAAGGAGTTTCAGGGAATATTAATAATTTCAGTTAGTTACTAAACATTCTTTAAAAAAATAACTTCATATTATTAAATTATAAATTTAAATTTTAACCCCCATAACTTTGAAACGGCTCAACCGATTTTCATCAAACGTGTCTAAGAACACTCTCACATAAGTCACCTTTAATAAAAAAACAACTAAATTGAAATCACTTCATTCTTCTTCTTCAGACAGACACCTCAAACTTATAACACCCCTCTCTTGGCGTCGGGAGTTCAAAAGAAACACGCATATCAGTGTTGGCCAAGGCATATAAACTCCTGAGGAACTAACAACTCACAACGCGATTAGCTAATAAGTTGTCACCCCCAAGACGTACATATAGGGGAATTTCGGATAGGTCCTGGTAGCTCATTTGCATACTGAGCTATTACCCCTTTTTTATCGTGCGAAAGATCTCCACGGATACAATCCCCACGGAGCCGGTGGATGTAGTTATGTCGGACTCGAACCGACCAAAACGCACGCCGTCTTGGGTCTTTGGTTGCCGGAGGTGAGATTGCCGAAAGCATATCTCTCGCAACCCGGCAGACCCAGGACCATCTCTTTCGAAGTGGCCCCTTCGGGTGTGAGCTATTACCCCTAGAAAGGAGCAATATCATCCGGGCAACCAAGGACCCAAGACGGCGTGCGTTTTAGTCGGTTCGAGTCCGACATAACCGCCTCCACCAGCTCTGTGGGGGTGGTATCCGTGGGGATTTTGCGCACGATAAAAAAACCCTAGAAAGGAATTGGTAGCGAGTTCGACTCCCACCCTGAATATTGACTCGTTCAAATTTAAATTTCTCAGAAAATCCATACCAACATTATAAATGCGAAAGTTATTCTGTCTGTCTGTCTTTATGTTACGCTTTCACGCCTAAACCACTAAACCGATTTTGATCAAAATTTGGTATAGAGGTAGATTAGATCTTGAGAAAGGACATAGGCTATGTTTGGTCGCAATAACCGGCATCCACGCGGGCGGAGCCGCGGGCAAAAGCTAGTTAGCACAATTCATTAAAATTGAATTAATAATCAAGTGACGTAGAACCATCAATTTTGGTACTAAGATGGACGATGGAGCAAGCGAATCCTGAAGTGGGTACTAGAATGTAAATGGGCCTCGATTCTGCTAAGCCAAACCACAGTGGTGCCACCGTCACTGCAATAAACGGCGTTAAATAATAGACTTTAAAGCGTTGCGGTTAAAGTTCAAAATTAAATGACTTTATGCAGAGTAATTGAGAAAGTGTAGTGAAACTGTTTTCATTTAATTTTGGACTTTAGTTATATAGAAATAAAGTCTAAAATTTAATGTCATTTTTTGCAGTGACCCGACTGAATGAATCGACCTGTGGACTGCTGGACCATCCATATGGAGTCTATGAACTGTTGACAATAGGATAGGCTGAACGTGAAAGGATGATGTTTGGGTGATACAACTGCTATAGGCCAATTGTTTCCCCGGGAAGGGCTAGATAGACCGTAAGGGATGGCCCTGGGTCAGCCGGGTTGCGAGGGATATGTCGATGACAACCTCACCTCCGGCCTAGCACCACGACCCACAGTCGGCGTGCGGTTTTAGTCGGTTCGAGTCCGACATAACCTCCCCTTCCGGCTCGCACAGGATCCGTGGGTATATCGGCACGAAAAAAAAAAGGCCAATTGTTTCAATAATACAGCTGTTCGAATTGCAACGTATTGACTGCCTCCGTGGCTCAGTGGGCGTAGTATGCGCCAGCTGTGCATGAGGTTATGGGTTCGGTCCCCACACAGGAGAAAAATTTTGTGTGATCCACAAATAGTTGTCTGTCTGGGTGTACTTTGTGTCCGTTAGTTGTATGTTTGTAAAGTCCCCCGCGATACAGGGCTTGTTCCCTAGTGCGGGAGTTGTCTTTTTTAAAAGAAAAGAAAGAAAGACATATTGAGTATAACGTTGCTTAAGGATATTCCATTTAAAAATAATTCTGTGGGTGTCGTAAAAGGCGACTAAGGGATAGGGCTGTTTCCCATCCGACAGTAAACATACAGCCCAAGACAAAGAGCCCGCTAGACGGTAATAGGCTCGCTCGTATTAAGTCGTAGGACCAAAAATCATTATTGATGGAACGTGGGTGCTAATATACCTCTGCCTACCCCTTCGGGGATTTATAGCGGAGATTATATGGATGGATGGATGGAATAATTATTGCTTGTGAGTATGGCCATTTTAAACAAAATAGTACAGTATAAATTTTATGTTACAATAACGCTTAAATATATTTCAACTATGGGGCAGAGTTTCATACCGTTATCGACCATCAGTACTAATATACATATACACTACTAAGTAACTAAAATGTTGCAGGAACATTGTAAAATCCATTAGAATATGCAAGAGCAGAGGCCGGCGTTACGGATTTTCGGTGTAAATTCACCGACTTTTTTTGCTTGGCAACCTCATTATTGATAAGCATAGACAATTCCCGCCAAAAATCTAATATTAAACGTAACGGTTTCACTAAACATCACCGCATTATTACATTCGAAAACATAATTTTAAACATTTCTTATATAAAATCGGGATTTAATTGTACATGTAATGCCATCTTGTGAATATTTCAGGTACTTGCATTATACATTAGTACCCAAAACTCCACGAGATGGCGTTGAAACCAAAAATGTGTTAACGCTCCGTTTATGTTTAATATCAGGTCTTTGGCTCCCACCATATAACATAGTCTAATTTATATCATATTCATAATATATTACATAAGGATTATGTACACCGCAAGATTAACTAACTAATATAAGACGAATGGAAGAACGTGTTCACTTATTATTAATAATTAAATGCTTAATATTATATACAGTTACATGAGTATACATTTTCATAATAATATTGTCTAAATTGACTATGTCTTTAAGTAAAAATGCATTGTCTAATATAATAACTAATATTATAAGATACTTTTAACAAGGTGAATAGAACTCTGTCAGGCCCTCGGTTCTATTAAAGCAAAATCACTGTTATACCATAACCACTTTTTTTAAATTTAGAAATAACATTCATACAAGTTTCCTTAAAACTTATCGTTTGACCTTTATTAAAAAGTACTTAACTAATTTAAATGGACAGTAGAATACTAAATTTATCATGATTTGACAATATTGAAGAGACCTCCTCCATTTCACGGAATTGTTGCATTTGCTGTAGTAAGTTAAAGCCAACGAAGCGAGAGAAAAAAGGTAAACAAAGTTTCAGCGGTTTCAAACATTTTATTATTTGAAAATTATTACGTATCACTTCAAGCGCATTCCAGACAGGAATGATATTGGGGTGCTGGTTGGGTAACCTCCACGTTGGCCTTTCCGTTTCTTCCCCCTTTGGACCGCGGTCCTGGGGAGCGGAAGCGGGAGGGCTGGTGCACCCTGGACAACGGCTAACAGACTCCCACCTTGGGAGTTCTGTTGGCCGTTGACAAATAACCCATCGGCGGACCCCACTGAGGTGGGGTCGTGGGATGACGGGCCTGTAAGGCCCGTGGTCGTCCGCGTCTCTCCCAGTATCCCTCTGCTTTCAGAGGAGACAGGCGAGAGACGCTTAGACAACCCAGGCGGGAGTGGCCCTGTCAGGGGCCACTCGTGGGCCCTCCACATGTCCCTCTGTTTGCAGAGGACGTAGTGGAGGGTGCTCTAGGGCGGACGGGTTCTCCACCTTTGGCTTCGTCCAGAGGTGGGGGACATGGTCTGATGCAGACCACCGTGCGGCCAAACCGTAAGCCTGACCTAGGTCAGGAACGGTGGCCTCTAGTGGGCTGCGAGGAAGACAACCTCTATAAAAAATTACCCCCAGGGGCGGACGGACTCGGTCTGGTGCAGACCCCGTTCGGCCCGGCCGTAACCCTGAACGGACAGGACCGGTGGATCTTCGGATCCGCGAGGAGTTAACCTCTATAAAAAATCCCCAATCCTAAGCTCTGACGCCTGGCGATGGGATGAGTGGCTGGAGGGAGTCCAGTCCCAAGGGCGTCAATGTCGGAGGACATAAAACTAAAAAAAAAATGCAATGGACAAAAATACCGGAAAATCTACCCAGGGGGGTCCCAGCCTAGCTGGGGAGTCCCTCCCGTTGCCAGTCGGCAACGGCAGTCCCTATCCGTATTCTGGGGGGGACACTCATTGCCTGAGCCCGGCGCCGAGCTCTAAATCCGGCCCCAACAAAAACAGTAGCGCGGAGGTCGCGCTACACATGGACGATGCGGCGTCCGTATCAGCGGCGGCGATGACGTCAGAGGAATCTGGCGTCACCACCGAAGAAAACAGGCAGGCGCTGCCTGGGTTGCAGACGAGGTCTGCAGCCAAGAAGCGAAAGGGGAGGAAAAAAGGTTCCCCTGCCCCGGGTGGCCGAGCTTGATGAGACATTCATCCCACCCAGCGGCACGAGCAGTAGTGAAGAGGAGCGGGAGCACAAAGTCCAGGCCACTGGCCGCGAAAGGGCCAGGAGGAGCGCTGGAGAGGCCGCCCGCCCCCCTCGGGACTCCTCCCCGTGGGTTGGATCCAACCCGGGGATGGATGTGCCGTTGGTCCCGGCCAACTGCAGAAGGACCATGATCCTTGGCCATCGGCTTGGCCGGATGATGATGGCGGGGCAGGGGGAGTCCCCGACTCCCGAGCAGGCCGCAATGCTCGGGGTCGTGCAGCAAATCGTTGCCGCCAGCAAGGGCCTGGCCGAGCAGGTGGCCGAGCAGGCGAAGAGGGAGGCCGAGGCCCAAAAACAGGAGGCAGAGTCCCGGCGCCAGCTCGAGAGGGTCACAGCGGAGCTGGAGGCCCTCAGAAGGCGGGTCGAGCACCTGACCGAGTTACCGGGGGTGACAACTCGGTCGATGCGGAAGGCGCAACTGGAGCGGTCGGCGCACTCAGCACCGGTGGGGCGGCCGGTGCAGTCGGACCGGCCAGCGCAAACTGCGCAGTCGCCGCGGCAACCGGTGCAGCCGCCGACTCGACCGGCAGAGCCGGCGTCGTTGGCCGATTGTATGGCGGCCATACGCGCTGAGATGGTGGCGCAGGAGGAGCGCACCAACCGGCGGCTGGAGGCGATCCTGGACATCGCCCGCCGTCCTCCTCTCGCGACGCCAGCCGGGTACGCCGCCGCAGTGAGAGGCGGCACTGCCTCCCCGGCGGCGGCGGCGGCCCCGTCGGTGCCAGCTCGCCGCCCCCCTCCAGGACCTCCGGGTCCCGCACAGGGCGCCCAGGTCACCCAGGGCAAGGGTAAGGGGAGGGGCAAGGGTAAGGGGAAGAAGTCCCCAGCCCTGGCCTCAGCCCCGCCCCCAGCCCGGGCTTCAGTCCCGGCCCGGGCTCTGGCTCCGGCCCCGTTAGGGGGCTGGGAGGTGGCCGGAGCAAATAAACAGAGACGGAGCGCCGCTAAAAAAGCAGCCAAATTGGCCAGAAGGGCCAAGGCTGCCACGATGGCAACAGCGCCGAGGAGGCTCCGCGTCCCTCGATCGACGGCCGTCGTCATCACATTGACGGCGGAAGCGTCGGAGAGAGGTGTGGAGTACGCCCAGGTAGTGAGGCAGGCAAGGGCCTGCATCGACCTGGGAGCCCTCGAGATCCCGGATCTGGTGTGCAAGCCCACGCGCACCGGAGCTCGGATCTTCGAGGTCCCCGGCGCTACCAGCGGCCCTAAAGCCGACGCCTTAGCGGCTAGGCTCAGGGAGACACTGGACGTAGCTGACGTCCGGGTGTCCAGGCCCAACAAGTGCGCAGAAGTGCGCATATCGGGTCTGGACGACTCCATCACGGCCGAGGAGCTTAGGCTCGCCGTGGTGGAGGCCGGAGGCTGTCCTCAGGACACAGTGAGGGTCGGAGCAATACGCTTCGGCCGTCGTGGACTGGGGGCAGCAGTTGTCGGCTGCCCCATCGCGGCAGCCCAAAAGGTTGCCGATGGGCGGAGCCTCCTCATCGGAGGCTTCCAGAAGGTGCAGGTACGGCTCCTGCAGGCCCGACCGGCACGGTGCTTCCGGTGCCTGTCGGTGGGCCACGTGGGGGTGCAGTGCACGGCGGAGGTAACAGTCGGTGACCGTTGCTTCCGCTGTGGCCAACCCGGTCATAAGGCCGGTAATTGCGAAGCTCCGTTGCATTGCATCAGGTGTGCAGCGGAGGGCAAGCCGGCCGACCACAGGGTTGGCGCCAAGGCCTGCACCGCGGGGAGGCCGAAGCCTGGAGGCAGGCGCTCCGTCTCCGGTTCGCGGCAGGGCGTGGAGATGGGCGTTCCATAATGGATCCTCAGCTCCGCGTCCTGCAGGCAAATGCGAACCACTGTGTCGATGCTCAGGCACTTCTGCTCCAGAGCATGGCACAGTGGGGCATTAATGTCGCCGCTGTCGCCGAGCCGTACATTCACCGATTTCTCGGGCCTGCCTGGGAAATCGACCTGGACGGATCGGTGGCACTGGTGCACAACGCTGCTGCCGGCAGCCCCCCCCTTGTTGTCGTGACAAGGGGGCATGGCTGCATGGCGGCACTTATGGGGGAGATAGCGGTCGTGGCAGTATACTTCTCGCCGAACCGAGACCTAGTTGAGTACCAGCAGTGGCTGGATCAGCTGGGCGTCGTCGTCAATACCTGTTACCCTCACCCGGTTCTGGTGCTCGGGGACTTTAACGCCTGGTCTCTGAACTGGGGTTCCCGATGCACTAGACCGAGGGGCAGGGCAGTGGAGAGCTGGGCTGATAGTTTCAGCCTAGTTCTTCTGAATCGCGGGGCCGTCGCCACGTGCGTGAAGAGACGGGGCGACTCAATTGTGGACCTTTCGTTCGCGAGCGCCCCGCTCTCAGGCCGTGTGCAGAGCTGGCGTGTCCTTGAGGAGGTGGAGACAGCGTCGGATCATCTATACATTCGGTTCGACGTCTCTCCCCCCGCGGGTGCCACGCCGGTTACACCGGCTCCACGCGAGCCACGTTGGGTGCTTAAGCGACTGGATCGGGAGGTCCTCCTGGAGGCCGCCATCGTACAGGCCTGGGCCTCTGCGCCGGACAGGCCTGTTGACATAGACGATGAGGCGGCGTGGTTCCGGGAGGCCATGACACGTGTCTGCGACGCGGCTATGCCTAGGTCTCCGCCCTATAATCCGAGGCGTCAGGTCTACTGGTGGTCAGCGGACATCGCGAGGCTGCGACAGGCCTCCGTGATCGCTTTCCGCCGGTGGACCAGATTCCGAAGGAGGCGTAGCCGCCCCGCAGATACGGAGCCCCGAGAGGCGGAGCTTCATGCGGGGTACAGGGAGGCCAGAAAGGCCCTCCGAGTGGCGATAAGGCAGTCGAAGGCTGCAGCTCATAAGGAGCTGCTGGAGACGCTGGAGCGGGACCCATGGGGGCGGCCTTACCTTATGGTAAGGGGCAAGCTGCGCCCCCGGGCCCCACCGTTAACCCGGTGTCTCCAGCCGGAGCTGCTCGGAGGAGTCGTTGGCTCCCTGTTCCCAGCGCGGGCGGTGGAACATATTCCACCGCAGATGACTCCGCCACCTAGGTCGCCTATGGCACCCAACGTGGATGACGACGACGTGCCCGAGGTCACTTGGGTAGAGCTAGAGCTGGCGGTGCTAAGGCTTAAGGCCAAGAACACCGCCCCGGGACCCGACGGCATTCCAGGCCGAGCGTGGGTCCTAGCTCTAGGCGAAGAAGACGCTCTCGAGCCCCGACTGAGAGGGTTTCTCAGCGCATGTTTGGAGCGAGGCCAGTTTCCGAAGTTGTGGAAGACGGGGAAACTGGTCCTCATCCGAAAGGCGGGACGCCCGGCGGACTCACCGTCCGCCTACAGGCCGATAGTGTTGCTCGACGAGGTGTGCAAGCTCTTTGAAAGAGTGATTGCAAAGCGCCTCGTCGAGCACCTATCCAGAGTGGGGCCTGACCTGGCGGATGGCCAGTATGGCTTCCGCCGGAGGCGCTCCACCGTGGATGCCATCATGCGCGTGGGGACTCTGGTGAAGGACGCCGTCGCTCGGGGCGAGGTGGTGCTGGCGGTGTCACTGGACATCGCCAACGCGTTTAACACCCTGCCCTGGAGCTGCATTAGGGAGGCGCTCGTGTATCACGAGGTGCCTCTCTACCTTCGCCGCATAGTCGGGGCGTATCTGTCGGAGAGAGCAGTCGTCTACCCAAGTGCGACCGGGCTCGGTCGGCGAGAGATGTCGTGCGGTGTTCCGCAGGGATCGGTCCTGGGACCGCTACTGTGGAACATCGGTTACGACTGGGTGCTTCGCGGTGAGTTCGCGGACGGTGCCGCCGTCACTTGTTATGCGGACGACACGCTGGTGACGGCGTGCGGAGCTACATACCGCGAAGCGACCCTGAAGGCCACGACCGCGGTTGCCCAAGTCGTGGAGCGGATTCGGCGGCTGGGTCTCGAGGTGGCTCTGCATAAAACCGAGGCCATGTTCTTTCATGGGCCTCGGCGCGTGCCACCGGAGGATTCCAGCCTCATAGTGGGAGACATTTCTATCGGCATCAAGGCCCAGATGAAATATCTGGGGCTCGTGCTTGACGGCCGGTGGAACTTCGGGGAGCATCTCCGAAGACTGGCCCCCAAATTGAAGGACACAGCTGCCGCTTTGGGGCGGCTGCTGCCCAACATGAGGGGGCCGGATGACTCCTGCAGGAGACTCTATGCGGGAGTCGTGCGGTCCATGGCCCTATATGGGTGCCCAATATGGGCGGACACCCTGACGGTTCACAATGCGCGTCTGCTGCGTGGACCGCAGCGTGCAATGGCCAGCAGGGCCATTAGGGGGTACCGCACGATATCCTTCGAGGCGGCGAGTCTCCTTGCCGGATCCCTACCGTGGAACCTGGATGCGAGAGCCCTTTCGATGCTATATCGGTATCGTAAGGAGGCGCGGGAGCAGGGACGGGAACCCGAGCCCGAAGAAATTCGGGCCGTGAGGTCTCAGCTCCACAGGGACATGGTAGCGGAATGGGAGCTACGACTTGGGCGACCAAGCGCAGGGCACGCCGTTATAGCGGCGGTAAGACCCATCATGGAGGAATGGCTAGAGAGGCCACACGGCAGCCTCTCGTACCGGCTGACGCAGGTGATTACCGGACACGGGTGTTTCGGGAGTTACCTGTGTCGGATCCGGAAGGAGCCAACGTCCGAGTGCCATCACTGTGATGCGAGCGAGGACACAGAGCTGCACACGCTGACCGAGTGCCCGGCGTGGGACACGCCGAGGCGGGTCCTAGTGGCGGCTCTAGGGGTGGGAGTCCTCACACTCGTCACATTGCTCACAGCGATGGTACGATGCGCAAACGCTTGGGGTGCGGCCGCCTCCTTCTGCGAGCAAGTAATGCTCGAGAAGGAGGCGGCCGGTCGGGTCCGGACCAGACTCCGGGCCCGGGAAGCCCGTGCAGAGCGAAGGCGAACCGGACGTCGGAGGTCGCAGAACGACCTCCGTCCTCCATGAGCGCTGGCCTGGGGGTGACTGGTGGAGCCGCCTGTCACCCTAGCAGAAGCAGGCCGCGGCGGCGGCGCAAAGTGCGCCTCCCCGTAACCGGGGCTAGATGGGGACATTTTGGTCCCCACAACCCGAAGGGGGCCATCTCGAAAGAGATGGTCCTGGGTCTGTCGGGGTGCGAGAGATATGCTTTTGGCAATCTCACCTCCGGCAACCAAGGACCCAAGATGGCGTGCGTTTTAGTCGGTTCGAGTCCGACATAATCACCTCCACCGGCTCTGTGGAGGTGGTATCCGTGGGGATTTATCGCACGATAAAAAAAAAAAAAAAAAAAAGACAGGAATGATATTGCTCATAAGGTGGCGGATCTGACAGTTTAGAACCGCTGTGCTGACAGTTTACCTGTACTACGAAACACGCAACGACAGCTGTCGCTTGACCGTAGTCGCGTACGTGTGACATGTGCGACAAGGACAGAGAAAATAATCGCTAGTTATCGCAACGTAACTCAGTAATGGTCGCTTTGTTTACCTTTTTTCTCTCGTCTCGTTGGCTTTACTTTAGTAGTACTCATCTTGAATTTCTATTCACCCCGTTTTACGGTACAAATTTATTTTCTGAAGTACCAGCTAGTATAACATATTTTTTTCTTATTCATTGTGCTATTGTCAATAGGTTTTAGTAAAACATTTCTTTTTTGCATTCTCATGAAGAGAGAATGCTATACATTTAGATACAGGGTTATTGTAAACCATTACTACGTCGTGTAATACATTACAAACATAAATTCATAAACATGAACAATCAATAATTAATACTTACATAATATAATAATTGAAAGCATAGACAATTCAGCAATATGTTAATAAAATTGAACCTAATTTAATTTAGTCTTTCATAATTATTATTACGCTAATACTTATATTACATTTAAATAAACAAAAATATTGCTAATATAAATGGTTATTTTTTTCATAATCCTACGTCTACAGACTATTCATAGTCTGTCATGATAATATAATCTGTTTTCATTGTAAATAACAAGTAAAAAATGATATCATAGACAATAAATAATGTCCTAATTGATTAAGCTCTGACAAAAACAATTATCGCCATATTAATTACAAGATTGGTCCATACAGACGTCATACAGGCTGTAAATTTTAAAATAATAACAAATATATGTAACATATAATATAATAGTAATCAAAGTGAATTAACAGGTCGATGGACATAATATATATCACAATGTTTTATGCTTTTAAAAACAAAAAACTTTAGAGTACATTTTGCCGCCATTTTTTTCAAAGGGATACCATAGTAAAAAGATTTTTTACTACCCTAAAGTAAAGCCAATGAGACGAGAGAAAAAAGGTAATCAAAGCGACCATTACTGAGTTACGTTGCGATAACTAGCGATTATTTTCTCTGTCCTTGTCGCACATATCACACGTACGCGACAAGGGCCGAACGACAGCTGTCGTTGCGAGTTTCGTAATACAGGAAAGCTGTCAGCACAGCGATTCTAAACTGTCAGATCCGCCATCTTATGAGCAATTTCATTCCTGTCTGGAACGTGCTTAAAGTGATACGTAATAATTTTCAAATAAAAATGTTTGGAACCGCAGAAACATTGTTTACCTTTTTTCTCTCGCTTCGTTGGCTTTACTTTAGTGCCAATAGTGTTGTTAACTTTTTCAGATTATGGGTTTACTATGGTTATACATTAAATGGGTTTAACCCCTAACGTGAAATTTAAAGTCATTTGGGCCGATACAACTTTATATCAAAATTGTAATTCGAATCATTATATTATATAACTGTCTTTTCTTTTTCAGCTATGAAATCGAAATGTTCACAAAGAAATGAACCTACAATTCGAATACATAAGATAACTAATCGTTTGTCAGGCTATTAAGTTTTAAGGCCTATTGCGATTAACTACCATTTGTTACCTAATTTTAAAAACGCCTAATTTACTACGAACATATTATACGATACTAAGCACAACATCGATTGCGGCAATTATTTGGGTGTAGCTTGATTATTTATTTTAGTTGCTGTAATTTTTAAGGGTTCCTGGTTACTGATACCAGCCAGTGACCCTTCTCTGGCGTGATAATAAGTGTAGGACTAGGGAAGGTACATTAACTGAATGGCAGTTCTATGATTTAAAATTAAAAAATCTCAATTGAAGAAAAAGGGGATAAAGAATCAAAATACAAAAATAAAAAATCTTGCCAAATAAGACCTTTTCATAAGAATAAACCCTGTTAATATGTGAAACCGTTTCACATACTAACAGGTTACTAATGGTGCGTATGTGCGTGTAAAAAATGGCTATAATGTGCGTAACTTTTATTTTAACAAAAATAATGTATTTAATTGCATTATTATAAAAAAAAATATTAGGCTTATGCACTTCTCTTCGGTATAAAATATCAATATACCAAATCTCACACTCCCGCCCGCAATTTTCGTAAAAAGGGATCCAAAATTGTCGCTTCATGTATATAGGAGATAGAAAATATTGTAATGCAATATTGAATTCCAAATATTACCTTACAAGTTTGCAAATCCTCGAAACGAATAAAATTTTATAACTAAGCCACACCCAAACACAGCCTTAAAAATTCTAATTTACGTACAATCCCTGTACACGTATTGTATAGATCCATTGTCTTTACAAAATAATAATATCTAATTAAAATTCCTGGAATGATCCTTGTTCTAATAAATTATTTAGGTACAGTAAGCTTCAGAGAAAAGGAACCCCCCTTGATAATGGTTTTATTCTCAAGGGGGGTTCCTTTTCTCTGAAGCTTACTGTACCTATTTCATCACTGCCAATTTAACATACCTTATACCTTTGATAAAGGTTGTAAATTATGCGAATATCGAAAAACATTGGAAAAAATGAAATGCTCAAGTGAGACTCGAACTCACGACCTTTCCCTTACAGGGGGACTGCTCTTCCAACCGAGCTATTGAGCCACACTTAAATCATTCCAAATTTTCCTTCTCTTTATATCCGTCTATAAGGGCGACGTGAGCCCTTCATTTTTTCCAATGTTTTTCGAACTTGAAAAGTTAGCATAATAAATGCTATAAAAAATTCATTCAAATATGCGAATATCTTCAATAACATTGATGAAACAGGCCCTAAACGAGTACATAATTTAACTAATCAGATATAACAAAAATATCAATTAAATAAATCTACAAAAATATAGATCCACCATAACTTTCGAGTCAAATGAAAAACTGTCACATAACTTGAAATATCAGGCCTGCGTGATATACTTTTAATTGCACACATTCGAGGTTATCGATTCTACATAATTTGCGGGTTGTCCTACCTACATATTCGGGGGTTATCGGTTTTACATATTATGGGGTTACTGGTTCCACATATTGAGGGGTTATCCCGTTGGACAGTTGATCGTCACATAGTAACAAAGAAATGTTATGAAACCCGTAAGCGAAGATAACCAAAGTTGCTCTTAATTAACACTGATAAAACTCAACAGAGGTGCAGTGCTATCAAATCATAAAAATATGACCTACTTATATAAGTATGTTTTCGTTCGTCATTAATGATATACAAGGTGATTTAAGTCGTTTCGGAAAAAAAGAATTTGGGCAGTTTCAATAGCAAAATCATCTGGAAGTATTAATTTGGTGATAGAAAAAAAAAATTTACAACCCCCAGACATTTTTCTGTTCACCTGAACATTATTCCCATACATTATCAAAAAAAAAATCTTTTCCGAAAGGACTATTAAATCACCTTGTATGTTATTTAAGTTTCAATCTACAGGAGACTTATTTAAATAAAGCCACTTTTTAACGAATGAAGTCTAATTTTTATTTTCCTTTCAATTTTCATTTCATTTAATTCATTTTATTTCATTTCTAAATGAAATGACTAAAATGAAATGAAATGACATGAAACGAAACGAAACGAAACGAAATGAAATAATTTATTTGCCAGAATGCAGGTAAACAAGGTGTTGATTTTATAGTTACAATGGCCCATTTACATCCTACCATTATGGTGTGCAAATATTTCAATGATTTGAATTATAATGCTACAGTCTTTTAGCATGCATGTACCCAATCATGATCCATTTATTCCAACGCGATATCTTCGCGGCCATAGCTGATTGAAAACGTCGGATTAAAAGTAAATAATAACAAATCTATGTATCGCGATAGAATCCGCGATAGAATAAAAAGTGGTTTTATTTCAATGAATTCGTGTAAACTTTAGAAAGAATAATAAAGGAGAATTATCTGTACGTTCGTTTGTATCAAGTACTTATGACGAAATTTAAAAAAATACCTTTCTCATTTTATTCTGTCAAACTCTTTGACTCAGCACGTGGTAGAACCATAACATGAAAGATAATAGTTTGCCTACTGCACTAGATCATTAAAAAAAATCAGACCCACCATTGAGTTTCAGCAGCCAACTAAAAGTAAACTTATATACCAATGTAACATTTCAATAAAAAATACAACAACAATCCTAAAAAAATCATTTAGGCCGAATTTTCTCGTAAAAATATATTTGCGCGACATTATTCGCCTCCCGTGCCAACAATTTTCTTTTGACAAAATTGAACTGCTCCAATGCAAACTCGTACAATTCATTCTCCATTTTCCACACTGCGGATTCCTGTATCTTATCCACCGTGATTCTGTTTGGTTCTATCTTAGAACTGGTCTGTCTTAGATGAGATTTGTTGCTGTTTAGATAATACTCTGTGGCGCCTTTGAAGAACCTAGGAAGAGTAGCCTCTAGAACAGTTATGAAGTCGAGCATTTGTTCTGTCACGCCTACCAGGAGATAATGGTTGACTAGGTTGTGTTTCGCTTGCTCTAAAGCCCATTGGTTGCCGGGTTTCCTAAAATGTGATAATACCGTCAATTTGTAAACTTGTGTACAGCGCCATCTACCGGTAGGAAGCGGCATTATTTCGAAACTAATGTTCCTGCATCGCGCTCTTAAAGTATTGAAGTAAAATAAAATGGTTCTTACCAGCACTCGGCTGAGTGTCCACAGAAGAAGGGCACTTGCAACCACATATTGTTGGGATCACAGTCTGGCTGCGATCGCTCCACGCACTCGTCAAAAGTCTGTCAAAAGAATTCCTTATGTGAATCATTCGTCCTCATCATCATCATTATCACGCGATCGACAATCTGGATTGCATTCACCTTACCACAATTTAGGTTATGGTTGCTTTAACGGAAGTAATAACCTATTTGGAGCTTTCCTCAGTAATCACATGGGTCCCTAATCCTAAAAAGACCAGCGTCGTTAAGGCCTTGAGTAGTGACGAGAAAGTGCACTCGGTCAAGCATTCGGTACGTGAACATAGCACCGAGTACACGTTCTCGGCCGAGTGCCCTGCCTCGCCACTCCTCTTGGTGCGTGCGATCAAGGTATAATACATTAAACTGAGACATTCAGATCATTTCAATCCTACTAACATTGTTATATAAGTCAGGTGATAATCTCAAGAGTATTGTGGAAACAATCTGTACCAGTAAAGATAAGATAATGTGGTTAGGTAAATAAATTTCATCTTCACAGCTTCTTAACAACATATCAGGCTGTGTTCAGGATAAAAATAAATGCTGAACACACCTGTATAATACAATACATCCTTATGTGTTTTTGAGCACTAAAACAGCCATAAATGAAATCATTTAATAATGTAGGTCACATAGTGCTAATAATTCGCATTTAATGCCAGGTTTGCAATGTAAAGCCACCATTCCACGGTACGCGATTTCACAGCCTGTGCGCGGACTACACCATCTGTGATGTATTCTTGTCCGCAAATGCATTCGCGAAATCTTGCAGCTTGGAACCCCGACTTACGGCCTGGCTACGGGACATTCGTCATAGCGAAAATTCACGCGGCGCGAACCGCGAAGCGTCTAGCGACTCAATTAAATTAATAGAAATGTATATTGAATAACACACTTGTACTTTTCCACTGAGTTTATTTTAGACCTGACCAGTTTCGCCTTTCGGCTTTGTATGCTCGTGTTGATTTGTTAATTTAATGTTGTTACTGACATTCTGTATATATTGTAATCGCAGTCTTGTTGAGCACAGTACCATTTGACATCATTAATTTGACAATAACTTTATTCAATGCAATTTAATTATGATTTTGACATTTCAATAGAATTTTCCTTTAATCATTTGTAATTCGACATTATTATTTTCATTTGACATTTAAAATTATTCCTTGACATTATAATTCAAATGCAATTTTATATATTATATTAATCATTAAAAAATTGTGAGGCCAAACTTATAATTATTTCCCATATTTTGGGGAAAAAAAATTTCACTGGTATACCGAATTTTAAAACTACCCACACATGAAAAAATGCAAATATTGTAGTGTTTCGGAATTACAATTCTTAAAACATCAATGTAAACCTTTGAGAATGCCGTAAGGCGAAACCGGTCAGGTCTAAAATAAACTCAGTGGAAAAGTACAAGTGTGTTATTCAATATGCGCCATCAATTTCTAGTATAAACAGTCTAATAGAAATGTACATAATATCAAGCCACGCGCAGCGGCGAACGGCGAAGCGACTGGCGAAATGTACCGAGCGAATCGCACGGGCGACTGGCGGCGCGGCGAGCGAGTGAAACAAATACATGAATGAGTACGGCGCGAGCCACGGCGCGGTGTCGAGCGGCAGTCACGGCGACTAGGCTACTGATTAAACACGTTTAGTTGTTTTCGTCGCGAATAATGAACCGAGACCGAGACTTTTATTGCTGAAATACTAGCAAGGCCAACTATTTGGAAGTCTGGCCACCCACAGCATAAGTATAAACATCTAGTGAAGAGATTGTGGGAAGAAATTAAATTAAAATTTTCAGATTCTCCAGAATTCTCCATCTATACCTCAATTCGGATTAGTAGCAAGTCGTCATAAACGCAAAGTCGTCATGCTGCTCAACTGGTCATTTTCGCAACTGGTCATTTTCGCAACTCGTCATTTTCGCAACTCGTCATTTTCGCAATTCGTCATACGAACCTCTTCTCTCTCATTTCAAAAAAAGCTTGTGATTGTTTATTACCTCTTCGTAGGTAAATTTATTGGGTAAAATAACAAACTTAAAATTAGAATAAGGCACAATGGGCGGCCTTATCGCTAAAAGCGATCTCTTACGTTTAGTTTTTAGCAGCACATATTAGACATGCAAATAATAATGTCTTCAAAAATCTGGTAAAGGACCACTTCCTATCATCTTCTACAGTATGATATCTTGATAACTCACAATTTCGGTATTTTCTCACTCACTTGTTTCCTGTCTTATTAGTATGTTGTACCATTTAATTTATATATCTATTTATATGTTATACTTAGTTGTATATGTTATAATACTTTACGTTATGATTATGACAATATTTATTTTTAACCCCCGACGCAAAAACGACGGGGTGTTATAAGTTTGACGTGTCTGTGTGTGTGTGTGTGTGTGTGTGTGTGTGTCTGTCTGTGGCATCGTAGTACCCAAACGGATGAACCGATTTGGATTTAGTTTTTTTTGTTTGAAAGGTAAATTAGTCGGGAGTGTTCTTAGCTATGTTTGAAAAAAATCGGTCCAAGATGGCCGCCGCCACAACATGTTGGAATACATATTTCTTTATAACTCCCTCAATATGGATATCAAATGAAAGAGCTTGACTAGTAGATCAATTTAAAAAGTATAAAATAAAAATTAAATTAAAAATTTAAAAAACCCCCGTCACAAAAACACCTACAAAAAGTTAAAAATAAATGAATAAATTTTAATTCAACGGTTGCCATGTCGGGGGATCTTACGATAAAAAGGAGTACTTAACCAGTTAAGGTCCCCCGACATGGCAACCGTTGAATTAAAATTTATTCATTTATTTTTAACTTTTTGTAGGTGTTTTTGTGGGATTAGGCGCACAATGCCACATTCTCAAAATGACACATAATAATTTCGCAAAATGCCATATTCTCAAAATGTCATATTCTGAAAATGTCACATCGCAAGATGTCACATTAGCAAAATGCCATTTTCGTAAAATGCCATTTTCGCAATATGCCATGCGCATTTTCGTGAATAACGCCACCTAGATAAAACTTTAAGAACTACTTCGACTAATTATCCTTTAAGCGACTAACTATACATCCAATAGATGGCGATGGAAAAAAATATTTACAAAATATTTATTGCAATTATACAAATAGTGTTTTTTTTATACAATAAGCTGATCTTTGTGTAACTTTCAGGTGCAGCGTAGACTAAATTACAAAAAAAAAACATTTTAAAATTTGAAATATACCTAATTCGAAATATATACAAAAAATAACTTTTTGAAAAAGTTATAATTTTTGTAATTTATTGTAGTATGATTCTTATTCTTAACAACATCTGATATTTAAGATTACATTTTCAAATTTATTTTATGTTAAAATAAAATGAAAATGAATAATGATCCATAAATACTGATAAAAAAAACTATTTCTTTTATTTATAAATCAAGGGCCCACTTGCATTAAGTCACTCTTTTATTGTCACTAAAGTAAGTAGCACATTATTATGGCGTGGCGTGATGGTAGTGAACGCGACTGCCACGCAGGAGGCGCGGGTTCGATTCCCGCTCAGTGCAAATATCTGTATGCATGAATATGGCTATTTGCATTGGTCTGGGTGTTTCTATGTATAATATGTAAATATTTACAAAAAAAAAGTATATAAGCATGTTTATCCGCATTCTAGATTCCATACCACAAGCTATAAAAGCTTACCATGGGTCTAGATAGCGTTGTGTAGAATGTTGTGGAATTCGAAAAACATTGGAAAAAATGAAATGCTCAAGTGAGACTCGAACTCACGACCTTTCCCTTACAGGGGGACTGCTCTTCCAACTGAGCTATTGAGCGACACTTGAATCATTCCAAATTTTCCTTCTCTTTATATCCGTCTATAAGGGCGACGGTGCAGCCATCTACCAACATTCTTACAAACTATAGACGGATATAAAGAGAAGGGAAATTTGAAAAGATTCAAGTGTCTCTCAATAGCTCAGTTGGAAGAGCAGTCCCCCTGTAAGGGAAAGGTCGTGAGTTCGAGTCTCACTTGAGCATTTCATTTTTTCCAATGTTTTTCGAACTTAAAAGTTAGCATAATAAATGCTATAAAAAATTCATTCAAATGTTGTGGAATATTTATTTATTTATTATATTAAACTTATAATTAACATTTGAGAATGTATCATTTTGATAATGTGGCATTTTGATAGTGTGGCATTCTACTAGTGTGGCGTTTTGCTAATGTGGCCTTTTGCTAGTGTGGCATATTGAGAAAGGGCATTTTGCGAATGTGCCATTTTGCTACAGCATTTCATTTTGAAAATGTGGCATTGTGCGCCTAATCCTTTTTGTGACGGGGGTTTTTTAAATTTTTAATTTAATTTTTTATTTTATTTCTCTCTCTCTCTCTGTCCCTATCTTTTTTTCGCTTTGTAACACACCTTGTATAAGACTTATTTGCTAACTACACCGTATTGCCCCTGTTTTAGCACATTACTGTCCATACCAAGGTTGCCTGGAAGAAATCGCTTCCAGCGATAAGGCCGCCCATTGTACATTAAACTGTATCATGCTGCTACTTGTTCCAATGTAAATCTATTGGTGTACAATAAAGAATTATCTATCTATCTATCTAATGATATAAAAGTAGTTGTAATATACTGTGATACATTAAATTAACTTTATAGAACTTCTATTAAATAACACATAATTATTAGACATGCAGACAATTTTAACTCAACCATGACATTCAAATTATCTATGATAAATAAAACATTTTTGATTCTAATTTTGGTTTTGATTTCTAATCCTAATGTTTAGAAAATATAGCTACCCAATAATTTTCATCCAAATCCATTCGCCGGCTTGTGCCTACCTACGAAGAGGTAATAAACAATCACAAGCTTTTTTTGAAATGAGAGAGAATAGGTTCGTATGACGAATTGCGAAAATGACGAGTTGCGAAAATGACGAGTTGCTAAAATGACCAGTTGCGAAAATGACGAGATGCGAAAGTGACGAGTTGCGAAAATGACCAGTTGCGAAAATGACCAGTTGAGCAGCATGACGACTTTGCGTTTATGACGACTTGCTACTAATCCCTCAATTCCTATTCAAAGCATATACTCCACAATCTCTTCCAAATATTATGTCTTGAACAAAAAAACTATTACTTTGTAAGCAATATCGAGATAACTTGATAAAGACATTTACTGGTCCGGCGGCGAACGCGACTGCCCGTGGCCTGCAAACGGATTAGGCGCACTATGCCATATTCTCAAAATGACACACAATAATTTCGCAAAATGCCATATTCTCAAAATGTCATATTCTGAAAACGCCACATCGCAAGATGTCACATTAGCAAAATGCCATTTTCGTAAAATGCCATTTTCGCAATATGCCATGCGCATTTTCATGAATAACGCCACCTAGATAAAACTTTAAGAACTACTTCGACTAATTATCCTTTAACCGACTAACTATACATCCAATAGATGGCGATGGAAAAAAAAAATACATTTAACCATAATTCTAATTATTCTTCTGACATTTATTAATTATAAGTATGATATTAATGTTATTCTATTTGCGTCTATATAAAATATTAGTAATAATTTATTTTGTAAAAATCAAATGTGGGTACTTCGAATAAAAATAATATAATTAGTTTACTGTTAAAAGTAAAGACATCCATTTCGATGAACAATATAAAAAATTGTTACAAAAGTTTAATGATAACAGTTTGACACTAATGAATTGTATTTCTGCGTAAAGTTATTTTTCTGCAATTATACAAATAATGTTTTTTTAAATTATAATATACAATAAGCTGATCTTTGTGTAACTTTCAGGTGCAGCGTAGACTGAATTAAAAAAAAAGAAACATCTAACTTTTAAACTCTCGCGTTCCATGATATACAATAACACTAACGGGAATTAACGCGATCATGGTATAGGTACATACATACCTTTGATTTGCCTGACGTTTCGACCAGGTTACACCGGCCGTGGTCACAGGCTGACTGGCGCAGTAGTGCACGCCCGCCGTCTTCGAGTCCGTGAGGTAGTAGGTTCTTCATCTACCCGCACATTCTCGATATTTTGTGTTCGCCATGTACCGTCACATACCACACTCACAGTGTCCCTATTCTGTAAGCAAACTGTCCGGTCTTTATCCGACTGCACAGAAAAGCGAGGCTGCATGTTTTTTATCACTGGATTCCATGTTGCAGATAATTTAAACCCATCTTCCCGATTGAAATTTTTATGTTTCTTGATTTCAATCGCTTCACGTACAGTTCTTGAATAGAAGTGACGTTCGGTGGAGAGGACTTGCGTATGGTGGAACTCAATCCAGTGATTAGTACCTGCTTCTAGTAGGTGTTCTGCGATCGCGGATTTGCTTGTCTTTGCTTGTCTAAAAAACATGCAGCCTCGCTTTTCTGTGCAGTCGGATAAAGACCGGACAGTTTGCTTACAGAATAGGGACACTGTGAGTGTGGTATGTGACGGTACATGGCGAAAACAAAATATCGAGAATGTGCGGGTAGATGAAGAACCTACTACCTCACGGACTCGAAGACGGCGGGCGTGCACTACTGCGCCAGTCAGCCTGTGACCACGGCCGGTGTAACCTGGTCGAAACGTCAGGCAAATCAAAGGTATGTATGTACCTATACCATGATCGCGTTAATTCCCGTTAGTGTTATTGTATAAAAAAAACATGTTAAAATTTGAAATATACCTAATTTGAAATATATAAAAAAAAATAACTTTTTCAAAAAGTTATAATTTTTGTAATTTATTGTAGTATGATTCTAATTCTTAACAACATCTGATATTTAAGATTACATTTTCAATTTATTTTATGTTAAAATAAAATGAAAATGAATAATGATCCTTATATACTGATAAAAAAAACTATTTGTTTTATTTATAAATCATGGGCCTACTTGCAATAAGTCACTCTTTTAATGGTCACTAAAGTAAGTAGCACATTAGGTATTATATTATACTTATAATTATCATTTGAGAATGTATCATTTTGATAATGTGGCATTTTGATAGTGTGGCATTCTGCTAGTGTGGCGTTTTGCTAATGTGGCCTTTTGCTAGTGTGGCATATTGAGAAAGGGCATTTTGCGAATGTGTCATTTTGCTACAGCATTTCATTTTGAAAATGTGGCATTGTGCGCCTAATCCCTGCAAACGATGCCGCGCGATTAGTCTTCTCCTTCTCGCCCGCCGCAACGCCATTCGCACCGCCGATCCCCGTGGCCAGGCCGTTATGAGGTAGAGTTGAATAATTCATGGAAAGTCATGGTTATTTCAGTATATTTAAAGAAAGATTAAATGCTAAGTTGAGTTTTTCTTTTACTCAATCATACAAACAATAAGTAGGGGGAATGGGCAAACATTTTGAAATTAGTACAATCCAACTTAAAACAAATGCTCAATTTTATTCAGTAAATCAATAATCTTTACAGATCTAACTTTTAAACTCTCGCGTTCCATAATGTACTATAATTATAACGGGAATTAACGCGATCATGGTATAGGTATACCTTTGATTTGCCTGACATTTCGACCAGGTTACCCACCGGCCGTGGTCACAGGCTGACTGGCGCAGTAGTGCATGCCCGCCGTCTTCGACTCCGTGAGGTAGTCGGAACACTGTCGGAAAGGAGTATGTCTTTAACACGGAGCCGACCTTGTCCGTTACTCCCTTGACCCGTTCAGTAACGGACAAGGTCGGCTCCGTATTAAAGACATACTCCATTCCAACAGTGTACAAACCGGGCATAAAAGTAAACAACATAGTGGGCACACCGAAGGCTGTCTTACCGTTACAGTGTCCGGGTGTCTATAAGATAGATTGCAGCTGCGGTAGTTCGTATATAGGCCAAACGAAGCGGACTATTGCTGAACGGGTCAAGGAACACATCGCAGCTGTAAATAATCGCCAGACGAATAAATCCGCGATCGCAGAACACCTACTAGAAGCCGGTACTAATCACTGGATTGAATTCCACCATACGCAAGTCCTCTGCACCGAACGTCACTTCTATTCAAGAGCTGTACGTGAAGCGATTGAAATCAAGAAGTATAAAAATTTCAATCGGGAAGATGGGTTTAAATTATCTGCAACATGGAATCCAGTGATACATAACATGCAGCCTCGCTTTTCTGCGCAATCGGATAAACAACGGACAGTTGGCTTACAGAATAGGGACACTGTAAGTGTGGTATGTGACGGTACATGGCGAAAGCAATATATTAAGAAAGTGCGGGTAGATGAAGAACCTACTACCTCACGGACTCGAAGACGGCGGGTGTGCACTACTGCGCCAGTCAGCCTGTGACCACGGCCGGTGTGTAACCTGGTCGAAACGTCAGGCAAATCAAAGGTATGTACATACCTATACCATGATCGCGTTAATTCCCGTTATAATGATAGTATATCTTTACACTTGTACTTTTTCTGTGACTCATTCCTATACTGCACCACTAAGACCTGAAACTCCCTGCCAGCTCACGTGTTTCCTTCTTCCTACAGTCCCGGGTTCTTTAAGCGGGGCGTGAAAGGCACCTGATGAGGCCGTCAAGCTGAGTGCCACCACTGTTAACATCGTACATGTTTACGATGGTGACCCTCTTTCCGAGACTTTGCCTTTAGTTTACCTTCAGGCGATGTGAAGTCAAATTGACAAGTCCTTTATAAAAAAGTCCTTATTTTATTGAAACTGTCCGGTTTCGCCTGACATCATTCTCAAAGGTTTATTTAAGGATTGGAAAGTCATAATGACAATGATATTTAATCTTCACAGATGCAGCCGCAGGCATTAATAAAGCACAGTAAGTAACTTCTTGCATAAACGCACACAAATATAGAAGGTAAGACAGATATCAACATCTATCGGACAGTTATCAAGATGGGCCACTATATTTAGACATTTCTCAGAACGGTCTGACATCATTATGCCGGGTTTACACGCTTGCCAAGCCTTGGCAAACGGCAAACAGCCCCAAGGCATCACAAATCTCGTTTGGCGTTTGGAAAGCGTTTACACGCTTGTAAATGGATCAGTCTGCAACCTACCTCCAAGCATGGCGGACACCAAACTTGTCACGGCAATTGCATTTGGTTTAAGGCCCTCTATTCCTGCAAAAGTAGGCATTTATAGCGATCCCGGCCGCTCGTAAAATATTACGCGCGAACGCAGTGACGGTGAACTCGGCTATGACCCCGCCAGTGTCACAGTATAGAAATATGCAGTAGGAAAACTTGATTTGACTTAGAAAATTAAATGCAGTTTTTTTAACTTTATTTAGTTATATGATTATATATATAAATATATATATAAATAAATACGAAATTAAAAAAAACATGAGTTTGAGAACTGTTTGTTCTATGTGTTTAGTTGCTTGGGCGAAAAAAACTTACATTGCTGCATGCTTGTAATTTTACAAACATTTGTTTGAATTGATGCTAACGGTTACTTTACATAATCGCACCGTTCGTCGTCGACAGGGCAGTTAAATACCTAAAGTTAACGAGATTAACAACTTTTTTCGTGCGGGAATCCCCTCGGATACCCCCCTGCCGGAGCCGGAAGGGGGAGTTATGTCGGACTCGAACCGACTTTTTAGTCGGTCGAGTCCGACTGTGGGCACGCCGACTGTGGGTCGTGGTGCTAGTTTTTATGAAGTATTTATATAAATTTACACTGTACCTTCTTTTTTTCGTGCGGAAATCCCCTCGAATACCTCCCCTGCCGGAGCCGGAAGGGGAGGTTATGTCGGACTCGAACCGACTTTTTAGTCGGTTCGAGTCCGACTGTGGGTCGTGGTGCTAGTTTTTATGAAGTATTTATATAAATTTACACTGTACCTTCTTTTTTTCGTGCGGAAATCCCCTCGAATACCTCCCCTGCCGGAGCCGGAAGGGGAAGTTATGTCGGACTCGAACCGACTTTTTAGTCGGTTCGAGTCCGACTGTGGGCACGCCGACTGTGGGTCGTGGTGCTAGTTTTTATGAAGTATTTATATAAATTTACACTGTACCTTCTTTTTTTCGTGCGAAAATCCCCTCGAATACCTCCCCTGCCGGAGCCGGAAGGGGAAGTTATGTCGGACTTGAACCGACTTTTTAGTCGGTTCGAGTCCGACTGTGGGCACGCCGACTGTGGGTCGTGGTGCTAGGCCTGAGGTGAGGTTGTCATCGAAATATCCCTCGCACCCCGGCTGACCCAAGGCCAGTAATTCTCCTGGGTCTGCTGGGGTGCGAGAGATATGCTTTCGGCAATCTCACCTCCGGCAACCAAGGACCCAAGACGGCGTGCGTTTTAGTCGGTTTGAGTCCGACATAACCGCCTCCACCGGCTCCGTGGGGGTGGTATCCACGAGGATTTTGCGCACGATAAAAACAGGCGATAATAATTAAACTAACCTACCTAAATATTAAAATTATTCTATCCTAAACTAAAACTAAATTTATATTTATTTACACACACACAAATTATATACAATGTACGAATATTGTAGGTACTAGGTACCCCTGTACTGATATAGATAAAATATGAATTATAGAAAATCGTAAGTAGCATCTTCAGTAGTAATACTGATATTCTTATACTATGGCGCTATGAGCGTAATATTTAGGTATGATAATTTTTTAAATTACCAATCGGAGTTAGAAATTTAGTTTATGGCTTTGCACGACTTCTTTAGCTTGCGTTGTTTATTGCCCATATTGAATGACTTGCAACAATTTATTATAAATACGTAAAACCGATTGATTGGTGCACGAAACTGTCGCGCAAAAACTGGCACAGGTCCTACTTCGGTAAGCGCCAGCGCGCGACTGGCGCAACTTTTCGGGCCTCAGCGGCGCGAGCACTCGCGAATTTAGTAGGTATTTAAATATAACTTTAAAAATTATTTCATAATATAGTCAAAATCTGCGAAAATGTCTAGACATATGTAGTGGCTTTAGTTTAGTACAAAAATTTTATAGAAAGCATAAGTAATTTAGTCATAATATTCAAAAAAAAATAACGAAAAGGGGTAACTTTGGGATTTTTTTCTATCGAGTGGAGTTCATCAGATCTGGTAACTGAATGCGAATTTGACTAGACTGGATCCTTAACTAATATATATCTTTTTTTCGAAATTTAAAACGCTTTTTCCTATGATTCAAATGCTTTTAAAAAACTCAAAATGCGGCCTACCTGGCCTTAACGTACTTTTATTTGAAATGCAAGCAAAGTGAAACAAAAAAAGGAAAGTGCTAGCGAAAAGTACTTTTTTAATTTTTAAATGCTTCACTGGCCTTTTTTTTTTTTTTTGACCGTGGGGGAAATCCTTCATGAATGTTATGCCGGACTCCTACCGACTAAAACCCCCACGGTATCGCCCAGCAGCCTATAGTTGGGAGCCCCGGGTAAGCCCTCGGAAGGATGTCCCAGGGCTCCCAACAGACCCACGGCTTTAATGCGGCCTCGTCTAGGGGGTGGTTCGGGTGCTATCCCGCGTCTATGGGGGGTTTTCGGGTATCATCCCGCTTCATAGGAGGGGGGAGGCGTGCGTGAGTCCGTCACGTCACGCTGCCGTCATGGGCCTGCTTCTGTAAGGACGATGAGCAGCCAACTCATCGTCCTCAGGCCCCCGGTCATGGAGGCCGATGGTCTTCGGCGAAGACACGCCGGCGGCGCCCAAGCCGCCAACTGCGGAACTCGGGTGGGAGAGTTCTCTCCCGCTCCCGCCCCGCCGCCTCCTTCACGAGCATGACCTGCTCGCAGAAAGAGGCGGCGCTGTCCCACTTACTCCCGCTGGAGACCATGGCTCCCACCATGGTCTCGAGCGAGAGAGTGTCCACGCCCAAACCCACTACGAGGACCTGGCGCTGTTGCGCCCACGCCGTGCACTCCACCAGCGTGTGGAGCGCTGTGTCATCGCTGCGGTCCCCGCAGTGCTGACAACCGGCCGATGCTTCACTGGCCTTCCGATTCGACCAGACCTCGTTTTTAGGGTTCCGTAGCCAAATGGCAAAAACGGAACCCTTATAGATTCATCATGTCTGTCTGTCTGTCTGTCCGTACAAAAAAAATTTTTTTTTTTCATTAAACCCATACGTGCTTTTGTGACATCATCTCTTAGGTATGGGGTCATATATTGGGGTAATTCCACTAACACAGAAATGGTATTCAAAGCACAAAAAAGATGTGTTAGAGCTTTATGTGGCATAAAAAGTACCGATAGCTGTAAACCTCATTTTTTAAACCTTGGTATTTTAACATTACCTAGTTTATATATATTTGAAGTGGCCACATTCATAAAACAAAACTTTCATCTATTCGATACTCTGAATAGTTCACGGTATAACTATAAAATTAGATGTTTACATCATAACAAAACTGTGTTTAGTCAAAATTTTCTTGGAATGGCGCCCAAAATATATAATAAATTGCCAAAATCTATTCTTCAAATCTCTAATATTGTGTTATTTAAAAGGGAACTAAAGAAAATGTTGTTAAAAAAGGCATATTACACAATAAAGGAGTATATTGAAGACAAAACGTTGCAATAGATGTAATTAATGAGAATAATTAGTATGACCAATATTGACTATTGACCATATTTGACATTGTGATTTATATTGTGTATATTGAGCTTATTTATTATTTAAGGAAATTAATGACACTATTTGATATTGAATTGCTGTTTTTTTTTTTTTTTTATACATATTTCATAATTATCGTGGTATTTTAATGACATTGCTATTTTGTATTTTATGTTTAACTCTAATATTTTTATTTTATGTAATAATTGTGTACTTTTCTAATATTGCATGCCGAAATTGGTAGGACATGTATGGCTCTAACATCATAAACACCTTAGATGTATAATTTAATATGTTACATGTTCAGCAATAAAATGATTTGATTGATTTGATTTGATTGATTGATATTTATAGATAGGTCTTCAAAAATGCTATTGACGTTTCTAACATTGTTTTTTTCTAATGGTATACATTGCTATGCAAACTTCCAACGAAAATTGGTTTGAACGAGATCTAGTAAGTAGTTTTTTTAATACATCATAAACCGCAATTTTCGCCTTTCATTCAATTTAACATAACATAAACATAAACTCACACCTGTATTCCCCGAAGGGGTGGGCAGAGGTGCTAGCACACACATTTCGCCAGTTTATGTTTAGGTCCCAATGTAATAGATGGCGAGCCTATTGCCATTAACCGGGCACTTATAAACCTGCGATAAATACACACATAACTTCGAAAAGCATCGATAAGTCATTGGTGTGTGCCATGGTAAACCTGGGATCGAACCCGAGACCTCGTCTCAGCAGTCCATTACCCATACCACTAGGCTCATTCAATTAACTCAAAAAATTCTAAAAACAAAACATTTAATGAACTACAAGAATTTTTATATTATATTACTTAATGCTGCGGAACCCTTTATGGGTGAGTCCGACTCGCACTTGGCCGGTTTTTATTTTTTTAGCACGAGCATGCATGCATGTTGTCGCCACGAGAACACAATGGCTACTAAACGCGGACCAACGTGTAAATGCGTCGCAAACGTTTGCCGCAAATGCCCTTTGATCTGCGTCAAAAAACCGACACTCGACTGGATCGGAAGCAAGCGCCGACAAGCTAACGCAAGCCAAGCCAAACGCCTTCTTTACACGCTTGTGATTGTCGAGACTTGCCAAGGCTTGGCAAGCGTGTAAACCCACGCTTGCCAAACCTAAACAAGCCGTCACAAATTCAAACGTGTGGATAAGGCGTTTGATTTGGTTTGTGTAGGTTTGCAAGCGCTTGTTGCCGATCCGCCAAGTGTCGGTTTTTTTGTCACAAATCAAAGGAATTTGCCGCAAGCGCTTGCGACTCGTCCACACGTTTGCGTACACTCAGTCTCGATTGTGTACTGGCGGCGTACAGACGTATGGGTCGTCTTGAGTACAAATATGAGTGACTGGTCAAATGGTCAAATGAAAACATTTTGAACTTCCTGGAGTGTTACCAGGCAGAACCATGCATTTGGGACCCGGGAAATACTGATCACAAGGACAAAAAAAGTAGCTGATGCATGGTGTCGCCTTAGTGCAATCCATACTAATATCCATATCCATATCCATACTAATATTATAAATGCGAAAGTAACTCTGTCTGTCTGTCTGCCTGTCTGTCTGTATGTTACGCTTTCACGCCTAAACCACTGCACCGATTTTGATGAAATTTGGTATAGAGGTAGATTAGATCATAAGAAAGGACATAGGCTATGTTTGGTCGCGATAACCGATATCCACGCGGGCGGAGCCGCGGGCAAAAGCTAGTATTTAATAAGCCAGTTAAGGAACTGAAAAGTAAGAAGGAAATTCTTATGGTCACCTTTAGGAAGATTTTTTTTATTTTTCGTTTCCTTTCAAGAAAATACTTGTATTTATAATAAAAATAACTTCAGCCAAATTATATTGCCGCAATCTCAACGTCCGTCATGCTTGCTTCTTCAGAACACAATGTTTCACTCGCAAGCACTCGCAAGCGTGTGGTGGTCTGTCAAATCAAGCCAAACGTTTGTAGAAGTTTGGAGTTTGCGGTAAGCGGCAAGCGTGCGGACGCGGCTTTACATATTAGATGAGTATATTCCTTCAAGTACTAAGTATATCAGTTACCTATACATTGTATTACATATTGGAATTTTCCTTAAATAGATAGCTACAGTTGCAGAATAATGTATTAGTTGTATAAACAACCTAACATGACCTATTTAATAGATGTAAATAATTAAGTATATACCTAAGTAGTAATAGTATAGGGTAAGGAGGCTAAAATCCTTATTAAGGAAATTGGACAGAGGCTCATTGAGGCAACTCTCGCTCCGAATCGTTCCTGGTGCAGAGGCTGGCCATTCAGTGTGGCTACATAGCAAGTGTGATGGGCACTTCTGCACTGGGAGCGATCAGAGGCTGGTTATTTGATTAGTACATATACATAAACATGTAATTGCTTATTGTATACAATTTAGACTTTTTATTTAAAATAATAAATAACATACATTTGAGAAAAAAAAGTATATTAAAATATAATCTTTCAACATTTGCCTTTGTATATACCACTAAGGTGGCAAATGGGTGCCTTAATTTTTGCATGACTTTGTTGGACTGGGTGTGAAGCTGTGAGGTCTCACCAAGATTCGATCAATGAATCAATTAGCCCACCGCAGTCCACAGTTGGACATAGGCCTCCCCAATGTGCCTCTCTGCCTTCCGCATCCAGTCTGTCCCAGCCACCTTTTACAGGATTCAAGATTATTTTATTCGCTTAAACAAGACTGTTAATCCCAGTTGCATTCAAAATTTGCACTTTAAAGGCCGAGCATAGCTCCCCTGCTCCTATTACTTTGGTTTTTATGGAAACAGCTGTGCTGCTGACCTCTCAACCTCGTGAGAAAACAATAAGCAGGTGAGCTTAGCTCTGGGATCTAAAGATCTTGGTGGGCCCATATATACCCTCTTTGCCATCACCATAAAGCTACTATGGAACCTAGATGAACTAGGCTCTCCCTTAGGGGAGGGATGGGAACATGAATGAAGTGGTTTGCAGACACCATGGGTGGATCATCCATTTGGTAAATATGAGGTAGTGGCCATCCAACAATCCTAAATCTTCGGCACAATGAGGTCCCTCCATGAAGCCTGTGAAGTCCCCAATAAGCTTCTGCGTGTCTGGGCGGAGCTAGGCTGGCTGCTCTAGCCAGTACTTTCTGTGCACAACGGCCCAAGAGACAGGCTAAGTGCGAATAAAAAAGGCCCCTACTCTATCCTGGATCATCTATCCAGTTTCCATTGGAAATAATAAGTATATAAGAAATAAATTAAAAGTAATAGTTACCATTTTATCACCATGTTTCTTTCGCACCAAGTGTGGTCTATAGTTATCACCATTTCTTAGAAAATAATAATATGACACTAGTCTATCAAGAGGTCTTCTTATTAAATTAATAAATATAGGCTTCGATGTGGCTCCCAACCTGCAATTTACAAATATAAACATTGTAGAAATTATATTACTAGCAAACAAAATTAAATGTCAGACCGATTTTTTTTTAATTACTTTAGACTGATGTTAGGTTCTTTTATTTGTAAACATTTGGGTTTTTTAACCTTTTTTTTAAAGCTACTATGATTATTATCATCTACCGACTCCTGTCCCAATTATTTGAGCCTGTACCTATTGGAATTAATGGAGGATAACATGTTTGTATCTTTCATTCAATTCACATTTTGAAGATCAATAAAAAAAAGAATTAAAAGTAATTTGGAATGATTCCTTAGCTATAAAGAATTATATTCAAGAAAATATATTTCTTGTGCCTTAACACATTATTTACACACTTCAAAGTAGCAGTTGTTAATGATTTACTTAGTAATGAAATTGGTTGTTGACTTACCTATCGAAGTTGAGGAAGGCCATGTGCCCGTGATACAGGGCTGGCTTCATGTCATACCATTTAGTCACATTCTGAACAAACTTATACTGATTGCTCAGGGACATGATATGTCTGTTGGCAGTAATGTTGATATGTAACACCTTAAAGTTATTTCTCTTACACAAATCATATGCTACTCCTACGAAACTCGTGGATCCTGTCTTCGGGACCCTGTTGTATATCACTACTGTGTCATCGTCATTTTTCTCGAAGTTTTTCGGGAAAAACTGGCGAGATTCCGAGTGTGTTTGCCCAGGTCTGAACTCTGGAATACGGATATAATTATAACTGAGAAACTACATGCACAATGAACTAAACGCGTTAAGGAAGTTGAACTTACCTAATTTTCGATAATTTTCCTCTAAACGAGCTATCTCCGATTGAAAATAAAGGACTATAATAACAATAACGCACAGACAAGAAAGCAGACATAGTTTGTTTATGTTAAACATATCTGAACACTGCCGGTCCGTGCAACTTCACGCTGAAATCAGCACTGACATGTTTCACTCGCGTACATTATAAATAAACATTATTTGGGACACATAGAAATGAAAAATAGTTCATCGGACGACATACGCCATGTAATTACTTTCCGCTACTACTTTAGAAATCTACTGCATCGTTAACATTCCTTTGGTAAGTCTCTTTCTAACATAAACATGTTAGAAAAGGAGAGCAACAGTAGTTATGCTATTATTTTATTTAAATGAGAAACGGAACGCAGGTGCGTTATGTCAACACTGTCATAACATTTACAAAGCTTGTTTTGCTGTTACGCAAATACAGAATTGTAATGTTTTCAAAAGCAATATTAAATGGAGATTTAATTTTAACTTTGTAGAATTGTGAATAGTGCTATTTTCAACATGTCAGTATTAAACTATAGGTTATTCACTATTATTGTTTTGATGAGTAAATTCAAACAAATGTAATTTATTGATGGCAATAAAAATAAAACAGCGCAAACCATGAATCTGTGGCGCAATCGGCATTTGTCAGACAGATCATCTAATGGTGCGTCCACACTTGTGACACGGACAACGGACCGGACATCGTGACATCGCTACAGTACATGTACGCTAAGTGTGGACGGGTGAACGGCTCGACCCGTGACACCGTGACCGTGTCAGTACCATAAACTTAAAATGCTAACAGACAAGAGTGAGTTTTAGGTGCCAATGCCTGAAGGCTGCATGCATCGCGATAGTTACTATTTTATTTTTCAAAACTGGTGTAAAATCAGGTTTTTATGAATAAAAAAATGGTGCATTTTTAGACTTATCGTTTTGGACAACGCACAAGTCCAATCGCTGTAGGGAAAGTCCCCACAACTTTGTTAGGCAGGAGGCGGGAGGCGGGAGGCGGGAGGCGGGAGGCGGGAGGCGGGAGGCGTGAGGCGGGAGGCGGGAGGCGGGAGGAGGGAGGCGGGCGGCGGGAGGCGGGAGGCGGGAGGCGGGAGGCGGAAGGCGGAAGGCGGAGTCGGAGTCGAAGTCGAAGAAGAACTCAGACTTACAATATTACCTACGTTTGTTTGATCATAATTGGTTGAGTACAACCGGAGATATAACTAAAAGTCCCAATAGCCGACATCCATGCGAGCGGAGCCGCGGGCATTAGCAAGTTATTTATATTAACGTGAGTTGATGTGTCTTAACAGAAAAAGAGACCTTTTGGATTTGAATTTGATTATTGAGGTTCGGGTTCAGATTTGGATTCGAATTCGAGTTAGTTTTTCGATGAAATTTAGCTAATCGCCGGGTTCGCTAAATTGATGATATATTCTTAAGGAGCCCATTCATGATCAGTCCGCCTGCAGTTTCAGATCGTATCGGGCGGTCTGCTATCTTAGGCCGTCAGCGCCCACACACGAAAGTGATTTTGGCCTACCGGCCATTCTCTGCTATGCTATCAGTTTTGCGACTACACACGATCAGTTGGGAGTCGACAGTTTCTCATCGTACGATGGCCTGCCGGCAATTGTCTGATATCGGTATTGACGACCATTTTAACGACGATCAAAGATGGCGGAAGTGAAATTTTCAACAACATCAATATGGGTATCATTTTCGAGGATTTCGTGGTGACTATATAATTACGAATATTATCATCCATTTGCGATCCAAGATGGCGGACGAGAAATTTCCGATAAAGTCAATATGGGTATCGTTTTCGAAGTTTCCGGGGTTACTTATTGCGAATATATCATCCATTTAGAGATCCAAGATGGCGGACTCGAATTTTTCAACAAGTCAATATGGGTGTGGTTTACGAGGTTTTTAGAATTGTTAATTAAATTACGAATATTTCATCCATTTAGCCATCTAAGATGGTGAACTTGAAATATCCTACAAAGTCAATAAAGGTATAGTTTTCGAAGTTTTCGGGATTGCTAATTACGAATATATTATCCATCCAGTCATCTCGGATCGCTAAATGAATAGTATGTTCGTAGTCAGCGACCCCAAAAACCCTGAAAGCGATACCCATATTGATTTTGGTGAAAATTTCGAGTCCGCCATCTTGGATCGGTATATTGACCCCAAAAACCCTGAAAACGATACCCACATCGGTTTTAGTGAAAATTGCGAGTCCGCCATCTTGGATCCCTAAATGGATGATATATTCGTAATTAGCGACCCCAAAAACCCTGAAAGCGATACCCATATCGATGTATCGAGACCCATGTCAACGCAGGTAATTATGTAGGTACAATATTCTGCATAGTGAAAATACCTACATATAGGATGTAGATAAATGTAGATACCGTAAGCAGCAGTTGGATTTCAATTCTGAATTCTTTTTTTTACCTCTAAAGGTGACAGACAGACTAGCACAAAGCACACCTGATGGAAAGTGGCTACCTTGGCAATATCAGAGACGTCACACTCGCGCTGAAAACCACAGCAGAGAGTTCATTCCACAGCTTACGCGTGAGTGGAATGAAATTCCTTACGGTGCCTACTGTTTCCGGTTGCAACCTGCGAGATATATAGTGTAATCGAGTTTATAATTCACTTACATATAGTGAAGATTTACACCTATGTAAGTACTTACAGGTATTACCAACGCGTCTTTTTGCAATGTCATATGTTTGACAGCTTCCGTGGCGCAGCGGTAGTGAACGCGGCAACAGAGGGCACGGGCTCAATCCCCGCTCAGTGCAAATACGTTTGATGCATGAATAGGGGTATTTGTATTGGTCTGGTCGTGCCTCGGAGAGCATGTTATGCCATCGTCGGTCCCGATTATCATACGAACATCTATCGCAGTCGTCACGGATAGTTGGAGCCCTCAAAAGTTCAACAACCTGGTATAACTACAATGCTTCGATATCGCCTTTGGGTTGTTGAGATCAGATGGCAGTCGTTTCACAGAAAATATATAAGTTCAGCCAAATCCGCAGTTAGACTTCAAGCTGAAAGCTTCGGATGCGACTGTGATTAACGCTAAGACGAAGATCTGTATGAAAGCTACAAAAAGTTGCGTATTCTTAGCGATCTTTCGTGATAACTTTTTGTTCCAGCCAAGTAGCAGGTAGACATAGTTAGTCATTGTAGAATGGTACAAAATACCTACACAATGCAACAGCAGGGCATAAAATGAGCATGACTAATTCATACAAAGGTGATAACACACACAGGAAACACGGCCAGTACTTCAAGGTGAATCCTTCACAAAATGATCTCAGTATCCGATGGCGCTCTGCCCTACGCACCCGGGTGCGCGCGAAAAATAGCAACTGACATTAGTTAAATTAGATTTCCCGCCAAATGTGGGTCACCGAACAAACGTGCTCCATTTATTACGTTTAGAAATTGTAATGTTCATTGTAATATTAACTTTGTAGCAACGTAATTTATATCGGTGAAATAATTATGTGATGTCTCATCTTTGGTAATTTATCGTTTTGTATTTTAATTAGTGTCCATATTATTATGTATTTTAATTAAGTGCAATAACTTGATTGACAATTTATTTTTAAATGGGCTGATATCCGAGCAAAGGCGAAGGGCAATTTGTGTTGTCGGGGTTAATTGACTTATTTTGTAATTTGTATCGTATTTTTTACGATTCATAAGAAGTACATATTTGCGGAGATTTGATTTATCCGCAAAATTGTTGATACTTGGTGGTGATAAAAAGTTGATTTGCGTGGATCTTCATATCCATATCATCTTCATATCATAAAATAAATAATTGCCTCTGCATAACGTTAGGGACAAAATGCCGGTATGTCGGTTCAGTTCCCATATTACCTATTTACATACCTACCTCATAAGTAGGTACCTACCTCATAAGTAGGTACCTACCTAAATCGGTTAGATCGATTTTGATGAATAATGTGTTTTTATGACCCGACTGCCTGGGCATGTATCTATATAAAATTTAAAAAAAAATCAATACGGTTCGGTTCACAAATTAATTAAATTAGACCGGAAACCTAGCCGAAATCCCGTTATTTTTTTTTACATCGTACACAATCAAAATCAAACCTTAGCTTGTACCAATAAGGTTTTACACAATATCGCAGCTGTGTAGTCATACGAGCGCCCTGTTTATCGATTCCCTTTCCGGCTATAATTGGATCTCGATTAAGTTGGCACGTGCCGAATTATAAACATCGATTAATGCTATAAATGAATTTGTATCACAATGGAACTGGAGCATTCAACATTCGCGGACTATACATGTCTTTATTGCTTCATTTTAGGCTAAACCAGGATTAGTGTGAATGGCGTGGTGACAGAACGTTTGCTGCGTCAGAGGACGCGGGTTCTACTCTCGTAAAACCTTTGTAGTCGTTGTCATCATTTGATCAACACCAATATACAAAGAAGACATATCGTGAAAACTATTCTAATTAAAAAAAAACCGCATTAAAATAAGTTCGAATTTAGATACTTCTTATTACTTCACATTCGTTGCGAAAACAAAGCCGGTCAAGTGCGAGTCGGACTCACACACCGAGGGTTCCTTAACTTAAGCTACTTAAACCACAATTATATTTTGACTAGCTTTTGCCCGCGGCTCCGCCCGCGTGGATGTAGGTTATCGCGACCAAACATAGCCTATGTCCTTTCTCATGGTCTAATCTACCCCTATACCAAATTTCATCAAAATCGGTTCAGTGGTTTAGGGGTGAAAGCGTAACATACAGACAGACAGACAGACAGACAGAGTCACTTTCGCATTTATAATATTAGTATGGATTGCGTTAACTTAGATGTTTGATTTTTGTATAAGTTCAAGACGTTACAGACCTGAGTACGTGGTATGAATTTCAACTTGATGCCTTCACGCATTCTTGAGAAAAATGTGTTGGCAGTCAGACGGACAGACAGACAGACAGACGGACGGACAACGAAGTGATCCTATAAGGATTTAGTATCTTCTTGAGGTATGGAACCCTAAACACGGACGAACAGACAAAAATTTCAAAAATAATCATTCATCTATTGTTTTTCTTATTTACCTACTTTTTAAAAATATCTCCAATGCATAGACACACATAATAGGGTATTTGACTAAGTCGTCGATACTTCCCAATACTGGTTAATATGATAGCTTGTTCTGAAAAAATAAGCCTTGCAAAATAAAATATTGAATATCTAAACTGAAATTATGACTTTTCATTAGTTGAAATTCCCAAAAAAAGTCAAAATATAAACAATCAAATTCAATTCAAATATATAACTATTTAGAATCCTCATTAAATTTTAAATAACTTTTAATAAGAACTATATAAGTAAATGTAAATGCAACGTAGACCGAGATAAATGCGATATTCTCTTGCACTTCATACATTTACACTACGTGCTACAGAAGCGTGACGTCACAATTTCGTACGATTTTGTATGGAGCTTTTTCAGGCGGCGCGATAAATTGAATTTTTCAAAATCAAATATCTTGAAAACTATTTGTCGTACGAAAGTTCTACTTTTACAGTTCATTATATTATAAGAAAGAGGTCATTTTTCGAATGTAAAAAAATAGTCAAATAGCCTATTTACAATTTTGTATAAGTACCTAGTTGTATAGAATCGTTCAGCAGTACCCATTCGTTCTACGGGTGAAAATCAATTACATGCAAACGGAAATGAGAAATGACTTCAAATGACTGACCTAGGGTTGTTACAGAAATAGATGTTCGCTATTCCCATCCCTCAAACGTAGGAAATTGAACGGGACATGTGCACACAACGACAAAAGTAGCTGAACACATTGTAACTTACAAATCTCGGTAGCTCTTGGATCTTTCATAAAATGATACGCAAAACATAGAGTTAAGTAGGTATTTTACTTATTATCTTTCTTCTCAGAAGGCTGCAAAAGTATTTTGTACTTAAGTACATTAAAAAACATCTTTCTACTGGCAATTTACTACTTAGTACCTAGTGTCCAAAGTTTACATTTTAGAGACTGAGGTCCGCTTATAATTTTCAGTTTGGAACTTTTACGAGGGTAACTGCCATATAACCTACAAACTCTAGAGGAAAACCAGTGTCAAACCTTCTTTTTATTCATCTTAGCGTTAATCCCAATTGCATCCGAAGTTTTCAGCTTGGAGTGGCTAAACTTCGATATTTTCTTTGAACCGACTGCCATCTGACCACCACAACCCAAAGGCGAGATCGAAGCATTGCAGCTAGACGAGTTGTTGGACTTTTGAGGGCTCCAACTACCCGTAACCACTGCCAGAGATGTTCGTATGGCAACCGGAACCGACGTCTTACCGTGCTCTCCGAGGCACGACCAGAACAATGCAAATACCCATATTCTTGCATACAAATATTTGCACTGAGCGGGGATGGAACCCGCGCCTCCGGCGTAGCAGCCGCGTTTACTACCGTTACGCCACGGAGGCTGTCAGTGTCAAACCTTCCGTTACTTATTTAGGTGGTGCACTAACTATATAGTACATCATAGAAAAAAAAAAAAAATATAGTACATAAATGAGGTTAGCTGGGGCAGTAGTAAGTACTGTTATCTAATAAGTGAAGCTTTAGGTAGAGCCCTGTACAATTTTACATCATATTGATACAGGTAATCCCTTAAACTTATTTGAAAGAAAAATATGAACTTATTTTAGTGTTAAGCAACTTCTGATGTCGACTGTACCTACACCACATTACGAGATAGTAGCATTGCCATTTACCACGATAATTAGAAGGGATCGTAAAAATAAATTTCAGTTAAGTAAGTGATTATTCATTTGGTATTAGGTTGGCCTGTATCTAGTTTTGGAATTGAGCTACATGCGTTTGAAATTGACTGAGCAGGGCTGGGTTTCATAAGCACTATATTTTTATTGGATATAGGTAGGTAAAGAGTTTTGCTTTTAACATAATTAAATAAGTTTGCCGTAAGTAGGAATAAGATGTATTTCAAATTCTAATAACAAAGTCTCCCTTACATTAGGTTACATAAATTGTTTCCTGCTTCCATTACCAAGCGTTTAAAAAAAAGATCTGTCACATTCTCGAGTGATTTTTATTTCCCGCCTTGATTACTTAATTTTATTGTCGTTTTTTAAACATTTATTTTAAAGTTCTTATTTACTATCCATTGACGACCTTGTAAACAAATCTATTATAAAATTAGATAAGAACACGAATGCGAACTAAGACAATAATTATCACCACATCTGTTGCGTTCGTTCAACCAATTTTCAATGTTGTTTGAGTTGTTTCCGAACGTATATCAGTCCAATACGACGCGGCTTCGCGAGCACTCGTTTATTAATACATCGCCCTTCAACATCGGCACGGTTTCGAAATATAGATCAAGTTTATATTAAATTTAATAAAACACCTAATATTTCACAATATTATTTATATTTACGGAAAATTTAAAAATGGAAGTTGATAGAATTTTATACATTTTCGGTAGCTTCACGCGGAAAAAGCAGGACAAACGTAAGTCTTTGGAACAGCTGTCTTTGAGTGCTGGAAACAGTCCTCTCCATGGAAAATCTACCAGTCGACCGATAAGCCAGAATTTAAGCATCGCGCCTAGGACCTCAGCTTACAATGAAGAAAAAAAGAATAAGAAAAAAGAATGGGAGTGTAGAATTTGTAACAAAGAGCTTGTGGAACCGAGGCTTTTGAGCTGTCTCCATAACTTCTGCACCAGATGTCTTCAGAGCCAACATCGAGAAGGGGAATCGGAAGTCTGGAGCGAAGTGGACGGTGAGTAATGCTTTAAATTATATCGAGAATGTTTTTAAAACTTCCGTTTGTGTATTATGATGCTTTTATATTCTATTTGCAAATAAAATTGGGTCATAAAAGTGCGTGAGTACCTAATATCAAATTGTAAGAGGTCAATTCGGTGTAGGGGAAATTGCGACTGTTGTGTATTATGATTTTGGGTTCGATTCCTGGTTTCATTTATATTTTTGTAAGATTTTTCCGTCAAAATCCTCAGTAACATAATGTCACGTTAATGACAATAAACATACAATACCTACATATCCTGAATGTTTTTGTTAATTTATTTTTCTTTCAAATTCGTTCGGAACCCTTTTTCGTTCGCCTCAGTTGCATCCAAAACTTCTACATCGGAGTCTGGAAATCGCTCTACTACTCCTAACAATGTTGATCATTTGGCTTTTAAGGGAGCAACTGCCGTATGACCTCCCAACCCCGAAACAAAAGTCTGCACCAGAACCTCATCTGGTAATCGACTGTCACACATGTTGATCCTTCATTATGGAGATGGGGTAAACTTAGGTGAGGGTAATTACAGTCGTGTAAGTATCTATCGTGCGGCGTGCGTGATAATAACGCGAGTTCTATGGGTATTTCTTCGAAATTTCATTCTTCAACTGATTCATCTGGCCGAAATTAAATTTCACTATCAGCTTTGTAACACATGTTCATATGAAAATATGGATTCTAAAGAACATAAATTTGAATGAGGGACTCATTTTTATACAGCAGTTTTCAAGATATCGACATTCAAATATTTTGTGCCCAGATGAATCAGAATTGGTGACAATCCGAAACAAAAACTTAAATTAAACAACTTTAATACTTAATCAAATAGACAAACCTTTTACAATTAAAAAATCACAGTACTATACTACGTATGTCAAACATTCCATATAATTAAGTACTTTAATTATATGGAATGTTTGACACCAATCGTATTTCCAACTATCAAAACAAACGTACACAAGTAAGTCAAGTATAAGTTAATAAAATTACTAAAGGAAATATTTTCTTGAGTTTTTGCAAGGGAGCGATCTGCTTTCAATTTCCTCAAAGAGTTTTTCCTGAATTTTTGGATTTTTCTTATGTTTTCCATCTGTATGCGCTCAGCCAGTGTCTTTTTCTTCTTCTTTTTATCTTCAGGTTGTGGCATTGTTGTAAACTACAATATTTAAAAAAAATAGAGATATTTAAAGATAAATAACTTTTCATGAATAAATGAAATGAAAATGAAAAATATATACCTATTAGTGAAAATTAATCTTAAAATTGCCATTTTATCAATTGCGTGATAGTATACGTTACAGTACAATGTAAAAAAAATGCAATTAGATATTTAAACTAAATACATATTATGATAGTATGTATAGCAGCTATATACTTGTACTTTAATATGTATGTTACAAATAAAAGCAAATTTGCGCTATAAAACCGCTCTTTTCTAATCCATATGGTGTTTTGACCATATGAAGCAGGCACAGATGAATCAGGATTTTGCCTATAATTATGCATAACTCCATATTCATACAGGCTTCAGTATTCAAAGTTTTCCACATTAAAATATTACCTAAAAGCATCACAGCAAACGCAAATTGAGGCTTTTAAACAATAAAATAAATAATATAAAGTAGGCTTTGTAATCAGAATGCTACCTGAACCAAGCACAGATGAATCATATATTTACCTTCGTAACACCAGGTTCTCTGGCTATAAGCCGCATGTCCACCTCCTAGCTTGTTCGTTGCACGACTCATTCCCTCTGCGCGCAAAATCAGTATCCTAACTGTATTACCCGGTCAACTATGGTCAAGCGCAGCTTACACCATATTAATCAGTATTATACGCCGGACACATAAGTTTTACTTATTTATAAAAAAAGTATTAGTAGTTATAACTACCACGCATTATTTTGTAAAAGTATAAGTAATTTCCTTTCAATAAAATTATTATTTATATGCATTTATCAAAAGAAAAACGCCACATCAAACATTTTCTTTCGGAAAATGGCAAACGGACGCGTTATATGAATCAGAAGAACATACTTCAAATATTTTTATTTTGTACCTAGACAGCAATTATTTCAAAAATATCATTTGACCAAGTTAGGGACAAAGCTAAAGTATCCAAAACAAAAAATTACAGGCAATTATGTTAGTTGGTTACAGAAATATACCCTTAGAAATAGAAAATTTTGTCTTCGAAGAACTACCCCTATATTTTTTTCTTACCCAATTTTTTATACGAAAACTGCATAGAAGTTTTCATTTCAAAAATATAAAAAAAGATTTCCCCTTCATGCTCGTACTTACTTTCTTTAAATTTTCGAACGGTTATTCCTCAAAAGATCTTTCGCGGGTAAACTTGGGTGAGAGTCATTACGGTTGCATATCTATCATGGGACGTGTGTGATAATGATAAATAACACAATTTCCGTACCTATTTTTTGGCACCCAATTTTTTCTACGAAAACTGCCCAAAGAAGTTTTCACTTTCTTTAAATTTTCGAACGATTATTAACAATGTCTGAACAATAGTACCTAAATCTATAAATGGAACACGTTCCTCATTTAAAACACGAACTATTCACCACCAATCTACATCATAAATCCCACATTAATATTAACCAAATATTTATTAGAGGACGTCTGTTCTTTCACTGATTCTTTCAAACAGATCTCACAGAACAAAGGGATCCCTATTAAAAGCTGAGAGAATTAAATTTTAAGAGTTCATTTTATATCGGACATGTTATTTACGTGATAAAACGTTAATAGTTCTTCTGGCCAACAGCGAAGTATCTGTGAGTGCATTTTAAGGGTCTATTAAAATCATGATATTGTTTGTTACTGAATAAGTAGGTTAACAGTCGAGAAAAGTCACTCACCTCCGAGTGCTTATGAAGTAGGTAAGGGCAGTCAAGGGGGGAAACTTTTAAGCCAGGGGAAAATCTCACTTTCCCCTCCCCTGGTCATTTAGTTGAATTTTTAAGTCTAGAAAGAATGCATTCCAATTCGATTACTTACGATACAGAATCTAATTAAACTCAATAATTCATGTTAGACCCGATAACGTGCGTTTTTAGTCGGTCCGAGTCCACCGTGGTGGACGATAGGGGTAGTATCCTTGGAGATTACCGCACGTAAAAACGGCTGCGTACCTGTACCTACGACCTAAGGCCCGTATTCTAGAATGATACCTACTCAAATACAATCCGGATCATAAGGTTTATGAAGCAAAATGGACTTTCCAATAGTTAGTCCTCTGGTCATTAAGCCCTACTTAAAGATGAGGTCCAGAATTTTAGGTAGTACTGGGAAAGAGCCGAATAAAGGGTTAGAAAAATCCACAGGATAAAAAGTTTAAACTAAAACCCGACTACCTACCGAAAAATCACGCTCTAAAAAGTAACAAACAAGAAAATACCAAGGATAGCCGTGGTCGTAGGTATGCCACTTTTCATAATATATTGTTTAGTTAGTAAGTGGCATACGACCACGGCTATCCTTGATATTTTCTTGTTTGTTACTTTTTACCCACGACGGAACGAAGACGGTATATGCGTTTGGGGTGAGAGCTTGTTTGTGCAAAACCATGTTGCCATTTTCTCGAGCGTGATTTTTCGGTAGTCGGGTTTTAGTTTTTATAAACTTTAATTTTCGTTTATATTATTTTGGGGCAAGGGAAAGCTAATAATGTGTACATATTTGAAATGTGCTTAATAAGCCCTTTCATTTGATACCAAACACGGCATATTTATCTCAAATTTATTTTTTAACACAGTACCTTATGAGCGCTAGAGGGCGCCACACAAGATTGACTGACACGTCATATAGCCTATAACCATCGGACGATAAAGCCGCTTGTAACGATACCTCATTTATCCAGTTCTAATAAGTAGTTAAGGAGCTATGAGGGAACAAATGAACATAGGTATACATACATAATCTACATACATAGCCTGTCAAAATCATAACCCTCCTTTTGGCTTCGCCATAGTCGGGTAAAAACTACCTTTCACTAATCGCAGATACTTTTCTGCCTAAGTAAATACCTAGAACTTTTAAACCTGGATAAATATAACAAGAAGAAACAATTCTACTACAATTCAATTGGTGTTATGAGTTCTAAAATATCTCAATGTTTACGTTGCAGCCACATTTGTTCGGCCCTGTATATTGTTCTTATGTTCTGTGTACGTAATACCACCCACGGTTCAGGGAACCCCCAGAGAATGTACTAGTTCATTTATTTATATAGATTCAGATGAGGGTTTTATCCAGGTGGACGTTGGATAGCTCTATAAATTCTATTACATGCGGTAGCCTGGTGGTATGGGTAATGGACGGCTGAGACGAGGTCTCGGTTTCGATCCCAGGTTTACCATGGCACACACCAATGACTTATCGATGCTTTTCGAAGTTATGTGTGTATTTATCGCAGGTTATAAGTGCCCGGTTAATGGCAATAGGCTCGCCACCTATTACATTGGGACCTAAACATAAACTGGCGAAAAGTGGGTGCTAGCACCTCTGCCTACCCCTTCGGGGAATACAGGCGTGAGTTTATGTTATGTATGTTATGTTATGATAATATATTAAGCTAGTGCTTTTGCCCGCGTTAAGTTCGTAATAGAAAATTAAAGGATACACTGCTACTTTCCCGCGACCCAGATAAAGTTTCTTAAAGTTCCTGTGAGCCTGGTACTTTATGCAAATGTACTAAAGTTAACGAGATACTGATCCTATGACCGCGACCAGAAGGAACCTATTTTTCTACCTCGGTTAAGCAGAGATATCAGGCCTGTATCTGCCTCTATCCTTTAGCATACCAGCACTGCCCTGCAGCACTCTGTTGCTGGCTACGAGCTACCTCTGGTGTAAAAAACATAAATAGCTTAGAATTTCCAAAAAAAGCCCTTTTGAAAGATGGACAGAACAGAAACAGGACACAGAACGGTTTCATGAAGTAAAAGAAATGGGAGAACACCTCTAGTCACCTCTTTTTAAACCCCGACGCAAAAAGGACGGGGTGTTATAAGTTTGACGTGTCTGTGTGTGTGTGTCTGTGGCATCGTAGCTAAAACAGATGAACCGATTTGGATTTTTTTTGTTTGATAGGTATATTAGTCGGGAGTGTTCTTAGCTATGTTTAAAAAATCGGCCCAACATGGCCGTCGGTAGGTACAAAATGGCCGAGTAAATAATTATTTCACAAGTTCCTCAATATGTATCAAATGAAAGGGCTTGACTAGTACCTAGATCAATTTAAAAAGTTTACAAAACCCCCGTCACAAAAAACATATCCAAAAAGTTAGGTTTTTAGATACTCTTTCTACTGTTTGATGACAGAGCAAATACAGCATCTCTTTCGAATCTCACGCAATGAAGCAGACCATTTGTCGCACCCTTGGCTTACGGAAGACAGCACTATGGAAACCTTGGATTACTGTATCCAAATCATTGTCACTTTATAGCATTGACATTGTCAGTCGTGTGAATATAAAATGCAGTATAATACCTACTGTCCATATTTTTTACCAAAAGGTACCACATAGCGACAGTGAATCCAATGAGTGTTGAATGCCACAATGTGAAGCCACACAACAGAACCCGACCTAATACATAATCGCATCATGAATCGATTGGACATCCGTGGCGAGTTGCGTTAATGTGATTGTATGGACTGTGGAGTAGCGATGACCGGGCAGTTCGATGGATTGACATGGTTTGGTATATTGATATGTTGTCATGTCCGTATCCGACTTGGAAATACGTTAAGTATTATGTTGCTGTACACATTTGGGTCTGTGTTGCTAGACTCTGGCCAACGAAAGATGGCGCAAAAGGTTGGCGCCAAATTTGAAAAACCAACCGGTTGCAAAACACTGACTAGACTCTGGCCATGTCATGTACCGTAATAAGCTAGTTTTCATGCATGTCTCATAGGAAAAAGATTCTATACTCCGTCCATTACCTATATTATTGTATTTTAGACAGCTCACTGACAGTGGTCGGCATAACTTTGTTCTAGCGTCAACACCTGAAAATCCTAACAAAAATTAGGCGCCAATACGTCATTTTTCATTGACATCGTCACGTCAGCCAGAAAACAATTTTAGGGATGTAGTTAGTCAATCGACAGTGATTTTATTATAATAACTTGAAAATGTCACAATTGATATCGACTACAGAAAATATATTTTTTTAAATATTACATAACTGGCGATTTTTAACCGATTTCTAAACAACAATTCGGATGTTTATAATTATTTATATTTGTATGATTTTTACGGAAAAATGTTTTTTGTAACTCCGTCATTTGTAGACGGATTCTCAAAATTCTTTTTTTGTTTGAAAGAGGTTTATTCCAAAATGGTCCCATTTACATTTTATAAAGATCTGATGATCGATTTCAGAGACATGCCATGGAACTCTTCAATAAATACCAGGAAATCAGCATGTTGGAATATTCTTCTAGAAGTCAGTTGTTTTGTTTTGGAGATTAGCCTATGCTTTATGGCCCACAATCGTTTTCTATTACATTTGTAAACTGTACAGACACGAAATATTTAAGTAATACTTTATTATTATGTTTAGAAAGATAACAGATTATAGTTCAACATGAAATCATTTATAACATTTATCATAATATTTTCATATATCGATTTTTTTTATCGAGGTTTTTAACTTTGTCGATATTTTAAATTTTCATGCAATCACTACTTTCATCTGTCTAAAGTACAATAATATGATGGACGGGGTATAGTATCGACTCCGTTATTTCGGTGTATATTCAGTGCCACAACGTGTCGATTTTTAAATTTGGTGCCAACTTTTTGCGCCAACTTTCGTTGGCCAGAGTCTATAAGTAAATTTATAACCGAGGAGTCTTCAAATACCGAGGAATAGGTTCCTTCTAGGCAAACATAGACCACATAATCACTATTACCATCAGGTGTGATTGGGGTCAAACGTATTCAAATCAAATCAAAGAACATTATTAACAGGTTTTGAAAAAAATCGAGCTCCTGTTAAGCATAATCCGCACATTATTTCGGCTTGGGGCTTCGTCCACTTTTGTAACTGATTTATTAAGAAAAAGAAAGAATTTTTAAGGGGCAGTGGGGCCATCCCCTTAAAGATATTTATAACTCAAGCCAACTTCAATTGTAAACTGGTATCCTGATATTTTCTAAAGTTTACGCGAATGTCACTCATTGAATATAACCACTTTTAACGGATTCTATCGCGGTATCTTTGTTCGCGGAGTAAAAAGTAGCCGAAACGTCCGTTTAAAAGTAAATAACAAAAATATACCGTGATACAATCCGTAAAAAGTACTTTTATTTGAATAACTGGTATCATACTGATGAATCAAAGCACCGATAACTTAGTGGTAAACGAGTCGGCCTTACAATCGAGAGGTCCCGGGTTCGAATTCAATATACTACCACAGTATAACGAGAGATCTTACAGTAGTTCATCGCGTTTGATGTTTGCGGAAATGCCGCCTTTTGCTGTTTTGTCAGGGTTGTCAACTCATTTGTTATTTATAATTTATTTTTCTGTAATATTCTATATATATAGTTAACCCCTATTTGTTCTCTTTGTTCTGTCAAAGCACATCAACTCACGCTAATATAATTTTCTAGCTGATGCCCGCGGCTCCGCTCGCATGTATGTCGGCTATTGGGACCTTTTTTTATATCTCCGGTTCTACTCAACCAATTTTGATCAAGCAAACGTAATATTTTATGTCTGAGTTTTTGGATTTCGGTTTCGGTTTCGGTTTCGGTTTCGATTACGATTTTCGTTTTCGATTTCGACTTGAATTTGAATATTGATTCGGGTTCGGGTTCGGGGTTGGATTCGGATTCGAATTCGAGTTCGAATTTCGCTATCGCTATCGCCGATCGCTAAATTATTGATCTTAAGGAGCCTATCCACAATCAGTTCGCCTGCAGTTTCAGATGGTATTGGCGGCCTGCAGTCCTAAGTTGACAGCGCCCACACACGAAAGCGATTTTGGCCTGCCGGATATGCTGTCAGTTTTGCGGCTACACACGATCAGTTAGGAGTCGACAGTTTCCCATCGTATGATTGCCTGTAATTGCCGGCAATTGTCTGATATCCGGATTGACGACCATTTAACCGACAATCAAAGAAGGAGGATTTGAAATTTAAAAAAAAAATCGAGGGTTTTCAGGGTGACTACTTACGAATAATAAAATCCATTTAGCGATCCAAGATGGCGGACTTGAAATTTCCCACAAAGTCAACATGAGCATCGTTTTCAAGGTTTTCAGGGTTGCTAATAATTACGGATATATCATCCATCTAGTAATCTTGGATTGCTACATGAATAATATATTCATAATCAGCAACTTCAAAAACCTTGAAAACGATACCTGTACTGATTTTAGTAAAATTTCGAGTGCGCCATCTTGGATCGCTAAATTGATTATATATTCGTAATCAGCGACCTCAAAAACCTTGAAAGCGATACCCATTTCGATTTTGGTGAAAATTTCAAGTCCGCCATCTTGGATCGCGATACGGATGTTATATTCGCAATCAGCGACACCAAAAACCCTGAAAGCGATACCCATATCGATTTTGATGAAAATTTCGAGTTCGCCATCTTGGATCGCGAAATGGATGTTATGTTTGCAATCAGCGACCCCAAAAACCCTGAAAGCGATACCCATATCGATTTTGGGGAAAAATTCGAGTCCACCATCTTGGATCGCGAAATGGATGTTATATTCGCAATCAGCGACCCCAAACCCCTGAAGACGATACCCATATCGATTTTTGTGAAAATTTTGTGTCTGCCATCTTGGATAGCTAAATATAGAAAACGAAGAAAAAAACAATTTTAACAAACAAAACGAGTCATGAAAAAAAAATTACGTGATTAGTGTGCTTACAAATGAGACAGCCCTGAATCCTTAGTACCGAGTAAAATGTATGGGCGTACCGAGTAATACCCCGTCCCCCACCACTCCCCTGCCCCCGCACGATTGCTCTGTCTAGACGGCTTCGTTGACGGACTGTATGTAGTATGAATCGTTAGACTGTGTTACTACCGAAGACATGAACCCACTCCTAACACAAGTAATTTAGCATTGCTGGAGGGGTTAACGAGAAATACTATATACCACTTAGGAGGCAGACAAGCAGACGGCCCACCGGATGGAAAGTGGTTAAGGTCCTTACCTGAGACGATGCCTTAGAGCGAATGGGTGGAGTCTACGAACGTAATAATCGCAGCCCCGCACCACCCCGCACACATGTCATTAAAATGATTATAATATAAAAATATGGGAAAAGATGTCGGTAAAAAGGGTACAGAGTGGACACATCATATTCTGCCTAACTTCACGTACATAACTGATTTGGTATTTTTTTGACATCGATGTTGATTGATTCTTGATTTTTTATTATAGCTAATATCGGCGGCTCCGCCCGTGTGGATGTATATTATCGCAACTTTGGTTTTATCTCTGGTACCATTCTACCAAAACCTTTTAAATAAAAATACCGTATCAAAATCCGTGTACTAAGTAGCGTTTGTGTCCATTGTGAACAAACAGACGACTTCAATTTAAAAAGGTTCAAATTCTATGGCGTAACGGTGGAGCATTCAGAGATTGTGGGTTTGATGCCCACTCAGCACTTAAATTTATATACATGAATCTTAGATTATTAATATGTCTAGATATGTTTTTATGGGAGTTTTGACTTGAGTCTAGTTACTCACACGTCTAGTTACCAACACACCCCGTTAAGTACAAAATGGCTACGACAGTATTAAATTATTTTATAAAAAAGGCTTATTTTGCTAAAATTGGTACCATACAATGGTACTTACGGATGATAGGTAACTTTTTTATTGATTTAGTACGTACTTTATACTGTCTGCACACTCTTACCACACAAACCGTCATTTTCGAAATCTTAAATTATTGTCCGTACCCACTGACAGTGCGTCAGACACTGAAAGCAGGAAAATCGTTGGGCGCTATTTTTTTGGCCGCTTTCAACGCTTTGACTGTCTACATAGACATATTAATAATCTAAGATATGAATATATATATTTCCATGGTTAGGGTGTTTATTGCATAGAAAGCTAAATGTATGTTATAGGCATAACAATTCACACACATTACACAGTGCCATCGTTTGCAGCGTAAGCCCAAAAATGTGTTTATTTAAGACATCACATTCTAACCTCTTATAATATGCACTAGCTGACCCGGCCAACTTCGTTTCGCCTTTAAAATTAGAAATTACCTCAAATGGCTGTATTATGTTGTCCTAATTATTTTGAGAACAGAAAGCATTACGGAAGGGACTCCATACGCCCACGGAGATCCTGACACCAATAGGACATGACAACGTCTTTCGGGTGATATATTTTATATAATGGTTAAATATTCTTAAATGTTTCTATTTTCCGCACATATTTGTTAATTTTTCTATCTTAAAAACCTTCTCGAGACAATAACAAACACAACAAAAAAAGAAAAAAGTGAAATTGGTTCAGCCTCAGCCAGTCCAGCCAAAAATGAATCTCTATTGGGAAATAGGGATTCATTTTTATATTATATAATAGATTGTATTGTACATATAAACCTACCTCTTGAATGATACTATCTATTAAATAAAACCGTTCCAAAATCCGTCTAGTAGTTTTTAAGATCTAAGCATACATAGATACAGACAGACAGCGGGAAGTGAATTATTTTATACTAGTGATGGTATGTAGTGATCATGATTTTATAATATTATACTATGTAGCTATAGTATGTATAGTATTCTAATATACATATATTATGCGAAATGTGGGTGCTAGTACCTCTGCCTACCCCTTCGGGGAATACAGGCGTGAGTTTATGTTATGTATATAGGTAGAGGTAGTTTGTGACGTTATAGAGGTTTATCTCTGGATCTACAGAACCAATTCTAAGAATTATTTCACCAATAGAAACCCACACTATTTATCAGTGTCATAGGTTTTATATCATTACACTATGAGTGAGGATCACCATCCGGAACGGCATCCAAAATCTACGTGGCTGGAGCCGTGGGCAACAGCTGGTAACAAATAAAGTGTGTGAATAAAATAATCAACACAACATTTTCGTGTATTTCTTGAGAGTTTAAAGCTTTAATTTATTTTCGGCTTCTCAAAGAAGTGACTTATCTGTTCACTTGTGCATTAGTCTCGAATTGTGTTGCTGTCAAAGCTGTGAAAACGTGAAGCACAACCTCCCCGTCCAACAGCCATCACGGCACTGCCGCCCGGCCCCCGCATAGGCACCCGCTAAGCCAAACTCTCGAGAACGTAACAAAAAGGTGGCTTGTGACTTCAAAAGTTAATGTATTGAACGGAAAAATGTACCATTTATACTTCAGACCTTTATCTTTCTTTTAGTTAAAAAAATACGTAAAAATTCCTTTCTTTTTAGAAGTAGTTGTAACTTTTCTTTTGAGTGACCTTTTTGCTATGGGAATGATTTTCATATAGTAATTATAAAGTAAGAATAACTAAAAATGTACCAAATGTAGACAAGAAACCAACAAATAAAACAATGTAAACAGTTTTTAAATACGTCCACAAATAAAAAAGGAGTTGATCTCTAAACATACGCCTAAAAACCAGATTTATCATTTTTATTCCTCTTAACGTGACTGGACGTATGCAACACCAGGGGCGTTACACTCGTGTTGCCTACCCTGAAGAAACCTTCTAATATCCTTCTTGAAGAACCCCATATTGTAATCGCTAAAACTTCGAACGGAACAGGGAAATCGCCATAAGGAATGATGATGATGATCTATCAATCTTTGCAGGCCGTCCATATAAAGTTCCCTGAACTCGTAAAGTAAATAATAACACACGAAATCTTTTTGATTTTATACACTGTCTTATAAAAGATGATTCCGTGAATGATCAGACAAATAAACTTTCGCTGTTTATGAATGCTGCGCGTGCGTCTGTTTAATTTCTTATTGTTATGGTTATAAACGTAGGTACCTACTGGCTGTTAAGCATGAATCATACCATCTCATACAACTATACTTTTACAGATTGATAATTTGAAATGATATCAGTCTTTCTGCGTAGCGAACTTCCTTTGAATAGCATCATTAGATTCCCACTCAGAACAAATGTTTTTCAAAGACGGTTTGAAAAAGATGGTTATTTAAAGAGAGGAAAGATTTGGATTAGTTCGGGTATCGGTCTGGTAGCTTAGTGGTCAAAAGCATTCTCCCTGTAAGAGAAGGATCACGGCCACGGGTTCAAATCCCGCCTGGACCGATCACAAAAATGGTCCTCTCTAAATCGATTTGAAATTGTCATCTTCTCATAGCGGTTTCCCAGTTGCTTTCAAAATTTGCAGCCAGAGGTCTGCTTGTTGTTTATTATGATTGTTATGTCGGCTTTTAGGGGACTGACCACTCAACACCAAGAGAAAAGACTAGGTGTCAAAGTTCGTCAGTTGTCTAGCAAAAGTGCACCGACGCCAGTGAGTTCGGATTTCAAGTATGAAGATAGGGTCCTAAATACAAAAACACCCCATTTTTACCTTTACTTTTTAGCAAAGCTAAAAATGTGCCTCTTTTAGCTTGGTACCTTTTCAATTAGCGTGATAACTAATTTTCGAGCGGTTTTTTTTCGTGGTTATGTCGAACTCGAACCGACTATAACACACGAAGTCTATGGGTCGTTGTGCTAAGCCGAAGGTAAGGTTATTGGCCTAATCCCTCGCACCTCGGCCTACCCACGGCCCCGGGGTCGCCGCCGCCGCGGCCTGCTTCTGCTGGGGTGACAGGCTCCAACCATCACCCCCAGGGCCGCGCTCATGGGGGCATAATGTTATACCTATACATCTTCCTTAACGTCACAAATTGTACAGTTAGGGGAAGAATTTCTTTTCATTAGGGCTGAGTTTTTCGTACGCTTAAAAGATGGAATACGATTATGTTATAATAATCACATAACCATAACCTTGACAGTAACAACAGGTCATTCCTGCAACAAAAGCAAATGTTTTAAACTAAAAATAGCCGTACCAAGGAAGCAAACTTAGTGCTATTATAAGCTCGTTGCATTTGTTTGTGAGTCCTGTCATAGCGCGCCGGGTGGCGGCACTATAAATAGAAACACATTAGCTAAGTTCCTGTTCCTATCTATAGGAATAGATGTAAGAACCTTTACTAATATTTCCGCTAACCCAGCTAACGTAACACTCGGTGGATAGGCCAGGAATCGAACTTGGAACCTCTCAATCGTAAAGCCATTTATTTACCAGTACTGTTACAGACCGTAAGTAAGTTTGAGTTGTTTTTTTTTTGGCGGTTTTATCTTCTCTATATTATGTACCTATTGTTTTGGGTGATTAGGTCTATAACTAAATCAAAGTTGACCTCACCTGGTAACTGGTACACCTACTAATTGACGGGTCCAATGGCAGACAAGTTGATATTCTTATAGAGTAGTTAAAACCGTTAATGTTTTTAGAATATTAAAACTACAACAACGCCTTTTTTTTTTTAACCTTGGGGGAAAATCCTTCATGGATGTTATGCCGAACTCCTACCGACTAAAAACCCCCACGGTAACGCCCAGAAGCCTATGGATGGGAGCCCCGGGTAAGCCCTCGGAAGGATGTCCCAGGACTCCCATCAGACCTACGGCTACAATTGCGGCCTCGTCTCGGGGGTGGTTCGGGTGCTATCCCGCGTCTATGGGGAGGTTTTCGGGTGTTATCCCGCTTCTTAGGGGGGGGGGGGGGGGGGGGGGGGGGGCGTGCGTGGAATCCCTCACGTCACGCTGCCGTCATGGGCCTGCTTCTGTAAAGACGGTGAGCAGCCAACTCACCGTCCTCAGGCCCCCGGTCATGGAGGCCGATGGTCTTCGGCGAAGACACGTCGGTGGTACCCAAGCCACCGACTGCGGAACTCGGGTGGGAGAGTTTTCTCCCGCTCTCGCCCCGCCGCCTCTTTCACGAGCATGACCTGCTCACAGAAAGAGGCGGCGCAGTCCCACTTACTCCCGCTGGAGACCATGGCTCGCACCATGGTCTCGAGCGGGAGGGTGCCCACGCCCAGACCCACCACGAAAACTATTACGCCTAATAAAACGTAGGTAAGAAAAATCGCGTCGATACGTACGATTTTGCTATAATTATGCCTTTTGCCATTTTTATATAATTCACTAGCTGACCCGGCGAACTTCGTACCGTCAATTTTCTTTCGGCTGCGTTGCGTACGATTCCGTTCCCGTTGCACCCTCTACTATATTATGAATGTATTATACATATAAACCTTCTCCTTGAATTACTCTATCTATTAAAAGAAACTGCATCAAAATCTGTACCGTAGTTTTAAAGATATAAGCATACATTGGGACATAGGGACTGCGTTATACTATGTAATTATGCCTAAGTTAGTTAATAGGCAGGTATATTTATGTTCACCTGCCAAATCCATCTCTGGCCCAGTTCATTGACTCATCAGGTATAGTAAGTAAACATTTTCTCTGATATTTTTTTACATCTAGGCACACGTATAATTAGCTACTGAATCACGCTACTCAAAGTCAATACAAGAGTGGCTTCCGGTAAAACCCTCAAGCTCTGCCAAAAGCGCCATCTGACTCATGTACAGAGATGTAATGGTTACGTAATTATATATTTACAGAAAAATGTGTGAGCTGCATTCGTTACAACAATCGAGAGAAAATCTACCGGGAATATATTGGGTTCGGTGGCCTATTTCTCTTATAACTTCACAGGACGACACGTGCAGGGCTAAGATGCCATCCATTTACGGTGCAGAGTATACCTGTTAGAACCAAGCGTTCCCGTGACTCATTCCTATGCCGCACCACTAAGACCTGGAACTCCCTGCCAGCTCACGTGTTTCCTTCTTCCTACAGTCCCGGGTCCTTTAAGCGGCTCGTGAAAAGGCATCTAATGAGGCCGTCAAGCTGAGTGCCACCACTGTTAACATGGTAAATGTTTACGATGGTGACCCTCTTTCCGAGACTTTGCCTTTAACTTAACATCAGGCGAGGTGAAGTCAAATTGACGTGTCCAGTATAAAAAATATATATATAATGGGTTTTACATACGCCTGTAAACTCCCGAAGAGGTAGGCAGAGGTATATAAACACCCACATTTGGCCAACTATTATTTTCGGTCCAACGTAATAGGGGGTGAGGCTATTGCCGTCAAGCGGGCACTAGTGATGGGCTGTATGTTTACTGTCGGATAGAGAACAACTCTATCCCTTCTACGACCCACAGGAAACCTCCTGTAAAAACGAATATATAATCTGCCTACCGAAACCCGTGACGTACTAAATAAAAAAAAATTGTGAACGTGTCCTAAAGAAATATTATCTGCTTACCTAGTCATTGCCTTCTTTTAATTATTTTGTAGCGAGATGAGTGTCAACAAACCCACCGCTGTTAAACCCCAGATGGTTTGTGCGGTATGTAGAATATAAAATAATGTACTTATCATTGTTTGTGTTTTAGAAAAAAAAATTATAAGTGAAGAAGGGTTAGGTAAGCTGTTCCAAAGTATAAGTTTTGGATGCAACCGTATTGATGAACTAATAGGTACCTATTATAGGTACTGAGCGGTTATTATCCTGTGGTCTAAGTATCCAATTAATCTAAATTTATTGTCTCCAGGTTCAATCCAGTTAGACCCCGGTGGGTCTCGGTCAGGGTCTGGCGTTGGTTCTGCAGGATCGGGCTACGAGACAGACCTCCGGCACTCGGGGTCTGAAGGCTCCTGGGAGCAGAAACAACATAAATATGGAATACTTTCGAGGAAGGTAAGTGAATACTAGCAGTCGTTATTGACTGTACTGTAGATGGTGTGCGTTTTAGTCGGTTCGAGTCCGACATTACCACTCCCGCCAGCTACGGCCAATCTGTAGGTATATTGTACACCAAAAAAGGTGTCTTCAATCCTTATAAGGCTAAGATCTAAAGCTCTTCTCTCAAATCAGTAACGTGTAAAATGCTAATAAGCTTCATTCCATCTTTTCAGATCTCAGGTAAGAGCCTCCCGTTCATCCTCTGTCCGACCTGCGGCCACGAGACCCAGCTTCCTCCAGGAGGAATACCAGCTTTGCCGCTGAACTACGTTCTACTGAGGAAGATGACCACTGCGCAGGACAGCGATGGTGTCAACGTGCTTTGTGACCTGTGCAGTACTGATAATAAGGTGAGAGTGATTTTAGAACCTTCTTTTTACTACTACTTACTACGCATACTAAGCTTTGTATGCGGTTCAGCCAAAGATTTGGCCGAACTTCGATATTTTCCATGAAACGTTTTTGGAGTAAGGCTATCTACTTATTCGAAATACATCGGGAAAAAGAAGCGCTCAAGTGGGACTTGAACCCACGACCTTTTTGGGAATGCTCTTCCAACTGAGCTATTGAGCCACGCCTGAATCACTTCAAATTTCCCTTCTCTTTAAGGGCGACGGTGGAGCCAATTACCAACTTTCTTACGAAAATTTGGAACCGATGAATGATTTTTCAACCATTTTTAAACACTGATTTTTGATGACTCCGCCCAATCTTCCTGCCATCTGACCCTCATAACCAAAGGGCGATAACGAAGTTCTGTAGTTGACTAGTCGAACTTTTGAGTTCTCCAACTACCCATAACGACTGTCATAGAGGTTCCTATGGCAACCAGGACCGACAGCCTAACGTGCTCCCTGAGGCACGGAAATAATAACCAAACCAATCCAAATTATGTTTACACTGAGCGGAATTCGGACGGCGGAGTCGCGTTCACCACCACCACGCCACAGAGTCGATGGATTTATATTACAACTAGCTTTTGCCCGCGGTTCCCCCGCGTGGATGTCGGTTATCGCGAACAAACATAGCCTATGTCCTTTCTCAAAGTCTAATCTACCCCTATAGGTACCAAATTTCATCATAATCGGTTCAGTGGTTTAGGTGTGAAAGCGTGACATACAGACAGACAGACAGAGTTACTTTCACATTTATAATATTAAGTATGGAAGTATGGATTTTTTAGTTATTTTGTATTGCACAGAAATACCTGGGATTTTTAAATCGATCAATGTATGAATGCAAGTTCCATTATGGTGTGTTCACGTGACAAATGGCTCCTTTCTTCTCAAAATACTTGATATTTAACACCACATGTGATATCACCGAGCCGTGCACCATGCATGCGTGCTCAAACGTGTGATTCCACCAAATTAACATTCGTTCCGTTCAGCTTCATTTGGTCTGAAGAATTTCTGTTCAGAACTTACTTTAGAAGGGGATACTATGTCACCATTGTTTTTCTCGATTCATTTAAAATGACGTGAGAACTGATGTTTTTCTATTGTGCTATGTCAACGACACGAAGAACATCTTTTCTTTTGTTCTTCTAGGCGTGTGCACCTTGAGCAGTAACATGAAATGTATTGAAAGTCGTCTGTAAAAATACCTGACACTTAGAGCTACCCCTAAAACTGATCTGGCCTACGAACCTACCACAAAGCGAGGAATTCAAATTTACCAGTGGTTCGGAGGGAAATATCCATACTAAATAATATTATAAATGCGAAAGTACCTAACTGTCTGTTTTTATGTTACGCTTTCACACCTAAACCACTGAACCTATTTTATTGAAATTTGGTATAGGGGTTGATGAGATTGAGAAAGGACATAGGTTATTTTTGGTCGCGATAACCGACTAACACGCGGGCGGAGCCGCGGGCAAAAGCTAGTGTAGTTATAGTGTACAAAGCTCACGTGTTTCTTTCTTCCTACAGTCCCCAGTCCTTTAAGCGTGAAATAGCATCTCATGAGGGCGTCAAGCTAGGTGGCACCATTGCAACAAGCTATGTGTCTGTAATGGTGACCCTCTTTCCAAAGACTTTGCCTTCAGCTTACCATCGGGGGAGGTGAAGTTAAATTGACGTTTCCTATTTAAACAAACCCCTGGTTTAAAAACGCCATCTTTCTCCCTCTGACCCACTGCCCAAAATAGAACAGTAATTTTGCTGGTATGGTATTAGCATTAGGAAAAAAATAGATATAAGTAAGATTTAGTAAGATTACCAAATGATATCTTGAGATAGATGTTACAACAGACCTACATACTCGTGCCAAGTGCACCAGATGGCAGAATGGCGGCTTCATCTACATAGATATTGGTAATCCGCCTCGCCTGGCGAACCGAGAAAATGGGCCTAATAAGCCGGGATAATACAGAATTGACATAATGTATTTCCGTGATCGGTTGAGAAAACGTAATGACTGGTACACACCAACCGATGACGACGAAATAAGACATATTTTGGCGATGATTAAAACTAGAATACTGAAGACGCAAGCAAACATTCTTCAGATAAAATATTTATTTCGTATTTTTTTTTATTTTAGTTCCTAACTAATTATAGTTTCTAGTTTAAAATTTTATTTAAGCCCGCGGCTCCGCCCGCGTGGATATCGGTTATCGCGACCAAACATAGCCTTTGTCCTTTCTCATGGTCTAATCTACGCCTATACCAAATTTCATCAAAATCCTTTCAGTGGTTTATGCGTGAAAGCGTAACATACAGACAGACAGACAGAGTTAGGTACTTTCGCATTTATAATAATGAGTATGGATATGGATTTCGCATTGGCAATTATAACGGCACTTACAGAAAGTCAATTCAAAAAATATGAACCAACCGTCTACAAAGCGACTTTATGAAGTTCGCGTATTTTCAAGAAGGGCATTAGAAGGTGGTTAGCACGAGAGACGTCTCTGGTGGTTGTGATGGTACACATGTCAATAGATGTCAACAGACTACGGTAACCACTTCCCGTTTGTTTTTCAGGCGGAGAGCCGCTGCAATCAATGTCTGGTGAGCATTTGTACGTCATGTGAAGAAACACACGGCAAACAGAACGTTACAGCCAGACATTCGCTGCACCCGCTCGATCCTCCGCCCGTGAAGTACTGCAGCCAGCATCCGAAGGCTGAACTTAGCGTTTATTGCGCCACTTGCCAGCAGGTAAGCAAATGCCAAATAGTTTTCTGTGTGAATGGAGGCTAGAAGATAGTCTTTAAACTTTATAAAAATATAGGTATCTGGTGAAATGTGGTTGTGTATAGTTCGGGACACATGTCTTGGACCTATCTTGATAGACAAAGGAGGCTCTGGTGCGCACAGATTGTTTTGTCTATTTTGTATAGTGTCTATATTTAGTGACTTTTAGCTCGTCCACCGCCTCGTTCTATTCTAAAAAGATACCCAAGAAACGTGTACTGCGTCTATAAAACCAAGCGTTTCAGTGACTCATTCCTATGCCGCACTACTAAGACCTGGAACTCCCTGCCAGCTCACGTGTTTCCTTCTTCCTACAGTCCCGGGTCCTTTAAGCGGGGCGTGAAAAGGCATCTGATGAGGCCCTCAAGCTGAGTGACACCACTGTTAACATGGTACATGTTTACGTTGGTGACCCTCTTTCCGAGACATTGCCTTAAGCTTAACATAAGTCTAATAATTGGCGTGTCCTTTAGAAAAAAAAAACGTAGAATACATTTTGTATAATCGTTTAAGATATAGGTACCTATGTCCCGAAGTAATAACAGCATCAAGATCGACATCATCTTGCCTACCCACTACACGTATACACTTATTGCGCAGTCAGCATCAAAAGATGTTGACGTACAAAGTAATCAAAATTATTATCATAATTTAGTTTTACATCCCGTTCCAATTGACTGATTGTTTTGATATTGACACACGTTTAGTTTTGACAATAATACCATTTAAATCATGAAAAACTTTGATTTGACCTTAATACGAGAGTTTTAAAACCATTTTGAAACTTCATCGTCAAGATCTTTGTGATGCTGAATGTACCAACCCCGTGCAGGTGATCTGTCGCGACTGCTGTATAATCTCGCACACGGGCCACGCACTCGCGAGCGCGTCTCGCGCAGCGGCCGAGCGCGCCCGCGTGCTGAGGGACGCGTGCGAGCGCACCAAGATGGTGCCGGAGAACGTGGAGCGGGCCGTACGCACTCTCAGCGCGCAGGCTTATGAGACTGACGTGAGGATCATGTTTAACTATTTACTATTTTTTTGTTAGATGGGTGAATTTCAACATCTATGAATTTTTAGCTAATTTTGGTGTTTTTTTTATTTCTAGGTATTTAGGTAATCTCTTTCAATATTTAGCTAGAAATACATATTTTATGTCTATTATGTTTGAATAGTCTAATTAGCCCTGGGAATTACTTGTTTATTTTATACACCTGAATTTTCAATACACCGAAATTGGTGTCTAACACCAAAATTGCATATCAACTTATTTTTATTTTTTATTTATTATTACTTATACTATTTCTTTGTTTTTTTTTCTAGAATTTGGCACTTAATAGTTACATATAACCCTTAATGTTTACCCTTTTATCACCAACTTCATTTTTATATGGCAAAACCACTTTAGTTGTTAGTAGTATCAGTATAAAAGCAAAACATTTGATTGTTCTATCTATCCTTGCTTCTAGCAAGGATTATATTTTACTCTAATGGCGCCAATATTATCGACGAACTTATTCAAGATTGCTGGGAAAAGATTTAGGCAGTTATTCTCAAAGTGGGAGAGGTGGTACTCGGTATGCCTAAGGGTGGACGGAAGATATGCCATGGACACTTGGTAGTGGCAATACAAGTTGGTAGTGTGATGTCTATTTCTGAACTTACAGGAGACCTTCAACTAAGTTTCTCACGCGGTGAGCTGATGGGCATTGCGGTTCAAAAGGGTTCCAGAGGTTTACACCATCCGAGACATGTACCACGATTCTGATTCCGTTGTTCGAACCGCTGTTGGCAATATGAGAATCTTCCTTATCACTGTCTCTGTGATCTGTGATCTGTCCTTAGTCCATTCCCAATCAGCGTGGTATTTTGGTCGGATTGCATCAGACAATCACTCCATAACTGCCCATGTATGCTGTTAATATCGGTGGTGGACGCCGATAGATTGGTGCAACATGTGAGGATGTGGATGTAGGAGCTTGAGGACGGTAGAGGTCAGAAGCCTTCTGTGGAGAAGATTGAGTACCTTGTACACGATAGCAAAGTGCTAGCTGCTGGAGCAATATAATATGGTACTCGGTATGCCTAAGGGTGGACGGAAGATATGCCATGGACACTTGGTAGTGGCAAGACAAGTTGGTAGTGTGATGTCTATTTCTGAACTTACAGGAGTCCTTCAACTAAGTTTCTCACGCGGTGAGCTGATGGGCATTGCGGTTCAAAAGGGTTCCAGAGGTTTACACCATCCGAGACATGTACCACGATTCTGATTCCGTTGTTCGAACCGCTGTTGGCAATATGAGAATCTTCCTTATCACTGTCTCTGTGATCTGTGATCTGTCCTTAGTCCATTCCCAATCAGCGTGGTATTTTGGTCGGATTGCATCAGACAATCACTCCATAACTGCCCATGTATGCTGTTAATATCGGTGGTGGATGCCGATAGATTGGTGCAACATGTGAGAATGTGGATGTAGGAGCTTGAGGACGGTAGAGGTCAGAAGCCTTCTGTGGAGAAGATTGAGTACCTTTTACACGATAGCAAAATGCTAGCTGCTGGAGCAACATAAGCAGGAGTTGCGTGTCACCTACATCTTCGACTTCATCGCTTTGTTGCGTGGAGTCACGTGCAAAAGATTGCATGAGGCACTCTTGCATCCACGGTAGCTTTCATGTAAGTGAGAAAGCAGAGGAAGAAAAGCCAAATGATGTTGACAGTGGAGAGGAGGGAAGAAGGGTAGGCAGGTATTAACGGCGTAGGCTTAGTAGTAAAGAGTGAGGCCGCCTTTCACGCCAGTAGAAGCAGGTGACGGAAAGAGCGCACGATGCTCCACCACACCGGCCTGTCCCTACTGCGGCATCAGCTGACTTCACCCAACTATTCGCCCGTCTTTTGTATGGGTAGTTCATATGCTAATGGTTAATCTAAGAGAAAATTAGGAAAGCTTCCGAACAACCCTCAACAGCCAACAACCTCTTTCCCACCTAGGGAGAGAGGCGGTGCTTTCTCCATTGCCCAGGGTATACTACGTAGAGGTCACCTGACCTAGTAGCCCGTCGGACTACGTAGGAGCTTAATCAAATAAAACAAATTTTGGTGTAAATATACAATTTTGATGATTAGTAAAACCCCACCAAATTCACCAAAATTGCTCCACCAAAATTAGTTTCACGTCTAAAAAAATTATTTATAAAAATATTATTTAGAATATAGTGGTTACATTACCAAAATTTAATACACATACTGAACCTGTACACTATACTTAAATATTAAAACATACAACGAGAATAAACCGTTTTAAATAATCAACACAAAAATTACAATATTTTTGTCCGATGCTTATGAAACGACCTACTTACGTGTTTGGCAGAAAAACGAAACGGGACTGGGGACAACTGGCACTGGTGCTCATTAACACCCAACTGAACGTTTCCAATGATGATAGTGTCGTCCTTATAGGTACTTTCAATACGACTCCTTCGATGATTTTATAAATCCCACCAAAATTTTACATTTGCCGCGGACGCATCTTATAAATTATTTTTAAGATAAAGTATAGTACTAAATACTACGAATGACAGTATCGAAGATAGCTAAAATAATGCCGAATCGAATTATTATTAAGTATACTCAGTAAACTAATGAAGTTTTGATTAAACTGTGATCATTCCCAAGAAAACAGGTTGTGGACGCGCCACCAAGCTTAAAATTTAGGTGAAAATACATTTTTTACACACTCACAAAAATAGTTTCAATAATATAATTTATACGTGCATATAGAGAAAAACGATATCTTTCTTACAAAAAATAATCATTACTATATGTTAACTTTAAGGTATGATTTTCAGTCACGCCGCGAAAATTTTACGTTTGAGAAATTCACTCAGATATAAGTTTTGACTTTAAATAATAAATAATTTTGTTATTGAAATTGCTCCGGCTAAAGTAGCTAAGGGCCATATTAAGGGCCATGTCAAGACACTTTATCGACAGCCATCTAAAATATACGTTTTATTCGTTAATATTAGAATAAAATAGGTTATCAAAGCCTACGGTAGCCTAGTGGTATGGGTAATGGACTGCTGAGACGAGATTTCGGATTCGATCCCAGGTTTACCATGGCACACACCATTGACTTTTAGATGCTTTTCGAAGTTATGTGTGTATTTATCGTAGGTTTATTTTATAAGTGCTCGATTAATGGCAATAGGCTCGCCACCTATTACATTGGGACCTAAACATAAACTGGCGAAATGTGGGTGCTAGCACCTCTGTCTACCCCTTCGGGGAATATTGGCGTGAGTTTATGTTATGTTATGTTTATCAAAGCTCGCAAGCAAACAGTGCCTAAGGCACTAACAATACTCAAATATGATTTAATTGATTTAATTTTATTTTATTATATTTTATTCTTATAAAAATTAAATTAGCTGTCGTTTGCTTGGTGTGGACCTGGTATTAAAATGCAAGTAGACTGGAGCCTAAGTAGCACAGTAGATTTTAGCGGTGGATACTTTTAATAGCCTACTTATTCGTGACAATATTTGACATATTGAGGCCATATTGATATGATCAGTATAAAACAGTCCTTAGACGAAGAGAAATTATTTTTTAAGATTATCTTTGACCGGGAGTAAGGGGAACGCTCCCGAAGCCGAAAACCCCTAGTAGTACTCCAGGTACATAACACATTGGCATAAAAATAACGATTAGGACAAAAAACATTTTGTACATAATCTGGAGTACTATTGGTGAATGTTCTGATGAGCTCTTCCAATTAGTCCGACCCTCTCCTTTCCTTCGCAGGACGACACGTGCAGGGCTAAAATGCCATCCATATACGGTGCTAGAACCAAGCGTTTTAGTGACTCATTCTTATGCCGCACCACTAAGACCTGGAACTCCCTGCCAGCTCACGTGTTTCCTTCTTACTATAGTCCCGGGTCCTTTAAGCGGGGCGTGAAAAGGCATCTGATAAGGCCGTCAAGCTGAGTGCCACCACTGTTAACATGGTACATGTTTGCGATGGTGACCCTCTTTTCGAGACTTTGCCTTTAGCTTAACATCAGGCGAGGTGAAGTCAAATTGAAGTGTCCTTAAAAAACCCAGTTGAGTTGAGTCTTAAACAATCCGAGCCTCTCCCCGCAGTGCCAGGCAGCGCAAGTAGAGAGTTCTGTCCGCACGTGGGGCGCCATGTACCGCCGAGCCGTGGACGCACACACTCGTTCCCTGTGCGCCGCTGCAGCTCGAGCCAGGCAGAACCACCGCGCACAATTAGAGCATAGCACTCGAGCGTTGGGAGATACAGCCAGGCATGCTGGACATGCTGTGAAGTTCGCCGAGGAGGTGAGTGGACCTGTAGGCAGTTCGGAGTTGTGTAGAGTGTAGGAATGCCGCATGAGCCAGGTAGAGCCACCGTATATACCTTAAGCATAGCACGCGGGCGTTAAGAGACACGGCCAGGTACGCTGGACATGCTGTGAAGTTCGCTGTGGAGGTAAGTGGAACAGTACACCATTGATTTAGACCTTCAGCGATGTTTGGGGATCCAACATGGATAAATATACTTGTTGTCTCACGGCAACAGCCATATACGTATGATAAGGTCACCAGCACTGCAATTCACTAAGCGAGCACAACGATGCAAGTCGCAACGTTGTGCTCGATAGAGATTGCCATTGGTTGGATTGTATCACGTCACTGGAGATCGACCAATGACAATCTCTATCGAGCACAACGTTGCGACTCGCATCGTTGTGCTTTCTTAGTGAATTGCACAGCTGCCTCCGTGGCGTAGCGGTGGTGAACGCGGCCGCTACGCAGGAGGCGCGGCTTTGACCTGCTCAATGCAAATATTTGTATGCATGAATATGGGTATTTGCATTGGTATGAACGTTGATCGTGCCTCGGAGAGCACGATAAGTCGTCGGTCCCGGTTGCCATACGAACATCTATGGCAGTCGTTACGGGTAGTAGTCAAAAGTCCAATAACTGGTCTAGCTACAATGCTTCGATATGGGTTGTGGAGATCAGATGGCAATCTTCACAGAAAATATCGAAGTTTAGCTAAATCCGCAGTTAGTCTGGTAAAGCGGACCCCAGACTCCATACTGAAAGCTTCGGATGCTAGTGAGATTAACGCTAAGATGAAGAAGAGAAGGTTACCATGCGCATCACAGTATGTGTAAGCTGGGTGTAATAGTGATATGTGCTGAAAACGCTGTCTACATTTACCACATTCGAGGAAGATTTACTTTCAGATTCTTAATGCTGTAATTTTTTTACCATTTACTTTCCATTTAAGATATGATTCCCTCGAATTGCGCATCCACCTACTCCCTCTTTCACCCGTACGAGTCGTCAACCTCAATACCAGGAATCTACCACACATTGCCATCTCCTTCGCAGCTCCTCTCAGAAGGCAAAGAAGACGAGCTGCTCCTATTGAGCGGGCCGGTGCTCCGTCGCCTGGAGCGAGTGACAGAGCTCCAGTCCCTCACCGAAGCCCCTCCACTAGAGCTGCGGTTCGCCCCCCGGGCACCGTCTACTCACGACCCCACGATATTCGGCAGGCTCGTGGCGCAGGTCACGGATCCTGACATGTGTGTGTTGAGCACTGAAGGTTAGTGTGTGTAAGACATAATATTCGCCAACAGAACAATGCACCACCATTCTCATCGAGACGTATTTTCCTAATTGCATTTGATGCCAAGGTACCCTTGGAGGTCAGGGTTCATCTTCCGGCCCTTCCTCCTCCACTTCGCACGATCTTGGGCGTTCATAAGTAGTGAGACCATCTGCACGCATGTAAGTGTAACCTTCCACGACGTCAATCCAGGACTTCTTGGACCTACTCCTTCTACATATCCTATTACCAGGCATTTGTCATTGTTGATGATGATGACGAAGACAATGCTTGATCACGATTTTCGAGGACGAAATGATATCATAGTTTATTTTTCATGTGAAAATTCTACCCGTAAGTTTCACGTGTTTTATGTGTTTATTCAGGTCTTCAGGATCTGCGAGTAGACGTCGAACACGAGGTGACCCTGGAGATACGAGACGGTAATGGGGAGAGGATCTGGTGCGGAGACGAGCAGGTGGCCGGCTACTTCCGCCGCCGCGACTCGAGTGCGCGACCCAGTTCTGCTCGCGTGACGTCACGCTCTGACGGCACTTATACGCTTGCCTTCACACCTCGGTCCCCTGGCGGATATCTACTGGCAGTCACCGTGAATAATAAGCCGATAAAGGTAATTCAATATTCTACATGATAATGTGGGAAGGTTACGCGAATATTGAGGTCATCATAGTTGCTGAAAAGCGAGCGAAACGTTGGCCTATAAATCCGCGACGGGGTAGGTTGAGGTGGAATAATATCCACACTTCGCTAATTGCTATTTTCGGACCCACATAATAAGGTGCGAGCCTATTGTTGTCAATTGGCATGGGCTGTAGGTTTACTGTCAGATTTATTGTCGAACAACCCTATTCTTTAGTCATGTTGGATCCGGTGGTCGATTTCAGTAGATTTGACTTAAACCTACTGAAATCGAACGCCGTTTCGTTCTCAATTACTAGTAAAGTAAAGTGACCCAATAAGGCAATTATGATCCCCGGATAACAATGATTTTTCGCATTGGGCTTCAGTGCAAACAGACGTGTTTACAACAATTATAATTAAATAATATTAAATTGCTGAATTGTGACCTACTTTACAATAAAGAGTGTGTAAAATATAATGCAAAGTGAAACCACTGTGACAATAATGTGCTGTAAGTAGATAATATAAGTATAATTAGATCGGATTATAACCCGAAAGAATGGAAAGCAGCCCGTTTAGTAAGGGTAGCCGGACGTGCCGCACGCCGCCACCTGCAACTCCTTCACCCGCTACTCACTCAAATGTGCAGGCTCAAATTGTGACCTATGTGGATACCATCCCAACCCCGGAGATCCAGAACTGGATGACCTCTATCGAGCAGTACCTTAATGAGGTATGTAATATTGCTGCAGAGGGAAAATTAAACTCAGAGCAGAAACTACGCATTAGCTCACTGTGCCGAAAAGTGAGTCACGGCACGTCCCAAATGGCAGTGCAATATCAGGCCCTCAAAGCAAAAACCGTTCAAGCCACCACAGCTGGCCGAGCCCTCCAGGATGACCTTAACCTATCGCAACAACTCAACGACCTAAAACATGCCATTGAGGAATCCACAAAGAACAAAGCCGGGACATCATTTGCAGATATGGTAAAAAAGGGGACTAACGAATTTTTACCTACATCTCGTTTCAGTTCGGTAGCGATCTATCCCAATGACAAGGCCAAATCAAGTGAAGACACCAAGTCCCTAGTCCAAAAAATTATCTGCCCTGAGCAAATGAAGCTGCAAGTAAGAGGTCTGCGTAAGACAAAGAACGGTGGCGTCATTATTAGCACTGACACAAAGGGAGACATCGAAAAGCTAAAGCGATCAGCCCAGCTAACAAACTCAGGCCTTATAGTAGACGACCAGCTCAAAAGAAAGCCGAGGATTATAGTTATCGGAGTACCAGCGTCTATGCAAGAAAAGGAAGTTTTTACCTGCATATACAACCAGAACCTGGAGGACAAGCTACAGGATTACAGCCTCGAAAAGTTTCTGGCCTCGATCAGGCTAAGCCATAAATCGGGCAAGAAGGATGCAGAGACCTGTAATTATGTGATTGAGGTACCTCCAAACATTCGTAAAGCCCTGATTACCAACGAGAGAGTATTTGTGAACTGGTCGTCTTGCCCTGTCAGAGACTTCACGCTGGTTACTCGATGCTTCAAGTGCCAGCAGTATGGCCATGCGGCAAAGACTTGTAGGGAGACCATATACACCTGCGGACAGTGCGGAGAACAAGGACACTCAAAAAAGGACTGTACAAAGAAAGCAGAAGAAGCAAAATGCGCGACTTGCTCAAAGTTCAAGAAGCCCAGCAATCACACCACGGGAGCGCCTGAATGTCCAGCAAAAACAATGGCAGAAAGAAGGTATATTAATTCCATTGATTATGAAGGCGCCTAAGAGCGCCCTTAACCAAGTTATTGTTTTGACCTTAAGCCGTTATAGCTTTAAATTATCTTATAGTTTAAGAATAATGATTAATAATTTAATAAATGATATAGATTACTTCTCTGTATCAGAGTCCAGAACGTGTGAGGCGGAGGAGTGCAAACAATATCTGACCCCGAGCATTAACCCATTAAACATAATAACCCAGAACATACGTAGTGTCTTCAAGAATTTAGATAGCTTTCTAACATTACAGCATAGAATAAATATTAATCTTGATGTCATCGTATTGACGGAATGTAGGCTATCCTTACCATATAACATACCACTAATACCGGGCTATAACATGCACAGAAGTAATACAATATATAATCAGAACGATGGTGTAGTAGTTTACATAAGAAATAATATAAATGCAACTGTAGAGGAGCCAAATATGCAAGAGTGTAATAGATTATTGATAAAAATAGGAACAGACTTGGCCATACTAGCAATATACAGGCCGCACGCCTTTAATGATAAGTATAAATTTATTGATTCATTAAATGACACCTTGCAAAACCTGTCTTCCTACAAAAATATTATCTTAATTGGAGACATAAATATAAACATCCTAAAAGGACAACAAGACCTAAAGGAGGATGCCTTACACTATCTCAACCTCTGCTCATTTCACGGCTTGTTCCCCGCGCATTCTTTTATCACGCGTCAGGCAAGTGGGTCTTGCCTCGACCACGTCATGCTAAAAACACAATACCCAGCACACGCACTTGTCATCAATTCCACAATTACCGATCATAGCGCTGCCTTACTAAATCTGAGTTGCATGTTACCCAAACTAGATAAAACACGCTTAGTCACCAAATTAAACATGAACAAACTTGAAGACGATTTACGCGACATCGACTTTGACCCAGTTTATTTTTCTGATGACGTGCAATTTAGTATGCAATACATGACTGATAATATTAAAAATGCAATACATAAAAACACAAAATTAATACGATTGCATAAAATAAATCATAATTTGAAACCTTGGATTACACCAGGCCTAATCCGCTGCATGAGACACAGGGATCAACTTCACCTGAAATGTAGACAAAACCCCAATAATTTAACGCTACAGTTGTCGTACAAAAGATACAGGAACTTTTGCAATGATTTATTAAGAAAAGTAAAAATAAATCATGACAAAATAAAACTGGAAAGTGCGGGGTCGAATAGTAAAAAGATCTGGCAGCATATTAAGAATATAACTTACACTACGAAGCAAAATGAATCGCCTTCAAGTTTATTGAACACCCACACATCACATGTAACATCCGCTAACATAGTAAATAAGTTCTTTGTAGATGTCGGTAAGCGACTTGCACAGCAAACGCAAGCAAATACAATAAACCCCCTATTCCCGAGTGCGACTACCCTATCATCTCTTGTACTATTGGATACTGACGAAGAGGAGGTAGAGCGGATAATTTTGAATTCAAAAGATGATTGTGCTGTTGGCTGGGACCTCATATCAAATAAAATACTGAAAAAATACAGACATATACTGGTGCCACCGTTAACTTACATTTTCCAAAAATGTCTAGCGACAGGCGTTTTCCCTAAGTGCCTAAAAAAGGCGGTAGTAGTCCCTGTATATAAGTCTGGAGCAAATGACCAAGTAACGAATTACAGACCTATTTCCTTACTACCAGCAATCTCAAAAATACTCGAGAAAATTGTGAATAATAGGCTGACGAAATATTTGGAAGATAATGCGCTTTTATCAAATACACAATTTGGATTTAGAGCTAATAGGTCTACAGCCGATGCCGTACATCATCTGACGGATTATATAGTACAACAACTTGATAAGCGTACAGTGGGAATCTTTTTGGACCTTGCTAAAGCGTATGATACGGTCTATATCCCTAAGCTGTTGAACAAGCTTGACAACATTGGAATAAGAGGCGTACAGTTAGAGCTCCTCAAGAGCTACTTAAAAGAGCGTACCCAATGTGTAAAGATCGGCAGCGTTCTTAGTGAGGACATGGACAACACGTCATTTGGCATTCCTCAAGGAAGCGTGTTGGGAAGCACCTTGTTCTTAATATATATAAATGAGTTATGTAGTATAAATCTAGAACACGGTAAAATCATATCTTACGCTGACGACACTGCCCTCCTTTTTTCTGCTGATTCAGAAATAGAAGTGTACAGGCTTGCGCAACGAGGATTTAACTTTGTAAATAAATGGCTTCAATATAACCTACTAACGCTAAATTCAGATAAAACCAAATACGTTTCATTCTCTATGCGTAAAAAATCAGCTATGAACCAACCCAATCACTTACTGTATGCGCATTGTTGTAAAGAACCTAATCATGACGACAGCAAGTGCACTTGCCCGGTTATAACCACAACAAATAAGATAAAGTACCTAGGTATCATAATAGATGAAAACTTATCGTTTAAAGACCATTGCGAAGCACTAGTTATGCGACTACGCAAGTTGATATTTGTATTCAAAAAACTAAGATACATTAGTGACCCAAAACTGATTAGAAACATCTACTATGCCCTTTGTCAGTCTATATTAACATATTGCATAACTTCTTGGGGGGGAATGGGTAAGACGTTGCTACTGCCTGTCGAGCGAGCTCAGAGAGCAATCCTCAAGGTAGCGACGTTTCGCTCTTTCCTATATCCGACTGACCTTCTATACAAGTCCTGTGAAGTGCTAACAGTCCGCCAGCTATTTATATTAAGCGCAGTACTAAAACAGCACGCATCGCTTCCCTACAGCACCGAAATTACTAACAAAAGGCGGAAAGATATTGTATGCACCGACAGAGTTGTAATAAAACGCCAATACACAGGTAAATTTCATATGTTTTTAGGACCGCTACTCTATAATAGGATAAACGCTTTATCAGACATTTATTCTCTAAATTATATATGCTGCAAGCAAGCAGTAAAGAAGGCCCTCCAACGAATGTCCTACGATGAAACAGAGGAATTAATGACAGTTGTTAAGTAAATAGTATTAAGTTGTTTAATTAAGACCAATGATATTTTATACAAGATATGTTACGTTCATAGTAACTGACTTCTCAAATCTGATCCAGCAGTCTGTCAGTGCCAGTCAGTGCACAATAGTTGACAATTAGCGTTAAAGTAGTACGAAAGATGGGATATGCACGTGAGTAAAAAAGATAGCTATAATTCGGAATGATTCGGACGATTGCACTTGTATGATCGCTTCGAAGCATAGATTATGATTTTGTTGAACAGAAGGGGTATTTCGTTGGTAGGCAAGAAATGAAATTCGATGAAAAAATAATACGTCATTATTTATTTGGGAAAATAATAATAATTCAAAAAGATAATTAGGAAACTTCTCGAAAATAAAACCATAGTGCCTTCAAATAAATTTCATTTATTTCTTTTCTGCCTCTTAGAAAGTTTTTTTTATTTTGGGATTATTTTTATGAGCAGAATGAAGCCGAACAGTAGTATATTTGTCAGTTATTTATATTCTTCCTGAGCAATGTTCCTTTTTTCGAAGTATATCTTTCAGTGGCTTCCAAATTATTGCTACAAATTCTGCTGCTTTTTGAAGGTGTCCAGTCAAACTCATTTCGTTGTTCTTTAACAAATTGCAATCCACTCTTGAAGTCGAACTTCATTAGTCGGAAACCTTGAAAAAAAATTTAGGTTATTACAATTATTTAAAGGACAACAAATAAATAAAACAAAAATTATGTCACTCAATTTTAAATAACAAATAAAACTGAACAGCAGGTCAAAATTATTACTTTAGTAGGCAGTAAACTGAAAATTACCCTATGTCGCATCTGTACTGATAATCTATGCAAGCAGTGTTGTTGTGTCCTTGTCATGCTCATATCAAAAAGTATTTCTGTCCTTTTTCTTTGCCGCCATTATTTTAAAAATATTATTAAACTAATTTTAATGAAATACACTAAAAAAACGGTAATATTGTATGTACTTACATGTGATAGAAGGTCCTTCGTGTTTTATTGAATTTAGTGTCGAAATTTGTACATTTTTAAAAATACACGGTGGCATTTTTTTTGTCATTTTATTATGCGCTTACATACGTGACAACTCGGCGTTTGCCAGATATATACTAAATGCGATACGTCCCAATTGGGACGTTTTCGCGTCTTCACCAGGCGCAGTCTAATAACATATCTGCCTCTTTTTTGTATGTAATATCATTGATTAAGACATTATTTTAGATAGTAGAAATGAACCACTTTAGCATTGTATTATTCTTAGTAAATCGTTGAACCTGTAATATTATGTAGATTATATAACCAGTATTAAACTGCACTTGATGCCTGAAGCACAGGATTACCTAGTTCAGGCAGAAATTTTGTAATATTAGTAAATTCCTATTTAAAATCCCTGAATGCTCACATTTAAATTTAACATAATTTGGGTATGTATAATTTAATTATATATATATAATTATATATTTATAATTTTACATTCCTAGATAGAAAACCTACATAAGCAATAACCATAATATAATAATGCACGTTACAAGTTAAGAACCTTTGTAATTTACTGTACACTGTTTTAAGAAATAAATTATTATTATTATTATTCTCTTTATTCATTTTAAAAAAACTTATAAATTATATTTTTAAATACATATAAAAAAAAAACATATATTTAAAAATATAAAAAATAGTATCCCACCGGCATCGGGTACAGGGACCAAGCTACCGGTGGTTAGGGCTCCAGAGAAAGGAACTTCCTCACGATGCGCGCCGTATCAAGGAGTACTGCCTTCTGCATCTGGCCCTTGACCCAACCATCCAACCCGAGCCTCTTTAGATGTTGGTCGAGGCTCTTTACTATCAGTCCGTTGACTGATACGACTATCGGTACAATGATTGCTGAGTCAACATTCCACATGTCGACAACCTCGTGAGCCAAGTCCAAGTACTTAACTTGTTTATCTTTCTCAGCTTTCACGAGATTCTCGTCATGAGGAATAGTGACATCAACAATCAATGCTCGGCGTTCGGATCGGTCTATCACCACAATGTCAGGCTTGTTAGCTACAACAGTCCTATCAGTGATGATAGATCGATCCCAGTACAATGTGATATGATTATTTTCTAGAACTGGCTCAGGAACATACCTATAGTACGGTACCTCAACTTCCACAAGGTTGTATTTCAGAGCAAGTCGCTGATGGATTATCCTGGCTACTTGATTATGTCTGTGCAAGTACTCGCCGTTAGCAAGACGAGAACAACCGGAAGTAATATGCCTGAGGGATTCACCAGGTTGGTGACACGCTCGACAAATGTCAATTGTGCCATCCCTCATGATATACTTCCGGTAGTTATTCGTCTTGATAACTTCGTCTGCAATTGCACAGACAAAACCTTCAGTTTCCCCAAAAAGGTCACTGAAACGTAGCCAGGATACGGATGCCAGTAGGTCTACTTCGGGCCTGTGGAGGGCCCGATAAAACCTGCCATGTAGCTCCTTACTCTGCCATACCTCCCTGCGGCTGTCAGTGCCAACTATTGTAGGCCTGCGCCAGTTCTCTTTAGCCAAACCGAGCGGGGTTAGTCCGGTATCTACGTTGACTACATCACGATGCATATCCACGTTCGACTTTAGAAAGTAGTCTCTGAGATTGCACACCTCGCGATTATGAAGGGTCTTGGCATTTAAAAAACCTCGACCCCCACATTTGCGCGGGATGTACAATCTCATGACTGACGACCTTGGGTGGTGCATTCGGAATGCAGTCAACTGAGTCCGGACTTTCCTATCGATGGTATCGAGTTCAGTCTGAGTCCACTTGAGTATGCCAAAAGAGTACATCAAAAGTGGCATGACCCAACTGTTACAGGCACGCACCTTGTTACCACCTGACAAAAGACTGTTAAGTACCTTTTTCAGGCGGCCAAAGAAACGTTCCTGTAACCTTTGTTTCATGTCGACCTCATTGATGCATAACGCCTGTGACATACCCAAGTATTTATAGGTCTCAGTTACGAGGAGTGATCTGAGGTTAGTGGAATCAGAGAGTTGTATACCCTCCGACTCCACCACCCGCCCTCGCTTTACATGAATGACTGCACATTTGTCCACACCAAACGCCATTTTAATAGAATTACTGAATGTTTCAGTTACCTTCAGTAAAGCTATTAATTGAGGGTTGGTGTGGGCGAATAGCTTTAAATCATCCATGTAAAAGAGGTGGGATACCATCTGACCCTCTCTTCGTAACCTATAACCTAACCCTGAATTCACTAGTAAAGTACTAAGTGGGTTCAGGGCTAAGCAGAACCAAAGGGGACTCAGACTGTCCCCTTGAAAAATACCCCGCTCTATTGTTATCGGCTCGCCACTACCCAAAGCCTGGCGACACCCTGGATAGAGAAGAACCATCCTCCATTGCCCCATACATGACCTTAGGAAGGTACATAGAGTTGTATTCACTTTATACAACTCCAGCACCCTCAAAAGCCATGTATGTGGCACGGAGTCAAACGCTTTCTTGTAATCTATCCAGCATGCCACCAGATCCTTACGATTGCGGCGAGCTTGTTGGCTAATAGTCATATCAATCAGGAGGAGCTCCTTAGTACCCCGGGCCCCATTCCTACATTCATTATTATTATTATTATTACTTACTTAATTCTCCCGAGGAGGACCAGACCGTAAGGGATGGCTCTGGATCAGCCGGGGTGCGAGAGAAATGACGAAGACAACTTTACCTCCGGCCTAGCACCACGACTCTCATCGGCGTGCGGTTTTAGTCGGTTCCAGTCTGACATATCCTCCTCTTCCGTCTCCGGCGGCTCAGGGGATTACCGCACGAAAAAAATAAGACAACGGCGATTAATGACCCCTTCGGGTTCTGCCGCGGTGCCACGGCAACCTTGCGTCTGACAGTATGCCGTTCGGACGATGTAACGCAGCTGCAAGTGTCTAATGATCCATATGTCCTCCCCAGGGCAGTCCGTTCGCGTGCTGCGCGCGGGCGGGCGCGGCGCACTGGGGCACATACCACTGCTGCTCGTTCTGCTCGTCGGGGGGCAAGAGGGACGCTACCTGCGGCTGTGGGGCGCAGATGCCGCACGGGTACAAAGGTAATCCGATTGAGGGCCGCTCCGACCAAACACAAGTAAAGTTTATTCTTAGAATAAACAGCCAATATGGGGGTGATATTGCCTGTTTAATCCAGGAATAAACTTTACTCGCGTTTGGTCGAATGTTCAATAAAAAGTATACTTAATTTCTTGAAATTAAAGGAGAGTCAGACAAACAGATAAAAATTCCAACAAACGTTGTTGGCTTCTATTACGTTTATATAGTCCGCCAGTAACAGTTTTTCTTATATCCTTTCCATGTACAGACATCAATCGGTTACTAATTTATTTTACTGGGTGATTTTATACTTAGTCGTTTCGGATAAAAAGAGTTTGGGTACAGTTTCGATAGCAAAATTTGGCGAAAGAAAAAAATGTTTTTTTTTAAATAATGTATGGGAATGATGTTCAGCACTGCAATTCACTAAGCGAGCACAACGATGCAAGTCGCAACGTTGTGCTCGATAGAGATTGTCATTGGTCGGATTGTATCACGTCACTGGAGATCGACCAATGACAATCTCTATCGAGCACAACGTTGCGACTCGCATCGTTGTGCTTGCTTAGTGAATTGCACGACAGGTGAAAGGAAAAATCTATGGGGGTTTTATTTTTTTTTCCTTTCGCCAAATTAATACTTCCAGATGGTATTGCTTTCGAAACTGTGCCCGAATTCTTTTTATCCGGCACGACTATAAAATCACCCAATATGTACAGTCAACGCCATAAGTTGATTAACACAAAAATATTTTACAAATCTTTTTTATATTGGAATGCATCTGTCTATAGTAAATGTAGTGTTATGATTCCCAGAAGACAAACTTAATTTACATATTCAATGTTTTTTTTTTCACAATTTTATACTTGCCGCTGCGTTACATCGTCCGAACGGCATACTGTCAGACGCAAGGTGGCCGTGGCACCGCGTAGGAACCCGAAGGGGTCATTAAACAGGGGCCACAGTGTTCAATAAATTATAATTTGTGAAGCTATTTTTGTAGTTGACTGTATATATACATATCTAGGTATATTGTAACCATGTCTGTCCGTGCAGGCTGCGGCCACGGCCACGCGGGCTGGCCGGGCACGCGCCACTGGTCGTGCTGCGGCCGCACGCAGCGCGACGCCTCGTGTTCGACTCCCCGCCCGGGCAGGACGCACCCGCTGTACCAGTTCTCACTCTAGTATAATATATATACTGAACGAGGAATGTGTTGTTTTATTTATAAACTACTAGCTTCTGCCCGCGGCCCCGCCAGCGTGGATGTCGGTTATCACGACCAAACATAGCCTATGTCCTTTCTCATGGTCTAATCTACCCCTATACCAAATTTCATCAAAATCGTTTAGTGGTTGAGGCGTGAAAGCGTAACATACAGACAGACAGACAGCCAGAGTTACTTTCGCATTTATAATATTAGTATGGATTTATTAAATAAATATATAAACTATAGTTACAAAATACCTAAGTGGAAATTCGATATACATCGGGAAAAAGAAGAACTCAAGTTGGACTTGAACACACGACCTTTCCCTTACAGGGGGAATGCTCTTCCAACTGAGCTATTGAACCACACCTGAATCACTTTAAATTTCCCGTCTCTTTATATCTGTCTTTAAGGGTGACGGTGGAGCCATCTACCAACTTTCTAACGAACTGTTGGAACCATTTCGAACTTAAAAAGTTGGCACAATAAATGCTTTATAGAATTTCATTCAAATATAGGTACAAACTTGAGAATAGATCGAATCATATTAAATCGTGGACCTAAAATGTGCTCACATGCAGTACACGTTTCTTGCCAGATCGCATAGCATGGATGCTCCTACGGTGGACGATCTCAAATCCATCAATTATAGATTACTAGCTTTTGCCCGCGGCTCCGCCCGCGTGGATGTCGGTTATCGCGACCAAACATAGCCTATGTCCTTTCTCATTGTCTAATCTACCCCTATACCAAATTTCATCAAAATCGGTTCAGTGGTTGAGGCGTGAAAGCGTAACATACAGACAGACAGACAGACAGAGTTACTTTCGCATTTATAATATTAGTATGGATTACAAAACAATCAGCGCGCTAGAGACTTTTATATTTTCAAGATTTAGGTCGAATGGTTCGGCATATATATCACAGAATATTAACACCCACATTTCGCGGGTCCGTAGACTTAATTAACCTGGCAAATTCACCTAGGGTAATCAAGTATACTATAGTAGACTTAATTCATCTCCTTGCGTAGGTGATTTAGGTATACCGTTTAGTAGACTTTAATTAACCTGGACTAATTCACCGTGGGTAATCCAGTTTATTGATAAGTAGATACCACATTTCGCCAACCACGATTTCGGCCCCACGTAACAAGGGACAAACCTATTGCCGTCATGGGCTGTATTTTTACTGTTAATGCAGAACAACCTCATCCCTTAGTCGCCTTCTAAGAGACCGACGATAAGAGTTCGGATGGCCTTATTCTACTCCATTTGGAACCACACATCGCCTTATTACAGCTTATGTAATTGAATTAAATAAATTAAGGTCTTCTGTACTATCTGAATTTTTTCGAGATAATAATGGTCACTTCGTAAGTTCAACTCTCAAGTTTGATAGTGTGTTTCTTTCAATGATATTCTTCCACCAATCAGAGACGCGCTACCCAAATAAATGTCTTTAATAAATTAATTAGGAACAATAATAATACTATTAAAATTAATAATAATATGATTCATATAAATTAACAACATTGACGTATTATTATTGTGAAGTTATCGTTTATTGTAGTATTTGCGCCATTTTTGAAAGCAGCCATGTTCCTGCATGACGTATTTACACAGTTTATAAAACATCATTGGATTCTTTTAGTTAGATATTTATTAAAACGCACCTGTCTCGTTATCTTTCCAATAAACAATATGACTGACAATGTGGAATCAAAAATATGGCTGATATGACTTCAGAGTTTTAAGGAGTGAGTGAAAAAAAATACAACATTACATTTTAAACAGTTTATTTTAAAATTACAAATACTTAATTAGAATTATTGCTTAACATTTAATTATTTTATCAATACAGTACATAAACAATACCGCCAGCCTATTTTTTTCATACATTACTTGTTTTACTGCATTTGCATATAATAGAAAACAAAAAGTTTTACAATCAAACTCATTAAAATAGTGCAAATTGGACCAATATCATCAACTCAATACTACAATGAGTTATCTCAATTTTCTGTATGAAGTGAGCATAAATATATCGCAATTTTTCTATTATCAATTATCACAGATAATAATATCACCCCTACGAATGATACATTGTACAAAACACAAAATAATTTACTAACAAAGCATTCATTAAAGGTGAATGAAGAACGAAGAATGAAAAGAAATAAATAAAGAAAGAAGAACATTAATAGTTGAAGGGAAAATAGCTGTAAGTTCAATAGCATCAGGAAAAATGAATTACTCAAGTGGGGCTTGAACCCACGACCTTTCCCTTCCAGGGGGAATTAATGAACATTATTTATGTAACTTGATCCGTGACCGTGATCATGGCGCTTGTAACAGCGCCGAAATATCGGTTACCAAACACCAATTATAAACATGGTAAATATCCCGGTGAGTGTTATACTATTAATGTTAATGACCATGTCAATCTCAAATCATATATTGATGTCCAAGGCTCCAGTTAGATGTCAGTTATCGCGACCAAAAGTGGCCTGCTATTCTCAGACCTACTAAATATACACGAAAAATTTTGTTTCACCAAAATTACAAACACTGTGACACACAGATTTTATATATACATATTTAGAATAATATCTCAGCACAAATCATTTATCATTCAAACCATGTTCACCTCTAAACAGTCAAAATAAAAACGAGTAGGTAAATAAATAATTTAGAAATTACATGCGGTATCATTTTAAAAGTCTTATCATCAACTTTTTGACAGTGGTTTTTATGGAAGGGCAACCACGATTACGCTAATGTCATTAATGTCAAAATGACAAGCTGTCAAACATAGCATGACAGTCAATAGACAGGTATGACGTCACTACTTATAATTGAATACAAACTATACTTAAAGTCTAATAAAAAGTTTTAAATAGTATTTTTATGATATTTACATCATGCAGTGTTTATAAAATCATAAGGCACGATATCGGGCAAGTTAACATACAAATGAAGTAAGATCCCAGTCACAGATCTACTTTAGTTTAGTAAAGCACCATCTAGCGAAAATAAACGGAACTACTACGAAACAATCCTGAATCTCACTATGAATATTTTTACATTGAATGACAAGGATATTTAGGTATTGGACGAGGCTCTGGGTCAGAGGGAAGCTCCTATAAAAAACTGTATAAATCAAATCAATGAGGAGTAAGCGGACCCCTGGCTCCGGGACACCACACCTCAGATGCAACTGGAAACAGCTATAAGATGATGATATACAACAGTATAAATACATTACTGACACATCATTTTATAAAAAAATCTATTAGAACAACTTAATTAGTTTGACAAGACTAAAATTTCTGGCCTTCGGCAGTAAAAGGAAGTTTTTATCCGGATCGAATTGAAAATCAACACACTGATACACAATGCGACTTTGTATCAACTAATAGCACCATGGAACATATATCCGAAATTGCGGTCAATCGGTTCGGCATATCGTCGTTGTCAAACCAAAATCTGCTATGTGCATTTTTCATAATTTTAACATGTTGAAAATTGCGATTGGATTTTGACAATTGCGACTGGTAAATAAACCAATCTATTGCATGAAAGGCTATGTGCTTATAAGGACTATACGACGCACTATGACAACTTATTCAAATATGCTATGTGGAGCAGCTAGAAATATTGTCAAATAAAATCTGCTAAGTGAAGAGAGTGCACATAGCAGATTTTGGTTTGACAACGACGATATATCATATTTTCGACCTAAACCTTACTAAAAAGAATCAGTAACATCGGCCCGAAGTTTCGTATATACATTTCATGGTATCCTGTTCACAAATATTACAATCCTACGTCAATATGACGTTATACTCCGATGGTGTAGTGGTGGCTTACAGACCCAGTGCGGGTACGGGTCCATATGTTACATTCCCAGGAGCACACGCTTGTCGTACGCTCATCTCCCACGCATCTAGTAACTGGCCCACTGAACAGCTCTTTGGTAATCTGTGATACAAAAAGTTTAATTCTATATAGCGACATACTATACAGAGCTAGGTATAACCACGGGGTACAAACAAAGAAAATATATTTAGTATAGCTTAAAAGATAATAGATGGCACTAGAGTCTGGTCTGAGAGTCTAAGGCCCGTATTCTAGAATGACACTCATCCTGAATCTTGATTTATCTGAGGACAGAATGTACAGGCCATATGTCAGACTATCAATCTGTCTATACAATCTATCATCAGATAAATTGTGATTCAGTCTGAATGTCATTCTAGAATTCGGATCTAAGTCGGAGTCTGAGAGTATGAGTTTCTGAGAATCTGAGTCTGATAGTCTGAATCTGAGAGTTCGAGTGTAAGGCCCGTATTCTAGAAAGACCCTCAGCCTGAATCACGATTTATAGGATGACAGATTGTATAGACAGATTGATAGTTTGACATCTGGCCTATGCAATCTGTCTTCAGATAAATCGCGATTCAGGCTGAGTGTCGTACTAAAATACGGCCCTGAGAGTCTGGGTTTGAGAGTGAGTCTGAGTCTAGTCTGAGAGTCGAGTCTGAATCTGAATCTTTTGTTTAATTAATTTTTTTCACAATTTCGTGTCCGCCATCTTGGATCGCGCAGACTGTATGTAGTATGTGATAGACTGATATAACTTCTATGTAGTTTTGCTACATAGATGTTTCAAAAGTTAGACATTTTGCTACAAAGACAATTTGCGAGTTGGACGTATCGCTAATTAGACGTTTAGGGTAATTAGACATTTTGCATCTTAGACCTATTAATCATAAAGCTATAATATGCATGTATTTACAAAAAAAAATGTATTTAGGTATGTTTATCCGCATTCTAGATTACATAACACAAGCTAGTTAAGCTATGCTTACCATGGGTCTAGATAGCGTTGTGTAGAATGTTGGAAAATATAAAAAAAAAAAACTATGAAGCGTTTAAGGTTAGTGCCATCTAGTAACGCTACGCTGAACTTGTACAAGTGTGAGTTACCTACCGTGCACAGCGCGCGTCCATGGCGCGCTCGAGGCGTGCGCGGAAGCTGCCGGGCGGGTGCTTGGTGCGGGGCGCGAGGCGCGAGGGGGGGCGGCGCGGGTAGTCACGTGGCACGGACACGTGCACGCCCGCCACGTGCGGCAGGCGCGGCTCGTCCAGCGCCGCCACCAGCGTGATGGCGCCGCCGCCGCACGACAGCTGCTCCAGAGACACCTGTACATATGTCGATCTCACAGCGATGGTACGATGCGCGAACGCTTGGGGTGCGGCCGCCTCCTTCTGCGAGCAAGTAATGCTCGAGAAGGAGGCGGCCGGTCGGGTCCGGACTAGACTCCGGGCCCGTGAAACCAGCGCAGAACAAAGGCGAACCGAACCTCCATGAGCGCTGGCCTGGGGGTGACCGGTGGCCCACCCTAGCAGAAGAAGGCCGCGGCGGCAGCGCAAAGTGTGCCTCCCCGTAACCGGGGCTAAAATGGGGCACTGTAGTCCCCAAAACCCGAAGGGGGCCATCTCCAAAGAAATGGTCCTGGGTCTGCCGGGATGAGAGATATGCTTTTGACAATCTCACCTCCGGCAACCAAGGACCCAAGACGGCGTGCGTTTTAGTCGGTTCGAGTCCGACATAACCACTTCCACCGGCTCCGTGGGGGTGGTATCCGTGGGGATCGTATCGGGAGAGTGATATCGTGGGATCGCACGATAAAAAAAAAACACACATGTCGATGTCAACAGGGGAACACAAGAAGGATGTTGGTTTTCTGATTGAACAGCAGAAACTTCCGACATAACCCTACGTGTTAAAGTGCGAACGCCGAGCACGAAGAATTTCGTACGTTGACCTCGTTCTGTCTATCTCTGACACTTTCGCGTAAATATTTTGCATCTCAGTCGGACAGGAGGCGTGGCCGCTGTCGGGTACGACTGAGACGCAAAATATTTACACGAGAGTGACAGAGATAGGCAGAACGAGGTCAACGTACGAAATTCTTCGTGCTCGGCGTCCGCACTTTAGGTATAATTTTGGGGTAGACCAAAGAAGTGCTAACTTGGCGTCGTGGAGGGTGACATGCGTGAAAAATGAAAAAAAAACCTTGGACGCCCAAGATTGTGCGAAGTGGAGCAGGAAGAGCCGGAAGGCGGACCCTGAACTCCGAGGGCACCGTGGCCTTGAATGCAATCAAGACTAACGTATTTATGTGGAAAATAATGAATATAATAAAGGATACTCGACATCACTTTCGCTTGTTTATAGATATCTAACCAAAAGCAAGGTCAAGGTCACTGAGGTCAAGAACATAATAGGTAAAAAATGAGTGACCTTGACCCACAAAGCCAAGACATAAAGCCCACCACATGCCGGGGCGCTTCTTGACTAGCGTGGTAGCGACACCTGCAATCAACCACCATTGTCAACAGGTTTATTTTTATTTGATCTATCAATTGACGGCACCACGCCACAGGGTAAAAAGCTGGAAGAACCCAGAATTGAAGGAAAAGGGAAACACGTGCGCGGGCAGAACATAAAGGACATGTTTATTTTCGGAATATATGCTAAGGTAAAAAAAATTGCAGTAGCCTAGTGGTATGGGTAATGGACTGCTGAGACGAGGTCTTGGGTTCGATCCCAGGTTTACCATGGCACACACCAAAGACTTTTCGATGCTTTTCGAAGTTATGTGTGTATTTATCGCAGGTTTATAAGTGCCCGGTTAATGGCAATAGGCTCGCCACCTATTACATTGGGACCTAAACATAAACTGGCGAAATGTGGGTGCTAGCACCTCTGCCTACCCCTTCGGGGAATATAGTCGTGAGTTTATGTTATGTTATGTAAAAACATCTCAAAGAAACCTCCTCCATTACTATTTGTGTTAGATTATTAGCAATAATATAGGAATAATAGACGCTCTATTAGCAGAGCTCCGTCAACAACGCTTTCACCAGTTCACCGATTCCTAACCAAAATGAAAGTGAGGTCAAGGTCATCGAGGTCAAGAACACATCGATAAAAGTGGGTAGGGTAAACTTGACCTAGCTGTGAATCAGTGAACTAGTGAAAGCGATGTCAACGGAGGACCTCAAGGTCAAAGTAAAGGTCTGAGTGGTGGGGCGTGGTGTGAAAAATCTACCAAGCAGCACTACACAGGTCACTGACCTTAACCTTGGGGGTTTGTGGTCAGTAAATTGAGTTCATTGAGGTCAAGGTCATCAAATTCACCGAGCTCAAGGTCAAGGTTATTAAATAGAATATTATTTCATTGTAGCACTTACCTTGAACCTAGAATCCAAACGTGCTATTTCACCTTGCAGAACATCTGGAATGTCTAATGTGGGCTCCTCCGTCTTCGGGATTTTTTGCGGCGGGGGAAGATTTCTGTAATACATATATTAATCTATTTGTTAAACCCCAGATGGTTTGTGTGGTATGTAAAACACACTAAGTATGTCTTTGTTTTTTCTTTGGAAATAAATAAATTAATATTCCATAACATTCTACAAAACGCTATCTAGACCCATGGTCAGCTTAATTAGCTTGTGTTATGGAATCTAGAATGCGGATAAAGATACTTAGATACTTTTTTTTGTAAATACATACATATTGTACATAGAAACACCCAGACCAATGCAAATACCCATATTCATGCATACAAATATTTGCACTGAGTGGGGATCGAACCCGCGCCTCCTGCGTGGCAGTCGCGTGCACTACAGCCACGCCACAGAGACTGTCATTAAAAAAGTAAAAGATATTTTTTTTATGAAGAGAAACAAACTCACTTGATCTCAGGACCGCTAAGCGCGTCTAAGGTAGGTCCAAAGGTACGCTTGAGCGTGTGGTTCGCGAGCGGAGACTGCAGGCAGTTGTTCACTACTTCAAGCAACGGGTTGAAGATTTGTTCCTGGAACAGCAATCAATGAAGCAATTAATTTACTTCTAAGAATATGATCAGAGCTAGATTACGGGGCTCCCCCAAGTTTTGCGGGGCAAAATCAAAGTAATCTGTTATTAGAACGGATGAGGCAATCTCCTCTTGGGTTTGAGGAGAGGAGGTCAGATGTCGCTCCTGTAAGGGAAGGTTCATATCTGACGGAACATGCGTCGCGTATTATCGGTCGCGTAACGCCAGAACAGACAAATGTATAGAAAAACACTTGACCGTTCACACTCAACCGATGCTACGTTAGTGCGTCGATGAACCTTCCCTAAGGGCCGGCGCCCAGTGCCGGCATCGGCAAGCATGAGGATTTGTATTTGTCGAATAACAATAGATCTTATTGATATAGATATAAGATTGAACTTTAATTGGTAACCATGACGCTGCAGAATGCCGATCGATGCCAACAATATTCGACGATCGTCATTGAAATTTCAATTTTATGATGATAGTGATAGGATCTATAATGCTTGGCCAAAAAATAATCCTGAAGCTCGCCGATGCCGATAATGGGCGCCGGCCCTAAAAGCGAAAAATAAACCAATTTGGAGGGTAGGAGCGGTAGACCGTTTGAATTTGAATGCAAACAGATTTTTTTGAAGCATCCGAAATTACTATTATCTTTTCTATATCAATTATAAAACCATTACAAAGTTATATTTAGCTTTGTAAGGGATATTATTCCCCTAAACAGCTCTAGCCGCTAAATTGCGTGTAGATGGCTCCACCGTCGCCCTTAAAGACGGATATAAAGAGAAGGGAAATTTAAAGTTATTCAGGTGTGACTCAATAGCTCAGTTGAAAGAGCATTCCCTGTAAGGGAAAGGTCGTGGGTTCAAGTCCCACTTGAGTTCTTCTTTTTCCCGATATATTTCGTATTTAAAATGTTTCTGTTAGGATTGACTTTACATTAGTAGTATAAAGATTCGATCCTGGGATCTCTCAATCAAAACGCCAAGCTCAGGCAAGCTACTTAAAATGTCGGCTAGTCCCACTTACCTTCCCAGCGCTGGGAACAACGACGCCCTCGCTCCGCTTGAAGTCCAGCTTCTCTAGAACCACCTCGCACTTGATGAGCGTCTCTAGCGGCATGCGCTTGTTCGGGTTCGACAGGATGTCCAGTAAGTTCTTCATTTTTGTTAGCTTCTCCACGTCTGGAATTTAATTTTTACAATATTTTACCTAAACAATGTTTCAGATTTTTACTGAGATGGTAGCACTGACAAACTCAGGTAACACTGAACATCTTTTCCTGTGAGATGTATTTGAATTTCAAAACGACCTCACTAATCAGTCGATGGATGTACGTAAAGTAAAGCCAACGAGACGAGAGAAAAAAGGTAAACAAAGCGACCGTTACTGAGTTACGTTGCGATAACTAGCGATTATTTTCTCTGTCCTTGTCGCACACATCACAAGTACGCGACAATGGCCGAGCGACAGCTGTTGTTACGTGTTTCGCAGTACAGGAAAGCTGTCAGCACAGCGGTTCTAAACTGTCAGATCCGCCAACTTATGAGTAATTTCATTCCTGTCCGGAGTGCGCTTGAAGTGATACGTAATAATTTTCAAATAAAAATATTTTTCTCTCGCTTCGTTGGGTTTACTTTAGGTATGTACAGTCAGCATCAGAAAAATGTTAACGAGTAGAGTACTCAAAATAATCTTAAAACCAAAATTTCAATATTATATTGATAATCAGAGTACTCAAAAACTTGCAAGCATCCAGAGTGGTCAAACTATCTTAGTGATCGGTCTTCCAGAAACAAGTAAGTAAGCAGAGTGTTCATTTTCATATACACAATCACGCTACTCAATGGTATCTAATCAAACAAAGTTTCAAAATAATGTAGACAATGTCATCTTAATCGCACTTTGCATCCCTTTTTTACTTATTGAGCCATCCTTTTCACATGATAGTGGGATGATGAGAGATAGGTGTATAAGTTAGAGAAGGATAGAAAATGTGTCAAATTAATGACAATTTCTTTTGTATTTTTTATAGTTGCCAGTGACTTAAGCCATAAACTATCTACTTGCATTGGTGAAAAAAGAGTATGAATACTTACGTCAAAAACAAAGGGTCCTGCAACGCAAAATACCCCTATGTAGGCTATGTACTCAAAAATCCACTTCTCGTATTCTCATAAACGCATTATGACTGCATCGACATGACATAGACGCAAAATGTCTACTTTTTAAAAATAGGTACATTTAGATACGAAACTATTGTACAAAACATAATATAATAGAGTGCAAACTTCCACCGAAAATTAGTAAAAGTAGTTTTTTAAATGAAATTCGGGAATATGATGATTATGGCATATAATTTTCGGGTAAACAATAGAAACACCCAGACCAATGCAAATAGCCATATTCATGCATACAAATATTTGTACTGAGCGGGAATCGAACCCGCGCCTCCTGGGTGGCAGTTGCGTGCACTACCGCCACGCCACAGAGGCTGTTATGTTATAAATTATGTAACTTGCTACTATGGAACCCTTCATGGGCGAGTCCGACTTGCACTTGGCCGGTTTTTAGTGTTTACTTGAACTACGGTGAAGCCAAAGGAAGATTGTGAAAAAATCTGCACGTACAAATATTTCTTTCTTCTTTTATAAGTAGGTACCTACTCGTTGTATTTGGATTAAATAAATACGTAATATAAAATGTATCATATTAATGACGACATACGACATCGAATCATAAATTTATATCAAGAAAATGTTTCCGTTGGCGATATAGCTGATGAGCTTGGCATATGTGTGAGTATATTTCTATTGTGTTTCTTAAAAAAGGTGTTTATAGGTATACTTATTATTAATCAAAATAAATTACACTAAGTACTCATTATTAATACTTTTTTATTATCTTTTAGCGGCAGACTGTGAATTTATGGATCACCAGATGGCGTGAGACAGGTGTGTGTACACGCAATAAGCCAAAAGGGCGTCCACGTTCCACCAACATCCTACAAGACCGAATGTTAGTCCATCAAGTCTTGCGGTCTTCGTCATCGTATACCGGCAAGAAAGCCTCATTTGACTAATAGGCATAAGTCGATGAGGCTACAATTTACACTTACATACCTAAATTATGATTTTAGTGACGTGATTTTCGTGGACGAAAAAGTTTTTTGCAACTCCATACACGGTCGACTTTCTCTATGGCGATATAATAACACCAGATATTTTATTTTTATTTTATTTTTATTTCATTGGGACACAAAACAGTTATACATTATATCATACAATACGATAGTTGTTACATTATAAAATTTGGTAAATGTATAACCCACACTTATGTCCGCAAAGTAATGCTAAAAATAAAAGAGTTAAAATTGTGCTAATCCCGTGCCATATTAACTCTGAAGTGAAGATATAGCTTGCATTTTAAATTCATTGTGCGAAAGTGCGAAAATATCTAGGTGAACAAAGTGCGTGTTATAGTTGTCTAAAAGGCGACGCAGAGGCGCGCGTGCCCCGGCGTTGGTTCTACACTTCGCAGTGTGGAAGAGCCGGGGCACACGCGCCTCTCGCCGGTTTACAGTTCTAGGTACGATGTAGCATATATTGTTACATATATTAGGGCAATCGAATCTGTTGTTACACATTCCATGCAGCATCATGACTTTTAGAAGAATACGTCTAGACTCCAGGCTAAGAAGTTTGTAATGGTCAAGGGTCTCAGAATAGGACAGTGTCAATCTTGAGCGGCAGCATCTGTAATGCATCGATTTAAGGAATTTTTTCTGCACCGTTTCAAGCCTATTTCCATAACAGTTGTAGAAAGGAGACCAAATAGGAACTGCAAATTCCAGCTGAGGACGTACCAAAGTTTTGTACAGTAGCATGTAAGTAGAAGTGCGCTTAAAATTATTGGCGGTTCTCATAATGAAGCCGTACATGCGGTATGCTTTATTAATTATATTTTCTATGTGCTGGTCCAAATGTAACTTGGAATCTAGTGTTATGCCAAGATCCCGGATGGAGTAAACGGCCTGTAGCGTGGTGGATTGCAGAATATAATTGAATGATATCTTATTCCTCTTTTTTGTGAAAGATATTACGTTACATTTAGGTAAACTAAGCTGAAGTTTATTCATTATGCAGTATAAGGATAGCCTGTCAAGATCCTCCTGTAGTAAAACACAGTCGTGTGTATTCTTGCAGGATTTGTAAATTTTTATATCATCCGCGTACATCAAAAACTGGGAGTTAATAAAACAATGTTTAATGTCATTAACATATAAAATAAAGAGGAGCGGGCCAATTATGGACCCTTGAGGAATTCCAGAAGTGACCGTGACAGCTTCAGATTCCACGCCATTGGCGACCACCTTTTGAGTTCTGTTCGAGATATAGGCCATAAACCACCGCAACAAATTTCCACGTATGCCGTTGTATGCTATTTTATCTAGAAGTAGCTTGTGATCCACCTTGTCGAACGCCTTCCGGAAGTCCGTGTACACAGCGTTCACCTGGATTTGATTATCAAGAGATAGATTTGAGATATGATGAAGAGAATATTTTACCCAATAATAGAAGTGGCCGTATATCGTTTGGGTTTTGGGGATGGATGTCGGCAAGCGGGCCCGGGGAGTTGGTTGAAGTCGGTGGCCGCCTAAACTGTATTAAATACAAAGAAATACTTGAAGAAGTGTTATTGCCAACAGCGCGTACCGTTTACCCCACGGAACAGGAAATAACATTTGTTCAAGATGGGAGCTCTGTTCACAACGCTAGAATTGTCCAAGATTATTTTAGCCCAAAGTAGAGAATTTACCTTAATAAAATTGCCGCCAAAGAGTCCAGATTTAAATCCCATAGAAAACGTTTGGGGTAAAATGGTCCAATTGTGGGACCATGAACAACCTCGCAGCACTGAAAATTTAAGGACACATGTCAACGCTATTTGGGACTCATTGAGGGGAACTACATTTTGTAGTAAAACAGTTGGGTCAATGAGACAACGCCTCCTTGCCGTGATAAATGCTGAAGGTGGTCATACTCGATTTTAATATACTTTTTTATTTTTTTACACTTCAATTTGACTTCACCTCGCCTGATGTTAAGCTAAAGGCAAAGTCTCGGAAAGAGGGTCACCATCGTAAACATTTACCATGTTAACAGTGCTGGCACTCAGCTTAACGGCCTCATTAGACGCCTCCTCACGCCCCGCTTAATGGACCCGGGACTGTAGGAAGAAGGAAACACGTGAGCTGGCAGGGAGTTCCAGGTCTTAGTGGTGCGGCATAGGAACGAGTCACTGAAACGCTTAGTTCTAGTAGGTATACCTACTCTGCACCGTATATGGATGGCATCTTAGCTCTGCACGTGTCGTCCTGTGAAGGAAAGGAGAGGGTGGGACTAATTGGAATAGCTCGTCAGAACATTCACCATGGTAGAGACGGTATAATACTGCCAAAGATGCAACATCTCTACGCATCTGCAATGGCTCGAGGATGTTCGTGACTTCAGGATTCCCAATAATGCGACCACACGTCGCTGCAACCTGTCGAGAGCATCTAGTTAGTTCTTTGCGGAGCCGTCCCAGATATGTGAGCAGTATTCCACGCAGGAACGAATTTGGGTCTTGTATAGAAGACACCGCTGCTCCGGCGTGAAAATTATTGTTGTTAATTTAATTTAGTTGTTAATTAAATACTTATATAAAAATTTTGAGGTCGGTCGTCATCTTTTATGTTATGAGTAAATGATTCTTTCTTTTACTTTCTCTCTTTCTTTCTCTCTTGAATAGTTATTAAAGTTAAACCTATTTTATTTTTACTTTTTACCCGTATAGAGACCTTATGGCTAAAAGGGATTAAATGAAAGTGGTCACAAATAAAGGTATTTATCTCTAAGTGCATGAAATATAAATAGATACTACATAGTGAATTTTTGGCGCTATATCAAATGGATTTTGTCACTTTTTTAATTAAATAAAGTACAAAATACATAAAATAGACCGACACAAACAGGCGGAGGTACCCATTTGCAACTTATAAATCCAATGACAATTAATGGCTTCCGCCTGCTATCAAACTTATTTCGGTCTTTTCAGGAGCAGTCGGGTTTTTTATTTTTTATAATTATTCAATCGACAGAAAAATTTTGAAATACGAAACCCTATTCCATACTACTCGTATGATCTATATTAATAGCTGTGCCTGCGACTTAGTCCGCGTGGACTTATATCTAGATAAGTAGATTTCAAGTAATTTACCCATCATACGAGTATTTATTTCTTACGTATTCATACTCTTTTTTCACCAATGCAAGTAGATAGTTTATGGCTTAAGTCACTGGCAACTATAAAAAATACAAAAGAAATTGTCATTAATTTGACACATTTTCTATCCTTCTCTAACTTATACACCTATCTCTCATCATCCCACCATCATGTGAAAAGGATGGCTCAATAAGTAAAAAAGGGATGCAAAGTGCGATTGAGATGACATTGTCTACATTATTTTGAAACTTTGTTTGATTAGATACCATTGAGTAGCGTGATTGTGTATATGAAAATGAACACTCTGCTTACTTACTTGTTTCTGGAAGACCGATTGCTAAGATAGTTTGACCACTCTGGATGCTTGCAACTTTTTGAGTACTCTGATTATCAATATAATATTGAAATTTTGGTTTTAAGATTATTTTGAGTACTCTACTCGTTAACATTTTTCTGATGCTGACTGTACATAATGAAAAAGGCATCGGATTTTTTTTTTGGGTAAACAGGGAAACGGATTTTGGGGCGCCCCCTAGCCAGATGGACTGACGACCTGAAAAAGGTGCCTGGGCCATACTGGATGCGGAAGGCGGACGATCGGGAGCAATGAAGCGCATTATAAGAGTCCTATGTCCACTATAGGCTAATTGTTTGATTGAGAGAATATATTTATTTAAATTAGGACAGCTCAATGACCCTCGGATGAAATGACTCATTATATTTTCATAGCGCTTAGAGTAGAAAGCAATGTTTTTAAATGGTAAAAGTATAAATGTCGAGGACTTTAGGAGGAAGCTCCAAGAAATTGCTATGTATGCATATATACCTCTTTAGGTACCCTTTTAAAAATCTGTTTTTTTTTGTACACTTCTCTGCTACTCAAAAGTTTGCTGGAAGAGAACTCATATTGAGTTAAGCTCGCCGTTGTACATGTTCTTGAAATTATCTTTTATGTAATACCTCTGTACTATTTGTGTGCAATAAAGAATTAAGAAAAGATAGAGAAAAGAAGGTTTAGCAAAGGAAGGTAGTAACCAATATGACAGGAATTCATAGAGAAGAATGACATTTAGAACAAGAGCAGATACTCACTTTCTCCTTCGCTGACCATCCGATGCACCATTCTCCTCAAAGGCTCGATGTACTTGGAGAGTTGCCGCACCTTTTCCCTGTAGGCAGCCTCCTCCCCTCCAGGGGAAGCCACACCCACTCCCGCCCCTACGGGGGTGTTGAGTGATGATGACGGGGACGCTACCATGCTCATTCCTACACCCCTGTGGATATATAACTTACATATTTAGTCAATATACTGTCTAACAATGGTTCTTGTCTGTTACATCTCTTCCTGTTGACGACTAAGGGATATGGCTCATGAAAATGTAGTTTTAATAATAAATATCTGCCTCGTCTGGGGCTAAGGTTGGTCATTGCTATTCAGTGGGCCAATGCCGCCAGCATATTTGGACTTTGTGTTTAATGTGTATAATTTTGACAGCCTCCATGGCATGGTGGTAGTGAACGCAACTGCTACGCAGGAGGCGCGGGTTCGATTCCCGCTCAGTGCAAATATTTGTATGCATAATTATGGCTATTTGCATTTGTCTGGGTGTTTCTATGTATAGTATGTATGTATTTACAAAAAAAAGGTATTTACGTTCGTTTATCCGCATTCTAGATTCCATAACACAAGCTAGTTAAGCTTACAATGGGTTTAAATAGCGTTGTGTAGAATGTTGTGGAATATTTATTTATTTTATTTTTTATCTATTTTATAACGATGATCCTTAGATAACTGCTTACCTACATGTATGCCGTATACTTATTTGCTACCATAGTACTATAAAACTTCACTAACCGTTGTGGCGGTGGCACGTGGTGCGCGAGGTGAGCAGGCGTCGAAGGCGATGGGCTGCCAACACTACCGCAAGGGCCCAGCCCGCCTAGTGACGACATAGGTGACGTCATCGCACTGCCCATCACATCTAGGAACAAAATATTGGCATATAGTAAAGGCGTATTACCCTCCCCTATTATGTTGAACCGAAAATCACAGTTGGTCTTACTAGAACCAAGCGTTTCAGTGACTCATTCCTATGCCACACCACTAAGACCTGGAACTCCCTGCCAGCTCACGTGTTTCCTTCTTCCTATAGTCCCGGGTCCTTTAAACGGGGCGTGAAAAGGCATCTAATGAGGCCGTCAAGCTGAGTGCCACCACTGTTAACATGGTACATGTTTACGATGATGACTCTCTTTCCTAGACTTTGCCTTTAGGTTAACATCAGGCGAGGTGAAGTTAAATTGATGTGTCCTTTATAAAAAAAATCTAGAGGTATTTTTTTACTTCAAAAAAAAAAGTACCAGTAACCGAACCGCAATGAGTAGTTAAACCATCCAGAATAACTTGTGTTTAGAAGGAGCCTTACGCTTCATGTAGTGTCTGTCAAGATTTGAACCCGGGATCTGAAGTCTACCTGGAAGGTTGTGACGTCATTTTCGGATAACTTCGGCGTTCGTCGGTTCTTTTCAACTTAGTACTTCTTTAGGGTATGCCTAGAGCGCATGCAAAGACCGACGACTCCTATTTATTTGTGTTTGTTTAGTTCTATCAGGGACACCTAAAATACCAGGTTTTTGCCCATTTTCGAGCAACTTTGTCCACTGACGGGACAAAGTTGCTCGAAAATGGGCAAAAATAGTCGTATGTGGAATATATTGCACATTTTCCTATTGCAGTAAGGTAAAGAGGCGCCCAACCTTTTGGTACACTTACCATGGTAAAAGTAATAAAGGAATTAAAAAGAGACCCTACAAACATTTAAAAGGCCCAAGTCAACCTCTCTTCAAGTCGGGGCACCTGCTAAATATCGAACGGCCTTCGATTCTACTATAGCTCAAAGTCACTGCAAAAAATGACATTAAATTTTTAATTAATTTTTTATAGCATTTATTATGCTAACTGTTAAGTTCGAAAAACATTGGAAAAAATGAAATGCTCAAGTGAGACTCGAACTCACGACCTTTCGCTTACAGGGCGACTGCTCTGCCAACTGAGCTATTGAGCACCACTTGAATCATTCCAAATTTTCCTTCTCTTTATATCCGTCTATAAGGGCGACGGTGCAGCCATCTACCAACATTCTTACGAACTGTTGGAAACAATGAATAATTTTTCAACCATTTTTAAACATTGAATTTTGATGACTGCGCCCAAATATTTGAATTAATTTTTTATAGCATTTATTATGCTAACTGTTAAGTTCGAAAAACATTGGAAAAAATGAAATGCTCAAGTGAGACTCGAACTCACGACCTTTCGCTTACAGGGCGACTGCTCTGCCAACTGAGCTATTTAATTTTCGAATTAAATTTTTAACTTTATTTCTATACGGCTAAAGTCCAAAATTAATGGAAAACAGTTTCATTACACTTTTTCAATTACTCAGCAAAAGTCATTTAATTTTGAACCTTAACTGCATCGAAGTTAAGGAATTAAAGTCTATTATTTAATGCCGTTTTTTGCAGTGGCGATAGTACCACATTGGCTTTGGCTTTAGCGGAATCGAGGTCCAGGTCTCTTGCGCAGGCTTTCTACTCAGGGTTGGAAGGTGCGACGGCTGCGGCAAGGCTAACATGTCCCTCCAAAAGAATAAGGTCTTCAGGAACCAAAATACTTTACTTTTACTAACTTAGGATGTCTGGATGCCTTCATGTCCGTGACATCGCAGATAAAATGCAAGAGAGCCGCCTCCGCTGGTGCGGCCACGTCTTGCGGAAACCGCCCAGCTACGTGGGTAACAAATGCCTGGCAATGGCGCCCCCACCCGGTCCAGGTAGAAGGGGTAGGCCCAAGAAGTGCTGGCTTGGCGTCGTGGAGGGTGACATGCGTGAAAACGGTCTCACTACCTTGGACGCCCAAGATCATGCGAAGTGGAGGAGGAAGAGCCGGAAGGCGGACCCTGAGCTCCGAGGGCACCGTGGCCTCGGATGCAATCAGGACTAACGTCTTTATGTGGATGATGATGATGATGATGATGCAACTGGAATATAACTCTGAAGAAAATGAAGGAAGCACCGTCTCTACGCAACTGAAAGCGTTCCAGGGGGAAGATATATTTTCATATACATCAATAAAAGTCACATTATACATCAATAAAAGTCACATTATTAAAAAAATCTTTTTATTTTCAATAAATATTATTTTAACTACTTCTTAGTAGCATGGCACCTTATTGAAACAGTCAAAACTTACGTACGGCCGTTCCCAATAACATACTTACAGTTGAAGATAGATCGCAACAATCAAATTTGACGTATCGGCTGTTTAAATTCAAAACATGGTAACTGATTTTGTTGCGGGAAAGCGCATCGCGGTATAATTTTATTTTCCGAAATTGGTGTGAAATAGGAGTTACTATGTTTAGAATTTAAACAGCCGAGCAATTTATCCGTAGATGCGATCTATCTTTAACTGTCAGTATGGTATTGGGAACGGCGGTTAATAAACATTGCATATAAAACTATAATATAAATGTGATGTCACAAAGTAGATAACTTGGACTAAAATACATAATTTTTACATTTTGTATACATAAATAAGTTATATTTTACAAAATTAATATGCTTTTTTTGTAATGATATCACATTTTGATTTACACATTTAATAATATACTTACCTACAATTTAAACTGCGTGAAAACACTCCAACAATAAATTATTATTACTACTAATTAAGTCAATATACAATATCAAATAACTCTTCGAGTACTTTTTTTCTATTCGAATATTAGCGACCGAAATTACTAATATTCTCTCTAACACCTCCAACTAAGCTAAATTGCTTGTACTAGGAGTGGGTTCACGTCAGTAGTGTAATGGCCAGGATTAGAACCCGGGACCTCCCGATCGTAAGGCCGAGTCCTTAACCACTAAGCTACCGACGCTTGCAATATTGACATATCATAATGTGCCAGTGGGGACGCCTTTGACCGGACGGGTGATTCTATGTGGGGCCTGTTCACCCAATTCCCCTACAACGACTGTCATACAGTATGGATACGACATATAGGCATTTACGAAAACCGCTAACCATCCTGGTCCGTAGGAATGTAACCAAACAAAATTTAAACTTAAATTCCCAAATTTTAAAAAACCGAAATTTTCTAACAAAATAATTATCAAAGTAAATGTTGAAAATGAAACTATCCGTATAATGTCATTGATAGTTACTAAGTCATTAATAAATACGCACACGCCTTTACACACACACACACATACGCACGGTTTACGACAATAGGGGGTAGTGTAGTAGGTAGGTACTCGGAAAGCGGAGCGGCAACAAACAAAGCACGCCGACGCGCCGGCGCCGCCGCCGGGCCGTGCCGCCGGTTGGGCGCGCTCACGTACCTACGTACGTAAGTAGGTACCACCAGATTCCGTAGAATCACAGGTTAAGACGTATAGTACGCAGAACTTTTAATAACACTGTAGATTGTAAATACAAATCTTTGAAATTTTCAAAATGTCCGCCACTTGCTTGAATACACAAATTACATCGCCGAACAATATTGTCCCGATTTCGATTCGGATCCAAAGCCATAGCTTTCAATTTGTTAAATGCCTCAATAATTCGGCTGCGCAGTGCTTCTTGACTTTCAGACACACGTGGATTGCACAATAACAAAATACAATAGGTAATAATAGTTTTAAATAACACACAATTTCAAAATACACAATAGTTATGAAGAAAACACTCACACTGGATGGCACAACACGAAATAAATACTTACTATTATAATAGTTGAAAATAACACTATTTAAAAATACATAAAAGTTAATTAGTGTCAATTTCACTCTAAAAAACTATGTCGAATAAAATCTCGATGCGAACATGCGCGCGTGCTCGCGGTCACTGGCGAGCAAACGTCATGCACGTCACGGGGGAATCCCCGAATAGCGAGTGAATATTTGAATGAATACACAGTGCGGCAACGTCGCATTTTACAATTTCTATAGTAGGTAATTAGGTTTTCCATATCTTGAATCAAATCAGGACAAGAAGTTTTTTTGTACTACTAAGGTGGCAGATAAGCACACGGCCCACCTGATAGAAAGTTATTACCGTGGCATATGGATGTATGCAAGACCAATATCCTCTTTGAAGAACCTCATGTTCTAGTCCCTTGGGAGACTCATGGCAGGGAGTTCATTCCACCGCCTGAGTGTACGTGGGATAAAGTTTCTTTCATACCTTACAGTGTACACCGTTTCTAGGAAACAGTTTCAACGGTCCAACACCAAGCTATGCCGCACCATTAAGACCTGGAACTCTCTGCCAGCTCACGTGTTTTCTTCTTCCTACACGCCCGGGACCTTTAAGCGGGGCGTGAAAAGGCATCTGATGAGGCCGTCAAGCTGAGTGCCACCACTGTTAACATGGTACATGTTTATGATGGTGACCCTCTTTCCGAGACTTTGCCTTTAACTTACCATCAGGCGAGGTGAAGTCAAATTGACGTGTCTGTTATTAAAAAAAAACTCATTGGCGACAGCTACTAGCCGATGGACTCACATGGACAAGTAGGAGTGGTCATAGTGTTCTCCGAAGCTCCGTGACAGCATTTTGGAGATGAAAGACTACAGCGCCCAAGTTAGGGTCGTGACTCTTGAGGACTGCGTCGAAACTAGGACAAATCCGGGGAAGCCCGGACGGATGGTAACACTAATAGTAATAAAAATTTTACGACTATCGTTTCTAATGCCGATTACACACTCGCTTACATTTTGTTCTGAATTAAATCTGAATCGTGAATGTAGAAATAAATTTATCTTAAAATTTGTAACAATTTCAAGTCGGTCTTTTCCTGTATGTAAAGTTCAAAGTATTCATGATCAATAAACATAAACACTACTGGTGAAATTATTAAGCATAGGCGGTTTACGGCGGTACATCATCGACCGCGAGGTCGAAAAATCCTGTCTCTGCCTGCCCCTTGACGCGGCCATGCCGTCCGCGCGGAGGTGCGGTGCCTCACACGCGCATACGCATAACCACTCTATGATCGAACCGGTCAATTCCGCGTTAAATACATAGGCGCGCGCTACGCGCGTCTATCGCCGTACCGCGTGGATGTCGAGTGTGAAAGAGTCCTTATACGTAGGCATACAATTGAATGAGAATTTAAAGTTCATTGAAAACTGCTATTCTACAGAGTGTTCACAGCTGATCAAAATTCACTAAAATTAAAACTCTTGTTTTTGACCTTAATACTTGACCGATTTTGTTCAAACTTTGCCCGTTTCATGCTAACAGGGTACCAAGTATGTGGCTTCAATTAATGCCTATATGTCGTATCCATATTGTATATTATGTTCATATAGATTGCCACCATAAAAGCAAATAAATATATCTGAAGATATATCAAGAAAACAATCCCAGAACTTCGAACCGCCATCAGTGCATTGCTGGCGTGAACTCACTTCATACGCTCAATTTAAGTAATGCCACACACGGCCTCGTGTGTGTGCACGCCTTTTTCGTGCATATAATTTCGCGAGAATTCAGTGCAAATAATTACTTAAACAATAGTAAATTATTTGCTAAAATAATTAAGTAATTTCATATAAGTTCATATAAAACTTACAGTCTTAAAGACTAAAAAAAAGGTAAAATTTGAGAGTCAATTAGTGCTCTTTTAAGAATAACATAACATAACATAAACTCACGCCTGTATTCCCCGAAGGGGTAGGCAGAGGTGCTAGCACCCACATTTCGCCAGTTTATGTTTAGGTCCCAATGTAATAGGTGGCGAGCCTATTGCCATTAACCGGCCACTTACAAACCTGCGATAAATACACACATAACTTCGAAAAGCATCGAAAAGTCATTGGTGTGTGCCATGGTAAACCTGGGATCGAACCCGAGACCTCGTCTCAGCAGTCCATTACCCATACCACTAGGCTACGATAAGAATAATTGTATGCAAACCTATAAATAAATAAATGCCTAAATTTAACAAAATGCTTTGTTTATGACAATAAATTCAAACCCCGCTGGGGTCTCAATCTCATAACTACTGGCTCAAAATGGGAAGTGCCCGTTAGACTTCCCATATCGGGACACACCAATATGTATATTTCTATAAACATACTTTTTTTTTATATGACATAAGTGTATAACATCTGTAAAACATTGCCACCTTTGTATAAAACTATTTGCCCCCTCGTGAGAAGAGAACTATCCTAATACATATCACACTAACTTTGCCATCACAGTTGTATAGGTTGGTATATTATTTTTTATATCACACAAATAAAATAACTTTGCCCATCGTGTTTTAAATACTGTGATCAAAGAAAATAAAATCAAGAAATACCCCGCAGGGGTTTCAATTGCACCCACGATTTGGTTATGTGCTTCATGCGGGCAAAGTTATTTTGTTTTTACAGTCCGCATCAAATTGATCTTAAATTGTAAAGTGTTCAAGAAGATCAAGGTCATTCTGATGGCCACAGTACTTACAAAATTATTGAATAAGAGCGGTAACTCTTAAATTTGAGATACATACCATGATTTATGTATATGTTAAAAGCTTTGACTAGAACCTCTTATTTAACTTAACAGGTACGTAAAGATTGATTGCAAACTTGACTTGATTCCACATTGCACTAAGCTTGTCATCAGGGACATTTTTAATTAGATCTCTGAATTTCTCAGGCAGAACTTTTCGTACTCGACCATGGAGTGTCCCTGAAATTAATTAATACTTACATGAATTATTGAAATCTATAATGGGATTCCAATAAAAAAATATTGTAAAAACTTTGCCTGGTCGGGCAAAGTCAATGTTTGATAAACAAGTGTTTTGAAATCTGGTGTAATGATTCTAAAATAAGTTTATGATCTACACCATGAGTAAATTTTAAACACTATCAAGTGCGTAGTTATATACATATAAGGGTATTCAAATGCAGTTTTCTAAGTAAATTCTACTAATAATCTAACATACAACCTGTAACGGAATTAACTCAAAACCAGAGCTACCCCAACTATTGAAAATTTAGCTAAACTTAACTGTCGCGCGTATGAAACAGTGGTCCTGACTAAAGTAACGATTGAAGTACTTATAAATTAGATTTAACACTGAAATAGGCTTTATCTCTTTGAGATAAGGCCCAAATTCAATTGATTAGGACATAAATCATGATGAAACCAATTAAAACCAACTCGGAACAAATCATTTTCATACTTTGCGTTGGTTCGGTTTCAGGTTGTATATTTGGCAAATAAAAAGTAAAAGCTATGGGTTAGCTACTATTGAAACCAAAAAACCGCTAAAATATATATAAATACACACATACCTTTGTCTGAAGAATTCTTTTTAGATGACTCTTGATATTTCAAGTAAGAAAATCGATTATACGATAGTAAATCGATTATGAATAAACAATATCGCATTTAATTCACGCATTAAAACTTCTTAGAGTGTGGTTTAAAAATAAAACGAGAATTAATGATGAATAAAGTACAGTTGGTAAGACTAGTAAAGCGGGCCCCAGACGCCGAGGTGAATACGACGCCGATGAGAACGCTGGATACGACTGGGTTTAACGCTAGAAGATGAAGGACAAAAGGCAGTTCCTTCATCGCCTGCCTAGCCAGAGTCTCATCAATGACTCAGCTTGCAAGAGAGGGCGGCTTAATACCCGAAGAACTTAGGCCCCATAAACTGCGATTTTTACGTTGAAATTAACGTTGAACGATCACATACAAAATATCTCATACGTACAACTTCCATACTTTCAATCAATCGTAATGACTAGTGGAGCCATCTGATCAACGAATTGAATACGTAAAATAAACAACAATATCAATATGACAAAAATTAAGTTTCGGTAGGTTCCATGAGGAGAAAAAATCTGTCATCATCTCCAGTGGCCAACTTGGAAGTTATTAAATGACCTACGGTTCCAAGATGGCCGCTGCAATATAGTAAAACGGAACGATATTGAACGGTCGCAAGTAGGCCAAACTCAGTCCATGTCTGTACACTTTCGCCTTCTATGACCTAGTATTTGTATTTGTATTTGTATTTCAATATTTATACTGTTGATTGGTGCTGGTACTTGGTGGAATTTATTAATATTAATATACAGTATACCTCAAAACAAATTTAATAGCGGCTTGGAAGAAGAAAAAAAAGCCGCGATTAAGTTTGGTTCGAGGTATATTTATTATTTAACCTAACCGGTAAATATAGTGGAAAAGTGTCCATTGACTCAATGAAGAAATGTGTGCCACAATTTTTTTTACCAAGATGTCAAATACCAAGATGTACTTATTTGGCACTATTTATACTGTTGATTGATGGCACTTTTATTTTATATACATACCAGATAATTATACTAACCTTTAAAAAAAAATTAGGTCATGATTATAATTATTTCCCACATTTTTGGAAAAAAATTGTTACTGGTATACTAAATTTTATAACTACCCACCTGTGAAAAATGTTGTTAAATATGGTAGTTTTAGGAATTAGAACATCCAAAACCTTTGCTAAATGTAAAGCTTTGAGAATGCCGTAAGGCGAAACCGGTCAGGTTCAATATAATAAATACTGTGGAAGAAGCATAAGCGTTCTCAATATGTGTTCTTACTTGGTCCTCCCATGCTGGGCGACGGAGCAGACGGCGAGGGGCTCTGTCTCAGGAACTGGTTGGGCGGTGGGGCTCTAGTCGGGGGGTACGAGCCACCCAGCATTCCGCTAACCACCTCCGGCTTGTTCTGCACTCGTTGCTGCATATGTTGCAGCATGTTTAGCCCCACGATTTGGTTGTTGCTCATGTTACCTATTGGAACACAAATATTTGTTTACAAACTACAGGTTCTACGCAGGGGGCCGGGTTTAATTACCGCCCAGTGGAAATTTTTGTATGTTACAATATGGTTATTTGTATTGGTCTGGTTGTAAGAGGAATATCTATGGCAGTTGTTACAGGTTCGGAGGCTCCAACTGCCTCCGAGGAGGGCCAAACCGTAAGGGGCGTCAGCCGGGGTGCGAGGGATATGTTGAAGACAACCTCACCTCATCGTCCCTCAGTTGGTTCGAGTCCGACATAACCTCCCCTTCCGGCTCAAAAAAAGGTAGTTGGAGCCTTAAAAAGTCCAACAACTGGTCTAACTGCAATACTTCAATATTGCCAATGCGTTGTGGAGGTCAGATAGCAGTCGCTTCAGGGAAGTTATCGAAGCTCAGCCAGACTTGCAGTTCAGACTCGAAAATGCAGACGGGTTATACTATGAAGTGACAGCTTTGGATGCGACTGGGAATAATGCCAGGATGAAGAAGAGAGGTGCTAGTATACCTCTGCCTACCCCTTCGGGAATTTACAGACGTGAGTGTATAGATGGATGGAAATTTTTATTTGACTGTACTTTAATATGCGAGCAGACGACAGCTAAATAAATTAAAAACGAAAAATGCCATCTCGCGGCCTCACGCGAGTTTGACGCCCGCGAGTTGATGAATGACTCATCTCATTTCCAGTCCTGCAAAATGTGATCATACCTAAAAGCTTTCCTTCAATTAAATACAGAAGAACTCACCCATTTGTCCTGGTCCCATCTGTCCTTGCATATTATTCGGTGCCATTTGACCTCCCATTCCGACCTGATTACACTGCATCTGCCCCATAGTATTAGACCCACTCATAGGCACAGACATGCTGTTCGGCATTGACATAGTAGGCATCATCTGTCCCTGCATGCCACCCGCCAACTGATTCTGGAGCTGGCTTCCCATAGGATTCCCCATAGACCCCATACCACCCATATTCCCCATCGGTTGTTGAGTAGAAACCATTCCCATTCCTCCGCCAATCTTATTTGATAACTGCATATTCATTTGGGGTCTCTGGTTTAGGGTCTGTAGCAAATTTGTAGCAGTCTGTGCTTGTGGCCCTTGAGACACGATAGGGCCTTGTTGACCCATTTGTCCTTGCATTCCAGCCATTCCTGGGTTTGGACCCATGACTCCCTGTTGCTGCATTTGACCTTGAGGTCCCATATTCATCATCTGATTCCTTGATCCTTGTGACGCTAAGTTTTGTAACGCATTGATCGGGTCTGGAGTAAGACCACCGGGACCGCTAGGTCCTTGCTGAGGCTGGCCTTGTGAGGCCTGAACTTGTTGGTTTGGTCCAGGTTGCGCCTGATTAGGGCCTTGCATATTTGGGGCTCCTTGGTTTTGCTTGGATTGAGCTGAAATGACAAGTAAGTTTAGGAGAAGCATTGATATTGTGCATGACACATTTTTATGTTCATTGTAATAAACTGGTTCAAGAATCTTTAGACAGAAAACAAGCTTGGAAATGAGCTATTTGCTCAAATATACTACTCAAAATCTCATTGTTTTTAGACTAAGTAAACAAAAATGTAAATAGACAGCAAAAAGCTCACAGAGTTTCTTGCCAGTCTTCACGTTTTCATGCATTTTGAACCTGTGCGGAGATTCATTTGCTAAACAAGATTAATATATTTATTCTGTATATACCAAATAAATTATTCTTTACTAGCTGACCCAGCGAACTACGTTCCGCCAATATTTTTCCGCCCATGTGGCATCAAACATGTTCCCACTGCACACTCTAATATATTAAACATGTATTATACACTAGCTTTTGCCCGCGGCTCCGCTCGCGTGGATGTGGGTTCCCGCCAATTATTCGAATTTTTCTCAATGTACAAACCTTCCCTGGACTTCCACAAATAACTCAAGACCAAAATTAGCCAAATCGGTTCGTGCGTTCTGGAGTTATAGCGTCAGGAAGGAAAACCCGACTTATTTTTATATAATAGATATAAACCTTCCTTTTGGTTGACTTTATTTATTAAAGAAAACCGCATCCAAATATTTTGTGTAGTGTTAAAAATCTAAGCATACATAGGGACAGAGAGATGCAGAGAGCGACTTTGCTTTATACTATGCAGTGATGATGATAGTGACTTTGAATTTACTGAAAAATTAAAAAAAATACTTACACATTTCCCGAACATGCAATATAAGTTTAGCAACCATATTCATATACTCTTCTCGAGTTTTAGCCTTCATGAACACATGGTTCTCCATCTCACTACTGTTCCGTGCCACCTGTACTCCTGAGCGCTGGATCACCTCCTCACTGTAAAGGACAGTATTATTATTACTTTTTATTTAAAATTGGCAATGTAAATCTGCCACAGCTAGAGATGGGCGCTAACCCGGTAAAAATGGGTGTTTTGGGAAAATTCCCATTTTTACCCATTTTTACCCACCCACTTGCCATTTATACCCGGTAAAAATGAAAAATGTAATTATATCATACTTACACACAAAATTATGACTTTTAATATAAATATATGTGTTCTGTCAATTACAATGATACTATTTATTATATTACTAGCTTTTGCCCGTGGCTCCGCCCGCGTGGATATCGGTTATCGTGACCAAACATAGCCTATCTCCTTTCTTATGGTCTAATCTACCCCTATACCAATTTTATCAAAATCGGTTCAGTGGTTTAGACGTGAAAGCGTAACATACAGACAGACAGACAGACAGAGTTACTTTCGCATTTATAATATTAGCACAGTCTAACGATTCATACTACATACAGTCTGTCAACGAGCCGTCTAGACAGAGCAATCGTGCAGGGGAGTGATGGGTGACGGGGTATTACTCGGTACGCCCATACATTTTACTCGGTACTAAGGATTCAGGGCTGTCTCATTTGTAATCACACTAATCACGTGTTTAATTTTTTTTCATGAATCGTTTTGTTTGTTAAAATGTTTTTTTTTTTCGTTTTCTTTTTTCGTTTTTTTAGTTCTAGGTACAACTAACCACATCTAGTTTATGCATCATTATGAATGTCATGAAACTCATTGTTAGCTTAAGTAATATGTAAATGTAAAAAAAAAGACCACTAAAAATAAGCTGTAAAGTTTCTTATAATAAATAAATAAATAAGATGGCGGATACGACATTTTCACAAAAATCGATATGGGTATCGTTTTCAGGGTTTTAGGGGTCGCCGATTACGAATATATCATCCATTTAGCGATCCAAGATGGCGGACTCGAATTTTGCACCAAAATTGATATGGGTATCGCTTTCAGGGTTTTTGGGGTCGCTGATTGTGAATTTATCATCCATTTCGCGATCCAAGATGGCGGACTCAAAATTTTCACTAAAATCGATATGGGTATCGTTTTCAGGGTTTGTGGGGTTGCTAATTACGAATATATCATCAATTTAGCAATCCAAGATGGCGGACTTGAAATTTTCACTAAAATCGATATGGGTATCGTTTTCAAGGTACTCGGGTTGCTGATTACGAATATATTAATCATGTAGCGATCCAAGATGACTGGATGGATGATATATTCGTAATTAGCAATCCCGAAAACCTCGTAAACGATACCCATATTGACTTTTTTGGGAAATTTCAAGTCCGCAATCTTGGATCACTAAATGGATTTTATTATTAGTCACCAAAAAAACTTAGACTTTTTTAATTTCAAGTCCAACCTCTTTGATCGTCGTTAAAATGGTCGTCAATTCCGATATCAGACAATCGTCGGAAGGCAATCATTCGATGGGAAACTGTCGACTTCCAACTGATCGTGTGTAACCGCAAAACTGACAGCAGGGAATGGCCGGCAGGCCAAAATCGCTTTCGTGTGTGGGCGCTTTCAATTTAGGACTGCAGGCCGCCCGATATGCTCCGAAACTGCAGGCGAACTGATCGTGGATAGGCTCCTTAAGAATATTTCATCAATTTAGCGATCCCGGCGATTAGCGAAATTTCATCGAAATTAGAACCCGAACCCGAACCTGAACCCGAATCAAAAATTGAAATTGAAATTGAAATCGAAATTGAAATCGAAACCGAAACCGAAACCGAAATCGAAATCCAAAAAACTCACGAGACAAAATATTACATTTGCTTGATCATAATCGGTTGAGTAGAACCAGAGATATAAGCAAAAGTCGCAATAGCCGACATCCATGCGAGCGGAGCCGCGGGCATCAGCTAGCAATTTATATTAGCGTGAGTTGATGTGCTTTGACAGACAAAGAGATCAAAATAGGGGTTATATATAAAATGTTACAGAAAAAATAATTATAGGTAAATAAAAACTGAAGTGACAACTCTGACAAAACTGCAAAAGGCGGCATTTACGCAAACATCAAACGCGATGAACTACTGTAAGATCCGCCTGCAGTTTCAGATCGTATCGGGCGGCCTGCAGTCCTAAGTTGACAGCGCTCACACACGAAAGCGTCAGAAAAAAATCGTCACGAATAGTCGACACTTTCCCATCGTATGATTGCCTGCCGGCAATTATCTGATATCGGGATTGACGACCATTTTACCGACGATCAAAGATAGCGGAAATTTAATAATTACGAATATATCATCCATACAGTCATCTTGGATTGCTACATGAATAATATATTCGTAATCAGCAACCTCGAAAACTTTGAAAACGATACCCATATCGATTTTAGTGAAAATTTCGAGTCCACCATCTAGGAGCACCAAATGGATGTTATATTCGCAATCAGCGACCCCAAAAACCCTGTAAGCGATACCCATATCGATTTTGGTGAAAATTTCGAGTCCGCCATCTTAATCGCGAAATGGATGTCATATTCGCAATCAGCGACCCCAAAAACCCTGAAAGCGATACCCATATTGATTTTGGTGAAAATTTCGAGTCCGCCATCTTGGATCGCGAAATGGATGTTATATTCGCAATCAGCGACCCCAAAAACCCTGAAAGCGATACCCATATCGATTTTAGTGAAACTTTTGAGTCCGCCATCTTGGATCACCAAATGGATGTCATATTCGCAATCAGCGACCCCAAAAACCCCGAAACCGATACCCATATCGATTTTGGTGAAAATTTTGAGTCCGCCATCTTGGATCACCAAATGGATGTTATATTCGCAATCAGCGACCCCAAAACCCTGACAGCGATACCCATATTGATTTAGGTGAAAATTTCGAGTCCGCCATCTTGGATCGCGAAATGGATGTCATATTCGCAATCAACGACCCCAAAAACCCCGAAACCTGAAACCCAAATCGATTTTTGTGAAAATTTCGTGTCCGCCATCTTGGATAGCTAAATATAGAAAACGAAAAAAAAAACAATTTCAACAAACAAAACGAGTCATGAAAAAAAATAAAGGATTCAGGGCTGTCTCATTTTGTAATCACACTAATCACGGGTAGTGTGATTACAAAATGAGACAGCCCTGAATCCTTAGTACCGAGTAAAATGTATGGGCGTACCGAGTAATACCCCGTCACCCATCACTCCCCTGCACGATTGCTCTGTCTAGACGGCTTCGTTGACAGACTGTATGTAGTATGAATCGTTAGACTGTGCTAATACTATATACCTACATATGTTTTAGACTGGTGAATCTAAAAAAATTTGATGGGACTGCAAGTAAAGTGAAATTCTACATGAATAATCGCACCGAATTAACTCCTGAACATTTTTACCCGGGAAGAAATGAAAATACCCGGTAAAAATGGGTAAAAATGGGAAAAAACCCATTTTTACCTTCCCGACCCATTCTTACCCAGGGAAGGGAAGGGAAGACGCCCATCTCTAGCCACAGCATACATTTTGTCAATTTCAAAGTGGCAATGTTCACCTGGAAATATTGCTAATTTATAAATATTACCATATCTGCGGTAGCCTAATGGTATGGGTAATGGACTGCTGAGACGAGGTCTCGGGTTCGATCCCAGGTTTACCATAGCACACACCAATTACTTTTCGATGCTTTTTTAAAGTTATGTGTGTATTTGAATGAATTTTTATAGCATTTATTATGCTAACTGTTAAGTTCGAAAAACATTGGAAAAAATGAAATGCTCAAGTGAGACTCGAACTCACGACCTTTCGCTTACAGGGCGACTGCTCTGCCAACTGAGCTATTGAGCACCACTTGAATCATTCCAAATTTTCCTTCTCTTTATATCCGTCTATAAGGGCGACGGTGCAGCCATCTACCAACATTCTTACGAACTGTTGGAAACAATTAATGATTTTTCAACCATTTTTAAACATTGAATTTTGATGACTGCGCCCAAATATTTGAATGAATTTTTTATAGCATTTATTATGCTAACTGTTAAGTTCGAAAAACATTGGAAAAAATGAAATGCTCAAGTGAGACTCGAACTCACGACCTTTCGCTTACAGGGCGACTGCTCTGCCAACTGAGCTATTGAGCACCACTTGAATCATTCCAAATTTTCCTTCTCTTTATATCCGTCTATAAGGGCGACGGTGCAGCCATCTACCAACATTTTTACGAACTGTTGGAAACAATTAATGATTTTTCAACCATTTTTAAACATTGAATTTTGATGACTGCGCCCAAATATTTGAATGAATTTTTTATAGCATTTATTATGCTGTTTTTTAGTGCCCGGTTAATGGCAATAGCCTCGCCACCTATTACATTGGGACCTAAACATAAACTGGCGAAATGTGTTAGCGCCTCTGCCTACCCCTTCGGGGAATATAGGCATGAGTTTATGTTATGTATGTTTATAAATATTACTCCAATGACCCTATAAAACACCTATTCCTTATATTTGATGCAATGGATTGATATTTCTCCATAATATACTCTTACTTGTTTGGTTCTGTTCTAGTTCACTTTTTGATAATTTATGGGCACAGGTAAAGCTATACATTCATGATTAAACATGGAAATGTTTCTACCTAATATTTAATCTAGAACTGACATAAAAAAAATAGATTTCTAAACTATTGCATTCTGTGGTACTGCATCATTCTGTACTCTAGAATGCAATAGTTTAATAATTCCTTGCTCAGAGATCATGATAATATTTCTTATCAACCTTTGTTGGTTATTTATGTACGAATTAACATACAAACTTCACTTATTACAACATATTGTTCAAGTTTTGAGTGACCACAACAATATTTATACAAAGCCTCTAGAACTGCAAATATGAGTAGTAATAAGTTGCAATATTTATATTTGCTAGTTTCTCATATTAAATGGATTAAAAATTAAGTTATTTATTACAAGAGAATTGGATACAACACTTACATTTTGGACACCACACTCTGCCTGAAGGTGGGTGTTCTCCAATTGTCGTCTGAAGCCATGGTGTTGTTTAAAATGATAAGAGCACTATTACACTGTATTCAACTACGAATAAACACACGATGCTATGTACAAATAAAAAGATAAAAGCTAGCTTGTAAAAATTCAATGAGTCAACTGAGTCAAGTGGTACATATCTTCTAATCTGTGGTCAAGTGTCAAGACTCGCGCCATAGATTATTATATATACTATTAGCATAGACATAAATATACAGACGTGAAGCTACTACGAAATTCATTCATAAAATCATATTAGGAAAACGCCAATTCTCCATCTTGCTTTCCAACGTAGTGGGGATGTAGTAGAACCTGATTGGTCAAATAAAATTGCTAGTGATGCGGTGATAGAATTTTAATTATCGATATTTTCCCAAATATTTAAAGAACGAAGACCACTTTCCATACATAGTGAATGACTTTTGAAATGCCGTTGACTTTTTATTATTCTATCGCATAATGGTACTGGTATTACTGATGAATAGATACTAAATCATTTTTTACAAAAAAAAAAAAAAACGATTTTTTTTTTGTCCAAATCGATTTTATTTTTGTGCCAATGTGTTATGTACCTGGAGTACTACTATATATATATATATCGTTACTCAAAGACTGTTCTTTGTAGATTCTACGTCCTTCTGGGCGAATTATTCGGCCGCCTGTCACCCCAGCAGAAGCAGGCCACGGCGACGGCGCGCTGAGAAGCGCGCCTCCCCATTCCGGGGGCGAGTCGGGGACACCGTTGTCCCCCCTCCCGAGGAGGGCTAAACCATAAGTGATGGCCCTGGGTCCGCCGGGGTGCGAGGGATATGTCGATGACAACCTCACCTCCGGCCTAGCACCACGACCCACAGTCGGCGTGCGGTTTTAGTCGGTTCGAGTCCGACATAACCTCCCCTTCCGGCTCCGGCAGGGGGGTATCCGAGGGGATTTCCGCACGGAAAAAAAAAAAAAAAATGGGCGAATTATTCGAAACTCCGGCTATCACAAGGAAAGTCTGACAGAAAGCCATAAGCACACTGCAACCTGAGAATACAAATAATCGGCATCCACTTAAGCTAATCACTTAATTTTTTCTTTCAAATGTATAAATTTTTAGTCTGTGCCCTTTTTATATCGATAAGTAGTTATCGACAGTTTACTGGATTCCCTACTAGGCCGCCATACTGCTTTCCATTCATTCATAAAATCCAAGTTTAGGTAGGCAGTTTTTTTTCGTAGGTATGTGTCCAGACTGAGCCTGGAATGAAAACCTCATCCATCCACCTAAATAATACGTCTGAGTAGTATGTAAGGCATCCTCTAGTTTCCTACATCAATGTAACTCTGTACCTACCTAGTATATGTATCGGTCTTGTTCGTCAGCCATTAAAACCTTGACCCCATATCTGAGCTATTTTAATTAATATCAAATAATATAAGGACCCCCGCCACTGTACAGTATGGCACCTCTTGATATACTCTAAGACTATTAGAGAACTCGCGCTGTGGACATAGACATAGTAAATATGCTGTGGACTCGCGTTTCTCTGCCTGCCTGTAATGGAGATGTGCCAGGCCACCCCAGGGGCCAGTGGCAACTGCTGTCACCATCAAGTATTTGACAAATTACGGACTAATAATCCTTGATAACCTATTACTAAGTATTAATAATATTCAGGCTATAGTTCATAATTGGATTGCTACACTGAGTAATAGCGATAGTCGATTCATTTGAAAAAAAATATCGAATTATTCGATACTGGAATGTATTTGATAAATTCGAATGACTACTAATAGTTTATTCTATAGTCCGTCAGATAGTTAGTTGATTGTAGTCGAACGTTGCGAACGTTTGAGGCGTGTACAGCGTATGGGCACGAATCCAGCAAATTAAATTAAAACCTTTCTTCTTTCTACCTGCCCGTTAATGAAGAAAGGTAAGTATGTAGGTTCTTAACAAGAGTAATATTGTAAATTTACGTTCATTAGATAGGTAGGTACCCAGGTAATAAGACAAGTATTAATATTTCTTACATAGTTTAAGTAGGTACAAAGTAATTTAAGTAGCTACACCTACCAACTTCGACTAGTATTCTTTTATCATTTGATAGGTTGGTAGGTACCTACTATTCGAAAAGGCTTAAAAAATGTTGGATTAGTGAGGTTATTATTACGTAGGTAGGTACACTCGGCAATGCCTAAAAGTATGCAGGCCACACTAGTAACATGCATGTGTGTGTAAATCTAACGAGTGTATTATAATATTACGTTTCTATGTGCGTGACTTACACGCTCGTACCAGCATCGTATACTTTTACCTTTTACAATATAGGGCATCATGTCTTGTTCGGGCGTTTTCATCTAAGCTCGGCTAAGCCGAATGGAACTCATCACCCGTGCGCGATTAAGTTAGCTTATTTTACTTCTGTCACATAAGTTCTCGTAGCAAAGTGTCTAAGACGGCGGATATAAATCTGCATCGTATTCGAGTGTCGCGACATCGAATCCTTGCGCGACGAGCGACGCGACGTGCAGAACTCTTTTTGCCGTTTTTGTAATATATTTTTTTAGTAATAAGTATGGTAATATTACTAAAAAAAATATTATATATATGATTTAATATAATATAATATTATAGATTATATAGTATTACTATCTAATATAAAATAACAAAGAAGGAAAATAAAACAATTTCTTTATACTTATTATAATATGTAATATAAAATTTACTTATTACTAAAAAAATATATTACAAAAACGGCAAAAAGAGTTCTGCACGTCGCGTCGCTCGTCGCGCAAGGATTCGATCTCGCGACACTCGAATACGATGCAGATTTATATCCGCCGTCTTAGACACTTTGCTACGAGAACTTATGTGACAGAAGTAAAATAAGCTAACTTAATCGCGCACGGGTGATGAGCACAGTAGTTGTTATTTAATGTGGGTAGGATCAATATCAATAATGTTAATAGTTTTGACTGACAATTTTACTTTAGAGTCTCAAAACAAGTTAATAACAACACGCACACATAGAAACGTAATATAATACACTCGTTAGATTTACACACACATACGTGTTACTAGTGTGGCCTGCATACTTATAGGCATTGTCGTGTGTACATGATAGGTACAGTGATCTGACCTTTTGACTATTAACTATGTACGGTTTCGATCCCCTTCACTGCAAATATTTATATGCATGAATATGGATGTTTGTGATTATACACTTAGTGATCAGCAGGCAAAAAACTTGTTCTTTTATAACGGTTTTTTTTTTCAAGTTAAAATAATAGGCTCGACCCAGTACTTTAAAACATTTTTTTTTTAATAATTTATTTATCCATATCCATAATCCATAAAAAGCAGTGTTTTGTTTGCAGTGTCGCCACCTTGAATTTTGAAATTATGAAAGCGGGCACGCATAAAAGAACTAAATTAAAAAATTCAGTCTTAAGTTCAGTGTGGGTGATTTGAGCTCGGCAATAACCTTAGTCAACCTAGGACCTAGGACCTAGAGCATGAGCATAATAACAGCTGGTCGAGCCGTTTTGGACTGACCGGTAATTCTGGTAAGTGCCAGACCATTATTATTGGGAGCCAACATTTTCGAAGACAGGTGGATGTGGCATCTCTCCCACCTATCACTCTCAACGGTATAGTCATACTGTTGAGAGTGATAAACCAGTCAAAGACCTTGGCTTGTTCATTGACTCCACCCTGAACTGGAGAGACTAAGTATCTCGCGTATGTCAAAGCATTACTGGCTCGCATGTCAAAGCATTACTGGCTCGCTTCGCGCATTTTATTAGAGCTTTAGCAATAAATCAGGTAGCAAGAAAATAGAATGCAGGGAGTGTTAAAAACTTTGTAATTTTGAAAACATTACTTATTAATATAGGTTGTACCTACTTTAAATCTTCGACATAAATCACGCAATATTAAAGGCTTTAGCGTGCGCGGATTGTTTTGTCTTAAATAATCTATTATTGGTGAATTTGAGATCGTCCAACGCAGTAGCACTCTATGCAAAATATTTCCAATAAACGTGTACTGATTTTGATCACAGTTTTGGTACAAGATATATGCATCGAGCTATACTGAAAGGGTAGTGGCTGGCAGCGGCTTTTTACAATTAATTTTGAATTTTCAATAAGGGAGAAAAAGATCATAGTCATTCGAAGGTAAAAGAAGGGCCGCGTCTTCTCAAAGTCATTTCGATCCGACCGCTATACTTTCAGTGGGAATTGATCCTTATTTTAGATTTTTTGTTCCCATCAAGTGGTGTCGTGCCCGTAATCCATGATATAACAGGTATTCTGATAAATATCAATATTCTGGCATCACTAGCATCGCTGTCAAGTCTCAAATGTCAAAAATGCTATGCTTTATGCCAGTGGTTCTCAAACTTTTTAAATGACGGAACCCTTTTGGGAAGCAAAATACTTGATGGAACCCTACAATAAAACAATTATTTTTATAAGTGTATTCTTTATTAATCAGCATAATAAAAGTACAATGTATCAGTTACTAATTATTATTTACTTCACCACTTGGTAAGGACAATAATAGAAAACATTAAAAAAGAAAAAATCTAACTAGTGGGAGGTATGAAACTGTTTTTTATTTTTCATCAATTGCTTGATATCAGGTTTGATGGAAGAAAGTTGGAGTCTCATATCAGCTTCGGCGTCCAGTCTATTGCGATATTTTGTTTTCGTGGCTGCGTAGGTAGAGAATCCTGTTTCGCACAAATATGTAGTTGGGAACGGGAGAAGAATATCCAGAGCCATTTGGCCAAGCATTGCATATTCATCTTGGATTCTGCACCAAAAATCATTAAGAGGCGTCGTTTTGAACAATGACTCCATACTTGTGTCTGATGACATTTCTAAAAGAGATTCATATATCTCATTTGACATGTTTTCAGGCTTTTCCAAGTTGGGTAAAAAAGGATTATGAATCCAGGAGTTCACTTTAATTTTTGTATTGTGTTCTTCGGGAAAATACTTTTCAAAAGATGCGCGCATCGAACTGAGATATTGGACCAATTCTTCAAACACATTATCTTCAAACATTTCTGAGTCGTTTTCGCTAACAAACTCACTGAGTAACGTAAAACTTTCTATTTCTTTCTTACCAATGCAAATGATCCAAAAATCTAATTTTCTTTTAAAAGCAGTTATTTTATTATAGGCCTGAAACACTGTTGTCTGTTTACCTTGCAACGATAAATTTAATTCGTTAAGTTTTTGAAAGATATCCGCCAAAAAAGACAATCGGAACAACCAAGTTTTATCATACAAACGGTCCTTCAAATTAAAAGAAGTATCTGCTGAAAGAAACATTTGTAACTCGGCTCTAAGTTCAAATAGCCTTGTTAAAGTTTTTCCCCGAGACAGCCATCGCACTTCTGTATGGAGCAGCAGTGTTTTATGTTTGCTGCCATAATCTTCACACAATAATGAGAACAATCGGGATTGTAGTGGTCGTGATTTGATAAAATTAATTATTTTTACCGCTTCATCCATAACTAATTTTAGATTAGACGGCATTTGCTTCATCGCAAGTGCTTGTCTATGCAGAATACAATGACTGGAACTACAATTAGGCGCTTTATTTTTCATTCGTGACACTGCTCCTGCTGTTTTACCTGTCATCGCCTTGGCCCCATCTGTACAAATGTCAATGCAATTGTTCCAACTGAGATTATGTTCTTCAAAAAATATATTTATTTTATTAAAAATTTCTTCCCCGGTAGTGTTTGTAAGCAGCGATGAACACATAAGCATGTCTTCTTCAAAAGAACTTTTATATGGATATCTCACAATAACCAGCAGGATAGCCAAACCAGCGACATCAGTCGACTCGTCCATTTGCAAAGCGAATCGTGTATTTTGTAGACGTGTAACTAGTTCTTGTTTGACGTAGCTTGCCAGATCATGGATTCGTCGTGAAACAGTATCGTTTGATAGTGGAACAGTAGAAAGATGCTTTGCAGATTTTTCATCAAGCATACATTTTGTTATGTCTAATACACATGGTTTTATTAATTTCTCAGCGATAGTGTGCGCTTCACCTGCTTGTGCAATGGGATAGCTAACTAAATATGATGCCTCCGTGGCCTTTTCGTTGGTAGTTTGTGTTACATGCATCATATTTTTTTGACTTTCTAATAACTGATCTTTTTTGCGAACAAAAAATTCTTTATTCTTCTCTTTAGTCTCGGGGTGTACGGTTTCTAAATGTCGACGCAATTTGGCAGGTGCCATGGAACTATTAGGAAGCAGTTTACTACAGAGCATGCAGAGAGGTGAGCCGTTGGAATCAACAAATCCGAAACTGATATAAGATTCATCATACTTCCTTTTTTTCGTCTTTGAAACCGTCGAGCTTGACGTCGTGGCACTCGTGGCATCATCTTCTGGATCGGTGATTGCTAAATTCTCCGCGCGCATTGCTTTTGAACATTCAGCGTCATTAGAAGATGTTGTTGGAACACGTTTAACACCTTTAAGCCAACGTTCCATTCTTCTTTATTTATAATGTTACAAGTCAGGATAGTGGGGTTTAAATAATGCACAATCGTTACTGCGTATAAGAGACTAAATTTAGAACCTACAGGGAAGAAATGTATAAAACTGAGACAACAGAATACAGCAGGCAGTAAAACAATGAACACTAGTTTCTCGCTAGCGAGCTTGTAAGTAGGTAGTAACTTATCGCTCCGAACGCTAATCATCAACTGACGACGCCAACGCGCGATCGCCGCTTTTATACTTAGTCCTAGACTCGATCTCAAATATTCTCGAAAATACTCGAGTCGGCACCTTTGATAAACAAAAAGCAAAAATAAAAAAAGAAATTTAAAAATAGCGTTGTAAACAATATCGACTTTATCCTTTGAAGTTAGAGACGAAAGTCGCTTGTTGACAACTATAGCGTCTAATTCAGAGGCGGCTTTTATCAAAGAGACTGAGCGCTTACAAGTATACTACCCGCTCGTTTTAAGTTTGCCGCTGGCGATAGGTATGAGTGTATGACGTTCGAAATTTTTTATTTAATTGTAACAATAAAAATTGTGTACGTTAGATATTTGGGTAAAACTATGACACATTATAAGTTTTGTTGTCACGTGGGGGAGGGTACGCGCATTCCACAGACCGGCAAACTTAGAGCGAACGCGTTGTACAAGTATAAAATTGTTGAGACCAAACTTATGAGATATTGTACCAGCTAATGTAACACAAGCTTATACAAATACAAATAAATCAATAAATAACATTCATAGCGTTTTGTCTCCGCGCGGCCGCGGAGTCCGCACAGCCGCGGAGTGACCAGAGAGAGGTGTTTTGATTTTTTTATTTCTAAATTCTTGCGGAACCCCGACAGAGGTATCACGGAACCCTAGGGTTCCGCGGAACACACTTAGAGTATAGCTGCTTTATGCTATATGCTATATGTATATTTACTATGTCTATGGCTATATGCCAGTGCCTTAGAGTATCAAGAGCTGCCATACCTACGAAAAAAAACTGCATACCTAAACTTGGTTTTTATGAATGAATGGAAAGCAGTATGGCGGCCTAGTAGGGAATCCAGTAAACTGTCGATAACTGCTTATCGATAAAAAAAGGGCACAGACTAAAAAATTCTACATTTGAAAGAAAAAATTAAGTGGTTAGCTTAAGTAGATGCCGATTATTTGTATTCTCAGGTTGCAGTGTGCTTAGGGCTTTCTGTCAGACTTTCCTTGTGATAACCGGAGTTTCGAATAATTCGCCCAGAAGGACGTAAAATCTACATAGATTCTTTACAGTCTTTGAGTAACTAACTTTTAATTTAAAAATGGAAGTAATTTCTTGTTCAACTAGTTATATCATATTAATTTTGTAGTTTTATAGATGTAAAAAATGTTTTAGTATCTATTCATCAGTAATACCAGTACAATTATGTGATAGAATAATAAAAAGTCGACGGCATTTCAAAAGTCAATCACTATGTATGGAAAGTGGTCTTCGTTCTTTAAATATTTGGGAAAATATCGATAATTAAAATTCTATCACCGCATCACTGGCAATTTTATTTGACCAATCAGGTGCTACTACATCTCCACTACGTTGGAAAGCAAGATGGAGAATTGGCGTTTTCCTCATATGATTTTATGAATGAATTTCGTAGTAGCTTCAAGTCTTTATATTTACTCTTAGAGTATCAAGAGCTGCCATACCTACGAAAAAAAACTGCCTACCTAAACTTGGATTTTATGAATGAATGGAAAGCAGTATGGCGGCCTAGTAGGGAATCCAGTAAACTGTCGATAACTGCTTATCGATATAAAAAGGGCACAGACTAAAAATTTCTACATTTGAAAGAAAAAATTAAGTGGTTAGCTTAAGTAGATGCCGATTATTTGTATTCTCAGGTTGCAGTGTGCTTAGGACTTTCTGTCAGACTTTCCTTGTGATAACCGGAGTTTCAAATAATTCGCCCAGAAGGACGTAAAATCTACAAAGATTCTTTACAGTCTTTGAGTAACTAAGTTTTAATTTAAAAATGGAAGTAATTTCTTGTTCAACTAGTTATATCATATTGATTTTGTAGTTTTACAGATGTAAAAAATGTTTTAGTTACTATTCATCAGTAATACCAGTACCATTATGCGATAGAATAATAAAAAGTCAACGGCATTTCAAAAGTCATTCACTATGTATGGAAAGTGGTCTTCGTTCTTTAAATATTTTGGAAAATATCAATAATTAAAATTCTATCACCGCATCACTGGCAATTTTATTTGACCAATCAGGTGCTACTACATCCCCACTACGTTGGAAAGCAAGATGGAGAATTGGCGTTTTTCTCATATGATTTTATGAATGAATTTCGTAGTAGCTTCAAGTCTTTATATTTACTATATTTATGGCCAGTGCCAATGCCAACTGCCAATCTAATAATTGTCCAAACCTTAGAGTATCAAGAGCTGCCATACCTACGAAAAAAAACTGCCTACCTAAACTTGGATTTTATGAATGAATGAAAGCAGTATGGCGGCCTAGTAGGGAATCCAGTAAACTGTTGATAACTACTTATCGATATAAAAAGGGCACAGACTAAAAATTTCTACATTTGAAAGAAAAAATTAAGTGGTTAGCTTAAGTGGATGCCGATTATTTGTATTCTCAGGTTGCAGTGTGCTTAGGGCTTTCTGTCAGACTTTCCTTGTGATAGCCGGAGTTTCGAATAATTCGCCCAGAAGGACGTAAAATCTACAAAGATTCTTTACAGTCTTTGAGTAACATATATATATATTTAGTAGTACTCCAGGTACATAACACATTGGCATATAAAAAAATAAAGTTTAAAATTCAAATTCAATTCAATTCTTGATGAATGGCTCTGTGCTCTGAGCATCAATTCCGCCAATGTCCCGTAGTAGAGCTATTAACGAAGGAGACAAAGTGGACCAGAATGTGACCGGTTGACTCGAGTTTGTAGTTACTTCCCGCAGAATCTAAACAAAAGGACAACACAAATATCATTACTTATCATATAAATAAATAGGTATACACATAGCATAATAACAACTGATAGGAGGATATAATATATATATATAGGAACGTCATAATGAATTTACCTACAATTTTAGTGAGTTAATTTCTATAAACTTGGCAAGGATTTTAACAAAGGGTGTGTAGACTAAAGCCAGCAGAGATTTGACGGATGTAGGACGAGGGATATGTGAGGGCAGAATGTCGTACAGTGAGATACGCTGGTTGGGACAACGGAAGAAGATATGATCAACATCTCCCTCCTCTAAACCGCATTCGCAAAGTGAGTGGTCCCTTATCCTAATTTTTGCCAAATGAACAGGTGTGCAAGCATGGCCCAGACGGAGGCGAGAAATAACAGATGTCGCATGTTTACTAAGGAACCGATATTTTTTAAACCAGGGCTTATTGGGGATGTCAGGTTGAATATCCGCGTAATATTTACCCTTAATCCTTTTGGATTTACGCCAATCCTCACTCCACGTACGAGACAGACTAGCCTTCAGTACTGGGACTAAGTCGTGCGTGAATAATTGGAAGTGCTCAAGTGTTCCCATTCCAATTGCACTTTTTGCACAAGAATCCGCCGTCTCGTTACCTGGAATATTGGAATGGCCGGGGATCCATGCCACTGCAATTTCCAAGCCTCTCTGATGGCAGAGGAATAGCGCCTCTCTAATTTTAAATATTATAGGGAATTTGGACTTGGAACGGAAGGGATGGGAAAGGATGGCCTGCAGACAGCTTTTGCAGTCGGAAAGGATGATAGTCTTATTAAGGTTATGGGATAGGGCATATCGGACGGCCTCAAGGACCGCAATAGATTCCCCAGTAAATACCGAAGCCATAGGAGGGCACTTGTAACTCAAGATTACCTTAAAAGCAGGAATCCATACCGCTACTCCAATGGGATCACTGGAACTCACTTTGGAGGAATCCGTGAACATTTTGAGCCATCCCTCATAATTGTTCTCCATGCTATTGTTGAAAGATAGATTAGAGTCCCTAGAGCCTTTTTGTACTCCTAAATCAATCACAACCGGGGGATGGAAAGTTATGGCTTTGAAAGGGAGAGAATAAAGCGGGTTCAGCCGATACTGAATGACTGGGTTAGGAAGGCGGAGGAATTTGATGAAACTATTCACAAGACAGGGAAGGTTGCTGGGGCAAGAATTAGAGTTTATGTTGTATAGGTCACAGAGAGTTCTGAGTTTATCTAATAGAATATGTTGAGAGTTTTGAATGAGCTTAAAAAGGAATCTGTCGCAAAGGTACTGCCTTCGTGAAAAAAGAGGGGGATCAAAGGCTTCTAACTGCAAAGCATTAGTTGGAGATGATTTCATTGCGCCCAAGATAATGCGTAAACATTTATATTGAATTTTGTCCAATTTAAGCAAAGCACCTTTATTACAAGGTTCTAGAAGGAAGGAACCATAGTCCATATGACTGCGGATAATTGCATTATACAGGAGCTTTTGTGTGAGAGGGTGACTACCCCACCATACACCAGATAAAGAGCGAAGGATGCTAACATTTTTCTCACACTTACCCAAGACATACTCCATGTGAGGGTTCCCAGTCATTCTAGAGTCAAGCCAGACTCCAAGAAACTTTGCACTAGAGCACTGAGGTATAGTCTCACCCTCAATTTGGAGATTAATAAGGGGGATGCTCTTTCTCCTTGTAAATACTACTGCTCTACTTTTGGCTGGAGATAGGCCTAAGCCATGCTCTCTTAGCCACACATTTAGGTAATTTAAAGCACTATTCAAATTATCAGAGATGACGTCCATCGAGCTAGCTGACATGTAGAGAGCCAGGTCATCAGCATATTGCAGGATCTGGCAAAAGGGTTGGACTACCAATTCCAAATCATGTGTGTAAAGACTATATAGGAGGGGGCTTAACACAGAACCCTGGGGGAGGCCCTTCCAAATGGTCCTAGGGGGCAGGTGGTTATGCTGGTTCCTGATAACTATCGATCTTTCCATTAACAGCTTAGCACAGAATTGAACTAGCCTCTCAGGGATGCTCAGCTTAAGAAGTTTATTCCTGAGTACCGGAAGCAGTACATTATCATACGCAGACTGCACATCCAGAAACACAGTCACCAGATAGTGCTTCCGAAGGAAAGTTGTACGGATATCAGTGGTCAGGATGCCGAGACTGTCCAAAGTGCTCATACTCTTCCTGAATCCGAACTGGGATTTAGCCAACATAGCCTGGCTCTCCACATACCATTCCAGTCGATGTTTGATTAGATGCTCTGTCACCTTGCACAACACTGCTGAGAGTGCTATTGGGCGCCTACTATTGGGGGAAGTGAGGTCTGAGCCCGGTTTTGGAATGGGGATAATAATTTGGGTTTTCCAATCGGATGGGATTTCCCCGCTCTTAAAAATTCTGTTAATGATGCCTAAAAAATATAATTTTGTTCTATCTGATGCTTTAGTAATGAAGGAGAACGGGATATGGTCAATTCCCGGTGTTGAGTCTTTCAAACCATCCACAGCTAGCTGAAATTCGTCATAAGTAAATTCTTCATTAAGCATACTATGAGAATGTTCCGGGCAGGGGTATGCAAGAAAACTGGGGACAGAATCTCTAGTAGGCACCCAGGGAGGAGCCAGCTTGTCAGCAAAGGCATCAATCCATGACGTCAGGTCATTGTTACAGACATTATCGCAGCTACTAGACCCTCTAAACCTCTTGATCTGCTTCCATACAATTGTGGAAGGAGCCCTAGGTGACAGATTTTCGCAGAACCTCAACCATCCACTCTTTTTTTTTGCTGACAGAGTTTTTCTTGCCAGAGCTGCCTTCTGTCGATAAGCTATCAGATTGCTTTCTGTCATTGCCCTGTCATATACCATCCCATATTCGCGTCTGACTCTAACTGCCTCTGTACATTCAGCATCCCACCAAGGTGTGGAGAGGGTAAACTTAGCTTTTCTTGTCTTGATAGGGATGTTGTCATTGGCAGAAGAAATGATGGCGTCCCTAAATTCATTGTATGACTGTAGGATATCCGTGCCAGACTCAGAGAATGATGTAATTTTATTCTCCAGGGAGATTTTATAATCAGTCCAGTCAGCCCCAGATAACCTGTACCTGAACAGGGGGGAAGCATTTACAGGAGGAGATACGGCTGTAGGCATGGTTACTATGATAGGAAAGTGGTCACTGCCATGTGTGTCCGGAAGAATCTCCCAGTTCAATAATGATGCAAGGGTGTGGGAACAAAGAGTAAGGTCCACAGCACTAGGGTTTTGGGAAAGTCCAGCTCTGCGCGTTCTTGACCCATCATTAAGGATGCAGAGGTTTGCTTCATCAAAGATTTCAATCAAGACGTGTGCAAATGGATCACACACCCCTGATCCCCAACATGTGTGGTGAGCGTTGAAGTCTCCCATTATGATCCTTGGAGCTGGTACCGAATTGAAGATCAACGCTAAATCAGCGATAAGAGAGGCATCTGGGTGCGGAATATATAAAGATATAAAAGATATATTATATGCTCTCACTGCAACTACATCCATTCGAGGTGAGTGTGGGGGAAGATTAATTTGGGAGAAGGAGAGGTTACGACTGACAATCAGGGCACATCCATCGTAACCATTTGGTCTGTCATCCCTGACACATGAATAACCTGGGATGCGAAACGCACTTCCAGGCTTTAACCATGTCTCCGAGATAGCTAAGACCGATGGGTTGTAACTATTAATTAAATTGTACAGATCTGTTCTTTTTGCCCTAATGCTTTGACAGTTCCACTGAACCACCTTGAGTGGATCCATTATTTATGTTAAATATTTGAGAAAGTGATTGGGCAACGTTGGGCGGTAATGTTATATTATTTTGTAAAATGATTGATAATAATGCATGTAAGAGAGAGGAGAGAGAGAGAGAGGATTCGCAAGGAGAAGATTCATGATTAAGTAGAGTTTGGGAATTAGGAAGAGCACAACCGTTAGGAAGAGAAGATACCTCCTGTGATATGATTGCCTGATGGGCAACCCTATCAAATGATTTGCCGAGAGGCGCTTTGGGGCGTAAATTCCTGTATATAGTCTTCCTGTATGATGTTGAAGGTGAACTGGAGATGACATCCAGAGAGGTGTGGGCAACCTGGGAAGAGGAAGTCCCAACAACCTCTGAGAACGATTTTGATACCTTGGGGAAGGCTTCTGAGGCTTCTATGTATGATATGCCCTTTTGGGACATATAAGCTTTAATAGATTTCTGCCTTTGTTGTTCGGGACAGCCCTTACTAATAGAAAAATGATGTGCCAAGCAATAGAGACATGTTGCTTGAGACTCTACCACATTGCAGGTCTGTCCCACATGCGGTTGTCCGCAACGATAGCAACGTGGTTTAGACCTACATTGCGAGGCAATATGGCCAAACCTGCAACAGCTCATGCATTGTATAGTGGGGAATTGGTAGTGCTCAACAGGTAAGGAAATGTAGAAGGAGTAAATATGAGTGGGTAGGATCTGACCTTTAAAGGTGATGACAACCGTCTGAGTGGGCACCCAAGAAACCAGGTTGTTCTCATTGACCGTCTTCCTGTTTAGCCGCCGTGCCTTAAGCACATAGCCACAGGATGGGGGGAGCTCAAGCGATTCTACAAATTCCTCCATAGATAGATCTACTGGGACTGAGCGAACTACTCCCATTCTTGAGATGTTATAGGAGGGAATGAATACTTCATATTTGTTCTGGGCCAAAACCGGGTTATCAAGGAAACTATTTGCATCACCTGCGGTCTTAAATTCAACAGACATTTTATTCCTGCCTACCCGTTTAATGCCACCTGGGCAGATGTTTTTAATCTTATTCTGTGACATGAATTGTCCAAACTTAAGAGGTTTGAGAGTATGACCGGCTGTCATATCCTCTTCCTTTTTAGACACGAGAACAATAAAGGGGCCCTTGTCTCCCTCACTGTACGAGTTTACGCCAACAATTAAAGATGGATGGTTATAAACGGTTTGTATAGAAGCACTGGCTACTTGTGGATCACCTATATGTTTTTTGGAATTGTGCCGCTCTTGCTCTTCCATGTGCCGTTTTTTACCGAGTACACGACTCGAGCATTCTCTCATATCTACATCCGGAGGAGGATCTGGGGGTGCGGGGGGGTCTGGGGGCTCCGAAGAGTCCCCCATACTTACCGCTTGTAGTTGTTAAAAAGACGCTCACAAAACACTTAGTTAGTTATTGTTAGTACACTGAACCACACCACTACGACTCTGACAGGAATTTATGTGTAAAAACTTTCAATTTTGATTATATTTCCACTTAAATCCCTCTTAAACGTTAGTAACCTACAAACGTCAAAACGGAAGTCAAGTTTAAAATTAAAACCCGACTACTGAAAAATGACGTTCTAAAAAGTAACAAACAAGAAAATATCAAGGATAGCCGTGGTCGTATGCCACTTTTCCCTAGAATATATTGTTTTGTTAGAGTAAGTGGCATACGACCACGGCTATCCTTGATATTTTCTTGTTTGTTACTTTTTAGAACGTCATTTTTCAGTAGTCGGGTTTTAGTTTTAAACTTTATTTTTTTATTTATATTAATTTGGGGCAAGGTAAAGCTAATAAGTTATATATATTTGAAATGTGCTTATTAAGCCCTTTCATTTGATACCAAACACGGCATATTTATCTCAAATTATTTTTTTAACACAGTACCTTATGAGCGCTAGAGGGCGGAGAAAAAACAAATTTCGAATTTTTATTTAATATTTTTGTTTTTTTTTGTTTTGCATTATTTGCTCTCCATCGTGTTAGTAAAGCTAAATGAAACGGTAAGTTCATAAAAAGAACACCACTACAAAGAAAAACAACTAGAGCGCCAAGCGCGTGCTCTTTTGTAGTGGTGTTTTTTTTATAAAATTACCGTTTTATTTAGCTTTACTAACAAGATGGAGAGTAAGTAATGCAAAATAAAAAATAAAAAGAATCCAAAAAAAAATCGAAGCTTTTTTTGCCCATATCGATTTTATTTTTATGCCAATTTGTTATGTACCTGGATTTGTTATGTACTACTAGGGGTTTTCGGCTTCGTGAGCGTTCCCCTTACACCCAGTATATATATATACATTTGTACTACCTTTGTTATAAAAGATATTTACTTCAAAATAGAAGTGCTCGACTTGCCTAGTAGGTACCCGAATGAAAAGTTATGTAATACGCCATTTCAGTCCTATGTTCTTACTGTACCGTACAAAGGTCGCGCGAGGGTTTCGGAATTAAATCAAAATCAAGGAGATTTGTATAAAATCAAACTTTTAATTTTAAAATGGCAGTAATTTCTTGTTCAAATAGTTATATCATATTGATTTTGTAGTTTTATAGATGTAAAAAATGTTTTAGTATCTATTCATCAGTAATACCAGTACCATTATGCGATAGAATAATAAAAAGTCAACGGCATTTCAAAAGTCATTCACTATGTATGGAAAGTGGTCTTCGTTCTTTAAATATTTGGGAAAATATCGATAATTAAAATTCTATCACCGCATCACTAGCAATTTTATTAGACCAATCAGGTGCTACTACATCCCCACTACGTTGGAACAAGCAAGATGGAGAATTGGCGTTTTCCTAATATGATTTTATGAATGAATTTCGTAGTAGCTTCACGTCTTTATATTTACTATGTCTATGGTCCAAACCAAACCAAACCAAACTGTCAGTGTCCAAATAAAAAACAAAATACAATGTGTTTTGGTTATTTTGTATAATTTTGAGACCAAAATCCTCTTGTTGCTTACGAATTATTGCTGATTTAACTTTAAGTTCGTTACTGTTGTTGCTATTGCCACCATGTCTACGGCGACAGTGTTAAGAGTAAAGCGTAGACTAGAAGAAAACCCCCAAGATGCTCTCGTGCTCATGTGCAAACGAATTAAAACTGACAATGAGGAATTATCGCCTTCCTTGTTCGTATTCCGTGGCACTGTTGATACCCAGGTACTTACACTTGTATATTCTTCCATTTTGTTTGATTTACAGGGTAAAAAAACATTAATATTACGCAGTTCATTCTAAGATTTCAAATGAATACCATGCTGTGTATTAATATTGTAAATTTTAATATTCCTATTAAAGCCGGCATTGTAGGTACCTGTTTTTACTGGCACCTCAAGGCAGGTTAACAGCTATTGCGTCGAGGTCCCTTGCCGCCAGTTTTTTTTAAAAGAATATTAGAACCAAAGTTACTAATATTCCCTCTAACTCTTCCAACCAAGCTAAATTGCTTGTGCTAGGAGTCGGTTCACGTCGGTAGTGTAATGGCCAGGATTCGAACCCGGGATCTCCCCGATCGTAAGGCCGACTCCTTAACCACCAAGCTGCCGACGCTTCCTTTAACTTACTTATGATACTATTACATGTAAAACTATTAACTTTTAAAATTACAGGAAACAGTACATGTAAAAGAATTACTACCGAAAACGGACATAAAACTTCAAACCATACCAAATGTGGACAGCATCATAAAGAAAATGAGGAAAGATAGGAAAGAGACAACTTTAGAAAGTCGTTACGAGATCGTCAACTGCCACCGAGGCATCAAAGACAATGATAATGAAGAGAGTGATAGTGTGCTGAATCTTATAGATCTGCAGAAAACCAAAGATAAAGATGGGGATGTTCAATACGCTTATGATGTGTATACAAGCTGGAAACAGGACTTCGATATATCAATGATTGATAATTTTGTTGGGTAAGTATTATTATTATTTTTATTATATGATACACTAGCAGCTCTATGAGCTGATACGTGTATATCACTGCACTTGTGTTCTTAATTGGTTAAATGTTTGTCAAGTCTATTTTTGAAACAGTTCACTGTTCGAGCACTTATTACAGTTTCCGGGAGAGAGTTCCACAAGTTCATCACTCGATATGGCAAGAAGTGTGTTCTGGGGTTGCTAGCACATGGATGTATGGTTAACTTCAAGGAATGGCCTCTAAGACGTGTGTTCTGGTTCTTCATGTACAAATCTTTTATGTTTCTGACGTTGTAGTGGTGGCTGAGTATTTTGTACGTTTCTATGAGGTCTCCTCTATTCCGCCTTTGCTCCAGTGTTGTCAAGTTGAGTTCTTTTTATATGTTTGAGTACTTATATAATGTTTATGAACATATACTGCCACTACTGCCGGTGGGGACACTGTTTGACTGGACGGGTGATCAGCCCTTCTGTGCGTGCCCATTTCACCCATTTCTAACAACTGTCATACATGTTTGTAAAGCAACCGGGAACGACGGTTTAACATGCTCTCAGAGGCACAACCAGACCAATGCAAATACTCTTATTTATTCATACAAATATGTGCACTGAGCGGGGATCGGACCCACACCTCCTGCATAGTGCTCACGTTCACTACCGCCACACCACAGATCCTGTGTATGAACATATAAGGTTATATTTGTAATTGAATTTGGGAAGGCAAAGATGTTTAAAAACAAGCTTGACAAAATCTCCAAATCACAGGACACACATGCATTGGCTCAGTAGCTACTAGTGTGTTTTACATAAATAATAATAATTAGATGAGTTATTACAACTAAACATGGTCTTTGTCCTCTCCCAAGGTCTATTTCTGAACCAAATTCATCTAAATTGGTTCAGTGGTTTAGAAGTGAAAGTATCACAGATACACAGACAGTAATACTGTATTGGTTCCCGGTGGAGTAGTATCGGACCACCCCATCTCTTCCTGTGGCTGTCGTAAAGGCAACTAAGGGATAGGGTTGTTTTCCATCCGACAGTAAAAATACAACCCTAGACCATAATTAGCGAAACTTGGTTGCTAACACCCCTCTGCCCCCTCGAGTACGTGACTATATATGGAAGGAGTTAAAATCTTTTTTTTTATTATTATCAGCTCTTTTTTCGTAAGTCTTTTTTGTACAGGCACAGGCAAAACAAAACATTAAAGTTTATTAAACAATAGACAACACTTACATTTTATACATCATACTCTGCCTTAAGGTGTCTGTTCTCCAATTGTCTTCTAAGGCCATGGTGTTGGATTGTATAAAATTATAAGAGCACTATAAAAATGCATTCAAATCTACAAATAAAACACACTGATGCTAAATATACAATAATTATCTCATCTATCTTATCTATGTATACACATAACACTGATTAAAAATTAATAGAAGCTGGTAAATAGAATGACTCAGACTCGCATTTAAATCTCTGTCTCAAAGAGTATCCATACTAATATTATAAATGCAAAAGTTTATTTGTGTGTCTGTGTGTTAGCTTTCACGCCTAAACCACTGAACCGATTTTGATTAAATTTGGTATAGGGGTATATGAGAAAGGACATAGGCTATGTTTGGTCGCGATAACCAACATCCTAGTAGCCAAAAGCTAGTAGCCAAAAGCTAGTAGCCAAAAGCTAGTAGCTTATAAAATATATTATTCTTCCAGAGTAGAAACAGACCTCATATTCGACGCATATCGAGACCCACGGCAGGACCCCTCAGACCACGAGGATGAAGATGATGATTCAAATGATGAAAACAACTGGAGGAACGAATACCCTGACTCAGAACCCAGCAGTATAGATGAAGAGGATATTATTAGAGCGATGGAGAGGGTCGATATAGGTATGTTATTGTCTTGACGACAAAGTCTCAAAAAGATTTTAAAACTCTCGTATCAAGAGCAAATCAATCTGTTTTTAATCCCCGACGCAAAAACGACGGGGTGTGTGTGTGTGTGTGCGTGTGCGTGTGCGTGTGTGTGTGTGTGTGTGGAATACAAATTTCTTTATAATTCCCTCAATATGGGTATCAAATGAAAGAGCTTGACTATTAGATCAATTTAAAAAGTATAAAATAAAAATTTAATAAAAAATTTAAAAAACCCCCGTCACAAAAAACACCAAAAAGTTGAAAATAAATGAATAAATTTTAATTCAACGGTTGCCATGTCGGGGGACCGTAACTGGTTAAGTACTCCTTTATATTGTAAGGTCCCCCGACATGGCAACCGTTGAATTAAAATTTATTCATTTATTTTCAACTTTTTGGTGTTTTTTGTGACGGGGGTTTTTTTATTGATTTAAATGGTATTATTGTTCGAACTAAAGGTGTGTACCAAATATCAGAACAATCGGTCAACTGGAAGGGGGTAAAAGGCAAATTTAAGATCATTTTGAACACTTTGTTCGTCAACATCTTTCAGATGCTGACTGTACTTTCTATCATTCAATTAGCCAATCGCAGTCCCCTACTGGACATAGCCCTTTCCCAATGTGGCCATTACGTCCGATTTCTATCATTACAACCATTCCCTTGTCTTGTCTCACCTCCGTCTTGCTAGGGAAAAAACAATTTCCCTACACATTACAAATGGGAGGGATGTGTGGGGAAATTTTTGTAAGGAGATTTAACAGTTTAGAAATTGTTTCCCAATTTTTTCCTTTATTTTTAATATTTATTATATGCCGTACCAGATCGATTGCGAATAAGATCTGACTGCTGAGCTAACGAGTCATGCCTTGAGTGCTCCAAATTCTCCTAAATCGGTTCACTTTTTCCTGTCTTAAACGATTTGTATAGATAACATACTAATTGCTTTCAAAATTTCATTTAATTGGGTATTCTACTGACTATCCAAATTAGTTACTTTTTACTAAACGTCAAAACGGTAAGTTAAAATAACTTGTATGAAAAGATTTTTAGTGACGTCATAAAATTTTATAGTCAAATCTTTTACTATTAAAGGTTGGTGGATTTTTAAAAATAAATAAAAACGATAAAATAAGAACCGACGCAACTTTTACCACTCTTTTACAATCCTTAATTTAATGAGCTCGGGTTGATTATTTATTTTAACTACAGGAGAATACCCAACTCTCTCTATTTGCTAGTACTCTGTATACTCACCTTTTAAATATTTATATTCACCCTAAATATACTCATCTTATAATCCTACTCACCTCCATTCTTACAGAAGACGACCTATCCAGCGACACAGGAGAAGATAAAATCTACGACGATCCGCCAGATTTATTCAAAGAAGATGCCAGCCGATATGGGCCTGCGTATGCTAAGTACAAGGCCAGGGTTATATCTGAGAACCCCGACTTATCTGCCAACAAGTCGTTAATCCAGTGCAGCAGGGTTCAAGACGATACTGGATATAAGGACGATAGTGATGATGGGTTCTATTATGGAGAAGATGAAGATACAGAGCAGTTTAAGGATCAGTATAAAGATAATTCGTCTGCGGATGAATATTCTCCGGATTGAAGAAGTTTTGTTACGTTATAGGTAAATAAATATTTATGTTTATTTTTTATTTAGTAGTTTTATTTTTTCTTGTTGTAATAGGACTCCAGACCCTCTAGAGATATGGCATTTCGCTGACCGGTGTATCGTGGAATCGAATGATAAGTGAATGGAATTTGAGGCGGTACCCATTATTTTAATTACGGTTTATGATTGGCAATTGGGTACCGCCTGCTATCAAACTTACTTCGATCTTTTCAGTGGCAGTCGGATTTTTTATTATTTAATAATTTGTTTTTGGTTGATATACCTGCACAGGAGTCAAGTATATACCTACTGCCTGTTTTAACGTGCGGTAAATCCCTCGGATACCCCCCTACCGGAGCCGGTGGGGGAGGTTATGTCGGACTCGAACCGACTAAAACGCACGCCGCGCCGTCCATGAGTCGAAGTGCAAAGCCTAAAGTGAGGTTGTTGGACATATCTTTCGCACCTCGTCGGACCCAGGGCCATCCCTATTGTTCTGGCCCTCCTAGGGAAGGGACAGTTTCCATATATCCCTGATTCTTAAGGTGATTACTGCTGTGCGGTGTTAATATGAAATAAAAATAATATTTAATATATGATAAATAATTTATTGTCTGGCGGTATTTTTACAATATCATTGTATGCCTACATCAGTTTACTTGCTTTAATCGTTACTATCACTTTAATTCAATGTCTTATAATAATGTTGCATTAAAACATTGGTAGGTACTTAACGGATGGCTTAAATTTATTTATTAGATTGCTTAAATATATAATTTTCCCTATTGTTCACTCAAAAAATTGTGAAACGTTTGCAGCGTGTGCAAAAATGTGTTTCAGAGAGTACATTTGTCCAATAATTTGTCCAATCAACCTTATTCCATTTAAAAAGGGGCTGGAAATAATATGCAGTATTAAATTATATCCGACAGAATAGTAGCGCGTTATTGCATACAATTTTAAGCTTTGTCTTAGTGGAAAAAGATTGATATTGATTATCGCTTACAACTGCTCGACCATTTTATGATTCTTGAGCAATCCTTGCTTTCGAATCGCTTTGATGCCAATATTGTCCTTTTTCGTAACGCCAAATAGCGGTATTTTCTACTTCATCTCATAATTATTTCGCTTAAAACATACTAGTTAAGTGGTTTAGGCCAACTTTTTAATGAAATTTGATATAGAGATAAATTAGACAATGGACATAGGCATAAGACTATATTTAGTAACGATAACCGCGTTTTAATTTAATTATTAACAATTTTTTCTTAAATATTTAAGTCTTTTAAGCCATCCGTTAAAATATACAAAAACAAAAACTATGGTTTATTCGAGATGACGTCCCTACATTAGATTTTTACTGAGAACACAGTTATGGCACATAACATCAGATGCTGTGTTTCGTTATTTTATTGTGTTACACATAATATGTCATGTTTTACGTGTATACTACGGTTTGTTGACAGTCGTCATAGATATAACACAACATAAGTCATTCTATCAGTTTTTTCAAGAACTTTACCAAAATTACTAATATTCTTGGTAACCCTCCAGCTTAGCTATGATTGGTTGTTTCTCTTTCTTTAATACAAACTCAGTTAAGTTCTTAAAAATCAATAGAAGCTTCAACAACTTAAAGAAAAGTTTATAAATTGGGAGAGTATTTAGTTTTATTTTTCAAAATGTCTACCTCAAAATCTTTTTGGATAAAAATTTAAGTGATGTCGCATACATTAATTAACGACTGTCCACAAAATACGTTTAACGGAATTTCAACATTTTATTTTTACCTATATTTATAATCGCAACACTGATTCGAGACTCATTCCTATACAGACAAACTAACATAAAATTACACATATTACAGTAGTTATATTATACGTAGGGAACAAGTCTTGTAGTCACTTATTTCTATACTATATTAATGAGATAACTATAAATGCAAATTACAATAATTCTAGCGATGCTTTGGCATTGACAAAACATGGTATTTTATTTATATTTTTTTATTAAACACACATATGTTTTGATACTTTTAGTTTGGAGAATGTTAAATACTGTGTATAACCAGCTATACATGTTTTTCATATATTAATTTAGGAATCCATTTTGAAATATATTTTTTAAAAATTGAGGGTAGGAAGATTTTTATAATATTAATTTTAAAGACTATGATTTAGTACCCGATGTTTTATACATCTAGGATAAGAGCTAAATCGTTTTAACAAAGAGTTTTGTATTTATTTGTTAAAATTCATTTTGAACATTGCAAAGTTTTACTTAAAATGTTTGTTAAAAAAGAAACACTGGTAAAACTGCATTGAAATCAGCACCTGCTTATGGAGTAGATAAATTCGCCTTATAATTAATTAATTATTAAACAAAAATTAACAACAAAATGGAACAATCACTTAAAACGAATGGTAATATTATTTAGTAATATCTTTACATATATTTACAATTTTGGTAATATTTTTAACCGTATACTAATACAATGACGAAGTTTAACTTTTAAACAGGAAATTTACAATAACAGAACAACAAAAATCTTACAACTACTGAGGCTTTTATTTACATCAGCCACAATTTACACCATTCAAAACTCATATGAGTACACTTTCAGTTATGATGACCTATCATTACTAAAAGTATACCCAAATGTGTACATCTTCATAGGGCATACAAAAATATTTTTATTTACGTCGTTATTAGTACGTTAATTTTTGCCTTTTACTAGGTTACATTTCAGACAACGGAAATAAATATATTTTTGCATTACGATATATATTATATTATACTATATAATCGAAAATTTCAAACATCGATTTGGCATTGATATGCAGTACATGTAATTTTAATATTCATTAATTTATTGCACATATAATTTAATTTTAATACGAGACGATATATACTTACTCTAGGATTAATTACAAGACATTCAGTGGAAGCAACTTAAGCAATAATGATTTTATTGCTAGCGTAATTGTCAAAATACATATTGAACATTACCATGGTAAGGAATTTGTCAAAAATTACGAACGAGTTCAAATCCAAATGCGTGGGTAACTGAAAGTTCAACTTTTAGTAACTGCATTATTATTTTGAACAATAGATACTTCTGATAAATATTTGTCTGACAGTTTACTGACGCACGCGGGCGCTCACACTGCGTACTAATTCGTGCAAATCGTTTTTACTTTTGCACGAATATAGTGTGCGTTTCGTGCTAAGCTAATTTTGCACAGCACAGCCGCCGCCGCATGAGGATGTCTGCCGGGCAGAATGTCACTACTCTCGATAACCGATGAAAGTTACCAACATCAAAAATTACCACGCAAAATGACGGTAGTCAGATAATTCATTGTACAGGCGTATCAGTGATTCTCGTCGGAGTTGGTACATTATTGTTCGCAGTAGCGTCCTGATTATTTGCAGTACAATAGAACTGCTTATGGGCTTTATATGTGTTCACATATTTGAACGATATGTCGCAAGACTTGCAGTAGTTGGGGGTTTCTTCCAATTCAGGTTCTGGTTCTTTCTTGATGTCGATGGCAGGGATTGGAGGAGAGGTGGTTTCTTCCTCGGGTTCGTCCGTGGCGTGGACGAGGCGAGCGTGCCTCACGACGTTGCCTCGGTATGTGGAGGTGTAGGCACAGTTGCTGCAGCGGTGGACTCGCTCGCCGCCCACTGCTGGGCTTGGGGAAGTCGCCTCGCGGCTGTCTTCTTCGACAACGCATGCGATGTAGCTTTCTTCCTGGAAATTAAGAAGTGGGTTGTTAGTTTATTGAAGGTTAAATATTTTATATACCTACCTAGATTACTTTTTACTATCGTTATACTGTTCGGCAATTCGGACTACTATTTTTAGGTTGGAATACTTATAAACAATATTTAAAAATAAAAATTAGGACTTATGCTGAGCGGGAATCAAATCTGTGTACGAACTACACTTGACGCATCACATATGCTTCAATTTTAGGATTGTAAAACTATGAACTTATATCATCATCAGCTCAAGTGGTTAACAGTTTGAAATTGTTGTCACAAGAAATTGGAGTCCTAATCTTCACAGTAGTAATACTCGCAAAAAGTTAACTGACAAATATAGTATGATAGTAACAAATACTCACCTGCAAATCAGCAGGCTTCTTATTGTTGAAGTGCATGCGTATATGTGTGCGCATGCCCCGAAGCGTGTTCCCTCTGTACCGACAAATAGTGCAGCGGAATGCCTTCACTCCAGCGTGCGCTTCCATGTGACGCTGGGCAGCCGCAGCAGTCGGGGATACCACGTCACAGCAGGGACACTTCCAGCCACCTTCTGACCCAGAGGTTGGTCGAGGAGCCTCTGTAGGAGCAGCACGAGGTGACCGCCTCTCTCTCTTTGTGCAGTAGAACGACTGGTGTGTCGTAAGATTGTCCAACGAACTAAAGTGGATTCCGCAAGCCACGCAAATTAACTGGCGGTATTGTGGCGGTGGTCCTGGCTCTGGAGGCGCAGGACTCGCGCGCTCTTCACCGCCACCAGCCGAGCAGTAGTGCTGTTTATGGATACGATAGTTTTCATATTTACAGAAAACGATATTGCACTCCTTACATTTCGATACGCCTTGCTTGACGAGCACCTGCGGGGATACAGCAGGCAATTCAGCTGCAAGACGCAATGCCAGCGCAGGAGGGATCAAGCCTACTGGTGAAATTACTGGAGTGAACTTCTCTTCGGGAGGGGATGGCACACTAGGAGGTTTTGGAGTAGGCCCTCTGGAGTTGCGCCGCTTTCGTTTTGGTGAACTTTCTGCGCTTGGTGACGACGATCGTCGGGAGGGAGACGGTGTGCCTGGAGATCCTGGTAGCGATGGAGCACACACGATTTGCTCGGGTGTCGTTGATCGTATCCTGTTCTCTTTTTCATGTTCATCGGTCACTACAGATTCAGGAGAACGACGTACACTCAGATCCAAAGGGGTTGCACCATCTCTTGATGGTTCTCGTGGCCGATTGGCCGCTTTTAAAACTTCAGATTCTTTTCCATCTGTGCTGACACCTGACGCTAAAGCCCGACTTATGGGCTGAAATGTGCCGTTCGGTAACAGAAAGCAGGGTGTATCTGGATCAGGCAATGTGGCACCTGGCAGAGTGCTGGCTCCTCGTAGCAATGAGTACGGCACGATAAGTATCGGATTTGTCGGCAACGCTAGTGCGTATTGCGAGTTTTGCGCTGGGGGTGTCGCTCCCGGCGAGGGTGGCGAGGACCCTGAAGTGGCTGATCCACCTCTAGCTGTAGCTAAAACTTGTTTCACAACCTGTCTAGTGCTACAATAGTGTGCTTTGTGAGCTCTATACGTTTTTATAGAGCTGAATCGAATATCACAATCGGTGCAATACCGGTCCTGCTGGGGCGGACCCTCAGTGACTTCACCGTTTGACGCTGGTGTCGGTACCGGGGTCCCACTACTGATAGGGGATGATGAGTGCATTCTCATGTGTCGATTTAAACTGACTTTCTTATCGGCACTATAGTTACAGTAGGTACAGGTGTACTGTTTGCTAGGCACTCGTGGCGTCTTCGCATCGCTACTGGACTCGTCTACTGTCTGGTCAGCCGGTGTATCCGTACCTTCTGTTGGCTTTGGCCTTCTATTTGAACAGTAATGTTCTTGATGTGCTTGTAACGTGCTAAGAGATGAATATCGAATACCGCAGGGCTTACACATGTAGCTCGGGGGAGATGATAGAAATTGTGGGAATGCGATATAGTCTGCCCGTGCTTGTGGGGCGGGAGGTGGCGGCGGTGAGGGTGATGGCGGTTCGCGCTTCAGCGACGTCGCTTGCGGAGCTAGCGCAGGGTCTGTGGCGAGGCTGGGGTTGAGACGCAGCCGAGGCGGCGACGCTGCGGGCGAGCTCCCCGAAGCAGGTGATGCGCCTCCGCTGGACGCGGCCCTCTCGGCCCCTGAGCTTGGCGTGCGAGGTTCTCCAGGCATCGCCTCGCTCTCGTTTCCCCATTCCTCGTCCTCACCTGAAAATGAAACAATCCAAAGTTATACACTATTGAAGATGCACCTAATACAACATATTTGAGTAAAAATAATCGCACGCCATATCGCCACCTATTAGTGTTGTTTATAGCAGTGCGATGTCGAGTTGGCAGCGACGTCCCGCGATAGTCGTCACTCGTCACGTTTCGCCCCATATCTGTCGACGTCAGGCAGATGGAGGGCTCGAGAGTCGAGGCATACATTAGCGCTCCTAATTGAGACGTGGCCGCGCTATGTAAATGTCACCGCGTGGGTGGGGCGCAACCACCGGCCACTTCGCTTAACAAATGCGAGAAATGTAGACGCGATTAAGTTCGCGCACCTGGTACGGTTGATTCGTCATTACTGTCGATGGCCGTCCATCAATATCGTGAGGCCCGGGGCAAACAGAACAAAAACTTAACGGGCCTCGTTGTAATTGGATCTCGATTTCCAGAAAACGCGCGCTCACCTTCCTTTTTGAGCGACAACGATCTCTACCGAGCGAGGAATTAACCTATCTTTCGCGCAGCGATCTCGACTCAAAACGCCAATTAATGAGAGGCTCAACTTCATTCTCCTGGCCCTGTGAAGATCATTATATGGGCACGACAGCGAGATGGACGCGACGATTGGTGCGGCCGCGCACCGACCGCCATCTCGCGGTAACGAACAGTGCTCGGATCGGATTGCGTTCGGCTCACGCTATCCTAGTGTGTGCGCGTTTCGATTGGTCATTACGATTGGTAGTTGACGCGCGATTGGCCGACTAATGCTACCTTTATCTGGCAGCTTAATGTTAGCGTCATACTGAACGCGAGTTTATCGCGGTTCGTTAGTCTCGCCCCAGCTTCTGTTTTTCGCTAAATAAGTTATAAGCTTGTGATTGTTGGCTCGGCGAATGGTTGTCCGGACGATCAGATAGATGGCGTGACTCGGTGTCGTTTATGTAGTTCGCGCGAAACTGAACGTCGATTCGTTAAATGATATAAATCTGTGCCCTTTGTCTTTATAAACATGTCATTGCGTTAGTACAAGAGAGAAACATGCGACCCATGTTCGTTGAAAGCTAGCCCGCATAGTTATGACTAGAACTTCACAATGAGCTAGATTAGGTGTACCTACCCTTTGACTGCGAAGTTACCTGACAAATTGCATGGGAACAATGCATGTTACCTTTCATGTTCATAGCTCGAAATTTACATATACAATGAAGCAACAGAATTAAATGTTGAAAGTCGAGTGGAACGAGGCCGACAAGCGTCATACACGTGTCTAAGGGTAAAAAACAAAGCAGCCATCTTGTTGAACAGTTATCGAAACTGAGATCAGGGCCCAATTAAAATAGTCGTGCATCGTTCGCGTCACAATCTCGCTGATAGAAATCTGTGATTGTGACGCCCAGCCATGAGCGATCACCTAGGAGTCGGGCAGCTAACCACTACCACGGGTCCTCGCCATATCTCGATTGATAACTCGCCGTAATCACTGACTTATCTGTGATAGTAAAGTGAATAAATATGGATTTACTTACCTACACATGTAGGTAGCTATCGCTGTTCATATTCTTGTTATGTTAGGTAACTCTCAGAAGATATTATGAAGTCCTTTGCTTGTATTTTAATCTCGGCAAACAAAAGTTCATCGCTTACAAAGTTCATACTTTTAAGCACACGTTTAAGACTTACACAAGTTGCTTATCTGAACCTTCATTCACGAATTCAACGTACCTACCTTGTTCTGACAGTTTTACGTACGTATTTACATATTTCAATTAGGTATTAGAGCGACGAGTCATATTGTGGCTAAGCTCCGTAAATAAGGATTTAAAAAAAAATAGGTATTAGGGAAAAATTGCACGATTGTCTCTAAAACCGGATTTCACTAATGATAAGCCTAGTTACGATCAAATCAAACTAAACGCGTTAAAAGGAAAAAGCTCGCGTAGGTAGTATAAGGACAGAAAGTCCCAATCCCGGAGAAAAAAAAAGCGAGACCAATCTTAACATTAAAAAATAAAACCCAATCAAGTTGCGATTTTTTTTAAACAATATTAGCAGCTAACCAAAATTACTAGTATTTCCTCTAATCTCTTCCGCTAAGCTTAATTTACTTGTGTTTAAAATTCCGTTGGTAGTTTAATGACCAGGATTCGAACCTGGAACCTTTCGATCGTAACGCCGACTCTTTAACCATTATGGTACCGACGCTTTCACTTGAACATCTCAGCGACATGGCAGAGAATGAGCTTCGTGGTATTTTATCATGATTTCCTAACGTGATAACAATGGTAGTGGTCAAGTAATACTTGTGTCGACCGGCATGCACCTCGAACTGAGCTGATCGCCCGATAACGGAGATAAAAACTAACTCATTGAATATTAATGTGTAGTAGTGTTATTACAATCTCTACATACATGCTAAACCTTTTGCTTGGAATCAGTAATGAGGTGTAAAGTTGTGCGTGCCGGCTAAGAGAGGGCGTTGGTTGTAGCATGGAAGTACTTAGTCTGGCCGTAAATACTGTTATAATTAAAAATAAACAAAATATTACATTTGAATTTGGAATCTGAAATTTATATGATTGTTCATTGAGTTTTCTCATTTTAGCGCCAATAATTTGCGATATTAAAATGGAGTGGGGTGATAAAGAGAACCGAATCGCTGTGATTGCATTACACAAAGTAGGTATGGGGCGAAATGCAATTTTTAAAACTCTTCATACACTTCATCCTCCTCCATATTTGTAAAATGTTTGTGTGCCGGGCTATTAATAGGTACAGTGAGGCATTCTTTGTTTGTGTCGTCCACGTAGGTAGTGTTCGTACGAAAAAAGGTGGCCAAATCAGTAAGAGAAAGAATTGGAAGAAATCCTGTCCGAAAGCAAATGATTTTATTTTGGGAGATGAAGATAGCACCTAGAACCATGTCGCGTATTTTAAAAGACGATGTAGGACTTGCAACCTATAAGAGACGTACCTACCTACTGGTCATTTCATAACTAATAATTTAAAAAAGAATAGGGTGGTGAAATCGAAACAACAACTGAAGCGGTACGTAGGAATTTTTTTGTTTACGGATGAGATTTTTTTTACAATTGAGCAACGTTTTAACAAAGAAAATGACCGCATTTATGCCCAAAGCTCTAAGGAAGCTTCCCAATTATCCGACTGCAGTGATAGTTTGGTGGGGTCAGCCGGGGTGCGAGGGATATGTCGATGACAACCTCACCCTCGGCCTAGTACCAAGACCCACAGTCGGCGTGCGGTTTTAGTCGGTTCGAGTCCGACATAACCTCCCCTTCCGGCTCCGGCAGGGGGGTAACCGAAGGGATTTCCGCACGAAAAAAAAGTGATAGTTTGGTGGGGTATTAGCTATGAAGGAGTGACTGAGCCATACTTTTGTGAAAAAGGTATCAAAACATCGGCACAAGTGTATCAAGATACCATTTTTGAGAAGATAGTGAAGCTCCTTAACAACACTATGTTTAATACCCAAGTTATATAACCACGCTTGTCTCTCTCTACGGTAGGCAGAGGTTAACAACCCTTCATTTGCTTCTGACCTTACCTATACAAATTCCGAGCCTTTATTACTTTAAAAAAATATTAGCGGTCTACTTTGGAATGGGTCTACTCACCATTAACTCATCTTAACAATGACCTCAGAGCCTGGGCCGCATGCTAAGTTTAACTTATTTTGGCTATTACTGGAGCGACTATTGCCTAACTTCAATCGGAATAGTCCTAACAACATTACTTTACTCAGAATTCGAACTAGCACCGTCTCGATCGTAAGAGTAACATCTATCCAGAATAGTACCGTTTTGAATCCATTAGTAAGAAAACATCTTAATAGATAACGCCATTATCTCTTAGTGTAAACAAAACTATCAATGTATTAGATTATTTCTAAAACATGTCATCTTAATGTCAGTACAAAACAAAACGAGCGCCATTACCAGTGTTACCAGGAATGAAATAAAAAAGCTACTAAAATGAAATAAAAAACTACTAAAATGTCTGGACAAAGAGTTGAGTGACAAAGTCAGTGAGATTATCGCGAGTAACATCTTGATTTATTTGTATTTGTTGTACGAAGAACTGTGTTCATCTATCATGCGTGGACCGTACGATAATATCATAGGTGTTTAATACTTACTGTGGGTATGATTCCGATTGAGGTGATACAACTGGTTGCGCGATTTAGATAAAATATTTCCTGTCAATGTAATGAAGAGAAGTTTGGTTGATGTTTTACTGCTTCGTATATTTAATTTTTTGAGTTATTTAGAGTTATTAAGTTAGCATAATATTTTTTTTTTAAATCTTTATTTACGGAGCTTAGCCGCAATATGACTATGTCGCTCCATCATAGCCATTTTATATAAAGTATAAGTCATTTTATATGAATAGATTATACAGATGTTTGAAATTCATGATACAACAAATACATGTCTTGAGCTGTATCCGACATAGGTCTTAGCATAATAAATGCTATAAAAAATCATTCTAATAATGATTTGTTATTAGCTACTGTCTAGTACTGAGGTGTTGCTTCCATCGAAACCATAATACTTCCAGATGATTTTGCTATCGAAACTGAGCCCCAATTCTTTTTTTCCGAAACGTCTATAAAATCACCTTGTTATTCCAAAAACTATTTCGTGTTCTTTTTCAAATTGTTATCTTTATGGTGAAGAACATCCTATACTTCATTTTATACCTATCTGATTGTCAAAGGCTACTTTTAAAGTTACTATACTTAAATATGCCATGCCATGCCTTAAAGAAGGAAGCACGGTATTACTGACTTAGCGGTGAAATGAAATTATTTAATCATATAGTTAGGTCACATAGTCACGCAACTGTTTTCCAATTAGCCAACCTACATAGCAAGATTTCACTAATCGGACATTAGGATCTGCAAGCATCGAAAAAAAAAAGTATAGGATGATAAGATTGTAGTGGGAGTAGGTATATTATGGATAGACTGTGGAGATCATATGGCAGTCGCTGAACGGAAAATATCGAAGCTCGGCCGCATCACAGTTAAACTGGCAAGCCGATCCGAATTTAGTTGGGAAAAGGCACAGAGAATGATGATGAATAAGGCCAATTCTCTTTAACGAATCTGTTCAAATTCAGTCTCGATGTATAATGTCAAACACGAACACTGTTTTTATACATTACACCTACTGGCAAATAAAGGAAATTTAGAAAATGATTCCTTAGTGGTCTTCTTAAAATCCATTTGTCATTGACAGGCCTTATTTATTAAGACATTTAAAATCTACTTTCATTTGACTTCATTACTTCATAAAACCTAGGAGGGCTGTCGCACAAACTATCGGATCAAGTCGCAACGACTGAGTACCACGCTATTTCTACATTAAAAAATATTCCCAAGCATATATATCGGAGTGGTGATCTCCAGCAAGTGTCCGGTAGGATGAACGTCGTGCGTCACGATCGGACGCGCATTAACATATCGCCGGTTCGATTCCGCTATCGTTACGCTCGCTGTGCTCACTGTGGGACACGTGCCCATTTGGCGACGATACGATGTTTGTAGTGTTGTGAATTTACTTAGTGTTTACCAAAGATTTTTCAATGATCTATTTGTTCCTTCTCTTTCATTTAGTTGAATCAGTTATCGGTTAAAATATACTTAATTATTTCCTTTTAGTTTTTGTCAATAACCTTATGTTTTAGACGAAAACTTTAAACTATTTGGGATAGAGACGCTATATTTATAGTGTCCAAGCGCTCACAGTTTATTAAAATAAATAGATAACCGTCTAATTGCTTCCATGCGTGATCATAGGGCAAACTTTTCAAGACTAAAATTAGCTGTCTTTAGATTTCAGCAGATAATAATTTTTTATAAGTTATCCACCATTTAAAAACATTACTTACATATAAACGTATTCAGTGATTTATTGTAAGACCAAGACTGAAAAACATTACACCGTCCCAATGGAGACGTAGCAAAAAGCGTTACTAAGTAAACGCAGTACGTAGTAGATAAACATTTCCTCGTGTCCACGTCCTGCTTCATGACGAATAAATCTAGATGTCCACGCGGCCGCGATAACAGTAACGTACAGCCGCGATGGCGGTATGAGACCGCGATAAATGTTGCCACGCTTAATTCGTTATCTTCAGTGTTGCGAGGTGCAAAAAGCATCATGTATTTTGGTAGAAAATATTGGTAGGTTTGATTTAGAAAGTCATGGTTTCTATAAGACCTAATTATTGTTTTATACATTCTTGTGATTTTGGAATTGCTTTTTTTTTCTTTGTAATGTTTTCCTCTAGAAACATTTAGTGTTAAAAAAATTGCAGCTTTCTTTACAAGGTCATTCTCCAATACATTAATAGACGAACCAATAGCTTATACAACAATAATATCTACTTCTACTTCTGTCTCTAATTGTAAAGTCTTCTTCTATAAGTCATAGTCATTTATTTTCAATATTGAACAATAAAATTATTTCTTGTTGACGTCAATTTTAATTCTACTTAATCTAAGTTTACCACCGCTTCCAAGGCGCTGGTGGAGAAGAAAAGGCGCATCAAAGTCCACTGCGGCGTTTTTTAGACGTCAATTTACAATATTTATTATCCTAAAGCTAAATGTGGACGAATGTATTTTTCGCGTCTGGATAAACAATACAATCACAATAAGTATATTAAACACTTTATAATTAAGAATTAAACCAAAGTTACATAATGTAACAAATAAGTCACGTAACTAATACAGTACCATGCTGTAATCATAGCATTTTACGAGGGGCCTGCACCATGCTCAAGCTAGACATTTTTATCTTTCAAGTAATCATCTGTCCTATAGCACCTTATCCTAAAGAGCACCTTATCCAAAAATATATATATATTTTTAGATATATATAAAAATATATATATATTTTTGGATAAGGTGCTCTTTATAACGGTTTTGAGTTTATTGTAAGCTAGCGTTAATCCCAGTTGCATCCGAAGTTTCCACCTGGGAGTCCGGAGTCCACTTCTCTAGTCCAACTGCGGGTTTGACTGAACTTCGATTTTTTCCGTGAAGCGCATGCCATCTGACCTCCACAACCCATTAGCAATATCGAAGCATTGCAGTTAGACCAGTTGTTGGACTGTTTAGAGCTTAGTTGTAAAGTATAATATTTGTTGTTTTCTTTTACTAAACAATTAAGTAGTTACTGTAGCGCCTGTTATACTCATACACGATATATAAATGTCGTGTACGTATGTAGATATACGCTGTTCGCTTATCATAGGCATGCATATTAAAACCATTTCTAAATTTTATGTACCTACCTACTTGAATTTTATCAATAAGTGTTACTACTGGTGTTGTCTGATAAAAAAAATAACATTCGGAAACGAAATTACATAAATTACAAAAGCATGACTTAGGTATTGCTGTTTTTTTGATACATTAGAATTTGAAGTTCCAACCTATATGTAAAATCAGACCCTTGGCCGTCCTAAGGTTAATACCAGTCGCCCTTTTATCCGCTTATTATACACATAATAGACTAGCTTTTGCCCGCGGCTCCGCCCGCGTGGATGTCGGTTCCCGGCAATTATTCGAATTTTTCTCTACGTACAAACCTTCCCTGGACTTCCACGAAAAATTCAAGACCAAAATTAGCCAAATCGGTAAAGGCGTTGTTGAGTTATAACATTACAACGAAAAGTGGCATTGATTTTTACCTTATAGATATGAATTCACTGTATGACAGCTTTTACTGAAAATTCTTTGAGAAGTTATCTATCCATCCATATACTCACGCCTATAAATTCCCGAAGATGTAAGCACAGGTTTATTAACACTCACGTGTCACCAACTATGATTTTCGGTCCTACTTGTTTGCAATAGGAGGCGAGCCTATTAATTGCAAAGCGAGCACTTCGTCTTGGGCTATATGTTTACTGTCGGATGGACCAGCCCTATCCCTTAGTCGCCTTTTACGGCACCCACAGGAAGAGCTGGCGTGGTCCTATTCTACTCCACTGGGAACGAACTAAGAAGCATCATCCCCAGCGTTTGAATTACAGTAGCATCCTTGGCTTTCACCTTTGGGTTACCGCGTTAACTGGAGCTCCGGTAACTCTTTTACCTCAGACTTTGAATCCCTGATAGGGACTGTGAGAGAATAAAAATTAAACATAACATAACATAAACTCACGCCTGTATTCCCTGAAGGGGTAGGCAGAGGTGCTGGCACCCACATTTCGCCAGTTTATGTTTAGGTCCCATTGTAATAGGTGGCGAGCCTATTGCCATTAACCGGGCCCTTATAAACCTACGATAAATACACACATAACTTCGAAAAGCATCGAAAGTCATTAGTGTGTGCCATGGTAAACCTGGGATCGAACCCGAGACCTCGTCTCAGCAGTCCATTACCCATACCACTAGGCTACCGCGGATTGTCCAACGACTTGTGCACTAGTTTAGAGGGACGGATATGTCTAACTGCTTCAGGCCAGTCGCCCTAATACGCTTTTGTGTACATATAAATTCCTCTCCTACTCCAAAATTACCCCAGCATTTACCTCTCAAGTACTTACGTATACAAAATTCATTACACGGGTTAATTAACCCAGTTTATGTGCTAACTAAATATCATCAAAGCAACCCCTTGCAAACGAGTGGAGGTATCGTGTAGCGAATCTTAACCTCCGCCTATGATTGATGTGGGATTTAATATTCATGAGGTGTTGCCAGCATTGCCACATATGTGACAGGAGTGGTAGAATTTGATGTGGTATTTAAGAGGGTCCATTTAGGACTCTTGTGTGTTGCTGATTGATTTTTTCAAATGGAATTTTGTAAAAAAATACCTGATTTTTAGTGTGTACAGTGGTTTTTTGCCTGTATTCCATGAATGTACAATTTATGACGATATTTACAAAGAAAGACTGGTAAAGCAGACTCCAGACTCCAAGTTGTAAAGCTTAAGATGCAACTGGGATTAACGCTAGATAAAGTATTAGTTGACAAAACAAAAAGAAGGGAATATAAACAGAATGAGGAACATCATCTTAAAAAGGAACTTTGTATTTATTGGTGTCGGTCTTTTTTCAATGCGCTGATGCAATTGCTTTCTGTCTGGTAGTGTTCACCTCCTGATTGACGGGTCAGACCTTAGCATCCAAATCAGTGAAGCAGTTTCAGAGATAGTGCTTCCAAGATAATAAATTCTAATATGGTGCGACCAACATTCTTACGAACTGTTGGAACCAATGAATGATTTTTCAACCATTTTTAAACATTTATTTTGGATCACTCCGCCCAAATATTTGAATGAAATTTTTATAGCATTTATTATGCTAACTTTTTAAGTTGGAAATACATCGGGAAAAAGAAGCGCTCAAGTGGGGCTTTCTTACGAACTGTTGGAAGTTGCTCCACAGTCGCCCTTAAAGACGGATTTATAGAGAAGGGAAATTTGAAGTGATTCAGGTGTGGCTCAAGAGCTCAGTTGGAAGAGCATTCCCCCTGTAAGGGAAAGGTCGTGGGTTCAAGTCCCACTTGAGCGCTTCTTTTTCCCAGATGTATTTTTAGATAAATTCATTGATTCTAATTTCTAAGGCGAAACAAAGTTTGCCGGGTCAGCTAGTACCTATCTATATATAATTTATATACTTGGTATTAGAATGAGTTTAGTAGAAGCCTTATCCGGCCGCCATGGTCGCGCGGTATGCGGGTGAGTTATTTATTATTTTAGTGCATGACAATAGATAACTGAGTTTATAGTAGATAGATACGTTAATTCATAGTGTTGTTACGATTAAAAAAAGTATTAGTACGTAAATATTTAAATAACATTTTATACTCTCTTGGTGCAGTATCTGTGGTAACAGCCACAGATACTCCATAAGGTAGCCGAATACTAAGCACAGTACAATGTTAAGCAATCCATCGTAAGACGACCTGGCGAATCAAATTCTTTTGACAGTAACTGTACATATAAACGTAATTTACATAACATAATCTCACGCCTGTATTCCCCGATGTGGTAGGCAGAGGTGCTAGCACCCACATTTCGCCAGTTTATGTTTAGGTCCTAATGTAATAGGTGGCGAGCCTATTACCATTAACCGGGCACTTATAAACCTGCGATAAATACACACATAACTTCGAAAAGCATCGAAAAGTCATTGGTGTGTGCCATGGTAAACCTGGGATCGAACCCAAGACCTCGTCTCAACAGTCCATTACCCATACCACTAGGCTACCGCAGGCAAATACAAAATAAAAAATTGCCGCATCCAAATCTTCGGCGTCACCCCATTCATCGTCTGTGCGTATTTAAAAACAAAACTAACTACTCGCGATCTACGTTCGATACGAACTATAAGGAAATGAAGCATTTCACGAATAATTACTTCTTTAACTATTAGCGGCCCATTACATACGACTAACAACATAAGTTTTTAAACCATTATGGTGGTAAATAAAGAAACGGCATGCAAGGATATAACTGTGTGTTATCCATAGGCCATCCAGACGGAGAAAGAATACAAGTATCACCAACCCCTTTTTTTCCGTGCGGAAATCCCCTCGGATACCCCCCCTGCCGGAGCCGGAAGAGGAGGTTATGTCGGACTCGAACCGACTAAAACCGCACGCCGACTGTGGGTCGTGGTGCTAGGCCGGAGGTGAGGTTGTCATCGACATATCCCTCGCACCCCGGCTGACCCAGGGCGAACAACGACATCATCTCATCCGAGGGGTGTCGTACGAGGCGACCAACGGAAAAATACGCAGAAGATATCACTGCGAGAGAAGGAACACTCGAAATAAAACCCTGTACCAACTTGTCTGGCCAGCGTGGGAACAGTGGACTAAGGCCTCCCAACATTGGGAGAGGCCAGTGGACAGCGATAGGCTAATTGAAACGAATTGAAGGAATACATGAAGCGTCAGTAGCTTAGTGGTTAAGGAGTCGGCCTTACGATCGAAATCCGGTTCGAATCCTGGCCATTGCACAAGTAATTTAGCTTAGCTGGAGGGGTTAGAGGTAATATTAATAACTAGCTTTTGCCCGCGGCTTTGCCTGCGTAGATGTCGGTTATCGCGACCAAACATAGCCTATGTCCTTTCTCAAGGTCTAATCTACCCCTATACCAAATTTTATCAAAATCGGTTCAGTGGTTTAGTCGTGAAAGTGTAACATACAGACAGACAGACAGACCGGGTTACTTTTGCATTTATAATATTAGTATGGATTTCGGTTTTATACCTACTTTGTCAATAGGATGATAATTTTGACAAGTCCAAGTAAGGTACCCCATGGTGTGTAATCGTTAATGAATCTATTCGATTCTCGATCCGGTAGAATTTGAAATCGATAGTTACAAAAACACAAAAACGTTTATTTTTTTCAATATTACCTATTTATGTTTGTACTATACTTAGCTAATAATATTACATTTTTAGTAGATACTTAATAATTTTACTTGCATTTAAATTAATATAAATTCGATTTATTCGATTATTTATCTATAATCGATTGTGTGGTATTCTTGCAACGCTCCACTTCGACAAGTGGGCGGGGCTCGTCTCTGTACTACGATAATTGTTTGAGGTATTTTGTATGTAAACAAATATGGTATTTCACAGGCGTCATCAGTCATAATTATCATCCTAAATTAGACAGAGTAAAAAAAAATGGATGTGACAACACATGAGGCTTAACCGAGGAGGTTCGTAATCATAATCTACCAAAATCGCGAGCGACATAGTCAGAGAGCTCCGTTCATCTCTTCTGAGCTATGTCTAGGCATTTTACGTACAAATATATTTTCCATATGGTTTTATACCACCAATATCATTCACCATAGCTGTTGTCCAACGGTTAAGTGCTATTTCAACAGCCACCATGATAGAAAAAAGTTATAAAACTTCATTCAAATGCATCGCTTTAAACTTTAACAAATGTTTCAACACATTCTGAATACGAATGTGTATTAAGCGATATCAGAAACATTGAATTGAATGAACGAAACTATCTTAATGGTTCACTCAGTATGTTTCAGTCACATTCGATTTGATGTTTAAGTGTTATGTGTAGGCTTGGTACTAAATCAATTGACATAACTTTATTGATTTGGGATAATACTTATGGAAATCAAGATACTAGGTATATAGAAGGCAAGAAGTAAATAAAAGATAAAAAGTAAATTGTTCTAAACCAAAATCAAAGATCTCTGTGGCGTAGCGGCGTAGCGCTAACCCTCTACGTCCGCTTCCTAAGGTACGGGGTCACTGGTTCGATTTTGTTTAAAGTCTTCAAGGAAAGCTGCCACCATTCTTTGCAATTTCCTTGCAGTTCTTAATTTCGTGCTTGTAAACAATTTTAATTTCCCAATATTAGATTCGTATGTCCTCTCGACACGCAAGCTGCATTCGAAATGTTACAAAAAAGGCGGTTAAACACACAAAAAGTCTAATTCTGATAGGCGCGGGTCTATTACTGTGGCACGCCGTAACTCAGAAACAAGTAAACACGGCAGTCTCGACATTTGCATAACTATCGAGTTTTTAAATCTATGCAAAACGCGACGATACGTTGCACGGGCTCACGAGCGACCCCCCCACCGCGCCTTCAGTAAAAACACATGCGATTTCATAATACGTCCCCCCATAACTCCACGTGTGCCACCATTTGATTAATAACCCCGGATTACGACCGCCGAGATTAAAATATAATTTGAATACGTACTTTTTAATAACAATGTCGGTAATACGCCGCGAAATTGATGATAAAGTGATAATGTACATAAATAAACAGCTTAAAAGTTGCGTACACGCATCGCTGGAGGCGTCAAAAGTAGGCGGTACTTATGATGAATAACGTGACGGAATCCGACGTCCAATCGGATCGATCTCGATTTTAATTATACGAATCGAGAACATCGAGACGCCTATAGATCGAATATTAATATGTCGATTGTGCACGCGGTGATATCATCCGCGCGGCCTTTGATTCCGCCGTTCGAATTTCGAATGCGTAATTTGATTTGAGTGCGCGACATTCCGCGAAACTGATGTACACGATAATGGTCTTCCGCAAAAGATCCAAGATAGTAATGGCCAACGGAAAAAAATAAAAGCACAATTTACAACTGCTAGCAACGAAAGATCTTTGATTATTTCATTTGCATTCCCTGTACGTGCGTTATTTAAGTTAACATAAACTTAAAGTGCTTAACAGGTCTCCATTTTATAAAAACACGAATCAAATTTAAACTAACAACGCTGTTACATTGAACCGGTCATGTCAAACCGATCCATTTCCTTTATGTATTACGGCACAATCTCGATATTAGATAGGATCTAGCAGTCGCAGCACGCCTACGACACGAAAATAATTAACTCGATCCACCGTCAAACATCATGTTTAACATCGGCTACTCCCATACCAATTACTACCGACAATCGATCGACTCACAAAAACAAGCACCCAACACTAGTCAGGACGGGACTGGTTTGAAAAAAGAACACGGGCCGAGGCGTAGTGCTGCGTCGCGTCCGACAACGTGTTAACGAGCGTTTGATGGATCGCGCTACAATCTAATATCGATACTCTCATTACTACTACAATTTTCATAACCAATACACTTTTTTTATTAGCTTTATTATCCGACACCCCACATAACATATCCATAAAGCTATATGCGTCGAAGTCGAAGCACAACCGGGCTAACAGATCACAGATAAATCGAAAGAAATCAATTGAATTCATGAATAAATCGCATAAAGCTTGTCTTACTCTGTTATCAATGCGACATAATATTTTTTACAGCTGTTCCATAAATGCGAGAAACGACACACGAGGATGCAATGGTATTTTATTTTTAATAAATTCATGTTTAATCAGTATCCGGTATCTTTGAAATTACTAGCGAGGACGATGAGATGGAATTGATACGAGCCTCACAATGTAAATTATATAATTAAAGAAAAGTCGCTATTGCGATCGAATACTTATACGATGTTAATCGAATAACGTGACTTTTATCGATGATCGCGTCAAATTACGATTCAAATTGCGGTTTTAAAGTAATAAAGTGTAGTGGTGTGGTGAACGCAAGGGGTTAAGGGATAAAATCGCTTTGTTTCTTGAAATAAAAAGTGTACGGTGTCGTTTCGATCGCGGGCGGGCGAGCGCGTTGGAGATTTGAAAATTAGCATTTTTGTCGAATAACTCTGCAGCAGTGTCTCGCTGAGCACCTGATACCGACGAGCTGGCCAAATCTGAGCCTTTTTACACTTTTTAACACGATTGGACTTTAAAATATTTCTCTATTCTTTGGCAATCACTGTTTTTTAAAACCTCGAAATTGAACCGGGTCTTTCTGTTGAATGGAATGCTGTATTACTGATCGAAGTTTGTCCTGGAATTCGGCAAAAAGTTGTGACTTATTAAATCTGTCACAATATTATGTATCAAGTTAATTCACATCACTAAAAATAAGTGAACCAATAACAAGTCGCTATTTTATTGCACATGTTTATTTATTATTTTAGTATTCTTTAGTTTACAATCGTTAATATTTATTTACTCATTCTATTAAATAACCAAGAAAATAACGAACATAAATCACGTACGTCTTTATAGTATTTCTTGTCTACATTCCTGCGGCACCTAATGGAAAATAACCTACACGGAACCCGTAAAAAAGCAAAAACAAAGCCTCAAAACCGTTGACCCTTTATCTTTTGTAGCAGCTCTCATTGGACGAGTAGAAATTTATGTCTCCGAGTAATCCGGACCCATTTGTATAGATAATTTTTATTATTGCCATCTCCCGGAGCCGACCGCGGCCGATAAATGCCGAACGAAAGAGTTCGTAATGACAATTTAAATAAGGAAGACGTATTCGTTTCGAACGATAGCCAGGATTTGAATTTTAGAAAATTTGTAAATGGTAAGTTTTTAAATAGGGCTGTGCTTAGCTTGGAATTCAATCTATCGATTTACCGAAATGGTACTTTTTATAAGACTTAGAAACCACTTTTTCATATCAGTACAGTTCTTTTTTGTTTTTACTTTTAGCTTTCTGAATTTTTATTATTTATTTTTAGCTAGCCTTATTAGTTATTTTTTAATTTCCTACTGAAGTTTTCTGTTTATACATTTCCATAACTAAACTAAAGCTTCATACAAACTAAAAAAAATGTAGTTATTTAATGCGTAGATATTCAGGCATACATAATTCTGAAAGCTAAGTCTACCCTAATGAATAATATTTTTCATGAAAACAATTAATATTCCCAAGTACAACACTCTAAACCCTAGCAGACAACGAACTATGCGTGTAAACTATTTTTAACATGACCACACTGAGCTTATCGGCTCCCGCTCTTATGCCGGCGTTATCTCGCCCAGTGCATTAGTCTTCGATAATACAACGATAAAAACAGATCGGCCGGCGCCACGCTCGATACAGATTGTATTTAGTCGATTTAAAAGAAAAAAGAATCGATTTAACTCCGATAAAGATGTTATGGCGTGTTTTCGTAGCTGAGTAACTTAATTGTGGATGCCAATGCTATGTTTACGCGGGATAATAAATTTTATGATTAAAAATGTTTTAAGTAGATGTAGTTTTATGTTTGGTTTGTTGTTAATAGAGTATTGAGATATTGGACGTTAAGTGGGACATTACAGAATGTTTATATTCTGTGTGGCGTTTTGAAATAAAGTTCCAATGGTTAAGTAACTTATTTTACAAGTGGTTTAAGTATAATTAGCTGGACATTAAAGGAGTCGTTTTATGTGTTAAATACTTACTGCGTTATAATCACTTAGTATAGAATAAAGTTACTACAAGTTGGTCTGCTTGTCCACTATAATATCTAATATCTAGCTAGACCAAACATTGAGGATTTGTAAACTTTTAAGTTTATTTAGACGTTTTTTTCATTGAAGTCAAAAAATGGTAACTGGGATAGACTGGATGCACAAAGCGGAGAATCGGGTGCTGTAGTGTACATTAGGGGAGGCCTATGTCCAGTAATGGACTGCGATTTTTTGATTGATACGTGTATTAGCCATAAAATATCTAAATGACAGTAAAAACTATACCAAAATCCTTTGAAAGGTTTAAAAGAAATTTGCGAAGAAATAGACATTGTAATTGTGAGAATAAAAATGAAACAATTATATTATGATACCTAATTATTATATTTATAAAGCTATAATTAATACTAAGGTTTATTTCTAAATCAGTTCATATAATGTTCAACTATTAGGTCACTGTCGCTACCCTAACAAAATGGCGGTCTAATTTCCCCCCTAAATTAATAACCCGCATCGCGCGCGTCGTTTTTCATCAACCTCATTTTAGTGGGTTTATTATTTATCGTGTTTTCCTCAAAACATCATTTACATCGCTTTCATAACGCCGACGCACGTTGAAAGACTGAAAATTTTGTCTATTCCACAAAATAGTGCGATAACTGTGCTAATGACGCCATCATGGTTGCCATTTTACCACGGCCATTTTGAATTTGTAACGTTTTGTTTGTTGTGTTGCGTGTAATAGTGTGAAAAGGTTTAGGGCCTTAGATAATGGTTTTATGGACATCAGTTTTTGTTGAATGTCAAACTACCCTCTGGTTACCCTTTTACGTAAAATGAGAAATTATAGCCGGCATTTTCCTTTCACGCTGTAATGAATCAAGAAACATAATCGAAACATCGTTACAGTTTATGATTTACAAGACGGCGGACATTAAAAAACAATGCTTGTTCAGCATTCGAAAAAATAAACAATACGCGCTGGGGTTAAGCGCCGAAAGTTGAATACAATCCCTTGCACAGTGGGCCGAAAGCGATCCAGATCTGGCTATCAGGATCTCAGTTTGTTCTCACATCATTACCCGCGCCGACGGCTACAAATTTACATCCAACACAATGGCTATCCACCATCGAGACATCATTAAGGTGATGCCGATAGCGCCAGCTAAACCGTGAAGCAAATGCCTTAAAGGTCACTGGAGCGTTCTGCAAAAACGAACCTTATGATATAGGCATACAAAGCTTAGTTTGATAAGACACAAATTGGCGTTTACGCAGGATAGCCCGTAACATCATAATGACAGAACGTCATATAAGTAAGAATGGGGCGAGCGATTATGAGCGCAAGAAAGAATGTTCATAGAGTTGAATTTAAATTGTGAGAACGAGATTACAAGGCTGGAGGGACGGTTTAGGAAAGGATCAGTTTGAGCCGAAGCCTGGGGCTATCGTACCGCACAATGGAACTTATAATATGGGTGATTGTGGAAAAATTGATAATACGAAATTTTGTACGCAAATCGTGGATTTTGTTTATTATTTTTTATATCAGTAAGTATCTGGTATTGTTTGAAATGGTCTTTTAAAAGGTTAGGAAAACTTGACAAGTGGCAATTAACGTCATTAACGTCAAAAAATACGTATGAATTTATTATTCTATTCTACTAATGATTAAGCCCCTAGCCTAGGGGATCTGTTCTAGGAATGAAATAAAAAAGAACAAACAAAAAAAACCATAAATACATGAACATTGCTACATTATTATCGCATATAAAAGATTCAATATCTGAGTTAGTACGTACCAACGGTAGGTTTGCATACAATACGCAGTTCGGTTCGTTACGCGCGCGATTGACGCGCGATCGACGCGATTTGTGGCGTTGTGTGACGTGCGCGACACTTTATCGCGTCATCTCGCCCCGCCTAATTTGCTTCGTACTTTATTCAGCACCTGTTTAGTTATTATCTGGTTTCTTATATTTATTTTCACTCTACTTCTCGACAACAATAGTTCTAAAAGCTGCAAATACTAGTAAACAGGATGTACGAAACAAAAAAAAAAATACATTTTGTCGGTCAGCTGTCACTGCATGAAAATTGAGAAAATTATTATTGATGTATGTTATGAAATTTAGCGAAAACTTCTTTTCGCTAAATTTCATAACATACATCAATAATAATTTTCTAAGGTAAGCGTCTAAGATTTTTATTTATTTATTTATTTATTATATACTTTATTGTACAGTACACCATTAAAAATACATAATAAATTTTTGTCATTTCTTTACCAAAGTAAATAGTTCTTTTCACGGTTTTTTTCAAAAGCCACATTCTTTGCTACACCCCCGAGCTGTGCCCACTATTTTTGATCATAACTGCTAATCTAGAACAGACAAGTTTTTAGAAAGTTCGCATTAAAATACTAAAAAGTAATAAAACGCTCTAAACACACGAAAGTTTACTAATACACTATCCGTCACGCAAAATATACTACGTTAATCACGATTTGTATCCCCAATCTCACATTGCGATCACCATACTCAAATATAACAATCAAAATAATTATACAAACAGCAAAATTCTACATTGATTAATATCAGAATATCGCGAAACAATAACGAGATTGCGCTGACGAAAACAAGGGGAACAATCGACAAACATCGTATACGAATGCCCAGAGATAAGTGAAACATGGCTACCGTACAAAAATAGCAGAGATAACGCGCGATCGCATCTGTAAACAATGGTAGTGGTATCCACGCTCTCATTAGCCAGCCTCGACGAGTCGACGCGGGAAATTGTGCAATTCCGCGGGAATCCGCCGTATCGATACCCGATACTCGATACATAGGCGATTTGTAATCGATCCTTTCGCGATCGTGCATCAATTGCATTCATTATTTAGTTTGTGAACTTTTATTTGTTGATTTATTCTTTATTTGTTGTCATTTTTTGTTGCGTATCTGATATAAATAGGGCAAGTGCGATTTGTTGAGTGTCTAATGATGGGCTATGAAGGATTTTGTGAAAGATGGCCTTATCCAAGTATAATGCTAGAGCTAGAGAACTAATCTCGCCTTGCGGTGTGACTTGCCGATCTGTGATAATAACCCGCTGTTGACAGCTAACTTAAACCAAACCAATTTAGTTTAAAGTTATTGAGTTTAACTTGATGATTCATATTTATAAATAACTAGCTGACCGGGCAAACTTCGTTTCGCCTTAGAAAAAGAAAAAAGAGTGGACTACACTTGACATTTAGGGGGATGAAAAATAGATGTTGTCCGAATCTCAGACCAACCCAATATGCACACAAAATTTCATGAGAATCGGTCATACTTATTCTAAGTTATATATTGAATAAATCGGTTTAGAAAAGTGTGGAGACTCTTTAGTTTATATGTGAATAAGACTTAAGGCAATTACTTACGACTCACAATTACGTAGCATAGGAATGCTACCGATGTTTTACGAGGGCAATTTTACACGAAACCGAATTTGTGACCTTTACCAAAGAAATCATTATCATTGTTCATCATTCATTGTTGTGAAAGGTGATAGTCTATGATCGTAACTTCTACCTATGGTCTTCTTCATCATCAGCATACTCCAAGAGATTTCCTAGTTGCGTTCAAAGTTCACACTTCAGGGTTCGATTATTATTTAATATTTATATGATGGGTTTGGATACCATATTGTAATCGTTTGGAAAAACCACCGCAGGCTTTTGCGCACGCGTGAACCCCGAGAAGCAAACCGCACGAATAAAAAAGGTAGGGAATGTACAGTCAGTGTCTGAAATATCTTGTGAATAAAGTATCAAAATGATCTTAAAACTAGTTATTAAGAGCAAATCAAACAGTTTTATTGATTTAAATTGTATTATTGTCCGAACTCAAGGTGTGTAACAAATATCAGAACAATTCGACATCGAGAAGGGCGAAAAACAAAGGAATTAAGATCATTTTGAGCACTTTGTTCATCTAGATCTTTCTGATGCTGACTGTACACAGTGATGACGTCAAGACATATCTAACAACTGCACAATTGATTAACAAGCTACATATTTCGTATATATGCAGTCACATCAACAACCCCGTAAATAAATCATTGTCCTTCAACAATATAACGAAATATACATATGCCTTCTATTATTCGTTGAATGATGGTATCATTATAGTCAGCGTTGACCTGTCTTCGCTTACGAATCGAATTCGCGATTGCCGCCGCGATATCGCGATGACAATAAACGGACAACGCGCGATATTCGCCCGCGATACACGTTGTGTGGTCACTCCGACCACCTTTACTTTTTACTCGATGCCCGATTGTATTGTGTTATGAATAGGGGTATCAGATCATTTTCTGATTTATAGATTTTTTTTAAGAACGTTTCATATATGTTTTTAATATTTCGTCGAGAAATTTTGTGTTATCGAATATCTGGATTGTTTTTGGTATCTTTTGTGGCAGTTGCCGTGTCATCAAGAATTGTAGATAATATTAGGCATAATATTATATTAAAAAACTTATAAGTAATTATTTTAAACTCAAATGTATTCAATTCTTGCACTAAAGACGATCTAAATAAAGCCACTGAAAGCGCGATTGAGATGGCAGAATTCTATTCTCGAATAGTAGGTAGGTAATCTATATATATAAAAATCAATTGCTGTTCGTTAGTCCCGCTAAAACTCGAGAACGGCTGAACGGATTTATCTTATCTTGGTCTTGAAATGTTCGTGGAGGTCTAGGGAAGGTTTAAAAGGTGAGAAAAATTCTAATAATTGCCGGGAACCGACATCCACGCGGGCGGGCCGCGGGCAAAAGCTAGTATTGTATAAAAGTGAATCGTTGTCACGAAAAGCAGATTATTTAACTTTAGTTTGGCATAAACAGGTTCTATGAGAACGACCGCCTGAGTCCCCAACCCTAAGAGAGAGATAAGATAACCTGCGCAAGAGCTTCTCTAATCAGCAAATGTCTTGATGGGGTGAAATATTTCAGATACTAGTTATTTGGTTTATCATTATCAAGCGTCGGTAGCTTAGTGGTTAAGGAGTCGGCCTTACGATCGAGAGGTCCCGGGTTCGAATCGTGGCCATTACACTACCGGCGTGAACCCACTCCTAGCACAAGCAATTTAGCTCAGTTGGAGGGGTTAGAGGGAATATTAGTAACTTCGGTTCTAATATTCTTTAAAAAGAAAATATTGGTGCATATTTATTTTTAAATATTGGCTTATAAATTTTCAACACTGGTAACCCTGATTATCAATATTTATTTCGGCATGTGAACACTTTTTATGTAAGCTGTTTTACTTAAATTGAATGGACATTGTAGATTAATGGTACATTATCCTGCTCGGTCCACTAGTCTATTGGTTGGGGTGAATTTAAAACGCATTTTATTCTCGTTAGGACAGTCCGTGGCTGCATTATGCGACTGTCGTTTAATATGCACGCTGCCTTACATGGTGTTGTTTATCTCGTCCGCTGGTGTACACTTACCTGAAAAGAAGAACGGATGGGTTAGTTTACGTTCGGAAATATTATTAAATACATGTTTATGCTAGATGTGTCAACAATGTCAGAGTTGCAACACGTGTACAGTTAATGTCAGATTTTGTCACGGAAAGGTGTAAGATTTATGTCACATTTAGTTTGAAATATACATATTTTTAGTATATCTGGATGCGCAATTGGGTTTTACTGTTAGTAGCTACACATATTTTTTTAATGGACACGTCAATTTGAGTTTACCTCGCCTGATGGTAAGCTAAAGGCAAAGTCTCGTAAAGAGGATCACCATCGTAAAAATGTACCATGTTAACAATGGTGGCACTCAGCTTGACGGCCTCATCAGATGCCTTTTCACACCTCGCTTATAGGACCCGGGACTGTAGGAAGGAGGAAACACATGAGCTGGCAGGGAGTTCGAGGTCTTAATGGTGCGGTATAGGAATGAGTCACTAAACTGCTTGGTTCTATAAGTATATTAGCTGTATGAAGCTTAGAAGTACGTGCGATTATCAGCCATAGGCACACCCATCCATCTAGAATGAAATAACACCTACCCCAGGGATAATAAATTCATAGATAATATGTAGTGTAATATTTAAAAAAACAGACACACTAGACATAATGTGTAGTAATAAATACTAGTTTTTACACATACCTATGACATAGGCACATAAATATTTTGTGACATCTGACCTAGTTACAACTTTAAAGGTTCGACACACTAGTAAAATATGTCACTGATGACATGTGACATAATGTGGTGACATTATGTGCGTTACGGCGTTACCTCATGCTCGAGGAAGTGAAAACAGATCCTTATCTGCACGCGATGCGCCCTGTGTATAGGGTTGACAGATATCAAACTATTTCCGGGATATTTCGCATTCAGTTTGTGATTTAAGATCTATTAAAATAAATATAGTGGTGCAGTTTTTTGTTCATATGACAGAAGAGAAAAAGTGGATGTTTGTTGCGTTATATTTTGTAAATTCAGAACGAAAAAGTTTTCATCCATTTCAGTTCTCGAACTCTGTCGCGGTTTCGAGTACGTCTAGTGCTTCTTATTTCCAAATTCAAATTCAAATTCACTTCCCTTGCTTATGACGCGATTGCACAGACGCGATTGGACAAAATAAATGGCGATTCTGTCAAAATAATATTGATAACGAAACGGGATCGCTATATGCTTTAGAGAAATATTGTTAATTTTACAATGGTGGTTTTATTTTGAAAATCTCTACGGATACATTTTCACAGTCTGCTAAAAACCAATCCCAATATAAATAGTTGGGAAAAGATCGGAGGATTAATGACATTAAGTGTCAAAATTCATCTAAATCCGTTCAGTAGTTTTAAATGGAAAAGTAACGCACGTCCGTTCATACTTTCATACATCCTCTAAAACTTTCATTTATAATAATACTAGCTGACCCGGCGAACTTCGTACTGCTAATTTTTTCTACTATATTAAGCATGTATTATACATATAAACCTTCTGCTTGAATTACTCTATCTATTAAAATAAACCGCATCAAAATCTGTTGCGTAGTTTTGAAGATATAAGCGTACATAGGGACATAGGGACGCGGATAGCGGCTTTGCTTTATACTGTGTAGTGATTCGTAGTATTTTGGAAAACATGGCCGCTTGCTAACCTTACCTATAAGTCTGATAATATATTTAATATATCTATAAAAGTATATTGTTTTTGTCAACAAAGTAGTCGTATCATCATATTTTATCCTCCTATGGATATATTAGGTAATATGTACTTGTCAGTAAATAAATTTTCGATTGTAAGTTGTTCTACCACCTCTCTTGTATGGGTATAAGGAGCCACACAAGGACTATTGAGTATACAAAGCTCCGGTGTAGGCTCTTCTCTTAGTTTGGGAGGCCAGCGGCAGTCGCTTCCTCAAAACCCGGATGTGTTACAGTTTTGTTATAGTGCTCCAGGATTTTATTATTATTTTAAATTCTTAAAAGCTTCCTTTCTTCCTAAAGTTCGGCGAGGTGAAATCAAATTAACATCGTCCTGCATAAAAAAGTACAGTTTGGCGTCATTTATACATACATACTCTAGCCGAGTTATCTGTATAGTTTATTTAAATAAGAGAAATAATATAGAAAATCCCCACTAGTCTTGAGTTTATGTAACTAATGGGGATTACTGGAAAAAAAAAACAATCCCCTGGTGGGGATTTGACGGTGGGGATTTCTGGAATAATCCAAAAATACCTAGACCGTTCCTTCGCTATCGATATTCAAATCAATTTTATTCGAGTTTAGTTCAATCATGCAGTAATAGTAGGTAATGCTTAATATCATATTCTAAGAAATATTACAACGTGATACAACTAAAAACTATTCGTATATTAACATCTGAAACTCATTTAATAAGATTTCTTTGATGACAGAGAAATATTAACTTATTCTGCTGTCTATTTCATAGCAGGGAGCGGAAAAATGTTTGAAGAAATTATACATAATTTGTGCATTTGCAATTAGTTTTTATAGCGAAGAAAAGGTAAAATAAGTTCTGTTTGAGTCACAAATATCTTAAATATTTATATCGCATAAAAAATTAAAACCTCTCCCATATTTCATTTAATGCAATTTACCTCCAATGACTTTCGAGCGCCCGGTTTAATAGATTTTTTTTTATATGCCAAATTACAGAAATATATATCGAATACATAGGGAGAATGAATCTTCTCGGGCGGGATTCGAACCCGTGATCTTTCCCTTACCGGAGGAATGCCTTGACCAGCTAGGCTACCGAGATACTTAATGCGATAAAAATCGTGCAAATTACAGAAATTAAAAATAACCAATCTCACAGAAACTGCAGAGACATTAATATTGGATCGTAAGAGAAAAACAGAAAAATTAAGCAAGTTTTTCGGTAGGTATTTTTTAGTTAAATGAAGAAAGAAAAAAATAAAAATGCTGTCATCTCATCACTTGGCCCACTCGAAAGCACCGCTATCTGTTTTCAGCAAGGTTATACGCATCGCGTGCGTTATCACGCTATCGCCCGATCGCGTCACAATCGCACGCGATTGTCAAATGCGTGTCATGTTATGCGTGATGCGTGCCCATACGTGCGTGTCAACGCACCTTACTTTGGAGCTTTTTACATACTTTATGTGAATATGTGATGATCACAGTTAAGTTGTCACATTCTTATGTGATAGCAATGTTGCCCGGCTGCAAATAGGGCATTATTGTCAATTTTACTGAGTGTTGTACAGGCATCACTGTCACTGCAATAGAAAGAGATACAAGTAGAGAGATAGAAGAGGACACTAAAAGTAATATCAATTTGTTTTTAGGAAGTTTTAGTAAGTAACCGATATTACCTACTAATATTCTAGTACCTAAAGCTAGATTACTTGTTTTAGGGTTAGGTTCGAATCGGTACACTGACTGACCTCCGTCCTCACTGACTGACCTCCGTACCACTGACTGACCTCCGTACCACTGACTGACCTCCGTCCCCCATGAGCGCGGGCCTGGGGGTGACAGGTGGAGCCGCCTGTCACCCCAGCAGAAGCAGGCCACGGCGACGGCGCGCTAAGAAGCGCGCCTCCCCATTCTAGGGGCGAGTCCGAGGAGGGCCAGACCGTAAGGTATGGCCCTGGGTCAGCCGGGGTGCGAGGGATATGACGATGACAACCTCACCTCCGGACTAGCACCACGACCCACAGTACTCGACGACCGACATAACCTCCGCTTCCGGCTCCGACAGGGGGTATTCGAGGTATTTATTTCTATGGTGAGGTGTACCTATAACCCGATCCCTGCTGGCTTCATAATGGTGCTAATTCTGTTGTGTTTAAACTAACTAAAATACACTAAAACACAGTGTGTGGCCGATTCCGGTCAGCGCAGACAGTTTTTGGCCGGAGAGTGCATGGCCGTGAGGCAAACTAATACTCAATTAATCGGCGTACGTACTCAATTAATCGTGTAATGCAATTTTAGAGATTTTTAGCGTAGGTATTTTAGTTAATTTTGACAACACAGAATTGGCATCAGTGCCTGACAAACCACATTAGCTATTTTCACCGGCTTTCCTTTTGAAAATTTTCAACCTTTGCCACTGCTACCCATCATGTATATGTTACCGGAAATGTGTATAATCCGGAATTCTATACAATGCCTAAGCATTGTATACAATGCCGAGTGCGTAGCAGGAAATGTATGAAATGGTATCAAAGAATATTGATGGTGGTTATAAAAAATGCAACCACTTAGGCTAATGCTGGAGCCTCGCTTTCGCTTCAGTCTTCTAACCTATAATATATCCAGGTCGGGGCGCAGTGTCCACACCACGCAATTTAACTTGGATAGATTAGGTTAGAAGATTAACCAAGACCAAGATCTTCGTGGTTTTTTATTCATTCAAAAATATAAATTTTCCACAAAATCATCCGCATATATAGACAATAACCCATTTATTTCACACATTTCCGGTGGAACGGCAGGAATTCTATGTATTAACACACATTTCCTAGGATTTGTATACAATTCCTTGATTTCATACATTTCCGGTAACATATACACACATTACCCTCCTTTGCGTCGCGCAGTCGGATAATAAATGAGGAGTCACCATGCTCTGACACACCATAGTTATATGCTAATTTGCGACAAAGTTGTTTATTATAAGCAGATAGCAGATAGTGGCCACACCCGGACTCGCCTAAAAATATCGTGCCCCGGCCGATATGAGTGGACGCTTCATAATTAATGTCCATCCTGACGTTTGTTTACGAAAAAATGGAGGCGATAGTGGCGATAAAATTCCTTTTATTTCCTAGATAAAACTATTGGCGGCTATACCTAATCATTACAAAAAGCAATTAAAATGAATTAATAGTAAAAATAAGTTTTTAACATTCGATACATTAAATTTCTTGTTGAGGTATACCCTACCATCTGAAGCCACACTAAAATTCGATTACTATAGGAAAAATTAATTACTCAGGGCTTGAACCCATGACCTTTCCCTTACAGGGGGATATTCTCTTCCTGAGCTGACTGTGCTGCTGAGCCACACCTGAATCAATTCAAATTTCCCTTCTCTATATAAGTATTCGTCTTTAAGGCGCCGGTGGAGTCATCTACCAACTCTCCATTTTTACCCGACTACGGCGAAGCCAAAAGGAGGGTTATGATCTTGACAGGCTATGTATGTATGTATGTATGTATGTATGTATGTATGTATCTATGTATGTATGTATGTATGTATGTATGTATGTATGTATGTATGTATGTATGTATGTATGTATGTATGTATGTATGTTCATTTGTTCCCTCATAGCTCCTCAACTACTTATTAGAACTGGACAAATGAGGTATCATTACAAGCAGCTTTATCGTCCGATGGTTATAGGCTACAATACAATTCGATTACATAAGGAAAAATGAATTACTCAATGGGGTTTGAACCCACGACTTTTCCCTTACAGGGGGAATGCTCTTCCAACTGAGCTACTGATGGTTACTGGAGGTAAAAAATGGTTGAAAAATCATTCATTAGTTCCAACAGTTCATAAGAGTGTTGGCAGATGACTCTATCGTCGTCGCCTCATTTTGTGGCATTATTTTATTGATTATTAGACTTGTCACACAAAGTTTCTTCCGTCAGATATATCTTCGCCCTAACGTCAAAGGGTATATTACAATTTCATCTAATTTCCTGAAGTAAAGCTAAACTAACAGAACTTTATACCATCGAGAGGGGCCCCGATAGTCAAATCTATTAACTAAACGTGGACACAGGCCCAGGCGTGGACAATGCCCAGATCGGTATCGAACCTCCCACGCTAGTCTTTGTGCGCCCTCTGCTGGCGAAGATACTAAATATTCTCGCTACAGAGATATTCAGTTAGGCACACACTGAAGCCACGAAGAAATTGCATTCGGAATGTTGAAAGTATTTTATATAACAGCCATATTGATTTATTTCAAATTTGGAACTTTTTTTCGATTTATATAACAGCCATATTGATCTATTTCAAATTTAGAACTAGTACGATTGCACTGACAGATGTTTTTTTTAAATAAAGCTTCGAAAGAAGGCATAAGTGTTACCATGACATTCATAAATAAAGTAAGGTATGTTTCGAGTTCTACTTCTCCGAAGACTCGCAACGAACAGGAAGCGGCTAGCCTATAAGTGGCTACAGGGCATTGTTTCCTGACTTCGTGTTCTTCTGAAAATTTCGTAGCAGGTATATAATACTCAATAAAATTTTTGCTCGACCGGTGTAAAAAAAGGTGAATTGCATAGGCACAACAAAAAAACAGTTTTTAACTCTGGTAACACTAGTACACTTTCAAATCGCTTTTTATAAAAAAATATGGGTTACTTCTCTACGTCATTAACATGGTCACACCTAACAAGATTCCAGTATAAACGTACTACACTCCAACGAACACCCACTCGTCTATTTTTACGCTTGTAACACTGAGTGCGCGATGAGGCCGAGTGGCCGTTGCTAAAAGCCCCGTATCTAAGGCATCTGGTATAACACGTGTTTGTAGATACGCACGTGCGCCGGTCTAGACTGATATCTAGTTTGGAGGCTGAGTGCTTTCGGTTCTAGATGATTTATTATTAGGTAGAAATAACGTTTTACATGTTAAGAAGGTTTTTGAAAGAACAAGTCAGAAATTCGGGTGTTTTTTTTTTAATATTACTATAGATATTAATTTAATCTGTAAAGAAATTTATGTTTACTTAGTTATTTCTCGTGCAACAAAATCTATCAAAAATATTTGGTTTTGAATTCTTGCCTGCTTGTCAGTTTGTATGTTCGTCTGTTTGTTCGCGATGGACGCTAAAACAAAAACTGCAGAACAGATTTTGATATAGTTTAATATTTTAAAAGGTCAGACAATAAATTTATCGAGTGTTTGTTTACAATTTGGTTGAGTAGAACCAAAGATCAACGCGAACATGGCTTTTGAAAAGCAGCCGAAACGTCGGTTTAAAAGTAAATAATAACAAATACTCGTATATCGCGATAGAATCCGTAAAAAGTGGTTTTATTTCAATGAGTGACATTCGCGTAAACTTTAGAAAATATCATGTAGAACCAAAGATTTGACAAAAAGTTGCGATTGCGGGCCAAGCCACGGGCATTAGCTAGTAATCTTATATCGCTAAAGTAAAAACCAATATCCACAGATAAATCATCAAACCAAAATAGCCAAACACTCTTGGCTGCATTCTACATGCAGGATAACGAGAGTTATCCCCACTGCCGCTGTTCCCCCCAAGGGGGCAGGTGGGGGAGGTGATAGCGATCGCCTATTGGCCGATACACCAGATTTATGCGAGTTATCGACACGTCTTAATTTATGAGAGCCAGTTATAGATGTGTTTCGAATAATTTTTGTAAAGTTGAATGAATATCTTAAGGTGGTAAGCTTTTGATGATCTCTGTGGCGTTTGACTGCTGTATCGGAGGTAGCGGGTTCGATTCCCGCGAATATTAAATGTCTGTTTGTATTGGTATGGGTGTTGTTTGATATGTATATTTTTATAAAGAAAACAAGCTCCGCCCGGGTGGATCTCTTATCTCTACTCAACCTATAACCTATACCCGGGATAAAAAAATCGAAAGGGTTGAAAAGTATCCTATTTCTGTCTCCTGATTCTAAGCTACATCCCCAGCAATTTTCACCCAAATCGGTGCTGCCGTTCTTGAGTTATAAATAGTGTAACTAATACAGTTTTCTTTTACATATATAGATGCATATAAGCCGCATCTTCTTCTTTTTAAGGTTTCTCTACTCAAAGGATAATAACGGAACCAATTAGTAACAGACTAAGACTCCGCTGTCTGTCTGTCTGTCTAGGCTGTGTCTCATGAACCACAATAGTAAGTTAATATAAAATCGATGGATTAACTTTGTCATATTTCCTAAAATAATTTTGATTCTATTCTAAAGAAGTGCCACAAAGTATCACAACCAAGCGCCTATGTTGTTTCAAACCGTTTATCAGCTACATAAAATAACAAATTGATTTCATCTCAGCTCATTTCAAGAACATCGTCTCTATTAATATTATCTTAGAAACAATATTCACAAACAATTCGCCATAACTTGTCAGTATCGAGTATCTGAATCTCTGAATATGACAAAGCAACAAATTTCCACACTTCAATCTGTGTGCGCGTAGGCACAATCGCGAGCATCTACGAGCGTGGCCGAAGCTGGCCGACAGGGCCCGACGCGACCCGAGAGCGACCGAACTATCACCGAGTATGTCCCGAGATATCTTTCATCCGTGGGTGGCCGATCTATCTGAAATGCCAAGTTGAAGGGAACGTGAATTTGACGGTCAAATAGCTGCCTTGATAAGTCGGCTTGGGCATATTTATTTAAGGCTGGCAACTCTACGGAAAATACATTAAACGTGCAATGTCAATGTGTTCTATATTTAAAAGACCGCGCTTTGAAAAAAAATAAGATCATAGACTATAAAAATTAATTACCAATATCCATTATGATATCAATCTTCGGCTGTTTTATGACTCAAATATGGCATCAATCAAAACAGGATATTCGGGTTTAATTGATTTTTATCATAACCAGATTTGTAGTAGCGGAATTAACACCTTAATTATCATGTTTCATAAACATAATGGCATCTCGTAATCCGAGCACCGATCCCTGTTGCATCAAGACTCAGCTAAATTCGGGTGGAAAATGCTCGAGCAGTTTTTAAGTGGTACGTAATTGAATATAACCCTTATTCCATTACGAAGAAGCTTAAAATGGTATATGTATACGTATAATGCTACATACCTTTATTTTTTCAAGTGACTTCAAGTCCCACTTGAGCATTTCATTTTTCCCGATGTATTCGAATGCTACATACCTACCTACTATTTTTAGCCTAATCGAATAAGTTCGAAAAACCGTCGCCCTTAAAAACGGATATAAAGAGAAGGAAAATTTGAAGTGTTTCAGGTGTGGCTCAACAGCTCAGTTGGAAGAGCATTCCCCAGGTAAGGGAAAGGTCGTGAGTTCAAGTCTCACTTAAGCATTTAATTTTTTTCGATGTTTTTCGAACTTAAAAGTTAGCATAATAAATGCTATAAAAATTCATTCGAATAATCGAATAAGATTGAAATTTAATTGACACTTAAAATTACTCAAGCATTTTTCATTTTATTCCCACTTTGGAAAATAGGAAAATAGGAGAGTATCTGATATCTCGAAAGGAAACCCTACACCATTCACAGGTGCGGCTAACATGTGTTCTGACGTCATTGTGCATCCCATACCCACTGCACTCTATGATAAATTGATAACATAGAATAATTTGATATAATAAAATAGTAGGCCTTTTTTTAAAGTCTTTTTTGTAATGACTATGGCACTAGCTTTAGTAGAATTGAGTTCCTGAAGTGACTACCTGGTTCCTAGTGACTACATAAATGATAGTGCGGACTCGAAGTTTCGAATGCTTTATGGTACCTTCCCAGTTAATAAAAGGGCCACTGTATCTGCGATGCATGCCTTCCAAAATTCCGGGTCTCATAGACCCGGGATAAGGAAATGAGAAACAAGATAATAATAATTACTTACCAGATTTTGTAAGGGGTATCTTTTTTGCAAAAGTGACATTTTTGAAGAAAGTGACATTTTCTGAAAGTCACATTCTAAGAAAGTGACATTTTTGAGAAAGTGACATTTTTGCGAAAGTGAGGTTGTGCTAAAGTGATCATGCGAAAGTGACGTTCTTCGTCAAGACCGTTTTTTTCCCAGCTCACAAAGGTTTTAATAAAAAACCAAAAAGCTTTTCACGACAAGGATATCTGTGTAATCAGCGCTCTTAAGCCAATTCTTATCCCATTACGTTTCCCATTAGCATTAAAATCTCGAGATATCTCGTTCAATAAAAACGTGAACCGGTCCGATATATAAATAATTATATAGAACAATAACAGCCAGTAATTAGGCAATAAATTCTTAAGGCAAGATATGAACGATGAAGAAAAAAGGTACGTTTGATTTGTTTGATGGTGGAATACGGAATGTGTCCGCGTTCCGCCGGCACGGCTTTGAAATGACGTGAACGATTTTTTTGCCGTGACGTTTTTACGTATAAAAATATATTTAAATTACATCATCTACCTATAGCTTACTACGCTCACCCAATTAGTGGCAAATTGTGCCACTTAATTAAAACATGAAGTGTAAGGTACAATATTTAGTAGATATTTGCAATAGATCAAAAGTAAATGGGTTCAGGCAATTTCAATTCATAAATATAAAACTTTTTTTACTGCATGCTTCTTGGTTGCATCCGATCTCCAGTCTGATAACTCATCTTACTTTTGGTTTATGTAGCTTTTATTGTCGCGACTGTCGATCTGACCTCACAACCCCGCGAGGGAAACCAGCGCCTTTTTTTTCGTGTGGAGATCCCCTCGGATACCTCCCACGCCGGAGCCGGTAGGGGAGGCTATGTGGGACTCGAACCGACTAAAACCGCACGCCAACTGAGGGTCGTGGTGCTAGGCCGGAGGTGAGGTTGTCTCTGACATATCCCTCGCAACCCGGCTGACCCAGGGCCATCCCTTACGGTCTGGCCCTCCTCAGGGGGAAACCAGCGGCAGAGCTTCGTTCGTCAAACAGTAGACTACAATTTAAATGTACCCAGATTATATGTTACATAATACTGCAGGTGTTGCACGCCACATGTAGCTCGATGAATCCGCGAACACTAGTACTGTTGGTGCCGCCCTTCCCCCGCAACGAGGCTACATTCAAGCGGATCAAGCGTGGAAGCAATGCCGCATCGTGTCTTACAATGGACACGCACTCAGCTATGAGTTACTATAACTTATCCTGTGACTCAACCTGAAATCTTTCGATAAGAGCACATTCAGCTTTTATTTACCACAGATAAGAGTCGGTTGCGAATCGATTAACCCACTCTAACTCGATATGTATCTGTCTGTCTGTTTGGACTATAAAAATAGATAAGTGTATAGAGATTTAATTTTAGTAGGTTGGTAGTAGGTAATAAATTAATGATAGTTAATTTCTGATGTTTGTCTTTGGAATTAATTCCTAATAAAAAAGTTGTTCCGTGAAGTGAGGTGCAAAAATTAAAAATGCTAAAAATGTAGACCAAAGTCTATAAATAGTATTGAAAAATTAAAAATAGAATGCATTTGAATTCGAAAGTCAGGCGACATTAAGTATGATGTTAAAAGGTTAATGATAAACATGCAATGAAGAGCTATCTAGCTAAGATAATTATAATATCTGCGCGGCTATTAACCATGCCATAATTGTATTTCTGTTATTTATAGATTTATTTATATTTTTGTGGTTTTTAATTAAATACCAGTATTCGAAATTTAAATTATACATTTTTTTTATCAAAATGCATGAAAATTTCAATTCGCGTGAAATAGATTGCCAAAATATATGTAAAAAATTGAATTATTTATATATTTTAAATAATATTTTAAAAGAGAACGCACATGTAGGTACATAGATAGGTACCTACACCATAAGTACTTTAACTTTACATAATGAATGAGACAAAATTAATTTCTAAATATCGAATAGTCATTAAATCTTCAGAATAACTGTGTCAACATAATTTGATTAGTTTTAAATCACATTTTAAAATTGGAATGAAATGTTTGCACCTACTATGTTTTAAAATCTGTACCCATTTCAAAACGAACTACTTTCAGGATAGCGTTGTCTGCATTTTTATATCATTTTTCACAAATAATTATATTAAATTTACAGCCGATACATCAGTAAATCCAAGTATAATATCTGAAGGCTGCAGTCAATCAGGTTGGTTGGCATCAATAGCAGGTTATCTTGGCGCCCAGCGGTGTCTATCGCTCTATACATCACACGGGGCGGGCGGTACCCTTATCACCCAGCCACACGCCGGCTGCGTTTATTTCCAACACACAACCAACTTGTGTGCAAATATTAAGTGGGAATTTTATGTGTTTGTTGTTAGACGTAACAGAGTAATTTTTGATCGTGTGTCTGGCAACACTGAGTTTGAAATTTTGGCTTTAGGGACCTTTATTCGAAAAAGAAGGTTGCTACCTATGAAATTGCATGTGTTCATAGCTTTTTTTACACTTTAATAGTTTAAAAGTAACATTCTACATGTGTTATTGGAAAAATTCTTTTGTGATTGATATATTCAGTTCCTGGGACAGATCGTAGGTTTAGTATCGCGCTTTGACACTTCTTCTTCTCGGGTCAATGGCAGCAATTTTAGATATCTAGATGCGACCAGTCCAAAACTCGGAACACAGCGGACATGACAGCAGGTGACCCATCGACTGCAGGGGTGCACCACAGTCACAGCCGCCAGCCACCATTGACACTTAGGAGCCGAAAGAAAGGCGAAAAGGTTCCTATTATTCTGACCGCAAGCAATTTGGATGACCTCCCGGGTGGGAGGCCATGATGGGCACCATGGGAGACCAAATTGCTCTGAGTACCTACGTATATTACGAACATTTGCACATCATAAAAATCAAACTCACGACATCTGCCGTCGATGTGAAACGCTTTAAACCCTTTAATATTTTTTAAAATCTCTCTATCCCACAGCCAAAAACAAAAAAAAAGCACGATAAAGGACCTACACGACCGTTCTAATTTTAAACTGCGAGACTGAACCTTCACAAATGTCACTGTCAAAGTAATCTAGATGTCAAAGTGTATGTTATCTATGGCAAAATCATCACACCTCTATCTGCATCCGTTCCAAAACCTTGAACAAAGCATGTTGACTTAACCTGGGGCATTAAAAGGCTGGAGTTTAAACGTTGGATAGTCTGTGGAATAAAACGGGCAAACAGGCGGGTGCTGCCGGCTGATAACGCCGACTCGTATTGCCATTCTTTTTATGGATACACGGGATTTTAGAACTAAAATACTTGATAAATATATAGATTTATTGCGTGAATTTGTATTTGGATATAAGATTATATGATTGTAGAAATGAGTTGACTGGATGTATACATAGGTACTTTGTTGTGTAGTCAACAAAAAAGGTTATAATTATGTGTTTTTGGAACCAAATCATGATGTGATTTATAGCAGGGAGTTGTAGTATGAAAACTCCTGGGAAAATCGCGACCCGCAGGAACCTATTCCTATATATATATGATTAACCACTTCAACGGTTACAAGTTGATAGCCTCTGTGGCGTAGCCGTATTGATTGCAACTGCTACGCAGGAGGCGTGGGTTCGATCCCCGCTCAGTGCAAATATTTGTATGCATGACTATGGCTAATCGCTTTGGTCTGGGAGTTTCTATGTACAATATTTATGTATTACAAAAACAAGTATATAAGTATGTTTATCCGCATTCTAGATTCCATAACACAAGCTAGGTAAGCTTACCATGGGTCTAGATAGCGTTGTGTAGAATGTTGTGGAAATAATATTAATGTTTTTGTGGAAGTACAGTCAGCATCAGCTAGATCTTGATGAACAAAGTGCTCAAAATGATGATGATGCTTGGTTCAATTCCTGCTGAACGGATTGTTGTGATAGTATCTACACACCTTTATTTCGGTCAATAAAACAGTTTGATTTGCTCTTAAAACCTTAGTTTTAAGAGTCCACCTTCGCCCTAAAAGACGGATATTAAGAGAAGGGAAATTTTAAGTGATTCAGGTGTCGCTCAATAGCTCAGTTGGAAGAGCATTCCCCCTGTAAGGGAAACGTCGTGGGTTCAAGTCCCACTTGAGCGCTTCTTTTTCCCGATATATGCTGTCTGTCTGTCTGTCTGTCTGTCTGTCTGTCTGTATGTTACGCTTTCACGCCTAAACCACTGAACCGATTTTGATGAAATTTAGTATAGGGATAGGTTAGACCTTGAGAAAGGACATAGGCTATGTTTCGTCGCGATAACCGACATCCACGCGGGCGGAGCCGCGGGCAAAAGCTAGTATGCTATAAAAATTTCATTCAAATAAGATATTTCTGACGTGGACTGTACATAAATCTATTGATATAAAGTTTAGTTAATAATCATGTTTTATAATAACTATAACTGTTTTGATAGGAAAAACAAGCTATATCACATATAAACATACATAATTAGATTCGTTTAAAGTACCTGTATACATATTACATAGAGATAAGGGATTGACATTTTCTCATAAGATAAGCGGGCCCATCTGTATTTAAATCATACGCGGATTTTTGTTTCCAAGATTGCCCTTATCTTTAAAAGCACTCACGGTTATCTGCGCAGACGCAATCTCACATATTATGTCCCTTTAACCTTCGTAAAGGTGATTGTGGATGTGCTGATCAAGAATATCACGATTGAGCAACTTTTAGACTTGGTGACTAACCGACATTTTTGTTGTGTCTGCAAAATTCAAGGATATAGAGAACTAATACAATACAATAAATAAATGGTGCAAAAATCAAGGGTACCAATCAATTGATGGATGGGTACGGACGATTTTTTTTCTGTAGGTATTCTATATATGACAGCCTCCGTGGCGTGGCGGTAGTGCACGCGACTGCCACGCAGGAGGCGCGGATTCGATTCCCGCTCAGTGCAAATATTTGTATGCATGAATATGGCTATTTGCATTGGTCTGGGTGTTTCTATATTTATAAATATACTAGCTTTTGCCCGCGGCTCCGCCCGCGTGGATGTCGGTTCCCGGCAATTATTCTAATTTTTCTCGCCGTAAAAACCATCCTTGAACTTCAACGAACATTTTAAAAAAAGAATAGGCCAAATTGGTCCAGGCGTTGTTGAGTTATGCGCTTACCAACACATTTAGCGATTCATTTTTATATTATAGATGTATTTACAAAAAAAAGGATATAAGTATGTTTATCCGCATTCTAGATTCCATAACACAAGCTATAAAAGCTTACCATGGGTCTAGATAGCGTTGTAAAAAAAATATCTAGCCTATTGACTTAATTCTACGACAAACTGTCGCTAACATAACTTACGAGTGCCAGTCCGCAAAGGATGCCCCTGGGTCAGCCGGGGTGCGAGGGATATGCCGACGACAACCTCACCTCTGGCCTAGCACCACGACCCTCAGTCGGTGTGGGGTTTTAGTCGGTTCGAGTCCGACATAATCTCCCCTTCCGGCTCCGGCGGGGTAGGCTTCCGAGGGCATTTCCGCACGAAAAAAAAACAATGTGTATTCTCTATGTGCTATGTGAACGCCGCACTATCCCATAATGGCAAAGTGATTCATTTGTCTCACAGCTATCCGAATGTTTTCAGTTTATCCTCGAGATAACTGCGGATGGGGGCACTAAATTAATGCCTGGCGTTAGTCGGCTATCAAAATAGATAAATTATATATCGCTATTAGGTGCTGGTATGCAGTAATTAACTTTGGTTTTAAAGGAGGAGTAAGAAGAATTGAACTAATTGAAGAGCAATGGACAGGTATAGATTTTCCTTTTTTCCTAATCTAACGGCCGTTCCCAATAACATACAGTTAAAGATAGATCGCAACAGTCAAATTTGACGTATCGGCTGTTTAAATTCAAAACATGGAAACTGATGTTTTTGCGGGAAAGAGCATCGCGGTATAATTTTATTTTCCGAAACTGGTGTGAAATAGGAGTTACTATGCTTTGAATTTAAACAGCCGAGCACTTTATCCGTAGATGCGATCTATCTCGAACTGTCAGTATGCTATTGGGAACGGCGGTTAATGTATTAAAAATCAAATCAAGTGTGATTCGGATTCACAAGCGGTTTGGCTCAAGGTCCAGGAGTCTCCCTAATAAAACATTAATTTAATTCTGTTTTCAGTATTTGTTGTCATAGCGGTACCTTATTTATGAGCCTTAGCCTTAGCACTATAGAGTGACAGCTTTGGATGACAGTTTTAATGACAGTAGGGGAAGCTCTTGAAGTGTGTAAAGACAGAACTAGATTGGTGGGTTTTTGTCTCTGCCTACCCCGGAAGGAAAAGGGTGAGTATGTATGTATGAATTTACCAACGAACATAATTGCAAGTAGATTGAATTACTTATTAGAGTAACTAAAAGGGGTCTATACCAGCTATAGTAGATGCAACACAATGAAATTATGAAGCTATATTTAGATGTAATCTCAAGTTCATTGCCCAACAGATGGAGCCTCTATCACGCAGTGATAAGGTTATCATCTTGATCTTGTTGAAGATAAAATTCTTCAGGAGATAAATCATATACTTAGTTTATCATTTATATCTATATTAATATTATAAAATGGAAAGATTTGTATTTTTAAACACCGATTCTGTTACTGTGACCTAAAGAATATTATATTCTCGAAATAAAAAGAGACAACACTCTACAAAACCTAGACAAGCCAATCTTAACCGAACTCTCTTTCTAATCCTGTTATGTGAAAACAAAAACTCAAAGTTTTGCACAAAGTTGTGCAAAATATCTGCACGAAATTAACTCAGTATAATTTGCACGATACAAGCCATCGCTTATATGCACACGCACGACACAGTACAAACCTTAGCAGGTCGTCTATAGAACCGCGAACTATAATCGACTCTAGGTACAGACAGCATCCGAAAAATCTTGACCACATCTCGTTAAGTCTCAAAATTATCTTAATAAAGAGCGAATATTTTTTTTTGAATTAGGTGTTCTATAAATATCAGAACTTCTATCATCGCACCGCTCGCCGTAGGCAGGGAATTCATCCCCACACATTGCATCCGAAAACGCTGCGCACCGTGCGGTATGAAAGGAACTTCAACCCACGCACGCTCAAGCTGTGGAATGAACCGTGGTTTTCCCAAGCGACTACAATATGGGGTTCTTCAAGAGGGGCATTAGAAGGTTTCTTCAGGGTAGGCAGCACGAGTGTAACGCCTCTGGTGTTGCATACGTCCATAGGCCGCGGTAACCACTTTCCATCAGGTGGGCCGTGTGCTTATCTGCCATCTAAGTGGTATAAAAAAAACAATGAGTCAATAGGAAGGGGTGAAAATCACAACAGGAAGGGGTGTAAATCAAGGTATTAAGATCATTTTGACTACTTTGTTCGTCAAGATCGACCTATGCAGACTGTACGAGGCGAACAGTCGAATAGTTCGGAACAACGTTATCTCACGTAGGAACATTTGCGCCGTACTCACTAGACGTTCGCGCGACATTAGACACACAAACTAGCATAACAGTTTAATTACAAGTGCATCTAAACCGTATTAGTTGCAATGGCGTAGGCGGGCTGAGGTACAAGTCACGAGCGGAAAGCTATCGAACATGACAGTTGAGATTAAAGGACGAGCGAAAAACAGTTCTCCGAGCGTTAATAAGAAATAGTGAAAGAGAAAATTCCTTGTGTGCAACAGGCTTTTGAAATCGTTCTGACTGTAAAGTATGACTTTACTGACCTTACCGCTTAACTTCAGGTTATGTAATGCTATTTTTAAACTATCGTGGCGCAAATACATGGTTTTTTATGATTCCAGGACGTGGAATCCAGTGATAAAAACACTATAACCCAACAACATTGTGCTGTCCAAAACTGACGTAGTGAGTGCAGTGTGTCGCCAGTCTTACTTTCATTCTGAAAGTAATGGAGGGTACACGCGTGTTAAAAAAATGTTCCACGCTCACCGCGCGACCCACGCCGACCAGTTAAGTCGTGACCACCACGCACCCGGAACGTCGGCAAATGCAAGTCAAAATTTTTGAACCATTAATATGTAATGCTTTAAAATAATTCAAGGTTTTCTAGCCCAGCTCCTTAAGTTAGCCCGAAGCGGTAGCCCGAAGCCAACGGCGACAACTGCCGAAGTATACAGCACATACATTACTTATTAGACTTCGGATAAAGGATACGGATAAAGAGTACCATTCAGAAGCCGCAGTGAACCACGCGGTGATTATAGCGATTTAATAAATGTTAAAAGAATTATTTGTTCCCATTATTATTAACTAACACATTAAATTTTCAGATTAACCGCAACCTCTACCGCCTATCGCTTGAACCAAACGCTATTAGAACAACTTTTGGTGTTTCGTATTGGATCTTACGAAGTTGGTCGTATCTGAAACGTATCGTTGTCGATGTTTGCAGTAAACGGCACAATACAATGTACCACGTAATCGTGTGGTACATTCTGTGCATGGAAATTAGCTTGGAGATGTCTTTAGTAGAATCGGCCGGAGTAATAATGTGGGTGTGATATTGATAGAAATAATTTCGGGGCCTTCCTCATCTGCTGACTAACAGATGAGACTGGTACAGGCCTTCCTGTCAGGATTGGATAGTCAGAAGGCAGTCGTTTTCATGAAAGGAATCCAAATTATGGAAATGAGGAGTGTTAGAGCGGCCGCCAAGTCGAAAGTGCAGGTTTTAAAGGCGCTCGGGTGAAAAAATTCTGCGCTCGAAATCAAATTGTTCTTTTATTTTAGTTATAGTGTTGATTCATTTCGCTTACTCGTTGGCTATAAATGTATGTATGTAATCAGTGCTAAGTCAATTATTTAATATTTAGCGTAGGATAATACACTCGGCGCAGTAGTAATTAATAGCGCATTCGTGCGTGTCATTAATTAACTTGTACTTAAATTACCTGTTCTCGTGCGTTACGCCAAAAACAATTTGTTGTTTTTCGAGTATATACTTACAATAAACATATAATTAGTTGTTCTGATTGACTGATTTATCAAAGATAGCCTAAACAACTACTTAAAACTTTGGCAATGAAAGAAAGAAAACACGTTTTATAGTTGACGCTTTTTATGTTTATGCATTCACCATGGAACCATTTTTGAAAATCGGGCAGGACGAGTCACACTCCTATAGCCTATTCATACTGCGCCTGTATAATATATTAATAGCAATATCAATAGGATACTTACAAAGCAGTAGTTTTTCTTGACTAAATATTTCAGTTCAAAAGTTGTGTACTTACCTGAAAAGAAAAAAGAAATAAATTAAGAGATTCAGTATTAACATTACAAAGTAGACGAATGAGAGATCGATTAGAAGTTTAACGTTAAAATCGTATCCCAAAGCCAAGGTGTTCATCTCTAGACGAATTCAAAACATCAGAATGTGATCGATTTTAACCAGAGAATGTTAAAAACAAGTCATCCATCCCCATCCCGTGATCCAAATAAAAAAAACAGACTCAAAGGCTCGGACTGCAGCCATTACGAACGGGCAAAAAGCGAAAATTACTGATCGAAATCTTAACATTGCCCAATGTATCATAGCATGGGGCTTATCTCCACCGTTGGGCTTATCCGGGCACAATGTGGATGAAAAATGTTGAACAGCTTAGCTTAGAGTGTAGTTTAAAATTTTATACGTCCGAGATCTGGTCTATCGCGATGCAGTGCACCTCCCTCCAAAACTTTTACTTTGTGCAAGCCAGTGATGGGACAGAGTTTGTGAAATCCCGTGTTTTTTTTTTAAAAAAAAGAATATTAGAACCGAAGTTACTAATATTCCCTCTAACCCCTCCAACTAAGCTAAATTGCTTGTGCTAGGAGTTGGTTCACGTCGGTAGTGTAATGGCCAGGATTCGAATCCGAGACCGATCGTAAGGCTGACTCCTAATACGGGAAAATACGGAAAAATATCATACGTTCCGGCAAAATCACACAGGTTTCAATTATACAGCACTTCTTTCAGGATTTTCGTACAAAATTTTCACATAATAGTTGTAAGTAAATACGTACTCTTAATAATTTTATATACGAAAGGCTGTAAGACATTTAATTTCTGTTCAATATTATGGAAAAATACAAACGATTGCGTGTGTGAGCGATAAATTATATTTAGAGACACTTCAATTTCTTTATCTTTTTTAACCCCCGACGCAAAAACGACGGGGTGTTATAAGTTTGACGTGTCTGTGTGTGTGTGTGTGTGTGTGTGTGTGTGTGTGTCTGTCTGTGGCATCCTAGCACCCAAACGGATGATCCGATTTGGATGTAGTTTTTTTTGTTTGAAAGGTATATTAGTCGGGAGTGTTCTTAGCCATGTTTGAAGAAAATCGGTTCAAGATGGCCGCCGCCACAACATGTTGGAATACGTATTTCTTTATAATTCCCTCAATATGGGTATCAAATGAAAGAGCTTGACTAGTAGAACAATTTAAAAAGTATAAAATAAAAATTAAATTAAAAATTTAAAAAACCCCCGTCACAAAAAACACTTCCAAAAAGTTGAAAATAAATGAATAAATTTAAATTCAACGGTTGCCATGTCGGGGGACCTTACGATACAAAGGAGTACTTAACCAGTTAAGGTCCCCCGACATGGCAACCGTTGAATTTAAATTTATTCATTTATTTTCAACTTTTTGGAAGTGTTTTTTGTGACGGGGGTTTTTTAAATTTTTAATTTAATTTTTATTTTATACTTTTTAAATTGTTCTACTAGTCAAGCTCTTTCATTTGATACCCATATTGAGGGAATTATAAAGAAATACGTATTCCAACATGTTGTGGCGGCGGCCATCTTGAACCGATTTTCTTCAAACATGGCTAAGAACACTCCCGACTAATATACCTTTCAAACAAAAAAAACTACATCCAAATCGGCTCATCCGTTTGGGTGCTAGGATGCCACAGACAGACAGACACACACACACACACACACACACACACACACACACACACACACAGACACGTCAAACTTATAACACCCCGTCGTTTTTGCGTCGGGGGTTATTCTTATATTTACCTACCAAGAATTTGGGAACAATTTTTTATTAGTCATGATAATAAAGTACAATATTTTTGGCATAACTGTTTTCATTAAACATTATTATAAGATAATTAAGTGAGATTATTTTCAATACATTAAGGTATACTAGCAGTAGATGACACTCGGCCTAAATCGGGATTTATCTGAGGACAGATTGATAGTTTGACATATTGCCTATACAATCTGTCCTCCCTCAGATAATACGCGATTCAGGCCGAGTGTCATCCTAGAATACAGGCCTTAGTCATCCATCACTTAAAGTGTACTTACTTCAAAGACATACTCAGTTAAATCATACCTATTTTATTTAACACGAATTCCGGAATACTTAAAACAACATGTACAACCCTATCGAGATACTACGGTCTGATATATTCGCTCGCGATACCAACTTGGGAACTCGGATGCTTCGGATTGCGCCGAATTGTTCCCAATTTTAAAGTAAATAACGTACTTTGATAGATAATGTAACTAGGTAGGTGTAGATAGTTTCCCGTGATTATGCCGAGTTAGCCGACATCACTATTTATTGCTCCAAGTACTTGGATTTCCTTTTCTGAGAGAAAATCTTGAAGGTAGTTAGATATTTTTACATGTTATGCTTTACAAAAAGTGGATGATGGTATGTGGTTAGGTATTGTAGTGTCTGAACAGCGTGAACCGTAGTGTAGAATCTGGCAACATCTGAAATTGCTGTCACCTGCAGAGGAGTTGATACTCTGGTTTGCGGTGCCTTCGGAAACGTTATGCAGGATAATAGCTACTTATTGTTGTACTTTTTTGTCTGATGCAGCTTATTCGAACGGCTAGAAAGTCTGATTTCTTATTCCATATTTGATAGTGACCTAAATGACGAACTTTCCATACAAACGTTTATCACCTATTTTACCCTCTTAGTAGGAAAATTTTGAAAAACGCTGATACACGTGTTCATTTATTTCTTAAGACACAAGGTTTATTAAATTTAGTGCATCTAGCTCTGAAGCTGACGGACTTTACAAACTTCCATCCCTTATTTTACACCTTTAGTAGCCGAATTTCCAAAAATCCTTTCTTAGTGAATGCTTACATCATAAAATGCATCTACTGTCAAAATTTCAAGTTTGTAGGTCCAGCGGTATTAGGCTCTGCGTTGATGAGTCAGTCAGTCAGTCAGTCGGGACAAGTAATTTTATTGTATAGATTAGGTAAACCTTGAAACATCTAGAAAGTCAGACAAACATCGGCGACATAAAAACAGTAGAAGCGATTACTTCTACAATAATATCATACATTGACATAATTTATGCGTAGAATATAACGTACGAGCGATTTATATAAACAAATGTATCATTTTAATGGACATTGCTACTATTAATTTCTAGATATGATCTAAATCACAGTATCTAGCTGTTTTGAACGGCTGGAAAATTATGAGTCAGGCTCATAATGCCGATGTCTGAGATGTAATTTTTTGAATTAAGGCTCACGAAATTATGTAACAACTTTCTCGCTCCGGGGTAGGCAGAAACAACAATTCTACATTTGCATCTGTTATTACACATTTTAGGAACTTAATCAAATATCTATTTATCAATCACAGTCGGAAAGTCGGCTGAATGCTTATCCTGGTTAATCTAGAACCAAGAGTTTCAGTGACTCATTCCTATGCCGCACAATTAAGACCTAGAACTCCCTGCCAGCTCACGAGTTTCCTTCTTCCTCCAGTCCCGGGTTCTTTAAGCGGGCGTGAAAAGGCATCTGATGGGGCCCAAAAACTGAGTGCCACCACTGTTAAAATGGTACAGTTTACGATGGTGACCCTCTTTCCGAGAGTTTGCCTTTAGCTTACCACCAGACGAGGTGAAGTCAAATTGACGTGTCCTTTGTATAAAAAAACATACATATCGCGACCGAATCCATTAAAAATTTATCTATGCTATTTAAAATGCGATGATATTCTATGCTTATCTTTTATTATTAATTCTAATTATATTTGTGCAATACACACAAGACTCAAGAGTGTCATTCTCCGAACTGTTTTCTTCGTACAGATAGCGGGCGTAATATCGTCAGTAGTGTAATGGCCAGGATGCAAACCTTTCAATCGTAACGAAAGGCCAACTCCTTAACCACTATGCATTTGTATCCAGGGTCCGATTGCCTACTATTCCTTTCCAAAATTTGGTTTATCTTGACTTTTACGGGAATCCCGAAAGGTAAGGCAGTGCCCAAGTCTTGTTTGACAATCAGTAAATGTAACTGCTTACAGATGTTGCTTGGCATCCGGTGTTAGGTGAAACTCCAAACAGCATAAAAAAAGTAATGCATGAAAAGTTATATCATCTAAAAATGTTAAACGATCCAACAGCATCCTCACCACATCAAAGATAACAAAAATTTAACATAGTCCCGATCGCGAACAAATTTACGAGGCTCACCGTTCGGCCATTTTAGAAAGTTCGGCCACTCGGCACAATGGCAGAGGAAGTAACCTCTACTAACGGCGTCGTTACGCCCGCTAACGCCTGTTAACAGCCGTTAACGTACGTTATCAGCGATACAGGGCGGGCGGAAGATCACCTGAGGCTAACGCCCGCCCGCCCTAATGCATCCGCACTTATTTATTCTCTTGTTGCGAACCCCGATATGTTTCCTGAGATTTTTATCTACGGAACCTGGGGTGGGTCGGGCGGACTCGCGTTATATTGTTTTTCTGGATTTTAAATGTGTTGTAAATGTTTATTGTGTGTTGTTCCGGAGGCTGGGGAAGCGTCTTCAATTAAATTTGATGACAGCTTGTGTGTGAGAGGCTTCAGAAATGAGTGCGATGAGAGTAAATGGCGTTTTTAAATTGTGAATGAGGTTTTATTTTTCGTGTTATTGTGGTTTAACTTTGACTGGTGTTATACTGGTCTGCTTACCTCTACAGGGTTATAGAGGCATTGTTAGTAAAAATAACTATCTAGCTTTAAATGAATTAGGCAGCGTCAGCGTCTTAAATATCTTAACGATGAAGTCTCAAGATGATCTTATAAACTCTCGTATTGAAAGCAAATCAATAGGCTCAGACGCAGAATGTCCACTTCTCAAAATGTCCACTGGTCGCAAAATGTCTCTTTTAGTTTAGTTTTATTGATTTATATGGTATTATTGTCCGAAGTAAAGGTGTGTAACAAATATCAAAACAATCGGTCAACTGGAAGGGGGTAAAAAACGAAATTAAGATCAATTTGAGCACTTTGTTCGTCAACATCTTTCTGATGCTGACTGTACCACTACCTTGTTGAGCTTGTGACGTTAGTTTTGCTAAAACTCCAAGCGCCAAGCTCGGTATTGCAGCCCTTCAGCCATTCATTCTTTTTTTTAATATTCCACAACATTCTACACAACGCTATCTAGACCCATGATAAGCTTAACTAGCTTGTGTTATGGAATCTAGAATGCGGATAAACATACTTATGTACTATATTTTTTTGTCAATACATACATATTAAACATGTATAATATGTATGTATTTACAAAAAGAAGTATATAAGTATGTTTATCCGCATTCTAGATTCCATAACACAAGCTATAAAAGCTTACCATGGGTCTAGATGGCGTTGTGTAGAATGTTGTGGAATATTTATTTATTTATTTATTTTATTATTATTTATAGAAATACGTAGACCAATGCAAATAGCAATATTCATGCATACAAATATTTGCACTGAGCGGGAATCGAACCCGCGCCTCCTGTGTAACAGTCGATTTCACTACCATCACGCCACAGAGGCTATGTTTAATCTTGAACTTCATGGAAGCGACTGTTATCTGACTCCACAAACCCTGCACCAGAGAGAGCCTCATCTATAAGCCAACCTGATCAGCTTGTACTTTAACCCTGAAGATTTTATTGAAGGCTCACACTCTCGATACGAAATACCTTCAATAAATCGCCCGCCTTTCCCCAAAACCCATGAAAATATCCGAACTACTCCGAGTACATATCTGGGCCATTAACACGAGGCACCTCAGTCGATATATTCAATTAGAGAGGGTGGACAGCGATCCTATCGGGCAACTACAACCTTTTAATTTGGTGCAAGGGAAGCCTTTGTTAAGCTAAAATGGTTGTGTATTTTGATGTAGTTTTATAGGATTTCTAGTAGAATAGGTAGACTGCAATACAGGTAGTCTAAAATAAATTATTTATTTTAATCTTTTGAGTTATGATATGTCGGATATAAAATTAAAGAACATGAGTCGTGGAATTCCTCCACATTGTCACTGACCGGTAACGTACCCAGAAGGCTGGCTGCATTGCCACGTTGAATGGCAATGCTTAAACTCTGTGCAAGGTAATTAACCAGCCTTCTGGTCACGTGTAGCGTCAATCAGCCGTAAATACACGTGAAGGTAGGCAGATATGTGTTAACATCCACATTTTGCAATATATGATTTTCGGTCTCAATTAATAGGGTATGAAACTAATTTGAATGAATTATACAGCAGCATAGGGAAAAATTAAACTTCTCGGGCGGGACTCGAACCCGCGATGTTTCCCTTACAGGGGAATTCCGTGACCAACTTGGCTACCGAGAAACGCCCGATGTGATTAAAATCTCCCTTCTATTTTTATCCGTCTTTCAATCAAGGCATTCGCCCTGTAAGGGAAAGATCGCGGGTTCGAGTCACTGAGCGGGGATCGAACCCGTGCCTCCTGCGTAGCAGTCGCGTTCACTACCGCCGCACCACAGAGTAGTCAGGAATAACATAATAGAGACGTTTATTTATGGGTGGAACCTCGAGCAGCAAGTATAAAATAAAACGTGATCATCAAAAAGGGTAAAGCAACGCGTGCTGTATAAGTCACAGACGAATAAAATTAAGATGAATACCAAAGCCTCCATTCCATGCTCTATCAGTCATTTGTATAGCTATTTGTAATTATCACAGTACCTACCTAATGGTAATTAGGGTAGCGTAAGTGTTTTACGTATTATTTATTGTATCAGTCGGATAATTCTCTTTTTAAGCTATTAGAGCTTTGGTAACCACTTTCCCTGTAGAACGTGTGATCCGCCACCCAAGTAGTATAAATTCCTTACTTTAGTAACATGTAATCATCTCGGCTGTATCCGAGGTTCACTTACTAATCTTTCTTTTTCTTATGATTTGGATTATGCTGCTTTTATGGGAGCGTCTGCCATATAACCTCCAAACCTCCTCACATGGGGAGGAATGCCTGCGACAAATCCTTGCCCGTCAAGCACCTGGCCTCTGGGGCTTTGATTTCCATACTTAAAAGTACTACATAAAAAACTAAACTACGCTACATACAAAAAAGGTAGGTATAGACAGCGTCAGATATATTTAGACGAGTCATTCATCAACTCGCGGGCAATAAAATCGCGGGAAACCGCGAGTTGGCATTTTTGAATTTTATTTTATTTTGCTGTCGTCAACTCGGACTACAAAGTCTGAAAAGATTTTAAAAATTAAATCAAACTGTTTTATTGTTTTAAATTGTACTATTTTCCGAACTGAAGGTGTATCACAACAATCCGTCAATTCCGGAAGGAGGAAAACCCAGGGAATTAAATCATTTTGAGCACTTTATTCGTCAACATCTTTTTGATGATGACTGTATTAAACGACATTTTTAAACCGTTGTTTTAACTAAGTTAAAGTTTATTTTCATGCGAAGGCGCCTTGTTCGTGACTTTACTGTCGAAGCGACGATTAAGAGAACTAATTTATTTTTTAATACAGCTTATAAGATATTCAAAATATTTGAAGAGTGTAAACGGATCTGCTTTTAATATTTTATGGCTTAATTTAAAAATAAATGGTTATATAATTAATATATCTCGGTTTTATTGCCTGTTCTTTCACAGTTTCGTTTTTAATCAAAACCTTTCATTCATACATATTTATGGAAACTTTGACACGTTATAAAGGTTATGTATGGTATGGTGTTAGTAGCTTAACCTATAAATTTTAACTTTCCTAATCAAATTAATATTATGCATAATGCATAGAAAAGATTTGCATAAAATCACTTTTTAACAGATTCTATCGCGATAATATTTGTTATTGTATTTACCATTAATCCGACGTCTCGGCCAGTTTTCAGCAGCCTTGGTTGCGGAGTGTTTTAGCAATGGTAGTTGTCACATAGTTAGAAGTATGATGAATACCCGAATCACGAGGAATTGTTCGTACGACACACTAAGCTCATTCTACCTACGTAAAAAGTAACACCAACAAATCGTACTATTTAAACTGTTGATTTATTGTTACACATATTGAGAACACTTGTACATTTTTCCGGGTAAAGTGGGGTTACCTAGATGCGGGGGGTGGTGGCTGCAACTGTGGTGCACCTCTACAGTCGATGGACCACCTCTTGTCGTGCCCACTGTGCCCCTACACCTGCACGATTGCCGACCTGAATGAAGCTACGGAAGATGCGGTCAAAGTCGCCGAGTTTTGGGCTGGGCGTATCTAAGTATTTAAATTGTTGCCACTGACAGAAGTCATTATTTATTTTATTGAACCTGACTAGTCTCGCCTTACGGTATTCTCCAAGGTTCAATAAAATAAATACTGTGGATAAAATACAAGTGTTCTCAATATGTTTAACAATAAATCAACAGTTTAAAAAGTATGATTTGTTGGTGTTAACATTTACGCAGAATGAGCTTAGTGTGTCGTTATTTCAATGAAAATATTATCATACCTTGTATAAAAGTTAATTGATAAACTAAAAAATAGGTCTGATTTTAATTCAATCATCAATAAAATGTTATATATGTGTTATCACTTACGAGAGTAACATAAGCTACCTTTTATCCGGATATTGACACAAACCAGAACTCAATAATGTGCACTACATATAGCAGCAGACAGACACGACAATCCCACTCACATATTTAAAAAAACAATTAGAAACCGTTTATTTCAGGCAATAAATCCCACAGTTACATTGTCAACTCGATTTCAGATAAAATAAAAATAGGAGTTACGCGAATGTCACGTGACTCATTGAAAACACTTTAAAGTAGCCAAAATGTCAGGTTAAAATATATCGCCATAAAATCCGTTAAAATGTGTGGATATAAAATACAAATTTAACTTTGCATAATTAATTCATTAATTCATAATTAATAAACGAGGTGCCTGCGAGCTTATTTATGATAACTATGCGTTATTTGATCAGGCTGAACTTTAGATGTTAATAACACCTCTATCTATCTCTTCACGGTTATAAAAGCGTGAGTATATTATGTTAATTCTTTACACCAAAACTGGACTAATTTTCTGAGTACCTTGTAACATTATATGATCGTCTTATCAATTCGATGCAGAGTTAACTTTTATAGCAGACCCTTTCTGCGTCATCCTCGGAGTGCTTTCCTTGTCATATCTCGTGTGGAGCCGTAAATGTCAGCTGATGGACCTCCCGTGGAGGGAACGATGCTCTTGATTTTGAAGTAAACTGTGTAACACGACCTTTGTAGCGTAGCGTTCAATTGCTACGTCGGAGGTAGCAGGTGCGATTACATATGTTTTATTGCGTGAAATGTTTGTTACATCGATTTAATCAGTAAGGTATTAATAGTACTAAAAATAAAGTAAACAAATTAAGAACTATAATTAGAATCTGTCGTAGAATTCCTCCGCATCCGCATGCCTTTTGTGTTAGCGTTCCCAGAAGACTATCAACAATGCCAATTTAAAAAGAAAATGTATCTAAGTATGAACATGTTGTCTTCGCTGCATCATTTAAAAAATTACCATTCAAAGATACACCAAAAATATGTCGCTCAATTGCCCGCTATGCGCCTTTTAATTTTAACCCTGCCGTCACTATCTACGTTTTAGCATAGTAATAACAATAACTAACTACAAAATTAAATGAGGTTCTTCAAGAAGGGCTTTTTAATTTAGAATACGTTAATACTTTCAGGAAAGAGGGTCATTATTACAGATACCAACAATGTCACAATGGTGGTCCTCAGGTTGACGGCCTCATCAGATGCTTTATCAAGCCCCGCTTAAAGAACCCGGGACTGTATAAAGAAGGCATTATAGACTCTACAGCACAAGTGAGAATCCTAGCATTAGATACATCCATAGACCACGGTCATTACTTCCCATGTGTATCAGCCAGCGAATACAACAAACCTACTCCAAAACTGAGACCTAAATCCAATCGTCGAAAGCAGCCATCATAAAACTCCAGCTCGCTGGCTCAACCAGGGTTATCAGTACGATAAAAACTGGCAACTACCGCCGTGACGTGTGGCTTCGGTTGAACAAACGTCGTTACTGCGTTACTAAATAAATCGTTAACGCCGCGTGAGCTAAGCGCGAGATACGGCACGTAATGCTGCAGATGTGCGGATGCTGGATGTGTCGACTGAAATTGTCCGAAAATATTGTAGAGATCTTGTTGTTTGGGTGAATATTCGTTGAAACAAAATAAACAGTTGAAAACAGCTTTGTTGACAGCTATAGGTTCATCTTTTTCGTGAGATTTCTAAATGTAGTTGGCAAATAGAGAAATAGTTAAGAGGCCAACAGTTATATACCATCTCAGAATTTTAATATAGGACACATCATTTTGTCTTCACTTCGCCTGAAGCTCGTAAGCTGAAGGCAAAGTCTCTGAAAAGATGGTCACCATAATAGACAATTTTATTGGAGCGCTGGATATGATTTGGTACTAAGTTTCTATGAACTAATTCGTAACTCTAACAAATGTAAAAATACTTAAGTCAAAAGCATCCTTTGATGATTTCTAATTAAGTATTCACCCCCTGGCTCCATCACTAGAATACTAGTTAGTATTAAAAAAATAATAGTATTGTTAATTGTATATCACATATTAAGTTCCAAATTGATCTGACAATTACGAGTATTAACTCAATGCTAAACTAACAACTGATTTAATTCTTTTTCCGAGAATAAGCTATTTGACTATTTTTTTTTTTACTTTCGAAAAATAACCACTTTCTTATAATATTATGAACTGTAAAAGTAAAATTTTCGTACGACAAATCGTTTTCAAGATATTTGATTTTGTCGCGCCGCCCGAAAACGCTCCATACAAAATCGTACGAAATTGTGACGTCACGCTTATGTAGCGTGTAGTGCAAATGTATGGAGTGCAAGAGAATATCGCATTTATCTCAGTCTACGTTGCGTTTACACGTATATAGTTCATATTCATAATAAAAGTTATTTAAAATTTAATGAGGAATCTAAAAAGTTATATATTTGAATTGAATTTGATTGTTTATATTTTGACTTTTTTTGGGAATTTCAACTAATGAAAAGTCATAGTCTCATTTTAGATATGCAATATTTTATTTTGCAAGGCATATTTTTTCAGAATAAGCTATCATATTAAGCAATATTGAGAAGAATCGACGACTTAGTCAAATACCCTATTGTTTACATACAGTTGGTTGGTGGAATTCATTTCCAGCTCCCCTCAACATCCGTGTTCAACCTAAAACAGTCTCAGTTCACCAAACAAACTAAAACACGGAATTATTAGTGTTTTTCGTATTGTAGATTGTCTAACATTGTGTGCTTTGTTGAGAAACGATCCAGAAATGTGTAGCGGTGATTTGTGCTCGTTGGACTAAGATGAAATGTAGCACACATTATTATGAGTTGGAATAAATTATAAGTTGGGATAAATTATAAGTTGATTTCGTAATTATGAGTTGATTTATTGTGATACATTTTTATTACTTTTACCTGTTACTAACTATGTATATAAACAATTTTGCAATACAATTTTTTTAGCGTTGTAATTTAAGCATCAATTTGAAACTTTTTATGTGATATTCCATCACAATTTATTTTCTACTATAAAGAGTTGTAAGAGTGTAAACGCTAAGATGACAATGATGCTTGTTGCCATTAATGTTAGCATCCTTTGGACTACGCTTATAGCTTCATAATGGTATGAAGCTATAAGCGTAGTCCAAAGGACAATGAAAGGTCAGTGGGACATGACAGTCCGATTTCGTCCCATCAGATCGCTGATGGGACGAAATCGGACTGTCATGTCCCACTGAAAATTGAAGTTCGCGATTTTGAACGGTAGTCCGAAAGTTCAAATATGCGAATTACGTTAGTGCAAAAGTACGATAGACATATTAGGTATCTGTTCTATATCACTGCATAGTATAAAGCAAAGTCGCTTTCCGCGTCCCTATGTCCCTATGTATGCTTATATCTTCAAAACTACGCTACAGATTTTGATACGGTTTCTTTTAATAGATAGAGTAATTCAAGAAGAAGATTTATACGTATGCTTAATATAATAGAGGGTGCAGCGGGAACGGAATCGGACGCTACGCGGGCGGTATGAAGTTCGCCGGGTCCGCTAGTAGTACTATAAAGACAAAAAAATATCAAGGGATAAGTAGATAGTAAAGTAACAACATACATATCGCGACCGAATCCGTTAAAAACAGATTCATTAAAAAAATATTTTAATTGGGATAATACTCTTTTGTTTTTAATTCTAATTGTATTTGTGCAATACACAAGACTCGAGAGTGTCATTTCCCACTGTTTTCTTCGTACAGATAGCGGGCGTAATATCACGCTAGCACGTGTGTTATTGGGTAAGCACGGTAATAGCTTGCTACGGTTATTGTAGAAGACGGTTATCTCACGACGGGTAACAATGGAATTAGCTAAGAATGCTATCAAGTTTAAGATTATACATTGTAGTAGTACAGTTGGATTGTAGACTGGAGTACAGTCAGGGCATAAGTAGGAACATTTAAATACCTAATATTTTATTTATATGGTATTCTGCTTTACTATATCTATATTTTTTAACAATTTACAAATGTCTTTCACTCTAAGGACCGTATTCTAGAATGACACTCAGCCTGAATCGCGATTTATCTGAGGACAGATCAGATTGTATATACATTTTATCCTCAGATAAATCGAGATTCAGGCTGAGTGTCATTCTAGAATACGGGCCTTAAATCTTTTATAAAATAATAAATTGATCAAGAGCTGTAATTAAGTTATGAGCAGCAAAATATTCATATAATTTATTTATGTATTTTAAATAAATATCATAACTAAACATAACATATTATGGAACCTTTATAACTGATTTCCAATCAGAAGACCCTGTTGCAAAAGAAAAAAAATCTTTGCTAAAATAATTTTAACCCATAGGTACTCAAACAGAAATCAAATCTCAGAAAAAAATCTGTTTGAGTACCACAACACAACATAACAGAAAATTTTCTTCTGACCTTAAAAAAAAGTTTATGTTTAAATACAGTATGTAACATAAGTAGAAAGTATTTAAATACAGTATGTAACATGAGTAAAAAATGATAATAAACATCACACGTTAGAAAACTTAAAACGGCTGGGGCCGGCAGATAGCGCGATACGCCTGGGCGCGCGCGATAACTGGCGCCCGCCCTGCGACGCAAGACACTGCATCTGTTAGACGCAGTCGTCCAGACGGACACCACACGCCGAGATTTGAGCAGGACATTCCGTAGTTGTCTTAAGAAAGCTTAAAAATGATATTTGACGTGCGAAAGCTTAAAAATAAATATTATATAGTCAAAAGTTAACGTGAATTTTTAACGGATTTTGACGCGATTCATTTTGCGTTATTTTATTATCTAAATTGTGGTTTTAAATAACTATAAATGAACATCTGAATATATAAGAATAACTAAAAATATGAGATTGTTGTGCTAGTTTTTTATATTGCTACATAGCAAAAAGAATAGTCTGTAATTTTAATTTGTTCTTTACAAAAGTCGATACGACAGGGCCAATTACCTGATTTTTGTAAAAGGGACGAGTATAATTAACTTAGTTACTTATAAAAGTTAAGAAAAATAATAGGGTAAGTTTCACAGAATTCTCTTTTATCGTTATCCTTGTTTAGCAACTGACGTAACTCAACATTACACTCTTCACCTTTTTATTCTTTCTCCAATCAAATCTCAGAAAACCAAACCAAATTATGCACATGTCCTCGCTTCACCGCAGGCATGGGGTCCCTACCAGGGGGGCGTGGGGCGTCCGAGCTTGGTACGGCGACCCGTTATCGCTCCCAAACACCCGCCGTATCGCCCAACATTGTATCTCTCGGGTTTTGTGCACTACTCTATGAATTTTGATAAAGATATGTCCCACAACCTATGCAATTTAACATCTAGAAATACTGTACTGTGAATTATAATTTTCTATAAAATTATATTACATAGGCACAATAAATTTATTGACACTATTGGCAGGTTTGTTTACGATATACATAATTTTTCTTTTTAATTCTCGCGCTTGTATCCAAGAATATATAATTTTCTTCAGTTAATTGTTTTTGGTCTCCCGTGATGGAGAGTAAAGGACCAGATTGTCATCAACCAAACACATTTCCAGATAGTGTATGGAAAAGAAAAAACCATTCGTGTTTGCTTCATTCATTATTTGTCACATTGCTAACTGCCTCTGTGACTTTGAGTGTGATCCCTTTATGGGAGATATCTTTTTTTTTCATTAAATGATATTGATGTTATTTATAGCTTACTTAAATAGTTATAGCAGAGAATATTAACTACTCTATCAAAGCCTCTGTGAAGGCTTTCCATGATACACGAGCATGTTTTCAATTTTACATAAAATATAATGCTTTGAAATTTACGTTTGACATCACAAGCTATAACCCTTCGTCTGCTATCGGGAGTGCACTGGCGCGATAAGGCGACACCCCGCACGGAGCCACATCGCGATTCACACAGATACTGTACGGGCCGTAAACGGATCGGCGTTTGAAAGAAATTGATATGGTGCACCAGTGGTACTTTTAAAGTGTTAAATTTTGAAATTGTCGGGTGTAAATTTATTTTATATCTACACATAAAGTAAGTATGCAATGATTTTAGACGATAGTATGAATTATTGCCTGCGATTGGATGCCTATTAACAGTTGATTTAAGAAAGAGAATGTACATTATTATATAATTTATTATATTATACCTTAAAAATTTATATTTGCAATCACATCAACAGTTGCACGTAACCAATTTCAAATTAGTATCTTCTGTAGTGTAGTATTAGTGGTTCTGGTTCTGCGTCAAACCATAAATGACACCTAGAAAGCTTGACCTTTTTAATCATGTTAAATTTTTCGATGAATTAATTGTAAATACGTATAATATTTAAAAGTTGAACAAATTTGAGTTCCATCTATTAAAAATAAACGCTTTTATATAACTACTTAATTAAATGTCGGGGTCCCCCGCCGAGAATTTTTATTTATGAATCATTATTAGCTCTCCAGTGGTAAATCGTAAGTTATTTGAATGTCTAAAAGTAAATGTAAATTTTTGTAAAAAAGTTCTTACATTTTAATCTAGACCATTTCACAAGTGAATTAATATTTGTTTTCTCTTTAATATGTATGTCAGTTCTACAATTTAAGAAATGAGTTGTAGGTAGTAAATGATGATGATTAATAGTCAGATATTTGTGCCCCAAGACAACCCCATGTACAAGCCACTTGAGGATTGACGGGCGAGACTCTGGTATAGATTTTCATTTGGGACTTGGGACTCAGACGATAAATGCTCATGATGCCGGGCCGCCCCTTGTGCAGGCTTTGAAAGCAACCGGGATTGGCCTTTAAATTAAGAAGATTGAAAATAAAGACTCTATAGAAGTTAATGAGACTTTCGATGAATCATTCAAAACCAAGAAAAAAGAATGTTTCTGCGCGCACATATTAAACCACTCGCAATAATTAGGATCGTGAATGCTTATTTAAATGTGGTTATTAATTTTATAATGTAAGTAGTGGACCGACTTTATGAGGCGGAGTGGAGCGGAGTGCAAGAGCGTTCGGAAGTGGGTATTAAATCGTTTTATTAGTCGTCGCCGTCGCGTGTGGAGGGTTAAGTCAGAAGATCCGAGGGAGTGGATTTGGATGATAATAAATGATTGGTATCTATGGTACGTAATCAAGCTTGTATTTACTAACTCATAGACCCTCAATTCGAACTTTAAGAGAAATATTACACATTCAACCAGACAATATAGAATAAACAGCCTTTGTAGTGGTAGTTAATGCGATAAAACTTCGTGAAGCTACTGCTATCTGACCTCCACAACCAATTGGCTATTGGTTGTGGAGGTCAGATAGCAGTCGCTTCATGGAAAATAGCAAAGTTCAGCCAAATCCGCAGTTAGATTGGAAGCCCGACTCCAACAGAGTTGGAAAGGATCACAGAGTGATGAAATGAACTGAATATAAAATCAAAAAGTAGTATTCCACAGATTTCGCACGTACCTATACTACAATTTTTTTTTTAATTATTAATTAATATTTCGTGTAATGTAATTGTTCATTATCTTAAGAGTTTGACACTACTAATATAGCTTAAGGGTAGGTACTTGTAATAAAATATTTCGTACTTAAAATCTAAATTTTAAATTTGATTAAATTGGTATTTCCCAAGATAAAAATACGCATTTATCTATGCACGACGTTTATCACGAAATAAATATAGTAAAATACCTAATTAAAGTCTATCAATAAAAGGTATCTACGAAATCTTGACATCTGTCTAATTATAATTGAATAAAGTGTGTGTCCGTATAACAAACAGATTTACGATTCAATTTATACAATATTTTGATAGAAAACCTCGTAAGATAAAACCTTCCAATAATACTATTCTTTAAAAAGAAATAAATTTAAATGATAACAAGGTGATGAATATTATATGAAGTATCTACATTTTAAAAACAGGCAAAGACTAAACAATTTGGTGCCAATTTAATATCTTTTTGATTTTTGTGAATAGTTTTTTTAGTAGGGTATTTTTTCATCACCATTTCAATACTCATAATATCTCAAATTTTTAACAAAGATTCTGGTAAAAATTCCAAAAGCCTAAGAAGCATTCCAAATGCTTTTTTAGTGTCGACGGTTCTTTTTAACACAAAAGATAATTATTACTTTTTTTTTTCAAAAGAAGTTTGTCGACCATTGAGGGTGGAGTACTTTTAACTGTAGCTAATCTTGGATATCACTTTGTTTATCAAAATATTTTACTGTCATCGGAACTAATCCATTCATTTTACGAGGAACGAGGAAAAGTTTCTAATTCAGCTTGCCAAATTAGTTGACATTTCTTAGTGTGAACTAATAAAAAAATCAATTTTCTCTAATGCACTAATCGCGAATTTTCCCGCTATTTTCTATATCTTATACCATACATCAAGTATGGTGTGAAATATAGGCAAGTCGAGCTCACGTTATCGGACGGGCGCACGCGGCGCTATCGAGCTCTGCTGATAACCACCAGATCTGTGTGCGTGATGTATGTGCCTCGCTATACTTGGTAGTAGCTGGGGTATGTAAAGATTTGCAGTACACGGGCTACATGGCATGGCCACATCGAACATAAAGTGTTAATTTAGGACTTGCACGCTCGACTCATCTTCGTCTTCGAGAAATGTCCGAAGCATAAGAAGACTGGGTGCTATAAATTCATAAATAATAGCTTATGAGTTTATAACACTTCGTATATTATATATTAGTCCAGATCCAGCGTGTTTTGAAGATATTTGTAATTGATTACCATCTGCTTCTTTGTTTCATCTTTAATTTAATACAATCCAGGATGCAATCCGGTACTTAAAAAATAATTTAGTCGAAGTTTACACGAATTGAAATAAAAAATAATTTTAACGGATTTTATCGCGATTTAAAATTGAATAACAATCGATAACGCAGTTCAGATTTAACTATTCACGGTTCCTATTACCGGTAAAATCCGCTCTAAGACAATTAAATTATTGTCTCCACCCTCCAATGGCGCGTTCGCCGCACCGATTACAATGCACTCCATAATTTAACCCGTCGAACGTTACACCTACCTAATGAGACGTGGTATCTACGACCGCTCGGTTGCACATACTATCGCCAAATTGTTTGCACGTTAGCTTTGAAGGGTTAACTGGCTTGTGATCCGGCTTCCGATTTGAACAGGTTAGGTACTCAGTACCCTGAGGATGAGGGGAACTTGACATGATAATTACTTACGCTGTATTTTCGAACAGGTAGGAAGTTATCTCTGACTTTAGATTCAGGACCTACGTTATAAGGACGTGCCTGTTGTTGTAAATTTGACAATTTTACGTGGTTGAATGTGCATTTTCAGATGGAAAACAAAATTCCTACCAATTTATTTACAGTCTTACCCTGATGCTAGAGTTATAGAGCGATATGGGATGGAGAGGTGCTTTTATTTTAAATCGCTGGGAACCAAAATAAAAGTTAGATTTATTCAATTGCCTGGTAAGTGTGAAGTAAGCGGCTTGATGGTAAGCGGTTACCAGTATAATAAAAATACTCCGGATTAAACAAATATGTACAAACAAATAAAATAAAAAATTGGCGATATTTTCTCGATACCTTCCCCGTTAGTTTACTAAATTTAAAAAAAAATGAGTAATAAAATCCGTACTAATATTATAAATGCGAAAGTAACTCTGTCTGTCTGTATGTTAAGCTTTCACGCCTAAACCACTGAACCGATTTAAATGAAATTTGGTATAGGGGTAGATTAGACCTTGAGAAAGGACATTTGCTATGTTTGGTCGCGATAACATCCAAGTGGGCAGAGCGGCGGGCGAAAGCTAGTTTAAGATAAATTTTGAAATTGCCTAAAGGTTGTAACACATAAGCTCGTGTGCATATATAGAGATATAAGGGCGTTCATTCACGACACAATAAACAGCTACCCACGATGCGACATTGTCGTGTCATTCCGCTAAATATCGCGCGCGTCCCGCGTGCAATCGCGCCAGCGGATCGCGCGACGCTCGGCCACCCCGCGCGCGATATCGAGATAAACGCCGCATCTCACACCGACGCGAATGTGAACGACGAATGTTGGTCAGTGGGCTTTATAATCCATACTTAATATTATAAATGCGAAAGTAACTCTGTCTGTCTGTCTGTATGTATGTTACGCTTTCACGACTAAACCACTGAACCAATTTTGATGAATTTTTGTATAGGGGTAGAACAGACCTTGAGAATGGACATAGGCCATGTTTGGTCGCAATAACCGACATCCACGCGGGCGGAGCCGCGGGCAAAAGCTAGTAATATTATAAATGCGAAAGTAACTCGGTCTGTCTGTCTGTCTGTATGTTACGCTTTCACGACTAAAGCACTGAACCGATTCTGATGAATTTTTGTATAGGGGTAGATTAGACCATGAGAAAGGACATAGGCTATGTTTGGTCGCGATAACCGACATCCACGCGGGCGGAGCCGCGGGCAAAAGCTAGTAAAATTATATGATCGAATGAATTTTTTATAGCATTTATTATGCTAACTTTAAAGTTCGAAAAACATCGCTAAAAATTAAATGCTCAATTGAGACTTGAACTCATGACCTTTCCCTTACAGGGGGAATGCTCTTCCAACTGAGCTATTGCTCACCTGAATCACCTCAAATTTTCCTTTCTCTTCATGAAGTCTCACTTGAGCATTTCATTTTTTCCGATGTTCGAATTAATGATCGATTAATTTTTTTAAACTTTAATAATTGACGCAAGTACCTACCTATTTATGATGTTAACTTTTTAAAATATTTGAATCGTCAAATTACTGGTCCGCCTAATGTTAAGCCTGAGTGCAGTCCAAGAAAAAAGGCTGCTATTTCAGATGCTATCCAGAGAATGGTGGTCCTCACCTTTACGGCCTGGACAAATGTTTTTTCAGGCTGCGCTTAAAGAACGATCGGGAGGTCCTGAGTTCAAATCTTGGTCATTATGATAAGACGTGAACTCACTTCTAACACAATTTAGCTTAGCTGGAGGAATGGAAAAAATACTACTAATTTTCATTAAGTAAGAATATACCAAAAAAAAACATGTGACTTTTATAATTGCAATTAAAATTAAATTATTATTTCGATTTTTTATTACAATCTATACTTCCATACTAATATTATAAATGCGAAAGAAACTCTGTCTGTCTATCAGTCTGTATGTTACGCTTTCACGCCTAAACCACTGAACCGATTTTGATGAATTTTGGTATAGGGGTGGATTAGACCATGAGAAAGGACATAGGCATCCACGCGGGAGGAGCCGCGGACAAAAGCTAGTTTTGTTATCTTTTTCACATGACAGTGTAACACACATCCACATACACAAACTTTATTACTATCAAACCTCAATTTCTATCTTAAATCCATGTAATAACAACTATTTTCCTCTGTACCCAAAATCTTAGTTATGTCAGAAGGAAGATTTGTTTGTTCGTAGAAATGAGGCCTTACCTCACGACCTCCGAAGATAACAATTCTGAATATAATATAGGATTTCACTAAACGTGTTTGGGTTCGAGTACGTAATAAGTAAAAATATATTTGATTCTTTTAGGCCACGTCAATTTGACTTCACCTCGCCTGATGGAAAGCTAAAGGCAAAGTCTCGGAAAGAGGGTCACCATCGTAAACATGTACCATGTTAACAGTGGTGGCACTCAGCTTGACGGCCTCATCAGATGCTTTTTCACGCCCCGCTTAAAGGACCCGGGACTGTAGGAAGAAGGAAACACGTGAGCTGGCAGGGAGTTCCAGGTCTTAGGGGTGCGGCATAGGAATGAGTCACCTATTGAGTGTTTTTTGGCCCCTATCAAGCCTCCGTGGCGTGGCGGTAGTGAATGCGACTGCCACGCAGGAGGCGCGGGTTCGATTCCCGCTCAGTGCAAATATTTGTATGCATGAATATGGCTATTTGCATTGGTCTGGGTGTTTCTATGTATAATATGTATGTATTTACAAAAAAAATGTATTTAAGTATGTTTATCCGCGTTCTAGATTCCATAACACAAGTTAATTAAGCTATGCCTACCATGGGTCTAGATAGCGTTGCGTTGTGTAGAATGTTGGGAAATATTTTAGGGTCCAAGTCGACCTTTAGTCAAGAGTTCATCTAAGCATTGGGATTTAGGAGGCTGTTGTTGCTCCTACAAAATACTCTCACTAAACTTAAGAGCTGCGCTCTTGTCGGTGGAGTAATCGCCACTCTTCTCTCTCCTCCGCCAATCTTTTGACCTTCTGATACGATGCGACTTGTATCCTTTCCTTTATTTGTGCTACAAACGTTCCTATTGGTCTACCTCTTCCTCTCTTTCCTTATATCTTCCCTTCCATGATAGTTTTTAAAAATCTGTCGTGTATTATCAGGTGGCCAACCATCTTTCCTCTTCGGCTCTCGATTATTTCCAATATACATACGTAGACCTTCTTTCCTGTATCTTGTTTAATACTCTTTCATTTGACATTCTTTCCGTCCAGCTTATCCCTTCCATCCTTCTACAGCACCACATTTCAAATGCCTCCATCCTGTCTCTATCACCACACCAAACATTATTTTTAAATATAAGCCAGCCAGGTACATAGAAGATTAAATGCACATCGTATTTGGATGTAGTTGGTCCTTATATTATGCACTGGCGTACAATATCGATCATCCGATTATGATATAAGTTTGTCAACTTATTGCTCACCTCCTTGAAAGTTATATAGATACTAGCTTTTGCCCGCGGGTCCCCCCGCGTGGATGTCGGTTATCGCCACCAAACATAGCCTATGTCCTTTCTCAAGGTCTAATCTACCCTTATACCGAATTTCATCAAAATCGGTTCAGTGGTTTAGGCGTGAAAGCGTAACATACAGACAGAAAGACAGACAGACAGACAGACAGACAGAGTTACTTTCGCATTTATAATATTAGTATGGATTTAGTACAAATTAAAAAAATATATAAAAAGAAATTAGCAAACCGATATTTTTTTCTATAAGATACTATAGTGAACTGATGTTACAGCAACATACAACGTACATTACGCGTAGTGAACAGGTCACCTTGTTAATGAGAGTTGATAGCGAGCAATGTACAACGAGTAATGCGATCTGATTGCAGCAACAGGTGTCTAATGCGAACCGCTTAGTTGTTGGGTCATTAGGAGCAACAGAACTACGTTTCAAGTAATGTAAAGGGAAGTATTTCTATAGTGTTAAATCCTGTTCTGTGGTATCATGTAACGTCCCCATTCCGGGGGCGAGTTGGGGACACCGTTGTCCCACCTTCCGAGGAGGGTCAGACCGTAAGGGATGGCTCTGGGTCAGCCGGGGTGCGAGGGATATGAGGAAGACAACCTCACCTCCGGCCTAGCACCACGACCCACAGCCGGCGTGCGGTTTTAGTCGGTTCGAGTCCGACATAACCTCCCCAGCTGGCTCCGGCGGTAAAAAAAGGTATCATGTAACGTGGCAGCATTTGAATCCTACTTCAGAACTAGTGCGTTCGATTCCCTTTCAAGAACTCTCTTTCTTCTCTATAGGTTAGGATTGGTTTTAAGTCTCACTCACTACGAGTCGTCTGAACTTCGATAATTTTCGTGAAGCGACTTCACTGACCTTCACAAGCCGCTGGCAATATCAAAGTTCTGCGTTTAGGCCACCCAGTTGTAAACTTTGTAGGTCTCCAAGAATGTACCCTTAATACCACAGATGTTCGTAAGGCAACGTGCTCTCTGAGGCAGAGAACAAATAATGTCTTCCAACCAGTGAGGTCCCTATAACACGATTTCTGGTGGCTTGCTCTGCAAAGGGAAGCCGTAGTAGAGAGTTCACATTTACACTCCAACATTTCCACGGGATTCCTTTTTGAAAATTTGCATACCTTTTTTATAAAGGACACGTCAATTTGACTTCACCTCGCCTGATGGTAAGCTAAAGGCAAAGTCTCGGAAAGAGGGTCACCATCGTAAACATGTACCATGTTATCAGTGGTGACATTCAGCTTGACGGCCTCAACAGATGCCTTTTCACGCCCCGCTTAAAGGACCCGGGACTGTAGGAAGAAGGAAACATAAATAAATAAATAAATATTCCACAACATTCTACACAACGCCATCTAGACCCATGGTAAGCTTTTATAGCTTGTGTTATGGAACCTAGAATGCGGATAAACATACTTAAAAATTTTTTTTTTTTGGAAATACATACATATTATAACATAGAAACAGCCAGACCAATGCAAATAGCCATATTCATGCATACAAATATTTGCACTGAGCGTGAATCGAACCCGCGCCTCCTGCGTGGCAGTCGCGCAACATGTGAGCTGGCAGGGAGTTCTAGGTCTTAAATTTCTTTGTCACTGCTCCCTAACATTCCTCCCTCCCTGAGCTATAGCTCCGTATATATATCCGCTATATATCCGTATACGGATACCACTTAGCCTGAGCAACTAATAAATCAAATCCAAGTTCTTTACACCTTGAAATGAAGCCAAAATAAGAGGAAACCACTTATCAGTGTTATTATCAGAAAGTTGATTGTATAAGTGCCTAGTTGTACAATTTGACTGCGGTTATGCATCAAGTAGTTAGATAAGATAAAGCAAATTGAATTCCTCAAAATCTGTTCAGCTATTTAGATGTGGCGGTGTGACAAATGTGCAGACATAATTTTAGATATTGGTAGTATGTGTATTAAATGCAATGCAAGAAACTGCGTTTCGAGTTCTAACTATCATTATAATAGTGTTAGACGCAGTCAAATATGGATTTTGAATATTAATTATTTGATCATATTTTGCTTGGAGAACGGGCTCAGAGGATTCAGAGCCCTCTTTATGGGAAAGGGAAATTTGATTCCTAAAACATATCGAAATTACTAAAGCTGGTGGCCAAGGCCGTTCGAGTCTCAAGGATATCCAGCCTAGGGCGTAATATTATTTAAAGCGTCGGTAGCTTAATGGTCAAGGAGTCGGCCTTACGATCAAAAAGTCTCGGGTTCGAATCCTGGCCATAACACTACCGACGTGAATCCACTCCTAACGCAACCATTTTAGCTTAGCTGGAGGGGTTAGAGGGAACATTAGTAACTTCGGTTCTAATAATCTTGTTAAAAAAAATTGCTTTCCCAACAACATAGGCAGATTTGACGAAAAACCGTACGATTTTAATCGATCGTACCTCCCTCATTCTAAGCTCCAGGGAGATGAAGGTATGGTTTTCACATGTAAGAAGAAAAACAGAAAAAGAAGAACAGAGCAGAGAGAAAATTAGGTACCTGTTTTTATAGATCACTTTACCTAGGTGAATATACAGTATACATTTACAATTTGACGTTAGAAACAAGCTAATTTTATTATTTAACCCTGTCTCTTATATCTTGTATCATAACTTCATAAGAGACAGTAAGACATAAGATACAGTATCAGCAATGAGTGTCACCATTCCTTTTCATCCTAGCTATAATCACCTCTTTTCCAGACTTACTGCGGACTTGGCCGATCTTGATGAAGCATTATAACAATGTTATAATAGCGGCCTTTAGTTAGAGGGCCTCATGAGATGGACCATGAGTTTTAAGAAGAAGAAAACACAATACTTATACTGGTAAAAGGTCAAAGTCTTTATGGTGCGATAAGGAACTGCAGGAAAAAAGACTACAACCTGTATATAATATGAAAGTTTATGAAGTAAGAGTGACGAACGTTGTCATCTCCGCAGCCGCGCCACAGTGGGGCGACGATCGCGCGATACGAATGACATACGGCCGCGATAGACTCACGCGCATGTACAGGGTGGCCATATTAACATAATGTTGTAAATTTCATTTATATTGTTGTTGAAATTATCTTCAATATTGGTTTATTTGACTATGGAGCTAAGTTAGGGTGTGATGGTAGAAATTAAAGATCCCTTTGCAAGATGTCTTTATCCTAGGCACCATGCCAGGGGTATTTAGTTCTCTCCCCATTCCGGGGGCGAGTTGGGGACACCGTTGTCCCCCCTCCTGAGGAGGGCCAGACCGTAAGGGATGGCCCTGGGTCAGCCGGGGTGCGAGGGATATGTCGATGACAACCTCACCTCCGGCCTAGCACCACGACCTACAGTCGGCGTGCGGTTTTAGTCGGTTCGAGTCCGACATAACCTCCCCTTCCGGCTCTGGCAAGGGGGGTATCCGAGGGGATTTCCGTACGAAAAAAAGGGGTATTTAGTTCTTTATAAATTTATTTTTTACATTTCGTTTAGTTTTCTTTCATTTTGCATTTACTTAGCCTAACTTATTAAAGCAAGTTATTGATACTTATGTGAGTTTTGTATCCTTTATTTCGCGCCGATATCACCACAAATACCCGCTAACTGGTGGAGGCGTTTATATCAAACTTTAACCTACTAAAACCGCATCCTCTCGGGTCTCAGATGTCGGAGTACTTAACAAAACCTGATTAGACAACGTCTGAGTAGTGTTTTAGTCACATAATCTATCTAAGTATTAATCGAAAAAATACATGTGCATTTGATGTTGATTAATTCTACTCTTACTTGTTTATCAAAGAATTTATTTAATAATAAACGTTATAATCATTAACATAAAATTCTCATTTACAATAAAGAGGACGCGCAAAGTCAACACATTCGTCAATTTTTTAATGCTAGCAATCCTTAATAACAAACTGGCCACCCTATCGGAACAATGACGCGATAAACTCGCGGCAGTATTTTAAAATCGATGTTTTTATGAATCGATAATTTGTTCGGTGCGTTTTGGCGCGACGTTTCGCGAGCCTATCGATTGTTATCGCGATGTCACAACGCTTTGTTTCGATTCGACCCCAACAAGGTCCATGTTTCGCTTGAAATGTGTTTCTTGCTAACGTACGAAACGATACTATCTCGACCACAGACGCAAACTTTCTTCAGCGTTCTAAATTTAAATTTCCCGCCATTTTGAGCTTTGTCTCTTCGGGATAAAGGTTGTGTTACACCTTCTGATTTTGTTTTAGTAAGTTTGTTAACATGTATCTGTCCTCTTCATATGCATGCCAAGCCGTCTGGCTTCAGGTGTGTCCGATGCTTAATATTTGATACGTTCTTGTTCAGCAGAGGTCCCGGGAATGCGGTTTCTGACAGTATGCCTAAACTTGTAGTGTTTGTTATATTTAATTTTTTTCTCTGAAGATATCCATTTAGTGTTAATTGGTGAAACGACTTTGGCAGAACGGGTATTTTAAACGCATCGTGTTTTGATTTTGAAATTCGATATGAAGGTAAAATGTAATAGTATGATAATTAAGGAACATCTTACAAATAATCACCTCAAGAGCGTCTACTCGTTCAAACCCATCTAATACCTTTTGTAAAATAATTATACTAGCGGACACAGCAGATGCCATTCTACCTTATAAAACGGTGCATATAACGACAACAGTGTTGCCTTACAGTCCCTACAGGTCCAATTATATTCAATGTTCAAACCATCAGAGAGCCCATTGAAAACACAAAATGTCATCCAAATTGACACACCCTTTTAAGAAGGTGGCAAATATTACAGAATAATTATAAATAACACAATAAAGATAACAAGCAGGATATTTATTATTTATTATTATTAATAGAGCTCTAAAGCGTCATCTACAGCAACTTCAACATGTGAAGATGACATCATATCCCTTCAAAGTAAAACAACGATTCCGTGAAGTGGCTAAAATCGGAACTACGGTTGCCACTGTCAAATGCATGCTGTTTTATTGCAAATCAAAGCCAATTTAGAACGATTTGACAACATTGAAGAGACGGTGGCGACCTCCTTCATTTTTTTACTATCTGAATATTTCCCTTTGAACCATCAAACTCACTTAGAATAATTTCTACCGTCGCGATTTCTGCAATTTATTCATAGTATTGCAGTTGTTTCACGTGGGCGACTCCCAACCGAATAAATAAAACCGCTATCTCCGCATCTCGAGATACGCAAGATATAATAGATTTCATTTAATTTCTTGGAAACTAGATATCGAACATAACAGAAATAAATAAAAATCCAGACAGATGGTTATCGGTTGGATGCCGAAATTGGACGCGGCGTGCGGTCTTCCTCACTCGATAAGCAAACGCCTTAAAGGGAAAGTTTGCTGTTTATAATGTTTATTCCAAGTTTAGAATTAATATTTGGCTTCCGCGTAATCTGAGATTGCGGATCAATTCGCAGGATCTCAGCTGATCGATAGTTAGATAAGCATAACGGTAAGTTTGATTCAAATTTCGAATCTGACGCAATTTTTCGACATTCAAATTTCAAATCTGACGCAATTTTTCCGTACTACCTATAGACAATTGCATCAGATTTTTTTCCACGAAATTAGCGCTTTTTCTTCATAATTGGCTAGTTTGTCCATAAATTACTTAACAGTTTAACATAGAAAGTACCGTTTTCTCCCTTAATTTCGATTCTAAATTACAAAATGTTGTATTTCATGCGGTTTGTAAAGCAAGTTTAGCTTTCATTTTTTTTCGACTTCTGCAATAGTTCCATTGTTGCTTTAGTATAGCTTACATCATTTGCCTTTTTTCTAATTCCAGGTCCCTTTCCCACTAAAAGCAGCAGCAAAAGCGTATCATATATAGTGTTTCAAGCAATTATGGACCGCGGTAACATCTTAGTACCAAGTTGAACCGGCTCGAAGGACCAAATAGGTTCAACACTGTTTGGTCCTTCGTCCTACTACTATCTCCTACAGGTACCTTAGCATGGCTGAAAAGTAGATTCTTATAATATTATTCAGGATATTTGGCAATAATATTATCTATCTTCACATAGGTGATATAAATTCTACATACAAGCTTTTTAAGACTAAAAAAACGTCTTGTCGTGACATTCAATCGACTCAATAAATAAAAATAGGAAGGGGTAGATCATTTATACATGCTGATTCGAGCGATAAACCAGTATGTATGTGTTTAAAAGGTTACTTGTATGTTTGTATGAGAGTATGTGTGGGCGTATCGTGACAGAAATCTTAATTTACAATGGTGTTCTTTGTACGATGTGGAACTGTCGATGACAGATGTGATTGGTGATTGAGGAATGGGTCTGAAAATAAACTTTTTTTTAGTATTAACGAAATGTGACAAGTACTGCGATGCCTTGTCGGTTCCTGGTAAAGTAGGATAAGGGCTCTCCTCCGGGGGTGTCGTAGAAGGTGTACCTACACTAATTATATCGGCAGTTAACGCGATCATGGTATAGGTTTGCCCGACGTTTCGACCAGGTTACACCAGCCGTGTTCACAGGCTGACTGGCTCAGAAAGGCACACCCACCGTCTTCGAGTCTCGTTATAATTAATGTATACTAGCTTTTGCCCGCGTCTCCGCCCGCATGGATCTAGGTTATCGCGACCAAACATAGCCTATGTCCTTTCTCATGGTCTTACCTACCCCTATACCAAATTTCATCAAAATCGGTTCAGTGGTTTAGGCTTGAAAGCGTAAAATACAGACAGACAGAGTTACTTTCGCATTTATAATATCAAGTATGGATCATGGAACGCGAGGGTTTAAAAGTTAGTCGTAGAAGGTGACTAAGAGATGGCTGTTCTTCATCCCACAGTAAACATACAGCCCATGACTAAGTGCCCACTTGATGGCAATAGGCTCGCCCCCTATTACGTGGGAGTGGGACCGAAAATCATAGTTGGCGAAATTTGAATATTAGTACACCTCTGCCTACCCCTTCGAGGATTTATAGGAGTGATGATATGTATGTATATGTATAGAGAGTAAATGTAGAGGTAAAAGAAGGAAATTTTGAAGTGATTCAGGTGTGGCTCAATAGCTCAGTTGGAAGAGCATTTCCCCTGTAAGGGAAAGGTCGTGGGTTCCAGTCCCACTTGAGCATTTCTTTTTCCCGATGTATTCGAATTTTAAGGATAGCATAATAAATGCTATAAAAATCATAAAAAAACAGTTGCAAATATTATTTTATAGAAAAAATCATTAGGAGTATCAGCTTTTAGAAGAGGTTGTCTTGAATGTATTTTACAGCATTAATTAAGCTAACTATACAAATAGAATCCATAGGGAAAAATAAATCTTCTCGGGCGGGACTCGAACCCGCAGTCTTTCCCTTACAGGGGGAATGCCTGACCAATTTGGCTACCAAGACACGCGCGATGTGATTCAAATTTCCCTTCTATTAATCCGTTCTTACGGCGATGGTGGAGTCGTCTACCGATCTTCATACGAACTATCGAAACCAATGAATTGATTTGAATCACATCGGGCGTGTCTCGGTAGCCGAATTGGTCAAGGCATTCCCCCTGTAAGGGAAAGACTGCGGGTTCGAGTCCCGCCTGAGAAGATTTTTTTTATGTATTCGAGGTTGTTTTGGTCCTCAAATATCTTAGTTGGACCCCATACCTACATGTAGTTATATGTAACAAAAAGGTCAACGTACCCTACCTTCGTGTCGATATTAGATTAGAGGACCTCTATTCATGAAGAATCCCAAGAATGTTGATTCCCATTTGGGTTCGATTGGAAATGAGGTTTGATATCACGGAATCTGTTTAAGTGAAGTCACAGTGGCATCTGTGTCGCGATAGTGTCGTCTTGTTACTTACGATTGAAATAACACATTTTATACGAGAGTAGTTTTGGGATATTTTGTTGAAATTAACTAATTAAATCGTGTAGTTTTATTTGCTTTTAAAACGTCGTGTGAGGCTTGTCAAGTAAAAGATTAAAAGTGACACTTAACCATAGAAAAATAATGTTTATTTGTACATGAACTAATAACTCTAAATTAAGCAAATAGCTAAAATCGGAGCTACGACTGTCCCTTCCAAACTATTATATTTTAAATCAAAGTCAACTTTAGCACGTTTTGAATACATTGAAGGGACAATAGAGCCATCTTTCAGTGCACATAACAGCGATGTAGCGACAATGATTTGCTGCTAATGTTCATCTCAACACACTGAGTTTGACGTCACCTGTGAGCCGATTTGAGTCGCTGCCGTGTGGGCCAAACTTGAGATATCTATGCTCACAACCTTACCAGATAACAGCACACTTCCTTGTAAAAAGAAATGCTAAAAGGTCGGATTCTCCCACGGCTAACTAACGTTTAACAAAGATTAATGCCGCCGATATATCATTCGCGACACGCCGAGGTGCGCAAACTTTCAACGATAAACTTTTTAAAGACTCAACTTGCTGGCTTTATATCGTCCTGAAAAATTGTGTATCTGCCTCACCCTGGGGGCACGCGATAAAAGAAAAAAAATCGCCCGAACCTTATTTGTTAAGCGAGATATTTGTCATGGGAGCCCAACTTTAGTAATTGCTCTCTGGGAAGTTGACGGGCTAGATGTTTATTTTATGCTGAATGATTACTAATGGCGATCAAGTTTTAAGAATCGTATTCGTTAATTAAGAATGCCTGTTTACTATGAACTTGTTTTTTAAGTAAATATTTCAATAAGCAATTTGTACTAATCAAGAATAGCGGAAAAATGTCCGCCATTATTTACTAATTTGCATATCCGAATAAAATCACACTAAAAGCATATAAATGATAATTCTAACCCGTTATCTATTGTAGTTTATTTACACAATAAATTTCAAGACATTTTATGACTATTTTAATCCATACTTTCTCACTAATTCCCACATTACACATTCTATGTATTATATATTATCATATTCACATATTTTATCTACAATATGTCTTCTAAAAGCTGAGTTTAATAAACTTTTTTAACAATTTTTTGCCGAGTTTCGTAGTACGTTACTCAGATAAATTGTCCCGCGATAAGTCAGAAGCTAAACGAGGTTAATACATTAACGTGAGTTTAAGCACAGTTTAGTGTAACTTGTTGGTGCCTGCGGGCCGGTCGCTTGATGGAATGGTTGTAACAGTAAAGAAATGTGAGTTGACATTTGGACTTTTTTAAATTATTATGGGTGGGTTTTAAGATTTTCGCAAGCCCTGTTCTAGAAATTTGTAAAGGTAAACTTGTCTAGCGTGTGGTATGTCAAAGCATACCTACTACTAACATTTTATTATGACAGGGAATGTATGCCACATTATGGTTATAAAAAGAAATCCAAACACAAGTCCTGTCTGATGTCGTTGGTGTGTTCACTCGGAAATAAATATACCGTCGTGGCTAACGTGTGAATTTTGACATAGGCGTATCGCCATTAATAATTTTATAAACACTATATTTTACTTGACAGTGGCGAAATTGCGGTGATTCTGCTGCAGACGCCAATAAATAGAAGGAGGAGCACTTAGTATGTTTTGACCACAATTTCTATGACGCCACGATTTAGTTTAGACCTAGGGCATTGTAACTTCACCATTCGTGACAATTATGTCACTACTTAGAATTAAAAACAGATTTAAATCTATTCCAATAATAATATTGTATAGGAAATAATATGAAAAGACTATATTTTTCCATTCACGATAATCTACATTTTAGTTCAGTACCATTTTATTATTCTAATTTCAAAAATAATGATTCCAATTTCAACCGAATTTAGTTTACTCAACTCTTCAAGCAAAGATATCAACTGCAAAGTCCTTCGATAAATCACAGACCGCATAATTAAAAATCGAACCGAAAGGTAAAAATTGCGCGCCAAAGAAATCCTTTCGGCGGGTATTATCTAAAATATGAAAATGTATGTAAAGCCGGCCATGGAGATGGTGCGACAATAAATCGTGAGACATCGGTATCGGCGCGTCATTAGCGCCAGAAGTAATTGTTCAGATTTGTCTTGCGGACGCCGCGGAGTGGGACGCTTTATCTGAGCTTTTGACAAGATGTGGGCTGGCGAGATTAGAGCCTTTTTAAGGGGTAGGCAATGTAGAAAACGAATGGTGTATTTGTTAGAAGAGAATTGATAATGTAAATGCTTAGACAAGTGAAGGTAAAATGCCGATTCTACTGCGGTACACAAGCTATGTGATTCTAATTTTAATTTTGTAAACAGAGTCGTATTTTATGTATTTATTTTTCGTATTTTAAGTATATTTTCTCGTAATACCGTACGGCTGTGTGAGTGTATTAATGACACGATCCGTATATAATGGTTACAATGAAAAGAGAAAAAGTAAAGTAGGCCATAAAAGCAAAAAAATTGGACAGCTCCTTTTATATTGATTAAAAAAAACCTAACTGTAACTGGCCATCTAGCAGGAGTTAGTCCAAGCTAATAGTGGGGGATTACCGCATTAGCCGAGCGATGTGCGATGTCGCCGATTGGAGTCTATCTAACGTGCGCTAATCTTAAGAATTAACCCCTATTTTGTTAACATTTTCTTATTTAAGTACCGATTTATATTTGAGTCTTTTATAACAGATTTTATTGCAAGTTATTTCGTGCTATTTTATTAAGTACACTGGCCACCTTAATTGACTGCATGAAACTTGTACGTACATTGAGTAAGACATTTTGTACTTTTTCTCTATATTTTATTTTTCACCTAACCGGTTTCGCTTCACGGCATTCTCAAAGGCATGATGTAAAATTGATGTTGAGAATGCCGTGAGGCAAAACTGGTCAGGTGAAAAATAAAATATAGAGGAAAAGTAGGTACAAAGTGTCTTACTCAATATGTGTAGCAGATTCCACCAAGTGCCATCAATCAACAGTATATACAGTTTTAAAATAATTTAGTTTGAAATCAGTTATTATTATTAGTATTTTATATCATTTTCCCATACATGGTCGCGCTTTCGGACGTCTGGGTTCGAACCCCGAGCCTGCCCAATTAAAATCCAATTACACATTTCACAACCCGGGAATTTATCTCGACACCCAGGTACCACTGACACGTGCGGTCGTGCGGTCGTGCGGTCCATGGCCCTGTACGGGTGCCCCGTGTGGGCGGACGCCCTGCAGGCCAGGTTCGTGCAACTGTTGCATGCGCCGCAGCAGACGATGGCCTGCAGGGCCATTAGGGGGTACCGCACGATATCCTTTGAAGCGGCGAGTCTCCTAGCCGGATCGCCACCGTGGATCCTGGAAGCGAGATCCCTTGCGGCACTGTATCGGTTCCGTAGTAAGGAGGCGCGGGAGCGGGGATACGATCCCGAGCCCGAAGACATTCGGGCCGAGAGGTCCCGGCTCCACGGGATCATGGTGGCGGAGTGGGAGCGACGACTTGAGCAACGACGCGCAGGGCATGCCGTCATAGAGGCGGTAAGGCCCATCATGGGGGAATGGCTCGAGAGGCCACATGGCAGCCTCTCGTATCGACTGACGCAGATTATCACCGGGCACGGGTGCTTCGGGAGATATCTGTGTCGGATCGAAAAGGAGCCAACGTCCGAGTGCCATCACTGCGACGCGAGCGAGGACACGGGGCTGCACACGCTCACCGAGTGTCCGGCATGGGCCGGACCAAGGCGGGAGCTAGTGGCGGCCCTGGGAGTGAGAGTTCTCACCCTCGCCACCCTGCTCACAGCAATGGTCCGCTGCGCGGACGCGTGGGCTGCCGGCGTCTCCTTCAGCGAGCAGGTAATGGTCGTGAAGGAGACGGCGGAGCGGGAGAGGCGGCGCGAGCGAGAAAGACCCGTGGATCGCGCCGCCCGCGCGCGCAGGCAACTCGGGCGTCGGAGGGCACTGACTGACCTCCGTCCCCCATGAGCGCGGGCCTGGGGGTGACGGGTGGAGCCGCCTGTCACCCCAGCAGAAGCAGGCCACGGCGGCGGCGCGCTAACTAGCGCGCCTCCCCATTCCGGGGGCGAGTTGGGGACACCGTTTTCCCCCCTCCTGAGGAGGGCCAGACCGTAAGGGATGGCCCTGGGTCAGCCGGGGTGCGAGGGATATGTCTATAACAACCTCACCTCCGGCCTAGCACCAGGACCCACAGTCGGCGTGCGGTTTTAGTCGGTTCGAGTCCGACATAACCTCCCCTTCCGGCTCCGGCAGGGGGGGTATCCGAGGGGATTTCCGCACGAAAAAAAAAAAAAAAAAAGGTACCACTGACATACTGACATAATACCAGTATACTTACATATTACAATAAACAAAACACTAAATTATGTTTGTAGTATTAGGGAATTTTAAGGTGACTTCACAAAACCCTGTGAAAATTGAACAGTCAGCATCAAAAAGATGTTGACGAACAGAGTACTCAAAATAATATTAATTTAGTTTTTTGACCACCTTCCAGTTGACCGACAGTACTGATATTTGTTACACACACCTTTAGTTCAGACGATAATACCTTTTTTTTTTTTTTTTTCGTGCGGAAATCCCCTCGGATACCCCCCCTGCCGGAGCCGGAAGGGGAGGTTATGTCGGACTCGAACCGACTAAAACCGCACGCCGACTGTGGGTCTTGGTGCTAGGCCGGAGGTGAGGTTGTTATAGACATATCCCTCGCACCCCGGCTGACCCAGGGCCATCCCTTACGGTAGACGATAATACCATATAGATCAATAAAATCATTTGATTTACTCTTAATACGAGTGTTTTAAGATCATTTTGAGACTTCGTCGTCAAGATATTTATGATGCTAACTGTACTATAGGCTTCAGCAATCGTTGTTAAGATACATATTTGTAAATACCATTCATTTTGAAAACATACAGTTAATGTTTCCTTCATACATCTTATTTGACATGTCGTGAATAGGCACCTCTAGCTAAGAAGATTTCCCGCTAATGTGTTGCAGCGGCCTTTTTGGATGATGTACGCTGCAAATCGACTTACCTGAAAAGAATAAATAATTTATGAGAATTTAAATATATTTTTGAATAAGTACATGTTATTGTGATATATGTTTTTTTTATCAGAGGAGGGGAAATATTAATGTGTGATATGTTTACATTGCGCAGTATGTAGGTAGGTACTTTGTGAAATTTTTTCAACGCCTTTGTAAGACTAGCTGTTGTTTGTGACTTCGCCCGCCTAAAACATTGATTCCATTCTTCCGATCTGTAGGAATCTACTTCTGGAATAAAACCTATATTTTATTTAAGACTATTTCATTGTATTTATTTGGATAAATAACTCTTATAGCCTTTTATTTTTATTTGGTAACCAATATTTCGGCGCTGTTCCAAGCGCCATGATCCACGGTGACAATAGTGTAACACTCAGCGGGTAAATATCCCGGTGAGGTTACACTATTAATGTTAATGACCATGGCAATCTCAAATCATACATTTTTGTTTCTGTTTTCATTTATTTAATACTAACTGTTGCCCCCGGCTTCGCCTGTGTGGATTTTTTTCCCTCGCAACTCATGAGAACCTATTTCCGAAAAGATAAAACGTTCTGCACCCGTTTCTTGACGTTTCTGTGAGCTAGTACATCATGAGAGACTTGTTTTCTCTTTGAGGTTTTATGTCACGGGAACGCGGTCAAAAGGGACGAAAAGTATCCTATGTCCGTCTACTGGTTCTAAACTATATCCCCACCTATAATAATAAATATTACACAACATTCTACACAACACTATCTAGACCCATGATAAGCTTTTATAGCTTGTGTTATGGAATCTAGAATACGGATAAACATATATATACTTTTTTTTTGTAAATAGATACATATACATAGGAACACCCAGACCAATGCAAATAGCCATATTCATGCATACAAATATTTGCACTGATCGGGGATTGAACCCGTGCGAGTGGATCGTCCCACGGGAAGATATGAGGCCCTATTATACTCCACCGAGAACTAACACGTGTTAGGGCACAGCGTAATATAAACTTAAATAGTAAATTTGTTGATTTAGCTATTAGTACGTAACAGGTTGCCAACCCGTGAGTGACATTTGACATCAAATACCTCAGCTAGGATACCAGTTTTTCAATCATCTTAAGTTATGATACCCATATTTTACATACTCTTACATTTATTATTGTAAAGCCATAATAATAAAAGTTACATTTAGCATATCGTAAACATAAAATAAAGAATCAAATCTCAAATTATAGTGTTAACAGCCTTCAAGTATATATTGCTACTAAGCTTTCATACTAATATTATTATAAATGATAAAGTTATTCTGTTTGTCTATTACGATTCCACACCAAAGCCACTGGACTGATTTGATGAAATTTGGTATCAGAGTTGGGCAGCTTGAGAAAGTAGACAGGCTGTTTTTTACGGGATTTAAAGGTGATATTTTCTAAAGTTTACGCGAATGGCACTCATTGAAATAAAACCACTTTTTAAGGATTCTATCGCGATATAACATACATTAAATTAACAGAGGCAGAGGTGCTAGCACCCACATTTCGTCAGTTTATGTTTAGGTCCCAATGTAATAGGTGGCGAGCCTATTGCCATTAACCGGGCACTTATAAATCTGCGATAAATACACACATAACTTCGAAAAGCATCGAAAAGTCATTGGTGTGTGAGTGTGCCATGGTAAACCTGGGATCCAACCCTAGACCTCTTCTCAGCAGTCCATTACCCATACCACTGGGCTATTTGTTATTATTTACTTTTAAAATAACAAATATATCGCGATAGAATCCGTAAAAAGTGGTTTTATTTCGATGGGATTTAAACGTGTTCAAATAAATAATGAAATTTCGTCATTTTTGAAAAAAAAAAACCAATGAAATTTAGTACAACGATGGATTACAACTTGAAAAAGAACATGGCATATGTTTAGTCGCGGTAACCAACTTCCACGCGGGCGGAGCCGCGGGCAAATTCTAGTACACAATAAAACCAAAGGTCATAATATCATTATGTAAAATAACTGAATAACAATCACGATTATCTGTTATGTAGATCTAGCACGTGGGTGTTCTGTGGAGTATCGTAGAAACAGGATATTGGTAATTAATTAAAACCACTTCAAAATGTCGAGATGCGCACGCGTCGCCACTTTACGTCCTCTTCATATTGTTATTCGAGTTGTTATAACGATGTTTTGTTAAAGATTTATTGGCAGAATTAGGCATACTGGTTTACGAGAATGTGGCTATTTTGGAGAGATAAAGAAATAAATATTACACAACATTCTACACAACGCTATCTAGACCCATGGTAAGCTTTTGTAGCTTGTGTTATGGAACATACTTATATACTTCGAATACATAGGGAAAAAGAATCTTCTCGGGCGGGACTCGAACGCGCAGTCTTTCCCTTACAGGGGGAATGCCTGACCAATTCGGCTACCGAGACACGCCCGATATGATTCAAATTTCCCATCCTATACGTCTTTAAGGCGACGTGGCGTCATCTACCGATTTTCTTACGAACTATCGGAATCAATGAATGATGTTACAATAATTTTTAAACATTGATTTTTGATAACTCCGCCCAAACAATTGAATGAATTTTTACAGCATTAAGTATGCTAACTATACGAATCGAATATCGGGCGTATCTCGGTAGCCGAATTGGTCAGGCATTCCCCCTGTAAGGGAAAGACTGCGGGTTCGAGTCCCGCCCGAGAAGATTCTTTTTCCCTATGTATTCGATTTGTATAGTTAGCATACTTAATGCTGTAAAAATTAATTCAATTACTTATATACTTTTTTTTTGTAAATACATACATAACATATTATACATAGAAACACCCAGACCAATGCAAATATACATAGTATGCATACAAATATTTGCACTGAGTGGGGATCGAACCCGCGCCTCCTGCGTAGCAGCCGCGTTCACTACCGCCACGCCACAGAGGCTGTCAATTATATTTAGGTAGAAGGCATACCTATAAGCTGTGGAATGAACTCACTACCGTGGTTTTAAGTTTTCTAAGCGATTACAATAAAGCGTTCTTAAGGAAGGGCATTAGAAGGTTCCTTTAGGGTCATACGCACGAATATGACGCCCCTAGTGTAGCACTCGTCCATAGGCCACGTTCCATCAGGTAGGCCGTGTCTTGTCTGCCACCTTTTGGGTACAAAGAATTAATATGTACCAATCAATTGGGTATTCTACTGACTAGTCAAATGAGTAAAATGCTAAACGTCAAAACGATAAGTTATAAGGTAACTTGTATGAAAAAAGATTTAGTGACGTCATATAATTTAACAGTCAAATCAGTTAGGTTGGGTGGATGTTTAAAAATAAATAATAACAGTAAAATGGTGCCAATTCTGATGTGACATCTCTTAACTAAAAATAGCTAAAAATCTTTAAAATTTAGTTTACGCCTGTCAAATGCCGTTTTGTATTCTGTGAACACACGACTAACCTAAAATTAGCTTGACACGACCAAACTTAGCGAAGTTACTAAATTTAGTTCATTTTTAGAGAATTTGTATTCTGTTGTACGTTTTAAGTGTCAAAAATTCACTATAATTAGAAATGTCACACTAAAATTAGACGGCACCTAAATAACTGCCGACTAAGTTAGAGATAGGTGTAGTTCTACGAGATACTTGGTCCAGAACCTCTATACGGGCATGCTAGGCAATGGAGATGGCGGGCGCCTCTCTTCCAGAGGGCAAACACTGCCACCTACAGCAAATTCGACCGAGGCGCTGTAGAGGGTGGCTCGTAGATTTTCCTCGTGTCCCTCTCGGCCTTGGTCACTAACATTGGCGACTTCGACATGATATTGGAGATAAAAGGTTACCCTTCACCTGGAGAGTCACACCACCGCCACCCTGGGCTTGCTTCTGCTGGAGAAACTGCTAGCCCTAACCGTTACCTCTAGGCTCATCTAGCAAAACCGCCGACCATATGGCAGCATTAATAGTAAAAATATGTTAGGTATCACTGCACTCTGATGCCCAGCGGCCTCTGGCCTGGCAGTAGTTCATTCGACTGCTACATCAGGGGGCACGGGTTCGATTCCCGCCCAGTGCAAATATTTGTATGCATGAATATAAGGTCGAACTTGTCACACCTACGTCTATTTAAATTGTTCTGGGTGTTTCCGTGAGCATATTAAGCTATTGGTCCTGGTTGTCATACAAACATCTAAGGCAATCCTTACAGGTAGTTGTAGTTCTGAAAAGTCCAACCACTGGCATCTGCAATACTTTGACATCAATATGCTACTATTAATTCATGAAACTAATTAGTTGTGGTCACATGGCAGTCGCTTCACTTATCGAAGTTCAGTGGCATTGGTAGACTGGAAACAGTGGACCCCGGACACCCAGGTGAAGACTTCAGATGCGACTGGGATTACCACAAGGATAATGATGACTAGCTGATCCCTGTGACTCCGCCCACATATACATCGGTTATAGATTGTTCACCTCTAGTTTTTATCAAACATGATGCAGGTTTTATCATGATCAGAATTAAAACCTGCTGCATTAAATTGACTACATTTGTGTGAATTTCTAACAAACAGGGTGGTACCCATAGACCAACTCGATTGCACAACTGGTTGTGAGGACAGACATGGATTAAAAACATGGGTTCAGAATAGTTTAATTAACATAAAACAGGGATTTTTATAATTATTAGGAATCTTCTTTTATCTTCAGCACCGTTCTTTCTCAAAACAACAGCAATCACTTCAAGCAACAGCAATCACTTGAGCACTGTGTTGAATCTTCGGTACTTCTCAGCAAGTTATCATAGGAAAGATGATGTAAGGGCCTAGGCAAGCCTGTTAGTTCCTGTAATGAAAATATAAGTATTACGTTGGGTTATAAAGCGTTAGGTAGTAGATACTTAGTACAGTTTAAATTGACACTTTTTTATTGCTTCAAGACTTGAAAACCATTAAATAATTGAGGCGGTACCAAGTATAACTGAAATCTTCTATTTGATATAAAAAAGATTTAATAGCGAGTCTCCTCTTGTTGCCCTCTTTAAATCACAAACATTTTGTGCCTTTCTTTTCACTGTATAAAGGCATTAAGCATGCAATACTCACTTCTTTCTTTCAATTATGGTATAGGTTTCTATGCTATGCTCTACATTTCCCATCACAAAACTTGTAAGACACAATAGGCATATAGGCAATCAAATATACTTACATTAGGGACATGCTCCCACCGTTGCATGATCTGCAGTCTATGTTGTTTAGGCTGTTTGAAAGTCCTGCCTTAAGTCCTTACAATTTGAACCAACAACTGTTGTGGCCTCTTGTGGGCAGTCTTGTTTCTCTCGTCCGTGTTTACTTTACTTTATATTTTCTTCTTCTTATTGGCTTCCGCAGCGAATCACCGCAATTTGCCAATGATGCTAGTGAAGTACAATGCAATGTAATGGCGAAATGTCAAGTTTTTCCAGAAATTCTACCAGTGCCACGTTAGCCACGCCAGTAAAAGAGTCTACTTTATTTCTTTTGTAAATTTTGGATATCAAGAACTTATTTAAGATCAACAACAAAATGTTGATTGACAAATTGACTTGCACAGATTCAATCAAAGATAATTAGTTTATTTACAGGGTTGCCAGGAACGTTAACCGAGTAAAACTGTATTTACTTAGGTTTGGCTAAGAAAAATCACAGTTTCTTTACTATTTGATCAATATTACGCATTTATTAACATTTGTCGGCATTCTAAACACCTATAAATATGGTTTTTAAAGATTTTGTGAAAATCCCCTTTATCATTCATTCTTATTTTTTTAACACCGGCAACACTTTCATATTCAACTTTTAGCGATGTCATATTCAAATTTAGAGCTGTCTTGGAGAACACTAAATTTAGTTCGAATAAACAACAGAATACCCATATGTCAATCACTGAGCTAAAATTAGAAAATTTTAGAGAAATTTAAATTTAGAGAGGTGCACATCAGAATTAGCACCAATAAGAACCAACACAATTTCTACCGCACTTTTTCCATTCTTAATTTAATAAACACGGTTAGATAATTTATTTTAACTGTAGGATGATACCCAATTAATCGATATTAATTAGGTACGAGTAGATGTATATATAAGTTTTTTTTTGGCGTACCTATACATAAGTATGAGTAATATTTTTCAGAGTAGATATAAAAATACATTGATAGCAGATTAATGGAATGGCAACGTTGTGTAGCTAACTGACTTACTTAGTTAGGGCTTTCGTATTCTTATGCTTTCCATTCTATGTATCTGTGTGTGGTGGTCACACTGGTCATCTTCACAAAAAAAAGTCGGGAAGGAATTTGTAAGTACATAACTCATAATAACGAGAGTTAGAGCCCAGAGTATAACGGGCTTATAGTAAAATATTGAAAGAGATTTATAATAAAATAATACATTCATTAGCAGTTCAGAATGAAGAGCATTTACCACGTGCCCATTATAATAGATATATGAATAAAATAACATTAGATAATTAAATTTAGAACGATACCGATCTACAAGTATAACGGTAGGACCAAATTAACGAACGTAAATCTCAATAAAAAAGTTAACCTGGTGACAGATCACGAAATCTGTACCAAAACAAATAATTCACAGTTGTTTTATCGATTAGTAATAAATCGAGTCGGAACCTTTAACGATGTTTAATGGGAGTAGATCATATCGATAAAGTTATGTAGTATTTTTCGAATTTCAAATACCAAAATCGATTTTTCCGAATCGATTAGTAGATATTCGGGTGGGTCTGTTATGGCGATGTACGACATATTGTTGTTGCCGGTAGCTTGTAATGAATTCCTATCGAATTCTACTAAATAGTACGATTTAAAAATATGTACTAAAGGCCAACATTGTAACATTATTGTCGTCTGTAATGGTCATCCTCTTTCCTGGCAGTATAGGTTCATATTATTATTTAATTAACACTAAAAAAAATGCCGCTAGGTCTGTGCTGATCCTAAGTTCTCTGCGTCACAAGGACGCCTAAGCTACGTTGCCGGCTACGTATCCAAATAGTTAATATTGAAATGTATGGCACCTAACTCACTTGGCGACAGCTTAGCAACCTTACATTTCATTACTAACTAAAGTAAAGCCAACGAGTTACGTTGTACGTAGTAACCATTACTGAGTTACGTTGCGATAACTAGCGATTATTGTCTCTATCCTTGTCGCACATGTCACACGTTGTACGTGGCAATGGCCGAGCGACAATAAGCGGTAAGCTGTCAGCACAGCGGTTCTACACTGTCAGATCCGCCATCTTATGAGCAATTTCATGCCTGTCTGGAATGTGCTTCAACTAATACGTAATGATTTTCAAATAAAAATGCGCTAAATCTTTGTTTACCTTTTTTCTCCCGTCTCGATGGCTTTATTGTACTCGGATACGTAGCCGGTGACGTCGTTTTGGCGTCACAGTGAAGCAGAGGACTAAGACGTTGAGAATATCGATACTTATAGAAACTTTCTTCACTAATCAGACATTATGTATTCTCATTTTAAAAAAACATAGCAGAAAACAAATGGGTTGATGTTATACTTTATATAAATGTAAACAAATTATTAAAATGATATTAACATCTATAACTAACGTCTATGTAAACTGACAAGCCGTTTAAAATGCTTGTAATGGCGCCCAAATTTCTGTAATGTAATGTAATAGTGCATTAACATGGCGTAGAACTGTGATTGGAATGCTTAGAACCAATTTAGAGTATTGGTTTAGATTATTTTATTTAAATAAACATTGTGTGAGGTAAACTTTAAATAGTAGATACGTAATAGGACATAATATGAAAAGATGAGATAGGTGAATAATGTATGAAAGAGGATATGGTAAGAGAAAAAATAATTAAAGTAATGAACTTAGTAAAAAAAGTATAGAGAAGAATGGCATTTTGCTACAATCCCAAATTATTGTTATAACTGCAATATAATGATCATGATAATTAAGATCTTTTAAAGATCACTGTACGCGTCATAAATATCTTTACAAAGAAGTCTCAAAATGATCTTACAACTCTCGAATTAAGAGCAAATCAAACTGTTTTATTGATTTATATGGTATGGGTAATGGACTGCTGAGACGAGGTCTCGGGTTCGATCCCAGGTTTACCACGGCACACACCAATGACTTTTCGATGCTATTCGAAGTTATGTGTGTATTTATCGCAGGTTTATAAGTGCCCGGTTGATGGCAATAGGCTCGCCACCCATTACATTGGGACCTAAAACATAAACTGGCGAAATGTGGGTGCTAGCACCTCTGTCTACCCTTTCGGGGAATAAAGGCGTGAGTTTATTGAGAACAATTGGTCAACTGGAAGGCGGTCAAAAAATCATTTCTTAGTCAACATCTTTCTGATGCTGACTGTACAATATCTAATTAACAAACTGCAAAGCCTTGCAGAATTATTGTATCTCTTTAACCACACATTTGAATATAAAAATCACGAAATCTGATCCTAAAACACTTAAAAGCTCTCCCAAACATATATCTCTATTACAATCTAATCTTTAATTATTCAAGCCCTGCATATCAACAACATACGAAGACTAAAAGGCATAAAAAATGATTTTAATAGAGATAATACTCGTAGTGATTTTAATACAGATAATAGTGTAGTGTAGTGTCATTCGATATTATAACGCCATAAATATTATGTTACTGGCCGTAAACTGAAGTATCTAATTAACAATTTTTTGAATAATATTAACCTTAAATGTCTCACACCTCTCGATTCTAAGAAATCATCTAATACTGATAACGATCTAAGGTGTTGAAATCATTTTGCGTATCAACTGTAATCTATACCAGAAAAACAATCGTTTACTTTTAAATTAATCGATTAGAAATCCATGGTTCTTGAATCGATTAGGAAAATCGTCTCATATAACATTTATTATTAATAATACTTGCTTTAACTAACTGTTAGTTATGATTTTTATGCGCAGATATTTTTTGATATTAAATAACATTTAATATTCACACCTGTGTGGCTCTGTAAAGGCAGGTAGAGGTATTTTATTTCCCACGATACGAAGGCGAGCAATGATGTTATAGTAAAAAAATAATTAAAAAAATAGTTTTTTTTTTCAAATATCATTGAAGGCGAGCCTAATGCAATAAACACTGAACAAAAATCTATTGGAAAAAGATATTATGCTAGTCTATACTGATATTTATACCTACCAAACGAACGCGTAACTTATTTATTTTTTAATAATATAAAAATTAATACTTAGATCAAGTAAATTAAGTCATATTCATAACCAAAAGTTTTTGGGTACTTAATTAATATCATTTTACATCGATAAGATTATTTTCACATTAGATACTTACAAAAAGTTGTAGATTGCGGTAGTTGCACAACGATTGATAATATTAAACTTAATTTGATTACAAATTTTATTACATTACAATAACTATCATTTTATTACAATTTACAAGATACCTAGAATGCAACACCTTATCGCAACCGTTGCATTTTAGGTATCTTGTAATGTTACGTTGCATTCGTATTAATTATGATAATTTGTTGTAATTTTATGTCTATGTAAACATGAATTACTTTCTGTTTTTACGTGAAACAAGTATTCGAAAAGTTAAAGTGGAACATTATGCCGCCACTGTACTATACTTGTAACTAGCGCCGCCTAGTGAACATAAACCGAACTACTCTGCTATAATCCTGCATTGCGATATTCAAATATTTTTATTGATTACCTACTATGCTTAAAATGTTATCTGTTGGGGTGGGATCCATCTCTTTCAGTTATTCACCTAGAGTGATCAAAAGATCCTCCATTTATATCGGCGCACGTCCTTCAAAATAAAAAAATGCTGGTAGCTCAGGGGTGAGTTAGCTTGCAATTGAAACGTCCAGAATTCGAATCCAATCGATTCCCGATAGCATCATATAAGTGCAACCCACCTAAAAGAAGTCTTACTTGATATTTTTTGATCACCCGACCACAGACTCGACAAATACCAACTGATTCGAAATTTGAATATATTTTTTTTTAAATTAGCATAGATAATGTTGCAGTATTTAATGATTTCCCAAGAATAGCTGTATAATTTATATAGGTATTACCCCAATGCAATCAGCGATGACTATCTTTGACTGCATTTGAATGCTCTAATGCATTAATATTTTGAAAAACTTTTTATTTTATTTTGATTTTTAGTGCAAGATTAGAACGAACTCACGGAAGCGAGGTCGTTATGATAAAAGTAAGTAATATAACGGAAATGTTTCTAAAACAAATTTTAGCACAGAATTTTTATATAGGAAAAATAATTGGGAATATTATCATGTCATAACGAACAATTTTTGACGCATGTATGTAAATATTTATTTTATTTTAGATATATAACTTAAAGACTGTGACTTTACCGTTGTAATAAATGTGATATACTTGGAAAAAAATATGATAATTTTATTACAGGTAACATACCTGTAATAAAATTACTACACAAACAACATTATTCGAATCCTAAATGAAGAAATAAGGAAGTACTCGTACTTAGGAAAAATATCGTCACACTGTATTTTAGTATAACTACATAATATAACACATTTTATTTACTTAATCCATACTAATATTATAAATGTGAAAGTAACTCTGTCTGTCTGTCGGTCTGTCTGTCTGTCTGTCTGTCTGTCTGTCTGTCTGTCTGTCTGTCTGTCTGTCTGTCTGTCTGTCTGTCGGTCTGTCTGTCTGTCTGTCTGTCTGTATGTTGAGTTTTCACACCTAAACCATTCAACCGATTTTGATGAAATTTGGTATAGGGGTACATGACCTTGAGAAAGGACATAGGCTAAGTTTGGTCGCGATAACCGACATCTACGCTGTCGGAGCCGCGGGCAAAAGCTAGTATTCTAAATGCGAAAGTAACTCTGTCTTTCTGTCTGTATGTTACGCTTTCACGCCTAAACCACTGCACCGATTTTGATGAAATTTGATATAAGGGTAGATCAGACATAGAGAAAGGACATAGGCTAGGTTTGGTCGCGATAACCGACATCCACGCGGGCGGTACATCCAAGCTAGTATTCATAATAAATTGTTATAAATAAAAATACAAAACAAAGCAAACCTGCTGGTTCAGACGTCAAAGAATTCCTCCGCATCGACGTCAACCGGGAGAGTGGCCAGAAGGCTAGCGGCATTGCCACGTTGAATAGCAATGCCAAACCTTTGCGCAAGGAATAAACCAGCCCTCTGGTCACGGGTAGTGTCTATTAAACGTTTTGAGATACTTAAATAGTAACATAATATTATTAATTTATTACAAATGTGAAATTATCAAACGGCTGAACGAATCTGGCTAGAATCAAGTGCAGAGGTAGATCATATAGTCAGAATAACACATGGGCTAATAATAACACATAAACTATATTTAATGATTCTCATATTGCAAGTGTTTTTGGTACTTATTACTTTGTTATGAAAACAAAATCCTGCTTCATTCTGAAGAAATATTTTTCGTTCTCACATTTCGACATTAATGATTTCTTTTAAAAACATTAATTACAATAAAATTCTTTGTAGTACTGACGTAGGTATTTATATTTTTAAACAACACAAACTGTTAAAGCTCATTAATTCAAAATGTTTAGTTTCACAAACAAAAAAAACCTTGTATGGAAAAGAAGAAAAGGAAGAAAGAAAATATGTCTTATTTAAAAAACACAGCGCACATTTTTAAAGTGTTTAGGTAAGTATACATCGAAATAATAATATAATAAAACAAAGGAATAAAAATAAAATATTGATTTTTCTTTCCTAACCATAGACGAAACAGTTTTGTTTTCAAATTCGTTGTCTATGGTCGCTGCCTGAGTTGGAAGGCGGCGGACACTAGCATTCCTTTTTTGAATGAAAAGTATTGTTGCGTCTGATTCTTTCCCAAATGTCCGTACTGTCTGTAAATACCTACAAATTACACACAGAAACACCCAGACCGATGCCCCGCTCAATCGAACCCGCGCCTCTACCGCTACGCCACAGAGGGTGTAAATTATCACAATCCCGTCATGCCAGTTTTAAACAGAGTAATATCAAGTCTATTTGATTAAAACTAGTAAACATCATAGTTATTGATTGAAAAACAAAACACCACGTAACCAGTAACGCGTTAGTTATCGGTATCGAAAGGGGGGATTGTGTAGACGGTGGGGGGTACAGATAAGAAAGAAATCGACCTTATCGTACCGTAACACGCGAAAATCGGTAAAGTGCACGCTGTCGGCGGTTGGGGCCAATGTTTGTACACAAACTACACGTTATTGGTATTTGGTGACCAATGGTTTGTAAGTATGGTTGGATGTTTGTTTGTTATTCTTTTGCCTCTAAACGGCTGGAGCGAATTTTGTAAAATTTGGTATGGAATTAGTTGACACTCTGGATTAACACGTAGGCTACGTTTGGTCGCGAAACCGACATCCACGCGGGCGGAGCCACTTGCAAAACCTAGTAATTATTATTTGAACAAAATATTGTAATTATTATTTTAGAAAGAAGGGTTATAGATATTTATTATTTTATTTACACCCAAAGGGGGTCAGAACGACTGCCGAGTCGCTCTCGCCAAAGCCAAAATATTCGGAGTTCTATATAGAGTCCGAATGCAACCGAGCCAAACACTGTGATGATGATGATGATGCTGATAAAGCTTAACGTAACAAATATAGTACTATATACATGTAGTTGAATTAACTCTACGTTTCAAAATAGCAGTTCATGCCCGTGGCTCCATCCGCGCGGATGTTGGTTAACGTGACTTTAACTCATATCTCAGGTTTGTATATAAATGTGTAAATAACATTTTAAGTCTGAACAAGGCCTTTCAAATCAAAAACCACATTAAAATTCTTTCAGTAATTTTAACGTCATCGCGCACCAACAGGCAAAAATTACAAAAAAAATAGTACATATTAATAACATTCTTAACCTAACATAAGTTTTTGTAAAGACATCTCCATCACACAACCACTTTACAAATTGCATAATCGTTATAGATGACTCAAAATGTTATCGAAAGCGTTTTCCTATCTATATTTTTTGCATTAATGTCAATGTTTACATATTTGCGATGTGATATTTTTGGCGATAAGAGCCTGTATACATCATTTATCTATTGCTACTGAAAAAAAAACTTGCACAGATAAAAATACAAACATATAAAACGTGTTACGATTACTTTATCTCTTCAATTATTTTTTGGCGCGAAGTAAAAGATGTAAGTTTCTGAACATAAAAATGTTCAGAAACATATGTGTAACAAATTCCATCAAATGTCATTGATCAACAATATTTAATTTTCTTTCTTTTACTTTTTTTATATACTACACGCGCGCTAATGAGTACGTTAAATGACTTAAAACAATACCTTCTAACTACAAAATTTCCGCAAATTTTTTTGAGGTGGCAGACAAGCACACAGCCGAAAAGGTGGAAAGCGATTACCACAGCCTACGAATGCGAGTAACATCAGGAGGTACTCATGCTTCCGACCATGTAATAACCTTCTAAAGCTCTTATTGAAGAACCCCATATTGTTAGTTGCTTGAAAAAATGCTTGGTAATAGTTGGTTATGTAGCTACTTACACAATTAATGTATAAAGCTAAAGGCAAAATCTCGGAGAGAGGGTCACCATCGCAAACATGTACCATGTTAACAGTGGTGGCACTCAGCTTGACGGCCTCGTTAGATGCCTTTTTACGCCCCGCTGAAAGGACTGTAGAAGATCCCTGTGTACCTATATTTCACAATTAAAGACTATTCTATTCTATTCTATTGATCACTGCTCTAAAGCCTTTATTCAGTGGGCAGTAACTCAAAATATAAATATCAAATACAATATATTCCACAATATTCCACAACACTTTACACAACGCTATCTAGACCCATGGTAAGCTTAATTAGCTTGTGTTATGGAACCTAGAATGCGGTTAAACATACTTAGATACTTCTTTTTTTAACACATACATATTATACATAGAAAGAAGCCTCTGTGGCGTGGCGGTAGTGCACGCGACTGCCATACAGGAGGCGCGGGTTCGATTCCCGCACAGTGCAAATCTTTGTATGCATGAATATGGCTATTTGCATTGGTCTGGGTGTTTCTATGTGTAATATGTATATATTTACAAAAAAAAGTATATAAGTATGTTCATCCGCATTCTAGATTCCATAACACAAGCTATAAAAGCTTACCATGGGTCTAGATAGCGTTGTGTAGAATGTTGTGGAATATTTATTTAATAATTATTATTTATTTAATATTATTAATATGAATAGGTTATTTGATATTCGTCGATAATCTTTGCGATAACAACATTCCGAGGACGTTTGTCTGTCCTCAGTTACTGATTACGAACAAATCTAAGATAGATAGATATATTTTATTTGCCTACTACCGACTGATAACGGAACTGAACTGATTACCTTCGGTTACACAGTTATTTACACTGATATTTTACGTTTTACAAATAATGTCTTGTGTATCTATCGGATCGTGAATAATCTTAGATGTTGGGTTTATAGTTACTTATAAGGTTTTTGCTACAAAATACCCATTGTTAAGTACTGTGTGGATATACTCGTATGTGTTAGTTTAGTCCAGGGTTACCAATCCATACTAATATTATAAATGCGAAAGTCTGTCTGTCTGTATGTCACGCTTTCACGCCTAAACCACTGAACCGATTTTGATGAAATTTGGTATAGGGGTAGATTAGACCTTGAGAAAGGATATAGGCTATGTTTTGTCGCGATAACCGACATCCACGCGGGCGGAGCCACGGGCAAAAGCTGGTACAATAAATAAGTACAGTGGTATATTGAGGGCTCAACTACCCGAAAATAGAAAACATTACCTAAGTACCTAGAAATAAGGTCATGATTCTTAAACTACTTATATAACCAAAAACAGGACGTTCTCGATTTGACTGAATATTTTTTTAGATTCAGACTAAAATAATAACTAGTAGTTATTCTTTTTATAGAGTTTTTATCTTGTACAGTAATATCTTTGGCATTTCTTCACCCGTTTTGTATTTTTTTTTAATTTTTAGGATTCCTTACCTGAAGAAGAAAAAGGACACCCTTATATTTTCACATTTTCTCAAGAATGTGTGGAGGCATCCGAAGTATCAAATTCATACCTACCAAATAAATAAGTAAAGTGAAATGATTTGAAGCTGTGGAAAAAAAATTCTCACTGTTGCAAGGTATCAAATTTCTTGTTTTTTTTTAATTGATATACTTAACAAGATGACGTCACACCATATCTGTACCAGTTTCCAATTTAGTTTAATTAATTTTTGTAACGGGGTCTTTCTATTTATAGTGGACATATCCGAATCTAGCCTTGATTTAGGTATCTAAACTATCAAAGTCACTGATACTATGTATTAGAATTATCTAGATATTTACCATGTTGTATTGTTGCTTGCAACACCGCCGAAATATTAGAAACTAGTAACAATACTGCAAATCTCTATAATTCTACTAATAGAAAAATCTAGCCATAATTATTATTTCAGAACTGTGCTTTGGTGAAAAAAAAAATAAAAAAAAAAAAGTATGAAATATCTTTATCATAGTCTTAATGTGGCATGAATTTTGAATTTCGAATTTGTTCTTGGACAATTTGACATAGCTCGCCTTTTTAATGATATCTCACTATCTAGGTAACACATAACATTTCAACAATTTTCTGTCTTTCGTTTTTCTAGAAACTACTGCAGGAACAAAAACCTACCAGAAAAAAAAACAATGACACCAATGATTTTTTTTTCGTTTTCACTTCATAATATTTTATTATCATTTACTATTTTATTTTCTATTTCTGATCTATGCCAAAAAATCTAGACATACTGTTACATCTAGACATAGAAAGCGCAGACATAATAAAATATGAATTATGATTCGCAACTGTAAACTGGTATTCGTTCATTAAATTAAAAATGCAAATCAAATTGATAGTGCATCGACTCGACATCAAATTATAAGTAATTTGTTTCTATATTTAGATTTAAGACTACTAAGGAGGTCAATAACTTATTCTAGCTGCAATTTTGGTCATTAGAAACTAGATGAAAATTAGCTCTACGCGAGTGTATTTCTCCGCAATCCAAGAGAATTAGGGTCAAAAAGTTGTTTATTTATTTTCCAGACTATTCCTGTAACAAATTTCAGCCAGATTTATTCAGATGTTTGAGCGTGTGCTTCGGGAGATATCTTGCTTCGGGAGATATCTTGCTTCGGGAGATATCTGTGTCGGATCGAAAATGAGCCAACGTCCGAGTGCCATCACTGCGACGCGAGCGAGGACACGGGGCTGCACACGCGCCTCCCCATTCCGGGGGCGAGTTGGGGACACCGTTGTCCCCCCTCCTGAGGAGGGCCAGACCGTAAGGGATGGCCCTGGGTCAGCCGGGGTGCGAGGGATATGTCTTTGACAACCTCACCTCCGGCCTAGCACCAAGACCCACAGTCGGCGTGCGGTTTTAGTCGGTTCGAGTCCGACATAACCTCCCCTTCCGGCTCCGGCAGGGGGGGTATCCGAGGGGATTTCCGGACGAAAAAAAAAAAAAAAAAAAAAGATGTTTGAGCGTGATTAAGTAGTAAACATAGTAGACCATGAGAAAGGACATAGGCTATGTTTGGTCGCGATAACCAACATCCACGCGGGCGGAGCTGCGGGCAAAAGCTATTTTACAATATATAAGAGAGAGTTTCTGGAGATGCCGTGTTGGTTCCCAAAGGAGTAGAATAGGACCACCCCAGCTCTTCCTGGGGTGTCGTAGAAGGCGATTAGGGGATAGGGTTGTTCTCCATCCGACAGTAACATGCTCAAGACAAAGGGCCTGCTAGCAAGTGTTTCCTTCTTCCTACAGTCCCGGGTCCTTTAAGCGGGGCGTGAAAAGGCGTCAAGCTGAGTGCCATCACTGTTAACATGGTACATGTCTGCGATGGTGACCCTCTCTCCGAGACTTTGCCTATCTTAACATCAGGCGAGGAAAAGTCAAATTGACGTGTCCTAGATAAAAAAAACAGGTTCGCCCCCTATTACGTCAAGGAAAATCATAATTGGCGAAAAGTGGGTGCTACGATTTACGACGTGAGGAATGGATGAAGATTTTGGAGAGTTTTTGTGCTGTCGTCAGTGGGAAAGCTTTTAAGTCTTGTCCTGCTTTGTTTTCTCCATTGACGGCACAGAAACTCTCTGTGTTTACAGGGTCGGCAGAATGAGAGTGACTCCCCTGGTGTTGTACACGTCGATATGCCACGGTAACAACTTTCCAACAGGTGTGCTTGTCTGCTATATAAGTGATATGAACAATTATATGAAGTAGGACTAGTAATGGTTTATTACTGATTACCACCGAAAATAATTTGCTCTCGTGCCCTTTTTTTTCGTGCGGAGATCCCCACGGATACCTCCCTGCCGGAGCCGGAAGGGGAGGTTATGTCGGACTTGAACCGACTAAATCCGCACGCCGACTGTGGGTCGTGGTGCTAGGCCGGAGGTGAGGTTGTCATCGACATATCCCTCGCACCCCGGCGGACCCAGGGCCATCCCTTACGGTCTAGCCCTCCTCGGGAGGGGGGTGCTCTCGTGCCCAGCGTCACTTAGATGCATTGGATTTGTATAATTAGCATACTTACTACTTAATTCATTCAAAATATTTGGGCGGAGTTATCAAAAATCAATGTTTGAAAATGATTGTAAAATCATTAATTGGTTCCGATAGTTCGTAAGGACATCGGTGGATGACTCCACCGTCGCCTTAAAAGGTTGCCTGGAAGAGATCGCTTGTAGCGATAAGGCCGCCATTTGTACATTATTTATAATGTAGTCCATAAATGTATTATAATTTATTGCTGTAAGATTCATCTTATCTTATCTTAAAGTCAGATAAAAATAGAAGGGGAATTTGTCTCACATCGGGCGAGTCTCGGTAGCCAAGTTGGTCAAGGCATTCCCCCTGTCAGGGTAAGACCGCGGCGGGTTAGAGGGTAGAGTCCCCTCAAGATGATTAATTTTTCCCTATGTATTCGGTCACTCAGATTCTAATTTGTGCGTTTTTATATCACTTAGGTGGCAAACAAGCACACAGCCCACCCGATAGAAAGTGGTGGACTATGGAAATGTGCAACACAAGAGGCGCTGTTATACAAATTTTGTCCAGCCAGACTATCAAAGTGAGATTATCGGTCAGATGATGATGATTTAAAAAAGTAATAATAGCTCTTAGCTCAGTTGGTTCAAGCATTCCCCGTGTAAGCGATTGGTCGCGATTCAGGTACCTACCGTTTTTGATATTCGTTTTTTACAACCTAAAGCGTTAGCAACGAAACAAAATTTCTGATTTTACGCAGATGAATGAATATAGTATAGGGTCCGTCACTACCGTTTTTAAATTTATTCTTTTTTGAATGAACCTACTCAACAAGATGACGTCACAAATGCTTAAATAATTAAGTACCTACCTACCTCGTTTAGATTTAGAGATTTTGCCTTCTTATCATCACCAGTTCACATTTTTTTTTGTTTTGTAACGAGATCATTCTATTTATAAATCTAGGTGTGTCAAAATGTACATTTTAGTTTGAATCTGGCCTCGATTATTTCACATATGTACTGTTGTTTCACTGTTGTACATATGAATAAATAATAATTGTTCAGCCATTTGAAAGTTCAGGAGTTTGCCTTTCGCATACAAACTAACAAAATTCACACTCTTGGATTGTTGGACGGCAATCGTTTCCATGAAAGCCACAATAAACTAAATTATAGATAGGAGAAGAAGAGAAAGAAGAAAGAGAACGCACAATAGGTAGCATTCTAGAGAATTTCAATCAGTTGAATGTCATACGAACCCTCAGAGAACAAAAATAAACAAAGAACATAAATCTTTTATAAATAAACATATCTAAAAATACACAAAAAATACCTAAGTACTTTCCAAAAACATTTTTTGAACATATTAAAGCAAAAAAAAAAACCAACCGTAAATTCCAGTCGTCTAACGCACAATCACATGCACTATGTCGACGATATTACGGTTCGACAATCAACCACTCACTAACTACTTTCGTCGAAGCGCAACTCTTATCGGAAAAAAAACCGATAAAAACTTAATCGAGCGCGATTTTTACGATTCCCTTTTTTATCGTACGACACGCCGGATTACATAGCTGATAGCAATCTGAATTATTATTATGTGTTGTGTAGATTTTATCATTACATAAGCGATTGGTATGTAAAAATATGGCATTTATGTACTTGATAAAAATCGGATATGTGATTTCTTAAGACGCGAGGAAGTTTTTTTTATTATTTGGGAGCGGACCGTCGTTGTGCTTCCGTTAAATAATTATTTTGGGTTATTGCTGTTGAGGCACACAAAGATAGAGTGAGAAAGAAGTTTTGCAATTTAGCGTTATAAAAACCTATTTAAAAAATCTTGTATTCCCTTTTTAACCCCAGACGCAAAAACGACGGGTGTTATAAGCTTGACATGTCTGTGTTTGTGTGTGTGTGTGTGTGTGTGTGACTTAAATAATACCTCTTATTACTGCCATGTATACCCTACAGTCAGCGTTGGAAATATTTTTACTACAAAGTCTCAAAATGATCTGCAAATTGAGTTATTAAAAGCAAATCACATTGTTCTATTGATTTAAATTGTATTCTTGTCCGAACTAAAGGTGTGTATCAAATATCAGAAAAATCTAGCAACACGAAGGGGGAAAATATAAGGAATTAAGACCATTTCAAGCACTTTGTTCATCAAGATTTGATGCTGACTGTACAAAACCTTCTTCCTACAGTCCCGGGTCCTTTAAGCGGGGCGTGAAAAGGCATTTGATGAGGCCGTCAAGCTTTGTGCCACCACTGTACATGGTACATGTTTCCGATGGTGACCCTCTTTCCGAGACTTTGCCTTTGCTTAACATCAGGGGAGGTGAAGTCAAATTGCCGTGCCCTATATAAAAAAAAATAATAACATGAAAAGATGCCGTACAGTCCTACAGTCCCGGGTCCTTTAAGCGGGGCGTGAAAAGGCATCTAATGAGGCCGTCAAGCTGAGTGCCACCACTGTTAACATGGTACATGTTTCCGATGGTGACCCTCTTTCCGAGACTTTGCCTTTAGCTTAACATCAGGCGAGGTGAAGTCAAATTGACGTGTCCTGTATAAAAAAAAACTTGTTAACGGTTCCATTAGGTTTTCACTTCGGACTCCAGGGTCCACTTACCTACTCCTCCTCTTAATAATTTGCTTTGTGAGAGGGACAGTCTTTGGACCACCTAACTCCGAAAGAGAGCGTGTACCAGAGCCTCGTTCGTCTACCAGCAGGTTCGGCTTGCAGGTAAGGTTGGATTCGCCTAGCTAGATGGTCTATAATATAGGGGTGTATGGGATATCGTATCATCATCATCCACATAAAGACGTTAGTCCTGATTTCATCCGATGTCTCAGTGCCCTCAGAGCTCAGGGTCCGCCTTCCGGCTTTTCCTCCACCACTTCCCACGATCTTGAGGGTCCAAGATTGAGACCGTTTGCACGCATGTCACCCTCCACGATGCCAAGCCAGCACTTCTTGAGCCTACCCTTTCTACATGGACCTTTATTTTATCGTATCGTATATCACATATGAATTGCGAATAAGTTGTGAAAAATCCGTCAGAAATCATGTGTGCTACTTACTACAATGTTAACCGTAAGCCTTATGGTATATTTCGTGTAGCATTGTACGCCATATTAGCTTATCAAAACGCATGTTGCGATACTAAAGCAGATAGGAACCATTATCGGTGAACAATGGTTTAGAAATGTTTATATTTTGTACGCGACGAATTGTTTGAGCGTTTAACAGATTGTTGAATAAGTGCCACTAGAAAGATGTTATATTTTTGATAGATTTTCCCACGAAAAGTAAGCAAATAATCTAGCACTTCTAATTTTATGTAGGCCTGAAGTGCTTCTCCAAATATGTACATTATAGGTACCTAGTTTATGTTTAGCTCGTATTATCCATACTATATTATTATAAATGCGAAAGTAACTCTGTCTGTATGTTACGCTTTCACGCCTAAACCACTGAACCGATTTTGATCAAATTTGGTATAGGGGTAGATTAGACCATAAGAAAGGACATAAGTAGGCTATGTTTGGTCGCGAAAACCAACATCCACGCGGGCGGAGCCGCGTTCGAAATCTAGTTCAGTATAATTTTGAAAAAGTGATCTCAGTAAAATTATATTCTGTTAAGAATCTGTGTGAAAACCTATTAAGTAATAGCGACATAAGAACTACCTAATTGTTCAAAAAGAAAAACAAAAGTCAAGGATCTACTTATGACATTATTTGCAATGCATGCAATGTTATTTTAAATATCAATAATTTATATTTCATTTTGTGTTAATAATACCCACTTTAACGTTAATTGATTAATGAATTAATTCGAAAGTCATGTAATTAAGACGTTATCTTGCAAGAAGGTTCTAGTATTTGTAATTTAATGACTAGCTATTTCAAATTTAAACAACATTGTAGATAATTATTCTTCATTTGCGCTTTATACCTAGCTGTAGCTAGAACATTCATTGATTAAAACATAAATTCAAATTTCGAGTCCTCATTATGACGAATAGTTTTTTCGCAAAACGTAATTCTAATGTTTAGATTTCGAATAATCTCCTTCCTTTTTTAAATTCAAACATGTGTTTTTTTTTCACGTTTCTACCAATGTTAATTTTAATTGATCAAAACATAAACTCGACAAACGATACTAAACAATGGCAACACCCATACTCCAGTCAGTCGATACGGTACATTAGTTTAAAAAATTACTCCACGATAGCTAGTGTGGCACACTGGTGCGAAGCTTATCTTACGGACAAAAGAATTTTTGACGACTGAGCAAACATAATGTCGGTGGATCGCGATCGGAATCTGTTCGGACAGGTGACGTGTGACGATACACAGGCGAACGTCAAAAAATACATATTTTTTGTTTGAAAAATATATTCGCAAGTAAATTCGCGTTTATTATGTAGTTTATTATGAAGTTAGAGATATATTGCCGGAGAGAATAGTTTTTGTTAGATGGTATGTATCAATACGCCGGTTGGACTGGGATAGTATTAACTGTAGAAATTATCTCCATTCCTTAACTTTTCACCTTTCCTTTATTTCTTCCGTTCTCCATTTTGTAGGTTTTCTCGCGTTTTGTACTGAAAGCATACGTGGGATTTCTGGGAGCACCATGTGATTTTAGTACTTACCACTTTATAACTAGCCTGGTGGCCTTATTTCCATTTCTATTTATATATTCACTCCTCAAAAAATAAACGAGAACGCGTGTCTTCACCTATTGCCACTTCTTTATCCGTGCGCTTATCTTCTAGCTTAATATTATAAAAAACTTTTATATATGCTTGTAGCATAATTAATATTGCATTATATTTATTATAGTATCAGCTAATCTTAGTTTGAAATAGTATGTGAACTTAAACGTGTAAATCTGAGAGCTTGAAAACGTCGCCTGGTGCGGCTTCAATAGACTGCCTTTATGAGTGCAAATGTCGCTATCACACGTGCCAGTCGAAAAGTTTTTCAACTGAGCACAGAATGGAGCGGGAAGCTTAGCTTGACGAGACCGGCGACAGGTACGTACGTAAATACGCGGATATCTCGTAGCCTGGCACACAGTGATACGTCACTCATGTAAGTTTTCTTCGCGTTTCCGCGAATTATCGAATAGAAGTTTGAAATTGGAATTTTTGGTTGATGCTTTTTTTTCTAACGATGAAGCAAATTGAAGCATTGTGCGATGTCGTTGGAGGATACTGTCAGTCAAAATTTGAATTAATTTTTTTTAGAACACTTATTATCCTTTACTTTCGAAGTAGTGAGTAATCGAGTGTCACTCATTTTGAATGTTTGGATTATGGATTGGTTTTTGAATAAAAAAGGGTACTTTTCTTTTTGAAACGTTGTACCAACTACCATGAGGGGACCATGAGTATGTATTCTCATATTGTAGTAGAATCGTAGTAGAATAATAGAATAATCGAACTGGTGGTAAGAAAGCATCTAAGTATAAAGCCTAACCTGTAGACCACCATCTTAGTATAGTTTTAGTGGTAAGTAGTTATTTTGACGTGCATTGTAAATAAGAAAAGTATATAAGAAGGTTCAATGACTTTAGGTTCAGAAATGTTAGCGTCAGAAGCAATGAGTTATATAAAGAAAACATGATATGCTAAACGTTACAGTCTCTAAGGAAGTATGTACATTATAATGACCTTATACCATGTTTAGATAAGTTTACTAATTTAGAATCTAGGAAGTGACAAGCCTAGAGATTCCGCTTTGCCGCTAGGTAAATGATAATAGTAACCAAGAAGAAAGAATGCTATGCTATGAACGAGGCCTCTGTAGCAGAAACTATTTAAAAACAAAATAGTTACTATAAAATAAATTACCAAGACAACTATTCCCATGGTGAATATGTTAATTTGCAACGCAATGGCGCAATAATATGCGATGTGTCGATAATAGAAGCGTCTACTCGATGGACTTTCATTTCCGCGCGCACGTCCCTCGATAACAAAGAAGTGTTGACATATTTAGAACAAGCCTGAAATCGAACTGGCAACTGGCTGGCGCCCCGACAGCCGTCACCACTGCCAACATTGCCAACTAACGCGAGATTTTAATTTTCATATCCATCTGTGGTGACGCGATGACGGCGCTCTTTTGTTGCCAACGTCACGAACCAAATGCTTCGATTTTTAAAATGTCAAGTCAGGACGTGTACCAAAAAATGCGTTTGATTGATTCTAAATCTAAAATTGTAGCTAACGTCGGTATTCTGCAACTCAATTTAGCAGTTTCTGAAATTGATTCTTTCCATTAATTTTCCTTCCTCGGCCCACCAATAATTTTGTTGATTTTGAGATCAGAAACAATAACAGTTCCAGGTATTTTAATCTCATTTATTAGGTACCGTACGGCGATGTTTCTACTTTCACATATGTTCAAAACTGGACGAAAATTGAAAAATATGAAAAGATTTCTAGCATGGAACACCTTCTATCGTATCGGTTGTGGCCGTCCACCGTCCGACACTATCTATATTCCACACGAGCGCTCCCGATACTCGCTTCCTCGATATACCTACTCGATTAAAATAAGAATATTTAAAGGCACACCACTATTGTGAAGCGTGAACCTTCCGAGAAAGGTTTTGTAACATGATATCGTATTTTGAAATCCGTGTATTCTTTACACATGTTTTTGTAACGGTTAATAGTAACATTGAGGTTATTTTTAAACACCTAACTAATATAATAACTGAAACAACTCATTAAATGGTGGAAAAATAAATGAAATTTGTAGTTCACTTTTGAGAATTGTTTTGACTGAAAGCCTGTTCACGGTGAGATTTCAAATTCTATCTACCAATAAGCATGCAACTCATTTAATTTTCATGATCATTGATTGCTGGTTCCAGTTTCTTTTAAGTGTGACGTGAGACGTGTTTGATTGAGTGAACCAGAATAAAAGTAACATAGGTATTTCTATAGTATTAAGAATATTATTAGTCCCAAAATTACGAGTTTAAAATATTATATGTATTGCTGTACAAATAATATTTAAAATAAAAAGCAAAGTTGAATAATCTGCTATGAACAAAAAGAAAAGATTAACAGAACACTTCAACACACATTCGCAGGAACGAGGAAACAAAAACAAAGCTGCCGAGACACTTAATCGAAATAGAGGTGCGCAATAATCCAACATGGCGTCTGCAATTCGACTGCAGATGCAATTGTCACGGGCCGATGGGCGCGCGCCCACTCCTTCTGTTTTTGCTCGATTGCTCGATTACTCTATTTTCGTTTTTCGTCGTGCCCGACTACCGATACCGTTCCTACACTGAGACCTGTCATATCGCCTTTGTTCGATGTACACCGAAAAAATAGCAAAAAACGAGATAAAAAGTCCTCCCTAGCAAATTGGGCGTCTCTGTTATAAACAACAGAGGTGGAATGTAACGATAGCGGACAATAAATGTCCGATCCGTTTGTATGATGTGAATTTGTTGATTGTTTCGGCCCACCCACCGGTGCTTTGTCAACAGTAGTTTTGGCGCGTTCTCGCAAATGTCACTTTGACATTCGTTTTTTAAATGTCCTTCCTCGGCTGCCAGTCAAGCAAAGACAGAGGTCGTTAGGCTTTCATTATGGTTCGATATTCTTTTTTATTAAGCGTTTTGTTTTTTCTGTCACTTTTATATTACCTATTATCTTTTTCTGTTTTTAGAGATACATTTTAGAGTTGTTGTGTACCGATATTTGGTTTAAGTAGATATAATGTAAATTCAAAACAAAACTGTATTTCTGATTAAGGTTAAGTACAAGATATTAACACTACTTAAACTAGAAAACACATATATCTATATCAAGAACCACATTAGATTGAAAATATTTTTAACTAGCTTTTGCCCGCGGCTCCGCCCGCGTGGATGTCGGTTATCGCAACCAAACATAGCCTATGTCCTTTCTCAAGGTCTAACCTATCCCTATACCAAATTTCATCCAAATCAGTTCAGTGGTTTAAGCGTGAAAGCGTAACATACAGACAGACAGAGTTACTTTCGCATTTATAATATTAAGTATGGATATTCCACATAATGTTTCTGCAATAAAAAACACATTCCCCATAACACAACGGCCGTAGTTCCCACACTTTTTTGTAAACAAGTTGAAATTTAATCGCTATATTGGACGTGCCGTTATCTCAGGGAGCCGGGTGGTGTGTGGAGTTCAGGGGGTGTCGGGGAGCTCGATATGAATCACCAGGAGTAATGGCTGCAATATCACGTAGTGCAGTTTGTCAACTGGTTGTAACCTCCAGCAAGCATAGATAATACAGAGATTGTGCGCGCACGAGATACTGCTGATAGACTTTCGGCTTCTCTATGAATAAATCGCACAAAGGAAACTAGATTATGTTTAATCTGTGCTAAGGTGGTATGAGAACAGATATTTCTTCTAAATTTTGTAGAGGTGGCGGCAGAATATGTTGTGGTTGATGCGTTATATATATCAAAATATACGGATTGCATAAAAAAAAGGTAACTTTTTTTTTTCTTACTTCTTACTTACTATGTGATTTGTTTGCTTTCTGGAATACTTTTTATCAATATCAGAGGGCATTTTCTGAATTTCAAGTTGTGCATAAACTGAATACGGTGGACAGTGGTTAGCCTACTGCTAGCTAAGTGCAACAATTACTATATAATAAATAACGTGGAAAAAGTACAAATGTATTCTCAATAATTATGTGTAACAATGGATTCCATCAAATGCCATCAATCAACAGTATAAATAACTTCGTATGCGTCTACTGGTTTAACCACAATAAAAAATGTTCATGTGGCGATATTTTTGTGTTCCTTCTGGCCTTCTCGGTTTTTAATAAAATAGTAAACTTCCTAATTATAGGAAATTTTTACAAACGGCCATTAACTAAGTTTAAAAAACATAACTTGATGTCTCACCATGTTCATTTATCATGCCTTAGATGAAAAAAGAAATATGTTAAATATTCTCCTTCATTTTTTTTTTAATATGGTTGACAAAAATTTTGCACCTATCGACAGCAACTATTCAAGAATCCTCAAATGATTCACTTTTCCCAATGAAACACATACCTCTCCCCTATCCAAAAGCTACAAAAAGATTTCTTCCACTCAGCCCTGTATCAATAACTCCTCACAGCCAGGCTTGGAAAGCGCAAGTCCAAGATACGATCACCTTCAAGCACCATTCCGATGTGGGCTGAAGGGGCTGAGCGCGGGTAATCTGCCTCCGCCGGGCGATCAGTCGAGAGCTCATTCGACAATTAGTATTGTGTGGTTTTAGATTGGTACGAGAGGCCTCCACTTTTGCAATGTTAGCCCCTTCGTGATGCGCATCTCTGCTTTTAAGTTAACCGTTATGATTGAGGTTATGTTTTTAAGAACAAAGGTGGGAGAGACTTAGAGCCTTTTGTATCAGATTGGATGGAGCCAACTTGCACTCAATTCATTTACCATAGATACAAATAGGGTATATCAAAATGATGACATCATGTAGTTTTTAGGAATTGGAACATCGAAAACTTTTGCTAAATGTAAACTTTTGAGAATGCCGTAAGGCGAAACTGGTCAGGTAAAATATATAATAAATTTTGTGGAAAAAGTATAGGCGTTCTCGATATGTGTGACGACATCTTTGTTTGCAAGAGATTGAAGCCCGTATTCTAGAATGGTACTCAGCCAGTTTAAATTGCTATAAATCAGAAATCAAATCAGGTTTAAAACATTTTTTGACGCCGTAGACATTTAAAAAAAGTAGCTTTTCTAAATGTGCTTTGAATTTTAGGATGTAGGAAGTAGTAGGAAGGCAATATACAATATAAGAAGAGTGTAACGCCCCTGGTGTTGCATACGTCCATAGGCCGCGGTAACCACTTTCCATCAGGTGGGCCGTGTGCTTGTCTGCCACCTAAGTGGTAAGAAAAAAAAAAAACCTTATGCAAATTCTACGCTATCAAGGTGTCTCTCTGTTTCCCTAAATTTCATCGTCATTATCATCATCATCCACATTAAGACGTCAATCCTGATTGCATCCGAGGCCACGGTGCCCTCGGAGCACAGAGTCTGCCTTCCGACCACCTTCACTTCGCATGATTTTGAGCATCCACGTTAGTGAGACCATTTTCACGCATGTCACCCTCCATGACGCCAAGCCAGGACTTCTTGGACCTACCCTTATGCCTGGACGGTGGGGTCGCCATTGCCAGGCATTTGTTACCCACGTAGGTTGGCGGTTGCAGCAAGACGTGGCCGCACCAGCAGACTTACATTTTGTCTGCGAAGTCACGATTTCATCGTGATCCACCCTATTTACCTAATTTACAGGAACCGTGGACAGCGCGCAGCGTCTTAATTAAAATGGTATTTCCCCGGACTAGACAACCAATTCACTTCTTTTTATCCTAATATTCTAAAATTAATTGTCAAAGTCACATTATAATTTCAGCTTATATATTTTTATTGAAAGTAGGTAGGTATAAGCAAAGTACATTCTGGCTTAATTGCGTGTTCTTTTTACAATTAGTTTAATTAATGATTCGCTCACAATTCATCGTGAATTCCCTAATTGCTAGTGGCATTACAAAGTTTAACATTACATTCAGCGAGTACTCGATAACGTCACTCGAGTTAGTCGATTAATATCTCGATTAGATCCTAACCGCGTTGCACAAGCAACAATAAATGCTAGAATATTCCCACGGTAGTATTCAGTAGTTCGAGTTACGAGGAAATTCTACGAATTGTTTGACATTTTGCATTTATATATTAGTTTTATTATTTAATAAGTTAAGATACCAATGATGCAGTTGGATTGCTAGGTTTCCATAGTTCATAGATGAATAGCAAAGTTCATTTGAACTCAGAATACGTATCTAATACAAATACGACTGTAATGGCACGTGATAAAGTACAATTTGGCTTGATTAGCAGTTAATTACATATTTACTATATGTGATCTATTATAATGTCGTAGGTATTTCTACTACCGAGATAGTATTTTACTTTGACAACTTGTAATTATTAGTCCATTCATTGGCATATGCTTATCAACGGAAGAGTGTACATTTTAGCCGAATGTGCATATTAAAGGAAGGTATATATATACCAATTTTTATCACCCGTAAGTATATGAGGCCTGGCGACTGCAAGGGCCCTTAGTGTTGCCATATTTTGGGCTTTACAGGGACACACTTAATACCACTGGAAATTCCTATCGGCTCGAGAAGAAAAATAATGATTCATCATATTTATCATATTCTTCAAAATAGATGATGAATGAGCGTTTGTAATCATGTTTTTTTTGCACTTACTCTTAAGAAGAGGTGTGTTTGTAGCGTACATGTTGCCTGTATGAATAATTTACAGACATTTTCATCTCCATTGTCCATAAACATTGCTACTTACCTGAAATAGAAAAATACGTAATTAGAACTGACAATAGAATTTGCAAACAACAAAAAACTATCAACAGCAGGACACAAGATTAGGGCATGTAAATTATTAGTGTAACAACCATCTTCGTCACTACAACGTGATCATAGCGCTTGAAACAGAGCTGAAATTTCGGTTACTCAAAATAAATAATCAACATGGTAAATGTCCTGGTGAGTTACACTATTAATGTGAAGGACCATGTCAATCTCAAATCATACAAGGTCATAAAAAAATATCCAAAATATTATGGATACGCGAAAAGGATTTCAAAATTTGCTCTTTAGAGCTTGGGTTCCGTTTATTATTTTTGAATGGTTTGCCAGTTTTTTTTGCATGCAAATTCCTTCTGGTCTCGTAACACTGAGACGATTGCGTCAGAGTCAACTAAAAAAGAAGGTGTAACCGGACTGAGCTTCTTTTCGTGTGGAAATCCCCGATGCAACGAGAAACGACGTAAAGAAAATGATGATGATAATTTATTTGAGATATTAATAGCATTTATGAAGACTTCATGGTTCATGGATCACAAACAATCTGAAGTGCAGATACGAACGTCCTCAGCTTATAATTTGATATCTTAATGATTATTAACGAAAACGACGACTGAGATAATAATTGCTTTATCATATAATAATTTAGTTAACGAATACGTTTTCTAAAACTAATAAAGATAGTTAATGATGATAGCATGGATGATCATAGTAACATGAATAGTCATGTGTATTTAGTATTGTATTTATAATGTAAAGCTACGTCGCAAACTATGACCCAACTGCTGACGAGTGCTATTGGCCCAAACACGTGTTCACCGGAAGAACTCATGAGTGCCTCTGAGAACCCTAAGAGTGGCTGCACAAACAAGATTTGACATAACATGCCGTCGACTCGACAGAAGAAGAAGACGAATGTAAAGTAATGGTCTTGTGGCTTCAAAGAAGGTTTTTATCTATCTTTTTTCGCGTCAGTAGATGGTGCTACTACCGTATTATATGATTCTACAGGGACAATCAGAATCCGGAACGAATGGAATTCCGGTTGGTAAAGATAGAAATGTCAGTTTGAAATATGTGCATCAAAATTTAGACAAGACCATAGAGACTCTGAAGTGAAGCCCTTAAAGTAGACGACAGACATTCTATTAACTTAACTTCAGTTTCCTTGCGATAAACGCGTCATAAATAACACTTGTTCCAAACGCCAACATGTAAATATCCGATCGGTGCAAGAAATGTAATAAATACGAAGTTTACGGGAACAAAGTGCAATGAATCAAAAACAAAACAATGTGATTATCCTCTCGCATTGTAGTGTTTAGGTTGTGGTACAATTTGTGAGCGGATAGAATTGTCGGAGAATGTCGATATTTAGGAAAAACCGAACCAGGACTCCGAAGCTTCAGATGCAACTGGGTTTAATGCAAGGAGGGTAATGATAAAGTTGTGCTTAAGTTATCTGTAAACATTAACAGAAGTCATAATTAATAATTCCGAAATTAATATCGTCAACTTCTGAAAAAAAAATCTCTTTTGCATAAAATGTGATATTTGTCACATTGAATAAAATATTGACTGACTATTGGCGAATTTTAGCATCATGCACGATGATTGTTCGAAGCTTTTCTTTACCCTGTATATTTTATGAAGTATAATTTGACCTAGAAAAGTTAGGAGCACCAGGTATGTCAAACATCACAAAACATCACCCTCTGAAAATTATATTGTTGTCATGCCATAGCTGGAATTTCCATCTATAAATTTTTTCGAGAGTCGTTTAGAAGAAAACTATATTCCGCTAGCGCTTCTTAATTGTGGCTAAACACAAGTTCGACAAGAGGCGAGCGCAGGAAATGAAGCCGGCCCGAGAGAGCTGCCGATAAATCCACCGCCACACAAAGAAACTTGCCACTTCTTGCGTCTTTATTCACAAGACAAATTGACTAGTTTTAATTATTTGCATGCATTTACTTGTCTGTTTTGATTAGAAATAAAACAATTTATGTAAAATGTTTCCATATTTCATGCGTATGTATTTTCATAAACTCTATAGGCAGAATAATACGGTTACCTTTGCAGTTAAAAACTTCAATCATTATTTGAATCGTAAGTGTAAAAAAATCAAATACAATCTTTTAAAATTGGAACAGTAATTACAAAATATTTTCACGGTGACTATGGTTAAATTAGTTCATTTTGTTCGAAAAAGTCTACGAAAAGTATTTTTCATAATTTTCATAGACGCTTTTCTCAGTCTCTCTAAAGTAATGCCACAAGGCACTAACTGGGGCCCCAGTATATTAATTCAAAAATAATTAAGATTAGTAGCTAAGTGGGTATTTAGATATATGTTAAAGTAATTAATCAGAGCAATTAAATTATATTGACGATGACTTTCTGATTGATTTGAATACTCAATAATTAATTATACTACTTTTTCTTTTTGTAATTAGTACTACGTAGTTGAGGTCATTGCAAAATTATTTGACTAATTGCAGTGTAGTCTATCTGTATGTAACAATACAAAATTTATCTGAAAATGTATTAAATTCTGTAAATAAACCTATATTTTCTAAAACTAAACAATAAATCAACAAAATCCTAACCCTAATCTCATTTCGTCACGTCTCACGAAACAAATTAAACGTATCGATGGAGCAGTAACGAAACGGAGCATTACATCATCTAATATATCCTATTTTACATACAAAAACGATCGCTTATTATAAACATTTGAGTTTAAAACGGTACTGTCGCCGTTGTTTCATCTCTTTCAGGAAATTACCACAGTTGCTAGCGGATTATTGCAAAATAAGATATTGTTCACTCAATCTGTTCACTCGTTCGTTTACTTCATTCGTTTGAACGATGCTCCTTTGTTTCGAAATTTGAATTCGTTGTGATCCGCCATGATTGTTGGGTTGGTTTCAATTTTGTTTTATCTGTTTAAAGTTCAATCAAATGTAAGTTTTGTATTAATATTATCCATTTTGACACATTTATTTACGTTTTGGAAGGGTTTAGTTGGTTCTGTTTGTAAATACATTAGATATAATCAGTGCAGGGGTAGAAATGTAACAAGTCTTTAAGAGCTATTATCGCGAAATATACCAAGTTGACGTTTAACGGGATTAGCTTGTCATACGAAGAGACTGAAGAGAGTCGCGGTCAACAGCTAGTGATTCATGATTCGGTAAGATCTACGACCACATTGATGAATGAATAAACACCGTGATATTTCATTAACATCTATTTGGATAATAAAAATGGTACATAAGTTAATATATCAATAGAAACCTGTTTGGAATCGAACACATTAAAAATTAACATAATCTGTGTTAGTTTATGATCAATATAACAGTTTTTTTTTCATTAAAAGCTTGACATTGGTATGCAGTTTTTTTTAAATTAAATTAAGTTGAATGATAGAGTATAGGAATATATTTACAGTATATATTATAGGGATCAAAACCTATGTGGTCAAGTCAGCATCATCTTCAAACTGATACACCGTCTGACTGATGGGTGAGACATTGGCGCGGGCTTTCCTTCCTCCCTTTCACGTTTTCACGTTCTAAATTCGAAATTCAAAATGAATTCCCGCGTAATTTAGGAACTGTGACATTTTTTTTTTCTAAACAGCTTGTCTGTAGTAAGTACTCATAGAAGATTTTAGTTCTCTATTTAAAAACTGAATACAGTCACCAAGCATGTCAGAGCGCGAATAACAATAAATAAAATTTTACCCTACCAAATATGTAAGGATCTTTAAATATAGCTAAAAAAGTGTTGCTCGCCCAAGGTATAAAAGTTCATATATAGGAACCGATATCAAAGATAAATAGTGTATGAAATGTTAGAAGGAAATAAATAAGCATGGCCGCCAGTGATGGACGGACGGAATAGGAAATTGCGGAGTCAGATCTTGTCAACTCGTCAATACTAATGTTATTCAATATTTTGTTACTTTTCATACTGAGAAATGTTTTTATGGACGACGGTTTGTGTACGGAATTGGTATTGGAAAGACACATTTATTTTCACTTGAGCTTTATTCGTAAGTAACTAACTGAACTATTGAGTGAATCTTAACATAAAAAAAAAAATCTATTGTATTTTTTTTTATAAATTGCAAAGGAATCAAAGAATCAATCTGAAAAAAAGAATATAAATAAATCCTATTTTAAAATTGCTCGATTACGGGTGATGCACTGCTACGAGAAATATTACTTACGATAGCACTGTATCGTTCGAAATGCAATAAATGAATAAGTGTTATTAATATTGCAAGTAGGTATAGTTTGTTGAATTAAAATAAGTAATTTTTCTTTTACATTTTCTTCAACGTAAAAATAAAAACCAAAACTATAGTTCTTGCACTTTTTATGTTACCTGTATTATTTTTGACACACGACACTGAACGCGCCCTTATTGTAATTTGTTCGCATATTATTAATCTTCATTAACATACATAGCACTCTTACCTTAATTAAATATTATTAAATTATTAATTACGTTTTTTTTTTAATTTTTAAACGAACTTATTCAGTAAAACTAAAAATCATTTATGTACCGAACCTAAGACATCAACACTCTAACGCAAACAACAGACTAAAAAGGATTATGATCCAATTGAATAAATTAAAAAATGAATGTCTCTTTCTGTATTTTGTCCTCTATAATTTGGATGACTAATATATTTCTACATTTTTAGTCATCCGAATGCAATGAAACTTTTTTGTGCACATACCCATGAAGATTGCTATCGTAAAAAGAAGTAGGTAGGTATGTATTGCAACATTAGCACCGTATCGCACCCATTAGCTATTATTAATAAAAATAATTAATCGACTACTTACGCAATCAAATAAAAAATAAATAAAAAAGTTAATTACAATAAAAATTCAAATTTTATAGATGGTTTCGATTCTAAAATATTTTAGATAATAAATTATAATACTACGAGTTCATTTACTTTTCAATTCCAGGTATTTTGTTAACGATACCTATATTCGAATTCAGAATTAATGTTAATGTCAATTTAAATCAAAATGTCAAAAGATTCGTAAGTTGAATCGATTCTTTCAATAGTGGTGATGAACTTTTCACCTATATGCATTATGTTCAAAATTCAAAATTTAAAATTGAGAGAATGCAATGCGCTTGGTTAGTAACTGATATTTTTTATTTTTTAATCTAAAATATTTTTTTGTGGTTTTATGACCTGGTAAGTAAGACTTTTAGGTCAAGTTTAGAATCATAAATCAGACAGATCACAGTAGTGATGAGGTTTGTGTAACTATAATTACTTGCTGATGAATCAATTTAGTAACGATATTATTCTAATAGAATTATTTTTAAAATAGGTTGGGTATGAACAACACCATCAAATACCCAATTAATCCAATGGCGTCACAATTTTGCATGATCTGATTGGCTATCCCACTTTATATTCTGTATGTCTATGTGTGGATATTCTATATTCAAATAATTGTTATCAAACCCTACACATACGGGTATGTAGTACCTCCCTAGCAGCGCTAGAAGACGGGTCAGATATTTCAATCCTCCGTCGGATATTGGCGGGCTCCGTGACAACGCATACATCTCGGATCGTCGGCCCTTATCGTTATATTACGATCTGTGTGCAATGTAAGTTATGACGGTTCGCTTTTATGGACGGATGTTTGCGATTCTAATATATCGCTTTTTTTGAACGGCGGCCATGTTTGAAAAGATGGCGCTACTGGTGGAGTTAATTTTGAATGTTGGTATAAAGTTCGAAAAACATCGGATAAATGAAACGCTCAAGTGAGACTTGAAGTAAGAATCTTGGTAGATGGCACCACCGTCGCCCTTAAAGACGGATATAAAGAGAAGGAAAATTTGAAATGAATTAGGTGTGGCTCAATAGCTCAGTTGGAAGAGCATTCCCTCTGTAAGGGAAAGGTCGTGAGTTCAAGTTTCACTTGAGCGTTTCATTTTTTCCGATGTTTTTCGAACTTTAAAGTTAGCTTTAAAAATGCTATAAAAAATCAGTCAGATGATGGTATAGAGATAGAATATAATAGCACAATAATAGCCATGGACCTATAAAAAAGGTGATAGCTATATTAAATTAATAGGGACAACATTTTCGTTTTTTAGTTCCGTACCGTACCCAAAAAGTAAAAACGGAATTACTAAGACTCCACTGTCCGTGTCTCTATTGATGATAGAGACGAACACAGCTATAACATATATCTCTATCATGAATCGTTATAGCTAGATAATTAATTAAAGTTTTATATTGTCTGTATGTTGCATACCTACTCAAAAATTATAAAATTATAATTGCGGTAGCCTAGTGGTATGGGTAATGGACTGCTGAGACGAGGTCTCGGGTTCGATCCCAGGTTTACCATGGCACACACCAATGACTTTTCGATGCTTTTCGAAGTTATGTGTGTATTTATCCCAGGTTTATAAGTGCCTGGTTAATGGCAATAGGCTCGCCACCTTTTACATTGGGACCTAAACATAAACTGGCGAAATGTGGGTGCTAGCTTCGGGGAATACAGGCGTGAGTTTATGTTATGTTATGTAAATTTTTCCAGTTTTTATACAATGCTCCATACAGATTAGTTAGACATTATCTTTGCATAAACCCTTAAACTATATTTCTTCATCTCAAATCATTATAAATAGCTTATTTATTGACTCAACATAACCTCTTGGTAACGTATCAGTGATATCTTTGTTCGCGCATGCGTGGGACTATCGGCGCATCGGTGAATCACTCACGCGCACTGACTCACGCGCCTTATCTAACTATCTATTATATACTAAACTGAATTTAATTAATTTTCATTATAGTAAATCGTTTCTAACTATGTAGTTTGTTTTGGTACCTTCTGTACTCAAATATATCAATCAATTGGCTTTTTTTTTTTTTTAACCGTTGGGGAAAATCCTTCATGGATGTTATGCCGGACTCCTACCGACTAAAAACCCCCACGGTAAAGCCCAGAAGCCTATGGATGGGAGCCCCGGGTAAGCCCTCGGAAGGATGTCCCAGGACTCCCATCAGACCTACGGCTACAATTGCGGCCTCGCCTCGGGGGTGGTTCGGGTGCTATCCCGCGTCTATGGGGGGGGGTTTTCGGGTGTTACCCCGCTTCTTAGGGGGGGGGGGGGGCGTGCGTGAATCCCTCACGTCACGCTGCCGTCATGGGCCTGCTTCTGTAAAGACGGTGAGCAGCCAACTCACCGTCCTCAGGCCCCAATCAATTGGCGTATTGCAGTCCATTGCTGGACATAGGCCTCTTCCAGTGTTGGGAGGCTTTGGCCTACAGTTTCCACGCTGGCCAGACGGGTTGGTATAGGGTATTATTTCGAGATTTCCTTCTGTTGCAATGATATCGTCTGCGTATTTCCTCGGTAGTGGCCTCATGAGATTGACATATACTTTTTATGTTTAGGACAGTTGTCAACGTATGTCAATCACATAGGTACATTCATTATTTTATTGTACAACTAGCTTCTGCCTGCGATTACACCCGCGTGGATGTCGGTTATTGCGACCAAACATAGCCTATGTGTTAATCCAGGGTGTCAGCTAACTCCATACCAAATTATATTAAAATCGCTTTTTTTTTTCGTGCGGAAATCCCCTCGGATACCTTCCCTGCCGGAGCCGGAGTCGATCCGACTAAAACCGCACGCCGACTGTGGTTCGGGGTGCTAAGCCGGAGGTGAGGTTGTCTTCGACATATCCCTCGCACCCTGGCTGACCCAGGGCCATCCCTTACGGTCTGGCCCTCCTCGGGAGGGGGGACAACGGTGAAGTCGTTTAGACCCATCTATCCATAATTGCAAACGTTCGCGTTTATAATACACCGGCCAACGAATTACCTACCACTTACTTCCCGGTTTACCACTGGTGACCGAAATTCATTTGATCATTTGACGTGTGACCGATGAAATATTAGGCTATTTTACTACTGATCGAATGAGCAATTGACCAAAAGAGTTTTTATCGAACAAACATTTAGTATTTTTACTACTGATCGAATGAACGTTTGGTCGAAAAACAGTGTGGCATCAGGGAATGTTAGTGATAACTTTATTGAGAAAGGTGCACAACCGACTTGGTTAGGTTAGGTTAGAAGGCTAAAAGCCTTCGTGGTTTTTTTATAACTATGTAAAAAAAAAATTCTTTAGACAACTGTTTTTACCTAACGTTCATTGGATCAGTGGTAAAAATACCAAATGTTGGTTCGATAAAAACTCTTTTGGTCAATTGCTCATTCGATCAGTAGTAGAATGGCCTAATGTTTTATCGGTCACATGTCAAAATGATCAAATGAATTTCGGTCACCAGTGGTAAAGTCCTTACTTCCAACTATTAGGTAATCTGTGCACTTACCCAGGGAGGCAGGACCAACTATGTTTCTAAGTATTTTTCTAAATAATCTATTGTTATCCCTCCCTCACTTCAGTCCTCAGTCCTCACTGATTGCTTGTCTAGAATAGTATTTAGTCAAATTGTTTTATTTTTCATACAATGACAGTGAAGCGACCTCTGTTAGTTGGAAACATGTTAAAAACCTGTTCGGATAGTCGGTAGTTGATTAGATAAAACTTTTTGTATAACTTTATTTTTATGATTAGTATATTTTATACAAATAGTACTTATGTATAAATATTATGATTTATAGAATTTGTTTTATATGTATAAAACAAATTCTAAATGCAAAAGTAACTCTGTCTGTTTGATGAAATTTGGTATAAGGGTAGATTAGACCTTGAGAAAGGACATAGGCTATGTTTGGTCGCGATAACCGATATCCACGCAGGCGGAGCCGAGGAAAAAAGCTAGTAATTTATACTTCAAATGTCGACTAACTTCTACTAACTTTCACAATTGTCTAATTAGTAAACATACAGCCCATGACTAAGTGCCCGCTGGACGGCAATAGGCTCACCCCACTTTTACGTGGGAGTGGGACTGAAATTCATAATTGGCGAAAAGTGGGTGTTGGTACACTTCTGCCTACCCCTTCGAGGATTTACAGGCGTGAGTAATTAGTAGCCTCTCAGGTGTGGGAGCCACGGTCTCCATCTTGCCCCTGACCCAATTCTGTTTGGGAGACAGGCTCCACTTGTCACCCCCAGGACCGTGCTCATAGAAGATGGAGGTCGTTGAGCAACCTCTGACGGATCAAAAGACTCTATAGGACAATTTTGGCTTTGAGTACTAGGAAAGACCGAAATCGCTAAAATCGTTTCCCATACATTTCAGCAAGAAAATCAAATTTCTATAATGATTATAATTCTTGCTTTAAAGTAAATAAAAATAGTTTTTATCTAAATTGTTTGTGCGTGTTATTTTTTTTACTTATACTATTGTGTGCTGTTACTGCTGTCGTTGTATTTAACATAATATATTAAGACACTAAATGTCCAAAGTTATATTTAAATATCTTAACATTTATCACTTGATTGCAGTTCAAGTCACATTCCGATGACACGCACCGTCTGTACACCGTCTAGCCACACCGCAATGGCTATCGGCGCGTACGCAGCCTGCTTTCCCGCCAACCTATACTTCCATAACCAGTAGTCATAAAAGACATAATTTCGTTCTTCAAATTCCAACCTTATTAGCGCACAATAAAGCAGCATATTGCTTAAAAGCTAACAGTAGGGTTGATACGAAAATCGAACGTAAGAACCTGTAATTTGAAATTGGAATTGATTGGATATTGAAGGTACAAGTCTTTTCGAAAACTTGACAAGACGTTTTGAACTCACCTGTCTTGTTTTAGAGTTTTAATTTCTTTGATGAATATGATTGTTAAGACTCTTTAGTCTTAAAGATGGCGGTGTCGCAAAGTTGAGTTCACACGTGTGTTGGCTGAGCAATTCCGCAAATCGATGCAATCGCCGATCGGTAACGGAACCAGATGCGCGTGAGTCGACCTTTTAAATTATTCATAGCGTTATGAAACAGTGCCAGCAAAATATACCTGACTGCAATATGTGATGGTGGTATACTTCGGTAGCTGCAGTAATATTCCGTATTATATGCTCCTTTAAGGACATATTATTTCAGTGATTCATCCTTTTTCTGAGAACGGAAGTAGTATTTTGCGTCCAATAATTTAGTCCCTATAGATTGATTTGAAGAAATTTTCATCTTGGTACTTATACATAGTACGAAAAACATTGGAAAAAATGAAATGCTCAAGTGAGACTTGAACTCACGACCTTTCCCTTACAGGGGCTCTTCCAACTGAGCTATTGAGCCCCACCTGAAACACTTGAAATTTCCCTTCTCTTTATATTCGTCTTTAAGGGCGACGGCGACGGTGGAGCCAACATTCTTACGAACTGATGGAAACAATGAATGATTTTTCAACCATTTTTAAACATTGAATTTTTAAAGTTAGCATAGAATAGCATAGCAAAGAAAAGTTAGCATAATAAATGCTATAAAAAATCCTTCAAATGAATATTAAGGAATCAATTTGTTGCTAATTACAAAACAGCTCAATCGATTTTGATGGTAATGGACAAGATAAGGTTGATAGAACATGTTAGAAAATAAATAAATAAATAAATATTCCACAAAATTTTTACACAACGCTATCTAGACCCATGGTAAGCTTAATTAGCTTGTGTTATGTAATCTAGAATGCGGATAAACATACTTAGATACTTTTTTTGTAAATACATACATATTATACATAGAAACACCCAGACCAATGCAAATAGCCATATTCATGCATACAAATATTTGCACTGAGCGGGAATCGAACCCGCGCCTCCTGCTTGGCAGTCGAGTGCACTAACGCCACGCCACATAGGCTTTCGAAAATCTCGAACTAAGTACATATATATAACAACCTGACCAAAATTAAATGAAACTAACTCAGTAACCTAAACCAACGATCAGTCGCTTTGCTATTTCGTAAAAATTGGTATGACATACTTAGTTAGTAAAAAAGTTGATCAATGATTACGATCGAAAGTTGATCGAAATGCCGATGAATGAAAGGTCTCATTCCTTGTCCACATTACCTCCAATAAAACAGAATTTATGACTAATCTACATACCATTATCATACGATCAACGCAAATTAGTCAAATATTAAGAGAATTAATAGTGTTTCTACCCACACAATATTATTTATTTCCAACTAGGTATAACACGCGGGTCAGTCCGTGTAACATTTTGGTCCTTATTTCCTACTAGGAATAACACGCGGGTCGGTCCGTGTAACATTTTGGTCCTTATTTCCTACTAGGTATAACACGCGGGTCAGTCCGTGTAACATTTTGGTCCTTATTTCCTACTAGGTATAACACGCGGGTCGGTCCGTGTAACATTTTGGTCCTTATTTCCTACTAGGTATAACACGCGGGTCAGTCCGTGTAACATTTTGGTCCTTATTTCCTACTAGGTATAACACGCGGGTCGGTCCGTGTAACATTTTGGTCCCGGTCCTGCATCCCATAGGAATCTTTTCAGGTACATACGTGATATATACTCACGCTTGTTAATCCCTGAATGGGTAGGCAGAGGCGTATTAACACCCACATTTAATCAACTATGATTTTCAGTCCCACTTAATAGGGAGCGAGCCTATTGCCTTCAAGTGGGCACTTAAACACGGGCTGTTTGTTTACTGTCGGATGGAGACAGCCCTATCCCTTAGTCGCCTTCAATGACAACCACAGGAAGACATGAGGTAGCCCTATTCTTCTCCACTGGGTAAAAAGTAGTATTATATGTCATGTCATCCATTCTAATATTATAAATGCGAAAGTAACTCTGTCTGTCTGTCTGTCTGTCTGTCTGTCTGTATGTTACGCTTTCACACCTAAACCACTGAACCGATTTTGATGAAATTTGGTATTGGGATTGATTAGACCATGAGAAAGGACATAGGCTATGTTTGGTCGCGATGACGCTAGTACTATAATAATCTAATGCTCTTCCAAATTTCAGTCAGTTCCGGCAAGCCGTTTGTTTTAGTATTAGAAATATCCGAGAAATACCATATTGTTTTGAGTTTTGAGATTGATTCGGTAACTAACATCCAAAAACATATTATTCTGACAAAATGGATTAAGCAATTTCGGTGTAATTATGTCACAGACAGACAAATCAAATTACTCTGTATACATAACATAGCATAAACATAAGCTCACGCCTGTATTCCCCAAAGGGCAGAGGTGCTAGCATCCACATTTCGCCAGTTTATGTTTAGGTCCCAATGTAATGGATGGCGAGCCTATTGCCATTAACCGTGCACTTATAAACCTACGATATATACACACATAACTTCGAAAAGCATCGAAAAGTCATTGGTGTGTGCCATGGTAAACCTGGGATCGAACCCGAGACCTCGTCTCAGCAGTCCATTACACATACCACTAGGCTACCGTAGGCTACCATACTTTGTATACAATGTTCAATTTATCAAACATTGATTATTTTCAAACGGCATAATTCTACTCAAACGTACAACCAACATGCTTTCTGCCAATTAATAATTGAACTAACAGACGTACCAATAAATAACACTATTAGTTATTTCCACAGATACTCCTAAAGACAAACTAGAATCTAAATCACCATTTCAATTATTTTTCCCGCCCTACCTACGTAAATATGGCCGCTATAACTCAAATACGATTCTAGCCAGACCAACTTTTCACAATGCATACGGAAGGGACAATAATTTTAATTGGCACACAATAAAATATGGTGAGGCAGCCGTATCGATTACGTAGGGCACTCGATGTTTGGTTAGTGATGGGATTCAGTCGATAGTTTTAACCGTGAGTTAAGTATCGATAGTTAAACGTTTCTTTCGGATTCTTTTGTCATCTGTCATAGCATCGATTCCATTTTTAAAAACACCAGTGCCAATTACGAGCGACGAAACGCGACGTGACTCCTACTTCATGTGACGTATTCACGCGACACAACGTAGGCCACAATAAAAAAAACAACGGCTAGAACCTACTCCATACTAATATTATGCGAAAGTAACTCTGTCTGTCTGTTACGCTTTCACGCCTTGAACCAATTGAAACCATTGAACCGATTTTGATGAAATTTGGTATAGGGGTAGATTAGACCATGAGAAAGGACATAGGCTATGTTTGGTCGCGATAACCGACATCCACGTAGGCAGAGCCGCGGGCAAGTAGTTCATATTTTCGCGTCGCATCAAATCGCATCGCGTTGCCACATTTGTCGTTCATAATAAGCGTTATATGTCCATCCCATACATTGATTAGGCTATTAACACTAGTCCAGGGAGGATATACAAGAATAAATAATGGAATAAATACTCGTAAAACATATTAATGACTTGTAATTTGATTCGATTCGCTTTCTAAGAAAGGAGACTGAAATGATTACATACAATCTTGGGCCTAGTTGTAAGAAGATGAAAGTGGTGTCAATTAATAGCTTATATATTATCAACCTTTCACTGAGAATTCTGCGGATTTTGTCAATCTGAGAACAGAGATATAAGAGATTATGTAAAAGTGAGGTTATGTTACAATCTTTATCTAACAGCTGATTCCTGAAGTGCAAAATGTGTTCTTTTGCACTAATAGTTATTATATTTACTAGAAAATGTTTGAAAAATCATATGAATGAACGTCAACGACTTCAAGCGATAGGTAGGTAACAGGTAAGGAGATAGGGAAAGGATGTCTAAAATAAAATAAAAAATCATTGAATATAGTGTTTCATTCACCTTCTATTAAACACATTTTACATTTTAAACCTGCCAGGATGGTAGCTGGTTAGATGAGGTTACAGGTATTTACTTACAGACTGAGGTGCAAGCCATTGCCGAATCACTGACAGAATTGTTTCATCGTGTAAGGTCCGTCGGCCCAGTGTATTGCAGTGACCAGTGGATATACCACAATTCACACAGCGATCCATAGTTTCAATAATATCCAATCCACAAGCTGGTGGTAAAATGCAAAATAACGATTCCAAGTCAAACGTGTGAGCGATCTTCTGTGTCCAAGGTGAAAGCAAGGGTCGTACAAGGTAGGCAGGGTCAGAATCCGTAAAATACAAAGCAGTTGTCGTAAAAAATGACGAATAATCGGGAAAGCACTCAAAACGCATCGGAAAACACGAAACGATGAGCAAACAAAAACAGTCAGCAACAGTCTAGTGTCAATGTTAGTCAGCTGTCATGTCAGTGACATAGACTACAAATATAAGAGAGATTTGAATCGATATGAAATCGATAAGCATTAATATTGGTTTTTCAGTAATTAATTGATATTTGATTTAATAATATGACTGTAATTATATGCACTATAATGCATGTAAGTATATATAGTGCATTTAATTACTTTGAGTTAATTATTTACAGCAAATATTTTAGTGTAATCGATTACTCAATTGATAATCTCACGAAAACTATTTTCTCATATTTCTCCGCATCCAGATTGAGAATTGAGGTGATTTTTCATATTATAAGATAGAAAAATATGACTAATTTTTTAGATCATATCTCAACTTATTACATTTGGGCCCACCATTTTCCATCTCCTTTATCTATCATTTTTAGAACTGTCTGCATTTCTTGGCTTACTATGTTAACCAATTGGAAGCTACGAACATCATGTCACGACTGTTAAACAAACTAGTTCTTATATAGAATAATGTTGTAGGTTGCATCAGTATGAATTCTATATATAGCTGCTATTTTAGCGTTTCTAGGAATCAAATGTAGATATTAAGATACGAATTTTATTTAAAAATCAATGACTTCCACGAAATCATTGATGAATACCCACTGAGATAGCTATCTCTAATTTATAAATTAAATGATACATGTATCTTTAAATAAATGAACATAAATAAGGTAATAAATGTAAATGAAATAACGTTATTACCAATTCGGAGTCGTTATGTTAAATCAAGAGATTATATTGGCTCGCGTGTCGTCTACAGGTGTGCAAATTAAAATAGCAATATTCAACCTACAGGACGAAAGATTTGGGGCACTATAGGCCTCTCGGAGGCCTTCGAAGGTCGGCCGTGGAGTGTGGGATATGCAAAGGCCTCTTCACCTTCGGCTGAATGATGACACAATACGGTACCGTAATGTAGAATACATAAAAATGAAATGATCAAGTGTCCAAATGGGGCCGACTAAACCTGGTCCAGTTCAACCCCATCAAGATACAAGTATGTGTATTCACCGCTTATAAAACCCCATTTATTTTAGCGCCGCAATTTTTGGGCACACGGCTTACCATTGCCCTGAGTACCGGGATACAAGGCGTCGACATTCAAGTGACGTCGAGTTGGGGACAGCGTTGTCCCCCTTTCTGAGGAGGGCCAGACCGTAAGGGATATCCCTGGGTCAGCCGGGGTGCTAGGGATATGTCTATGACAACCTCACCTCCGGCCTAGCACCAAGACCCACAGTCGGCGTACGGTTTTAGTCGGTTCGAGTCCGACATAACCTCCCCTTCCGGCTCCGGCAGGGGGGAACCCGAGGGGATTTCCGCACGAAAAAAAAAAAGACATTCAAGTGACGTCCAGTACCGCAGTCATATAGAGGTCAAGGTCAAACTGGGGCTGGTTCGGCCCCACATGGAGTACTGCTGTCACCTTATTGACGTCAGACGTTTCTCAGATGGCAGTCGAGATATATGCTTCGTTTTTTTCTACTTGTATCAATTACCTATTCACTGTTGGCACTTAATGGTTTCTGAATACAATTGTACCATCTCAACTGCGCTATCAGTGGCTTTATTCAAATCGTCTTTAGTACAGGAGGTAAGGACATAAGGAACACGAAGTCAAGTGCGCCATGGACTGCACGGGGGCACCGCAGTCACATGCAGTTAAGCCAGGGTCTCGCATTCCCCAAATCGTGTATAACCCAAATCATAAGAAAGATCTCAAAGGGCGAGTAAAACCACGGGACACAGTTAATATTAAACAAAGCCTACTACAACATCGATTTAGGCATTTTGCCTTATTTATCTCCTAAAGATTACCTACTCCCAGCATTTCCGTTAGCGGTTATTACTATTGATAGTCGATTAGGCGTGTTAGGCGAATTTTTATTATTCCTAAATGGCTTTTTAAGTCAAATAGGTCTAATGAATTGAGAAACATAACCATGCAAATGGCCTTGAGAAAAAGAAAAATCGATATATGTAATGAATCGATTAATAATCGATTGAATTCCATGCGAGAAAGTGAAATTTCCACGCGAGATTGAATTACTTTGGACCTCGTTTGTATGGTAACTTTTTAGGGCCTCTCTGAAATCTTCCAAATCAAAAATTATTTCTTCTGCATAGATATACCAATAAAGCGTTTAAATTCAAAGTATTTGGTAGTGCACGACGTGCCGATAAACTGCATCTAGTTGCATGCAAAACGGCACTGTATTATAATTTATAACAGCATCTTTGCTATGGCACCAAAAATATATAATAAGCTACCAAAATCAATTAGACTAGAGGCAAATTTCAATATATTTAAAAAAGAGTTATCAATGTTCTTGGTGAATACGGCATATTACTCTATTGAGACATTTTTGAATGATAACACTATTAAATGACATTGTTTAGATCATAGCATTGATTGACATACCTTTTGACATAACCTTGACATAACAACTTATCGTTTGACATTATAATTTATATACTGACTTATTATGTAGTTCTTGATTGGTTATAAATAATGCAGTTGATATAATACTTGCATGTCAGATACTATTTTAATTTTGTACAATTTATTATAATAATCTGTAAACCATATGTGGTAGGACATAGCGTACATAATATAGCTTATATGACCTTTATACCTAACCTATGATCCACAGAATAAATATGATTATGATTATGAAAAAGAAAGAAAAGCGGCCCTAACAAAACGTTAAAATGAAAAAGTATTAAAAAACGCGGAAATCGGACTCGCATCGATTGTTCCGTAACTACATAAACCTTATTATATTTTGGTTTGTTGACTTGTACAGTTTCAGACGTTATAGATCTGAAAATGTGGTATGAACTTTTACATTGATACCTTGACGCATTTCTGAGAAAAAGGTGTTAACAGACACACAGACAGACAGAAGATCACGAAGTGTTCCTATAGGAGTTCCGTTATTTCCTCATGCATGAGTTACAAAACCCTTTCTATTTTTTTTCGTACCCCACTTCCGACTCGAACCGACTAAAACCGCACGCCGACTGTGGGTCGTGGTGCTAGGCCGGAGGTGAGGTTGTCATCGACATATCCCGCGCACCCCGGCTGACCCAGGAGTTACAAAACCCTAAAAATTAGACCATACTGGTATGAAACTTAGGTGTCCAAGCTAATCACATAGGCACACCTGTCAATTTACGAATAAGGCTCCATTATAGACCTCGCGGGTTGGGAGATCAGACGGTAGTCGTTCCCATAAAAGCCAAACCAAAAGGAGGAATAGCAATCAGATTCCAGGTGAAATATGAAAGTCTAGGATGCAGTTGCGTTTGAATAATGACGCTAAGATGTTGATTAAGTGTAATGTTTCATCTGCTGTTAGTATAAAGTGTTGACGGTATGTGTGTAAAAACATATCATCAACACTATCAGAACAAAAAAATCTGCTAAGCAAATATGAAACAACTGTTCCGTAAACAATCCATACTAATATTATAAATGCGAAAGTAACTCTGTCTGTCTGTCTGTCTGTATGTTACGCTTTCACGCCTAAACCACTGAACCGATTTTGATGAAATTTGGTATAGAGGTAGATTAGATCATGAGAAAGGACATAGGCTATGTTTGGTCGCGATAACCGACATCCACGCGGGCGGAGCCGCGGGCAAAAGCTAGTAATTGTATAAATTTCATAGAATATGAACTTTGCCTTTAGCTTAACATCAGGCGAGGTGAAGTCGAATTGATGTGTCCTGTATAAAAAAGAAAAAAAAATTTAGTGTTTGTGATATGTGTAAGTGGGTATTTTTGTACATTACGGAATCTATTAACTAATACAAAAAAAATAGGTGCGTTTGGTCAGCGTCAAAATATTTAATAATTTTCAGATAACATAGATTCGTTTTTAAGTCAACTAGTTTAGTACGGTTGGGAACTACTAAAATATTTTGAAATTTATGCAATCCTTTTGACATTGACTGTACCGACTATACTAGCGCCTCTGCTGGTAAGAAATAGTACTCAAATCGTCTATTGCTTCAAAAAATCACAAATGAAATATAACTGAAGACGTAATGACAAAAAAACCATCGCGTCAAGTTAGCGTGCGCGCGCACCGATCGCAAAGCCGATTGCGACCGCAGGTGCGACCAGAATCGGCATATTCGTGACAATATAATTGTACCGCATACCTCATTCCGGCTCCCTTAATTTATACCTAATAGAGAGATAATCTTATACTTTTTCAACACGTCTCATTTACATTTTAAGCCTTTATCTCGGTGTACAGTCGCGTCTAGCTGTTTTATGAAGCTCCTTATTCGGGATTGTGGAATTTGCTTACCATGTTTTTCTTTGCGGAATGTGACAGAATGTCGAAACGCATATTATCAGTAGTATGCGAAGCTAGAAGGGTAGAGTAAAATTAAAACAGATTATAAAACATATTAAAAATGATTACATTAAGCAAATCATGATGCTATACTCAAAAATTACTTTACTTAAGCACTTTACACTTTTTTAATCATAGTATCGACTGAATTTTCCTAGACAATTCCATTCACGATGATTTCTTAATATTAAGATTAGGAAAATAGATAAATGAAGGCCGCTAGCATACCCAATAAAAATCATTATCATCCCAGCAATTATTACGATTGCATTCAAAGTTAGCAAGCATTTGCAATCCCTGAATCCACTCTCCTCCACTTTATTTTCCAGGTGTCGCTTATCAGAGACACAATGAAGCCTAGTACTTAAGTTCAATCAGCACGTGTGGTGGTGGTGATTTGGACATCAGAACATATAACGAGTAATAATTCGCTTTATAATCACACATAAGTAGTTACACAGCGATCTATGTTTTTCTCTAAAGATTCTTAAAATGGAAATAAAAATGTGTTTCTTGGAAGCGATAGCAATCAGTACAAGTTTACGTATAATAAACACATTTGATTACGAGACAGATTTTATTATGACTATGTGAGTTTTTATTTAGTTTCCGTAATAGATAGAACGGGTCGAAAACATTGTTAGAGGACTAAATAGTCGTTAGAAAAATTAAATTCTATGATTTATGATCATTTTGATAATATTTTGTGAACTGTGACAATCTTACTAATACCCAGAAATCGGAATACGTCAATTTAAAGCAATATTTCTGCTAAGAACATCGTAATTGCAACTGAATAAATTTTCAAATTTTAAATGTGTATATTTTTAAGTGTGCATGTAAATGTGGTTGTGTGAGGTTTCATTTAAAAAGTGTGTTTGTAAAATAACGCTCAAAATCACGTCTTTCTCATGTTATTTTTCCTATATTGTGTTAATTAAAAAAATGTTTATCAAAATAAAATAAAATGCCGTTGATAATGAAATATTAGATAAATATACAAAGAGTACACGGATAGTAACTTTGCACTAGCAGACAGTACTATTATCTATTCTATGATATTAGGTATATTTTTTTTATTTTAATTAAGCACCACCACAAAATTATTTTTTTATCCCAACTGCCCTTTGTCCGCGACTGTCCTTCCCCACCCGGGTTGGGGGGTACAATAATGATATTGCGAGTCGCGATCGCTCGCCCCGATAGCTCCGGTGCGCCGATAGATCGACTCACGCGCACCTTCACGTTTATATTTCACTCCAGCAGAGGGCGTGAGCGCTGCACTTGTAAACTCGCACGATTTAATTGGCGGAATCGTCGTTGTTTTAGAGGAATTGTTCAAGTGTTGTTGTTTATTTGCGAGGTGTGAAACATGGCAGGGATTATGCTTGTTTTAGAGAAATTGTTCAAGGTTTTTTTTTGTTTTTGTTCATTGTGGATTATTGAATGTTTGCAATTTTATTGTTCATACATAATTCTGTGATGTGTGACGTATGTTTTTAATTTAAGGTGGTAATGAGGAACTTAAGCTATAAACCCTAGAAACATTAAAACTATCACTATTTTAGTGCCTACCTTGCTGAGTGCTGACCCCTCGTTACTTACTTCATTCCTTGAGCAATCTCTCAAAGTGCTTACCTCCTTTTTTTCGTACGGAAATCGCCATCCCCCGTCCTTAGTTGAACACCGACTAAAACCGCACATCGTCTCGGATCTCAAATGCCGGGATGCAAGATGGGCCAAAAAGTCATTTATCTTGCATCCCAGCTAATCCTGGGCCATCTCTCATTTACCTACTGATTAATTTTTGGAAATCTTTTTTTATACCACATAGGCGGCAGACAAGCTAACCGTCCACCTGATGGACATTGGTTAACGTGGCCTATGGACGTATGCAGCACCAGGGGCATCACAGTCACGCGGTCGACCCTGTCGACCTTCTTATACCCTTTTTGAAGAACCCTATCTGTATTACAAAAGTTGTCAAAATGGCTATAGTTTACAATAACAAGGGGATTAACGTGATCATGGTATAGGTACATACACACCTTTGATTTGCCTGACGTTTCGACCAGGTTACACCGGCCGTGGTCACAGGCTGACTGGCTCCGTAGTGCACGACCGCCGTCTTCGAATCCGTGAGGTAGTAGGTTTCTTCATCTACCCGCACATTTAGTTGTATTATTGTATATTTATATGTGTTATTGTATATATCATGGAACGCATTTTATCTGCTGTGTGAACCAGGTAGGTAGTTAATTATAATATTAACATTACAATTTATCTTTGCGCTGCCGATAATGACGCTAAGTAGGTACCTAATTAAGATTTGTGGTCGTGTGGAGGAGGTACTTCCCCAGTTTGATTAGTCGTCATGTTTGACGAATCTCCTCCGTTTGCCCGTATGCAAAATTGTGGGGATTTTGGCACAATTTCGAGATAAATCGTTTAGGTAATAAATATTTTGATAAAATGTTTCTGGCAATAAAATTGAAAGCCCTGAATGTTGGGTTTAATTACGTAAATACGGAATTACCTTTGTAATAAATAAATATTCCGCAATATTCTACACGACGATATCTAGACCCATGGTAAGCTTAACTAGCTTGTGTTATGGAATTTAGAATGCGGATAAACATACTTAGATATAATTTTTTTGTAAATATCTACATAATTATACATAGAAACACCCAGACCAATGCAAATAGCCATATTCATGCATACAAATATTTGCACTGAGCGGGGATCGAACCCGCGCCTGCTGCGTGGCAGTTGCGTTCACTACCGCCACGCCACAGAGGCTGTCATTAAATTACTAATTGTTATAAGAAAATGTCATGGCTTCGACCCTTGATGGGTAGATAGGTAAGGTTGGTTTTAGCGTCCAAGATAATGCAGTTATTTGCAGTATGAAAGTTAAATGCAGTATGAAAAAAAATGTTTTTTCTCCTCCGTACTACAATCCCTTTAAACGGGGTCTGAAAAAGCATTATATTGTGGCCGTCAAACTGATAACCACCATCGTAACATCTATAATGGTGGTACTATTATTTTTATTTTTATATACCGGACACGTCAATTTGACTTCACCTCGTCTGATGTTAAGCTAAAGGCAAAGTCTCGGAAAGAGGGTCCCCATCGTAAGCATGTACATTCAACGCCATAAGTTGATTAACACTAAAATATTTTACAAATCTTTCTTATATTGGAATGCATCTGCCTATAGTAAATATAGTGTTATGAATCCCAGAAGACAAACTTAATTTACATATTCATGTTTTTTTTTTTTTCACAATTTTATGTAAGCCCCCTAAGGCCACAGTTCAATAAATTAGAATTTGTTAAGCTACTTTTGTAGTTGACTGTACTGTGTTAACAGTGGTGGCACTCAGCTTGACGGCCTCATTAGATGCCTTTTCACGCCCCGCTTAAAGGACTCGGGACTGTAGGGAGAACGTATAAATTATACTCTTTCCTTCAGAAAGGCAGAAAGCTGAAGGCAACATTTGCCTTCAGCAACCATCACAAGATTCACAGGTGAGGTGAAAACATATTGACGTATTAAATTTACAAAAAACATAACCCTCGCTGGTGTAGTCGGGTAATTTCATTTTTATTTCGAACTAGCTTTTGCCCGCGGCTCCGCCCGCGTGGATGTCGGTTATCGCGACCAAACATAGCCTATGTCCTTTCTCATGGTTTAATCTACCCCTATACCAATTTTCATCAAAATCGATTCAGTGATTGAGGCGTGAAAGCGTAACATACAGACAGACAGACAGAGTTACTTTCGCATTTATAATATTAGTATGGATGTCTTTATAATCCTTTATTTAAAAATACAAATTCAAATCTAACCCCAACTAAAAGACGAAAACGCCTTCACACCAAACGCTCGCATCAAAAACATAGACACAGAAAATAAAGCCTATTTCAGACACCACGACTTCTAATCCACGACAGGCCCACCTATGAGTCGCGTGGTATCTCGCAAAAAGCGTTCCTCGCGTGCTCAATAAATCCAACTGCGACATGCGTACAAATTGGCCCGATCGAATCGGCTTGTCTACGCTAGCTTGTTAACGTGCGAGATCGCCGGCGATTTTATTGTAGCACCTAAGTCGCGTCGTGAGTGCACCCACGACATGTCGCTTGTATAAAGATGTCGGAATCTGTCGTATTGCACTATTGGTTCAGTGTTTTTGTGTATGGTTTATAAATGTTTTTATAGATTTAAGCGCGTCTATGATATGTTGGTTATGATATCTTGGCGTGTAGGGGGTTAAAGTGGGGATGGGGAGTGTCGAGGTTATTTTAAATATTTAATTTATAGATATACTAATTTTCTATTTATTAATAACTAGCTTTTGCCCCTGGCTCCGCACGCGTGGATGTCGGTTATAGCGACCAAACATAGCCTTGTCCTTTCTCATGGTCTAATCTACCCCTAAACCAAGTTTGATCAAAATCGGTGAAGTGGTTTTAGGCGTGAAAGCGTAACATACAGACAGACAGACAGACAGAGTTACTTTCGCATTTATAATATTAGTACTTATGGATTTTAACTGTGATCATGATGAGTTTTGACTGATTATATACAGCCTGATATTATTTTTAACTTTAAAATTTCCAGACATAAAAATATGAAAAGTTTAAAAGCGACACTTAATTACCACAACACACGTTCACAATCCGGTGTCGTTCCGTTATCGCCACGTTATCGTATCGGTCGCGGAAACGTCGCGAGCCTTATCGTGAAACATTACGCTATTGTACACTGGGTTAAGCTGGGTACATGGTGTGTTTTCTTTTGATAATAGTAATGTTAAACATTTTGTTAAACATTTAAATTTCAACAACATATAATTTGTTTTTTAGGTAGCTAGTTAGAACGTTTTTTTTAAATTTAAATGCAAAGGCAAATAAATTATTCTTATTATAGAATTTTCCTTTAATCATTTGTAATTTGACATTACCATTCGACATTATTATTTTCATTTGACATTTAAAATTATTCCTTGACATTATAATTCAAATGCAATTTTATATATTATATTGATCATTAAAAATTGTGAGGCCAAACTTATAATAATTTCCCACATTTTGGGGAAAAAAATTTTAACTGGTACTTATACCGAATTTTTTTACATGAAAAAATGCAAATATTGTATCTAGTGTTTCCGAATTATAATTTTAAAACATCAATGTGAACCTTTGAGAATGCCGTAAGGCGAAACCGGTCAGGTCTAGAAATAAAGTCAGTGGAAAAGTACAAGTGTGTTATTCAATATATATTCTTATTCTTATTCATAGACCACCTGCTGGTATTTTGGTTCATCATCATCTAGATAAAGACGTTAATCCTGAATGCATCCGAGGCCACGGTGCCCTTTGAGCTCAGGGTCCACTTTCCGGCTCTTCCTCCTCCACTTCGCACGATCTTGAGCGTTCAAGGTACTTAGTGAGACCGTTTGTATTTTGGTTGACCGGTAGAATTTGACTATGCGATTGAGTCCGCTTTTGGACTCAATTAAATTTTCGAGGCCAAAACCAACTTTACTAATCAACGGCTCTGGCTTTTCTCCCAGGATTGGGAGATCAGTCAGTAGTCTCTCTCATAAAAGCTGTAAAGATGGAGGATGATTAAACTTCAAATGCAACTGGAAACAATGCTAAAATGATGACAATTCGTGTCTCTTGACACTAGACAAATGTACATTCGTCCATATTTAGTCTTAAGAAATCACTTTTGGTAAATTGACGTCTGTAAAATGCTACAGTGGAGTTTGTTGCGCTGTTTCTTCTCCACTGGTGCCTAGAACGCGGTGGTAAACTTAGTTTTAAGCAGAATTTGATGTCAAAAAGCTGTAGTAGTGCTACACAATTTTGAATAAATACTTTGACTTTGACTTCGTGCCATGAATTTCATAAAATTTACAGACAATGATAGTTTAAAAATTTTGCTAAACTGAGTGATTTTGGCTCAGCCTGTATTTTAACTGTGCAGTTACGCCATCTAGATTACTATACGTACTCACTGTCATTTAGTTAACTAGAGATAATAAAAAAAATCGCATTTAAAAGGAAAACCTCGTATTAGAATAAGTAGTTTGAAAAAGTAACGATGGACTGAATAAAATCATTGGTGAAATGTGGATGTTAAGTCAAATCTGCCTAACCATCCGGAGATAAAGGCGTGATTGTGTGTGTGTGTGTGTGTGTGTGGGTGTGTGTCTGTGTGTGAGTGTGTGCGCGCGCGTGCGTGCGTGCTTGCGTGCGTGCGTGCGGTTGTGCGTGCGTGCGTGCGTGCGTGCGCGCGTGCGTGTGTGTGTGTGTGTGTGAAAAACTAAAATATACCAATAAATCTAATAGTTAAGGCTGACTTAGTATACTCTATTATAGGAGTTTAAAGGTTAACAATGAAAAAATAAATCGCTCTGGCGAGACTTCAACCCGCGACTGGTGCCTTACAGGGAGAATACTCTAACCACTGAGCTTACCGAGCCTTGCGTGTTTCATGAAGCGTTCCAAATTAGATAACTCCGAGCATCTCAACCCAAGACGGTTGTATATAGAAGAATTTGGAACGTTTCAGGCGAGGCTTAGTAGCTCAGTGGTTAGAGCATTGCCCTGTAAGAGACAGGTCGGGGTTAAGAGACTGGTCAGGGTCTCGCGTCAGCGATTCACTTTTCCATTCTCAATCATAGTTTTCTTTTTGCTAAAACAATTTCATTAAATAGTAGTATACAGTCTCTACTTCTCTAGTAAGAGATTACATACAAAGTTTTTTTTAATATTAAATTAAAACTTACATAGTATACTAATATACATATAATACAAGAATAAGAAAGAAGTCGAAAAAAGCGGGGGATATCAGGCGTCGAAAAAATAAGTCGTCTAGTATGGGGGTGACGGGTGGAGCCGCCTGTCACCCCAGCAGAAGCAGGCCGCGGCGGCGGCGCGCTGAATAGCGCTCCTCCCCATTCCGGGGGCGAGTTGGGGACACCGTTGTCCCACCTCCTGAGGAGGGCCAGACCGTAAGGGATGGCCCTGGGTCAGCCGGGGTTCGAGGGATATGTCGATGACAACCTCACCTCCGGCCTAGCACCACGACCCACAGTCGGCGTGCCGTTTTAGTCGGTTCGAGTCCGACATAACCTCCCCTTCTGGCTCCGGAAGGGGGGGTATCCGAGGGGATTTCCGCACGAAAAAAAAAAAAGTATGGGGTTCTTCTAGATGGGCATCAAAAGGTATTACAAACACCCGCACAGGCCACGGTAACCTCTCCCCATCACACCCCGTCTTTGCCTGTCACTTAACTATTAAAAAAAAAACATATCACTTATCAGTCAATTTTTATCACTTCAGGAAGAACAAAAACGTCATAACTTATCTATTCCTATGGATATCTCCGCCATATTTGCCGCAATTGTCACACATATTTGATACCGTAATCTGTGACTAGGCTGCACATAGGGGCAAAGACGTTATCAGCACCCATCCGATACAACCCGTATGGCAGAGTTAGATAAAAAAAAACATTTATATGGTATATGGTCTATTTGTACTGTCTAGTAAGTAGTGTTACGTTTTAAAAGCGATAGGAATCGTTTTTGGTTGTAGAATAGAATAGCTGTGGTTTCGATGTGTAGTTTGTATGCTCAGAGTAAAAGAATAATGTAGACGGAACAATATAGTACTAGCAAGTAAAGCCGTAAAAAGGAGTACTAAAGTAGTGCTATCTTGTTCGCACTCATTGTAAGCAACGAACGAGTGCAAGCAAGGTGCCACTACTGGTCCATTTGCTAAAATAGTCTTTCATATTTATTTTTATATTGACATTTTGTTAGTTCCGATTTAATGGTCTATGCAGAATAAATTATTTTGAATTTTAAATTTTGAATGAACTTACACCAATTTAATAAAGGTAAGGGGTGTTTTTGTGAGTGCCACTAAAATCTTCGTGGAAAAATCGACATAAGTACCAATCAAATAATAAGTTTCAATAGCACTCGGGCCTCAAAGTAACTTTGAAGATAATTGGAATGATATTTTTACACAATTTTATCAATTAACCACTACACTAAAAACTTGTCCCCAAAAAAATTATTAACAAAAAAAAATCCAAAAATAAGAAACAAGAACTTATAAATATTCCGTTCGCGTAAACCTATTATAAAAAGTCATTAAAACTAGATTGTTGCAGGCGATTACGCACAAAAAACCTCCTTTTATAAAGATACAGGCATGTCGGGCGTTATCGCGGCGAACGATCGCTCTGTATCGCGCGGGCGAATCGCGCCGCGATCGGGCGCGTTTTCGGCGATAAAACACCCCCCTGACTCCCCTACCCGCGGTGTGAGGGAGCCGCGACGGTTTCGGTAAGAACTTTGAACGTTACTCTATTAGTTTCTTGTTGGTGATTTTAGAATAACATATGACAATAATATTAAAGAAAGAAAGAAGAAAGAAAAATGTATTTTATTAAGACATGCTGCAGCACACAAAAACCCATCATGAATAACTTACAATATATTATTTTTACAACTCCATCATTAGGTGCTTAAAAACTAATTATTATTAAATCATATGTAATAATATGCAATGGTAAGACTGACTAACATTCCCGTCTTTCTACAACTATGTACGTAGATTACATAACTGGCTCTGTAAATTGATAAATCTATGACATCACAGCATAGCATTGTTTATGTAGTTAGAATCTAACGTCTACCGAGTCTACGTCGAAGTGAATATCTACGGAAAGGATGTTATTGTAAGTGATTTGTATTTCATTTTTGTGTAGTGTAAATTAGAGTAAGTAATTTGGACTAAGAAAGGGGATGTTTTTTTTGTTGAAGTTGTGGGATCATATTGCAGTCGCTAGCATTGGATTCAGATTAGAAAAAGTAAATATCTCCCCCAATCAATCCCTTACATGGGGAAGGGGGGGGGGGGGGGGGGAATTCAAAGCAATTGAACTGAACACGTTTTGAACATTCAAATATTCTTCTGTACAGCCAGGGCGTCTCGTATACAAGCATTCAAATTCCTCACTTTTTCACAATCTAAACCTCCCTGTAATGGCTCTTTTAAGAAAACACACGCGCCCCTAACCTACCCAACACAACAGCTCGCCACCACACGTCCTCGTATCACACCGTCACGCTCGAATCCACCTTCCATTTATTACACCGGATCCTTATCTCAGATGGAGAGCGGGCGTCTGATAAGACGCCGCGACGCTAAGATCGTGATAACAGCGGCTACGGGGCTAGAACGCCTCGGTGTGAGGGGGGCCGTAATTATAAGAGAGAATGGTATCATATCATCTGTGATTTAGTGACTAGATACTGTTCCTATATGAAAATAGTAAAGTGTAAATTGTGGATATTTTATAATATATCGTAGGTAAATAAAAGGGTGTAAGCATTGACTTCAAAAAAATAGTCTATGTAAAACGTCGGTAGTGTAGTGTAACTTATGAGACCAATGACTCATGTTTTTACAAAAAAAAAAGTATAAATGTAGCTAATTCTAGAAAAAAAAACACTCGCAACTCCACACATTGGGTGTACACTTTCAGATGCAGGAATCCGACACTATGAACACTCTTGCTTTATATTTGCGCATGCGACCGCAGGTTTATAAGTGCCCGGTTAATGGCAATAGGCTCGCCACCTATTACAATGGGACCTAAACATAAACTGGCGAAATGTGGGTGCTAGCACCTCTGCCTACCCCTTCGGGGGAATACAGGCGTGAGTTTATGTTATGTTATGTTGTGTGACCCCATTTAAATTTTTCAAATTTCATTTTACCGACATAAACAAAGACCCTGAAATCTCAAACATCTGAACAACTTTCACAGTTCCGTCATCACGGCATCGAACACGCGACCTTTCCGTCGCCCCGCCCCTCGCGATCAGAAATCAATTAGCGTGCGCGTGAGTCGGCCGGCCCACTGCGCGTAAATCGATGCTAAACGAGATTGACCCCGATTCGATTATTCATGTTGGCAGATTAATGAAATGTAAGAAACTCACCTTGTTATATTAATAAAGCAGCAAACCTGTTGGTAACACAGTTGCTAACGACAGTTAGCAATTGGTACTGTGTCAGTACCTACTACTACTACAAGAATCCGAAGCTTTCAGCTTTTTTTTTTTTTATCGTGCGAAAAATCCCCACGGATACCACCCCCACGGAGCCGGTGAAGGCGGTTATGTCGGACTCGAACCGACTAAAACGCACGCCGTCTTGGGTCTTTGGTTGCCGGAGGTGAGATTGCCAAAAGCATATCTCTCTCTCTTTCAGCTTGGAGTGTGGAGTCCGCTTTACCAGTCTAACTGCGGATTTGGTTAAACTTCGATATTTTCTGTGAAGCGATTGCCATCTGACCTCCACAACTCAAAGGCGATATCGAAGCATTGCATCTAGACTAGTGTTGTATAAGGCTAAGCCTTAAAGGCTTTTAAGGCTTTAAGGTTTTAGCTTTAAAAACTTTAAAGCTTCAAGGCTATTAGCCATGAAAGCTTTAAAGGCTTTAAGGTTTTAGCTTTACAAGCTTTAAGGCTTCAAGGCTTCAGCCATGAAGGCTTTAAGGTTTTAGCTTTAAAGCTTCGTTAAGCCTTTAAACTTCACGGCTTCCAAGCATAAACTTTGATTGCTTCTAAGATCTTAAAATAAAAACCAAAGTCTTAACATCCACTACTCGCTACCGAATAGAAAAAATTGAAAGAAGGAAATAAAACAAAGTTTTATAAGAAATAAAACAAAGTTTTATATGAGCTATGGCTCCCTGAGCTTGACGTCGCCTCGCCTCGCCCTGTCCTGATCCTGGGAGATTTCAATGCTTGGTTGCAGGCTTGGGGCTCCCGGGAAACCAGAGACAGGGGGAGGATACTTCAGGACTGGGTCGCTACACCTCGCCGCCCAGACGATGCGGCAGCCCGAGAAACGGAGCTCTATAATGGGTACAAGGGGGCCAAGAGGGCCCTCCAGACGGCCATCAAGCGGTCCAAAAAGGTGGGCCGCGAGGAGCTGATGGAGCGGAGCCCGTGGGGCGCCCGTACCTTATGGTGAGGGGCAAATTACGCCCCAAGGTGCCCCCACTGACCCAGAGTCTCCAGCCGGAGCGGCTGGAGGGGGTTCTGGACTCCTTGTTCCCATCAAGAGTGGAGGAACACATTCCTCCGCGCATGGCTCCGTCTCAGTCGCCCAGCGCGGAAGGCAGCGAGAGCGACGTGCCCGTAGTCACGGAGGGTGAGCTAGGGGCGGCTGTACTGCGGCTTAAATCCCGTAGAAACACCGCCCCTGGACCCGACGGCATTCCAGGCCGAGCATGGGTCCTGGCTCTCGAAGAACTTGGGCCTCGACTTATAGGGCTCTTTAGCGCATACCTCGAAAAAGGCCAGTTCCCCAAGGTCTGGAAGACAGGGAAACTGGTCTTAATCCGAAAGGCGGGGCGGCCGGCAAATTCCCCATCAGGGTACCGGCCGAACGTGTTGCTCGACGAGGTGTGCAAGCTTTTTGAGCGCATTATTGCACAACGCCTCGTCAAGTCCGGCATAACATCAATGAAGGATTTTCCCTCACGGTTGAAAAAAAAAAACCCTACATCACCTACATTCAGAATTCCGAATGAGGAAGGTTGAATGACAAAAATCTGTGCTTGACAAAAAAGTCATCAATTTGTTTTCGTGGTTTTTCAATGTTCAAATTTATAATGTATTCGATCGATATTTACGTACTTACTATTTATTGAAATAGTATAAATATTTTACGCTTCTGTTTAAAAATATTAAAGTTGTCTAAAGATATTCTGTTTGTTAAAGTTGTCTAAAGATATTGTTTCTGATAAGAGCACATTATATTATGTGCTCAGTACAATTATATTATATTGTGTTCGTGTATGAGCTAGTTTGGGAGCCTTTAAAGCTAGAAGCCTTTAAGCCTTTAAAGCTGCAAGCCTTAAAAGTTTCTAAAGCTGCAAGCTTTAAAAGTTTTAAAGCTTTAAGCCTGCAAGCATTAAACCTTTAAGGCTTAAGCCTTTAAAGCTAAGGTTCAAGGCTCAGGACTCGAGGCTCGAGGCTCAAGGCTTTATTTTACAACACTAATCTAGACCAGTTGTTGGACTTTTGAGGGCTCCAACTACCCGTAACGACTGCCATAGATGTTCGTATGGCAACTGGGACCGACGGCTTAACGTGCTCTCCGAGGCACGACCGGACCAATACAAATACCCATATTGATGCATAGAAATATTTGCACTGAGCTGGAATCGAAACCGTACCTCTTGCGTAGCGGCCGCGTTCACTACCACTACGAGTTACGCCATGGAGGCTGTCCTGTGTCAGTAGTCGCACTATTTATTTCTTTAGTAGTTCGTAAGCGAGGCGTCAAAAAGGATAATATGATGAGATCGTCAAGTAGAGGGCTGCCATTGTAGTATTATTGGTACCTTTAATGGTGTTCCCTATTCCTGAGACCTTTAGCAACCATCAAGTGAGGTGAAGTTAAATGACGTGCCTTTTTGTATGTAGGTAAGTTTAATCTTTACGTAGTTAAAATAAAGTCACTTCTAATGTCTGTTTACTTAGGTCTTTTAAACTATTACTATTTTAAACTATATAAACCGCGGTAGCCTAGTGGTATGGGTAATGAACTGCTGAGACGAGGTCTCGGGCTCGATCCCAGGTTTACCATGGCACACACCAATGACTTTTCGATGCTTTTCGAAGTTATGTGTGTATTTATCGCAGGTTTATAAGTGCCCGGTTAATGGCAATAGGCTCGCCACCTATTACGTTGGGACCTAAACATAAACTGGCGAAACGTGGGTGCTAGCACCTCTGCCTACCCCTTCGGGGAATACGGGCGTGAGTTTATGTTATGTTATGTTTAAACTATTCAACGGATTCTAACGTAATATCAGCAATAGATAGACTGATTCAAGTGGAAGGCTTATTTCCAGTAGTGGACTGGGCTTATTGATTGATTGAGTCGCAACCAAGAACTAATAATTTAAAACCTTCCCGAAATCAGAAAATTCGGAATATTGATGACTAAGATCTCCCGATAAAGACCCAGATTACATCAAAAATCAATCATCAATCCACGTCTTACACTTCTAAACCTAGTACGCCATTACAGTGTTGCCAAACGTCTATAAATGTTTCCCTGCAAACGTTTTCGGCCGATCAAGATAGAATAAGTACGAAGATCTAATCTTCCTGAGACCTCACGATATTTTTATCATGACTATCGAACCAAACATATCGAATTAAAATATCTCAACGATTAAAGCGTATTTTTAATGGATATATTAACATATAGATATAATAACAACCATTAGTGAGACAACTTTAATTCAGAAAAATAAATAGTTAAATAGTTAATCTCATTATAATAATCTCCTTATTACCCTAATGATCATTAAGTAGTGTGCGAATGCTCTTCCAACAAAGCTATTGAGCCACATCTGAATCACTTCAAATTTCCCTTCTCTTTTGGTAGTTAGTATACAAAAGATTTTAGATCTAAGTTGCTGACTATACACCTAAATCCCATAAGGGTCAGTGTACACTAGTAACATGATAGTACTGGGCTGGGCCGGCCGCCGCCAAAAAGTAGGTTATTATTTTTTATTACCCACTTAGCAAATATAAATGAAAACCGATAGTGTGATGTGAATTAATTTCTAAGTAATTCAATACTTTAGTGTTTTAATTATGGTAATTACATTTTAATGAATGAACATCGATACGTGAGGGTTACCAGCTGTGAATAATATTTTTATATTTCACTTTGCATAGACACATATGTAATGTATACCTACTCTTTCAGAAAAAATATTTTTATAGCAAAACGTTGGTATAAGTAATAAGTCATTAAATTCTAATTTTTTTAATATTTCTTACATACCTACGTAACTAAGAACGCAATGCCCCGCAGTGCTAAGATTTTCAATATAATTTATAACAATATTGGTTACTGCTTGAAATTTATTTGTAAATTATTCTCTTAAAGTTATAGCTGAAGATGCTATTATAAACTTAGGCATTCACATAAAATGAGCATTCTAGCGAATGTTACATCACAGAAAAATAAACGTGAACGTTTTAGTGAGCTTTCTATCGAGCGTTCTGGCGAGCATTTTCGCGAATAACAGTAAATTTGTAACGACTAGAGTGTTCTCTAAAATCATGAAAATGCTCATGTGTCTGACTCTATGCTTAACTTGGTTCGTTGTTGAGTTCGACAAATTTAAAAACGGCGAATGGTCGATGTGCTGTTCCAATTAACTGCTCTTAGTGTATTAGCACCTTAACCAATCACGTTGCTGTTTTGTGTAATATCATTTGCTACATATCACAGTGCCAGTAAGTATCTAAATTAACATACTCTAGTATCTATATTAACGATTTAACATTAAAGAACATAATCAACAGACATCAAGATATTTAAATTGACAAAAATGACGAGCCAGATAGGAACTGCCAATATCATTAATGGATATCCATCTTATCTATAAATATCTTGCTAAATTGGTTATTAACTTTTACCGTTTATTTCATCAAATTTAAAATCATTAGCATATAAATATATCATACAAATAAATAAGACTTTTAATCACTGAGAATTCTAGGAAGCCCAGCACTTTTGACTTGACTTATTTTTTATTAAGACAAAAATCAGATATATACATTCACTGTTTTTAAACATTGAATGTATATATAAGAATATTAAGGATTATGGTTTACATAAATTATTTCTTAATGTATATTCCACATCATTGTCCTCGTGTTACTAAAATATGGTTTGATTGTACTTATTATTCATTTATTATTATTACTATTTATTATTAATTTATTAGACTTATTATGATTTTTGCTAGAGTGACTGATATCCGAATCTGACACCTTAGAATTGACCCTGAGTGAAAAGCCTAGACCTCTTAATCAATAGGTGGAACCAGAACCAAAATTAAGGTCGTAATCATCTTCTAGGCTTTTGCCAGTTCAGTTGAAGTGATGATGCGACAGAACTAAGATCTTTTTTTTAACGAATTTACAGCATTAAATATGCTAACTATACAAATCGAATACATAGGGAAACCGTCGCCTTCAAGACGGATAAAAATAGAAGGGAAATTGAATCACATCGGGCGTGTCTCGGTAGCCGAAATGATCAAGACATTCCCACTGTAAGGGAAAGATCGCGGGTTCGAGTCCCGCTCGAGAAGTTTCTTTTTCTCTATGTATTCGATGGAAACTAAGATGGTATACAATTTGCAATTTTGTACAGTCTTATATATGTTGACGACGAAGTCTCAAAATGATCTCAAAACTCTCGTATTAAGAGCAAATCAAGCTGTTTTATTGATTTAAATGGTTTAAACGATCAAATTAAAGGTGTGTACCAAATATCAGAACAATTAGTCAACTGGAAGGGGGTAAAAAATGAAATTAAGATCATTTTGAGTACTCTGTAAGTCAACATCTTTCGGATGCTGACTCTACTTGAGTTTTATATAGGTACGTAACATTTATTATAATATTTACACAACTAATTAACAACTTCAGACTGCAGTTCTGTGTCAAAAACACAGTTTTGAATTAATTCGAGGTCAAATGTTACAAGATCCGGTTTAATTCAAATAAAAAGTAATAATAATCCAAACTTTTCAGAAGGTTGGTAATGATCAAGTTTTCAAAACAAGGCATTTAATTTAGAACTCCTATACCGTCCATATCAACCTAATGGTCCAAGTCCAATTTTTATAGCAGCTACGTTGGAATCCACGGAGGACAGAATATGATTAAGTAACGGAGATGCCCCATTGATATTTCTCCTAATAAAAACGCGCGCCGAATGCGGGTGGGAAGAGAGACGCGCGGGGTGTCAAAAGTCGAAGGACTTCATAGGTATAACGTTCCTACCGAATGAGTCCATTTGACGTTTGGTTGGCACGCGACTCGATCGCCTTGCAACAACTCCGCTATCATTTCCTTCTCCATGTTGGAATCAAACCGAATAACACCATATCAGTTTTCCAGATTTATCACTATGCCCTACCAAGGAAGCGCCCTTGAACCAGGAGTAACACAAGTGGTATCAGATCTTCGGTCAAGGAGACTAGCCTTCGAAAAAAATGTGATTGCAGATAGATAGGTAAGGTTAGTATAATTTTGAGTGTTCGATATTTCGGCGAAACAAGCGCCATGATGCCGGAAGAACTGAATTAATGTACTGAAGACGATATACCCCAACTACCGTCTACTGGCCTGGGCCTCCCAAGACCCGAGAGGAACCGCCAAGGCCTCGTGCATACAACACAAGTTCAACCTGAGTCTGTATAACTTTTTAGAAAATTATGTAGGTCATTGAAAAGTTAATAATTTATTTTAGTGAGATTTATAGATTACTAGCTTTTGCCCGCGGCTCCGCCCGCGTCGATGTCGGTTCTCGGCAATTATTTGAATTTTTCTCGCCGTAAAAACCATCCTTGAACTTCAACAAACTTCAAAAAAGAATTGGCCAAATTGGTCCAGGCGTTGTTGAGTTATGCGCTTACCAACACATTTAGCGATTCATTTTTATATTATATACTAGCTTTTGCCCGCGGCTCCACCCGCGTGGATGTTGATTCCGGCAATTATTAGAATTTTTCTCGCCGTAAAAACCATCCTTGAACATCAACGAACATTTAAAAAAAGAATTGACCATATTGGTCCAGGCGTTGTTGAGTTATGCGCTTACCAACACATTTAGCGATTCATTTTTATATTATAGATTATATAAACCATAAAAACCATTGGAACCCGTTTTTCCAAGAGGGCAGCCGTGGGACAAGGGTTGCAACTTCACACACTTGAATTAAACTTTTTAAAATTTTATTTTTTATAGAAAATTGCATTATAAGTTCATAAATGCATACTAAATCAAAATGTAAATTTTTTAATGGAACGCGTGTGTTTTGTTTTGCTACTGTTTTTATATTATTGTCTTCTTAAAACCCCTCATTAGAGGTTTATTTTTTTAATAATAGCCAATTAAAAATTTAAAATTTGCTTACATTACACATTTTTTAATAATAATGGACAGCAGTTAATAACAAACACCGAAATTATACATATAAAGTGCATTATTATACGTATAAATTACCATAATGTGCATGTTTACAATTTTGTTAGGTATCTTGTCACTGCTGTGTGTTTTAGTAACACATGTATGTATGTGTGTGTGTGTGTTTGAATTTGTGTGTGTCAGTATATCATCACAGTCGACTGAACTCGTGGTTAGGGCTCCAGGGAAAGGAACCTTTTCACTATACGTGCCATGTCGATGAGTCCATCTTTTGTATAGCTCGAAATATTATATCTTGAAGCTAAATCTCTACATATAAAATGCCTTGGTGCCCGTGGATTGTTTCGTAATAATCTATACTTGTTAAATATGAGCTTGCCCACCGCAATCTGTTTTCAAAATAATCCCAGAATAGTTTTTTGACTATATAGCTATCTATATCAAGAGTTTAGTCCAATTTTTGCGGATTGCACCAGCCTCGTGTCTATGACTCTTCTAACTGTTACTTATAAAGTGTATGTAATAGATGTGACATGGAAATAAAATAACATTTGTGATAAAAAATCATCACGGCTGCAGAAACAGCATTCCATAAAAAACCTTACCAAATAACGACTCTCACTTCTACGTAATAGAGTGCTAACTGGTTTGGACTACAATTTCAGTAATATCGATATGTTATTTTTTTGTTTTTAGTTGCTGGTGTCTAAGCTCTCGAGGTTTAAATTTAGTACCCATACTTATGTTTCCCTTCAATTTTCGGATTTTTTTTATGGAAAGAAGAGAGAGAGAGAGAGCCCTGTTGTATTGTGATTGGCTTTTTCTCGTATCGCACAGTACCTATATGTCAACAGCTTGATATGTTATTAGAGTAATTAAAACCACTATTTAATATTTTATAAATTAATCACTATCACTACATAGTATAAAGCAAAGTCGCTTTCCGCGTCCTTATGTCCCTATGTATGCTTATATCTTCAAAACTACGCTACAGATTTTGATGCGGTTTCTTCTAATAGCTAGAATTCAAGAAGAAGCTTTATATGTATGATACATGTATAATATAGTAGAGGATGCAGGGGGAACGGAATCGGACGTCACGCGCGCGGAAAAAAATTGGTGGTACGAAGTTCGCCGGGTCAGCTAGTATTTTATAAACACAAACGGTTTTAACAACTCTATGAATATATCAAACTGTCAGATCGATTTGCGGAAGAAAGAACGCACTTCGAAACCTCTCTCACGACGTACTAATTTAAAAAGAACTGCGGTTTGTACCTTGCTTAACATGCAATTATTCAGTACCTAGTAATAATAATATATTGGGGCCTATATTACTAAAAAAAAAAAACTCTATTAAATCCCAAAAATCTTAAACTTGAAGAGTGAGCAACGAACAATGAATTAAAAGTAATAGTAGAAGCCGATCCTTATCTCACAATCAAGGAATTAGCGTCACGGTTGGACGTTGGTTTATCTACAATACTGACCCATTTGCGCAAAATTGATAAAATAAAAAAAACCCGAGATATGGCGCCTCTGAGTCAACTGATGTGTATATTAATGAGTTTTAGGCAAAGTTGAGGGGTTTGAGTTGAGTTTTGTGATGTGTGACGAGAAGTTCTCTAGCGCCGGATTTCACATGCGATAATCCGTTCTACTGGAGTGGTTTTTCTTTATTTATTGAGTGTAATATCATTGGTGTACTGAGCTTAAGAATAATTGCCAGTATTCCCTTTTTATCCAAGAATTGTGACACTATTTTTGGTTCTAAGCAGTTTCAAAAGAAAGAATGTACATGGAACTGCTCATTTCTGAGATAAAATAATTACTTACAACAGGAATAAAAAAATGTACAAGAAATGGTGATTTAAACGTATTATTAAAATAAACAAATAAGTATTCTACATAAATACATAACTAATTTTTTTTTGGTAGTTTATTTTACAAAAAAATTTTTTTGAACTTTTCAGTAGGTACTAACTAGCAATTTCGAACTTTACCTTCTAATATATTATATTAGGATTAAGTATAAGATATTATTCTAATAATACTAAATATAATAGTAAACTCCTATATAATCTATATTCTAATATAGATTATATAGGAGTTTACCATCAGAATTATTATTATGTAAAGTTTAAATAACTAATTAATAATATTTAATTACGTTAAACTTACTGTCGTAATTAGGAAATTGATCAGAAATCTAACATGAACACTTTTAACAGAAGGTTAATTTTGGCAAGAGAAGCGCGGGTGGGCGTTCGTACGATAACGGTTTTTTTTTCTTATTTTTTGGCCCCAAAAAGTTGTAACGTGATTTTAAATAACCTATAACCTTTTTTAAAAACTAGGTTATCGCCAGCAGAAAGATTTTTGCTAATCACATAGGTAGTTAAGGAGATAAGCGGGTATCTCCACCTTTATTTACCGATTTCTTGATAAAATACCAACAACACGATAAATAACCAAATATTAGTTGAATATTCATTTATTCAGGGGTTATTAGTATTACATTAAGAGCTATTAATATTCGTTATTTATTATATTAATGTTACGGCAGTAGAAATGCAGATTTTTTAAATAAATATTAGGTTTGTTATTGTATAGGTAAGTATATTAAATCCATTTTAATATTATAAATGCGAAAGTAACTCTATCTGTCTGTCTGTATGTTACGCTTTCACGCCTAAACCACTGAACAGATTTTGATGAAATTTGGTATAAGGTTAGACCTTGAGAAAGGACATAATGTTTGGTCGTGATAACCGACATCCACGCGGGTGGAGCCGCGGGCAAAAGCTAGTCTACTATATTTTTTCAAATCATTAATATTAAATACATTTATAACAATCTATGTATATATTTCAAACTTGACTGATATAAACTTGTATATAATTATATTTAATCTTATTAACATTATTCATTCTTCTTTTTTAATAATTATTCAATACTCTATAATGTCTTTTGCTTCTTTCCATCTAAAGGTTGCCTGGAAGAAATCGCTGTTAGCGATAAGGCCGCCCATTGTGCATTAAGTATATATAAAAGATTGTTATCTTATAATACTTTTAAGGTATACAATAAATGTTATCTTATCTTATCTTATGGTTTGGGATTTTTGGGGTCTCCTCAGATTTGATGGAAATACGCCAGTTGTAGGTCATAAATATCTTGACGACTAAGTCTCAAAACTCTCGTATTAAGAGCAAATCAATTCTATTTTATTGATTTATATGGTATTATTGTCTGAATAAAAGTTATGGACCAAATATCAGAACAATCGGTGGGTCGGGGGTCAAAATACGTAATTAAGATAATTTCGAGCACTCTGTTCGTCAACATCTTTCTGATGCTGACTGTACTAACGCACGATTTGTGTATGCAAAGGTAGGATTTATAGGTTAGCTTGATGAGTTTTCACCTTATTAAGTTAATGTCTACTCTATATTTTTTTTAGATACTTATAAGTCTAGATCTCTATTATAGGTCTCTATTAGAGAATACATTGAGCGAATTGAAGGTGATCTTAAGCTCAATATAAAAGCATTTTGGCGCTACACAAAAAACAAGCGTATTACCAATAGTATCCCCAGTAGGGTATATTATCAAGATACAGTAGGAGAAACAGGAGACGAAATTGTCAACCTCTTTGCGGGTTACTTTTCGTCGGTCTATTCTGTGGCTCCAGCCAATACGTATCGTCCCAATTTTCAGGCATCTAATTACACTATTGGAAATTTATATATAGAAAAAAGTACTCTCCTAAAAAGACTACAGAATGTGGATCTTTCTAAAAATGGTGGTTTAGATAATATCCCACCTATATTCATTCGGCTTTGTGCAGCCAGCCTTGTTACTCCACTACAGATAATATTCAATAAATCTATAAGTGAGGGCACATTCCCTAGTTTATGGAAAATCTCCAAAGTAACACCAATACATAAATCTGGTGACAAGGGCGACATTACCAATTATAGACCTATATGTATACTCAACTGGTTCGCTAAAATATTTGAGGGCTTTATTTATTGTCATATATATAATCATCTTAAACATGTACTAAGTCCTCGGCAGCACGGTTTTATGACCGGTAGGTCGACAAACTCTAACCTCCTCTGCTATACCAATTATATGTGTGAAGCTTTCAACGATAAACAACCGGTAGATTCAATATATACTGACTTTTCTAGGGCGTTTGACCGTGTGGATCATTGCATATTGCTTTCGAAGGCCCAGCATCTTGGAATACATGGAGATCTGTATAGGTGGCTCACATCGTATCTATCAAATCGCAGTCAGATTGTTGCGCTTAGCGGATATGAATCTGTTCCATTTTTGGCGACATCAGGCGTGCCCCAAGGCTCAAATCTGGGCCCATTACTGTTCCTATTATTCGTTAACGATTTACTGGATAAAATTAATAGTGAATGCTTAGCCTATGCCGATGACATCAAGATTTTTAGAAGAATTTCTAACCATGAAGACTGTGAGAGTCTACAGACTGATATGGACACTATTGTGCAATGGTGTGATGAAAATTCTATGTCATTAAACATAAATAAATGTCAGGTCATTACGTTCACAAAAAATAGAAATGTATTTATTTACAACTATAACATTAAAGGAATTATTATTGACCGCGTTAAAGTGGTACGTGACCTAGGTGTAATTTTTGATACTGAAATGTCATTCAGGTCACATTATGAGCACATTTGCAGCAAGGCTAACCGTATGCTTTCATTTGTACTACGTAATGCCAAACCTTTCAGGTGTGCCGAGTCCCTAATCACCTTGTATTGTGCCTTAGTGAGAAGTATTACTGAGTACTGCGCTCCCGTTTGGGCTCCAATATATGCAGTACATATTAATAGAATTGAGGCAATTCAAAAACGCTTCGTCAGGGCCCTGTGTACAAAGTTCGGGCTTAGACGTAAAATACCCGAATATGAAGACAGGCTTAAGACATTTGAGATCTTGAGTTTGGAGGAGAGAAGGAGGATGGGCGACCTGTGTACTCTATACAAGATCGTAAACGGCTTTCTGGATTGTAATCTTGTCACCTACATAAACTTTAAGGTACCTACTCGGTCTGTGCGACTTCCGCAGTTGTTTACTATTCCGCTGTGCAAAAACAATGTTTCACAAAATAACCCGCTCTATAGAATGTGTAGTCAGTATAATAAGATTTGTACTAAACTGGACATTTTCTGGGATAGCTTCAGTACTTTCAGAAAACATCTTTAGTGTTCTCTTCTCTTAACATAAATAACATCTTTCAATGTAATCATTTTATTTATTTTTTTCTCTCTGTTGAGGATTTATGTGTGCCAATGCACCAACCTAAAGTTTGTATGTTTGCATAATGTTTACTCTTAGTGAAACTGTTTAACATTTGAACGCTGTGTGCAAATGTAATTGGATATCAGGTTCAAAAAGTGTATGCAAAAATTGTATTTTAGTACTACGTAATCTGTTATCTGTTTTTGTACCTAATAAAATAAAATAAAATAAAATAAAAATAAAAGTCAGCCTGGTTTTTTTTTCAGACGCATGGCGATCGGCTTAATCAAGCCAAAAGAGTTTAACTTCTTCGTACCATCAAGCTGGTCAAGCAAAACTACCCAATTCACACCTACACGCGATATTTATGAGATTTTAAAACCTTACAATGATTACTTTTCCGTGTCAAACGCTGATGGCTTGGCCCACACTCAAGTATAAAAAATTCAAATTTGTATAATCTAAAAATAGTTCGTTTATCTAAACAGTTGCTTATCTTACTAGAGATACGGAATTGTATAAATTAACACTTCTCGATTATACCGTCATTAGTTACCTAATTCAAAGGTATAATCATAATTTTAATCATTTTTTTGCTATTTTTTTTGTGGTCGATATGCGTCAGTTTTGAACCTGGGTTATACAGAAGAGGCTGGGTATAAGGCAAGGTTAAATCCGTTAAATTTTGTGTTGACACGGTTCGAGCAAACGGCAGAAGGGACCCCCTTAGGGTGAGGCGCCACTTTAGCAATGAGTTTTTTTTTTCTAAGAATGACCTGCTCAACGCAACGCAATGCAGCGCAACGCACTCCTCAGCCTTTGTCAGATAAACGGGGAATTTGAAAAAGTAGCTGGAATAAACTGAATGTGGAAAACTGAGGATCGGGTGCACCCGATTTCGCACTGAGAGCTTATGCTTGGCTAATAGGTAGGTATACAACAGGAGACGGTAATTAATATGTTAAATGTTTGGTATATGACCTCTGAAACAGTTTTTTTTGGAACACATTTCTTCGCCACCGCGCCATTTTTGGGTTTGAATTTGGAATTAGAAAATTGAAAACTAATCGCTTTTTTGTTTTTTGAATCGTTTTCTCTATTGAATAGCGTATGTATACAGCTTGTAGTTTTAATAATTTTGTGGAAACAACCGGTTTTAACAACTCTATAAATGTTCCAAACTGTCATCTCGATATTATACGATAGAGAGAATGCTCTACATAACCTAAGCAAGCCGATGAGAGTTGGACTCGCATTTTGCTGTGATGTGCAAAAATACCTACCGGGTATTTGTATCAGTATCTATAATGATTATTGGACAAATTTCGAAAAATGGACTCGTACCTAACAGTAGGTACATATTTATTACATAAACAAAAATCTTTCTGCTGGCGATAACCTAGTTTTTAACAAAGGTTATAGGTTATTTAAAATCACGTTACAACTTTTTGGGGCCAAAAAATAGGAAAAAAACCGTTCAGAGAAGCGCGGATGGGCGTTCGTAGGAGCACAAGTTACTTATACATACATACATAACATAAACTCACACCTGTATTCCCCGAAGGGGTAGGCAGAGGTGCAAGCACCCACATTTCGCCAGTTTATGTTTAGGTCCCAATGTAATAGGTGGCGAGCCTATTGCCATTAACCGGGCACTTATAAACCTGCGATAAATACACACATAACTTCGAAAAGCATCGAAAGGTCATTGGTGTGTGCCATGGTAAGCCTGGGATCGAACCCGAGACCTCGTCTCAGCAGTCCATTACCCATACCACTAGGCTACCGCAGATTTTTTATTTAGTGTGATATTCAAATAGTCCCGAATAATCCCGATCGAGTCGCGTGGTTCCCGGCTGAGTAGGTAGTAAATGGGCCACTCCATCTCTTCCCATGTGGTGTCGTACAAGGCAATTAAGGGATAGGGCTGTTTAACATCAGACAAATAGGTATAGGTGTAATAGCCTCAGACTGGGATGCACGGCTTGAGTCAACAATAGTGCCCAGAATGTAGCAATAGGCTCACCCCTTAATGCGTGGGACCGAATCCAATGATTGGTGAAATGAGGGTGTTAATTCACCTCTGCCTAACCCCCCGGGGATACAGGCGTGATTGTATGATGATGACGATTATATGATCAAATCGAATCACTCACCATACCTATCCATTATCGGTACAACTAAACAGACACTACTGTTACGATCAAACATTGAAATCTAACATACATTCGACGAGTTTGAAAACAACAGTTCTGCTTAAAACGGTAAACCATACCCAACACACGAAAACCATTATAACTTGACTTCTCAAACGCTCTTATAGAAATTTTAAAGGCACACCCTACATTAACACACACATACACACATCATACACACACACGCGTATCTGTAGCACACATTCACGATTTGATAATGAACGTGGAATCGGAGAAGAGATAAGGTTTCTCCCTCGCGTTATCAGTGAGATCGGGAGGCTGGGACCATTGAGAGCACACGTCATTTTTATCGCGAGTACAAATGCCAGGGGGCTGATGGATAGTTTTTTTTTTTATTTACACTATACACATTATCAGTAGTTGCTATTATTAAAGGATTTTGGTTTGATAATATCAGTTCTTAAAATGAAAAGAAAAAATATCTACACACCTACATAATACTTTTTTCTTTTAAAGTATTTAGTATTTTTATTTATTCTATTTATATTTAGTTTATTTATTAGTAAGTTTTTATTTACAGATTAGTTATTTCGTTCGATTAGTTTACATATTTAGATAACCTGTCCGTTTTGATAAAAGTAGAATTCAACTTTTTCTCGTAGAAATTAGCCACCACGTTAACCTCCCACTAAATCCCCCCCCCCCTCCCCCCTTCCGCTCCCTTCTCTTAACCACCACCAGGTAACCACTTACCAACAAGTGGGTGGTCTGATGCCAATTTCATACTTTTATACTTATTACTACTTATAGACCTTGATCTTGACAACATAGCTAGGATAAAAACGTTAACATTTGTTATAAAGAGTGTTCAATTCAACATACAGAGCAACTTACGAAAAAATAACTCAGAATGTTTAGACGCTAGACGTCAGAATTTGACATTGACAGTAGCTGTCAAATAGAATCAAGCCGCACGTGTTCGATGTTTAAAAAATAAAAACAAAAATGACGTTCTACGGACTAGTATCGTTATAAGATTGGTATCGCATTTTGTAATATCGTGTTACTATATTTTTTTGTTCTTGTCTTTATATTGTCTGCTATTAACTATTATTTTGTTTTTCAACTATTTTGCATTTTGTTCACCAATTTAAGAGTTTTGCAAATATTTTATGGATTTTTTAAAACAATGTGAAATTTCTTTTTTTATTTGACATCGTATGTTTTTTGACAACATAACTGAGTAGGTACATTAATAATTATAATTTATTGAAGAATTCATAACCTATCAAAGAATATAAAAGGTATCACATGTTCCAAATATCTTCCATGTTGGCAAAACTTTAATTTAAATTCATACACTTACAAATGGATACAGTTATTTCAGAGATTGTTATAGATTAAACGGTGAAAACATAATTTAATGTACAACTACAATAATTATGTTTTTATCAATGATTTACTTTCGTTCATGCCCTGATAATGTATCTACAGTGCAATAAAAATCCTATATAATACATTAGTACCATTGTAAAGGCTATCAGCCAAGAGAGATAACAACGAGAATCTTAACGACATTCTTATCGCAAAATTCGGAGAAAACGAGTTTCAAACATACATACACCCAGATGTAGTATTTACTTGTTTATGTTACATTTGTAGGGACATAATTATTTACTTTGATTAAGTAGGTACTAAAGTTAATGATCGCTATAAAAAATACCAATATTGTTCTGGTTGATCAAAATTTAACCAAAAATGGAAATTAAAAAACTGGTCGTTGTTGCCGGTATCGACTTAGGACTAATTTAAAGTTTATGACTTGTGTTATTAACGTTATTAACCTATTATCCAGTTTTAGGTAAAACTTAACGTAAAACTAGTTATGGTATCGTTACGTAACGATATTATGAGCACATCACTATTTGATGTGATATTGTGTCAAAAAGTAGTTAAATATCTGACAGATATAGTACCTATGTATTACAAATACAGTAATATGAATAGATATATAGTGATGTTTGTGTAAACTTCAGACAATATCATATTATATTTATAATCCCTACGCAGTAGATGTTATATTAAAGAATCTTTATGTTTGTTGGATAACGTTTCTCAAAATGAACAATGAGAAGAAAAAAAAACATAAATGAAAAGTTATTTACAAAATCCGAAGACATGAAGTGCATCGTTTCTTATATACCTAAGCTTTTTAATAAATCCATACTTAATATTATAAATGCGAAAGTAACTATCTGTCTGTATGTTACGCTTTCACGCCTAAACCACTGAACCGATTTTGATGAAATTTGGTATAGGGGTAGATTAGACTTTGAGAAAGTACATAGGCTATGTTTGGTCACGATAACCGACATCCACGCGGGCGGAGCCGCGGGCAAAATCTAGTAACTGATTTACAACCGCAAGTTTTATGAAAAAGCAAGTTCAAGTGGAATATATAGTTAGGTTTTCAGCTTTACCTGGTATCAGCTGTCGATTCTAGACAGTGAATGACTAAGCAGAAACTCATTACCCTAGAAATACAGGATATAACAAAATAAATTGACATAAACACGTCATTATTTCAAGTAGTTGTAATTAAACAGGTTTTAAGTCAGAAGCTAATACCTACATGATTATTTCTCATTGTTCTAGTGTTCAAAATTGAATACAAACATACCATTGTTATTTCCACAAAATAAAACTAAACTTCGTGAGTGGTTTACCTACATAGATCGCTAAATACTACATTGAAATACATATGAATCAACTAAGAGTTAATTTTAGACTATAACTTGGAAAATACTTGATGGATCATTGTTTTTTTCTCGTTAGGACCTACGTTATGTAGTTAAATATCTATATAGGTATATTTATTCAATATGATTTAGTAAGTAAGTAAGTACCTAATCATTTTCAGGGGTTGAGCAACAAGTAAAAAGTCAAAGTTGAAAGATAACAACAGGAATGTAGGTTAGAGACAGTATCTACCTAATTATTGCTAGATAATTCAACATTTCAGTCAGATACGCGGAGATTGCCATGAGATTTTACTGTCTTAGTCGATGTTTGCAGTGATTCTAGTGAAGTTTAGTCGATTTTTATTACAGAAATTGACTAAAATTGAGACAACATGAAATAAAGGGAGAGTGATATAATTCTATATCGTAAATAATCAATTTATATTAACTTATTGTCGACAGTTAAAGCAGAAAACAAAGCGTTCACAAATAAACATCGGTATCCATCGGTGACATGACATGTAAACAAACTTACACATTGTTTTGAAGTCGCCAACGCCACCTAGCGGCGTGTCTCCTTCCAGCTGCTTCAGATACCGTAACCACATTAACATAATACACACAGCACAACACTAGTTTTTAATTTATTTGTTATTTATTTGCGCGCACGACATTTCAACCGTCATACTTTTACCGCGTAAAGTGAGTGACTGACTCGGCCGCGCCGTACGCCCCACCCGGCACACTGCCGCGAGCCGTACGGACAGAGACGCACACAGCCACACATGATCCCTTATCAGGTTGGTTTAACTAGCAATGGCTGGCCCCAGATGCTATCACTCCCGGCTCGCGGTAACGTTGCATTGAAAGATAAGAGTCAGCGATATTATCGCTGTTTGAATAAACTTGTATAAAATGTCAAATAAAAAAGCTGTGTGCGATAAACGTGGTCTAGCGGCGATTTTTGATAGCAGCCCCTGTGATGTTGAAACTTGGCTGCGGTTGTGAAAAAAAATGTTATTGTCTCATAGTTTTGGAGACGTCTTGGCAGACAATATATGCATACTTGAATATTCTTAGTGATTTATTACTGGCTGTTTGTGTCCGGTATCATCGGGTTTGACGTACTGGTTTTAGTCGATTTTATAAAAAAATCGTCGTCTTGGCTACCTATATCAAATGCAAAAAAAGAAAATTATCCAAATCGGTTAGCCTTTTTCTTTTGTGCTTAGTTATAATATAGCATTATTACTGAACCCAAAAACCATTCTTTTTTTGTTTACAATTTCACAATTTAGTTTGTATTTATACATAGTTCTACTTACTTTCAGATGAGACGAGCTGAACATTAGGTACAATATTATTACTTACCTGAAAAGAGAAAAAAATAATAAATTAGTCTCAAATAAGTCCTACTTTACTAAAAGTTGAGCTACAATAATTTTGATCAACAATATTATTAACAGTAATAATATAAATTGATGAAAATATTATTACTGTTGATCCCAGAGCCGCAGCCATTACTACAGTAAAAGCAATGTTTTTATATCAAAACGATAATGTATGTAACGATAATCTTCAAGTATTGGTCATTCATATTCTATAGCTTTTCACTGACAAAATATAGTCTAGGAAAGTGATGGAGATGACTTTTTATAGGATTTGTAAGTGATCACACCGTGAATAGATAAAGCAATATTGATGTCGCTCTCAAAACATTACCAAGTATAATTATAATAATTATTAAATTGGAATTTGTCATATAAATCTCAATCAATATGTAAAGTGGAATAATATCCAAATTATTATTTTTTATAGCATAAATAACGCCATCAGCTAGTCGAAGTATAATTTATAATGCCCAGGCATGATATTATCTTAACTTGAGTAGAAATTTATTTCAAATAGCTTTTGAAGAGCTGCTGCGCGCGGTATGACGTTCCCATTCCCGTTCTTCCTCGCAATTTTGTTATATTTTCTTACCGTTTAAACCTTCTATGAGGTAAAACAATTATTTCAAAATCAAAATCCGTTAATTTGGTCCAGCCGTTTTTGAGTTTTAGCGTGACAACAAACAGCAATTTATTGATCAACAAGCAGCAATTATTGATCAACAAACAGCAATTATCGATCTTTACATATATTATTTTTGATATAGTTTTCAATAATCATCATGCGACAACTCTTTTTTATCTTATTATCGTGATATCTCCTTTGAATTTTATCTAATATCAATAACTTATTCTCACTACTTTAATAAACTATTCTAATTGACACATAACTCGTATTTTTTCTTCGAATTCTACTAAATATCTATGTTTTATTACATCTCCGATTTGGTTTTAAACGGTCATAAATTGCTTTATTTAATGATATGCTAATAATAGTTGTATTATGTCAAAACATCTACGTTTTGTGAGTTATATTTGCATATATGGTAGAAGTACGCAGCTAATGGTAGAATAAGATTCGGCGCTGATCGCCGATAGCTGCCAAGGTTATGATTTACTAGATACGGACGCAGGTGGCTGAACTGTAGTGATGGGAACTCTTAGCTTCCTATACACTTATCTTACACAGTTTCATGTGTTAATTTCTGTGTTTGATTAATATCTTAATGCAATCCTCTTCTAGATAAAGATTTTTTTAAATATTTTTAACGTAATTTACTTTTTTACTTATTCTAATCTAAATCGATTCTCATAATTTATTTTACGGTACCTGATCCTCTGCCTTGCGCATCTAGTCTCAGCTAGCTAGCTTTGCCGATTTGTGCTACTTCAGTTTATTTATTATTTCCTCCTTATTGATCTTAATTTATTGGTTTGAATATAGGTACAGATACAGTGTATGCATTATATCCATCCAGTGTATTTCTCAAAAATCGTTACATTTTTAAAGAACTTTATGTTACCAAAACACCAAAATAAAAAAAATAAAAACAATAATATATTTTAGCGTATTAAACGTAGTAAAACCATAAATAACGATGTTATGTTGTACAGTCGTACTACGCTAATAACATGGGATTAAAAAAATATCAAATGTTCAGGTAAAAGAAAAAATGTATGGAGGTTTGAAAAATTTTTTTTTCTCTCGCCAAATTAATACTTCCAGATGATTTTGCTTTTGAAACTGTGCCCAAATTCTTTTTTTATCCGAAACGACTATAGGTAAAATATTCATATTATAAAATTTTTGTTTGCATTTTAAAATTTTTCGTTATCGTTACCCCACTAGCCCATCACTACACGCACACAAAGACATTACTAGTGTGCGATCACTGTCTGCGATTACATTTATCTGCCATCTTGTGCAACGTTCATTTACATAAAAACCATTATTTTTTTCCAGCAAATCTTTTATCTTTTATCATCGATTAAGTTTAAGTGATACTGTGAATGTTAAGTTTTATTTTTTAGGTTATCTACTAGCTGAGCCGGCGAACTTCGTACCTACCGCCAGTTATTTTCCGCCCGCGTGGCGTTACATCCCATTCCCGCTGCATTCTCTACTATATTAAGCATGTATTATACATATAAATCTTCCTCTTGAATTACTCTATCTATTAAAAGAAACTGCACCAAAATCTGTAGCCTAGTTTTAAAGATATCAGCATAAATAGGGACAGGCAGAGGCGGGAAGCGACTTTGATTTATACTTGTGGTGATTTGACACTGACTTCAAGACTCTAAATAGGTATATTGGAAAACTTTATATTTTTAGTAGGTAAGTACATGGCCGTAGTAAAAAAAACTATAGCGCAGGCTTTCCTATCAAAGTTGAGAGGTCATAGGCAGTCGTTCTCAAAAAACCCAACATCAAAAACAATGAGCAGACTTCGGAATTCAAAGTAGGTACGAAATTAGGACGCAATTAGGAAACCGCTGAGAGGATCATGACTGTTTGCTGTTAGTATTCTGGCCCTCGATTCTACTAAAGCTAAACCATTGTGGTGCAGCTGCAAACATGACATTACATTTTAGACTTTATTTCTATGCTCCTAAAGTTCAAAATGAAATAAAAACAGTTTCATTACACTTTTTCAATTACTCTGCAACAGTCATTTAATTTTGAACCCTAATTACATCGATTTAAAGTCTATTATTTATTGCCATTTCTTGTAGTGGATGTGGCACCACAGTCGTTTGGCTTTCCCAGAATCGAGGCCCTGATTCTTAGATTCAAATTCGATCTATATTTTGAAAAGATTTTATTACGATTAGGTTTAAGCGCAAACTGTTAGTGATAGTGGTGCAGGCCTTTGAGTGAACAACTCTCTATTTCTTTCACCTTTTCGGTCCAAAATTATCGATAACTAATGTTTTTTATCACCGATATAAGCACTAAATTATTTGAAAAAGTCATTTAAAAAGGAAGATCGCATAGAGCAGTCGTGTGACCTTATTTTTTCAAATATAAAAACGATTTCGAATATCCATTTATCGCTTGTAATACTTAGACATCTTATTTTGCATAATGAATATGTTTTTATTTCATTAGGTATCATCCTTACTCATATTATAAATGTGTAAGTTTGTTTATTAGTTTGTAAGCACAAAAACGACCGGATGGACATTTTTTAAAACGTTTACGAGTAGATTAGTATTAATATTAGTTAGAATTTTCTTTATAATTAAACTAGCTAACCCGACGAACTTCGTACCACCAATTTTTTCCGCCCGCGTGGCGTCCGATCCTGTTCCCGCTGCACCCATTACTATATTAAGCATGTTTTATACATATAAACCTTCTTCTTGAATTACTCTATCTATTAAAAGAAATCGCGTAAGCATACATAGGGACGTACAGACACAGAAAGCGACTTTGCTATAGACTATGTAGTGATTATAACCCTCCTTTTGGCTTCGCCGTAGTCGGGTAAAAAGAAACCGCATCAAAATCCGTAGCGTAGTTTTTACCCGACTACGGCGAAGCCAAAAGGAGGGTTATGATTTTGACAGGCCATGTATGTATGTATGTATGTATGTTCATTTGTTCCCTCATAGCACCTCAACTACTGATTAGAACTGGACATATGAGGTATCGTTACAAGCGGCTTGATCGTCCGATGGTTATAGGCTATATGACGTGTCACTCAATCTTGTGTGGCGCCCTCTAGCGCTCATAAGGTACTATGTTAAAAAATAAATTTGAGATAAATATGCCGTGTTTAGTATCAAATGAAAGGGTTTAATACGCACATTTCAAATATGTATAAATTATTAGCCTTACCTTACCCCAAAATAATATAAATAAAAAATAAAGTTTAAAACTAAAACCCGACTGCCGAAAAATCACGCTCTAAAAGTAACAAACAAGATAATAGCCGTGGTCGTATGCCACTTACTCTGACAAAACAATACATTCTTGGGAAAAGTGGCATACGACCACGGCTATTATCTTGTTTTTTAGAGCGTGATTTTTCGATAGTCGGGTTTTAGTTTTAAACTTTTGAAGATATAAGCATACACCCCGCTTTCCGCGTCCCTAAGTCCCTATGTCCCTATGTGTGGCCTTTGCTTTATACTAGTGTGAATACTTAGTGGCTGGAGAGGAGACACGGTGCTCTCTCCTACCGGTTGTCACAGATACTTACCGGGCATGGTAGCTTCGGTAGGTATCTGTGGCGAAGACACCGGGACCATGGTGCGAGCCATGGTCTCCAGCGGGAGTAAGTGGGACTGCGCCGCCTCTTTCTGTGAGCAGGTCATGCTCGTGAAAGAGGCGGCGGGGCGAGAGCGGGAGAAAACTCTCCCACCCGAGTTCCGCAGTCGGCGGCTTGGGCACCGCCGACGTGTCTTCGCCGAAGACCATCGGCCTTCATGACCGGGGGCCTGAGGACGGTGAGTTGGCTGCTCACCGTCTTTACAGAAGCAGGCCCATGACGGCAGCATGACGTGAGGGATTCACGCTCGACACACGACCCCCCCCCCCCCCCCCTAAGAAGCGGGATAACACCCGAAAACCCCCCGTGACGAGGCCGCAATTGTAGCCGTAGGTCTGATGGGAGTCCTGGGACATCCTTCCGAGGGCTTACCCGGGGCTCCCATCCATAGGCTTCTGGGCTTTACCGTGGGGGTTTTTAGTCGGTAGGAGTCCGGCATAACATCCATGAAGAATTTTCCCCCACGGTTAAAAAAAAAAGTGTGAATATTTAGAATAATCAAAGAAAAGTAAAGTATTTATCAATGAGCCCTTTTACAAGTGACCCGGGCCTCGATTCTACTAAAGCAAAACTATAATCAAACCACAGAGATTGCAAAAAGCGGCAATACATTATAGACTTTAACGCGATGCATTTAAACTTCAATATTAAATAACTGTTAGCAGAGTGAATAAAAGAGTGAAATGAAACTTGTCATTTAATTTTGGACCTTAGTGTATAGAAATTAAGTCTAAACTTTGATGCCGCTTTTTGCAATCTCTGTGGTTTGACAATAGTTTTGCTTTAGTAGAATCGAGGCCCCGGTTCTATGATTAAACTGACCGTTTCTTGCTGAAAAGTGCTGTTTCAGTGATTCATTCCTATGCCGCACCACTGAGACCTGGAATTCCCTGCCAGCTCACGTGTTTCCTTCTTCCTACAGTCCCGGGTCCTTTAAGCGGGGCGTGAAAAGGCATCTAATGAGGCCGTCAAGCTGAGTGCCACCACTGTTAACATGGTAAATGTTTACGATGGTGACCCTCTTTCCGAGACTTTGCCTTTAGCTTAACATTAGGCGAGGTGAAGTCAAATTGACGTGTCCTGTATAAAAAAAACCGTTTTCGTTGGAGTAGAATATCCCCACCCCATCTCTTCCCATGGGTATCGAAGACAGGGCTATTCTTTATCCGCAATAAACATACAGGTCATGATAAAATGCCCTTATCCTATATCTTCAGTGGTTTTTATTAGTATTGTCGGTACCATTTTTTGCACACCATACAGCTGGTCTAGTACTAGTCTGCCTATTGAAGGCAATTGGTATGCGTGGAATGTAGCCTCGCTATGTGCCTGCAGCTATCAGCTGTGTGCTACAATGTTATGAAGACGTTTAACATTTTAGATCACCTTTTTGCAACACACCTGCACGCCAATTTGACCCCTTCGATGCTTAAGACGGGTGTTAATCACAATGCCATACCAACCGGCGTTGTGGAACTTCTAAAACTTAGAAGAAATTTTGCTTCTCTGTGTATTTTACCTCCTGTGTAGAAGATTTATTCGATATGGCCTCCACGGCTACTTTTATAATCGCAGCGCTGCCAACAGTCAGGGAATTCATTCTCAAACGTTGTAACAGGAGATATAGTGCACACAGTCAGGTATGAAAAGAGCTTCTTTTTGCGCACGCTCAAGCTGTGGAATGATTTTCTGTGGTTTTTACGATTACAATAATGGGGTACTTCAAGAAGGGTATAAGAAGATTCTTATAGGGGCGGCAGCACATGTGTGATGCCCTTTTTTATCGTGCGAAAAATCCCCATGGATACCAGCCCCCGGAGCCGGTGGAGGTGGTTATGTAGGACTTGAACCCACTAAAACGCACGCTATCTTTAGGTCTTTGGTTGCCGAAGGTGAGAATGCAGGAAACATATCTCTCGCACCCCGGCAGACCCAGGACCATCTCTTTCGAGATGGCCCCCTTCGGGTTGTGGAAACCATAGTGTCCCCGTCTAGCCCCGGGTACGGGGTGCGCCGCCGCCGCAGCCTCCTTCTGCTAGGGTTTTTTTATATATAGGATACGTCAAATTGACTTCACCTCACCTGATGTTAAGCAAAAGCAAAATCTCGGAAAAAGGGTCACCATCGTAAACATGTACCATGTTAACAGTGGTGGCACTCAGCTTGGCGGCTCATTAGATGCCTTTTCACGCCCCGCTTAAAGGACCAGGGACTTTAGGAAGAAGGAAACACGTGAGCTGGCACCACCGGCTGCTCCACCGATCACCCCCAGGCTCGCGCTCAAGTGTGATGTCCTTGGTGTTATCATTATTAGGACTAGGGACACGGCTTCGGATAATAGAAGACGAAAACACACGTTGAAAAGAATTCCAAGTGTAGAGTGGTAGAAAATAAAAAGATTTAAGTATATCAAAGATGGTTTCGTGAACAAAACAGCGGACAAAACTATATTAGAAAAACAAACACTGAATATATAGAGATGATAATACCATCTGTAAGATAACATCAGTGCCATATACGGCGATATACATTAAGTTTTCTGATGTTAATTAATTAGCTTCGGGTATTTAAATACTGACCTTTAATTTTGATTCTTATCATTTCTTAGAAATGGCGTTATAACATCAGCTTTATTATCAATATGGTATGCAATTATATATCATAAAGTGGCCGATTATGGGATTTAGAGATAGCCATGGATGTTAACTGTTTGGTTAATGGCAGATGCCTATTTGCCTATTAAACACGCCTCTTTCTCAGTGGAGAATTTCTCTTTCTCAAGGCCCTCGAATTGATTTATCCATACTTCCATACTTAATATTATAAATGTGAAAGTAACTCTGTCTGACTGTCTGTCGGTCTGTCTGTCTGTCTGTCTGTCTGTATGTTACGCTTTCACGGCTAAACTACTGTACCGATTTTGATGAAATTTGGTATGGGGGTAGATTTGACCATGAAAAAGGACATAGGCTATGTTTGGTCGCGATAACCGACATCCACGCGGGCAGAGCCGCGGGCAAAGGCTAGTTATTATTATAACGCAAAAAATAACGCAAAACCAATGTGGTGCACTGCTGCTTAAATTGACTGCTCACTGCCAATAATTACATTAAATATTAGACTTTATTTCTATAAGCCTAAAGTCCAAAATGAAATGGAAATAGTTTCACTACACTTATTCAATTACTCTGCTAATAGTCATTTAATTTTGAACTTTAAACGCATCGCTTTAAAGTCTATTATTTAATGCCGTTTTTGCAGTGGTGGTGGTACCATTGTGGTTTGGCTATAACAGAATCGAGGCCTTGTTTGGGTTGAAAGGTAGCTTAATCTATTAATTGTTTATTGAATTGATTGTATAAAAAAAACCATACTATAAAAACTGTCTAGATTCTAACTTAGATTCTAACTTAGAACCCTGTACTAGCGCTTCATTAAAACATTATATTTCGATAGATTCAATTCAGAGATATAGTCTGACCTTAATATTGTATGCGACTTCTTAGGTACACGGCAGAGGTCATCACTGATAAGATCTTATGTAATAAAACTATTATTTTATACTACCAAGGTAGCAGACAAGCGCACGGTCCACTTGGCGTTGAATGACCATGGCTAATAATGACGCGGTCGTTTACCTTCGTGGCCAATCAGTTAATCCTGATTTATTGATCGCCTAACTCTTAAACCTGTCATAAAATAATAAAAAATCATGAATAAATTAACTTTATCCTCGGTGTTTTTAAAACACTAATAAATCTAAGATAGTAATAATGTAATTTATAGTTTTTATTTTTTTCCAATCATTCAACCGAACCTAAAAATCAAAGCCCATATATGTATGACGGCATGTACTGTCGTTTCACAGACTTGACACTTTACAATATTTTATAGGGTACAAACAAATGTATATGGCTCCACTGTCCCCTCATTTTTATCTATAAGTAAGTAATTGTTGCATTTAGTTCTGAATCTCTAGCTGCATGAATTTAGTGTGAGTTTTTTTATGTGTAAACAATATTGATGGTGAACCATATTAAAAAAAATGAATATAATGTGCAATAAAACGGTTTAATTGAGATAGTAGGTAATAATTGGGTATTCTACTGACTAGGCAAATTAGTTATTTTTCAAAACGATAAGTTTATAATAACTTGTATGAAAAAAGATTTAGTGACGTCATAAAATTCAATAGTCAAATCAGTTACTATTGGTTGGTGGATGATAAAAAAAATTAAGACTATAAAATAAGAACTGACGCAATTTTTACCGCTCTTTTATCATTCTTAATTCTCGCTTAGATAATTTATTTTAACTATAGGATAATACCTAATTGTAATTACAATTTTAGCTTTTTACGGAATGATTGAAATTCAAATCAGTCTCTTGTTCATCATCCGGGCTTGACTCATTCATGCGCAGAGTCCGTTATCCCACGCGTCCTTTTCATGATTTGGTGCAGTTTTATGAAAGTTACTGTCTCCTCGCTATCCAACCTCGGAAGGCGTCTATCAGCAGGTGCATAGTATTGGTCCTAGACCTTAATATGGTCCCACACACCCTAAATTAATTTCTAATCAGTCGAGAGCACAAAACAGCCCGCAGTCCCACAAACAGAAGCCGCTAAGTACATCATATCTCGTCTCGAAAAATTCATAAAAGAAAGCTCTGTCTGATACGTTGGCGCCGGCCATATGCACTGATAATAGTGTATAAATCAACCCGGCTCTGTCTGTGCTGATAAGGGCCGATAAAACATTAATCTGTACCTTGTACTTAATGGACTCTTAATGTTGGCGACATGTGGCTATAGAATTCCGATGTTGATACGTTTGGGTGTCAAATTCTTGGCTGTTTCACACTGATTTGTTTGGTCACATCAGTTTTTATAGTAGTCATTAGCTTTATTTGTTAACAATGAATTATATGTTTAATAAACAAACTTAACGAAAGTTATTGTTACAGTTTTTGGATGGGGTGGGAAATAATATTTCGTATTTGAAATGGGATGTAGAAACTAAATAAATAAGTTTTTTTTATGGAATAGGGAGGCAAACGAGCAGATGGATTACCGCCGCCCATGGACACCCGCAACACCAGAGGAGTCACAAGTGCGTTGCCTTCCTTTTAAAAGAGAGTACGCTCTTTTCTTGAAGGTTTGAAGGTCGTATTGGTTCGGAAATACCGCTGGTGACAGTTCATTCTACAGATAAGTTGTGCAAGGCAGAAAGTTTCTCGAGAAACGCACAGTTGTGGACAGAACTTCCAGTCCAAAATTGCGATGAACTATAATCTAAAGTTGTTGTAACTGGCTCACGTTATAGCGAAAGTATTCCACATCGATACTCATAATTTCAAATGCTTGTCACTACGATGCACATTAGTGCGAATACAAATTATGAGTATCCATGTTGAATACTTTCCACGACGATACTCATAATTTCAAATGTTGGTCACTACAATACACGTTAGTGCGAGTACGAAATTATGAGTATCGATGTCGAATAATTTCTCCGACAATAGGTACTCATAATTTCGAGTGTTTGTCTCTTCCACATCGATATTCATAATTTCTGCATCGAGTTATTTTTGTTTCACGTCCCTCTATTTCATCTATTATTGCTCAGAAGATTTATTTTTTTCACTACTCAAGCCAGCACCTCTATTAACTTACAAGGTAAAGCTTAAATCTTATTTGCCACAACATGAATATTCTACATATATTTCCCTGTTTGTCTGTCTAGATAAGTATCTATCACAAGCTACGGTATTCATATTTTTATCTCCGTATCAAATTATTGCTTACAATGGCACTAAAATTTAATTTACATAATGACTATTAATTGCAACCTTGTCCGTGTAATTTTAACTTTCAAAGTATTTTATTGTTTTAAAATTACAGTCACATGTACTCAGATTACATGTTTCCAACAAATGAATTAAACATTAAAAAGTTATAAATTCTCTCTTTTTCTTTACGGTTTTTTTTAATTTACTTTTCAAGTATGTTCTATTTTTGAATAATATTTTTTCTTTGTAGCGTACGATTTTCTATTTACTTTTTAAACGTGTTCTTTTTAAACATTTTTTTTCCTTGAAGTAAGTACATACCTATTCTTTTTTTTAATTATTATTTTTAAACGTGTTCTGTAAGCAACATTTTTGGAGGTTAGATTACCAATATATCAGAGAGATGACAGAATATATTGATATATTATCTACGTTTTATTAAATATACCTAGCTTGGATTTGATTTGGATGTAAATAAAACATTGTATCTAGGTATAATATAGCTATAAATTATATCAGTTACAAGAATTTTTGATTATAATTTTTCATTGAAATATTGACAACAGAAAATTCTTCTGTATTTATAAATGTCAAGTTGTGTACGCTACAAAAAAAAACCGAAAAATCTATAAAGGTTTAGTACAAATTTTGTCACGATATAGGTAAGTACAGCCAAGGGTACAATTTATTTCTCGCGTTAGTAGATGGCGCTGCAATAGGGTTATAGGTTTTTTACGATATGATTCTCGAATTTTGAAGCCGGGATCCGGGCCGCTACTCCCGGATCCCAGCTTCATTGCAATTTGGAACGGCAAGCCTGCGCCATAGCCGGGATGCCGGCGGCTGCTAAGGGCCGGCGCCTAGTGCCGGCATCGGCAAGCATGAGGATTTATATTTGTCGTATAACAATATATCTTATTGTTATAGATATAAGGTTGAACTTTAATTACTGACTATACCGCTGCAGAATGCCGATCTATGCCGACGGTAGTCGACGATCGTCATTGAAATTTCAATTTTATGATTATAGTGATAAGATCTTATTATGCTTGGCCAAAAAATCCTGAGGCTCGCCGATGCCCATAATAGGCGCCGGCCCTAAACATAATTGTTTAGCTGATGCACCGACTAGCAGTTGGTTAGTCAACCTGGCTTGGACCCTAACAGTGGTGACAAGACCCTATACTGTTTCTACACTGATATAATGATATCTTAAATCCTACTTCCTATTTTTGTATGTTTTGTTATTCAACTACGCTTAAATAATGTAACTACTTGGAACAAAAATTTCCAACTAGTTACATCAATGTAACTAGGTAGAATAGACAGCTCTAACAGCTAACCGGACCTAGCCATAATCTGGAATAACACACGGGACTTTTTATCCCAGAATGAGGTACTCATTCCCATGCGTTGAAGGAACAGAACCAAAATTCCACACGGAGGGAACCGCAGGCAATAAGCTAGTAATTGTATACCTAATTTTAGTCACACCTTTACAGATGGAACACACCCAAAGTTAAATAACGAAAGTCATAAAATTTGATGTTATCTTCTGCCCTTATCCATACTAATATTATAAATGCGAAAGTAACTCTGTCTGTCTGTATGTTACGCTTTCACGCCTAAACCACTGAACCGATTTTGATGAAATTTAGTAGATATAGGGGTAAAATAGACCATGAGACAGGACATAGGCTATGTTTGGTCGCGATAACCGACATCCACGCGGGCGGAGCCGCGGGTAAAAGCTAGTAATATTATAAATGCGAAAGTAACTCTGTCTGTCTGTCTGTATGTTACGCTTTCAAGCCTAAACCACTGAACCAATTTTAATGAAATTTGGTATAGGTATAGGTTAAACCTTAAGAAAGGACATAGGCTATGTTTGGTCGCACTAACCGACATCCACGCGGGCGGAGCTGCGGGAAAAAACTAGTACTTTATAACTGTCACACCTTTACAGATGGCCGCTAAACACACCAGTAAAATAACGAAAGTCATACAATTGTATGTTATTTTATGCCCTTATAATGTAAATACATAGACTATGTAACGATATCCATTCAGATATCCACCAATCAGATTCATACCATCAAATCAAATGATCATTACTCAAAAAAAATATTACAAAACTCAAATATCTGAGCTTCTGAGCCACCAGGCCAGCAGCAGGTAGGTAGGTACCTAAACCACCAAGTTGATAGGTTTCATTTCCTCGATGGAACGATAGGCGGTCAATCGATACGTTATCATCACCATCTGCACCTCCCCTCCCTATACATACCCCTCACAGGTGCGTTGGTACCGTCAGCAGAAGTAATTCATCAATTTAATAATAAAAAAATAAAAAATTCCACAACATTCTACACAACGCTATCTAGACCCACGGTAAGCTTTTATAGCTTGTGTTATGGAATCTAGAATGCATACATACTTATATCCTTCTTTTTTTTGTAAATATATACATATTATACATAGAAACACCCAGACCAATGCAAATAGCCATACCTATTCATGCATACAAATTTAATAATATATTTCGACTTTTTTTTTCGTGTAGAAATCCCCTCTGATACCTCCCCGCCGGAGCTGGAAGGGGAGGTTATGTCGGACTCGAACCGACTAAAACCGCACGCCGATTGAGGGTCGCGGTGCTAGGCCGGAGGTGAGGTTGCCTTCAACATATTTCAAGCACCCCGGCTGACCCAGGGACATCCCTTTCTGGCCCTCATCGGGAATTGTACTTCGTCAATATCCTTCCCTTAGGCACATGTATGTTGCGATAAACCTTATGAATTATGTCAAGCATATTATTTGAACCTCTTGCATCAAATGGTACAAGCAGAGATGTGTTAAGAAAATTTCTCTACTTGTACAGTAAGCTTCAGAGAAAAGGTACCCCCCTTGATAATGTTTTTATCCTCAAGGGGGGTTCCTTTTCTCTGATGCTTACTGTACCATTACTTCATATGGTCGACCGGATATATAAATGAAAAATATTCGCAGTTACTAGTGCTATGTGACTCCGTTAGTGATGAAGTTTAATATTATATTGACTTTATGTAGACGATTACTAAAGTATAGCTTAATATGTGTGTATAAAATAAGTAAGAATTTGTTTTAAAATGTACCTTTTTCCGCTTATTCATTTTTATTTTATTTTATTTGGGATAGCAACAGTCGTATATAAAAGTTTATATACTAAACAATGACCATTTACAACTATCCACATTGTATATAAGCAGACTGATTGCAAAAAGTAACAAAAACAAAATAATTGAATGATTTTTTTACAGCATTAAGTATGCTAACTATACAACAAACAAACAAAACAAAAAAAAACTAAATACCTAGACGCCAAAAATTTTACATTATTAAATTAAAAATGATGGTAGTGTCAGTCAGATAAGAATTAAAAAAAAGAAAATTACAAATTTTAAATTCTATATGTTTAACAAACATAATACCAATATATTCAATAACAAATTGTGACTCTTTTGCTACCACTACTTTATTTATACGATGGCCGAGATGTAACTGATAATCGCGCGATCAAATTACCTGCGGCGATGTTGGGTCACCACCAGCTTCGTCCTATGGCCGCTTCGTCATGAAGTGTGATGATTAACAGTTTCCAAGAATAACGCGAAGGGTATTCAAAGGTTAAAATTTAAATATACAACTTTATTTTATCTAATAAATTATATTCTAAGTATAAATAACTATATTTTATCTAATATGTTAAAATCAATACCTGTTTTGTGCACGTGCCATAATGCTTTGTCAACTTGAGAGCTCAAACACACGCATGCACTATTACGGATGCCTGTTTCAAGCATACATGCGTTGTACATAACAATATGCATACGGGCGATTACGGCCGTATGCGTGCACACGCATTAGACGCCAGGCAGTCTTATTGCGTGCACTTGCATTGCACGAAGAGGTTATTAGGCATAGTATAAATATTAGAACGTGGTTACAATGAAGTCATACGATTTTTTCCGAATTGTTTCCTGCGCTCTCGGGCGGGTCATCTTATTTTTATATAAAGGCCAATTCTATGTGCTATTGTCTTTAATATTTTCTAAATTGATCAATTTAAAGACATGTTATCTGATTTATTGATGTTTTACAACAATTTTATTTTGATATTTCCAATTGAGTACCTACATAAATTGTAATAAAAATGTAAATTTTTGAGGCAACGGATATACAAAAAAAAATTATTATCTTAGACCATAGGCTGCCTCCGTGCTTCTCCTCGGCAGCGACACGGTAGCAAGTAAGACTTGCGAATGAGGTCTTAACAAGGTATTCCACGGAATAATAGACATTTTCTAGCAGTCCTCAGCACGTAAATAAAAAAATAAACATCAGGTTATCAGTTCTCACTTGCAGATATTTATATAGTGAAAAAAGAATCTCACAGTTCCTAGGTGATCCGAGAATGAGTTTTAAATTTAGAATGGAACGCAGAAACTAAATAAATCAGTAATGAGGTAAGTCATTAATTTTGACATTTATCTATGTAGGTACATACAACGCGCCATTTTGTAATCTCATTTAAATGACAGTAACAGAAATTCGATACCGATTATAGATTTTTTTATTCAGTCATGTACATGGAAGTCATTATTTTAATTAACATAATGGAAAACTAACAACACAATACTTAGAACGGTCGCATTCACCGTTTTTTCATATGCAATATTTAAATTAATCACAGAAATAATCTTATAAAATCTCAGAATCAATTCCATAACAAGTCCAAAAAAAATATACAAGATAAGTATTCATATTATTAAAATAATCGGCCACTGACACAAAAGTGACGAACTAGACGCGAGCTGCCGATGTCATTGACCACTATCACAATATCTCATTATATCCTATCTAATATCTCATCGATAAGTATCTACTATCCTATCACTAAGTAGTTGATAGTTATTGTTTATTTCAACAACTTGTGTGGTGGCGGAACGGTCGACTGCTACGTCGTGTGTTCAGTTACGGCGCAACCATTCATCATCGTCATCATCTTAACATAAATACCGGTCGCATCTGAGGGTTTACCTAAGAGTCCGCTTTTCAGATTTTGCTCCTACACTTTGCACGGTCTTGGTTAGTGGAAGATACAACCTTTACGACAGAGCAAGCATCTGACGATGTGACCGGGAGTACCGGGGCTAATGTGAAGACGATATGGAGGAAAACATTTCAGCTCATTTCCTTGTAAATAAATAAGCGCGAATATTTGCGGTTATATAAAAACTAGCTAACACCCACGGATCCACCCACGTACGTCGGTTATTGCGGTATTCTCCGGTTCTACTTAACATAATAAACTGATAAAGTTTTGGTCACCATTCAGATGTAGCCTAAATAAGTAGCTCTTAGCAAAAAAAATTTCAAATGACATTTTATCTATCAAGATTAGATTATGATCTCATTAGATAAGCCAATTCGTAATTTATTTGCGTTTTATTGATCAATAGACATGGGAACTATTTTTTTTATCTATAATATTGATTTGAAATGAATCACTTGTTTGTAATAGAATAGCGTTTAACTTGAGAACGGCTACGACGATTTGGACGACGTCATTTTTCTAAAATTTAGCAATCATTTTTTTTTTCTTTTTGTCATCTGGTTTTCGTTTTGTTTCGTAACCGTTGATGAGTTAAGTTTAATAAAACATATACTTCCAAGTCTGAATCCAAGCCAGCCGGAGTCAACTAGCAGGTTATTTTACATGAAAAGAGTTCATCTGACCTCCACAACCTACTAGCCATATCAAAGTTCTATAGTAGTACTTAGTGGACTAAATGACGTATATTGGTAAAGTGTATATATGTCCAACATTGGACTTCGGTAGGCTAATTGATTGATTAGTACTAATATTAATAATACTAATATCACAGAGGTTCAAAAGATACCTACTGAACTCAGTTAGATATTTCTGTTTACCTCGGCACAAGTTCTCTCCTAGTTTTCAATAAATAAATAAATAAATATTCCACAACATTCTACACAACGCTATCTAGACCCATGGTAAGCTTTTATAGCTTGTGTTATGGAATCTTGAATGCGGATAAATATACTCATATACTTTTTTTTTTTTGTTTTTTTTTGTGCAGACCAATGCAAATAGCCATATTCATGCATACAAATATTTGCACTGAGCGGGAATCGAACCCGCGCCTCCTGCGTGGCAGTCGCGTGCACTACCGCCACGCCACAGAGGCTGTAATAATGATTATGGTTATATTTTAACCCTAGCCTAGCCATAGGCAAACATTCGTATTTTTACCTTTGGGTACTATGATTGTTCAATTTTATCATAGAGGCGGTAGAATAATCATTATTGTCGAATTTCGACCAATGTGCGAACAAGTACACACACAAAAGTTTTCGCCATAACAAGATATAAATTTATAACACTTTTATACACTTGCTACCAAAAGCTATAAAACTGAAAACACACATCGTCATAACGTCGAGACGGCCCATATTGCATTGTGGGGCTAATTGGATAGAGATCTTATCAGCTGAACCGATAAAATGGTAGAGATAACATTCTGTAGTGACTTATTAAGGCCGTTCCCAGAATAATATTAGATGGTACGATACGCGCTGTGCCGGTACCGATAGCAGGCAAAACTATCAACGGGTTTTGAGTTTGACGAGAGATCGATTCGAAAATTTAGAAAGTCTTGTACACTTTCCGTTTCATTTGTGTTTCGGCATATTTATGTTGGTTTAGTTTTACGTCAGTTCTATCTTCTATATTGACGACACAAAGACCAATTTTTTTTACCCAACCAGGGGTAGACAGAGGCGCTTACAACAACTAAGATTCTTCAGTCACTTCGTTAACCCCACGTAAGAGGTGGCGAGCCTATTGCCATTTCCCGGGACTGAGTATATTCACCAAAGCCTCATTAGTTTGTTAGCAGGTCCACCACGTGCAGGTGAGGATGTCTTAGCCCTGGAGATGTTAGCAGGGCCCGTTAGCGCCTTCTACTCGTATTAGAATAATGCGCAGGAATTTTTATAGAGAAATTCCTAACAAAAATTCTACTCGAAGATAAGTGTGTCAGTTTGGTATAACATATTGGGTAACAGAAATAAAATATGTTATTTATTGGTAGATCTCAAAGATACACGTGCAAAAACGAGTTTATGTACTTTAATTACTAAGTTTTATAACGTAAGTACCTCAAACACCGGATTCTTGAATATGGGCGTGAACAAGTATCTAGCGAGGCCATTAAACTGGAATAATCATTTTTGCATTTTTGGCGTCCTTTAGCTTACCTTCACCCCGTATGGTGAAGCTAATTTAATGTACTATATTACCATAAATCAGCCATTCAATTAACTAAAGAGCTAGGCAAATGGCTTGGGTCGATGACGCCTAATAACTGGCCTAGCCATTTAATAAAATTGCTAGTAGTATTTGTTATTACTCATGATGGATAATGGCGGGAGCTCCGCTCCGCTCCCGCATTAACCTTCTAACCTAATCTATCCAAGTCCCAACCCTACTTTTCTGTGAATGAATGAAAAAAACATGACGAAATGTGAGGGTCAATATACATCTGCCTACCCTCTCGAGAATTTACCGGCGAATACATGCATATATGTATATAATAATTGTCTGTCCTATTTCTGGGGGTACCCCATCATACGAAAGACCTAAGCATGAGCCAGCCCGTGTGTTAAATGTTGTAACAAACGATACGGCTGAATATAATTCAGGCCGTTAGTCGAACGGCACATATACATAAAACCGAATAGATTCGATATGTCTTGACCGTATATTACCGTTATCATATTTTTTTGTTGTTGTATAGGTATATTTTTGAATTGTTTTGCAGACGGTACCTAGCCCTATCAGAACAACGGATCGCGTTGTGTAGTTTTTGCGAAATTGGTCCCGATCGAGTGTTATTCGCTCCGTGTCCGCTGAGGAACATGCATGTATCTGGACTCGATCTGACGGCCCTGGCTCCTCAGTGACTCAACGGGCACAGGAAGTTTTTTATTAACGACTTTTTAAGGAGAGCCGACAAATGGTGCTAACCGCAGTACGGGGTAAAAAAGCCCCCCCATATATTCTATTGTGGGGGATCACTGACGACTGAAGACTGTTTACTGTACAGCCTATCAAAAGTGTTCAGAAGGTCATGTAAAAATATAGTAAAAAAAAAACATTTTTCTATAAAGTGACACGTCAATTAGACTTCACCTCGCCTGAGATGGCTCCTAAAGGCAAAGTCTCGGAAAGAGAGTCACTGTTATAAACACGTACCACATTCATTGATCTTAAATGTATGATTATGAGTCAAAAAGGGTTAACTCATAATCTATTCTATAATTTAAAGAGCACACCCATGTTAGCTCATAATTCATTAATAAATTAACACTTACCCCCGATATTTGCCGGATCTTTATCTAAGTGTATGCTATCGGCCTATAATTATGTCATGTTCGATACGTACAATAAAATTTAATTAAAATAAATTACATATTAATTCATATATCTACATAAACCTACTTTAAATCACAAGGAATGTTTTGGCATAAATATTGACCTATGATAGTTACGGGTGAAATTTATTAGTATGTTGTTGTGTTCGTTTAGGATATTTTGTACCTATTCGTATTTTGTTACGGCCTGTGTAGACGGGAGGTCTTTGGGGAGGACCAAATTTCCAAAGAAATGTCTCCCAAGAACACGTAATATGAACTCAACACATAGGGCGTACAATTATTTTTATGGCTCGAAAATTAAATGTGTGGAGTAGTAGACCTAATCACGTTATCGGGGTTTTCCCTGTAGGTTCGGTTAGTCCGTCCTATTGAAGTCCTCGGTTGTTCGAGAGTCCACATAAGTAGTCAGTGTTATCATAATTATTGTATTGCAATAGAAAAAGTAGGCCGACCTGCGGATGATTTGATTTTTACGTTTGTCTCTAAGGCGACAGAAATCTCTCGTCTACGCCGGCTCTTATGGTAACACTGGTAACCAGTTCAATAATTTGAGTATTTTAAGTGGTACTATTATTTATTCCAAGGCTCTAAAACGCTATAAAACCAAGGTATAACATTCTTCTTGTATACACAAGAATGTGACAAGTAAATTATTTATCTATATACATATACACTATTATGATCTTTATCGGTATACAATTAATTAAATAAGAACAGATGATTGTATAATTTTAGAATTTAAAATCTATGCATCGAAAATAAATGAATAAATTATGAATATTAGTTTGTGCCTATATTAGGGATAGATAGAGTTTGCAATTAATTAATTATTATATGTACATATGGAAGTAATTACGATTGACTTTGATATCCGAGTCTCATGTTATTTCTGTGCCTTCGATGTCACCTCATCGAGAGCTAATACAGTAATCAACATTATGTTAGTTAGTTAAAGTAAAGCCAACGAGACGAGAGAAAAAAAGTAAACAAAGCGACCATTATTGAGTTACGTTGCGATAACTAGCGATTATGGTCTCTGTCCTTGTCGCACACGTCACACGTACGCGAAAATGGCCGAGCGACAGCTGTCGTTGTGTGTTTCGTAGTACAGGAAAGCTGTCAGCACAACGGTTCTAACCTGTTAGATCCGCAATATTATGAGCAATTTCATTCCTTTCTGGAATGCGCTTGAATTATAAATGTTTGGAAGTGCTGAAAAACTGTTTACCTTTTTTCTCTCGCTTCGTTGGCTTATTTTAGTTTAGTTTACCTGGGCTGTTTCGCACTTAGCCTCTTGATTGCGCCATTGTGCGTACCTTTTTACCTCTCATTCCAGCCAACCCAAAAAGCCAGCAGCCTTATCAGGTTTCTACAAGCTTCCCGGAGCGACGGTATTGATTGGAGGAATTTTGCCCGTTGTTCGGCCACGCTCATGCACTCTGTAAGCACATGATGTGGCGTTTCTTCTGCCCCCATGCAGCCTCTGCACAGGGGGCTGTCCGTCACACCTATTGTAAATAGATGCTTGTTTAGGGGACAGTGACCGGTCAAGATGTCCGCGATCTTGCAGATCTGGTCCCTTTTTAACTTAATGAGGTTTCGGCTAAACGTTTTTGATACACCTAGTACGTATGTGAATAAATACTGTGTGAAAAGTACAAGGGTTCTCAATATACACATCCATACTAATATTATAAATGCGAAAGTAACTCTGTCTGTCTGTCTGTCTGTATGTTACGCTTTCACGCCTAAACCACTGAACCGATTTTGATGAAATTTGGTATAGGGGTAGATTAGACCTTGAGAAAGGACATAGGCTATGTTTTGTCGCGATAACCGACATCCACGCGGGCGGAGCCGCGGGCAAAAGCTAGTGTGTATATAATAATACTACTACTATAACAATGAATTCCACCAAGTGCCATCAATCTTCTTCTTCTATCGTGGCGATGGCGCCTCGGCCCTCAAATTATCTTCTCCCACCTGTTTGGCATTCTAGGAGGCGCACATAAGGTCCTGCGGTGTACATGTGTATGGACATTTAGCACACGTTAACAGATGGGCCACTGTCGGTGGAGTAACTCCATCAATCTACAGTATAAATAGTATTAATAATATTATTATAAAATATGACACGTGTATGCAAATATTTTTTTTCTTCATAATTTAAATTACTCAATTAAAAATTTGCATAAAATGAAGAATACCAATATGTATCACATAGGTTATAACTTATATTATTTTAAGATATGGGCTGACTCGAACGAACGGACCACTGTGATAAAAAAATTAGAATTCCGTGGCAAAATTAACCTATGAGGGGAGGGAACGTGGTTCTGTGGTTTTAAAGGGAAAGTCTACCTGTCGCCCTGATAGAGGCAAGCCATTTTCTGTTGAACTTTCCTTTATAAAATTGATGATGTTTATTTTTGAATGAATTTTATAGCATTAAGTATGCTTGAAGGAATTGTTACAGCATTAAGTATGCTAACTATGATATGATACAAATCGAATACATAGGGAAAAAGAATCTTCTCGGGCGGGACTCGAACCCGCAGTCTTTCCCTTACAGGGGGAATGCCTGACCAATTCGGCTACCGAGACACGCCCGATATGATTATTTTTCCCTATGTATTCGATTTGTATAGTTAGCATAATTAATGCTGTAACAATTCCTCCAATTGTTTGGGCGCAGTTATCAAAAAATCAATGTTTAAAAATGATTGTAACATCATTCATTGATTCCGATAGTTCGTAAGAAAATCGGTAGATGACGCCACGTCGCCTTAAAGACGTATAAGATGGGAAATTTGAATCATATCGGGCGTGTCTCGGTAGCCGAATTGGTCAGGCATTTCCCCTGTAAGGGAAAGACTGCGGGTTCGAGTCCCGCCCGAGAAGATTCTTTTTCCTATGTATTCGATTAAGTATGCTAATTATACAAATCGAATACATAGGGAAGGTCTCGGTAGCCTAGTTGGTCAAGGCATTCCCCCTGTAAAGTAAAGATCGCGGGTCGAGTTCCGTCCGAGAAGATTAATTTTTTCCCTATGTATTTGACTGTTTATTTATTACGATATCCTGTATCATGTATTATGATATCCTGTCATCATGGAGTGATCTGTGGGCCTGGATGATTAGAAGAGATGAGAAGAAGAGAAGACACACATACCAATAGCATAATGTAAAGACTAGTTTTATACGTGTACCAGTCCAATAAAACCCCAGAATAAGTCTACTTCACAAGACTTATCCAGGGGGTTTTCCCATCTTACCAAGTTGCGTTGGTGGAATTGCCGCTCGTCTTTTTTTGATAAAGGGCACGTCAATTTGATTTCACCTCGCTTTATGGTAAGCTAAAAGCAAAGTCTCGGAAAGAGGGTCACCATCGTTAACATGTACCATGTTAACAGTGGTAACACTCAGCTTGACGGCCTCATCAGATGCCTTTTCACGCCCCGCTTAAAGGACCCGGGACTTGAAGAAGGAAACACGTGAGCTGGCAGGGAGTTCCAGGTCTTAATAATCAACATTGGTGGGTCAACAATTATAATGAAGATGATTAATAAGAAGAAAATTTAATCGTGTTTTTCGTGAGTACGGAACCGTACTATGCATTCAATATACACATAAATATTCTTACCAATTATTCTTAAATCAAAATTTTATTGTAACTTTGATAGCCAGCGGGGGTCCAAGCATTCTGTTCTATTTATAACATTTTGGGTGTGTTTCCTTACGAGGTAACTGTGTCTTCTCGGAGGTCTGTTCAAAATCGGGTGTAATCTAGAAAAGAAATTCCAGGAATTGCTTTGCTTCATGAATTATCTACTTTTGAATGATGGTTAGAACAAAAAACACACTTCATTCATCCAGAAGTCAACGCATTAGACGATATTTTTTTCCAATCACCGTCAACCATGGCCGTGACTGTGTTAAAACCCGTAAAACTGACACCAAAACCTACCGAGTAAGGGACGCTTTACATAAAAAGTTTACATGACATGTATTTCGATTTTCGTTCAGTTGTTACATAACCAACACTATACAAACTATTTCCTTCAAACCTTAACTAAATATCCACATTAACTTAACATTGTACCTACTATTTTTTTCATTGATTGGCGTGTGTCGCATTTGCAATTCGATATACGTTCAAAATAGCTTTAGCATTCAAAATATTGATGCCATGCATAATTATCTAATAGGTTCTTCAACTCATAAAGTTAAATAAGATGTTACTTAAATAAAATATGAGGCCCATAGATAATTTAAATAAACCGGTATTCGGGCGCGAAACAGTCAATCATTCCAAGAAGTAATCGGCATGATGTCGAAAAACCTGTCTGGCAATAATTTGATACGATCATGTAAATAATATTCGATTAAAAAACTGACTATAACCTAAATACTAATGGCGAAACATAATACCTGTATTGAATGATTGATTGAGTGAATTTATCTATGAATGAGTGACTGAATTCATCTATGAATGAGTCAGTGAATCTATAGTTGAAAGAGTGAGTGGTCATATGAATGTAAGAAATAAATGAATGATAATGAAATGACGTATTTTTTTTTAAACTACTTAAAATAAAAAATCAATTGTTCTGCATAGACCATTAAATTAGCACTTACAAAACGCCAATATAAAAAGAAATACTTGAATAAATAAATATTCCATAACATTTACACAACGCTATTTAGACCCATGGTAAGTTTAACTAGCTTGTGTTATGGAATCTAGAATGCGGATAAAAATTTGAAGAAAATTTGAAAAAGATTTTTTTTTGTAAATACATACCTACATATTATACATAGAAACACCCAGACCAATGCATATATGTAACCATATTCATGCAAATAAATATTTGCACTGAGCGGGGATCAAACCCGGGCCTCCTGCGTGGCAGTCGCGTTCACTACCGCCACGCTACAGAGGCTGTGCAAATTGTAAAGACCTGAGCTGACCTGTGATCTGCGAATATTCCAGCAAGAAACTCAGTGGGCACTTTTTTATCCTCTTTCATTCCCACTACTGTAATTCCTAAACAGGATCAACAGTAGGGACCCAAAATCCATAACAAATTTAATAATTTTCGTCTTTTCTTAACTAGAAGACAATAGACATGATTAGCACATGCTGTATACTGTATCTATTGACACACGCTGTACAAGATATAGTGTGGGGTAATCAGCTGCATCGAGTGAATCATTAAACACGGATAGAGGGCGGAGGTGACGTGTCGCCCACTACGGGAGAGTTGGGGCTCGAGGTACAGGCGACGAGCGGCCGACGAGCGGGCGAGCTATTTTGGTAGTAATTGAATATAGAAAAGCTTTGTCTTCCTCTCTCAAGGGAGCAACAAGCCTTTGTATCCCAAGGGTGACAGGAGATAGGTACCTACATCCAAGAAACCCGGAAACGTATAATGCGACTGCAGAAACGTCCAAATCAATTTTTTTTTCAAAACTAAGAGATGGCTAAGTTTTAGAAAAATAATGATTTGATCATAGATACGAACATAAAAGTAAGGTCGTGAATATAATAAAAAAAGTTGCATAATTCCAAAATCTCTACCAATATAGTTAATCTGCGGTAGCGTAGTGGTATGGGTAATGGACTGCTGAGACGAGGTCTCGGGTTCGATCCCAGGTTTACCATAGCACACACCAATGACTTTTCGATGCATTTCGAAGTTATGTGTGTATTTATCGCAGGTTTATAAGTGCCCGGTTAATGGCAATAGGCTCACCACCTATTACATTGGGACCTAAACATAAACTGGCGAAATATGGGTGCTAGCACCCTTCGGGGAATACAGGCGTGAGTTTATGTTATGTTTTAGTTTACACTCATATTTACAGGGTTGTGAAATAAATATGTAACCCGTTGTGGCAGTGGGTATTTTGAATTCACAACGATATATATCGAAAATATGAAATTGATTGTCGTTTTTTGGAAAGAAGAAGATTTTTGGATTATTTAGTACAAAAATACAAATCCACTGTATTCTAATAATACTCGCACTGGACCTGTATTGACCGATTAAGTTTAATGCAATAATATTTGTTATTTCTCCGCTTCCGCTTATGACATAAACCGCAGTAGCACGTGCAGCTAACGGTCGATTTCATCCTTTGTTGTTCACAAGAAAAATGGCCAAACACTATCGAACGCCGATACTATTACTTTAAACAAGATCACCAACTGCGATAACACTAGAAGAGAAAGAGACAGCGCAATGCCGTTAATAGAGATTTTACGTGTGTTAGAAAAGGAGGTGGGATATATACTTGCTATAAGGGAGAAAATATCATAAGATATGTTTTATTCTAGATTGAGATCAGATTTAATCACAGCGTGTGGTTTTTTATAAACTCATACTTATATAAACCCATTGGAGTAGGCAGAGATCCATACTTAATATTATAAATGCGAAAGTAACTCTGTCTGCCTGTCTGTATGTCTTGTCTGTATGTTACGCTTTCACGCCTAAACCACTAAACCGATTTTGATGAAATTTGGTAGAGGGGTAGATTAGACATGTTTGGTCGCGATAACCGACATTCACGCAGGCGGAGCGGCGCGGCGCGCAAAGGCTAGTGAGACCCATATTTCTAGAATTACACTTGTAGTTTCTTGTAAAAAGGTCCAATTTATGTCTACTTTTAAAAAAGGAGAGGTTCTCAATTTGGAAGTTTATTTTTTTTACAGAATAATGCATCTGTTATTCTGAAAAAAAAATAAACTTCCAAATTGAGAACCTCCCCTTTTTTAAAAGTCGGTTAAGAAACGAGTTTTAATCACAGTCGTAACGAGAGTAGTCTGGAAAATTTAATGGGCGAACCTTAGATTATTAATAATCTAAGTGGTGAACATAAAAGACAGAACTCGCATAAAACTAAACCAACCTAAATATATCGGTTAATACTACGCGCATGCTTACGTCCCGATTGGTCAATGTAAATAATGGGGTAGTTGCTTACGTGTTCATATTCTAAACTGTAAATAACTGAGAATTGTTAATAAAACTACATGCCAATATTTTATCGAAAAACTATCCATGAGGAATAAAAATATAAGAATAGATTTTTCATAAATAATTTCTACTAAGCACTTTCATCTATGAATGTATTATGTATAAACAAAAGTGTCGTAGGTTCAAATTCGTCAAAAACAGCCCTTAGAGTACCTTTACGAAATACAAAAACTTATTGAACGGTTCATACTGTGGGCTTAAACACTCATTTCGAACCGTAGTACGAATAATTCATAATATGAATGCCTAAACAGTACTAAGAACGCGTTATAATCTATTATTGAACACCAAACACCATACAACAACATCAAATTTAAAGAAACATAATCAAATCTTCAGCATCAAAATAAACCCAAGCTCAACAAAACATAAATTTTATTCGAAACAATGTATAACCTACCGAAATTACACTAATAGCTCCCAATGATTCCGTGCCCCGGGCCGCACTGGGTGGGCCCAGTCTCCCATTTGTCACAGTAGCTACCGCGATACACCTCATACCTTCAGAATGATAGCCATCGGAGAACAAAGCCTCTAGTGTTCATAACTACATACAGTTTAACACATTTGTTATAGGGTCAACCGTTTTGTTGAGATCAGGTTACTGTTGATCAGATCTGGTTGATTGAATAAAGGTGTAAGTGCCTGTGAAGGGTTCTTGGGTACAATGGTATATTGAGGATCATTCTACTGATTTAGTTCTGAGTATTCGGTAGTAAGTAATTTGATAACGCAGTTGTATGTATTGAATGATTTCTTACAGGAGAATTAGTTATCAGTATCCAGTTACATACTAATGTCTTTCTAATATCTTACTTAGATGACTATGAAAGTATTTTCTGAGTTTAATTTCGAATATTATGTTCTGGTCTTCAGTCAATTTTCTTGTGTTACTAACATTGGTCGTCTTTGCTAGAAGCTATGTTTATTTGTTTTTACATCAGGGTCAAACTAGACGTTGTTGAGATAGATGGCGATAAGTAGTCTTAGGCGAAGAGTAGCTATACCCATAAGTAAATGTTTGTAAGTAGACCAAAAAAAAATTCTGCTGAGTTTCTTACCGGAGTTTTCTCTGGTCTGGGCTGCGTTTCAAACAGGTGGTCCATTTGCTAAACTAGTATTTAATATTTATTTTGTATTGACGTTTTGTAAGTTCCGATTTAATGGTCTATGCAGAATAAATGATTTTTAATTTTGACTTTGACTTGGAAAGTTCTTGAATAAAAAATACCTACATAAATTCGTATAGGTATTTCATTCATAAGAAAATAGAAAGAAAAATAGTGCAAATAAGCTATTCTAAATCGAGTTAGGTCAATATCTAATAAACCATACTTCCTCATTCGACACTTAATTTATGACACTGTTGTATTATCAAAACTTAAGAACAAAAAATAATTATGAAACTATTTCAGACAGTATAATTAAACCAAATTTACCTCACAACTAACCAACCTGTAATAAAACAGAACTGAATCGTAGAAAATCGATAACAAACAATAATATTAAATTAAAACCACCCACGCCAAACCAAATACGTATAACAAAATTTATTATCCCAGTAAACAAGAAAATAATGGCGACAATCCAATACCAGATCGAATACCGATACCGCATACCGTTTAGTGTTTCAAACTTTAAACAATGAACGATTTGTTACAACAAATACAGCTTACACAATAGCGGACACAATACTAACGACTGGACGAAACAATTAAGCGTCCATCGTGCTTTTATTCTTCCACTTTAACACGAACGACGTGTGTACCCGTCAATGTATACTAGACAAATCGACACGGTTGAATTTATCATCCTTCTCTGGTACATGCGCTCGCGACGGCGGTCTTTACTTTTTTGTTCCCCGTCTCGCTTCCACGCATTATTCACGCTATGTTATATTACACCCTTTTTCTTGGCGGCCGATAATATTGTTCTACGAGATTTTTATTTGATTACTATCTGTGGAACTGTCCGTTTATTAAAACTTTCGTGTTTGTATTTTAAGTTTGTTTGATTTAGTTATTAAGGAAGTGTTTTACGTGTTATCTAATACGTTTAAATAAGTAATTTTTACTAGCGTTTATGTATGTAACTTTTTAGTAGGTACCTATGTGTTTTCTAGTAATTTTTTTGAACAGATCTTCGAACGACTTTAATGTTGTTGAATCAACGCCATCTATTGGCAACTTTGTGAATTAGTTTTATGTTTCCATTCATTCACACATAGACGCACATGGTGAATTCGGTGGACGTGGAACATATATGGCGTTAAATTCCCCATTTTTTGGTGGACGTTTTTATGCATTGGTGAATTTCAACCTATGTATTATTTTAGCGTGCTTTTAATATAATATTAAAATAATATTAAAATAAAAAATAATATTAAAATAATAATAAAAAAAAAGAAGGATCGAGAGAAGAAAAGTTGATGCTACTGATATTAGGAGCAGATAGATGAAAGTTTCACAGCATACTATATAGACAACTAGAGACCAAAGAGACCCAACCAAAACCTTTCAGTTCCGAAGGGTGAAAATTCCCTCTTCACCCTTCGGAACTGAAAGGTTTTGGTGGGATCAAATTTTCCTCGATCTAGTTTGCAAAGGACCATGCGACCCATTGGTAAGAATCGGGTTATAGGTACCCCTTGCCACTGCAAGCTACACCTGTTGATTTCGATCCAGATCTATTTAGCCATTTTTAAACATTCCCTCCTTTCTTCGAAAGTCGGGTAAAAATATATGATGTTCATTGCCATGCAAACTTCCACTGAAAATTGGTGTGAACGAGATCTAGTAAGTAGTTTTTTTTAATACGTCATAAACCGCAATTTTCGCCTTTCATTAATTTTCTATATTATGTTAGTTGCTGCTACGGAACACTTCATGGGCGCGACCGACTCGTACTTGGCCGGTTTTATGTAAAAAAGCAACGAACATTCAAATCTTTCATCTGCAAAAACTTCCAATTTATGATCCTACTTATTAAGAAGTATTCTTAATCTAATCTATGCTATTAGTGGTATTTATTTCGATGTTATCTGTAAAAGACTTTATAACATGTAACCATATAAGGTAATGTTAGAAGAATAGGAAACTACAGATTTATAGTGGCTGGTTTAAAGCATTTTGATGCTTAACAACTAACTGGTTTGGATTTAGTCTAGACGAGATTATCATTTAAGTAATCATGTCTGCTAAAAAAATCTGGACCACACTTCACAACATACTGTAAACAAACTGTATTTTTTCTTTATTCAAAGTTAAATTTACGTTTTTGGCCTGGATGAATGAATGAATGATTCAAGTATTCAGTGATTGAATGATAGAATACCAAATGGTTAAAAAACTGAAAGACTGAACAACTGAACGAATGTATAAGTTCGATTCATATATCTTGGACCTAGATCGCGAGATATAAAAGCGCCTGGCGTGCGCAGATTGTTTTGTTATCCATACTAATATTATAAATGCGAAAGTAACTCTGTCTGTCTGTCTGTCTGAATGTTACGCTTTCACGCCTAAACTACTGAACTGATTTTGATGAAATTTGGAATAGGGGTAGATTAGACCATGAGAAAGGACATAGGCTATGTTTGGTCGCGATAACCGATATCCATGCGGGCGGAGCCGCGGGTAAACGATAGTTATTGAAAAAATATGATTGGTACAGAATTTTTAATTAAAACTTACTTCATCAGTACACACATTTGCATTGAATGGAAAACGGACCCGAACCCTTGACTTTTCAATATTCACACCATCTTTAAAACTCATAGTGCAAAGCAAACTATTTCCTAGCCGGTTTTTTAAGCTTCTTCAGACAGACAGTACAGACAAAGTTATCAGTAGATAGATCACATAACTAAGCTTAGTTATCGCTAGAACCACCTTATCAAGAACGTGCTTCCATGTTTTCATGAATTTAATTTTTTATCTCTCAGGATATCTTATATAGTTCTGAGAGGTAATGAGGTGGAAGCTTCGTCCAGCAAAAGGAGGAGTGTCTGACTAGCCCCCGAGAAAAGTTCTTATTCTGTCATTGCGATTCGAAGAGAGTGGACGTTGTCATTTGTATCTGATTCTTAATATTTCATTTACAAGTATACCTACCTACCTTACGGAAGATGGTGACGGGTGGAGCCGCCTGTCACCCCAGCAGATTCAGGCCACTTCAGCGGCGCGCTTCCCTGCGCATTCCAGGGGCAAGTCGAGGACACCGTTGTCCCTGACTTGCTCCTGAGGAGGGCCAGACCGTAAGGGATGGCCCTGGGTCAGCCGGGGTGCAAGGGATATGTCGAAGACAACCTCACCTCCGGCCTAGCACCACGACACTCAGTCGGCGTGCGGTTTTAGTCGGTTCGAGTCCGAAATAACCTCCCCTTCCGACTCAGGCGAGGGAGGTATCCGTGGGGATTTCCGCACGAAAAAAAAGGTACTTAACGTGCTTTGTATGAAGATTTATTTTTGCAGCTAGTATTCAAAAAGCTAATTATTATAATTTCCATGACCAGTTCTATAATTTGATTAAATCACAAATCACTACATAAGTTTTTAAGACTGTCGTTCATGACTTAAAAAAATTAGTATTCGTTTCTTGATTCCTAGTACCAATAAATGTTTACTAGATAGCATCTAACAACACAGATTTAGCTTAGAGAAGACTAGATACCGCAACAGTAGGTACGAGTATACCTATCACTGCGACGCGAGCGAGGACACGGGGCTGCACACGCTCACCGAGTGTCCGGCATGGGCCGGACCGAGGCGGGAGCTAGTGGCGGCCCTGGGAGTGAGAGTTCTCACCCTCGCCACCCTGCTCACAGCAATGGTCCGCTGCGCGGACGCGTGGGCAGCCGGCGTCTCCTTCAGCGAGCAGGTTTTGGTCGTGAAGGAGACGGCGGAGCGGGAGAGGCGGCGCGAGCGAGAGAGACTCGCGGATCGCGCCGCCCGCGCGCGCAGGCAACTCGGGCGTCGGAGGGCACTGACTGACCTCCGTCCCCCATGAGCGCGGGCCGCGGGGTGACGGGTGGAGCCGCCTGTCAACCCAGCAGAAGCAGGCCACGGCGGCGGCGCGCTAAATAGCGCGCCTCCCCATTCCGGGGGCGAGTTGGGGACACCGTTGTTCCCCCTCCTGAGGAGGGCCAGACCGTAAGGGATGGCCCTGGGTCAGCCGGGGTGCGAGGGATATGTCTATAACAACCTCACCTCCGGCCTAGCACCAAGACCCACAGTCGGCGTGCGGTTTTAGTCGGTTCGAGTCCGACATAACCTCCCCTTCCGGCTCCGGCAGGGGGGGTATCCGAGGGGATTTCGGCACGAAAAAAAAGGTACTTAACGTGCTTCGTATGAAGATTTATTTTTGCAGCTAGTACTCAAAAAGCTAATTATTATAATTTCCATGACCAGTTCTATAATTTGATTAAATCACAAATCACTAGATAAGTTTTTAAGGCTATCGTTCATGACTTCTAAAATTTAGTATTCGTTTCTTGATTCCTAGTACCAATAAATGTTTACTAGATAGCATCTAACAACACAGATTTAGCTTAGAGAAGACTAGATACAGTAGGTACGAGTATACCTATGGGGTCCTAGATCCATGACAACCTTACGTGTAAGCCGATGAACGGATGTGCCTCTGGTGAATTTTTTCATGCTCCTACTTTTCCTTATTTCAACCTTTCCATGTCGATTGTCAACATGAAAATACCTACTTATGTAATTCAATTTTAAAAAAATATTTTGATTACGGTAATCATTTCTATCCGTGTGGTGACGGATAAAGAATACAAGTATCAGCACCCCATTTCGTCCTAAGGGTGTCGTAAGAGGTGACTAACTGAAAAACGCAAACTATATCACTCATAGGTTCCTCATCTGGGTTGAGTTTCGTGGGTATGGAACGGAAACTCTCTCATAATCATAAGTATTGACGAAAAAAATAATACATATACATATATATAATCACGTTTTTATCCCCGGAGGGTTAGGCAGAGGTGAATTAACACCCACATTTCACCATCATTCTATTCAGTCCCACGTAATAGGGGGTGAGACTATTGCCGTTTTCCGGGCACTGTTTTGACTCGAGCCGTGCATTTCAGGCTGAGCCTAGACTGTATTATATCTGTCTGATGTTAAACAGCCCTATCTAGTTTATCTTAGTCGCCTTGTACGACTAAGGGATAGGGCTTTTTTTTTTTATCGTGCGAAAAATCCCCACGGATACCACCCCCACGGAGCCGGTGGAGGCGGTTATGTCGGACTCGAACCGACTAAAACGCACGCCGTCTTGGGTCCTTGGCTGCCGGAGGTGAGATTGCCAAAAGCATATCTCTCGCACCCCGGCAGACCCAGGACCATCTCTTTCGAGATGGCCCCCTTCGGGTTGTGGGGACCAAAATGTCCCCATCTAGCCCCGGTTACGGGGAGGCGCACTTTGCGCCGCCGCCGCGGCCTGCTTCTGCTAGGGTGACAGGCGGCTCCACCGGTCACCCCCAGGCCAGCGCTCATGGAGGACGGAGGTCGTTCTGCGACCTCCGACGTCCGGTTCGCCTTCGCTCTGCACGGGCTTCCCGGGCCCGGAGTCTGGTCCGGACCCGACCGGCCGCCTCCTTCTCGAGCATTACTTGCTCGCAGAAGGAGGCGGCCGCACCCCAAGCGTTTGCGCATCGTACCATCGCTGTGAGCAATGTGACGAGTGTGAGGACTCCCACCCCTAGAAGGGATAGGGCTGGGAAAAGATGGGGTGGACCAAATTCTGCTCTGCCTGGAACCGTGCCGCGAAGAAATTATACGCTATTTTTTTCGCTTGCTCATTTACCTGTGACTTGTTCTCTATAATATAGCTAGCGAATCTACACAGACTTCTACACAGTCTGGTAATTATTATATGCAAAATGATTTCGGCAGTTAAAGATCTTAATGCATTTATTTCCATAATTTTTGATTTTAGATTAGTCGCTTAGAATAAGTAGCTATTCCGGATAATATCTAATAGCCTTTAACAGGATGTTATAGTGATGATATTAATAAAACAGGAAAAGAAGAAGATATAATCTAATTAAAAGCGTCGGTAGCTTAATGGTTAAGGAGTCAGCCTTAGGATCAAAAAGTCCCGGGTACGAATCCTGGCCATTACACAACCGACGTGAACCCACTCCTAGCACAAGCAATTTAGCTTAGTTGGAGGCGTTAGAGTCAATATTTAGTAATTTCTATTCTAACATTCTTTCTACAACATTCTAAACAACGCTATCTAGACCCATGGTAAGCTTAACTAGCTTGCGTTATGGAATCTAGAATTCGGATAAACATACTTAGATACTTTTTTTTGTAAATACATACATATTATACATAGAAACACTAAGACCAATGCAAATAGCCATATTCATGGATAAAAATATTTGCACTGAACGGGGATCGAACCCGCACCTCCTGCGTGGCAGTCGTGTGCACTACCGCCACACCACAGAGGTTGTCAAAGTAGAAAGAACCGACCCCGGATAGATCTTCTATTGAACCGAGATCTTATGCTTTTTATACTAGATAGGATTTACTTAAATCAAAATTTCGATACATACAAACAGACTTACCGAAGTAATAACAGCGTGTTAATAGGTTCCGAGACACCCCGGACTGACCCAGGCTCCCCCTACCCCTAAGTCCATTAGTTGGCGCCAAACCCATCGCCACAGATAATCTATCAGTGAATTAAAACTATACAAAGAGTATCTTATCAAATAAAAGCCAAGCCTCAGTATTGAGAGCTTATCAGATAACGCGAGACACTTTTTGTGAAGGGCTAATTTATATTTTGTTATTCACCCCGTGCACTGTTCGGTTGTGGCTTCTTCTTAATAGATTACTAGCTTTTGCCCGCGGCTCCGCTCGCGTGGATGTCGGTTATCGCGGCCAAACATAGCCTATGTCCTTTCTCATGGTCATACCATACCTATACCAAATTTCATCAAAATCGGTTCAGTGGTTTAGGTAGCCTAGTGGTATGGGTAATGGACTGCTGAGACGAGGTCTCGGGTTCGATCCCAGGTTTACCATGGCACACACCAATGACTTTTCGATGCTTTTCGAAGTTATGTGTGTATTTATCGCAGGTTTATAAGTGCCCGGTTAATGGCAATAGGCTCGCCACCTATTACATTGGGACCTAAACATGAACTGGCGAAATGTGGGTGCTAGCACCTCTGCCTACCCCTTCGGGGAATAGGTACAGGCGTGAGTTTATGTTATGTTATGTATGTTATGGTTTAGGCGTGAAAGAGTAACATACAGACAGACAGAGTTACTTTCGCATTTATAATATTAGTATGGACTAGGTGGAGCCCGCGGCTCTGCCTGCATGGATGTTGGATAGATATCACCAAAAGTCACTATAACTTGCATCATGTAGGTTATAGAGAGTGTTGAACATTTCTTCGGTTGTATTTAAGTAATTGCATACATAAACGTAAAATTTAAGTCTAGTATGCTTGCATGTTTACTGTCTGATGGAGCACAACTCTATTCTTTCTACAATACGTAGAAGAAGAAGAAATGGGTGGTCCTATTCTACTCCAACGGGAACCTTCCCAAATTTATATGAAACGGTTAACCTCATTCGAGCAATTTAAAGATTTTTTTTTTGTTAAAAAACTGCATCCAAAAGTCTATATAATTTATTCATTGTATGTTAAACGCACATAAGTTGCTGTAACGTTTTTTTGGCACAAGTAAATGGCGGGCCATCGACATTTTGGCAAGCGCGAGCACCCTCTCGATACAGCATCCGGATACGCAGTTTATTGAGCGCTATTTACAATCGGCGATTATCGTAAAGTTCCATATGTACAACTTCAACTTTTGTGTTTAAGACTGTATGTTTTCATGTTTGGCCCCTTTAAAATATGTTGGGGTTTAAAGCCAACAATATTATATCAATGTTCAAACCGATCAACCAATCTTTTGACAGCCTCTGTGGCGGTAGTTTGATCCGGGTTTGATCCCCGCTCAGTGCAAATATTTGTATGGATGAATATGGCTATTTGCATTGGTCTGAGTGTTTCTATGTATCATAATATATATGTCGAAAACATAGGGAAAAAGAATCCTCTCGGGCGGGACTCGAACCCGCAGTCGTTCCCTTACAGGGGGAATGCCTGACCAATTCGGCTACCGAGACACGCCCGATATGATTCAAATTTCCCATCTTATACGTCTTTAAGGCAACGTGGCGTCATCTACCGATTTTCTTACGAACTATCGGAATCAATGAATGATGTTACAATCATTTTTAAACATTGATTTTTGATAATTGCGCCCAAACAATTGAAGGATTTTTTACAGCATTAAGTATGCTAACTATACAAATCGAATACATAGGGAAAAAGAATCCTCTCGGGCGGGACTCGAACCCGCAGTCGTTCCCTTACAGGGGGAATGCCTGACCAATTCGGCTACCGAGACACGCCCGATATGATTCAAATTTCCCATCTTATACGTCTACTTATATGGGAAATTTGAATCATATCGGGCGTGTCTCGGTAGCCGAATTGGTCAGGCATTCCCCCTGTAAGGGAACGACTGCGGGTTCGAGTCCCGCCCGAGAGGATTCTTTTTCCCTATGTATTCGATTTGTATAGTTAGCATACTTAATGCTGTAAAAAATCCTTCAATAATATATATGTATTTACAAAAAAAAAGTATGTAAGTATGTTTATCCGCATTCTAGATTCCATAACACAAGCTAATTGAGCTAACCATGGGTCTAGATAATGTTGTGTAGTATGTTGTAGAAAAAAAGTCTGCTGATTGAGGTCTTCGGATTTCGAAATTTAAACTTTTGAATCAATGTTGCACATCTCCATAGGCCACGGGAAACACATTCCTTCAGGTGGGCCGTTGGTGCCTGTGGTATAAAAAAAATAGCTTGGTGCTCGGATAAAGAAGAAGGAAAAGTTACCGCTAAAAAATAAGAATAAATAAATAATGAGCATCGTGGCAGTTTGCAATTTTTTGGCATTTTCTTTCGATCATACGCATATTAGCTTTTGCCTGCGGCTCCGCCCGCGCGGATGTCGGTTATCGTGAGCAAACATAGCTTATATCCTTTCTCGAGGTCTAATCTACCCCTATTTCAAATTTCATCAAGATCGGTTCGGTCGTTTAGGCGTGAAAGCGTAACATACAGACAGACAGACAGGCAGACGGACAGAGTTACTTTCGCATTTATAATATTAGTAAGGTTAAGGATTAGGTACTATTTAGTATTTAGAGAGTACTTTCGTGAGAATATTTTGTAAATTCTAACATACATTTGTAGCGTGGCCAATAAACACAAGTCGTGTCGTGCTCGTGTCGTGCTCTTGTCGTTTATGTAGCCTAATACATCGGTTTACACGTCATATTAACATTTTTCACGAACTGCAATCAAATGAACAGCTTATAATATAATGTTTAAGGTACAGGCGATAGCGAATGAAATGTATATTTGCTTGCCACTTAATAAAATAAATCACTACAAGATAAAAATATAATAAATACTGCTACATAACAAGCATGAACGCACAAATTAATGCATTAGATTTTATATCGCTGAATATATTAAATTTATAAATGGTTTATATTGGATATGTAAATTTGGTTATAGGTAAGTGGTTTTTGGTAGTAAGAAGTTACAAATTACAATGATTTCATTTTTTTTCACTCTGAGGCAGGCAAAGAATAGAGCCCTTTTGGCATCGGTTCATACGAACTTTTTATCCACATGCTAACTTTTTCTATATATTTTTCATACAAGCCCTTCAATTCTGTAACACATCTATAATATCAACTTAGACAAAAACCCTAGGTACAAGAAGAATTGAAAAATGTGGACTTCTTTTTCAATATATTTTTTTTAATGTAAAAGCTAGCAAAATAAATGCTATAAAAATTTCATTAAAAAAAGTAGGTAGGTTCCAAAGACCCTAGGCCATTTTGGACACAATAATCACTTTCTACTTATTGGTGGACCGGATGCTTGTCTGCCACCCAAGTGAGATTAAAAATAGATGAAAATATAAATAGCCATTACCTCATTAACTTTTCTTTTTACTTGCGGTAATAGGTATCCGAGGGGATTACCGTAATACGGGCAGCGCAGTCAGCGAGTCGGTCTCGCTCACACCGCCGCTACCGTTCAATCGTCTCCTTCTCGAGCATTACTTGCTCGTAAAAGGAGAGCCGGCTGCCCACACATCCGCGGATGGTTTGCAGACCATCGTCGTGAGCATTAACACCAACATTCGTCAAATGGGGTGAGCCTATTGCCGTATTTCGGGTAATTCAACCCATGCATTTCAGACTGAGTCTAGGCTGTATATATCTATATGATGTTAAACCCCAGTATATGGTCCTAAATGCTAATACACCAAACGTTAGTAATAGTCGTTCTTGCAAAACTTTCCTTAAGTGCATTTTACCGAACAATTCCGCCAACCTCTTAATCCTTGGCCCACAAATCTAGCGCAGTTTAGAGCCCAAAATGGCAAATTACATACAAGAGAATTGTGCACTTGCATTACAGTATTAACATTTTTATGGGCAATATATTCTGTTAAAGCGATGCAATTCACAATTGATGTGCGAGAAAATACTGTTTTAATGGATCTAACCTATGTAATGTTCCGCTGGTCTTGTGATTTCACTGGGTAAAATGGGTTATACATTATTTTAATATGTTGTTTTCAAGTTACTGGGTTTAGTTGTGAATAATAGTTTATGTAGGTTCATTAATTTTAAGAAATATTAAAAATAATGTAGAGAATGGCTGTTAGACAGGTTCAAAGAAGACGCTTAATTAGAAGCAAGATTATATAGTTTTAATTTTCTTAGGTACAATCATTCTTCATCCGTGACATCGCAGATAAAATGCAAGAGAGCCGTCCCTGCTGGTGCGGCCACGTATTGCGGCAACCGCCCAGCTACTTGGGTAACAAATGCCTAGCAATGGCGCCCCCACCGGGTCCAGGTAGAAGGGGTAGGCCCAAGAAGTGCTGGCTTAGCGTCGTGGAGGGTGACATACGTGCAAACGGTCTCACTACCTTGGACGCCCAAGATCGTGCCAAGTGGAGGAGGAAGAGCCGGAAGGCGGACCCTGAGCTCCGAGGGCACCGTGGCCTCGGATGCTATCAGGACTAACGTCTTTATGTGAATGATGACGATGAATCATCCTTCTCTGATCATTTTCCTAGTTGGGGTTGGCTTTCCAGTCTAACTACGATACGACTGAACACGTAACTACCCGTAACGACTGCTATCCGTGTCAAGGAAGTCAGACCAATACAACTAATCATATTCATGCAAACGATTCATACAAATATTTGCACTGGATGGAAATTGATCCCGCGCCCAATCATGACGTGGCAATCGTGTTTACTACACTATGTACCAAATTAAAAACGAAAATTAATTAGCAAGCCTCTCCTGATAAACTTTAAGCCTTTGTAAGGCTTTTAAAACTGCTATTATCTTGATAAACCATTTACACCGTAGACCCTTTGATGGTAAATGCAAGTAATTTATTATTTAGTTGTAGTGTGTCAAGGAAACTTTGAACATAAGCACGTATCAGGAATGCGCTGTTTATGTATCATGACTACATACGAGCGTTTGAGGTGTGCAACAGACAATCAAAATGTAAAAATTGCGTTTACCATACGAAAGGTAAATCTACAAACGATTGTGTTTGAATTTTACAGCATTAAGTATGCTAACCATACAAATCGAATACATAAGGAAATTTGAATCCAGTTCAAGTTGGTCAAGGTATTCCCTTAAGAGAAAGATCGCGGATTCGAGCCCCGCCCGAGAAGATTAATTTTTCCCTATATATTCTATATGTTTAAAAGTAACTCAGTCAGATTTTTTGTCCTACTCCCACCAAAATGTTAGGAAGGGTAGCTTATTACCTATTGCTTTTTTAATAAAAGTACATTTTTATTTGACTTCACCTCGTTGGGAGTATCATTACAACCAAAACTGCAAGCAAAATCATGTAACCCTGATAACATAATGATGTCTGAGTCTTATAGCAAAAGTGTAAAGATTAAAATTATTGTCTGTTTGTCTGTTCTTCTAGCAATAATCTCCGAAGTAGCATGACCTAGTTTCACTGTTGTTGTTTTATTTTTGATAACAGATAGCATAAGGTATAACTTTGAAACTACTCTCATATTTTCATATTTTAGAACGAATGTTAGGTTTCCGCGCATAAAAAGCTTAAAACTCTTTTTTTATAATAGACACGACAATTTACCTTCACCTCGCCTGATGGCAAGCTAAAGGCTCTCGGAAAGAGGGCCACTCAGGTCTAATACCAAAAGGACGAAAATGCCTGTACAGCTTTTTAACGGGCATGACAATTTAACTTCACCTCGCCTGATGGTAAGCTAAAGGTAAAGTCTCTGAAAAAGGGCTACTCAGATATAATACCACGAGGACGAAGATGTCTGCACAGCCAGCACACAATAAACTTAAAATTATTATTTTCTAGGCGTATTTTATTATCAGATCCACGACTGTTGCGTACAAAACACAATTAAAACTACTCATCCAATTAATTACTAGGCTTAGAATATGTTAGCCGAACGTTCGAACAGTGTATCACGTAGTAACTTAACACAATGGCGGCAAGCGATAAGCCCTGTACTTATAAATAATTGGTCTACGATAATTCTAATTAACCCGATACAATCGAGCGTATCTTAACCAACAGGAAATAGATAGTGTGTTTATTAACATTTAAAATGTACGACAAATTAAGTGCGTGTATGTAGTGTGGAAGAGGTGGAAGCCATCTTGGTTTGTTGTAAGTAGATATTTACAGGTATCTGAAGTAACAGTTTATTTTTTACAGTATTCAATCAATCCTTTTTTTTCATCTAGGACACGTCAATTTGACTTCACCTCGCCTGATGTTAAGCTAAAGGCAAAGTCAACGTTTAAAGAGAATATTAGCAACCGAAATCACAAATATTTCCGCTAACCCCTCCAAGTAAGCTAAATTGCTTGTGTTAGGAGTGGGTTCACATCAGTAGTATAATGGCCAGGATCGAACCCGGAACCTCTCGATCGTAAGGCCGACTCCTTAACCACTAAGCTATCGATTTTTGCCTATCCCAGTCCACTGCTGGACATAAGCCTCTCCCAGTGCTGGGAGGCTTTGGCCCACTATTTCCACGCTGGCCAGACGGGTTGGTATATTGGTATCTTTTCGAGTTTTCCTTCTCTAGCAGTGATAAAGTCTGCGTACCTATTAAAAGGCTAGAATTAAATGCCAACCGTTATTTTAGTTTTAAATGTAATATAATAAAAATAGCGTATCGATCACGGTGTTTCTGTCGAACTGTCTTGACAAGATCGATTTGAATCGATTTTTGTTTCAAATACATCGGGAAAAATGAAATGCTCAAGTGGGACTTGAACCCACGACGATTTTTTTGTATAGGTATTTGATCGATTTGAAAATAAGTCGTAAAGTATTTTTCAAGTATCGATTTTAGAATATTTAAGTAACATTCCTCATTGATGTAGTCATTTTCAAAAAGTAACTCATAACTGAACTTTTAACCGACTTCAAAATAGGTAGAGTTATAAGTCAACAATTAAAATAACTAAATATGACCATGAACCGTTAAACAAGAAGTGTGTGAACTCCAACGACCTCTGTCGACCCTCGTAAAGTTTATTAATAAACTTGACATAACTATTGATTTGGTTGCCATATTTTCCTCAACAGCTGAAATAATAACAAATCAATTAAGTTCGAATATTTTAATAGGTAATACCTACATTACATAAATAAATAAATATTCTACAACATTCTACACATCGCTATCTAGACCTATGTGAGCATGCTTGTGTTACGAAATCTAGAATGCGGATAAACATACTTAGATACTTTTTTTTTAGTATATACATACATTATTATACATAGAAACACCCAGACCAATGCAAATAGCCATATTCATGCCTACAAATATTTGCACTCAGCGGGGATCGGACCCGTTTTTCCCATTTTTTTTTTTTTTTTCGTGCGGAAATCCCCTCGGATACCCCCCTGCCGGAGCCGGAAGGGGAGGTTATGTCGGACTCGAACCGACTAAAACCGCACGCCGACTGTGGGTCTTGGTGCTAAGCCGGAGGTGAGGTTGTCAAAGACATATCCCTCGCAGCCCGGCTGACCCAGGGCCATCCCTTACGGTCTGGCCCTCCTCTGGAGGGGGGACAACGGTGTCCCCAACTCGCCCCCGGAATGGGGAGGCGCACTATTCAGCGCGCCGCCGCCGTGGCCTGCTTCTGCTGGGGTGACAGGCGGCTCCACCCGTCACCCCCAGGCCCGCGCTCATGGGGGACGGAGGTCAGTCAGTGCCCTCCGACGCCCGAGTTGCCTGCGCGCGCGGGCGGCGCGATCCGCGAGTCTTTCTCGCTCGCGCCGCCTCTCCCGCTCCGCCGTCTCCTTCACGACCATTACCTGCTCGCTGAAGGAGACGCCGGCCGCCCACGCGTCCGCGCAGCGGACCAATGCTGTGAGCAGGGTGGCGAGGGTGAGAACTCTCACTCCCAGGGCCGCCACTAGCTCCTGCCTCGGTCCGGCCCATGCCGGACACTCGGTGAGCGGGTGCAGCCCCGTGTCCTCGCTCGCGTCGCAGTGATGGCACTCGGACGTTGGCTCCTTTTCGATCCGACACAGATATCTCCCGAAGCACCCGTGCCCGGTGATAATCTGCGTCAGTCGATACGAGAGGCTGCCATGTGGCCTCTCGAGCCAAACCCTTGTCTCCCCCTAATATGTCATGTACGGACGGACGGACTCCATGGTGCATTGGTAGTACATTCGACTGTAACGTCTGCAGGTTCGAAGCCCGCTCAATGGAAATATTTGTATGCATGAACAAATGGTTATTTAAATGGGCAGACTAATGTATGCATTTAAAAAACTCCATAGGTATTTTTATCTGTATTTTACTACTGAGAAAACTAATTGTTTGTGGCAATATTGGACATGATCCCTTATATAACACAAGTTATCTGAACCTTAGTTATTTTGGGTCTAGTGAGCGCTGTGTAGAATCCTTATCCATACTAATATTATAAATGCGAAAGTAACTCTGTCTGTCTGTCTGTATGTTACGCTTTCACGCTTAAACCACTGAACCGATTTTGATGAAATTTGGTATAGGGGTAGATAAATCCATGAGAAAAGACATAGGCTATGTTTGATCGCAAGCCGCGGGCAAAAGCTAGTAATATTAAAAATGCGAAAGTAACTCTGTCTGTCTGTCTGTATGTTACGCTTTCACGCCTAAACCACAGAACCGATTTTGATGAAATTTGGTATAGGGGTAGATTATACCATGAAAAAGGACATAAGCTGGACAAAGGACATGTTTGGTCGCGATAACCGACATCCACGCGGGCGGAGGCGCGGGCAAAAACTAGTGTTGTATAATAACTATTCTGTAAGTTGCCACAATCCTAACGGATGCCGGCCGGCAGGGTGGTTATTTTAAACTTGAACCGACTAAAACCGCACACCGTCTTAGATATCAAATAGCTTTTTTACCGTGCGGGAATCCCCTCGGATACCTCCCCCGCCGGAACCAGAAGCATGTTGGACTCGAACCGACTAAAACCGCACGCCGACTGAGGGTCGTGGTGCTAGGCCGGAGGTAAGGTTGTCATCGACATATCTCTCGCACCCTGACTGACCCAGGGCCATCCCCTACGGTTTGGCCCTCCTCGGGAGGGGGGACAACGGTGTCCCCAGGTTTCAAATACCGGTGTATAAGGCGTATCTTTTTTTTATAAAAGACACTTTGATTTGCCTTCAACTCGCCTGATGTTAAGCTTAAGGCAAAGTCTCGGAAAGAGGGTCACCATCGTAAACATGTACCATGCTAACAGTGGTGGCACTCAGCTTGACGGCCTCATTAGATGCCTTTTCACGCCCCGGTTAAAGGACCCGTTCCAGAAGAAGAAGGAAGCACGTGAGCTGGCAGGGAGTTCCAGGTCTTAGTGGGGCGGCATAGGAATGAGTCACTGAAACGCTTGGTTCTAGCAGGTATATTCTGCACTGTATACGGATGGCATCTTAGCCCTGCACGTGTCGTCCTGTGAAGGAAGGGAGAGGGTGGGACTAAGGAATTTCTATAGTACCCCAGAACAATAAACTACCCTATAACTCACATATCTCTGTCGTGTTTCCACTTCTCCAGCCTTTAAAGTCCACATTCCCAGAATTCCCAGCTTTCCCGCTCTACAAACTCCAGAGCGATCAATCAGACAAAGCAATCTTGTAGCTTTATTGAAGTGAGCATAAAGTATGAAGAAAATATCGCGACGTCCTTGAAAGCTGGATAAGAATTTATATACGGTAGCGATAAGGCTTGGGCGGGTGTTGATAAGCCGGCCGCGGGCGGTGATAAGGCGCCGCCCGCCCTACAGATGTTATCTGTGATTAAATAGCTTGCGTTATCAGTAGCGAGACTCGACGATCTTGGGCTGTGTAGAGTAGTGCACGGATGTAGAGAGGTGCTTAGAATTTATTTTGGATTAAGTCTTGCTAAATGTATTTTTATTAAAGACTAGCTGGTGCTCGCGATTTCGTCAGCGCAGGATTATTTAGTATTTCGAGTAGCTCATATAGAGTGGCGTACATAACAATGCCGGCCAAATTTGTTGACATTAATGATCACTGCTCCGTTCTCTTGAGTAGTAGCTTGATGATATATAGCCTATGTGTTATTCTAGTGTATAAGCTATATTATTATTGTAAAGTTTCATGAAAATCCATACAGTAGTTTTTACGTCCATCCATACTCACAAACTTTCGCTTTTATAATATTAGTAGGATTTTGAAAGTGAAATATACCTTATAGTGATAGAAAGAGCAGCAACTATGTTTTTTTTCAATATTCTGTAAGCTACTCGTAATACAGACTAGTTGGATGTATTCATACAATTTAGATGAGAGGAGACATTTCCAATATATTTTTGAGGAGGACAAACTTACGAATAGTATAATTATTTTCTTCAAATCTATATAGAATTAGTTTATATATTTGTTATGTTATGTTATGTTTGTATATAGTTTTATTTTAGTTCATTTTCTAGACATGAAAGCAGGATGTAGACTACACGCCTTAATATTTCCTAGAATTGCATAGTTGAAAGTAAGTCAGGGTAGCTGAACGTTTATGTTCTAGCTGCTCTTCTGTTGTTAAACACGAACCTTCTCTCATTATGTGACGGCTGACTACGTAGTCTTACTTTAAGATGTCCTACAAAATGAACAAACAAATCGCCTCTGTATCTTCAAGCTAATCTACACAAAATATGAATACGCAGCGTTGTCGGTAGGAATCCGTCAAACAGATGAGATAAGACGGACGTGAACTTTTGCTGTGTTTGTAGCGTGCCCCCCTCACCTCCCCCAGGGGGGCCTTCACCCCCCGGCACACCCTCTGAACACTTACATATATTTAGGAGTTAGAATGTGTGCGTGATAATGTCTAGAGACAAGAGATTCTCAAATAAAAATAACTTCAGACTCTTTGTGACGGATTATCTTGAATGTTTATGAGAACCTGTATGGAGGTGATAATGTGATATGGGTTTAGATGGAAGGTTTTCTTGCTAATTGGGGTCTTGTAGACTAGAAAAAGAAAGGAAGTAATACGAATTTGTATACACGTAGACCGTGATTTTGTTTTATCGCGCGAAAAATCCCCTCCGGCCGGTGGAGGCGGTTATGTCGGACTCGAACCGTCCAAAACGCATGCCGTATTGGGTCCTTGGTTGCCGGAGGTGAGATTGCCGAAAGCATATCTCTCGCACCCCGGCATACCCAGGAGACAGACCGTGAGTTTTAAGATTTGGGTACCTACACACATGCGCCGTGGCAAAGCCTAAGAGGCTTTTTAGGCTTTATTGGCATTGTAATTGGACGTTCCGTACATGTCCAGGGTCAGGTGGTTGACCTGCCCTATTTTTCAAGGTCAACGCCCAACAGACCTGCCTCCCTAAACAAGTGGCAATTCGTTGGCCGGTGTATTGTAATAGAATGATGAATCTTTGGATTTGACATGTATGTGACGTTTATGACAGCTGTCAAATGTCAACGTATGTCACACATATTGATCAATCTATTCTATTCAACAAACGTATTACACGTAACCTCCTGGACACCATCTTCCGTGGCCAACTTGGAAATCATTCAATGCCTACGGACCCAAGTTGGCCGCTGTAAGGCAAATCTAGCTAAATGGGGCTATATAGAACAGTCACAAGCACCCTGCGACTGCGGGGACCCATCCCAGTCCATGCCACACTTGCTCTCTCGCCCTGCCACCTGTACCATCGCAAACCTGAGCAGGGCAACAGACATAATTTAAGAGTTTGATGAGCCATTGACACGAAGAAGAAGAAGAAGATTGCAACTTGACTAAAGGGGCTGCTCGCTTAAATTTTGCTTTACTTTACTTTTCCCCGCGGCTTCGCCCGCATGGAAATCGGTTATCACGACCAAATATAATCTATATCCTTTCTCAAGGTCTAATCAACGAATAAATTTATTGTTCGATCATATACAATCGTCTACCGCTTAAAATAGAAAACATTCCAAAATTTAAATATACATACCTACTAACTATTGCCTGTGTGACCAATGTGAAATACCTGAACGACAGATTTTCAATGTTGGCAACTCCGAAACTTCAGCTGTAATGGTTGTGTTGGCCTACTTACCTAGAAGAAAAAAAAACTAAATTAAATTACATTATAATATCATTACGAGGTGACTGCGCGACCTGTTGTTGACCTCGCGGATTGAAGTCATAAGCGGTAGCGATTTGAGAATATGTTAGATAATATTGAACTTGGCATTGATATTTAGTTAAAATAATAATCAAATATTCTAAAATTAATACATTTATTTTTTAAATTATGAAATTATTTCAATCATAAATCAGGTAAGTAACTGAAAGATTTTTAATATATATTTTGAACTTTGAAGAGTGCTTCATTAAATGGCTCTTAATAATTTTACATACTAAGCAATGAAATATCAGCTATTTAAAATATTTATCTAAATTCTAGTGGCTAAGGAGTCGGCCTTACGATCAAGAGGTCCTGGTTTCGAACCCTGGCCATTACACTACCAACGTGAACCCACTGCTAGCACAAGCAATTTAACTTACCCTCTAACCCCAGAGGGAATATTATAATTTCGGTTCTAATATTCTGAAAAAAAAAACAATGAAATAATAAATGGCAAGCTTCGAAAAATAATGTTGATTTGCGATCATTTAAAGAGAATATAGAGAAGAGTTATAAGACTAAAAGACCGTGAGTACATAAATTATTTATACTGTTTGTTGATGGCACTTGGTGGCATTCATTTTGTTACACATATTGAGAACACTTGTACTTTTTCCACTGCATTTATTCTATTACACGGATTACACCTGACTGAGTACAGTACATTACCTGGCACAGCTCCTTTCGTGCAAAACCTCGGTGCGGATAATACTCATGGTTACCACTGTAAGAGGTGGCAGTTCTGCTATATTTTTATATCACTTAGGTGGCAAACAAGTACACAGCCCAACTGACGGAAAATGGTTACCGTGTTATATGGATGTGTGCAATACTAGAGGCCGTGTGCAATAGAATATAACCCTGGTCATCATGTAGAATCTGATCTGTATATGAACACATATTATACAATATACAGGCGTTAAAAATGCACAGCGAAGCAAAGTCTTTCCTGAGGCTGATCTCCGTCTCTTATAAGCTTGCACCATACACCCAAGTATTAGCGCGCAAAGTTTATACGTATGCGATGTTGAAAAAAATCTGCAGTATTATGCAAAATAGCTTTATCGCGGCATCTAGAGTGGACTGCACACGTATACCCTATCGTGCCCACTGCGAGGTTTCAAGGAAACAGCCCGGTGAGGGGCACTGTTTTGTACAAATGAATTGATTTCTAAGTAGCTGTAAAGAAAGAACGTAGTTTGAAATTGCCGCCATATTGGTTTGAGGAATGAATAATACTAGGGTATATAATTTTTTTTAAGATTGATGATTTTTCAAGTGAAATAACATGTTTTGCTCATTGATATAAATTGGATAAAATAGTTACTTAATATTATGAAAGAAACATGAATTATTTTTGAAAATTCTTCGTGATTCGAAAACAGAAAAAGGTTTCGGAGTTTGAAAAAATAAACACATAGCACCTTTCCCGCCAATCTATTTTTTTAATGTGTGTGATTCGAAATTCAAATAGTTACAAAATGCCAGGAATACAAATGTTCCAGTGTACCCTTATCGACTACAACATCAAGTATATTCGTTTTTTTTTATAGCGTACAATACTATTTGAATATCATATTATTAATTTAATAATATTTCACAAGAACCACAGATTATGTAAACCTATTTACAACAGTATAATAGCGATACAATATGCCTTCTGTGGCCGGAGGCGGCGAGGGCAGTATCGTTCGCGCCAAAACTAACGTTATCGTGGTCACTTTTCACGTTTTTCACCGATGCACGCCAGAATAGGACGCTGCCAGATCGCCAGATACCGCCGGCCTTTTGTTACCTTGTCTAGTCACACTGTTGTTATTTTGTTGGTACCTTTTTGTCGTATTGTTTTATGACAGGGAAGTTCAAAAATATTAACGATTAGGTGACTGAATTTTCAGCACTCTTTTTGCAATAACTTCTATGCCTGATTTTACGTGAAATACTTACTACCTACTTTATCGGCAACAATACGCCACTTTTTTTGCTGTCATACAGATAACATTAAGTACAAAAGAGAGTACTTTGCCTATACAAATAGATGTCAAAATTCATTAGCAAATTTGACAACCTGCAAATTAAAGCAAAATTTTCTTTCAGAGTTGGTCAGAAGGCAGTTGAAGAAGCATATCCTTCCCAAAATACATGGCTGGTACATATATACAAAAAATGTTTATCCAATACTTCTAATAATCAACACACCGGTAGAAAAGTACCTACACACACCTTATCAGAAGGTAAGTACATTGCCACACTTCCGCCATTTTGTCACCTCAGTGAATAGCTATCAGTTAATAAACTGCGCGAAGCCATCGGTGATACCACTATCGAACGCCTTTGCCAATTAAAAAACTTACCTGAACACGTAGTAACAGGGGAGCAAACATTACTTGAGGTTTGATACTGTAGGACTGCTCAATGACCTATATAATAGTGACTATATGGGATTGGCACGTATTTTGATGTTAATATGATAGTCACACAACGCTATCTAGACCCATGGACGCTAGTACTATTATCTATTCTGCGCCCATGGTAAGCTTAACTAGCTTGTGTCATGAAATCTAGAATGCGGGTAAATATACTTAGATGCTTTTTTTGTAGATAGATAGGTACATATCGGTTATATTCTGTATTTACCGGTTAGTAGGTGAGATTGGGTCCTGAAGGTTTTGAATGCAACCAGGATTTTAGTCTCCGGTCAGGCTTATTGAATTGAATATGAATGAATGAATGAATGAATAATAATTGGTCGCGGGGAGCTCTGGAGGTCCTATCCATCGTAACGTAACCTGTGATATATTTATTTTGTTAATTATTTTTTAGGGCGTAAGTAGACCTCTGCTCCTTCCATACGCGGAGGTACCAAAAATTGGCAAAATAACACCCCTAAGTACATTTTTAAACGGGAGCCCACTATCACACGTTCTCAATTCTTAACTAAGAGAATAACTATCACCTAATGAACTGCGCGTGGTGTCGATAATACCCTTATCGAAACACTGTTATGGTAATCCACGAAGGGGTAGGCAGAAGTGTACTAGCACCCACGTTTTGCCAATTATGATTTTCGGTCTCATGACGTAATAGCATATTGCTTTTTAGCGGGCTCTTTGTTTTTAGCTGTATGTTTACTGTCGGATGGAAATAGCCCTACCCCTTTGTCACCTGCTACGCAATCCCAAAGGAAAGGCTGGGGTGGTCCTATTCCATTCCACTGTGAACCACCACGGCAGAAAAAAAAATAACAATTCACTATCCATCAGCAAAGTTTGCATATCTTATGAGAAAAACTGATTCGCCTAACTGTCCTGTATGCCATAAAATTGAAGATGTGCAACATTTGCTGATGGATTGTGACCGGAATAAAGGAGAGCGTGTGGCTCTGCTCCACGAATTAAAAGCAAATACTCTGGATGTGGGTCTAATACAAAGTATTATGAATTATCCAAGCTCCGAAGCCGCCCAAAAACTATGTCACCTGATTACAATAGTTCAGCAATGATTCCCTATAATAAGTGTACTACCTAGACTGTAACAAATAATGTAAGACTGTCCACTAGGAATTAAGGTACGATGGGGTTGGCATATCCTTACTGGATCAAAACCCCAAAATAAATAAAGATTAAAAAAAAACTTCATTTTTGTAAATTACTAAGGTTTCTTTCTTTACCTTACCTATTTAATACACGATCGTACACGACCGTAACACAATTATTAAGACAAGAAGCAACGTTCAGTATCTAGACGAAACGGTGCCTCTCATCAGGTAGTTATACTCTGGAGAGGAAATCCCTGAGAACCTTATTTTTAGAGGTGGCGATTCGCACACCAATTAATTAACTTTGTGCGAATCGCCTACAGAACAAAATTATATATTTAAAGGAGTCGTTTCGCACGTCTTGTGCGAGCAAAATCCGTACGAATCGTCCAATAAGCCGACCAACCATGGCTCATAATTGGCCACCCCAATGATGTTCTGAAGATTCTCCGTTAAAACGCGTAGAAAAACGTGTGCGAGAATACGACTTCTCTGTCTCTGGTGACAAATCCTATTTTCACTCAGATGGGTCTCTCTAGGGGGGTCCCTGGACCTGCTTCTACTAGGATAGGTTAGGTAGGTACCCGTTCTTAGTGGAAAAACCAAATTTACCTACCATTTCAATTTTATCTTCAAAAGTGTAATTTACCGTAAAATAAACGCCAGATAACGAACAAAAATAATTGAATTGTTTAAACAAATATGGCATTGGACAGAAAATAAATTCGTTTATTTATTTATAGTAACATAACATAAACATAAACTCACGCCTAAATTCCCCGAAGGGGTAGGCAGAGGTGCTGGCACCCACATGAGTTTATGATTTATTTATAGTATATATTATTTTAATAAATCAATACATGACAACCTAACATTTTGTAAATTGGTCTAAGATGATGATTAAATGAAATACAAGATTGAGGGTGCAATTCTAACATGGAGGTCCAGTGGATCATATTTATAGATGAGCTCGAATTTTGAGGGTCCAGTGGGTACGTAGCCGATTCTTTTTTAAGCCGTTTATTAATGTTGTGCAACTTATGTGGCAAAACCAAATATTTCATTTCATTTATATAGACGAGGTCTCGGGTTCGATCCCAGGTTTACCATTGCACACACCAATGACTTTCCGATGCTTTTCGAAGTAATGTGTGTATTATCGCAGGTTTATAAGTGCCCGGTTGATGGCAATAGGTTCGCCACCTATTACATTGGGACCTAAACATAAACTGGCGAAATGTGGGTGCTAGCACCTCTGCCTACCCCTTCGGGGAATACAGGCGTGAGTTTATGTTATGTTATGTATTTATATAGCAATTTTTTGCAAATGCAATGGTATCAAAACCAGATAAATCCGTCAACTCGAACCACCCGACTCGAATTTGACCGGTTATATTTTAAATACCATATTAATAAGCTGTCAATTCTTATAAATCGAATAACACATAATATGTATACATAAGTGTTAGTGGAAAACTGTGCGATATCTCGCAAGTGCTGGGATCTCGTATTAGCTCACACATGAAATATATTCAATCTGCGACTTCGCGATAAGAGTGCCTCCCTTCCTCCCTTCCCTCCGATGAAACCTCCCACCCTACCTCCTTCGCTAAGCCGGATGCGAGGATGGTTTTTGACGGTCACTGCGTATATGTTTTTCTTTTATGTTTTTATACGTTGTCAATTGAGTGTTTTAGTTTAATTGGTTGAAAGTGTTGGACTTATGAGTTATTTACAATTATTTGTGTAGAATAGTGTTATTGGTTTTGTGGGGTTAGTGTGTCAAGAGGTTATCAGTTCAATTTCTAGATTAGTTAAATTGTTATTAAGTTTGCTGTGTCAAGAAATTGTTTGTTTTTGAAGGGGTAAGTAGAGGTGTTTTGATCTGCATATTTTATGAGAGTATTCCAATTTTTTAATCATTAATCCAGTGCTGAGATGACACAAGAACCATGTTGTTCTCCACATGGTATCATGACCAGAATCATCATCATTATCCAAGCCCCAATCCCGATTGCACCAACAAAGGTTTACGTTAATAAATACACTAATATTATAAAAATATAATTCTTTGTGCGACACCGGTTACGTATAAAAATCATTTATTCCTCGTTCGTAACTGGTTACGAATCTACGGTTACGTAGATGGCCGAAGGGAAATAGTCAAGTGTGTCAATCAAGTATACCTCACCTGCGTGCTGCACCTCATAAGGCTCTCCTCTCGGCATTGGTAGGTCAGATGACAGCTGTATCCATCAAAGACAATCGGAACAAACGAGAGCGATCCCCAGCCTCCAAATTACAAGTTTTGAATGGGGATAGACATTTGAATGAAAAAGATATTTCTTAGTGAATAATGAAAAAAATAACATTCCAACAATAACACTATAGCCACTTCATTACTCCGAAAATTCACTATCCAATAACAAAGAGGCAACCCTGGATCGCGATAATAAAATTATTATTATTCGCGCTATCAGGGTTGGCACCCGGCGATGTTATCGGCGCTATCTCACGGAGCCAAGCGACGCTCACCCCCTTCGGTGGAGAGTAGGGATGGGAACGTATCGATAGGTTGTAGATTTTAATTTATAATTATTGGTGGTCATACGTCAAAAAGTAAGATAACTGATTTTTTTTTCTTTTTTGTATTAAAAGGACTTACATAATTGTTTTAATAAAACAGCCTATAAAAGCGAGCAAATAGTCGATAGAGCATTAACTATTATGATTGAATTTCTTTTCAGGGATGGAACTGTTAAGATTATTTAATCAATACTGTCACAGTTCAATTCTTTAAAGTTTTTTTCATAAGAAAATATTCAGGCCAGGTCAGGTCCGGCCAATCCAGAATTTTTTAAATATTTCTTTATATAGTAGTACATTATCACTTATGCATTTTTTTATTTGAATTGTATTTTTTCTTCTTTTTTCTAAAAATTAAATAAATAATACAAACAATGCAAATGTATATGACAAGCTATTATATGTTAAAGTGTGAAATACCTGTTGCTAATACTTACCTGTTTTGATAAAACAGATATTAAAGAACTCATTAAATGTATATTTTATAACACCTTTTTCTGTACAACTAAAAAAAAAATATTTTTTCAGAAATAAATATTTACCCCTGTTTCGAATTCCACACGGTTGTACCAAAGAGCAAGTTACTTATTAACAGTGCTAACTACTTGATAACGGCCATGCCAATACTCATCGTTGAGGCGACAATGACCATTATTTCACTTTCAGAAATCACATTAGTACATTCGACAAAATGTCAATCCTACCATCCCTTAATTTTTGCCATAACAACTTTGGTCACAACTGCAAGAACAAATCATTAGATTTCAAGTGTAGGCTGAATACAGATGCAGATCTATATCAGGCTCAGGTAGAAAATAATTATTAATTGTTCCATTTAAAACTAGTTTGAGAATTAATTATCCGTATTCTTAGGACATATTATGCATATTTAGACATAAAAAACAGTGATTAAAATAAATTATTAATTCTGCAATTTTATTCATGAATTGTGGATGTAATTAAATAATAATTAAAATTCCAACACTCGTAAAAGAAATAAAATATATCCACTCATGTAGTCCTCAACGACATGGTATAAATGCAGATGCTGTTACATTTATATCAGGCCTATTTAAACAATATTATTAATTAAACAGGTTATAAATTACCTTGAGAATAATTCGTCTTCTCCTCAGAAAATTAGTCATATTATGCCTTAATAAAACAGTGATAAAAATAAATTACTAAGTCTATTTCCAAGAACTGTGGGCGTAATTAAAATTAACATTCTATTTTTGAATTTATCGTCACGTTTAGTCCACAGCGTGACAACCGGCTTGGTTACTGACGCTATCGATATGAAGTCGCGTCACTAGGGGTGTAACCTGCTTTATTCCGGATAAGAATAAATACAGTGGCTCGCCGGCGGAATGTGCTAATACATCCTTATCGACTGCGACGCCCCACACACACACATACACATCTGTGTACAGATACACACAAACAAAGACACGACTTTATGTTGTACACATGGTATAGATTTTTAATTGGGCTTCTTGTGCAACTATAAAATCTTTCAGTAATAAGAATGACATCCTTCAGATTTCTCAATGTAATATTAACAGCTTCGCACTGTTACTTAGACTAGTAAATCATTATTACCTTCCCAAAGCTAATTACCATTCCAAATTATAATTTTAAACTCTCGCGTTCCATGATATACCTACAGTAGTGATAACAGGAATCAAGGACCAATAAACCCCTAGAGAATATTCAGTAGTGAAATCGTCCCAGTACTTAAATTAACGTGGGCCCAATTGCCTATTATCAAATTAGAAAAGATGGGATTCGTCCCAGGTCCCAGTTTCGAAGGGGACGACTTGCCCCCTAACCCGGTCATATTATAAGTCAGTACGTCAGGCAGAGGAGTTCGTCAGGCAAATCAAAGGTATGTAATGTATATAAAACATGATCGCGTTAATTCCCGTTATCACTATTGTAGATCCGATTAACTATATTATTTCATGGTTTTGATGAATCCCTTCTTGTAACATATTATGTGGAAGCCAATATGTGGAAGACATTCGGTTTAATTTTGGCGAGCCACACACGTCTGGCCGCTCGTTTTTTTTAGTAGTAGTGTGATGCTAAATAAAGTTTTTTATATATATAAAGGACACTTCAATTTGACTTTCCCTCGCCTGATGGTATGCTAAAGCCAAAGTCTCGGGAAGAGGGTTACCATCGTAAACATGTACCATGTTAACAGTGGTGGCACTCAGCTTGACGGCCTCGTCAGATGCCTCTTCACGCCCCGCTTAAAGGACCCGGGACTGTAGGAAGAAGGAAACACGTGAGCTGGCAGGGAGTTTCAGGTCTTAATGGTGCTGCACAGGAATGAGTCATTGAAACGCTTAGTTCTAGCAGGTATATTCTGCACCGTATACGAATGGCATCTTAGCCCTGCACGTGTCGTCCTGCCAGTTTCCCAAGAACTGAACTAACAAATGGTTTTTTTTCATAATGGACCAGTAAAATCTGCGGTAGCCTAGTGGTATGGGTAATGGACTGCTGAGACGAGGTCTCGGTTTCGATCCCAGGTTTACCATGGCACACACCAATGACTTGTCGATGCTTTTCGAAGTTATGTGTGTTTAGGACCTAAACATAAATTGACGAAATGTGGATGCTAGCACCTCTGCCTACCCCTTCGGGGAATACAGGCGTGAGTTTATGTTATGTTAATCCCAGAGATTAGCACATACACCTACTCTTCAACATATTGGTATAGATTGGCAGCCTTACAATTAAAAAATTCGATAAGTAAAACGGAAGTATTTTATCGATATAGTGAAGTATTGTCGTAGCAAGGACACCCCTGTTTCCTGGTAACGATACATGCCCTCGTGCTGTCCTTTCTGATAGCAGGAGGTAACAGATATGCCAATGAATTCATCGGAACGATACAATTATAGTACCCTCATTTAGGTATGATACAAGAAGACACGATACGCATCGGTATACTTTTTTGACTGAAAAGACTCGTCACATTTACAACACCTTTCATAATTGAGGTTACTTGGCTTTTGGGTAACTTAATGCTATGTATTTATATATCTGGCCGATGGAGCAAGAAGTGCAGGTGCTATTCAGCTGGGTGCTGTAAGTGGACTACATCGAATCGATGGCTACGTACCCGTTCGACCTCCGAGATATGACCCTCTCACAAAGGACCCACTTGACCTAATTTTTAGGTCCCACTGGACCTCCTTCAAAATATAATAATTAATGTGCCTACGGGACCTCTTTTTCAGTGCCCGTGGGACCTTAAAAATTAAATCAAATAAAAAAGACTCCATTGGACCTCTTTTGTAGTGCCTATTGGTAGTAAATATGTGTTCATTTGTTATACGTTCGGTGTGATTCTAATAAGAAAAGGTACAGTTACGTAGAATTTTATTTTAGTTTGCCGTTATTTACTGATTACATTATGTTAGAATTGTTCTGAAATTCCAGACTAGGTATTAACTTGTATTCTGGAATTCAGTGGATTGCTGGGAACTTTTGTGTTAACATTTAAATTTCAATGGTATTTAGCATTTAAAATTGTTAATCGGAAGTACAATAATGATAAAACTTAGCTAGGTTCTTCTCTCAAATTCTGTTTTTTCAGTGTACTGATACCTGAAATACGTTTTGTACCTCGGAAACCAACCTGCTCTCCTTCTCTCTGTTCCTTCAACCATCATGGCGAGCTACAGTACACCTGAATCAATTACAATGATAAGGGTGCGTCTTGATGTGGGCCCGACATATTTTTACACGCAGTTTGTTTATAATTAAGGAGATAGCATCGCGCCTGGCTTCGCCGATAAACGGGAATGTTTGCTCTAGTGTTATAAAGGACTTCAACTGCTCGCTGAGAACGTAACCCTTCATTGAGAACACTAGTACTTTTTCCACTGTATTTATTCTGTCACACCTGACTGTTAGAACATACAAAACCTTTGCTAAATGTAAACCTTTGAGAATGCCGTAAGGCGAAACCGGTCAGGTGTTTTTTTTTATACCGGACACGTCAATTTGACTTCACCTCGCCTGATGTTAAGCTAAAGGCAAAGTCTCGGAAAGAGGGTCACCATCGTAAACATTTACCATGTTAACAGTGGTGGCACTCAGCTTGACGGCCTCATTAGATGCCTTTTCACACCCCGCTTAAAGGACCCGGGACTGTAGGAAGAAGGAAACACTTGAGGTGGCAGGGAGTTCCAGGTCTTAGTGGTGCGGCATAGGAATGAATCACTGAAACGCTTGGTTCTAGCAGGTATACTCTGCACCGTAAATGGATGGCATCTTAGCCCTGCATAAATACATAAATACAGTGGAGAAAGTACAAGTGTTCTCAATAAGTGTAACAATGAATTCCACCAAGTGCCATCAATCAACAGTATAAATAATAGTAACTCTTCATATTTGTTACTAGATGGTAGAAAATCTGGGAATACATGGGTGAATTTCAACAAGTCCATTAAAATCTTCATTTCCGTGGATTTTTTTATCTTAAGTGTTATAATAAAACAACATCGCGTTAATTAAAGATTTTGATACTGTATGTATTCTCGCTTAATATCTAGCAGATAACTAAAAAAACTAACGAGATATACATGATTAAAAATTACATGCCACGGCGATGAAACATGTGTGTACGGCAATGAAACAAGCGTCCACGGCAATGAAAGAATTATGCCAAGGGAATGAAAGAATCAACCACAGAAATGAAAATCCATATAAAACATAATACTTATACCTACTTACATACAATAATTACAAATTTCATAGGTTAAAAATCTGCAAAAGGAGTAGGTAGGGTACAATTAAACAAATATAATAGAATCAAAGAATTGTCCAATCATTTATTTAAATTCTTTCAAACAAAAAAGAAATTTACAATACATATAATATGAATAAAACAAATAATATGGTGTACTTTTGTTAATTATGCAAAAGTAAATGCAAACAACATACATAGTACACCATGCATAGTAAGTACAAGTTTTTAATTTACGTATCAATATTTAATGTGAAGCGAAACAATAACATTTTTATAAAATCTATAGACAAAATAATCACAGCCCACACCGGTTAAGGTTCTTCTTCATAGTCTTGGCAAAATAAACAATCCATTATTAAAATCAAACTATTTATAATTGATTGTACAGTAAAAAACTCATCAAATCTTTCATCTTATTGTAGAAAGTTTTCGAATCCTCTAATGTCAGTATTTGGTGCTACCTATAATAATGTAATACCTAATCATACTATGGCGATGATAACATAAGTCACGGAAATGAAACATCAGGCCACAGCAATGAAACTAAATCGTTTTACAATGCATGGCAATGATTTTTTTTTCATTGCCGTGTTTTTTTTTTCATTGCCATAGCAAATTTTGAGCACGGAAACTACGGCAATGAAAGCACGGCAATGAAAAACAAGACAAAAATATAAAATAACAAAAAATCTAATAATTATTCGAAGTATTAATCACTTCACAAAAATAAACAAGAGAAATGGCGTTCTATTGAATGTTTAATCAAGAGGATAACTTATTAAAATATAAAGTTATACCTATCCACAGCGATGAAAGAAAAAATGTCCAGTAACATAAAAATGGTATACTTACATCTATGGTGCCAAAACGCAGGTACGTGTGTACGTTCTTCCGCGTCGAGCACTTAGGCGGCACCAATATGCAACGTTTAGCGCATATAAGGGAGGACGCAAGTCGTTAGATAAGACAATATTCTAAAATATGTTTAGAACACGGCGATGACAGGCAGTTCTGGGACAAATGTATTTTTTTTAACCATTCGTTGAATTGTTTAAATATTTGAATAAATGTATTTCCTAACAATACTTTAACTATTCACGTATCAATTAAAAATAGGTATTAATAAAAATAACCAATAGATTTTTATCAATGAGGTATCACGACACAGTAGGTGACGTGTGGACAAACACGGCAATGAAAGATTTCGGTGTATTTTGTTTTTTTTTGGAGTACCTATAATCCTATTTAATAGAATATTTAGTGCCCCACATGAATCACTATTTCACCTAACTAGCAAAAAATGTTAGAGCATTATAACTATGATTTTTAGTACCGATTTCATCGATGCCACGCAATTCTTGGTCCCGGGAAATTCACCCACATACATAAATTTTTTTAAAGAATATTAGTACCGAAGTAACTAATATTCCCTCTTCTAACCCCTCCAACTAAGCTATAAGGCCGCCAATTGTATGCTACTAGGAATTTCTTATTTAATATGTCTCAAAAGATTATAATAATTGTGTATCATCTGTGTACCATACAATAAAGAGTTATAATGAATAAATAAAAATAAAAATTGTGCTAGGAGTAGGTTCACGTTAGTAGTATAATGGCCAGGATTCAAACTCGGGACCTCTCGATCGTAAGGCCGACTCCTTAACCACTAAGCTATCGACGTATATATAACCGCTATAAAGTTCACTTGCTACGATCCTGGCATAGATCTTTCGCTTCTTCTATCGACGGGGTGCCAATAACCCGATCCGACCGGCTTGCTCTACCAAGAGAACCGTGGTAGAACTCCATACAAAATTGCTTGCTATAAGGGGAAAGGATTTTCCCCAAAATCTTGAGCCTTCACCATTGCCACAGAACAGATAATAAGTCCACTACCATCTATGGTGATTTTATAGGGAAGTAATTACACTATTTATATTGATTTAACCAGAAGAAAACTTCAAACACAATTGTAAAACTGGTTGTCTAACAAATAAAAACCGAAATCCTTGATACACTGAACATCGAAATTGCCCTGCACTTATCCTAGTCAAAATCAACCCTATTTTTATGTTGATAGGTTCTCAAATCCAGTGCGCTTGACATACAGCCTGTTGCTCCGGATATTGCGGCGCTCTATCACCCACCAACGCCCCCTGGCGGGAATTACCTTGTAATTCACCAAATTACCCACTGTTCTTCGTAATTAAATACATTTCTTTTGGTCTTTTAATTGGTAGAAGGGTTTTTTATACTAATTTAACAGTCATTTATAAAGTTTTCAGCCACGCTTCAAAAGCTCCCAGGTGGACAGAGGTGTTAGAAGACCCACATTTCGTTAAATATGAATCCCACGTAATAGGGTGAGCCTATTACCTTCAAGTGGACACTTTGTAATGGGCCCTTTGTTTACTGTCCTGACTTTGCATGGCAGAATGTCGATCATAAGATCCTATAACCCCATTGCAGGCACTAAAAGAGTTCATAGAATGTGGTAACCGCTTGCCGTCTACTCTGCCAGTAGTCTAAAGAAAAAAAGCTTCTAAAATCGAGTAATAAATTTCAAAAAAAAGAACATTCTTTTTTCAAAAATCAACTTACAATAACCAAACCTTTTTACAACAAACAAAACCCTTTAAAATCCAATAAACACGGCCTTCAGTGACGTATAACGAACATACTTAGTATACGTTACAACAAACAGCTCGAGCCTCACTTTTAACCGTTATCTCCGTGTTGCAAGGCACCACCCCGCCTGACACCTAGATAACCAGATATGAAATTTGATGTATGTATGCGAACTCCTCTACTATTAATAAACGGAGGCTGTGAATTATATTGCGGAGGAAGAATGTAACAATAGGTATACATTATCTTGTTAAAAGAGGGTAGTTTTAATCAATATTTGGACTTTTATAAGTATTTTGGATGTTTGTTACTCAATTATGTTAGACGCGCTTGAGATTTGATTTGTTAGACGGGTGAATTGGTGAAAAAGCGTATTTGATTAGTAAGAAAAACAAAAAAAAACATTTTTTATGTTTCGTAAGACCTGATATGATAAAATACCAATCTATCTAGAATGTATCCGAAGTTTGTAATTTGGATGCCACAGTTTGCTCTCCTACTTTTCTTTTCGTAAGTTGTTTTGTCTTGGCTTTTACGAAAGCGACTGCCACCTATAAAATATTTTATGTATCAAGAAATGTAATATGTATTCATTTATAAAAAATGTATCTAAATACGTAAATCCGTATTCTAGAATAAAATAACACAATTCTAAGTAAACTCGGCTTCCGTTAGGGGCTAGATAGCGGTATAGATGTGGAATGGTGTAGAATTTTGTTTATTTATTTCACTTATAAAAATTATGGTCTCTTCATTTGTAATTATGATTATGATCTAATTTTGATCAATAAGCAGTACTGATCAAGTATATATATTAATACACAAAAGTTAATTTAAACATTCCTTTTACGCACTGAATAATTTTATCAAAAGCGTTAGGTAAATGCGAAAGAAAACGTAATATAGTTCCTAACCTCTTAACCAATTTACCCGAAAAGCTCGAAAATAGCTCGAGCACACATCGCAACAACAAGTTGGCTTCCTTATCAGGCATCACGCTCAATTGAGTCCTTAACGAGACACCTTAAAACACGTTCAAAACAACCCGGACTTTTTTATCTTGTAATTGTCCAAACGGCGAGATTTTGCTGTTCAATGATTACGTAACTATGTCGTGGCGTATGTTAAAAATATTGAATATTTTTATAATCAATTTATTCATTTTTTTTTAAACTCGGCTATGGAAACGTAAACCTACATACTTTGGAGCTTACCAAAGTCTATGCTCCAGGAATTTCTACGATGAACTTATGATCATATTGGAACCATATATTTAATATCTTATGCTTAAAAAAAATGCTTTATTAATAGGTAATAATAACAATCATTGATTCTAAGTACATAACTAAAGTACTTAAATAAAAGTCATATAAAATTTGGCAAATACTGCTCAAATTGATTAATACGATTTATTCCGCGTTCGCCTCACGAAGTTTACGCCTTTGAAGTTTACGCAATATTGATTTAATACCGCTTTAGTGGTTAATAACTATTTTAATTCATTATGTAAATGCTCAGTAAAGTGGACTATTAGATTTCCTCTACATTTTCCCACAGGTGTCATATAAGGCGAGTATCGGATGTATGTGATAAGGCTATTCTCAATCCAATAGTAAATGTACAGTTAAAATTACCCGAATGTTGGCAATAAATTCGCTTTATCACCGAAAGGCAATAGCAAAAATGTGTGATACACAAGCTTGAACATTTTTATGTCTGTACGTATGTTGTCAATATATCACACTCAATGAATATGACGTCACATTTTCATCTTTTACAGCACCAATACATAATTTATCTTATTCCTTTAACACGCGATATTTCGCAGCCACCAAAGAACCTCAGGTTGTTCGCAAAGACGACCATTAGAGTCGACCCATAAAACCTTATTCACCTAAGCCTATTCAAAAACTCACTCGAGTGATTTTTAAAACATTCCGTATTCTGTAAGGTGGTACGATAGCACCGTTATCGTTACGCGCAATTTGTTGGGCCTCGTTTCAACTAACTACCGCAGCTTCCCATCTAAAAAGATATACTAGATCGTAAACTTTATATTTTTCTGTTGTTTTTTTAATGTATGTTTGGTTTTAATGAGTTGGGTGAACAAGCGTGTGGCCGAAATGTTAGTGAACTATTACGGTCATTGCAACGTCAAGGATATCACGTAAGCTAAATATATTTTTGAGTTTTATAAGGACCTAGGTGATTGTAATCAAATAATCAAAGTTAATAGGTAAGAGATCAAAGGCCCAAAAGTTTGAGCCTTATGTGTATTATCTGGCTAGGACTTTTTGCGAAAGGGACATTCTGCGAAAGAGACTTTTGCGACCAGTGGATATTTTGAGATGTGGACATTCTGCGTCTGAGCCCTATAAATATCCAAGCTATACCTGGGAATCTGCAAGATTAAAATCGATAGATAGCTTCTAGTAGAAGCTAAAGAAGCTTCTAGTAGCAACGTCATAGTTTTCTCGTGATTATAATATAATATCAAAGCTTTGAAATCTTATATATCAACCTTTTGAAATTGTCAGAAAGCCCCTTTATTCCACCTACATCTCATATCTAATCACCTGCACCCTTTCTTCCAAACATATCCGTGATAAAATCACTAGCTACTTAAAAACATTCTTCACAAATCAATCATCGATTACCCGTCAAATCGATTATATTATCGAATCGACTCAACGTCAAACAGATATCAATTACTATCGGAAGTGGAACTCGTCCCGCGGTTCCACGGTCCCAGGTGTAGCGATAACGTCAGTAGTGATCAATCTACAGGCCCTTCTCAAAATAATCTCGTATAAAATATTTCACGTTCCGAGAATGATATCACGGATGTTGTATCGGATGTCGGCAGTATGGCTTGAATCGCAGATTAGAGTAGATTACATACAAACATATAATCACGCTTGTAAATCACCGATGGAGTAGGCAGAGGTGTGTTAACACCCACATTTTGTCAACTATCTGAAATCGAATCGAATCCTGAGGTCACGAACACCCTCGAGCCCTTGCAGATGCATAGAGATGTTGCGTCTTTGGCAGTTTTCTATCGTCTCTACCATGGTGAATGTTCTGACGAGCTCTTCCAATTAGTCCCACCCTCCCCTTTCCTTCACAGGACGACACGTGCAGGGCTAAGATGCCATCCATTTACGGTGCAGAGTATACCTGCTAGAACCAAGCGTTTCAGTGATTCATTCCTATGCCGCACCACTGAGACCTGGAATTCCCTGCCAGCTCACGTGTTTCCTTCTTCCTACAGTCCCGGGTCCTTTAAGCGGGGCGTGAAAAGGTTAATGAGGCCGTCAAGTTGAGTGCCACCACTGTTAACATGGTAAATGTTTACGATGGTGACCCTCTTTCCGAGACTTTGCCTTTAGCTTAACATCAGGTGAGGTGAAGTCAAATTGACGTGTCCTGTATAAAAAAAAAAGCTATGAATTTCGGTCCCACGTAATAGGGGCCTATTGTTGTCAATCGGGCTCTTAGTCATAGGCTGTACGTTTACTGTTGGATGCAGTACAACCCTATACGTTAGTCGCCTCCTCCAAACTCATAGGAAGACGATAGAACTCATATTCTACTCCAATACAATTTTTTCATTAATCTTTTGGGTTGGTTCCTGGCGAACCAGTTAAAAAAGAAACAAACAAAAGATTTGAATCAAATATTATATACTATGTATATTAAAATCTATCTAAAAATGGTTGAAAAAGCATTCCTTGGTTCCAACAGTTCGTAAAAGTTTTTAGATGGCTCCACCGTCGTTCTTAAAGATGGGTATAAAGAGACAGCAAATTTTAAGTGATTCAGGTGTGGCTCAATAGCTCAGTTGGAAGAGTATTCCCCCTGTAAGGGAAAGGTCGTGGGTTCAAGTCCCGATGTATTTCGAAAACAAAATATTAGTGATTAGATACCTACTTATTATTTAGAGATATTCAAGGATTTAAGATGTTGCAGTTTTGCTATATCACTTAAACTTGGCAGTATGGTAAAAAATTGACTTGTTACCTTTATTTACAGAGCTTTTTTTTAATATTTGGTCAGTCAATTAACTGCACCACGGTATATGGTAAAATGTTAAGGTGCAGTTATCACCGTAACATAACTACGTAGACTTGACTCCTTACCTTTTTAAATTATTAAAAACTACTAATACATGCTTAGTAAGTAAACTATTACCTCACTAAAATGAAAACAAACATCATTCTCATCAATAATTATAATTAATAAATTACGAATATATATCGAAAAAAGTATATATAATGACGAGTTCTCACTTCTCACCTTGGGGAAAAAGGATAAATAATTTAGTATGATCCTCGCGCGGGAGATAGGTGATCGGAACAAAGGTAGCGTTATCGCACACGCCAGCCACCCGTCCTGTGTGCGCGGGCCCATTGTCGTACGGCACGGGACGAACACTCGTTGGGTGTGTTATTTTCGGACTGTTGAAATAATTAACCTTTTAACGTGACAAAAATCCTCTAGGTTATCACTTTTTATTAAGAACTAGCTGACCCGGCAGACTTCGGAAAAAGAAAAGGGCTGTGTTTAGGGTTTTCCCGGAAATTATTCGAATTTTTTTCACCTTTTAACCTTGCCTAGACCTCCACGAACATTTCAAGATCAAGATAAGACAAACCCGTTCAGCCGTTCTCGAGTTTTAGCGAGACTAACAAACAGGAATTGATTTTTATACTGTAAAGGTATGTTCGATATGGAATGAACTGAAAACCACGCGGTGATTTTCACCGATTGTCTCAATTTGCTATGGCAACTAACAGATGTGTTAAGAGAGATGACAAAAAAATTACATACTGCATTGCATGCGGCTATTTAAAAACCCTGAACTAGTTTTACTTAAAAAAAAGACAAAAATTATTTTCTATTTAAATTTTTCAATACTACACGTTGTTGCATTGCCAACAATAATTTCTCTTCATAAAAATCTAGGTAGGTACAAGCAGTACCTCTCTAGAAAACATAAAAATAAATTAACTCACATTCAAAAATGAACTCTAAAATCACACTTCTGGCTTTTACCAATTTTTTTAGCCAGTACAAACTTTACCCACCAAAAAAGTTTCCATACAATGGAAACAGACTCAGGTAGGGTGTGCAAAACTCAAGGTAAATGAATCTCTTATGAAAATGTGATACAATGTATTACGTTCTGATAGCCGGGGTGATAGCGGAATGATTGAACGAATGGGAGGCGACCAGGGAAGATATGTATACCTGTAGAAAGAGTGCGGATCGTTGAGGAAACAGTTCGTGGGAATAAGAAAGGAGGTTCCGTATTAGGAATTCATTTAATTACTAATAGACTACTTTTTTTGTATAAAGGACACCTCAATTTGACTTCTCTTCGCCTGATGTTAAGCTAAACGCAAAGTCTCGGAATGAGGGTCACCATTGTAAACATATACTATGTTAACAGTGGTGGTACTCAGCTTGACGGCCTCATCAGATGCCTTTTCACGCCCCGCTTAAAGGACCCGGGATTGTAGGAAGAAGGATAAGGTATCGGGTATTTTGGGCCCCTCTAAGACCTTCAGAGTCAAGTCTAGCTTACCTGCAAGTTGGTATACCAGCTGATTAACTCTGAAACTAGTTTTGCCATCGAAGTTGGAAGGTAACAGTCTCTCCCATAAATATCATACAAGCCAACCGAATAGTGTAGGAAGAGTAAGTGGACACCGAACTCTGAGGCGAAAAGGCTTTCACCAGATTTTTAGCTGCTGCATCTGCGGAAAACCTCAAACGGCGCAAATACTGTAACTTAACAGGTGATTATGTTTTTGAGCCGTTTGGGGTTAAAACGTTGGGGACATGGGGCCCAAGTGCCCGTTTTCTTTATAAAGATCTGGCAAAGCGGCTGATCGACGCTACGCGTGACCAGAAGGCTGGTTATTACCTTGCACAGAGGTTAAGCATTGCCATTCAACGTGGCAATGCAGCCAGCCTTCTGGGGACGTTACCGGTCGGCGACGATGCGGAGGAATTTCACGACGCATTATGTATGTAAATATTTATATTTTTATTTTCATTACTTTATTTTTTCTGAATTGTACCTATTAAGTGTATTTTTCAGATAATGATTAAGTATTATTATATAAATGAAAATTATAGCTAGGGTAAGTTACTCCAAGGCATGAAATATAGAACATGAAGTGTCACTAACGCATTGTCATCTGTAGAAGGAAAGAGCTAAGGAAAGAAGAGAATGAAATACAAATAAGGAAAAGAGAGTTAAGAAAGAAATACTTTAAAGATGCTCTCATTGGTACTCTCTTTAATAGCCTAATGGTTAAGAAGTCACCGCCTCGATCGAGATGTCCCAGCTTCGAATTCTTACCCTTACAACGTAAACACGCCTCTAATACAGGGTTAGTTCGATGTGGTTAGGGAAAATACTAATAATTTAAAAAAAAAACGTAAATCAACCGTCTATATTGATTTAATATTTAGTGAGACGTAGGCACATCCCCGGTCGTGCTAACCCGTTCGTGCTAATTCCAGATTAAAGATTAACCCTAAAACCGAAAACCAAAAACTCGCCCGAAGTTGGAACTACTTGTATTATCTATTACCAGACAATTACACTAATCGTAGATCTCTAACTCCCTGATATACTACCGAGTGGGAGGGGGGGATGTTGAGGGGAGAATCGGTGCGGCGGGGGTGAAACTGGGAGGTGGGGGGTGGGTGTTATCAGCGATTTTCGCACCATTAACCGTCGCGATACAGTCCGCACTCTATGCAGACAACGCGCTAAGTTTCATTCTAATTGATATATACAGGTGAGGTGTTTGAGTGTTTTGTCCGTCTTGAGTGGTTTGAAACATGGAATATAAAATTGAAAGGTTTTGTTCTGAAACCTCGTTTAAGTAGAAATTTATGTAGCCAAACTTTTATGTCTCTTTTTTAAGAATATTAGTACTAAAAGCACTAATATTACCCCTAACCCCTCTAGTTTTTTTTTTATGAAAGACACGCTAATTTGACTTCACCTCGCCTGATGGTAAGCTAAATGCATAGTCTCGGAAAGAGGGTCACCATCGTAAACATGTACCATGTTAACAATGGTGGCACTCAGCTTGACGGCCTCCTCTGATGCCTTTTTACGCCCCGCTTAAAGGACCCGGGACTGTAGGAAGAAGGAAACACGTGAGCTGGCAGGGAGCACTTAAGCGAAGCTGATTATTTTAGGAAAGGGTTCGAGTCGGTACTGTAATAGTTAGGGTACAAAGACATCTCTATCGGAAGACCGAGTCCTGAATTATTAAGTTACCAATGTTTTTTAGCGTGAAACAAAACAATTATATGAGTGCTTATAATTTATAATGTTGTACAGAGAACAAACATAAAAATAATAAAATAGCCAATCACGTTGCGAGTTATGTTGAACAGCATCATGGTGTGAGGTATCAATGATATGTATCTAGTTGATGATCTTCTCATCGCATCTTCAAGAAGGGCATTAGAAGGTTTCTTCACGGTAGGCAGTACGAATGTAACGCTCCTGGTGTTGCTTACGTCCATTAGGCCACGGTAACCACTTTACATTAGCTGGGCTGTGTGCTGGTCTGCCACCTATGTGATATAAAAAAACCTATGATTATCGTAGGTAAAAAAAAGCCTGCTGAGTTTCTTGCCGGAGTCTTCTCAGGTCTGGGCCGCGTTTCGAACCGGTTGGTCCATTTGCTAAACTAGTATTTAAAATTTACTTTATATTGACGTTTTGTAAGTGCTGATTTAATGGTATATGCAGAATAAACTATTTTTGATTTTGATTTTGAATCGTTATCGTATTAATCATTCGTAACAATGGTTTAGAAGTATCACAACCTTCGTAACCTAACCTAACTAAACCATTTCTCTACACAAAACTATTTTGTTTCACGAAACGAACAATGTACTACGAATTAGAACATAGTAATCGTCTACCATATCGCCAACGATAGCAACACCTGCCACTTATCACCACGTTACACAGCGGAGGTAGGCAGTAGTGCAACTTTGTAATGTAATGTGACTTCGTACCGCGATAGGGCACGAGCCTAAATGCGTGCTAACTTGTTGATTCGACGCGATACTGAGTACACTTTGTACTTTACAATGAACATGTGGTTTTAGCAATTGTTCTTTTTAACTAACTTGTATTGTGTTTTTCAATATTCTTAGCACTTAACTTCGTCATATATAAATCGTTATAGAAACTTATTTTTTTATTCGAAAGAGATTTCCTACTACTTATTACCTTTTTTTTTGTCAATTTGACTTAACCTCGCCCGGTGGTAAGCTAAAAGCAAAGTTTCGGAAAGAGGGTCATCATTACAAACACGTACCATGTTAACAATGGTGGGACTCATCAGATGCCTTTTCACGCCCCGCTTAAAGGATCCGGGACTGTAGGAAGAAGGAAACACGTGAGCTGGCAGGGAGTTCCAGGTCTACAACACTGCGTACTCCAATTATTATGAAACTCTAGTTATGCTGCTAGAATCCATATGTAATAGAGCGAATGTACAAGTATTATAGGCATTCTTACATATATAGGAACGAGCTTCCCAACCCCGTAAAGAAAAGCTGGCGTCAGAATCTCGTGCCGTAATCAGCGTGTTTACCGGCTGGCAGCCTTGCAGGTAAGACTGACTTGGCTCTAAAGGCCTTGGTAGTACAGTAAGCTTCAGAGAAAAGGAACCCCCTTGAGGATAAAATCATTATCAAGGGGGGTTCCTTTTCTCTGCAACTTACTGTACACCATATACCTCCTACAATATTGTTTTATTTATACAACTTAAGTGCCAGACAAGTCCACTGCGAACCTAATGAAAGTAGTTACCGCGGCCTATGGACGTATGCAACACCAGGGGCGTCACACTCGTGCTGCCGACCCTGAAGAAACCTTCTTATACCCTTCTTGAACAACCCCTTAATATAGTCCCTTGTGATAACACGGTAGGGAAGTTCATTCCATAGTTTAAGCGTGCGCGGGATGAAGTTCCTTTCATACCGCACTGTGCGCACCGTTTCTGGTTGTAATGTGGGTGAATGAATACACTACTACCATGGGGTACGAACGCTAAGAAAATATCTTTAGTACCTATATCTCAAAAACTAACTTATGCAAAGTCTCATTTTAAGAAATAAAAAAGTTAAAACACTTATTTCCCCATTTAGAATCACGTAAATTATTTCAGAAACTTAAAACATGATAATGTAAGCATTTAAGCATATAAAAGAAAACTGGTTGGTAATACAATAAATAAAGATTTCGTGACCAAAGTGATAATGTAGGAAACTGCCATGTAGCGACACCGTCCAAGTTGTCTACAACCATCAAAATTACTACAGAATCAATATAGATTAAAATGTTTATGATTTAATTCAGTCATTTTCAATACTAGCTTTTGCCCGCGGCTCCGCCCGCGTGGGTGTCGGTTATCGCGACCAAACATAGCCTATGTCCTTTCTCATGATCTAATCTACCCCTATACCAAATTACATCAAAATCGGTTCCGTGGTTTAGTCTTGAAAGCGTAACATACAGACAGACAGACAGACAGACAGAGTTACTTTCGCATTTATCATATTAGTATAGAGTATAGATTAAGTTTAGTGTATATTTTATTTTTGATAAGTTAGTTTTTAATAGTCAAAATTAGAAAAGATTATCAAAGCATTGTCGCCATCTAGTAACAACGCTTGGAAATAAAAGCTGCCTGCCTGCTTTTGGAAGATAAGAGTGTAATCGTTTTTTGTTCTGAATTGTGCATCTGTATAGAACCATATTATATTATGTTTTTGAGATTCCAATTGAATGAAACACAGAGTCACTCGCTATTCCTAACCAGCTTACTTCTTAAATATTCCGTAGAAAAATTTTCATTATAGACATAACCACCTCGTATCAATGTCGATAATCGTATCTCACAACATTGCAATCGGACATATCGTTCAGTAATGACTATGAAGGAAAGATCAGGGCAATCCGGGGCCAACCGGTTAGTAGTTTACCTGATACATAGTAGTACCACAGTATAACGAGAGATCTTACAGTAGTTCATCGCGTTTGATGTTTGCGGAAATGCCGCCTTTTGCAGTTTTGTCAGGGTTGTCACTTCAGTTTTATATATAATTTTTCTGTAATATTCTATATATAACTCCTATTCGTTCTCTTTGTTCTGTCAAGGCACATCAACTCACGCTAATTTATAACTAGGTGACGCCCGCGGCTCCGCTCGCATGGATGTCGGCTATTGCGACTTTAGGTTATATCTCCGGTTCTACTCAACCAATTATGATCAAGCAAACGTAATATTTTAAGTCTGAGTTTTTGGATTTTGGTTTCGATTTCGATTTAGATTTCGGTTTCAAATTCGATTTCGTTTTCGATTTCGAATTTCTATTTCGATTCCGAATTGAATTTGGATATTGATTCGGGTTCGGGTTCGGGGTTGGATTCGGATTCGAATTCGAATTTCGCTAATCGCCGGGATCGCTAAATTAATGATATATTCTTAAGGGGCCTATCCACGATCAGTTCGCCTGCAGTTTCAAATCGTATCGGGCGGCCTGCAGTCCTAAGTAAACAGCACCCACACACGAAAGCGATTTTGGCCTGGTGGCCATGCCCTGCTGTCAGTTTTGCGGCTACACACGATCAGTTGGGAGTCGACAGTTTCCCATCGTAGGATTGCCTGCCGGCAATTGTCTGCTATCGGGCTTGACGACCATGTTACCGACGACCAAAGATGGCGGACTTGAAATTTAAAAAAAACAAATCGAGGTTTTCGGGGTGACTAATTACGTATAATAAAATCCATTTAGCGATCCAAGATGGCGGACTTGAAATTTCCCACAAAGTCAACATGAGCATCGTTTTGGGGGTTTTCATAACATAACATAACATAAACTCACGCCTGTGTTCCCCGAAGGGGTAGGCAGAGGTGCTAGCACCCACATTTCGCCCAGTTTTCAGAGTTGCTAATTACGAATATATCATCCATCCAGTCATCTGGGAACATATTCGTAATCAGCAACCCCGAAAACCTCGAAAACGATACCCGAATCGATTTTAGTAAAAATTTCGAGTCCGCCATCTTGGATCACCAAATGGATGTTATATTCGCAATCAGCGACCCCAAAAACCCTAAAAACGATACTCATATCGATTTTGGTAAAAATTTCGAGTCCGCCATCTTGGATCGCGAAATGGATGTTATATTCGCAATCAGCGACCCCAAAAGCCCTGAAAACGATACCCATATCGATTTTGGTACAAATTTCGAGTCCGCCCTCTTGGATCACCAAATGGATGTTATATTCGCAATCAGCGACCCCAAAAACCCTGAAAACGATACCCATATCGATTTTAGTGAAAATTTCGAGTCCGCCATCTTGGATCACCAAATGGATGTTATATTCGCAATCAGCGACCCCAAATACCCCGAAAACGATACCCATATCGATTTTGGTAAAAATTTCGAGTCCGCCATCTTGGATCGCGAAATGGATGTTATATTCGCAATCAGCGACCCCAAAAACCCTGAAAACCAAATTTTCACAAAAATCGATATGGGTATCGCCCATATCGATTTTTGTGAAAATTTCGTGTCCGCCATCTTGGATAGCTAAATATAGAAAACGAAAAAAAAACAATTTTGACAAACAAAACGAGCCTTAAAAAAAATCACGTGATTAGTGTGATTACAAAAATGAGGCAGCCCTGAATCCTTAGTACCGAGTAAAATGTATGGGCGTACCGAGTAATACCCCGTCCCCCACCACCCCTCTCCCCCCGCACGATTGCTCTGTCTAGACGGCTTCGTTGACCGACTGTATGTAGTATGAATCGTTAGACTGTGGTAGTACATAGGTAACTGCCAGTAGGCGTATATTGGAGCAAAACGACAAGTGTGGACAAATTTTATTGAGATACATGTTATTCGATGTGGCAAAGATGATTAAAAGTTGTAGATAGGACATGGAATTATACCTACAATCGTGATCTACCTAGCGATTTCCCGTTAGAGTTTATGCTTGAGAGCCCGGAGTTCACTTCTTTCTCTTTAATTGGTATGTTTTTTTTGTCAGTCTTTGTTTTAATGCCTTGTAAGTGTACAATAAAGTATTAAAAAAAAAACTGACTGCCTGTTAAGAAGGCTGTGAGTAAAGTCTGTGACAGAGTCTAGATCTCAAAGTAAAAATTTTGAATTCAACCGATATTGGAGCTCGGATTATTAAGTTTTTAGTAGTGAGTAGGTATTTTAATAGATAGATAATTCATTATTGCACATCAACATTATTACAGATGCTAGTACATGGATATAGTTACAGATAAATGTACAATGGGCGGCCTTATCACTAAAAGTGATTTCTTCCAGGCAACCTTAGGATGGACAGGATTGAAAAGTATGTAGGTAGGTAATGTAAGTGAGTGTTGATGTAGTTTCAAAGCATACAAAATATAACATATTATAGAGTGTGTTACATGAGAAAAATACATACATAGTATACTCTAATACACAAATACATAATTATATAGTTAAAGAAATAAATAAAATGTTAATGTGAAGAGTTTTCAATGGCTACGCTATAGACAGACGATGAATATTTACCACTTTTTTAATATTTTTTGATTGTACCTCTCTAATCTTTACTGGCAATGAATTTTTAAAGCATTAAGTATGCTAACTATACCAATAGAAGGGTTCAAGTCCCGCTCGAGCGATTCACTTTTCCTGATGTTTTTGAAGTTTGCTTAAGCTTGATGGTAAGCTGGAGTTAAAGTCTCAGGAAAGAGGGCCACCATTACAAACACGTACCATGTTAACAACGGTGGCACTCAGCTTGACGGCCTCATCAGATGCCTTTTCACACCCCGCTTAAAGAACACCTCCACCTCCACTTACTCCAATATTATCAGTAAGACAACAGTGATACCAATACGCAGTTTATTAGGTTTAATAGCTACACAGTAGTTACTTATCATTTTATTTAGGCTGTGTGTTTCTTTGCTATCTACCTTTATATTTTACTAAGAAAATAATTAAAACAGCATTTTATTGGGGTAAACTGGTACTTAACGGTGTTCGATAAAGGTATTATCGACAGCCGCGCGCGTTCATTAGGTGATAGTTATTCTTTTAGTTAAGAATTGAGAACGAGTGATAGTAAGCCTTTTTACCCGACTACGGCGAAGCAAAAAGGAGGGTTATTATTTTGACAGGCTATGTATGTATGTATGTTCATTTGTTCCCTCATAGCTCCTCAAATACTTATTAGAACTGGACAAATGAGGTATCGTTACAAGTGGCTTGATCGTCCGATGGTTAGGCTATATGACGTGTGACCCAATCTTGTGTGGCTGTGATATTTTCTTGTTTGTCACTTTTTAAAGCTTGAGTTTTCGGTAGTCGGGTTTTAGTTTAAACTTTATTTTTGATATAAATTGTACGCGTAGGTTCTATATTTTTTTTAATACTACTGCATTACCTATATCATGTCAATACTCCCAGGACCGTAGCTAATTAAAACATGCAGTGTCTGCTAGTGTGTGCCTCCTAAAATGGGAAATAGCTGAGATTTGAGTGTCCCTGAGTACTTTGCACTCATAGGATGTACAATTTTCATATTTGGTAAAGAGATAGAGGAGCTAAAAAAGTCGGTCTTTAAATTGCGTAATTATTATTTACTTATTGACAATATAATTTGAATCAGCATAGCCGAATGGTCCAGAATACGAGGGTAGAACATTCCGGAACAAACTGACTTATTCTTGATTGCAAAGATTGGTTCTAACGTCTTATAAAGACAAAAATAGATAGATAGATAGATAATCTTTATTGCACACCAAACATAGGATACACATAAAGGATACTAAATGATAGTGAGTCTATGAATTCTTCCAGACAACCAATATATTCATAACTATGGACGGACTATGAATGGACTATGAGTATTTGTTTGTTTGGAACTTATTTAAAAATCAACATTCCTATCTCAGGAGCCTCCAAACAATAAATGCGAATTGCGTGATATTCATCGGCACTATCTTATCGCCATCTTATCATGGCTTGCGGAGTCTTTACTGATAAATGATAAGACTATATTTTAGATTTGCTGCCAATGTTTCAATTTGCATACCGCATAGTTATGATATTCTTTCAGTAGAATAAGTGTAAGTATATTTTTATCTTTCTATAAGAATTCAAATACTAATAAATGAAATTATACGAGTTCTCTGTTCATCATAATCATCAAGGCTCTCCCCACGAAGTTCGGAACTAAGTAAAAACTATATACCGTAGCAGTAGACGTACTATTGTTATGCGTAGTGTAGTGAACGCAACTGCTACGCAGGAGGCGCAGGTTCGATCCTTCGATTTTGTTCGATCATTGCTACAAATATTTGCACTGAGCGGAGATCGAACCTGCGCCTCCTGCGTTTTTTTATACTATTATACTATACATAGAAACACCTAGACTACTAGGCGACGCTACGACTAGGTGTTTCTATGTATAGTATGTATACATTTACAAAAAAAAGTATCTAATTATGTTTATTCACATTCTAGATTCCATAATACAAGCTAGTTAAGCTATGCTTATCATGGGTCTGTCTAGTCGTTGTGTGGAATGTTTTGGAATATTTATTATTATTTTGTAAAAAATATTTGCACATTTTAAACCAATATTTAACCCCGGCGCATATGCCCACACTCACATTGACCGTTACGAGCCGCGTGCATGGTGTCAATGTAGTATACCTACAATAATACTACAATATTCCTGGAATAATTTGAAATATTAGTAGGTACAACAATTCAATTAGTTGCTACTTAGTTATGTTCATATTAATAGTAGGCACAAAACCAGTAAGTTCTTTCTGCACAGGTTACCTATGTCTTAATCTTTGTCCCCACATCGAGAGCACTAAACGCTTATCTAGGAGTTCATATTTATATTTTATCGACCTCAAGTGTACCTGGTAGCCCCAGGTACCAAATGATATTGAAAAGTTCTGAGGAACAGCTTGGAAATTCCTGACAAAATATTTTCTTACTACTATATCTCCACGAAAAGTTTGGTTACTATAGAAAGTCTTGACAAAAATTTTGCTTTAGAAAATTTCGGAAAACTATAGAAGCATTTGTTTCAAATTTCTCACGGTTGCATAATCTTAGAGAGTAGTTAGGGTTGTATTGACACTCACGTTTTATTTATTTTCTGATAACACCCACAACCACAACCAGTCGGAAGATGACCTAGATGCCTTTACTGCCTTTACACATAACATAATACAGGTCAAACATACATCCCGCCGATTCCATTCACAACCAGATAATTACAAAAACAATATATTCATTATCTCAATATTAAATCACAATAATTTTTCACAAAACACTAACTCCGCCACTCCGGTTATCTAAAATCGAGTTAAACTCAAAATCGACTGGACCGGGAATCGAACCGGGCAACAAAAGGCGCCGACACCTCCGCCCTTATATTTATTGCAAATTATGACCGTTATCCACCCGATCTCCACCACTCGATAATGGACTTCATACGGACGAAAGATTAGTGTGGATATCCCCAATTATTACTTAGTATTTAACCGGATTCCGGAGGCTCGCCGCCAAGTAGCAGCCGTCCAGGTTAGCAAAATTACAAGGTTAAGAACTACTTGCCAGGTTCATCTAAGAATGAGGGCGCACGACAGTTGGACCTTTCCATGCCAGGGAAAACACATGAAGACGCGACGTCTCTATGGCATTCGTTACAGGTACTATTGGCTAACGAGGCCGTAGCTAAGGTATTTCTTTTCTGAATACAAAAGCACAGACTTGGCTCGTTAAATACCCCTCTAAAAAACCCTGATTTTGAGGTTGAACACCTTGGATGCAACTGGGATTAAAGTTATAATAATGATGATGACGTAATCTGTGTTTTTCAACCCTTGCAGTGCATAATAAGGGTTGAACGTACAATATTTTAATGAAAATGCAAAAAAGCGAAGCGACATCGTATATTCAAAAAAAGTACCCCAAATCCATACTAATATTATAAATGCGAAAGTAACTCTGTCTGTCTGTATGTTGCGCTTTCACGCCTAAACCAGTGAACCGATTTTGATGAAATTTGGAATAAGGGTAGATTAGGCCTTGAGAAAAGACATAGGTTATGTTTGGTCCCGATAACCGACATCCATGCGGGCGGAGCCGCTGGCAAAAGCTATTATATAATAATTCAACATTTACGATTGTCTCATCCACACAAATCGAAAGCAGGGCCCACCTCAAAGCTATTGACAGAGGCGGCGGCGTTGATACGACTGATTTATATCCCATTCCAGAGCCTTAACTGATGGCCAGATTATGGCGATTTTTACACAGCGCTCCTGGAGGTACCCCCTAACGACCTCTAAATGGAACCTTATTACACCTGATTGCTTTTGGTGTACTTTGTGAATCGTGTTGTAAATTATGAATGACTAAATTTTGATTGTGAGTTTAATGCGTTTAAAAATTTGGGTAGCGCCATCTATTGGTAAGTGCCGAACTATTTTTTATTCTCATTGATTGTACCAAGAATGTCATAAATAAATTAATTTGTTCTGTGTTTGGTAAGCTCTTTTTTATCGCTACTGTTAGTTTTGTGGAATATTTTTTTTATCTAAACTTTTAAATCTAAAAAAAATATTCAATACTTACAGTAGTGTATAATATGTTTAGTTTTTCTTTTTTCATTCATTCATTAGTTCCAACAGTTTGTAAGAAAGTTGGTAGATGGCTCCATCGTCGTTCAATAGCTCAGGTGTGGCTCAATAGCTCAGTTGAAAGATCATTCCCCCTGTAAGGGAAAGGTCGTGGGTTCAAGTCCTACTTGAACGCTTCATTTTTCCCGATGTATTTCGAATGTTTAGTAATATTATTAATCAATAATAATAGTAACTTTTAAACTCTCGCGTTCCATGATATACAATAACACTAACGGGAATTAACGCGATCATGGTATAGGTACATATGTACATACCTTTGATTTGCCTGACGTTTCGACCAGATGCCACAGGCGAATCAAAGGTATGTACGTATGTACCTATACCATGATCGCGTTAATTCCTGTAAGTATTATTGTATAATAATAATAGTAGTTAAGGAGTCAACATTACGATCGAGAGATCCCGGATTCTTATCCTGACTATTTTACTACCGACTTCATCCACTCCTACCTACCTACCAGCTGAAAGGGTTAAAGGGATTATTAGTAATTTAGATTATATATTTACTAATATTCTTTTAAAGAAAAAATATTACAAAGTTTCCTAATTAACGAATGTCGCCTAGAACAGACCCATGTCATGTCAAATGTAATATTTAGTCAAACATCTTTTTCCTTTTCTTAGAGGTACATTTAAATAATAATACTTATTCCCCACTATCAGTGAGTGCAGTGCAGTTAAAAATAAACGAGACAATAATAACGTTATCGGTACTAGATACAAAGTCTACCAATAACTGATAGGTACCTTATGTCGTCAATACGTCTATAAATTTCTACAGATGCAATCACAAGTAAATGTATTTAATCATTGTTGTTACTCCAAGAAATATTTATCCCTGAATCAAAGATCCGAAACAATTAAAACCGCAATTGCCTAAACATAAAAATGCAATGCGAGTATTGCATTTTTAAGTACATACACTCGCGGAATTCGAGAGGGTGTCACTACAGTTTTTGTCATAGCAGACGAACATGATTTTCTTGGACGTACTATGATGAACATTGAATTGTATAAAAGTGGTAAGATCATCGCCGCATTGGTTTGTACGGTAAGGGTGATGTATCTAAATACATAAAAAAAATTAAAAAATATACTCACGTCTGTAAATCCCCGTAAGGGTTAAGCAGAAGTGTATTAGCACCCACATGGGTGCTAAAGACAAAAATAAAAAAAAAGCGCGAGCCCAAGTATGAAAAAATATATATCGGTAATGGGACTGACGTTAATCTGTGACCGTCTACCAGGTGGAATACCAGCTGAGCTAATTGGACCCTTGTGACCGTTAAAAAAGTAAAAAGAAGAGTAAAATAAGTATGAACAAAGAGCAGTGCGTTTTTATTGCCTTGCCTTTTCTCACAGGCAAAAGGAAATTAGCAGTGACCGAAATGAATCAAAGACATTTAACTACATTTAGCTAGCTTGATTTAAAGAGCCGCGAAGGCGACTAAGGGATAGGGCTGTTTAACATCAGACAGATATATACAGCCCAGACTCAGCCTTGATATAGGCTCGAGTCAACAATAGTGCCCGGAATAATATGACAATGGGCTCACAACCTATTACATGGGCTCGACTATAATTATTGGTGAAATGTGGGTGTTAATTTACCTATGCCTAACTCTCCGGAGATAAAGGCGTGATTATATGCAATGCAAAAAAATAGTTTTGGAAAAATCTCACATCTTCACGAAAAGCTCATCGTAACTCTAGAAAATTTGGATCATAACGGAGTGTAAAGTTGTAACTAAGCTACAGGTGCGCTTGAGAACAGAGGAGAGAAAGAGTCTATTAATTAAGAAACAGATAGGTATCGAAAGTGTCACCTTTGTATGACTAATTAGCTGTATATTTACAAATAAGCCCAGATAGCTACTTTCACTTTATCAGCGAATAACAAGTTTATCGCGGACAATGCACTATCGAAGTTACTTGCAAACTGCAGGGCTGTAAGCTTCTACTTTGAGTTGTGACATTTCTCGAAAAAGGCACAAACTATGTTTACTTTTAGAGCCAGCAAGACAAGAATAAGGCAATAAAAACTCACAGCTTCTTTCTTTTCTTCTTTCTTTTGTATATTTGGAAGGATTTGCAATGATACTTAATATATACGTCAGCCATGAAAATGGGAAAAAACGCGATCATATTATAAGTATATTACATATCTTTGATTTGCCTGAGGTTTCGACCACCTATACCCCAAAATATAAACTGAAACAACAACACAAATAATGTTAGATATTATGCATTTTCATCGGTTTCAATTGTTTTAATACAAAAGTCGATTTATCAGAACATAACTAATTTGACAGACGCCGTCAAATTTAAATTGAAGGGTTTTGTCAAATTCTGCTCTTTCTTTAGCAAATAATCAACCCTCCCTTTGAGCCTAAACGCGCCCTTTAGGGAGTAACCCAATTGTGATCTGTAATCTATCAGCCCCTCTGGTAATCAAACCTAGCTTGTGGTCTGTCCTATACACTTGAACCTTATTCCGATGCCTTTGCTACCGCTATAAACCAACATGCAATTCACTTAGCCAAATTTTCAGTCCTTTCTGATTAAACTAGCTGATTATTGCCTCTTTTTTCAAGTGTATTAAGAATCGTCGGTAGATTAGTGGTTAAGGACTCGGCCTTACGATCGAGAGGTCCCGGGTTCGAATCCTGGCCATTACACTACCGACGTGAACCCATTCACAACACAAGCAATTTAGCTTAGCTGGAGGGGTTAGAGGGAATATTAGTAACTTCGCTTCTTAGATTCTTTAAAAAAAAATTCTAAGAATAGTCAGTATCCAGAGCGGGACTTGAATTCGCAACTTAACGTTAAGGCGGCGGATGTCTGGAAAAACTCCAACTAAGTATACCAGTCATGTCAATTCATATCCATATAATTCAGTTGGTCAGAGTACTAATGATACATACATACATACAAATAATCACGCCTATATCCCAGGAGAGTTACGCAGAGGTGAATTAACATCCATTTCACCAATCACTGTTTCGGTCCCACGTAATAGGGTGAGCCTATTGCCGTATTCCGGGCGCTATTGTTGACTCGAGTCATGCATATGAGGCTAAGTCTGGGCTGTATATATCTGTCTGATGTTAAACAGCCCTCACCCTAAGTCGCCTTGTATGACACCGCATGGGAAGAGATGTAGTGGCCCAAATTCTACTCTGCCAGGAATGTCGCGGCACTGCTATGATATTCATGATGAACTTTTAAACGCTCGAAAAGTTTTTTCGATACCGTGCCTATGCCTATATGAAATGTTAGCTATCACCTTGTACTGTCTGATAGGTACTACTCTTGGATTGCTCCATCAACGGATCCAAGATGCAAACACAACATTCTTGGAGGGGTAGGGTATATTAAGACCCCGATGAGTGTTCCACTAAATACTAATTCTTCGCGGCAGAAGGCCCGGAAGGTCTTCATGTCCGAAGATGGGATCCGGTCCTTTATTTCTATGGGCCTTTCCGAGCCGTTTTTGGGAAATATACTCCTATCCATACTTTCATACTAATATTATAAATGCGAAAATAACTATATCTGTCTGTATGTTACGCTTTCACGCCTAAACCATTGAACCGATTTTGATGAAATTTGGTAGGTATAGGGGTAGATTAGATCTTGAGAAGGGGATTGGCTATGTTTGATCGCGATAACCGACATCCACGCGAGCAAAAGCTAGTAAGTAAATAAATAATTTTGAACTCATAAATTTTGTCAAATTATTTTTAGCTTCATGAAGCATGAACTTTTTGCCAATAACTGGGCATTTCTAAGTAACCGTTCTAGAACTCATAGTAACTTTAAACCATGGTGAGCTTTTGTCTAGATATCGATGCGCGACGTTTAATACCTTTTAAGCTAGGTAGGATTTTCGTAAATTTCAACCGTAAGGGGCAAAATCAAGGATGTAACTTCGTGTTTTTATCACTTATTAAAACGAAACGGGTAAATAGCAACATTTAAAGTGCAAGAGAGCCTTCGCTAGTGCGGTCACTTCTTACGGAACCTGCCAGGCTACGTAACAAATGCCTGGTAATGATGCCCCCACTGCGTGTAGGTAGAAGGGGTAGGCCCAAAAAGTCCTGACTTTAGACAGAAGGGTGACAAATGAATCAATAGTCTCACTACCCTGAACGCCCAAGATCGTGCAAAGTGGAGGAGGAAGGAGTCAGTAGGCGGACACTGAGCTCCTAGGGTACCTCGGCCTCAGATGCAATCAGGAAAATATGTCTACGCCGGCTTCGAACTCACATCTACCTTTATTCTGTAAATCTATCCAACTGGTTTAAAATACAGCAAAATTCCACAGACTTAACGTCACAGTGAGCTCTTTCTGCGTAAACAATAACACCAACAATTCAACATTATTCGGGTACTTTCAGATAACTTACACTTCGAACTATGTGACAACTATCATTTTTAGTTACCCCCCCCCCCCCCCCCCCCAATGACCATAGCGGCTTTTCAGCTAAACGTCAGGCTAAACGTAAATATTAACAAATAAATAACACTAGAATACGTTAAAACCCTTACATTACACTACTTAAAAACTTACATTACATGCTATGTTCGCATCAAGTAGAATACAATCATGTAATGACTTTGTAAACAGTTAGTGTATGACATTATATTATTACTGGCAGTATTTAGTTTTGTGTACCAAATTAAAAAAAAATGTCGTTTTTTTTTAAATAGAACAGGTACTAACAAAGATATTTGCATTCTCGTCACATCCCTGCGTATCGAGCGAAAGTGCACTGCGTCGATATCGAACAATGTGACTCGGACGATAGCGCTACGTGATCGTGGCGTTATCGCGACGCTATCGCGACGACTCGATACCGCCTCCTTGTGTATGCTCGATATGTTAAATTGATTCGATCCTGCTCTTTGTTGGGTGCTGAGAGTTGGATGTACAATCAACATCAGAGCGATCTTGACTAGGAAAGTACTAATGGTCGCTTATGGTATTGTAACTAAGCATCGGTAGCTTAGTGGTTAAGGAGTCGACCTTACGATCAAGAGGTCCTGGGTTCGAATCTTGGACATTACACTACCGACGTGAACCCACTTCTAGCACAAGCAATTTAGCTTAGTTGGAGGGGTTAGAGGGAATATTAGTAACTTCGGTACTAATAGGTATTCTTTAAAAAAAAAAGAATGGTGTTAAGTACTTTGCTTGTCAAGTCTGATACTGATTGTACATATTTTTAATCGGTATTAACTTCATTTGTAAGCGTGGTTCCCGGCAGAGTAGAATTTGGACCACCCCATCTCTTCCCATGCGGTGTCGTACAAGGCGACTAAGGGATAGGGCTGTTTAACATCAGACAGATATATACAGCCCAGACTCAGCCTCAGATATATCTAGGCTCGAGTCAACAAATTGTGCCTAGGCAATACGCTCACCCCCTATTACGTGGGACCGAATACAATTTTCGGTGAAATATGAATGTTAATTCACCTCTGCCTAACCCTTCGGGGATAGAAGTGTGAATACCTATATAATGTATGTATATATGTTGTAAACTTGTAAGTTAAATCTAACCAACGATGGTTTACATTTACCAAAGGTTTTGGATGTTTTAAATCCTAAAAACTACGATATTTAACATTTTTGACAGGTGGGTAGTTATAAAAATGTAGTATACCAGTAACATTTTTTTTCCCCAAAATGTGGGGAATAATTATAAGCATTGCCCAATTTAAAAAAAAAATTAACATAATCACTTATCTAGTATGTAGGTATATAAAATAAAATTGCATTTAAATTACAATGATACTGGTTAGATGTAATAGAATAAATACTGTGGAAAAGTTAATAAAACAATGAATTACAAAATACCCCGTAGCTGTCATCGCGTATAATCAGTCTTAGCCCAAACACCTCCTGTCCGGGTACATCCCCTGCCCGGGCGGCTCGTGCGGGCAGCCCGGCGAGGAAATTAACACAATACGTGGACTGCATACGGAGAGGATAATCGTATGTCTGTCTGTACAGATTGTCATCTGCGACGTGTTGAGCAAATATGTAGGTACTTAGATATGAATATAATAATTACTGTATTACGGATTTATCAAATAAACTAGACTGTGGCATATTTCGAAACCTCGTATAGCCCGATAAGCCTCATATTCCTGCAGTACCTTTATTAATTTTCATAAAATAAATGTATGGAAATCTGCTGAGATTGTTGACATCACAGAACAGTTAAAGGAGGTTGACATTTATGATTACTGCTCCGCGCCATTGAGGAGTAGCGTGATGATATATAACCTATAACCTGACTTGATAAACGGGATATTTAACGCTCCGTAGGGATGGCCTTAGGTCAGCCGGGGTGCGAGGAATTTGTCGAAGACAACCTCACCTCCGGTCTAGCACCACGACCCTCAGTCGGTGTGTGGTTTATGTCGATTCGAGTCCGACATAACCTCCCCTTCCGGCTCCGGCGGGGAAGATTCTTCTTCCTGAGATCAGCATCAACCAAATAAACAAACACAAACTCTTTAGCTTAAATTAGTATAGATTCAGATTCCCAAATCCTTCTGGGCCCCAAAGACACCCTATACTTGAGTATATTGTTCACTCGATAATCCCAGTTGAATTTTATAAAGTCACTCAGAAATAGGCTCATTTTATTAACTTTTTAATCGCATAAAAAGGCATCCATACAATACAGCCAGCTACACACGCTACAAACAAATAAACCTAACTGAAATCAATGAGCAACAAAAGAGCTCACATGTTTACAAACTTTTTAATCTGTGGAGACAATTGAAATGCGGCGCATAATGTGCAGGCGACGTCGGGCGTGGACAATAGTTAAGCTAAACGAAGTGGGGTATCTCATGTTGAGTTCGAAGTTTGTTGAGCTGTTGTATGTTTTTTTTAATGATTTCATGTGGAAAGACATAGGTGTTTGTGTAGTCAATTTGTGGAGATCGTTTTGAATTTCGAATAAAATTTAGTATTTTTTTGTATTTTGGTCATGTGCAAAGAAGTAGGTCTTGCCTTTTTGGCTAGAGGTGGTTGTTTAAATTGAGAAAAAAAATTGCAAAATAATATTTTTATGGAATTTCGATTTTGAAGCAGACTTCACAACTGCCAGTATGAAAAGAAAAATTAGTTTAAATTAATTTTGGTTCGGGATAAATAAAAAAAAAAAGTTTATATTAAAATATCGCTTTGTTAGAATTAATAAATACTTACATTACTGCGAAGGTTGTTAAGTCAAACTACAGCTCGTTACACTTACCTGAAAAAGAAGAAGTTATTTATAAAAATCGGCAAAATAAAATACAAAGGCCACTCTATCATCTTCCTGTGAGTACCTGTGAGTTTTTGATCGCCAGTTACTACCCACTAATTATAACAAGTTAGTACCTAAACCTGAGCTATGTTGGAGAAGTATCCTAGAAGATAACTACACTATATTTTATGCAATACACTTTTTTTCGTGCTGATTTTCGGTTGACATTTGCCGTGACTGCCGTTTGTCCTTTGCAGTCTTGGGCTTATCTGTCATCTGTCAATTAGCAAGTGCATCCGTTTGCAAGTGCGGTTATCATGGGCCCCTAAGATTTTGATCCACGTTGGATCAAAATCTTAGGGGCCCATCATTTTGACAGATAGGCTATGAACTAATTTCCGCTCACAGTCACAACAGGAAACCTTCACAAAGTCATTACTAAGAAAATATTTTTAATTGCAACTTTTTTTTCACAATCCGATGTAAGAACATTAACAAAACGGCCAAGGCATTAAGAGTTGAGTTATAATACCGTTTATGCGCTTTTCCCAATTAGCTTAATTATATTTTTTCTGCTGGTAACACGATTTCCCTCCAAGTAGCTATTTTTTTACAAAAATTATTGTGAGTTCGTTTTGTTTTTAATGTTAAGCGCCCTGCTTATCATTTAAATGTTTTTAATGTTAGAATTGCAAGGTGAGGCAAGGTATCATATCTCTTTCTTTTTAGTAGGTATTAGGATGTATGAAGTTTTTCTTCTTCAGGAGGCTGAGAAGTATGTTTAGCAGGTGCACTTGTGAATCTTACACCCCTGATGGGAGATCCAAGATGGCGTGCGCTTTTAGAATCCGAGTTCGATATAAGCACTTCCCCCTTTGGAGATTTCTGCACATACGCGAAATTATTGATACTCTTGATCCAATCCCAATATAAAAAAGTTGGTTATTGTCTATTTCTACATATTCAGTACATACATAAAAGAGCGGTACTTCCCCGGTTAAGCTGGCCCGTGACAAAACATGAGCTAGAAATATATATTTTCCTTGTATGTGAGAACTGGCAATAGATTTATAGGGAATACTAGTTCGAAGTATATAATGAATAACTACACAAACAACTTAATTGTATTTCATTGACCTCGGGAATTTCCTAAAGATTAAGGACTATTATGAAGGATGACAGCATTACGTAACAGGCAGTACAATTATGTTCTAATAACACATAGGCTTTGCTGGGTGATTTTATAGTTGTTTCGGGTAATTACGGTTATTATTATATACAGTATATTACGGTTTATGAATTAGGATTTATTTTAAATTAAAAAAGTTACAATCATCATTCCCAGCGCCTTATAGCCTTCTAAAACAACATCAGGATATCCAAAGCTTGCACTTTGAAGTCTGGGGGTCTGCTCTTCTACTCTATGATTTAGATTTAACATCAGCGTCAACCATCTGACATCTCAAACTCCAAACGAAAGCCTAACCTAAACTAATTGAACATCATTTTTTGAATTGCTAAATAATTCATAAATCATTAATATTAAAAAATCCTATACAACATCTACTACTAAATAATAATACAGAATGACACAGCAAGATCATACTCCATCACCTCCCCTCTCAAAGATGGGAGATCGAATTTCCGCCGCGGCCTCACCGGATGTAACGCCATGTTTACAAATCGCGCGGGAAACATCATCGCGAATTTTAAACAGTTAACTTAATGATGTTTTGCGATTGTATTAGACGTTACGTAGATATTTAAATTTAGAATGTCAAATACTTGAATAGAATTTTGCGGACTGTCAAATTCAAAAGTGCCTGACGTTCTAAAAATGACGCATGGTTTCAAAAGTAACGACTATTTATAAATTCGAATTTTAAAATCTAATAGATTCAAATTTTATTTTTTGAGTGATATTTCATAACCACACGACAACATAGGGAGGTTTCGTTTTGACAGATCATACAAAATATCTAAGTTTTTTTATACTTTTTTTCTATGCATTAGATTCTCTTTGCTCGGAGTCTGTCAAAAATAAAAGACTATTAAAGACATCACATGTATGAAAATAAAAGATTGAATATCAATTCCCCTACAATTAAAAAATATACTTATGTGTCTAGCTTTAAAGGTTTTGGAGTTCGTCAGTATTTATCCATTTACTCATTTTTATTAAAAAGTTATTTTAATCTCTCTCAACACAATCGCTATCGGTGGACAGTTACCCAATTGTGAAAAATGAAACGTTATGTGTAAATCCGTAATTTATATGCGCCGCAACGGCCGAGCTAGGGCTGTCGCAGTCACCAGGCAGATTTTACGTACAATTATTTGAGTTAGGATTCTTCAAAGCTGTTGATAAACAAGCTGTAGTTGGAAAATGTCTCCACTAAACACAAATTTAATCATCATCTTCGTGCACTTATCCCAAGTTTATTTTGGGGTCGGTGTAATTTATGTGTGTTTCTTCCATTCATCTCTATGTGCAGTCATTTCAACATTCACTCTCTTCTAAACCATATCATCCTTCACACAGTCCCTCCACCTCCTTTTAGGTCTTTCTCTCCCCATAAAGCCTTCCACTTCCATAGTTAATACCTTCCTTACGACATTACTTTCAACCCTGCGCATCACATGTCCGAACCAGGACAAACGATTTCCTCGTAGCTTTTAGGTGATTGGTGCAACTCTCAAACTTCCTCTAATAAATTCATTTCTAATCTTATCCACTCTTTAACACAAATATAATATCCATTTTTTAAAAAATAAACGAAAAAGGCGTTAAATCGTAAATACGTGTTAAATCACCAGAAGAATCACCGGTACACATATAACCGATGCAAGGCGCAATTTCAATAAGAATAAAAACCGTAAAAATACTTTGAAAAAAAAAATCAAGCGCTCAAGTGTTCTAACAGTTGGTAAAAAAGTTGGTAGATGGCTCCACCGTCAAAGAAGAAGAAGAAAAATAAAGAGAAGGGAAATTCGAAGTGTGGCTCAATAGCTCAGTTGGAAGAGCATTCCCCCTATAAGGCTATAGGCCATGGGTGCAAATCCAACTTGAGCGCTTCATTATTCCCGATGTACTTCGAATTTAAAAGTTAGCATAATAAATGCTATAAAAATTTCATTCAAATAATTTGATTTCCAGCAAGTGCCAGCCCTACACAGCTCGCTCAATTCATTTCTTAATAAGAATCGCGTCGGCTGCTAATTTGTTTGCACACGTCGAACACCATTGATCAATGGTACACGGATCACGCTGATGGGGTGACAATATTGTGATGGTTTTGCACCAAGTTACATTGTGCCTTTTGCCCTTCAAGCTTAAAAAGAATATCGTTTACTTTACGTAATAAACTGAAGTTCTGTTATAGGTACATTGAAATAAAATTATGCCTGTTTGATATTGAGAATTTAGTACCTAAAAAAATCCTAAAACTAATATTATAAACGAGAAAATTTGTGAGAATGGATGGATTGATGTTTGTTAGGTACTCTTTCACGTAAAAACTACTGAATGGATTTATAAGAAACTTTACAATCATATAGCTTATACATCAGAATAACACATAGGCTATATATCACCACGCTACTACTCAAGGGAACGGAGCAGTGATCATTAATGTCAACAAATTCGGCCGGCATCGCCATATACGTAGAAGTGAGTGTGGTTATTTCTGTTGCTGTTCAGATAACTATATCATTGTTTATGAGTGTGCAGCGGGAACGGGATCGGACGCCACATGGGTGGAAAATAATTGGCGATACGAAGTTCACTGGGTCAGCTAGTTTTGTATAAAAATTGAAGTCAAGTACAACTAAATTTAATTTTCCACACACAAAAAAGGTTGTCTAATGCCGGGTAAAACGGGGGAATAAAGATCAATGGGTGAATATAAATAAAATAGTCCGTTATATCCTGTAGTTATTTTCTTTCAGATAAAACTATGGACAAGTAGAATCGAACATAATTATTAAATATCAGCTGTTCACTCCGCCCGCGTGGATGTTATCGGGACCAAAAATAGCCTATGTCTTTTCTCAAGGTCTAATCTAACCCCGTACCAAATTTGATCAAAATCGGTTCAGTAGTTTCGGCTTGAAAGCGTAATAAAAAGACAGACAGATTGTTTTTCAATTAGCTACCAAAATATATTTTTGACACTAAAAATAAACCATTAAAAATTTTAAAGGACCAATCTTATTGCTTCTCGTATTACAACAAACCACAATCTCTTATGTAACCTTATCTTAAGAGATAAGATTTAGGATCATAAATTCAATAACAGCTCAATACATATGCAATAGATTATATTAAATGATATTTTAATAAATTCTAGTAGATATATTGATTTATTTGCTACTAAGTTTCTTGTTTTATCGCCATTAAAGTGATAACTATTTCTCGCGTATTCACTCGCTTTAAATACTTACTATCACCGTGACAACAACCCTTAGGAACCTTTAACAGGAGCAAAAGTATCTATTTCCGACTGTAAGACTTATGCAAGACAAACCAATATTCCTAGCCTGAAAACCAGTGCACTCGTTGATTAATGAATTAGATTCTGGCGAAGAATTTCCTCCCCATTCCGGAGGCGAGTCGGGGACACTGTTGTCCCCCCTCTCGAGGAGAGTCAGACCGTAAGGGATGGCTCTGGGTCAGCCGGGGTCCGAGGGATATGTCGAAGACAACCTCACCTCCAACCTAGCATCACGATCCTCAGTAGGCGTGTGATTTTAGTCGGTTCGTGTCAGACATAACCTCCCCTTCCGGCTCCGGTGAAAAAAAAAGAGGTTAGGGGGTTAGACGACAGTCGCTTTATAAAAAATCATAATAACTTAATACAAGCAAAAAAAAACTGATCCCGGGTTATAAGTTGCGGCGTTTGGGTACGACTGGGATTGAGCTTCAAATGATGAGTGGAGTAGAGAGAGGCACCTCTGCCTACATTATGACGTCATAGGGTAAGGCTCCACTTTTGCGTTGCGCTGCGTTGCGTCAATCAGAGTCATTCTTAGAATGTTTTAATCAAATAAAATCATAGCAACGAGAGAAATTCCTTTAAATTACTAAGAACAACCCAGCTCAACGCAACACCTCGAGGAGGGCTAGACCGTAAGGGATGGCCCTGGGTCAGCCGGGGTGTGAGGGATATGTCGATGACAACCTCACCTCCGGCCTAGCACCACGACCGTCGGCGTGCGGTTTTAGTCGGTTCGAGTCCGACATAACCTCCACTTCCGGCTCCGGCAGGGGGTATCCGAGAGGATTTCCGCACGAAAAAAAAAGCTCAACGCAACACACGAGTCAAAATCTAGCAGCCTCAGCATAATCAAGTCAACATCAAAAGGATGTTGACGAACAAAGTGCTCAAAATTATATTAATTTCGTTTTTTTGTCCCCTTCCAGTTGACTGATTCTTCTGATATTTGGTATACACCTTTAGTTTGAACAATAATCCCATATTAATCAATAAAACAGTTTTATTTGCTGTTAATACGAGAGTTTAAAGATCATTTTGAGACTTCATCGTCAAAATATTTATGACGATAACTGTACACCATAGAACTGATTGGACTTGAAAATCAAGAACCCTATTATTCAATACAGGAAGCTATTCAACCTTAAACTTATCAAAAGCTCACGATTCGTCATTGATATTTAGCAACTAGATTTTGACCGTGGTTTCGCCCACGCACGACGTGTAAAATTGATATGTCTCAAGTAGCTAAGATCGTAGATAATGTAGGTAGATGCCTATTAATTTAACTAACTATACCTAAGTACAATTTACAAATTTAAATTATAAAATCAGCTAGCTCAACCGGCGCACTTCGTACCGCCAATTATTTTACACCCGCGTGGCATCAGATCCCGTTCCCGCTGCACCCTCTTATATCTACAAAGATATAGTTATCTAAACAGAAGTAACCAAACTATCATGTATATGCGTATATGCCGATGCGGGCCGAATTTGTTGACATTAAAGATCGCTGCTCCGTTCCCTTGAGTAGTAGCGTGATGATATATAGCTTATGTGTTATTCTGATGTATCCATACTAATATTAAAAATGCGAACGTAGCTCTGCCTGTCTGTCTGTCTGTCTGTCTGTATGTTACGCTTTCACGCCTAAACCACTGAACCGATCTTGATGAAATTTAGTATAGGGGTAGATTCATACTCACAAACTTTCGCGTTTATAGTATTAGTAGGATAACTTCTATGTAGATACACGACTAGCTCTACAAAATGAGGTCGCAGCAATAGGTACAATGGACACATTACATATTAGCTACAATAGCAATAAGCCATGTTAGGTAGGTACTGTGAAGTCACTTCATACAGTGTGCATTTGACAATGACAACCGTAGTACCGATTTTAGCCATTTCTCGGAATCGTTAGTCCAATAGTTCTAGCGTACCGTTCCAAATTCGAAATTTAAAATTTATTCCCGCCTTAGCGTTGGAGCACACCGAACTGCAATTTGCCCTCGCACTTTTTAAGTGTTACTTAAATGTTAACCTTATGTATGTATTGCATTGCAAAATTGAGTTGAGGCTGCCGCGAGCATAGACTTATATAAAATCTAGACGTATATTCAATTTTGCAATGTATTATACATACATAAGGTTGAAATTTAACTAACACTTAAAAAGTGCGCGACCAAATTGCAGTTCGGTGGGTGCCAACGCTTACTCTTGAACCCTGAAACTTTTTTTAATCAGCTTGCCCATTTGATTCTGATACAGAAGTGACTGATGGGATGGGCCTGGTACTGTAAAATCCTATACAATATGCCAATACAACATTATTCGCCAAAATCACGAATGTACTACAAAGGTATCACGCGGTTTTCCTTTACATACAATTTTACTGTGAATCAAAACTGTAATCGCAAGTCCAAGTAACAAACAACTTTACAGTCAGTGTTACCCGATAAAAAAACAGGAAAACGGTCGCAATATTAATTACAATGGAGGATAAAATGAACAAATTTAACGGTGTGTAAATATGAAACATCCCATATATCGATAGTGTGTGGTGTGTACTCATTTACCTACCTAGTATTGGAGGTTAATCTATAGTTGCACTGTAGTTTCCTCATGATTAGAGCGACATCTTGTACCTATAGGAATGTATATATAGCACTTGGTCGGCCATTATTACTGTATAAATGATAAAATGTATTGATTTATGCTTAATATTCTATTTATTAAATGTTGCTAAATAATTTGAGTGAGATTCTAAAATGACATGTTTAGAAATCGAATGAGGAACTCTTGCATCCATGGCAGCCTTCCTGACATCACGAATTGAATTGCAGGTGCCACCACATTCTGTGGAGACTTCCAGGTTATATAGCTAACAAATGTGAACGAAGCAGGTAGGAGGAGTACACCTAAAGAGTGCTGCCTGACGTCACTTGTTGAGAATGATATAAGTGCCAATAGACTGCCATGGATGCCTAAAACAACGCGAAGTAGAGAAGTAAAAGCGGTAAAGCGGATCCAGGAATGCAAGATGAAGGCCTCGGATACGACAAAGATGAAAATGATGATAATAATAAGCATAGTTGTTAGAAATGGATCGAAACACATGGCAACACCTGTATGAATTGGTAGTAATTGGACGTTGGCGGGAAACGCTGGAGAGAACACATTGCGGTATTATTTAATTTTCCAAAGTTGGTCTGAATTCGAGTGTTTATGTATAGAAATTTTTAACGTCGTGGACAACGCCACACGGTAGGAAAGTGGCATATTACAGTGAATTGTGACTCTTCGTGTTAATTCCAAGTTTACCTAGTATGCTTTTAGTAAAGTCCCCACAACTTTACTGAGGCAGCAATCATCTCAGTCAGCGTCATTAACAACATCATTAACCCATTATCATCATCGTCATCAATCATTTTAACTAAAGTAATATAATACTTGACATAAAGGTCTACCATTGTCATAAAATCATTACAAAGAAAAAAAATGGTAGTAGTTGAAACCGGCAAATCTCGCTCACTCAGAATGTAATTGTTAAACAATCCTAGGAACATCAACAGTACTCGTAATGCAATGAAACACAACGTGAACGAACGATCAACAATCGATGCTAGCTTTCCATCAAACAATCCACTATAAAAATCAAAACCTGTTCATTTTCAAACCATCCCATCAGCTCAAGAAGAAAATAAACGCGAACATTGTTCTTGCATCGCCTTCTCAAGATTCATCTCCCTCGTTATTTAGTTAGCAGATCAACCCATTGTTACTTAGGAGAAACCACGAAAAAAGCATGGGCGGGGCTCCTATCTGCACTTGCATCGGGACCGATGAAACATGTTCTCTATCGCGATACATGCCTTCCAACACTGCACCAAATAACCTACAATTTATAACTCTGTTAACATATAAATAGAGTTCTATTTCCAGTGTAAGCTCATAAAGAAGCTTATTAAAGAAAATTAAATTTGCAGCCACGCGAAATCAGAACGAATCCACGTAAGAAGAACACTATTTTGTCGATCACACAATATTGATCCTTATTACCTTTGAGCGAGTATTTAACGTTCGGTAATAAATCTAAAATTTCAATCGTATGTTGCTAAAGTTTAAAGTCGTCTGTAGGTTAAAGTGGTGGTTGAGATGTTGTTGGATGTTTTATTAAATGTTTATATAGTGAAGGATATTTATATAGAGTGGATTATAGATAAGAGGCGAACGTATTTTCATTTTATTACCAAATTACCGATGGTGAGATTGTGGCCGCTGAGACGATTGCGGTCGTCCATATCGGCCACATTTGCCAGCAAGTAATTGTCTTATTACTTATTTTGTGCATTCCAACACTTGCCCTGGATGTGTTTTACTTTAATATTGGAACATTGTTGTTGCCATTAAATTGTAGATTTTTTATCTTAAGAGGAAATTGGAAGTTTGGTTGTAAACGTTTATTTAAAAGTAGTTCGGTTCATTTTATATAGATTGACAGATTTCCTCACCAGATTTGACACCAGATTCAGGTGTTCAAATGTTTAAAATTAAAATGAGTCTTGCGAATTATTTGCAACATTAAATTGGTCTTCTTCTATCCTTTCTTTCTTCCTCGAAATATATTATTTCCATGGTCGTTTGAAGAAAAAAATGTAGCAAGCAATTTGAGAATCGAACACAAGAATTATTAATTATTGAATCACAAAGGTCTTTCAATCAGACCGGATTTCACCAGTGACAATTATTGCATTTAACTCAAACACTTGAGTAACTCGAGACTCAAGAAACTTTTATAGATTAAACCGTGTTAACCCAGTTTAGTTTAAATTGATCGCGGTTCCGAGCATTGAAGTTTCGTGAAACGATTGCAGTTAGGGTGAGATGTGACTCCTCGTCACCGAACTCACTGTATTCGCTATACATAATCCGTTTATATTTTCTTTTGCTCCGGGCTTAAAAAATCTTTGAACGGAATTACGAAGGGAAAATTGATTATAAGTACACGAAAAATTAAAAAGAAATTATAGATTTACACAATGATATTACATACAAAAAAGAGGCAGATATGTTATTAGACTGCGCCTGGTGAAGACGCGAAAACGTCCCAATTGGGACGTATCGCATTTAGTATATGTCTGGCAAACGCCGAGTTGTCACGTATGTAAGCGCATAATAAAATGGCAATAAAAATGCCACCGTGTATTTTTAAAAATGTACAAATTACGACACTAAAATCAATAAAACACGAAGGACCTTCTATCACATGTAAGTACATACAATATTACCGATTTTTTAGTGTATTTGATTAAAATTTGTATAATAATATTTTTAAAATAATGGCGGCAAAGAAAAAGGACAGAAATACTTTTTGATATGAGCACGACAAGGACACAACAACACTGCTTGCATAGATTATCAGTACAGATGCGACATAGGGTAATTTTCAGTTTACTGCCAACTAAAGTAATAATTTTGACCTGCTGTTCAGTTTTATTTGTTATTTAAAATTGAGTAACATAATTTTTGTTTTATTTATTTGTTGTCCTTTAAATAATTGTAATAACCTAAATTTTTTTTCAAGGTTTCCGACTAATGAAGTTCGACTTCAAGAGTGGATTGCAATTGTTAAAGAACAACGAAATGGGTTTGACTGGACACCTTCAAAAAGCAGCAGAATTTGTAGCAATAATTTTGAAGCCACTGAGAGATATACTTCGAAAAAAGGAACATTGCTCAGGAAGAATATAAATAACTGACAAATATACCACTGTTCGGCTTCATTCTGCTCATAAAAATAATCCCAAAATAAAAAACTTTTTAAGAGGCAGAAAAGAAATAAATTAAATTTATTTGAAGGACTTTAATTTTTGATTATAACGTCAGTACGGCACTATGGTTTTATTTTCGAGAAGTTTCCTAATTAACTTTTTGAATTATTATCATTTTCCGAAATAAATAATGACGTATTATTTTTTCATCGAATTTCATTTCTTGCCTACCAACGAAATACCCCTTCTGTTCAACAAAATCATAATCTATGCTTCGAAGCGATCCTACGAGTGCAATCGTCCGAATCATTCCGAATTATAGCTATCTTTTTTACTCACGTGCTTATCCCATCTTTCGTACTACTATAACGCTAATTGTCAACTATTGTGCACTGACAGATTGCTGGATCAGATTTGAGAAGTCAGTTACTATGAACGTAACATATCTTGTATAAAATATCATTGGATTTACATAACAAAACGGTAATCGAAGAAGGTAGGACATACAACATAGGCTTATAATAACATATCTGTCCGTATTTTTTCTTGCGATTTAAAGAATTTTAGAAAACCTGCTGACTAACATGCAAATGTGCACTGATGACCGCTAATACTGCGGTTGTTAAAAAGCTTAACCTCAGGAAAAATAACTAAAAAAAATAACCCTATTCCTGCCATAAACTTTCTATAATTCCCACCAATACGTCTACAAATCAAGACTTACACAAATATGCCCGACAAAATAAATACTATCTACAAAGCGTCTAAATCAAAGTTATTATTTGTTAGTTTTAAAGTCCAAGGCGTAAAGCAACAGAAACAAAAATTAATTATAACCCTTGAGCTGTCCTATCCAACATCGACACGACCCTTCGCCAGCTTTTAAATCATTGCAACGCTTCGCAAATTGATCGATCGCACTGAACAAAAGCAAGCAATCACATAAGTCAGGGATTATCGTTGGCGCCAAGAAATTCAAATTGAGAATAGCGACCTCTATTAGTTAGGACGCAAGACATGGTGAAATTGAAACTTAGGTATAGATGGCGACTCAGTGCAAAATAATCGAAAAATTTTATTATCGATAATAATCGAATAGGAGATAAAAATGTTGTTATTAATGCAAATGAGATGCTTAAATTACAACCTTTTCCTACAAATGAGGCTAGCTAATTATTTTTAATAAATACAATTTTGTGGGTGGTACCTGTTCTGTGGTAGGTAGGTAAGCATAAAATGATATAACTTCCTGTCCTGATAGACCTTTAACGATGGAAACCCACCTAAGTGCCTACTATATAAGTACGTCATGCTAGACATACTTATGTAGTAGTTAGGTAGGTAGATTTAGAAATAATATATAGGCACATACATAACGTTTTTTTAATAATTATTGTTATTACTAGCTTCGCAATTATTTTTGTGCTTCATTCAGCCTCTAACGACGTGACATAATTCATACATTTTTGTGACAGTCCTAAACATAGAATTACATACTAGCCCCATTAGAATAAAAAAATATGTCTACCATTTAAATAAACCATATTTTTATCAACTGTTTCATCAGTCAGCCATTTAATAGCGCGATTTGAATCTATGAAAATGTCACACTATGACAGGTAGTGCTGCTATTATGACACAAAGGCATATCAAACGGCGTTCAACGGGTTAAATAATATGACATAACCTTTATTACAATAGCCTTTAGAGTGATTTTTATTTTGACAGTTAACAGTTGACGTTGTCATGTTATTAAAGCTTTGGTTTGGCATCCGGCGCGGGCGCAGCGCAGGCGATTACGCGATAATTTCCGAAGATTATAATCGACTTTTTGACAACACAACTATTTTTAAATAAGTGTTTGTGCAACACTGACATGTAAGGGCAATATAATGACGCGCTAATAGTTGTTTTATGTATGTAGTCATATCAGAGATAAGATCTGCCTTTGGGCTATTTTTAAAAGCATTGTCTAAATTTTTTAGTTGCAAAGAGCAAGCGTGGTATCTAAGTAACTGCTTTAATTGAATAGATAAAGATTATGGTCTTAAATAAAACTTCCAAATTTCAACTCATAAGTTATGAGTTGAAATTTTATTATGAGTCATAAAACTCATAACAAATAGTAATAGTAGGGATCTAGTAATAATTTTAATTCATAGCGTATAGTCCACCTGCAGGTAAGTACGTGGAAATATTTGGAATTGGTTAAAATCACCGGTGCCATAGTACATGCTTTTATAAGAACCTACAGACTTTTTTTCCTTTACCTAGGTATTAGTTCGTAAATTTCACTGTACACCTGGTGGCTAGCTTGAGTAGCATGCAAAAAATAATTTCCGGGGTGCGAGAGCACAGCCTGCCATTATGTAACAATCTGCTTCCAGTATACACAGCTCACAGCTGCTCTCAACACAGCTATCCAAGATTTCTGCCTGCCCTACACAGAATAGATAAGTAAATACAGACTATCGCACGATACCCACAGACCTTATAAAGACGCACTCTGTTTTTGTTGTTCGATCGTATCTGCGCGTACGCAGACAAACGTGCAACTTTAGACAATAGTGCGTGGGTGCGTATTAAGCCTGTATCGACAATCTGTGCCGTATTGTACACGATTCTGTGTTTCTTTAGATTAATTATGTTACGATTTGTATGTTTTAGACTATAGTGTACAAAACGGCCTTCTTCCTATAACTCCTTGTCGTTTATGTAGGGCGTGAGAAAGCATCTATCAACCTTAGCCGTCACTTAAGTTTTCAGGTGATCGCCCCACCAGAGAACTGAAATTACGAATATAAATCTAAATACACTCCCAAAAGATAGACACCCTCTTGTGCCTTTTCCTTCCTACCTCGCCCATCTTTTTTTCATCTGTTAAGTGCAGAGTAGTTTCCTGGAGAAAAATGTGATGGTACTTATCAGAGAACGCTATAATAGTTTTGTGCAGATGATTGTTTAAGGTTTTTCAGAACCAGGCAGGTGACGTTAAGGATTCTGTGGTTCGTTTTTTGCTAGATGTCTTTAAAAACTGCCTTGTGAAGTTGCTTGTAAATATAGAAGTGATACTCGTGATTATTTCTTTGTGAACTACTTAATTTACAATAAGTAATAACATATTTGTTTAGTACAAAAAATAACACACACCTATGTGGGACGTGAAAAAGCATCTGATGAGGCCGTCAAGCTGAGGAACCCCATTGTAACAATGTTGGTGTCAGTGACGGTGATCCTCTTTCTTGAGACTTTACCTTCAGTTTCGGCTTACATATTAAGCGATATGAAGTCATATTGACGGGTCTTATATTTAAAAAAAAGCTCAGTGGCGCTCTGTAATTATTAATTTCATCAATTTTATCACAGCGTGTAACGCCGCAGGCATCAACTCATATCTTCCATAAAATTGTCTAAATAACTTTTCAAGCTAACACCTTAAAACAGACCTCCAAGCACAGAAACCCAAGTAGCCGCCGTAATAACAATCATTAATAGTTGAATAACATAAACACGTATATAATTAAACTAAAACATTGTTTTTATCTTATCAAAGCATCGAGCCATTAACGGCTGAACAAAAATACGCCTGTAGCCGGACACGGCTGGCGATGTGTGCCCGGTAAGTGTTACACATACGGCTACTTAGTTTGGCCAGCATACTCTTCTAGACAAGAGGCAATTTGTTGGCCGATGTATTATAGAATAGAATGATGAATATTATTTATACTGTTAATTGATGGTACTTGGTGGAATTCATTGTTACACATATTAAGAACACTTGTACCTTAGTCCGCCTTTCCATAATTTTCTTTACCGTTACAGGATCTGCCATCATATTATTACAGTCTTCACCTTAGATGTTGAAGTCCTGCTTTTCCTCATATTTGACCATGTTTTATATTATATTGCCAATGTACGAGTAGGTTTATAATAATTTCCATTAAATTTATATTAAGAAGACTATAAATACCTACAACAGCTTTTCCTTATTTTTTAATTAAAGGGTAGGCAGTTCCACGAAAAATATTGATAGAGATTCTGCAAAACTGAAGTGACGCACAAGGGAATTACCTAGATTTAATATAATTAACTGTGTTAACTGCCTTCGGGTGCAATTTAGTGGGTCTAATTGACTCACAGTAATCGTACAAGGACCGCATTGATCAAGATAAATAAACTATGGTCCTATAAATGAATTATTTATTAAAAAAACTGTTATTGTTTAAAATTCTATTCTCAGATATAAGTATCTAGAATTTCATTTCGATTAATTAAACAAATTTCAAGATAATGGTATCCTTTACTTTTATAATGTCTCCCAAGCTTAACATCAGGTGGTTTAGCGTAGGTAAATAACGCAAAACCATTTTGGCAAATTGATAAAACAAATACAACATAACAGTACTTATAAAACATTATTCTTCTTATTCGAAAGTTTGAATAATTAAAAAGATTACCGTAAATTTAAACTACCTACTTAATTTTAATTTTTTGTAAAAAAAAAGCGTCGGTAGCTTAGTGGTTAAGGAGTCGGCCTTACGATCGAGAGGTCCCGGGTTCGATCCTGGCCATTACACTACCGACGTGAACCCACTCCTAGCACAAGCAATTTAGCTTAGTTGGAGGGGTTAGAGGGAATATTAGTAACTTCGGTTCTAATTCTTATTTAATTCGTAACATTTTAAAACCTACACATTTAATTTTACTATTTATCATTCAATTTTAAAACCTTTACATTCAACATTATCTATCCAACTATTACCTCGCTTGCCAATCTACCCGTCCGTATGTCCACGCCGTTATCTGTCAATCTAAAACGCTCCACACAATCTCATAATCGTAGTCACCCGTAACCGTACACGTACTGTCAAAACAAACGAACACTGTCCCTAACAATAAACCTATAAAAAACACACCCACAACTCTCTATTCGATACTCAACCATACTCGATGGCTTTAAAATTTAAATTATAAATTTATGACAGCTCATAATATCCGTTATGAGTCAGATTGATATCGAAGGCAAGTGTCAAAATCTTAACCTCAAATAAAATGTATTGTTAGGATTGTAGGTAGCTTATACAAAAGGAGATTAGGTTATCATTGGTTTTTAGTTACAGATGAAGAATTCTAATATACAAATCTTGATTTTATGTTCAGTTTAATGGCACCAATTAATTAATAAATGACATACACTCTCACATATTTTCAAATCGATATGACAATTAAGAAAATTATGATCGGTCCAGGCGGGATTTGAACCCGCGATCCTTCTCTTACAGGGAAAATGGTTTTGACCACTAAGCCCGAATTAATTCAATTCTTTCCTGTCTTTATAATGAGTCACTAAAAAAAAGAAAAAAAATAAGGATAAGTATAAATTGTATTTCCAAAATAGCTACTACTATACAAAAAACCCGTTTATTAACTTAGTTAAAAACATAATACTTCAACGTTCAATGACATTTAAACATGACATTATTACTTTGGAATAAAAATTTACTTACGTATTAATTTAATAATCAACTAATTTGAACAACTTAAGGAAATAAAAATCTCGATAGAATTTCAGATTATTGAAAAGTGTAGGAAACTAATACTATCACAATGAGTAAAGCCTACGGCGTAGATCGAATATAATTCGAATCGAATAAAACAATCGAATAGTGCGAGAAAATAAGCGACGCAATCGATCATATCGATTCACGAGAATCGAGAGGTTGTTAACAATTGACGCCTATAATGTAGTTTATGCTTCGACGAGATGAAATGGATCGCGGGGCCGTAGGTCGAGAAAAGACAACCTTTTAAAGAAAAATATACTCTAGTTTTCAGGGATAGGGTTGAAAATTTCTTGGCGATGTTCACGTGGAGCAATTGCTTAGGAGAGATGAAACGCCTGATTAGGCTGCCAAGCTTCGAAACGTAGAAGTTGTGGCAATAGAATGACGTACATCGCACATTAGGTTTTGTTTATATTCTAGTAATTTCTTTGGCGAAGCATTCGTGAACTTGAGAGTAAGAATACCCTTGGTGTGTTTTACTGGGGAAAAGTAATTGATTTAAATGGGAGAGTAACTTACGGGAGTGGCTTATATGAAGTAATATATTGCCTTGTGTGATGGTGAGGTTCAGAGTTCGATTCTTGGGTCCTACAACACGTTATTTGGTTATACTTCATTTACACAGCGCTGTCTAGACGCATGGTAAGCTTACCTAACTAGCTTGTGTTATGGAATCTAGAATGCGGATAAACATACTTAGATCCTTTTTTTTTGTAAATATATACATAATATACATAGAAACACCTAGAACAATGCAAATAGCCATTTAAATATTTGCATTGAGCGAGGATCAAACCCGCGACGGCGGCGCCTCCTGCGTGGCAGTCGCTTTCACTAACGTCACGCCACAGAGGCGTATACAGACGATGGATATAGCATAGATGTATATTTCATACTACTTTAACTGACTTCAACGCAGGAGGGACTGCGGGCCATAGCTAGTGTTACATAAGTAAAACAGATAAGTACGGTTAGTGTAACCAAATACCTACTGGTAGTGGTTCTCGGTACCGCGCGGGTGGCCGGCTGTCTCAACGAATTATCAGTCTGATTCATAACGAAACTGGTTGATGTAACGTCAAAACAACTGTAACTTGACTTGCCAAGCTACTTAACTGATGTGCTAATAATCATCGCGGTAGATAAACGCTTGTCTCTGCAGAAATGGGGGGCATCAGAGGAGTACAGCACCTTTAAATTTATGCCTTGATCATATACAACAAGTCTTCTTCTATCGTGGCGATGGCGCCTCGGCCATCAAATTATATTCTCCCAGTGTGCTGCCACCTGTTTGACGCTCTCGGAGGCACACATAAGGTCCTGGGGTGTACATGTGTAGTACATTTAGCACACGTGAACAGATGGGCCATTGTCTGTGGAGTAACTCCACGTTCACATCGCAAGTTCACCCCCTCCGAGAACCCCCATCTGGCCCGGCATTTCTTGCTTCGGCGGATCTGAGTCCGGAGTATGTTTAATGACTTCTTGTCCAGGGCAGATCATGGCCAGGCGGGAGTACCTCCAGAGTATAACAAGTAGAATGGCGAGACAGTGCACCGACAGCGCCGAGTGCTTAGCAAGTATATCGCACTCGGCTGAAAGCAATGTCTGGCCACTCCACTCGGTGTGCGTGATCAAGGCATTAGAGCTATTACGCACTGTCGACTTGACTCAGTCTCTCGGTGACTAAAACATAGGCATCTTCTTTCAGTGATATATGCCGTTAAAATCAGCCCAGCCATTTCGTAGATTTCCTGAAATAGATACCTGGAAACTAGATGGCGCTGAATGCTATAAATGCGTTCCTCAGAACAAATGGGTTGATTCGGAGATATCCCTCTCTCTGACTTAATAGTTTTGTTCCAACTAATTAGGTAATCTGTGGTTATGTTAAGTAACAGTGATCTTACTTCCAAACATGTGAAAAAATACGAACAAATTTTATTTTGCCCTAAATTAATCACCTTTTCGTCTACCTATTTCAATTAACTTGCTAATCGTATTCAAAACAAAAGTACAATTTAAAAAAAAAAACATTAGAAAATAAAACAAATTAGTCCAACAAATCACTATCACTTCTTTCCGTAATCGAATTAATAAAATTATTTCGAAATCCGGTACGTTTCCATTGTTCTATGATACGCGAGGTGATCGCTGACACGATAACGCGGCCAAAACAAATAGTACTAATTACCTTCGGAGCGAGTTAACAATCAGGCCATCTCTATCTGTTGGTATAAATTGGGCGGGCATCAGTCAAGCGGTTGGACAAATTGAGCGAATTATTTTTTCGATTACACAGCCATTGTTTAATCACGGCGGGTAATAGGGGCGATAGCATCAGAAAGTTGAGGTTGGGCCTCTTTACTTTATAACACTGTACAATTTGCTGTTGGTAAAATGTTAAATGGTTCAAATTTAAACGAAAATTTATAATCAAAAGTGTTCAATGATGCCGTTGGGTTGTGTTATGTATGAGTGTATTAAAAAGTGCAGTCAAAACTTATTTTAGTTTAGAACATAATAATGATGGTTTTAATGCGAGAAAATAGTGAAACTTAATTTCACCAAGTAGTAGATAGGTACATTTCTATAGTTAATTTTCAGTATATTTAAGTAACACACATTTTTTTTTATGCCAATGTGTTATGTACCTGGAGTACTACTAAGGGTTTCCGGCTTCGGTAGCGTTCCCCTTACACCCGGTATAAATACGAATAAGTGTCTACATTTTAATTTCTGAAATAAAAACTATTTTTAGGTTTATTTTCTCTTGAATTGCATCTATCAAATAAAAAACCGAATTGAAAGCTCAATACAATTAGACTGGAATTAGATTAACTACTGATTCGATCTGATACAGATCTCCGTCAGTTATGGAACAGTGACTTTTTGGAGATTCAAGAAAGTAAAACTCCCTTTAAAAATCCACTGAGAAGAGAAGCAGCAAGGCTCTACCGCCAAGGATATAACATGATAATAGTACATACAGTACCTACTGTGTACATGTAATGTATGAATAAAAAATGTCGTGCCTGTGTAATTAATTGGTGACCCAACCGTGTTTCCTAGTAAGAGGAAGTGTTTTATGAAATAGCAGTCATAATTATTTTATTAATACCTAAAATTCCAACCACAATTCAATTGACCTTGTAATATGAAATGGATTTTAACAGGCAGTTGTGCCTATTTCACTTTTATTTAATACAGCTCCAATAGCACACATTATGTACTACAATATTATCGTCATTTATGTACTGTCCTATTAAGTATTTGGGGTGGGCGCAACACTCCATTCATTGCTATGCGGACGACAGTACTGGAGACGCATGTTACACGGGCCGTGCAAACATCCCCCAGTCCGAGGTGGAAGGGAGTCGCGAACAACTTGTGTCAGAAATCGAGACTACTCTCTCGGGAGTATCCGATTGGGGTCGACTAAACCTGGTCCAGTTCAACCCCACCAAGACACAAGTATGTGTATTCACCGCTAAGAAAACCCCATTTATTGTAGCGCCGCAATTCCTGGGCACACGGCTTACCATTGCCCCGAGTATCGGGATCCTAGGCGTCGACATTTCAAGTGACGTCCAGTACCGCAGTCATTTAGAGGACAAGGTTAAGCTGGCATCAAAGAAACTTGGAGTTCTTAACAGGGCGAAGCAGTACTTCACTGCGGGGCAGCGACTCCTTCTTTATAAGGCACAGGTTCGACCCCACATGGAGTACTGCTGTCATCTTTTTGCCGGGGCGCCCGCACGCCAGCTTAACCCTTTCGACTCGGTGCAAAGACGTGCGTTGAGGCTCGTCGACAGTCCCATACTCGCAGGCGATGTGGAACCTCTCAGCCTCAGGAGGGACTTTGCCTCACTGTGTGTTTTCTACCGCCTATATAATGGTTTGTGCTCAGATGAATTATTTGACATGATGCCCACAGCTACATTCTATCATCGCACCGCTCGCCATAGACAGGGAATTCATCCCCACACATTGCATCCGAATACGGTACGCACCGTGCGGTATGAAAGGAACTTCATCCCACGTACGCTCAAGCTGTGGAATGAACTCCCTGCCACGGTTTTCCCAAGCGACTACAATATGGGGTTCTTCAAGAGGGGCATTAGAAGGTTTCTTCAGGGTAGGCAGCGCGAGTGTAACGCCCCTGGTGTTGCATACGTCCATAGGCCACGGTAACCACTTTCCATCAGGTGGGCCGTGTGCTTGTCTGCCACCTAAGTGGTATAAAAAAAAAAAAAAAAAAAACGTATTTTCCTCTGTACTTTCCTGCCAAACTTCTTGTTTTGTAATGTTATTTTATTTTATTTTATTTTACATTTAGGGAAAACTTACAGCTAGTAGGTAGTACAAAAGAAGTTACCTATTTGTGCAATGTTACGGCCAATTAAAAGTTTTCACAAATATTATTAAATAAAAACATTACAAATGCAAGACATGCAGCCCTATGCAACGAATACCCTTCTACTACTGAATAGTATGAGAAAAGTATTCGTTACATAATATTCTCTTTAGTTGTGTAGTATTTGTATTAAATATATCAATGTCGACTCTCCGGCACGCTGCGTTGTACGTGTGACACGCTCTGATCATGTATGAGTTCAGTCGGTAGGTAATATATGTACTTATTTCCCAGCCAAAATAAATAAACCTTACCATCGTGCAGTTTCTCAAATTTTTAGTTTTCTTTGACAGATACTAGACATAGGATACCTTTTATCACGAAAAGGGGGGTTAATTAAATCTGGCTACTGACTACCTAAATTCCCGTGTCGTATTTCAGAATGGAAATACATACAAGTGTCACCTTTAACCTACGATATAATTTACTTACCACGTATGATATTAATAGAACATACACCGTGCGCTACTTCTATTTTCAAATGGTTTATATCGGTGACGTAACGCCAACGAACGTGTTCGCAATGCTTATGGTCCTAATATCTATTCTCATGTGGGGTAAAATATTTTGGGAACTTCTATTAGTAACGCATACGCGCGCTCAGAATTAATTTAGAATCTCAAATTATTTTTACATCACGCAAATTTTTTAAGCTAGTTTTCGTAGGTACTTCTTTTTATATCTACTTTTTGATACTACTTAGGTGACAGACAAGCACATGGCCCAAATAATGAACTACTACTGCCTATGGACGTGGAAACACCAGGAGAAACACTTATGCTGCCGAACCTACTTTTTAAAAAAACTTTTTTCCCTAATCTATCAATTTATCTCAGTACGAACCTAATATTTATTTGTGTCCTTATTAGATTCGATATCGCCGTTGGGTTTGTGGAGGTCAGACGGCAGTCGCTTCACAGAAAATATAGAAGTCAAGTCAAATCCGCAGTTAGTCTCGTAAAGCAGACCCCAGACTCAAAGTTGAAAAACTTCGTATGCGACTAGCATGGAAAAGAAAATATCAAGATCTTACAACTCACTTTCCTGTTATCATTGTTATTTTCCACAAATAAACATATCAAATAATTAAATATGAATTTACAACCGACGTCATCTATAACGATGTACCGATTTGGCTCTGCACTCATCTCGCGATAACGTACCGATAAGGGCAGATAGATACTTCTCGTAATGGTGGCTTGTCTCACTGATAAGATAACCGTAATGAATCTCTGTTTATTGTTGTGTTTTCGAGTATTTATATACAAACTACCAAATACTCAGACCACTATTTTACGACCTCTGTCCTTCATAAGCGTGGGCTTGAGGGTGACTGGTGGTGCCACATGTGGCCCTAGTCTACTAGGACTACATGTAGGACAGTGGTGGTGACGCGATAAGCGCTTCCTCCCTATCCGGGGAAAATTGGGAACACTGTAGTCTCACATCTGAGGGCGCCTTCGATAGCCCTGGTTTAGCCAGGGAGTCAGGGCTGCCTCCCCCTTGGCAACCAACATTCTTCAGACAGCATCTGGAATATTATAGTGGCCACTACTTTTTAGGTTTCACTTCTGTTCAGTAGCAACTGACTGGTCAAACATAAGAAAAAAATAGTATGGAAAGGGGAGAGTCTAGTATTCAAACTCAATGTCAAAAATAGGTATGTTCGTAAAATTGGACGTGAAAGGTGAATAGACAGAATGGTGTAGTCCACTTAGAGCACCCAGCTGAATAACATCTAGCCATGTCCACGAAGAGCTCCTACCAAGATTTTTAGCAGGTGCTGTTCGTGGATGTTAATTTATTTTCACAACATTGTCCACGAAGAGCACCTAGGCTAGTGCTATTTTTCCCTATAGGTAATACTCAAATTTATGAATTCATTTCATGAATATTCATTCCGAAGTATTATGTACAATATAGGAAGAAATCAGTAATCAAATCATCCTGTGAGACGCCTAAACTGTATGCTGCCATCTTAACCTTATTGTCTGAACGTTATTTTATGAGAAACTAATGAAAGAAGACGTAATGGCGTCTTTTTACGGGAAAATTCCAGAAAAATAAATCATAATACTAAATTTTCCTAAAAAATCACCTACAGAGAGGACAAGAGTTATCGTATAGGCCACAAACAATTGAAGACCTTTTGAAACTCTGACGATATGAAAAACAGACGTTTTGAAACTCTGACATGCTGGGAAATTCACCCCTTTCCCTTGCCCATTGAGGTCTAGTTTCATCTGAAGTGGTCAGCCCACTACCACTTTAGGTTACTTATTCTAGCTCCTTAAGTATGTCAGTAACTCCAAGCATAGCTCGTACGTACGTTTTCAAATAGCCACTCACCTTTATTCAAACACCTATAGCTAACCTAATCATATTCTAACCCGATTATAATTACTATGTAAGTAATTTCTACCGATAACAAGCCGATAGCCGGTTGTAAAACAAATGCAAGGTTTACATCACGAGTTGCTTTGTCTCAGCGATAGAGTGGCGGAGATAAGACACGTAAACGAACATACGGTTTCATTTAGCTTTCAATATTATAATGTGGTTAGAGTTCCTTGAAACTCAAGTATTAGTACTTAGATATTCAGTTTTGCATAGAATAAGTGAGCAAAACTATTATTTTAATCTTATCTTTCTGTTTTATATTTAACATCATACAGATTTACGCATGGTCCGCATTATTGGGAATCCTGAGGTCACGAACACCCTCGAGCCTTTGCAGATGCGTAGAGATGTTGCGTCTTTGGCAGTTTTCTACCGTCTCTACCATGGTGAATGTTCTGACGAGCTCTTCCAATTAGTCCCACCCTCTCCTTTCCTACACAGGACGACACGTGCAGGGCTAAGATACCATTCATTTACGGTGCAGAGTATACCTGCTAGAACCAAGCGTTTCAGTGACTCATTCCTATGTACCATGGCAGGCTGGCAGGGAGTATCAGGTCTTAATGGTGCGAACCATTAAGACCTGATACTCCCTGCCAGCTCACGTGTTTCCCTCTTCCTATAGTCCCGGGTCCTTTAAGCGGGGCGTGAAAAGGCGACTAATGAGGCCGTCAAGCTGAGTGCCACCACTGTTAACATGGTACATGTTTCCGATGTTGACCCTCTTTCCGAGACTTCGCCTTTAGCTTAACATCGGCGAGGTGAAGTCAAATTGACGTGTCCTATATAAAAAAAAAAAAATTATACAGCCCAGACTCGGACAGCCTCAGATGCGTGGCTCAAGTCAATAATAGTGTTCAGATTACGGCAATAGGCTGACCTGATACAATAATTGGTGTAATGTTTGGGAGTTAATTCGCCTGTACCTAACCCTTTGGGGATAAACGCGTGATTGATCCTTAGCTTAGCGTTGCTCCCCGATGCATCAAAGTTCCGTTTACTTTTTCACTCCTTTTGGTGTGACAAAGACAGTTTTTATGGGTGCAAGCCTGATATTCTAATATCTAAAAGAGCCTCGTCCTTCCCTCAGCAAGTATACTGACTTGAAGGTTGATTTGAGCCTTGAACATCTTAGTAGGTCCCCATAATAATGTGAACTAAACTTTCCCAAAAAAAATGGTCATTTGCGGAGTTTTCGCTATTCCATTTCATATTTTTACTTTATATTCCATTCTGTATAAGTTGATTTCATTATTAGACTAATTACTATATCGCTTGAAAAAAAAACAATTGACTACATCCCGCTAGATGGTTGCATTTATTATGCTAACTTTTTAAGTTCGAAATTGGAATTTGAGCGCTTCTTTTTCTCGGTGCATTTAACTTAAAAAGCTAACTTTTTAAAATAATAAATGCCTTTTTTTTTAATTCATTCTGATATTTTGGGCGGAGTTATCAAAAATCAATATTTAAAAATGGTTGAAAAATCATTCATTGGTTCCAACAGTTCGTAAGAAGGTTGGTAGATGGCTTCACCGCCCTTAAAGACGGATATAAAGAGAAAGGAAATTTGAAGTGATTCAGGTGTGGCTCAATAGCTCAGTTGGAAGAGCATTCCCCCTGTAAAGGAAAGGTCGTGGGTTCAAGTCCCACTTGAGCGCTTCTTTTTCCCGATGTATTTCGTAACAATTATTGTAAAATAATTTATTTATAGCCAATAGTGAGTGTTAAATTGACTCTCACACATGTGACCGGAGTCATGTAGCCACCCATCCGTATCACAACATGGGCCGGGTACGTGTGCCAGTATCTGATTATCGTGGAGAAGTTTATCTCAGTTCAGGGGTTATCGTAACCACAGATTAACAGTTAAGGGTCGATTGTGCGTATTCCGAATCGACAATGAGCTTTTTTATAGTTGGTGCGATCGTAAATAAGAACCTACATGGTTATAAAAAGCTCGTATGATAGTAGATGTTATCGGAGATATCGGGATACGTATTTTGTTTCATTATAGTAGCAAACAAGGCTTTGAGGCTTCTGGCTTAGGTCCTGATGGTAAGCGGATATCATCAGGGCCTTAGTACGATAAGAAGATAGTTGTATCATCAGGGGAACACCTTACGCGATTGCGCGAAAAGGAAGGCAGATAAGTTCTCAAACACTATGGGTGTATAAATACTAGCTGATCCATCCCAGCTACCCCCGGGAAAATTTTTATAGTGACCCAAATGACAAACTTACCATACAAACGTTCATCACCTATTTTACCCTCTCAGCAGTTCAATTTTGAAAAACGCTGATACACGTGTTCATTTATTTTTTGAAAGACACAGGTTTATGAAATTTAGTTCATCTAGCTCTGAAAATGACGGACTTTCATACAAACTTCCATCATTTATCTTTCCCTTTAGTAGCATTTTTTTTTCGTGCGGAAATCCCCTCGGATACCCCCCCTGCCGGAGCCGGAAGGGGAGGTTATGTCGGACTCGAACCGACTAAAACCGCACGCCGACTGTGGGTCGCGGGGCTAGGCCGGAGGTGAGGTTGTCATCGACATATCCCTCGCACCCCGGCTGACCCAGGGCCATCCCTTACGGTCTGGCTCTCCTCGGGAGGAGAATTTTCAAAAATCCTTTCTTAGAGGATGGTGGATGTCATCTACTGTCAAAATTTCATGTTTGTAGGTCCAGTGGTTTAGGCTCTGTGTTGATGAATCAGTCAATCAGTCGGGACAAGTAATTTTATATGTATTTGACAGCCTCTCTGGCGTGGCGGTAGTGCACGCGACTGCCACGCAGGAGGCGCGGGTTCGATCCCCGTTCAGTGCAAATGTTTTTATGCATGAATATGGCTATTTGCATTGGTCTGGGTGTTTCTATGTATAATATGTATGTATTTACAACAAAAAAAAAAGTATATAAGTATGTTTATTTCCGTAACACAAGCTTTATTAGCTTACCATGGGTCTAGATAGCGTTGTGTAGAATGTTGTGGAATATTTATGTATAGATTACAGCCTCATCATTATCTTAGTGCGGTTTTCAGTTACGTCCGGAGGCTTCCATCTGGGACTCCGGTGTCAGTTTACAAACGCCCCACCTTTAGACTTGGCTGTGACTTCCGTTTGACCCTGAGGGGAAAGTCTGGTCCATCAAGGCAGTAGGTTTAATGGCTTGTAGAAGAGGTTGGCATGCGCTTGTGGGGGTAACACCCAAAATAGGAAATAAATCTGAAATAAAACTAAATATATCTGCATCGCCCTAAAGGTCGATTGGTCAAAATACCTTAGGCATATAACAATACTATACGAATTGTGAAGAGAGTTAAAATAAAATACAAATATGTATAATATGGAAAGCTTACTGTACGATTGGATTCAGGAGAATTAAATTAAATTTTGAAGGTTTTATGGGTAAAATACGGTTGAAAGGCAAAAAGGTAGTTTTCATAGAAAAAAGATTCTAAAGCACTTCAGAAACCATAAAAATCACAGTAGTTTTCCTATCAACTATCCTTGTTTCTTACGGCCTTTAACCATTCAATCATCGATTTACAATTGGAATGTAGGTTCGATTTGCATTGTAATCGTTTTTAGCTCATGTTATACACAAAAAAGGGGCCGCAAGTATACTACAATAATATACAAATATATAGGTATTAATATAATAAAGATTACACAAACACTATCGCACATAGAACGGCACAAATCAGCGACCGTTGACACACCAGATGCCGAGCTATCATCACTGATACGTTGGCGGATGCTGCCGATAATGATACCACTCATTATTTTATTTTTTAAATTTCGATACTGATAAGAGACAGGAATAGTAACAGCTTGAGTGCGAGAGGGACAGGTGATGCGTGATACACGCATGTAACGATATCACTAAAAATATTCTGAGCGATATCATAACGATTATCGGCGAAAGTAAATTATTTTTAGCTGATCTTTTCTTGTTTTGTTGCTTTTATAGCTACTTGGACACGATCTATAAATGTTTTAGATAAAAAATAATGTGAAAATACAAGTAATGTGTGTGATAATGGCGCTGCCTATGTGAGACATTAAAAATAATAGCGGTAGGTAGTCCAATTTTTTCTCTCTTTGATCATTACAACTTGTTATACCTGCTTGGAAACCATCAAATTTGGAATTAAAATATCAAAATTGTTATAACTTATTAAAATATTGGTTCTTTGACACTTAAAACCGTAGATTTGTACCTATTACATACAGCGAGGGTCACTATAACCCGATACCTGCCGGGTTCCCCAACAGGCCGCACGAAGTATTACAAACTCCAACTTCCATTTTTAAAAATTCCCATAATTGTCTCTGTAAATTTTCTATATGCTATATAATTTTTAATAATACGGTGTATAGAAAAACGCTATATTTTTAGACCGAAACGTAGACATTTCTCTCCACAGACAACCAATTGTGAAAAGAGACTAATTTCTAAACATTAAGATAATATGTCACAACTACAGAGGTACTGGACAGTTACCTAATCAGTTAAACAGTGTCGTAAATACCTACCGGTTCACGATAATTATCTTAACGAGAAATTATCGCAGCCAACTGTTATGGAAACAAAGAGATTTTGCTAAGTGTGGACTTTGATTTTATAATTATGATTTACTGTGCTCACGAATTCGATCACGTAAACCTAGATCTGAATTAAATTTAATTTACTAGTAAGTAATTCTGTGAATAGTAGGGGCGAGTTGACTTTTTTTTCACAACAACCTGTCAGGAATCATGTCTTTCATGTTTCAACCAAAAATCATCAAGATCCGTTGAACAACGCGACAGCAAACTTCCCCCTTTCGAAATCGAAATGCAAAGAACACGTGTGCCAAGTTTGGTAGTGCGCCCTCTAGACCGGAACTGACACAGTTCGAGTAAGTGAATGTCTTCTGTACCTACTAACTGAAATGGGACGTTTCTTAGAGTTTCAAAAATATCAACATACGTCATGTTCTGAGCGGGGTCAAGTCAGGGTTTACACGCGAAAAAAGATCATCAAATACTTCTTAATTTCCAACATTGTAGGTTTAAATAAAACATTAAATGAATGGATCGTTTGTCATCCCAACATTATCAGCTTATCACAAACACAGCACGCTGTATGTATGTTTATCAGACGATCGCGATGTATCAAGCACTTGATGTCGACATTAATATAATTTAATATAATTACTAGTGATAAAACTGTGTAATATCATTCAAAATTGCTGGGCCCTTTTTTATGCTACCGTTTGAAAAAGGGCTGTTATATTTTCAGAGTTCGTGTATGTAGTTCGTAATACACGGAGCTTCCCCTCAACAAGCACCTACATACCATCGGTGTCACGGATAGCCCCCTTTGCAGGGGGTGTTTCAGCGCCGAGGCCGCCCACGTAATACTGGAATGCGAGGCAGTGGCCATCCAACGATCCCAAATCCTTGGCCCAACGAGGTCGCTCCGTGAAACCTGTGAAGGCCCAGTAAGCTTCTGCGTTTCTGGGTGGAGCTGGGCTGGCTGTTCTAGCCTGTACTCTCTACGCACAATGGCCCTAGAGAGAGGCTGAGTCCCCTATCCTATCATATCCTAAGACACAGAGCTAAAGTCACCGAGATAACTCGCAATAATCAAGCTGAAGTGGCAATTGGCTGGTTACATCTGTCGACGGACCGATGGCTGTTGAACCAAACGAGTCCCAGAGCGGAGACGCGAGAAGGCAAACGGAAAATGGGCCGCCTCCCAACAAGGTGGAAAGATGACCTGAAAAAGGTAGCTGGGATAATCTGGATGCGCAGGGTGAAAAATCAGTGCAATGATACGCATTGGGATAGGCCTATAACCAGCAGTGGACCAGAAGTGGACTACTAATTGATTTTGGTATTAAAACTAGAGGTAGGCGTTTTCTATATAGATCAATCATCACCTTAGCGTTGCTCCGGTTGCATTCTAGGCTTCCTTGGGTTTCTTTCTTCAACCTTATGGCTTAAGTATCCTAGAAGTAAAACCTGTGCCTGATTTTCGTCAATCAGTAAGTCTGATTGACGAAACCATGGCAACCAAACTTGGAAGCCGCCCAAATGGTACAGATATTTCTCTATAGCTGTACCACTTGCCTAAGCAGCGCTGGCGCAGGCGCAGCCTTAACGAATAAGTTTCTTCTTACATTCAGACTATCGCGCAGGTACACATGGGTTTCTAGTATTTCTACCGAGCAAGAGTAGATAAGTCATCTAGCACACAGTTCATTTTTAAAGTCAAAATGGTTGATCGGAGGATCGGCATCAGATTTCGGTGTCGGCTAATATTCGTGCCTTATCGCTGAGTAATGGCGGGCGGGATGCGCCCGCGCCGATAAAAACATTCTCACGTCCCTCGCGATTCGCTATCGGCGCCAGTTAATACGATCGTAGACAGTGATCGGAGTTTGGAAATAATTAGAAAAACAAACTGGCAACAATGGTGAAAAATTATTCAAGAATCTGAGATCACGCAACAAAAAGTCGAAGTGGCTAGTACTAAGGTTTAATATCCAAGGCAAAGTGCTAGCACTTCTAACAGCGTCGAGGGTTTTTTTTTATAACGGACATGTCAATTTGACTTCACCTCGCCTGATGTTAAACAAAGGCAAAGTCTCGGAAAGAGGTCACCATCTTAAACATGTACCATGTTAACAGTGGTGGCAGTGGCACTCAGCTTGACGGCCTCATCAGATGCCTTTTTACGTCCTGCTTAAAGGACCCGGAACTGTAGGATGAAGGAAACACATGAGCTGGCAGGGAGTTCCAGGTCTTAATGGTGGGGCTACATCATGTTCATGCACCATGCAACTCGATAGGATTGGGTGGCATAGTGCATGACAAATTAAATTTAAGTAAGATTTTGTCCATCGACTTTCAAATTTTCACTCAACAAAGACACCTAGAATATTTTTTCCTATAAAAAAGAAAAAGGGTCCTATAAAAAATCATTTTCTGAGTTCAAACCGACTTCACCTGTTAGCTGCAATAGCTGCAAAGCTACAGACATAGGTCTGGTACAGTTATCCTATCGGGGTTGGAGGGCCAGTTGCCAAACGCTCCTGTAATAACCAAAATAATTGAGTGCCAAGCCCGGTTGCATCTTAAAGCTTGCACATTATAGAACCCAGTATCATGTTTTCTTGCTTTCCCTTTCCGTATGATTTTTTTTACCTCAACTTTTAAAAGGGAAATACCTATACCTCCCTCCCTCTCTCTCTAGCGCAGGCTTCATTCAATCAGCAATACCGGCTTCCAGTTTATTTATTTATTTTTATTTTCTCTTTTTTTACTTTAGATTAACCATTCAACCAACGTGGGACCAATTGGCGAAAAATGGGCTGTTAATACACCTTTGCCTACCCCTTTGGGGATATATACTTATGTATGACTAGCTAACCCGTCCCGGCTTCGACGGGAAAATTTCGTATTCCATATTTGATAGTGACCTAAATGACGAACTTTCCATACAAACGTTTATCACCTATTTTACCCTCTCAGTAGTTAAATTTTTGAAAAACGATGATATACGTGTTCATTTATTTAAGACACAGGTTTATGAAATTTAGTGCAACTAGCTCTGAAAATGGCGGCCTTTCATACAAACTTCCATCCCTTATTTTACCCCTTTAGTAGCAAGATTTCCAAAAATACTTTCTTAGTGGATGCTTACATCTTAAAATGCATCTACTGTCAAAATTTCAAGTTTGTAGTCCGATGCTTTAGGCTCTGCGTTGATGAATCAGTCAGTCGGGTCAAGTAATTTTATATATATAGATTAACTAAAGCCTCAAAATCATTGCGGACACCGGACTTCCCCCAAAAAAAGAAGCTATCGGACTGAAGCGTTTTTCCATCCAACATATAAAACCCAAATATAGTATCACCATGTAGACACTGATAATCGCTACCAACACATGTAATGTGTGTAAATGATTGCTGTCCACGATATACAGTATCAGGATAGCGTGATGATAACGCTGTTATCACCAGATCGCTTGCTACCGATGTACTGATAAGCATTTACAACGTTTACAAATCAATACGAAAATAGGTGTGTATCATTGTGAGGGTTCCCGATGATTATATTTTCAGTAGATTACCTACTATACATTCGTTAGCCTTCTATCTACATAAGGCAACCGATACGGTTAGTTATTGTCTGTCCGTATGGTCACGGAGAAAGAATAGGAGTATCACCACTCCATGAAATCCGAGGGATGTCGTATAAGGTGACTATCAGAAAAATACACAGACGATATCACTGCGAGAGAAGGAAAATTAGCTTAGTGGTTAAGGAGTCGGCCTTACGATCGAGAGGTCCCGGGTTCGATCCTGGACTACACTATCGACGTGAACCCACTCCTAGCACAAGCAATTTAGCTTAGTTGGAGGGGTTAGAGGTAATATTAGTAACTTCGGTTCTAATCTTCTAATATATAAAATTCTCGTGTCACAGTTTTCGTTGCCATGCTCCTCCGAAACGGCTTGACCGATTTTGATGAAATTTTTTGTGCTTATTGAGTAGGTCTGAGAATCGGCCAACATCTATTTTTCATCCCCTTAAATGGTGCAGCGGGAACGGGATCTGACGCCACGAGGGCAGGAAAAAATTGGCGGTACGAAGTTCGCCGGGGCAGCTAGTATTCTTATAAAAAAAAATCCCTCTTCTAACCCGTCTAGCCAGCGTGGAGACAGTGGGTTAAAGCTTTCCTACATTGGGAGATATGCCCAGCAGTGGACTACGACTAATTCATTGACGGTTAGTTAGAACCCCCAAAAGTCCGACTAGTCTAACTGCAGAACTTGGAGATCGAATTGATTGTGGAGGTCAGAAGAAAACTTCCACAGGATTTTTCACAGGTGGGTAGTTTGTTAAATATCGTAGTTTTTAGGAATTAGAACATCCAAAACCTTTGGTAAATGTAAACCTTTGAGAATGCCGTTAGGTGGGGTCAGGTTCAATATTATAAATACTGTGGAAAAGTACAAGTGTTTTTTTTTTATAAAGGACACGTCAATTTGACTTCACCTCGCCTGATGTTAAGCTAAAGGCAAAGTCTCGGAAAGAGGGTCACCATCGTAAGCATGTACCATTCCCACAACTGTACCACAGTGGTGGCACTCAGCTTGACGGCCTCATTGTGTGCCATTTCACGCCCCGCATAAAGGACCCGGGACTGTAGGAAGAAGGAAACACGTGAGCTGGCAGGAAGTTCCAGGTCTTAGTGATGCGGCATAGGAATGAGTTCCAACGAGGAATAAGTGTGCTCAATATGTGTAACAATGAATTCCACCAGGTGCCATCAATCAACAGTAAGAATAGTATTTAGTCGGTTCGATTCCGATATAGGCACGTCACTGTTACAGCTGGTTACAGCCACTCTGAGGTGGTTCCCAAGTGCAGTTAGAGGCCGGGCCTGAAAAGAGACCTTCTGAGTACCTACTTACAAACATTGGATGGAACTAACCCTTAACATTAACTTTTTTATACCACTTAGGTGGCAAACAAGCACATGGCCCAACTGATGGAAAGTAGTGGCCCATGTGCAAACACCAGGAGTGTCACACTCGAGCTGCCGACCTTGAAAGTTCAGAGAGTTTCTGTGCCGTCAGTGTATAAGACAGGATAAGCCTTTGGTCTTCCCACTAACAAAACTCTTCAGTGAACTCTGGCTACCTTACTCAACTCTGACGATGAGATAATGGAACAGATGATGGAAATCTTAACAGATTTAACTTTGGTTGACTCAACACTTATCAATTTTATACAAATGCTGTCGAATACTGCAAAAGACCAATCTCAGACAGTCTGCACGTTTTATTTTCTGATTACAACGCCATCTCGTGACAGGAAACGTAAAAATAAATAAAAGGTACATCTTTATCCCACGTGTGTGGGTATACAAGGCATAAATCGCCTTTAATTGATAACATCTTGCTGTTTATCAAACTGAAGGTTAATAAATTAAACGTTATCTACTTCGCGATCTGATCCGTTTGGTGAACGACGTTTAATCAAAATTGTAACTGGTGGTACCTTTTCCCTGTCTAATTATTGTGACAGATGAAGTGACAGACATCTGAAATTCACAACGCATTGGCGATATTGAAGATTTTCGTGTAAAATGTTGACCAGGTTGTCGAACTTTTTAGGGCTTCAATTATCCGTATCGACTGCCATAGATGTTCGTATGGCAACCGGGACTTGTATGCTTTTTGAAGCATGGAAACACAAGACCAGTACCAATATACTAGGCAAATAGACATATTCACCCATAAAAGTATTTGCTGTGAGGGGAAATCAAACCCGGAACGCGTTACAGTCGAATGCACTGCCATCACACCATTAAGGTATTAAAATAAATGTAATAAAAAAATTGATGCATAGCCCACCATTGTGAATAGGTACATCATCAATAGTGTAAAATATAAGTACTAGAAATCATACCTGTCCTTACGTCTATATGTACAGTCACCTCTATAAATATGTATACACGGTAGGGTTCCAGAAACAAGTAACCGGGGTTAACTTCAAATTTTTGTTTACAAAATATGTAGCAAAATGATGTAAACTCTTAATATGTCATAAAAATATAACCATTACACGCCTCATAAAATATATCTACTAATGCTTGCAAAAATATATCCACAACTAACGGGTCAATTGAATGGAAACATGCTATAGTTCATATATATCGCTGGTTAAATGCCAAAGGGCCACATTACGGAAATGGTAAATTTTACAGGAGAGCCCATCAAAGTTTTCGCCGCGATATTTTTAATTTTTTTAAGAATCTATAAGTGCTACATCTATGTGTTATATATCATTCGATGCGTATTTTAGAGCTTTATTAATGTTATACTAACTTATTTCAGCAGCTAGCATCTACGAAAGTATAATATCACATGAGTCCGTTTTGCTTATAAAAATGAGTGTTGAATCTGTGCATATTTATTTAATAAAATGCCACATAATGAAAGATAAGTAATGTTTAATGAATATTTTTCTCGAAAAACCAATAAAATCAATCTTAGCTAAACATAAAAAGAATAAGGATAACACAACATGATATAATAACGACCCATTTTACAGGACATCACGTCTTTATTAAAATAACTAAAACGTTAAAATTCCAAAAGAAAAAAAAGGAGTGTGTTATTGCTCATAACATTGTGATTTACAATGTTATAGTCATCTAAGCCTTATAAAGAACAATACTTATAGACTACCCATTCAATCAATTAGCCTATCGCTGTCCACTCCTGGACATAGGCCTCTCCCAGTGTGCGCCATTTCGGCTGGTATTCCGCCTTCCACATCCAGTCTGTCCCAGCCACTTTTTTAGGTCGTCAGTCCATGTCGGGCTAGAGGGCGCCCTACCTTCCGTTTACCTTCTCGCGGTCTCCACTTTAGGACTCGTTGGTCCAATGGCCGTCGGTCCTTTGGCAGATGTGACCAGCCCACTGCCATTTCAGTTTACTTATTCTGCAAGCTGTGTCGTATGCCGTACAGTTGTATTTCTTTGTCAGATGACATCGTTTCGAGTTTTATCCTTCAAGGCGAATATAACATCCCCATGCCTCTACGCTGGAGGCTTATGGGTTCTGGTCTTCGAGCTGGACGGACATTGTGGCGGTGTCTGAGGCTGAGATGCTTGTTCTCAGCACCCCGATGCATCACCACGACACGACACCGTTGCAGGACATCCAGAACTACTCAGGTTTCGATGGAGTCGAACGCTTTTTCGCAGTCCACAAACGCCATACACAGCGGCTGATTGTACTCTTGGGTCTTTTCTACGATCTGCCGAACAGTATGGATGTGGTCTACGGTGCTAGAGCCTTTTCGAAACCTGGCTTGTTCCGGTGGCTGGAACTCGTCGAGCTTACACGCGAAGCAATTTGTGACGACTCCTGAGTTTATAGACATGATTCAGGAGTGAGATAGGCCTGTTGTACTTCAGCATCGCTTTATCACCTTTTTTGAAGAATAGTACCACCGCAGTCCCGCTCTATGCCCTAGGTGTAAGGCTCTGCTGGATGATGGAACTAAAGATGCTCGCTAGCTCTTTCAGTATAGGAACCCCGCCTGTTTTCAAGAGCTCAGTAGTAATTTCGTCATCACCAGGGCACCGGTGGTTCTTCAGTTGCCTGAGAGCCGCCTCTATCTCGCACTGCTCGACATCGGGTATCTCCTCGGTGTAATGGCGCGTGAGTGGGGCTCTATGGTTTTCATCGGTATGTCCCTTCGGTTGAGTCATCCGTAATGCATACAGCTATCCATAGAATTTCTCGATCTCTTCAAGAAAAGTGTCATTTATTGATTATCTTGTTCGGTATTTTATATTGTTCAGACTGTTTAGTATCGGTGAGCTCAATTCTTGATGAACAATATTGGGAGTTGAGTTGAATGTGTTATTTTGTGTTGAGGTAGTTTGAAGATCTTCAGTTTCGACTATTACCAGCTCCATTTTTTGTGCTCGTGTATTCATTCTACAAATAAAGAAAAAGCAATGATATACGTATACAAACTCAGACCCTACTGTCCAATCCTAATGATTTCATCAACCACGGCAGCAGTAAACAGTCTACGAATCAGGCAGCACAGATATTATTAGTACGAGTACCTATAGCTTGTCTATACTGGAATAACGTTCACATCATATTCAGTGTAAAAATAGTAAAAACTTCCATTGTTTCAGGAGTTTTATCGTCAATAGGTATAATTTGTTTGTATGCGTGAGAGAAGTGGTTGGGCTGACTCGCCCAACCACTTTCACCACGTTTGGGCTTCGACAAGCTATACCTAATTGTTAAGGTAGGTAAATTTACTAACTGGCAAAAAAAACATACAAGCGAACCATTACACACAACAATACAGCCACAAAAGAAACATGTCCAATTTCCGTAAAGAAATAGTAATGAATTTACTTTTTTCTTATATACAAAACTCTGGCTCTGCACTTTCATCTTAAAAAATAAATAATAATCAATCAATAATTAAAATGCAAAGCGGACACATTTTATAATATGGCCCTTTGGCTTATAAAATAATGATGTACTCACTTGATATTTCTATTCCACACGGCCACAATCCAAAATATGGCACTTTACTCTATAAAATTAAATTAAAACTAAGACATATTTCGCAATATGGCCCTTTGTCTTATAAAATACGTGCACTTACGCCGATTACGAGGGCTCAACTCAAAATGTGGCTGTTTCGTTCTGAAGTTAGTCACCAAAGTCGCGGAATGCAAAAAAGGCGCTTGTCTGATTTGGCCATTTCTGACGCTAAAATCACGGGTGTCTTTTCCGAATTTAAAAGTTATAATGATTTGAATGCCATTTTTGGAAAAAAATTTGTTTCCGATTTTTTTGCGTTGTGGCCCTTTGGCATTTAACCAGCGATATGTAAACACTTTTATTTTTTTATTTTTTTAAAGAATAATAGAACCGAAGTTACTAATATTACCTCTAACCCCTCCAACTAAGCTAAAATGCTTGTGCTAGGAGTGGGTTCACGTCGGTAGTGTAACGGCCAGGATCGAACCCGGGACCTCTCGATCGTAAGGCCGACTCCTTAACCACTAAGCTACCGACGTTATAATAAATATAAATAATATAAACTCAGACTCAGACTCACTCACACCCAGACTCTCAGACTCATAATCTCAGACTCAGGCTCGGAATCACTCAGACTCTCAGACTTAGGCTCTAAGACTCAGACTCTTAGACTCAGACTCAGACTCTCAGACTCAGACTCTCAGACTCAGACTCTCAGACTCAGACTCTCAGACTCAGACTCTCAGACTCAGAGTCCCAGACTCAGACTCATATTCAAAAGTCACACTTAAAATATTACGTTTGATCATAATTGGTTAAGAGTAGAAACGGAGTTATGATTGAAAGTCACAATGGCCGACATCCACGCGAGCGGAGCCGCGGACATTAGCTAGTTAATTATATTAGCGTGAGTTGATGTGCCTTGAGAGAATAATGAGCTAACTTCACTGAAAGTATATTTTATATTATTTTGAAACTACGTGTTTACATATATATGAACTATAGTATAGCATGTTTCCATTCAATTGACCCGTTAGCTGTGGATATATTTTTGCAGGTTAGTAGATACATTTTATGAGGCGTGTAATGGTTACATTTTTATGAAATATTAAGAGTTTACATCATTTTGCTATATATTTTGTAAACAAAAATTTGAAGTTAACCCCGGTTACTTGTTTCTGGAGCCCTACCGTGTATACATATTTATAGAGGTGACTGTACCTACATAGCACATTATTACCTAAACTAAACCAGGTCTGAAAAATATCGAGGCACGGGTTCGATCCCCGCTCAATGCAAATATTTGTATGCATGAATATGTAGTAAGTATATATAGTATTTGCATTGGTCTGGTCTTGCCTCGGAAAGCACGTTAAGCCGTTTTCATGGTCTAATCTACCCCTTTACCAAATTTCATCAAAATCGTTTGAGTGGTTTAGACGTGAAAGCGTAACATACAGACAGACAGATAGAGTTACTTTCGCATTTATAATATTATATGGAAATATGGATTCACTAAAAGAAATAAAATTCAAAATTACTAAACTATAAGCGCCATCTAGTATCATAATCGGACACGCACATTATAAACTAAATAACATATCAATAATTCACGATTCTTATCAATCTATCATCTAATCTTACCTTTAAATATTTTTCTTTCGTTAAACGAATCTTCCATCCTCTTCATATTATAAATAAACCACTATACAATAAACATTAAATCACCATAGCCCGGAATTTCTAAGCCAGTAATAAAGGTAAAAATTATAAATCTCCATGTATCGATAAGAATCGTTATCTAAATGTCTATCTGGAAATGATCGATCAAATACTATCGATATAGATAGTGGGGCTCAGCGATTACTAGATATAGATCAGGTTACATGGATAGTAAAGTACGGCGGGTACAGGGAGAGGGCATTCTTAAAGAGGGACTTAGAGACGAAAATATGAATATTCTTCTATTTTTGTAAAGGACTCGTCAATTCCACTTCACCTAGCCTGATGTTAAGCTAAGGGCAAAGTCTCGGAAAGAGGGTCACCATCGTAAACATGCAACATGTTAACAGTGGTGGCACTCAGCTTGACGGCCTCATCAGATGCCTTTTCACGCCCGCTTAAATGACCCGGGAGTGTAGGAAGAAGGAAACACGTGAGCTGGCAGGGAGTTCCAGGTCTTAGTGGTGCGGCATAGGAATAAGGAATATTATAAATTCCAGCTGTTCAGGAGACGGGCAGGTAACGCCGTTGGTTGTGGGGTCCTCTAAGATGAGATTGTTGCGGATTCTAGCCTCGTTCTTGATTTTTACGTTTTCCTCTTTGAAATTAAAGGCTTATTCGCGTATCAACTTGTTATTAACTAACTTTATTTATCTTATTAATAATTAAAAAGAAATAATGAAAATTAACCTCCCTAGGTTCCCACCATATCTACTATTTTCGGGTTTTCCCTAAGACTATTGAATAAAAATACTGTATTCGCTTACAAAGTACAAGTAATGTTATTTTAATGTTTAAAAACGTACGAATGGAATTGTTTCCCACACTATTCAACTGATATCTGATACATCCATACTAATATTATAAATGCGGAAGTAACTCTGTCTGTCTATCTCTATGTTACGCTTTCACGCCTAAACCACTGAACCGATTTTGATCAAATTTGCTATAGGTACCCCTATACCATGAGAAAGGACATAGGCTATGTTTGGTCACGATAACCGACATCCACGCGGGCGGAGTCGCGGGCAAAAGTTAGTCTGATATATGAAATGGTACTCATGATAGAGTTTTCAATACTATTATGTATGTATGTTTAGGATGTAAAATTTTAGCAACAGGCACCGAATACATAGGTATACATATAATCACGCCTTTATCCCCGGAGGGTTAGGCAGAGGAGGATGAGAGGCAGAGGTGTATGAAACATCCACATTTTACCAATAATTGTAGTCGGTCCCATGTAATAGGGGGTGCTATTGCCATTATATTCCGGGCACTATTGTTGACTCGAGCCTATATCTGAGGCTGAGTCTAGGCTGTATATATCTGTCTGATGTTATCGCTATCCCTTATTCGCCTTGTACGCATGGGAAGAGATGGTGTGGCACAAATTTTTCTCTGCCGGGAACCATGCGGCTGTATACTTGAATACGCACTTATAATTTTTCACAATATTTTGTATTACTTAACCTAAATTAACCGCCTTACGATGTTACGACATTCTTAAAGCATTAACAAATATAATCATCATCTGCCCAATTAATTAAGAACCACTCCAATATGTCATTCTTTTCTACATATTTCTGTCGAAGATATTTTAGCAAAACACAACATGGTTACCGAATTTTTTTTGTATCGCCTGTGTGTAAATGGACTAATATAATTTGTAATTGATAGATAACAATAATTTATATTATAATCCAATAATCCAATTTGATTTTCAGGTGTACTTCATCGGTAGCGTAGATAACACGGGCTAGTGTGCGCCCCTATCGATATTTTTATCGGTAGATCGCTATCGGCTGGTGGAGCGATTTTAATCCTCCATCGATAAAAGTTATCGCATGCTTGCTTAATTTATTTTTATCTAGATGATAAAAGTTCGTAGAAAAATGATATTATTATCAAAATTGTAGTGAAAAAATTATATTCATTACTTTTTAGTTATTGTAAACTAGAAAATTGTAATGTTAAGAATTATATAATACAATATTCTTTATTATAAGTTGTACCTACAAACAATATTTTTATATATAATTGCGAATTATTAAAAATGAAAAATAATAAAAGAAACCTGAAGATGATTTTAAAATACCTATTCAACGACACCCCCCTTGACATAGTTCATCGACTTTTTTTTTTCATTTTGACAATATGGCGTCTGGTTGTCGCTGTGGTGAATTTTAATTACTGTCATGTCTTTAGTGACACTCGCAAGGTTTAAGACGAATCGATTGACGAAAGAATTATCAAAATCGGCCTATGCATTTGGTCACTAGAATGCCACATAGAAACAAACATACATACATAGACTGATAAACACATTACCCTCCTTTGCATCGCGCAGTCGGGTAAAAAGAATCCAATGCGTTACTGAAAGTAGAATATGTAGGTGATGAATCTTTGACGATATTAAGTAGATGATGATAATATAGTACTAATAACAGGAAAAATAGAAAAGAAAATGCCATTGCACCAGCTCAGCTGCATAAAAATTAAAGAAAGAATGATGTTTAATTTTGAATCTAAATAAAAAATATATAATGGTAAGTACACAAAATCTGTCGTGAAAAAATGTGATTTAATTTTTTTTTCTTAAAAAATATTAGAACCGAAGTTACTAATATTCCCTCTAACCCCTCCAGCTAAGTTAAATTGTTTGTGTTAGGAGTGGGTTCACGTCAGTAGTGTAATGGCCAGGATTCGAACCCGGGACCTCTCGATCGTAAGGCCGACTCCTTAACCATTAAGTTACTGACGCTTTATTGGTGGTCTTTATCTGAAAACTTACCAACACGCGAGGCAAAGTCTTAAATTGAATTTTATAAAAAAAAACTAATTCAAAAAATAATTTGCTCCCACGTAATACCTAAGCAATGAGTCTATTACTATTTACCAGGCACTTTATCCTGATCCAGGTCACTGAAACGCCTGATATTTACAAGGTAAGTGATTTAATTACCTGTAAATAAATATTGACAATAAACTGAAGTATCCGTGAGTTCTGCAAAACGGGAACTACGTGGCAAATGATTCAAATAATGATATAACATTATTACTAATGTTAGGTGCGAATATTAAATCATTGTTTACTGTCTGTGTGTTCATTATCCTTGTTTAGTACATTTTGCGGTGAATATTTCATCTTGAGTAACTTTAGAAGTTGTACCAACTTTATTTTAATGAATATAGACCCAGTCTTTCTGCTGAGAAGAAACCGAAACGTCGGGAAGAGAAAAAAAACCTAAATTTAAGTTGGTTAACTTCTATAGCTCTAATTTTTTTCCACAGTCCCGGGTACGTTAAGCGGGGCAAAGCCACGGGTCAGCACCCATTGGTCCCCTAAAACTCATAAAAGTTGTAAATGTAACCTCTTTTTTCCCCTCCAGTGCCCATTGGTCCCTCGTTAGGAGACCAATAATATTAATTAATTTTTAAGGTACCCATTCGTCCCCTCATCTAATGAGGATGGTCAGCCGAGAACCACCATTGTATCATTATTGGTATCTGTAATGGTCACCCGCTTGACCCCTTAAGACTTTGTCTTCATCAAAGAGTTCTACAACATCATCTCAGGGTTGAGTTTTCATCTCGGAATCTCGGGTCCATTTACTGATATTACTCCAAAAACCGAAACATAAAGTATCAAAAACATTTTCACTAAACGTTCCTCTTATAAACACCCCAATTGAAATATAACCCTACATCCCAAGCCATCCCTATTATTTTTACGCAGTTAACCCTCAAAAGTCAAAACGTGGCACGCGTTAGCCCTGGGAACAGTGGGAACTAAGGGTGGCGGCGCAATCGCAAGGGTTAACACCCTAACCGCTAACATATGGTCGTAAAGACCGTAGTGATTCTACTGCTAACTTCGTTTAGACATAATTTGTTTCGAGTAACACTGATTTTTATTTCTTTAGCATTTTTTTTACTGAATTAAATACTTATTTAGGTACAATCGCCCTCAAAAGTTACTGATTACTAAGAAATCATTATTTTATTACAAAATAAAAATTATTAAACTGAGGAGTAGTGTAAGTTAAAGGTTTGTAAATTTATGTTTTAGTACCAACGTATTTGGTACGAAGTATAGGTAGATATTTGTTCATATATTTTATTAATTCTATGAATGAAACAGGAAATTATAAATATTTTAATTTTTCCTGTTTCAATGAAATACTTTCCGTAGGTATGTCACTTTGAAATCCCAAATAGATTCTTAATTAGATGGTCAAACATACTTTACCTATTGCCATACCTACTAAATATTACAGAAATATATTTATTAAAATAGGTCAAGCCGTTTTTTATTTCTATATTCAACATTTTCTGTGCAAGAGTAGCCCTCTAGACAAGTGACTATTTGTTTGGTCAGCGTATTGTAGATTTTCTTTTGACACTTTATAAATTGACGTGCATAAATTTCTCATTTCATTTAACATAGCCTAGAGACGGACTTATATTACGTTATTACATAGATTTACACTTCATAATCGTTTTTATGGCAAGAACATAATATGGTACTCGACAATCATCCGAAAAATAACTTCCTAAATATGTCTCTCTTGGATCTTGGTCACGCCCGTGTATAATGAATACAATATAATCAATTAAGAAATACTTATTGATAAATGGTTGTAATAATTTTGAGAACAACCGATAGTAACGTTACATTATGATAACGTTATCGGGGATATCAGATGTTTTCTACCAATATACCAGCCATTGCCACTGTCTTACGATTGTAATGTGCTAACACAGGTTATTGCAACCGGTCGATAACGGATGACGTCAAAACGTTATGCGTTAACTACTGATATTGTAACGTAACGCAAATAATCACAAGTATTGTTAACGTAACGTATGTACAGTCAGTGTCAGAAATATATTGACTACAAAGTTTCAAAATAATTTTAAAACTTGGGTATTAAGAGCAAATCAAACTGTTGTATTAATTGAAATTGTATTATTGTCATTTTTTTGAACCAAAGGTCAAAAATTCGTCAACAGGAATACTAAGTAATTAAAATCAATTTGAGCACTTTGTTTATCAAGATCGAACTGATGATGATTGTAAGATAAGATAAGATAAGATAAGAAAAATCTTTATTGTACACTTATAAAATTTAGTACATGTACGGACAACATAATAAGAAATGTACAAATGGCGGCCTTATCGCTACAAGCGATCTCTTACAGGCAACCTTACACTTTATACTGTACGTCAGTACAGTATAAAATGATCATCTCCGTTTGATCTCAAGTTTTGGTCGAGTAGTTTTTGAAATAACTAATTTATCTTTAATGTGAAAATGCTGTTTTCTGTAAGTGAAAAAAACAGAGGAAATATTTTTTAAATAACTAATTTTCAAATCAATTTATAAAATATGAAACAAAAGTACTTTTGGCGCTAACTGTACGTAAGACCTATTAGTCCTTTGACCATAGCAAGTAACTTGACAGGACTCTGTTGACCTCGATCGATATCAGTGTCTCATGAAGTCATGACCAATAGTTCATTTAAACTCCAATTTTACCGAGAATTTCGTTATCTTACAGCATGCTGAAGGATTTATTCTTGGAATATAGCTTTTTTAAATAACAACAAAATAAACTAGTGTTTGGTGGGCCACCAAAGTGAAACCACACCAACGTTTAGTTGGAGTAGAAATTTCGGTGCCTAGGAAGGTGGTGTTTAAAAAAAACCACAAAGCTACTGAGGACCACCAAAGTTACCGTTTACTTTGGAAAAAAGCAATGTAAGTACGCTGGGTATCTAATATCGTCAGTCTGACATCGGTACCCCTAGCAAGAACAACTATCGTAATCGTATAGTAAGCGTATTAGGAGAACGGAGCATTGCGATTGGCCGCCTGCCTGCTGTTAACCTGTGTGTGTGTGTGTGTGTGAAGCTGGCCAATCGCAATGATCCGTTCTCTCAATACGCTTACTATACGATTATGATAGTGGTTCGTGCTAGAGGTACTGTACACACAGGGTAACTACGTTAGTTCGATTACATCATACAAAATCAATTACTCAGGTGGGGCTTGAACCCTAGACTTTTCCCTTACAAGAGGAATGCTCTTCCAACGGAGCTACTGGGTCACACCTGAATCCATTCAAATTTCCCTTCTCTATGTAACCGTCTTTAAGGCGACGGTGGAGTTATCTACCAACACTCTTACGAGCTGTTGAATTGTCGAATTCGTGTCGGATAATCGAATTGGATCATTCTACTGACCAGTCAAATTAGTAATTTTTTACTAAACATCAAAACGATAAGTTAAGAAGTAACTTGTATTAAAAAAGATTTAGTGACGTCATTAATTTTAATAGTCAAATCAGTTATTATTATAGGTTGAATGGATGATTAAAAATACATTTATAAAAACTAAAAAATAAGAACCAACGTAATTTTTACCGCTCTTTTACCATTCTTAACTTAATAAGATCGTTAAATAATTTATTTTAACTATAGGATAATACCCAATTATATAGTTAGCATTATAAATGCTTTAAATTTTCATTCAAATAACCACGTTCGTGTTTATCGTTCCGAAATTAGGGTGTTTAATACACACCTCTGCCTGTTCCTTTAAGGACATAATAAGTATATCTGAAAGATCACTGAACTCGAAACATACGCGGAAATAATAACTCCCATACAAACACAAAGATCCATGTTGTAACGTACCCAAACGTCACCTGACTTATACGGCGGCGAGACCAAAGCTTATTGTGCGTCAACCGACCGCCGCGCGGTACGCAAATGATGGCGGCGTATGCGCCCGCGCATCTGACTGAATTACACGCCATTTAGCCTGTAACCATTGTTTTTTGATATTTACAATGCGATGTGAGTCATCGGAGATGAAAAGATTTACGTATCTAGTGAGGGTAGTTGCACAATACAAAGTATCTGAATAGTATGAAATGTGTTTTGAACTAGCTGTGCCCGCGTCTTTGCGAGGTGTTCAATTTAGGAGGGCCAGACCGCAAGGGATGGCCCTGGGTCAGCAGGGGCACGAGGGATATGTGTCGTAGACAACCTCACCTCCGGCCTAGCACCACGACCCACAGTCGGCGTCTGGTTTTAGTCGGTTCGAGTCCGACATAACCTCCCCTTCCGGCTCCGGCGGGGGAGGTATCCAAGGGAATTTCCGCACGAAAAAAAGGTGTTAAATTTAGGTTTATATCGCCTTTCCCTCTGAAGAAGGTTCTAAATTCTTTTCTTTTCTGTATAAACCATTAAAACGACATTAACAAAACGTCACAATTAATATTAAAGCTTGTTTTAGCAAAGGACTACTGCATTGATTCGAAACGCGGCCGCAGTCTATGAAGACTCATACAGTTGTTTCGTGGCCTATGCAGTTAGGTAGTGGCACCCGGAAAATTAATTAAAAACAAACTTTGAAAGCACCTGGGAAAACGCTATAAAGACTATCGATAAATTAGCCTACCGCAGCCCACTGCTGGCCATAAGCCTCTACCAATCTGAGCCATTGCTCCACCTTCCGCTATGCTACCAGTACTAACGCAAAGATGACACTGAATTAGAACATAACATAACATAAACATAAACTCACGCCTGTATTCCCCGAAGGGGTAGGCAGAGGTGTTAGCACCCACATTTCGCCAGTTTATATTTAGGTCCCAATGTAATAGGTGGCGAGCCTATTGCCATTAACCGGGCACTTATAAACCGGCGATAAATACACACATAACTTCGCAAAGCATCGAAAAGTCATTGGTGTGTGCCATGGTAAACCTGGGATCGAACCCGAGACCTCGTCTCAGCAGTCCATTACTCATACCACTAGGCTACCGCAGACACTGAAGTATAGATGAAGTTAATCACTATCAATACATAGTATTACAAAGCAAAGTCACTTTCCTCGTCCCTATGTCCCTATGTATGCTTATATCTGCAAAACTACGCTACAAATCGAATACATAAGGAAAAAGAAGAATCATCTCGGGCGGGACTCGGGCGGGATAGTTCGTAAGAAAATCGGTAGATGACTCCACCGTCGCCTTAAAGACGTATAAGATGAGAAATTTGAATCACATCGGGCGTGTCTCGGTAGCCGAAGTGGTCAAGGCATTCCCCCTGTAAGGGAAAGACTGCGGGTTCGAGTCCCGTCCGAGATGATTCTTTATTTTCCCTATGTATTCGATTTGTATAGTTAGCATACTTAATGCTGTAAAACTTCATTCAATACGCTACAGATTTTGATGCGGTTTCCTTAAAATAAATAGAGTAATTCAAGAAAAAGGTTTATATGTATAATACATGCTTAATATAGTAGAGGGTGCAGCAAAAACGGAATCGGACGCCGCACGGGCGCTAAAAAATTGGCGATACTTAATTCACCGGGTCCGTTAGTAAATGTTATTAAAAACTCGTGCCACTTTAAGATTGATAAGTGCCGAGTCATTTACATTTTCTGTAATCAGCATAACACTTAGCAGCAAGGGTGATTCCACATATGGTTTATTGCGATAGGTCTGTATCTACCCCGCAAAGTGCATAGCGATATGTTTCAATCCTGCTATGTCTGATAACAAATGTAATTGTGCATGTATTACAGATTTTATTCAGGAGATAAGTACAAGTGCTAACCACTCGAGAGTAATGGGCTGATAACGGCTTTAGACTGATATGTTGGAGTATTTTTAGTTTGGGCTGGTATTTCTAGACTAGGATTTATTATGGAGTGTATTTTTTTTTATTTGCTCAATCCGTATTAAAGACCGTCTACCAATAGGTAAAGAGTTTTTTTTTCGAAACCGAAGTAATAATATTCCCTGTAACCCCTCCATCTAAGCTACATTGCTTGTGCTAGCAGTGGGATCACGTATAGTGTAATGGCCAGGATTCGAACCCGGGACCTCTCGATCGCAAGGCCGACTCCTTGACCACTAAGCTACCGACGGACTGGAAAATTCTGGTGATTTCAAAAGCATGTAGCACTAACAGAAAACAGAGAAAGAACTTGAGAGATAAAAGATTTTGAAAAGAGCAACAACACTTATTATTTTCGTTTTAGTACAGACAGCAACGTCGTACAAAGTACTCAAAATGATCTTAATTTTGTTTTTTTTTTACCCCCCTTCCAGTTGACTTATTGTTCTGATATTTGGTACACATCTTTAATTTCGACAATAATACCATTTAAATCAATAAAACAGTTTGATTTGCTCTTAATACGAGAGTTTTAAGATCATTTTGAGACATCGTCGTCAAGATATTTAAGACGCTGACTGTACGATAGATTTTTTAAAGAAAAGCTTATTAAAAAAAGTTTTTATTAATCTTTTTTTTAATACCTATAAGACCGAGGCTTAGTTATGAATTTGAATGAATCCTTCTGCTCTTTTTTTCACAATATATCGCTAATAGGACATTTAAACGAAACCCCTGTTGTAATACTAGTCCTAGAGCTACAATTGGGTATTCTACTGACTAGTCAAATTATTACTTTTTACTAAACGTCAAAATTATAAGGTAACTTGTATGAAAAAATATTTAGTGACGTCATAAAATTTAGTAGTCTAATCAGTTACTATTATAGGTTGGGTGGATGATTAAAAATAAATAAAAGCGATAAAATAAGAACCGGCGCAATTTTTACCGCTCTTTTACCATTCTTAATTTAATAAGATCGGTTAGATAATTTATTTTAACTATAGGATAATACCCAATTGAGTAGAGTAATTTATTTTAACCAAGGTCAGGTGCACCCAACCTTCTGTAAGTAATAATTTTGCCTCACCAACGAGTACTCGTAAAATAAATGCAACAGTGCGAAAGTGTCCATTCTGATGTAATGCTTCAAGTATTTAAAGTAGAAAGTAAACTGCAGATACGTTATCTTTTGACCCTTTATGAAACGCTTAAGTAAACATAGATTTAATCGTTATTTTTATACTTTCCAACGAGTATCGATATCGCATCGTCTTCAATATTGTTTAAATCGAGTACTTTGAAGGTGACTGTACACCTTATCTACCGTCCCTTGTCAGATGTGAATAAATCATTATGTACTTAAGTTATTTCTTGAACTGTGTCCTCAATTGCTCAAGGGCGGGTGATAGCCTGAACTCTATTATATACAAACTCTATAGACGCCGCAAGTGTCATTTCAATGTGTGGCTTCGGTGTATCTATATATATAAAAATCAATTGCTGTTCGTTAGTCTCGCTAAAACTCGAGAACGGCTGAAAGGATTTATTTTATCTTGGTCTTGAAATGTTCGTGGAGGTCTAAGGAAGGTTTAAAAGTTGAGAAAAATTCGAACAATTGCCGGAAACCGACATTCACGTGGGTGGAGCCGCGGGCAAAAGCTAGTTTTGAAATAAAAATATCCCATTTACACATTGAAAGTTTAAAGAACAATATCGACATTAGGTTACTCACACATCACGGCGTTTTTTTGCAACGAATTTTATTATCAAAGCTATGTATAAACAGTATATGGTCTAAACCTGAACTAATGAAAAAATTTGTAATGCTGGGGCCGCAGTACCTTACCGTCTACCGGGCTTTTTTTTGGGTAAAAAAATGGAAGAAGAAGAAGAAGAAAGAAGTTTTTATTTATGTTTAATCATCCACCCAACCTCTAATAGTAACTGATTTCACTATTAATTTTTATGACGTCACTAAATCTTTTTTCATACAAGTTACCTTATAACTCATCGTTTTGACGTTTAGTAAAAAGTAACTAATTTGACTAGCCAGGTAGAATACCCAATTATGGCATTGTGAAGTGTCCATGTCATTGTGAAGTGTCAATGTCATTGTGAAGTGTCAATGTCATATCAATCAATATATAAATTAGGCAGTTAATTATCTACTGCCAACTGATTGACATTGTAAAATTATGGCCACTAGTCGTGGTTAAACCTAGGGCACGCCGTAATAGCGGCGGTAAGACCCATCATGGAGGAGTGGCTAGAGAGGCCACACGGCAGCCTCTCGTACCGGCTGACGCAGGTGATTACCGGACACGGGTGTTTCGGGAGTTACCTGTGTCGGATCCGGAAGGAGCCAACGTCCGAGTGCCATCACTGTGATGCGAGCGAGGACACAGAGCTGCACACGCTGACCGAGTGCCCGGCGTGGGACACGCCGAGGCGGGTCCTAGTGGCGGCTCTAGGGGTGGGAGTCCTCACACTCGTCACATTGCTCACAGCGATGGTACGATGCGCAAACGCTTGGGGTGCGGCCGCCTCCTTCTGCGAGCAAGTAATGCTCGAGAAGGAGGCGGCCGGTCGGGTCCGGACCAGACTCCGGGCCCGGGAAGCCCGTGCAGAGCGAAGGCGAACCGGACGTCGGAGGTCGCAGAACGACCTCCGTCCTCCATGAGCGCTGGCCTGGGGGTGACCGGTGGAGCCGCCTGTCACCCTAGCAGAAGCAGGCCGCGGCGGCGGCGCAAAGTGCGCCTCCCCGTAACCGGGGCTAGATGGGGACATTTTGGTCCCCGCAACCCGAAGGGGGCCATCTCGAAAGAGATGGTCCTGGGTCTGCTGGGGTGCGAGAGATATGCTTTTGGCAATCACACCTCCGGCAGCCAAGGACCCAAGACGGCGTGCGTTTTAGTCGGTTCGAGTCCGACATAACCGCCTCCACCGGCTCCGTGGGGGTGGTATCCGTGGGGATTTTTCGCACGATAAAAAAAAAAAAAAAAAAAAAGTCGTGGTTAAACCTAAAGTAAAGCCAACGAGACTTGAGAAAAAAGGTAAACAAAGCGACCATTACTAAGTTACGTTGCGATAACTAGTGATTATTTTCTCGGTCCTTGTCGCACATTTCATAAGTGAGCGACAATGGCCAAGCGACGGCTGTCGTTGCGTGTTTCGTAGTACAGGAAAGCTGTCAGCACAGCGGTGCTAAACTGTCAGATCCGCCATCTTATGAACAATTTTATTCCTGTCTGGAATGCGCTTGAAGTGATACGTAATAATTTTCAAATAAAAATGTTTAGAACCGCAGAAACTTCGTTTACCATTTTTCTCTCGCTTCGTTGGCTTTACTTTAGACACCCAAGTTACCGTCACCCAGCGTAATGGATATGCGTACGGTGATCGTGAACGCACTCATAATAGGGGCGGTTTTTCTGAGCGACATCGAGTTTCAAACGCACTCGTAACGTGAGAAGACGGTAGATTACAATTGGTTAACATGGAAGAGAGATATAGCCTAAAACTAGAACGACTCAAATGTGTTGGATTCTACGAACGCGTGTAATTACGAAACGGTTTGTCATTCAGAATAAAGGGCCTGATTTAGCTTATTTAAAGGTGGTAATTAAGAATAAAACAACCATATTATTCGTCTGATTGCGGTACCGAACAAATTTTTCCAACTTTAATGAATTTTACAGCATTAAGTATGCTAACTATACAAATCGAATACATAGGGAAAAATTAAACTTCTCGGGCGGGACTCCAACCCGCGATCTTTCCCTTACAGGGTGTATGCCTTGAAAAACTCGGTTACTGATGATTCAAATGTCCCTTCTATTTTTGTCCGTCTTTACGGGAGGGAATTTCTTTACTTTGTAAGGGAAAGATCGCGGGTTCTAGTCCCGCCCGAAGAAGTTTCATTTTTCCCTATATATTGCTTACACTTGCGCAAAAGTTAAAGGCATTATTAACATGGTAACATTGTGGCAATTCTTCTGCAAAATCCATTAAGAATAAGAAAAAGGAGGTTCAATCCGATTGTTTTATGGACCAGGTCTATTAGTTTGACACAAGCGCATCCAATTTAACCAGGTACTCTTAGGTACAGTCAGCATCAGAAAGATTTTGATGAACATAGTTCTCAAAATGATATTAATTCCTTGTGTTTCCCCCCTTCCTGTTGAAGGATTGTTGTGATATGACATAAACCTGCGTGATAGCACACAACGTCCACGGACGTCCCATTTGTTCGCGTCAGTCGGGTGTTGTCACCACACGGGAACCACGCATTTTCACCGGCTGATACCTACAAGAATACAAATCTGAACGGTTGAGGACGTCAACTTTATCACAAGCATCTTAATCATTTACAAGGTGACAGGACGTCCACCGCCGTCTAATTTTTTTGTATGGAAGTTGCGTCATATCACTAACTATCGATGGGAGCCGAGTGTCCTTCAACGTGTTAATTCGGTCAATAGTGCAGTTTAAAATAGTTTGATTTGCTCATAATACCTTATTTTTAAGATCATTTTGAGACACATATTGAAAATAGTATTGATTCTATTGGACCTGACCGGTTGCGCCTTACGGCATTCTCAAAGGTTTACATTTACCTAAGGTTTAGGATGAAGACAATCTAATGTAACAATGAATTCCACTAAGTGCCATCAATCAACAGTATAAATAAGTATAAATAGAACCAAGCGTTTCAGTGACTCGTTCCTATGCCGCACCATTAAGACCTGGAACTCCCTGCCAGCTCACGTGTTTCCTTCTTCCTACAGTCCCGGGTCCTTTAAGCGGGGCGTGAAAAGGCATCTAACGAGGCCGTTAGGCTGAGTGCCACCACTGTTAACATGGTACATGTTTCCGATGGTGACCCTCTTTCCGAGACTTTGCCTTTAGCTTAACATCAGGCGAGGTGAAGTCAAATTGACGTGTCCTATATATATGAAAAAAAAAAAAGTATCAATTAGAGACTTTGTAGTCAAGATATTTTTTTTTACATTTTTTTTTATTGAACTTTATGCACACATGTACGCAGGCGGACTTAATGCCGTACAAATTATATTAAGGTATTTCTGACGCTGACCGTACTTACCCCATAATTCACTTTAAGGACGCTAACATCCCATGCAACTGACCGACGGCTATACCACCATGCACACGGAGGGCGAGCCATAGAGGGTCATAGTTTATTTATAATCAGTAACCACCCATGGACCGGCGTATATCAACATTCTTATCCGCACAGATCCGTTGATCCGGTCATCCGAACGTTTTCAATTTCCGTACCGAATATCTTATACATATTATCACCGGTTTTTTCTATCGTGTATCAGTTGAAACTTAGTACTACTACAATACATAACAATACTTAAAATACATACTGCAAAATAGAACTGCAATGTACCACCCCTTGCGTCTACCCGGGGTTAGATGGGGACACTAAGGTCCCCACAACACGAAGGGGGCCACCTCGATAGAGATGGTCCTGGGTCTGCCGGGGTGCGAGAGATATGCTTTCGGCAATCTCATATCCGGCAACCAAAGAACCAAGACGGCGTGCGTTTTAGTCGGTTCGAGGCCGACATAACCATCTCCACCGGCTCCGTGTGGGTGGTATCTGTGTGGATTTTTCGCACGATAAAAAAATCCCCTTGCATCTAGGTAACCAAGGCAGGGGGTGGTGCGTTGCAGTCCAGCACTATGAAAGGAAATGCATTCATAAAATTTTAATGAAATATTCCTTATGAAATCTTCATCGAACGTTTCTAAAAGTGAAATGGGTTATCAGGTTATCACACAATTTTAGAGACCGCAGAAGGAATTTCGTTCGACAATTGTTGTTACATATCCAAAAGTAGCTTTGTGTACCTACCTAAATTTTAGTATTCAATAATATCTAAGTGCTGAAAAGTATTAAGATTTTCTCGGAAATCAGACCACGACACGCCTTGCTGTCTGGCTGTATACATTTATTTTGCGAAAAAGATAAAAACATGACTGTCGTTTATGAGCTCTTGACAAAGTTGTCAATGTTCAAAATATTATATAAATCGCGAATACCTCACAAGTACTTAGAAATATACACAGAAAATATTGTTCTGATGCCCTTAGGAGTCAGTAGAAAATCAGCTCAATGTTAAAACATGAACGTGATAGAAAGGATTCTGTTTACGATGAGAATAATCACTAAATCGTATAAAATTATAACTTTAACAGTACACGTGACGTTATCTATCGTGGGGAGAATGTGACACGTTCGTATGTTACACTATTTAATCCATACTATTATCATAAATGCGAAAGTAACTCTGTCTGTCTGTATGTTACGCTTTCAAGCCTACTCCACTGAACCGATTTTGATGAAATTTGGTATAGAAGTAGATTAGACCTTGAAAAGGACATAGGGTTTGTTTGGTCGCGATAACCGACATCCACGCGGGCAGAGTCATATTCTTAACAGTAACATATTCTTAGTTCAATCAGCTGAGTTCAAAAATGTTACATAAAATCCATACTAATATTATAAATGCGAAAGTAACTCTGTCTGTCTGTCTGTCTGTCTGTCTGTCTGTCTGTCTGTCTGTATGTTACGCTTTCACGCCTAAACCACTCAACCGATTTTGATGGGTATAGGGGTAGATTAGACCTTGAGAAAGGACATAGGCTATATTTTGTCGCGATAACCGACATCCACGCGGGCGGAGCCGCGGGCAAAAGCTAGTAAGAAATAAAATAGTTTTTTTTGTGAAGATTACAAAAAGTAATTGCATCAACTTATTTTATTGGTTGATTTAATATATCATTATACTAACACTGTTTTGAACAAAATTATATTTTAATGTAAAGCTCGTTTACTGGTACCTTAATAGCAAGTTTTGAGACCGTCTAACCTATTGTAAATCTATGGAGTGTACTAACTAATGTTTATGTAAGAAAACAAATATCAGACATTGCCATCTAATGCCGCAATGCCACCAGCCTTTTGGTTACGTTAACCACACGTAACCAGACGAAATCAATCTCGAGATTTTTTTAACTCATAATTCGATTAGATTACAAATATCCCTGACCACTCATAACATCATACACAATCGATGCATCACCTATTAAAGAAATTTCCCCAAAGTATCCATAAGTCCACTTCTCCCCATTTACCCCACATTCTCCCCACGGCCACACTACGTCATCAGTGAGTTTATCGGGCCGTTACCACAATAATTAGAGTTCAAGCTATCTCCGTTAATGATAAGTAAACAATCAAAGAATATAAATTTTATTGATAAACGTTTAACGAACTCGAATGAACGGTACAAACAAAAAATATTTTATAAATATTGTATGTACTTAGGAATGATGTTACTTTTTTAATGTAACAAGCGTGTTTTAGGTGGATTTTGACAGTGAAATTCAGTTTTTAATTAAACCGCGCTTTCACGTTAAACTCAAAGAACTTCATTGAGTGAAAATAAACTAAGAATGATTTTTCGACACACACTAATGACTTTTCGATGCTTTTCAAAGTTATGTGTGTATTTATCGCAGGTTTATAAGTGCCCGGTTAATGGCAATAGGCTCGCCACCTATTACATTGGGACCTAAACATAAACTGGCGAAATGTGGGTGCTAGCACCTCTACCTACCCCTTCGAGAAATATAGGCGTGATTTTATGAGATGAGAGATGATTTTATGAATTAAATTGTTACGAACTACAATTAAACTTAGTTTGTACAAATTTGAGTTTAAGTTAACTAACATTTTAACAAAAATCAACCTATAAGGATTAAAGTTTACATACAAATTAGTTTTGTTACGTACCTGATATTATATCCATATGTAAATAGCTCAAGTCATAAAATATAAAAAGGCTGTTAGCTATGCTCTAATTTTCTAGGTGTTGACAACCAATTACGGGCATTTTATCTTAAAAAAGAATAAACTTGTTTTTAATTTTATTGTTCGTAATAAATAGGAAGGTTATAGGTAGCCTTTTAACTCTATTTATAACAAAAACTTGCTTTTAATTTTATTATTTGTAATAAATATGAATCCTTTAAAAGCATTTTGATACTTTTAGGAAGATGGTGTGGTGAATTATAAAATTCTATTGACTACTGGAATATGGACACTGTGTGAAATTTACGTGATTGCGATCATGACGGCATCAATCTCAATGTTGGAAATAAAATAACAACAAATACATCAGAACAGAATCCATTAAAATGGTATAGGAGTGCAAATCAATTAAATAAGTGGTTGCCCAATTACATCTCACCTACACATTGGAGTTCCACTATTCCTTCCATGAATTGATTAATTTTGACTTTAGTCTCCAACGTCGAGAGGAAAGAGCAGAGTCTTAATCAGCAGGTCAGGCTCGGAGGTAAGGTTCACTTGGGCCCTCGATATCGTGGTAGGAGAACCACGGTGAAATTTATATAAAGCTACATTAGATATTAACGTTAACAGGGCATCTAATTTTATGCAGTTTAAAATGAATGGTATCATAAAATTCATCAGAGAAAAAACATATAAAGATTTAAAAATCGCAACTGATAGCAATTTTCCGTTTTCATGACTTTTTAATCGTCAAACAAACATCATTAATACATTAGCAATCAATGACATCACACACCGGACCTTACTGTTTTGAAATTTGTATAAACAAATTCATTTGGAATACATCGAGTAAAAGAAGAACTCAAGTTGGACTTGAACACACGACTTTTCCCTTGCCTACAGGGTAATGCTCTTTCAACTGAGCTATTGAGTCACACCTGAATCACTACAAATTTCCCTTCTCTTTATATCCGTCTGTAAGGGTGACGGTTCATCTTTTTCCTCGGTGTATTTCGAATTTAAAAGTTAGCATAATAAATGCTATAAAAATTTCATTCAAATTCATTTGGCTTCACAAGCCAGCCACTACCTTGAAGTAATTTAATAAAAAGACGTACTTCAACAAAATATTCTATATACATATAGGTACAAATGATAACGCTTATTGACTGTAAGTACCTATGTAGTCCCATGAAGATCTTCAGGGCCAAATCAATTTCAAATACGAGTAACACCTGCTAATTGACGGATGACCCTTTGGTGTAGACTCCTCTCCTTCTTCATAATAATAATGGCTCATAAAATTTATTAAATTTTGTCGGCCCAATATTTGGCCTCGGCTACAGCATTGTCAAGGACACAGTGGGCAAAAGAACAAAATGCTGCATTGACTGAGATGGGGATAGACTCCTCTTGGGGTTGTGAGATCGCTCTTTGGAAAAACTGAGTTTACGACACAGTGGGCAAGAGAGCAATGTAGCATGGACTGGGATGGGATAGACTCCTCTTGGGGTTGAGAGATTAAACGGTATTTGCTCTTTAGAAAAAACTGACTTACCAACCAAATCCTATACACGGACCCCACGCTCCAGGGTTAAAACTTTGGACGCAACTGGGGAACTGCTATGAGAATAAAGCTGAATCCTGATCAGTTTATGCTGTATACAATGAGGATTTTGACTTTGGTTCCTTCCTTCTCATGCCCGATAGATTTTGGCTTATTAACATAAATATCGGTAAGTCAATCAAATCATTAAGCAAAGTATTAAATGATATAACCCTGAATATAATTTGTTTATAATGAAGATTTTTGAAGCATCTTTATTTTAAAGAAAGATTATTATATTCACCAACTTAATGTTACAACTTTTAAAATACTTTCCTTACTTTTAGAATATAGATTAAATTATGTTACACAGTAACAAATAAATAACAGTAGTCATCAATTATTAATTTTATGCTAGCATTATATTGCTGTTTAATTCACAAACAACTTTAATGCCATGCATAATAAAATATTAATAACATAATTGAGACCTATAGCTTTTAATTTAAGTAGGTATTCTAGGCTTTGAATTTAAATTAATTAAGTCATAAAGTCAACTTAATTCAAATTTTTCTCATCTTGATTGACATAAAAGATATCGATTTTTTTTTAGATTTTTAAATTTATTATACGTGAATACAGGTGGTTCTGTAAATGTTATCATCATCATCATCATCATAGGAACGCTGTGCGCCGATTGCATTCGAAGTCCTCACATTTTAACCTTTAAAATATAAATCAATGAATTATAATTATGTATTGTCTCAAGAACTTCCTAATTGCATTACATATCCGATAAGAATATAATGTTATCAGAAAGTTCCACTAACAGTACCAATATTATCGTGGTCATATATCTCGATGTTCGGTGTGTAGGTACTTAGAATACTTTAACGTTCAAATGCTGAGGATAAGGAGTTTGACCCTTAAGATTAATTCATTATGATTGAATTATTTTTATTACTGACGTATGAGTCGAAAGACTGTTTTGTTCTGAATACGATACAAACATACTTACCGTCTTTAATCTGTTAATGATAACGTGTTAATTTATTAACAGTACCTTCGACAAAACAGCATTCCAATACATGTACTTAACAAGTCTTTAGTAAGCTTGGTTAAATGGACTCATAATTAAAGTAGATATAAAAGGATATAATTATCTGTTTATAAGTTTTAAAATACAAACAACAAAATATTGACAACAACAAGAACATGATAAGAAGTTAATAGTTCTTTAACTTTATCCCTACTAAGTTAATTTTAACTAAAAAGTTTTAACTTCAATTAACAGTAGTTAAACAGTCGTCAAATAAATTTAAATATAGAACTTAACTTTATACCAACTAAATAAAAAACTTAGAACTAAATTCAAACATAACTTTTCAGTTCAAATTTGGAATAATCGAAAAAAAAGTTGTAAAAAGTTTCTAAACTGCCAGCAACTTACGTTTCAGCGGTTTGGGGTTGCTCTGCTTCCTTCGTGACATGACCTAGCACGAGGCTCCAGCTATTCCCAACATGACACACACAAACACTAAACACGATACGAGTTTGTTTTTAATCACACGCGACGTGCTCCGGTGGAGGTCGGAACGCGACTGGCATGGAGGCGTACTCTGGTAAGACGAGACTCGGCGAGCCACGGAGGTGCCAATTCGCGAGACTGGCTGAGGGCTGGCTTTGGTACCGCCTCCTTTATCCCGCTCTCCCCTCCTCCCCTCCGTAGCGCGTAGCCCGTAGCCGCGTAGACCGTAGGTTTTCGAACTTTTTTTAACTTTAAGGTTAGATAATTTAAATGTGTTTAGGATTTATTTAGATGGAATTTAGTTACTATGTGTGATTTTAGTTAACTTAACTGGAGTTAAGTATGACTTTTTTCATGTAATTTACTTGTCAAGTTTTTTTTTTCAACTCAGGGAACAAGAAAAAATATCGTAGGGTCTTACTTTGTTGGCATATTTTTTGTGTATATATATACAGCAATTGTTGTCAATGCATAATTATCAATTTAATTTTTATTCTTAATTTTTAAAAGAAATTGCCTCAGAAGTGATCCCATTCTTTTACTAGAAAAGGAATATGTCTTAGACCTTGAGATGGTGCTCAAAGTAGACCCGAGAAGTCCAGGCTTGAGGACGGGGAGGGTTTTTGATTTTTTTTTAAATATAAGAAGTAAGCTAAAGACAAAGTCTCGGAAAGAGAGTCACAATCGTAATCATGTACCATGTTAACAGTGGTGGGTGGTGGCACTCAGCTTGACGGCCTCATCAGATGCCTTTTCACGCCCCGCTTAAAGGACTCGGGACTGTAGGAAGAAGGAAACACGTGAGCTGGCAGGGAGTTCCAGGTCTTAGTGGTGCGGCATAGGAATGAGTCACTGAAACGCTTGGTTTTAGCAGGTATTTTCTGCAGGGTGCGGATTGTCTTACATAACTTTTCAACTGCTATCTTCTTGAATTACTTATTCTATCTATTAAAAGAAACCGCATCAAAATCTGTAGCGTAGTTTTGAAGATATAAGCATAGGGACATAGGGACGCGGTAAGCGGCTTTGCTTTGTACTATGTAGTGAAGGTTTTGAAACCTAAATGTATAACCTAACCTAACTGCAATTGGTTGAATAGATCTGTAGAACCGGAGATATGAAGAAAATAACCAATTGTTAGAATCATATAAGAAAGCAGAGCCACGGGTATCGGTTAGTCATTACATTAATCAAAGAAATCCTTAAAACTCTGTAATTTTTAAAGCGGGTTCACCTCGACAATGTGATATAAATAAATAAATAAATATTCCACAACATTCTACACAACGCTATCTAGACCCATGGTAAGCAAAGCTTAACTAGCTTGTGTTATGGAATCTAGAATGCGGATAAACATACATAGATACATACATATTATACACAGAAACACCCAGACCTAATGCAAATAGCCATATTCATGCATACAAATATTTGCACTGAGCGGGAATCGAACCCGCGCCTCCTGCGTAGCAGTCGCGTTCAGTACCACCACGCCACGGAGGCTGTAAAAAGCGTCTATCAAGGCCGTCAACCAATAACACCATATAGGACCGGAAGAAATGGTGGTCCGCATCTTTTGGACCACACTTCAGCTTCTTACCATCTAGCGGTGTGCAGTAAATAAACAGTTGAATTCAAATTCCCGGTCGTGTTATCGACGTAAACCTGGTGGAATCACGGATTTAATTCGTTCTTCCGGATTATGGAATGAACTTCTTCTTCTTCTACTTCTTCCCCTGAGACTGACGTCTCCCCCATAACAATCATTTAGATTAGAAAAACAAAAACCCAACTGCAAAGTAAAAATACAACTGAAAAGAGAATAAAATATTTTTTTAAAAAGTAACTGATCCGGCAAACGTTGTTTCGCCTTAGAAATTAGAATCAATGATGTTACGTTGTGTTTACCACAATTAGCTGTATCAAATTCTCCTTTGAGAACGGAAAGCATTTCGACAGGGGCCCCATACGCCCACGGAGCTCCCGACATCCATAGGTCACCGGGGCCCATACACCTACGGAGCCCATATACCTATGGAGCCTATACAACCATATACCTCTACGCTCAAGGGCGTTCATACTACCATGGACGATAAACTTTTCCTACATAAAAAAAAATAGGCACCATAAAGATTTTCGCGAACCAAGGAATCAAGCAAATCTCCAAGTCCCTTCCATCGTTTGCATTACGCTAAAAAATGTCATTCTGGTACGAATTATACGGTATCTGGTACGAAAATTCATTAGCAGCACGCATTCTGTCAATTCTATGTCAAACGTCAGATTACATAGAAGAATATCAAAGAAGTATTAGAATAATAATCCATTTTTTTTTTGTTTTTTTTTAAACACATTTTTTTCGAATTCGAATTCCAAATTCAAAAATAAGACATGGCGTATGTCGAGTCAGCTATTATAAATGGTGGTTAAGTATTCTTAAATTTTCTAATTTTCCGCGCAATTTTCTCCACTTTTCTTACATAACCTTAACAATAACGAACACAACAAAGAAAGAATTAGCAAAATCGGTCCAGCCGTTCAGGCGCCATCTCGTCGCCAAGGGCCCTTTTTTAGTTTTCTAGTTTATTTTTATGTATATGTTACCGGAAATGTATGAAATCAAGGAATTGTATACAAATCCTAGGAAATGTGTGTTAATACATAGAATTCCTGCCGTTCCACCGGAAATGTGTGAAATAAAGGGGTTATTGTCTATATTTGCGGATGATTTTGTGGAAAATTTATATTTTTGAATGAATAAAAAAAAATAACCACGAAGATTAATGCGGGAGCTTCGCTCCGCTCCGCTCCCGCATTAATCTTCTAACCTAATCTATCCAAGTTAAATTGCGTGGTGTGGACACTGCGTCCCGACCTGGATATATTATAGGTTAGAAGACTGAAGCGAAAGCGAGGCTCCAGCATTAGCCTAAGTGGTTGCATTTTTTATAACCACCATCAATATTCTTTGATACCATTTCATACATTTCCTGCTGCACACTCGGCATTGTGTTGTTTTCTATCAAACGTGTTGTGTATTTTAATAATTAAATAAACAAATTTATCTCAAACTTTTTATTTGTCTTAATATTGCGAAGCGACAATTTAAAATTTTCATTTCATGATTAATTATTATGTATGTATTTACACAATTTTATACGTCAAAAATGCGTAAAAATTATAGTTATTTGTTATACAAGAGCGCAAAGTTGACCTGTGGGTGTCGTAAGGTCGACTAAGGGATAGGGCTGTTCTCCATTCGACAGTAAACATACAGCCCAAGACAAAGGGCCCATTAGACGGCAATAGGCTCGCCCCCTATTAAGACGTGGGATCGAAAATCATAATTGGCGAAACGTGGGTGCTAATGCGCTTCTGCCTTTACATTTACAGAAGAACTGTTAGTTAATCATCTTGATTTTCATGGAATTCATTGTTAGGGAAGGTTCATATCTGACGGAACATGCGTCGCGTATTATCGGTTGCGTAACGCCAGAACAGACAAATGTATAGAAAAACACTTGACTGTTCACACTCAACCGATGCTACGTTAGTGCGTCGAGTGTGAACGGTCAAGTGTTTTTCTATTCATTGGTCATGCAAAACCTCAGTGTAGAAATTTTGATACTTTTTTTTTATATAGGACACCTCAATTTGACTTCACCTCGCCTGATGTTAAGCTAAAGGCAAAGTCTCGGAAAGAGGGTCTCCATCGGAAACATGTACCATGTTAACAGTGGTGGCACTCAGCTTGACGGCCTCGTTAGATGCCTTTTCACGCCCCGCTTAAAGGACCCGGGACTGTAGGAAGAAGGAAACACGTGAGCTGGCAGGGAGTTCCAGGTCTTAATGGTGCGGCATAGGAATGAGTCGCTGAAACGCTTGGTTCTAGCTGGTATACTCTGCACCGTATATGGATGGCATCTTAGCCCTGCACGTGTCGTCCTGTGTAGGAAAGGAGAGTGTGGGACTAATTGGAAGAGCTCGTCAGAACATTCACCATACTCTGCTGGTATAATTTTTTGTTTTTTTTTAATCAGACATTTCCTTTTTCTTTTTTTTTCCTTTTCTTATTATTTGATGATATGGGGGGCTTGGCACCCATCAAATTCAAATGCTTTATTGTAAAACCTAGGAAGGTACAAAGATGGTCTTTTACATAATTTGATCAGCTATGTTCAGCCATATTGGCATACAATATTCTGTGAGAAAATTATTAATAATTACAAATTATCATACATTAAATTTAAATTTAAATTGCACTTATATCATTTATACCAGTCATGTCATATCATATATTATTTACAGTCATTCTTATCAAGTTTTATTCAAGTGTTTGGTCTTCTAAAAATTCATCAATATTGTAGTAACATTTCGCAACAGCAGCTTGTGCATCTTGTCTTTAAATATATTAATTATCGTCTTTACATTTCTGATATGTATTGGAATCTTATTGAAAATGCGTTGCGCTATACAGAATACACTTTGATGAAGTAGTTTTGTGTTATTTTTTGCCATTCGTAATTTGTCTTTGTGACGATCTCTTGTGCGAAATTCAAACAAGTTGATATGATATTACCCCAGAATATGATTCCAAATCGCAAAGTAGCAGCAGCATGTCCATGATATGCTGTCAATAGTGTTGCATCATTTACTATTTACCTTAACTTATATAGAGCGTATGAAAATTGATTCAATTTTTTACATACATGTTCGGATATGCTGCTTCCAATTTACTTGATTGTCAACTTATACACTTAAGAACTTAGTTACATTAATTTCTTCAATAATGTAGTTAGATATTAAATATGAATCTTTGTCTGAAATTCATAATTTTTGTTTTCGAAAAACATCGGAAAAAATGAAATGCTCAAGTTAGACTTGAACTCACGACCATTCCCTTACAGGGGGAATGCTCTTCCAACTGAGCTATTGAGCCACACCTGAATCATTTAAATTTTTCCTTTTCTTTACATCCGTCTTTAAGGGCGACGGTAGTGCCATCTACCAACATTCTTACGAACTGTCTGAAACAATGAATGATTTTTCAACCATTTTTAGGCGATTGGCACACTGCGACGCGCGACGCGGCGTCGAGCGTTGTTGCGTCGACGCGGCGTCGCGCTCGTCGCCTCTACGGAGCTCATTTTGTATAGAAAAACGCGGGGTCCCACACACTGACAACGCAATCACGCGCGTTGCTGCAGAATACGCGCGTACAAGCAGAAAACGCGAGGTATGGCACACTGAAATCAGCAATCACGCGCGTGATTTTCGAGGGAGTTTTAGTCCGAGAGCTGTTAGAAATTTATGTGTAGGTATTTGAAATTAATATTTTTGCAATGCAACATGACTATATACGTCAAATTTAGAGCACTTTCACATCAACTGACGTCCGATATCCAATATCCGACATCCGAGATCGGAAGAAGTCAAATATCGATACCCAATATCGGGTATTGGAGCCGACACCACTGTTTTGGCTCGTTATCGGAACACGCAGAGACTGCAAGCGACTTTCAACCTAAATGGCATTTTCTTAGTTACGTCTCTTTTCGCGTTAAAAGATGACGCTGATCACGAATATAAGAAAAAAAAATAGTTACTATGTCATGTCAATAAGTCGAAAATAGCTTGCACTTCTAATCATTTTCTCTTCATCTCTAGCGTTCCTAATATAGTCTGGGCTATCGAGCTAATGGTCGGATGGCTTTACTTTACTTTTCTCAAAATTTTAGATTATTTCACACACCTACCTACCAAAAAAATTCTAATATCTCTCGGACTATACTAGCTCCCCGCGTCGACGCGCGTCGACGAACGACGCCGCGTCGAGCGTTGCAGTGTGCCAATCGCCTTAAACATTGAATTTTGATGACTCCGCTCAAATATTTGAATGAATTTTTATAGCATTTATTATGCTAACTTTAAAGTTCTAAAAACATCGGAAAAAATGAAATGCTCAAGTGAGACTTAAACATGTTATGTTATGTTATGTTTATGTTTATTTGCGGCATGTCATTAATATAAATAAGGAAAAATAATGCTCCTAATATACTTCCCTGGGGAATACCAGATTGTACATCTCTTATATTTGACCTATATGTTTTTTCCGTTTTGCTTTCCATTGACACTCTTTTGACTTCAGTGAACTGTTTCCTATTGCTAAGGCAGCTATACTCTAAGTGTGTTCCGCGGAACCCTAGGGTTCCGTGATACCTCTGTCGGGGTTCCGCAAGAATTTAGAAATAAAAAAATCAAAACACCTCTCTCTGGTCGCTCCGCGGCTGTGCGGACTCCGCGGCCGCGCGGAGACAAAACGCTATGAATGTTATTTATTTATTTATTTGTATTTGTATAAGCTTGTGTTACATTAGCTGGTACAATATCTCATAAGTTTGGTCTCAACAATTTTATACTTGTACAACGCGTTCGCTCTAAGTTTGCCGGTCTGTGGAATGCGCGTACCCTCCCCCACGTGACAACAAAACTTATAATGTGTCATAGTTTTACCCAAATATCTAACGTACACAATTTTTATTGTTACAATTAAATAAAAAATTTCGAACGTCATACACTCATACCTATCGCCAGCGGCAAACTTAAAACGAGCGGGTAGTATACTTGTAAGCGCTCAGTCTCTTTGATAAAAGCCGCCTCTGAATTAGACGCTATAGTTGTCAACAAGCGACTTTCGTCTCTAACTTCAAAGGATAAAGTCGATATTGTTTACAACGCTATTTTTAAATTTCAGTTTTTATTTTTGCTTTTTGTTTATTAAAGGTGCCGACTCGAGTATTTTCGAGAATATTTGAGATCGAGTCTAGGACTAAGTATAAAAGCGGCGATCGCGCGTTGGCGTCGTCAGTTGATGATTAGCGTTCGGAGCGATAAGTTACTACCTACTTACAAGCTCGCTAGCGAGAAACTAGTGTTCATTGTTTTACTGCCTGCTGTATTCTGTTGTCTCAGTTTTATACATTTCTTCCCTGTAGGTTCTAAATTTAGTCTCTTATACGCAGTAACGATTGTGCATTATTTAAACCCCACTATCCTGACTTGTAACATTATAAATAAAGAAGAATGGAACGTTGGCTTAAAGGTGTTAAACGTGTTCCAACAACATCTTCTAATGACGCTGAATGTTCAAAAGCAATGCGCGCGGAGAATTTAGCAATCACCGATCCAGAAGATGATGCCACGAGTGCCACGACGTCAAGCTCGACGGTTTCAAAGACGAAAAAAGGAAGTATGATGAATCTTATATCAGTTTCGGATTTGTTGATTCCAACGGCTCACCTCTCTGCATGCTCTGTAGTAAACTGCTTCCTAATAGTTCCATGGCACCTGCCAAATTGCGTCGACATTTAGAAACCGTACACCCCGAGACTAAAGACAAGAATAAAGAATTTTTTGTTCGCAAAAAAGATCAGTTATTAGAAAGTCAAAAAAATATGATGCATGTAACACAAACTACCAACCAAAAGGCCACGGAGGCATCATATTTAGTTAGCTATCGCATTGCACAAGCAGGTGAAGCGCACACTATCGCTGAGAAATTAATAAAACCATGTGTATTAGACATAACAAAATGTATGCTTGATGAAAAATCTGCAAAGCATCTTTCTACTGTTCCGCTATCAAACGATACTGTTTCACGACGAATCCATGATCTGGCAAGCTACGTCAAACAAGAACTAGTTACACGTCTACAAAATACACGATTCGCTTTGCAAATGGACGAGTCGACTGATGTCGCTGGTTTGGCTATCCTGCTGGTTATTGTGAGATATCCATATAAAAGTTCTTTTGAAGAAGACATGCTTATGTGTTCATCGCTGCTTACAAACACTACCGGGGAAGAAATTTTTAATAAAATAAATATATTTTTTGAAGAACATAATCTCAGTTGGAACAATTGCATTGACATTTGTACAGATGGGGCCAAGGCGATGACAGGTAAAACAGCAGGAGCAGTGTCACGAATGAAAAATAAAGCGCCTAATTGTAGTTCCAGTCATTGTATTCTGCATAGACAAGCACTTGCGATGAAGCAAATGCCGTCTAATCTAAAATTAGTTATGGATGAAGCGGTAAAAATAATTAATTTTATCAAATCACGACCACTACAATCCCGATTGTTCTCATTATTGTGTGAAGATTATGGCAGCAAACATAAAACACTGCTGCTCCATACAGAAGTGCGATGGCTGTCTCGGGGAAAAACTTTAACAAGGCTATTTGAACTTAGAGCCGAGTTACAAATGTTTCTTTCAGCAGATACTTCTTTTAATTTGAAGGACCGTTTGTATGATAAAACTTGGTTGTTCCGATTGTCTTTTATGGCGGATATCTTTCAAAAACTTAACGAATTAAATTTATCATTGCAAGGTAAACAGACAACAGTGTTTCAGGCCTATAATAAAATAACTGCTTTTAAAAGAAAATTAGATTTTTGGATCATTTGCATTGGTAAGAAAGAAATAGAAAGTTTTACGTTACTCAGTGAGTTTGTTAGTAAAAACGACTCAGAAATGTTTGAAGATAATGTGTTTGAAGAATTGGTCCAATATCTCAGTTCGATGCGCGCATCTTTTGAAAAGTATTTTCCCGAAGAACACAATACAAAAATTAAAGTGAACTCCTGGATTCATAATCCTTTTTTACCCAACTTGGAAAAGCCTGAAAACATGTCAAATGAGATATATAAATCTCTTTTAGAAATGTCATCAGACACAAGTATGGAGTCATTGTTCAAAACGACGCCTCTTAATGATTTTTGGTGCAGAATCCAAGATGAATATGCAATGCTTGGCCAAATGGCTCTGGATATTCTTCTCCCGTTCCCAACTACATATTTGTGCGAAACAGGATTCTCTACCTACGCAGCCACGAAAACAAAATATCGCAATAGACTGGACGCCGAAGCTGATATGAGACTCCAACTTTCTTCCATCAAACCTGATATCAAGCAATTGATGAAAAATAAAAAACAGTTTCATACCTCCCACTAGTTAGATTTTTTCTTTTTTAATGTTTTCTATTATTGTCCTTACCAAGTGGTGAAGTAAATAATAATTAGTAACTGATACATTGTACTTTTATTATGCTGATTAATAAAGAATACACTTATAAAAATAATTGTTTTATTGTAGGGTTCCATCAAGTATTTTGCTTCCCAAAAGGGTTCCGTCATTTAAAAAGTTTGAGAACCACTGTGCTAAGGTATGATTTAATAAGATCATATACATTGCCTCTAACTCCATACGCATACATCTTGTGTAAAAGAATTTCGTGGTTCACATGATCAAATGCCTTTTGCATATCTATGTAAAGAGCTATGACTGGAGTTCTCTTATCCATATTCAGTACCACCTCATGTAAAAAAGTATATACAGCTACATTTATAGATTTATTTTTTCTAAAACCATGTTGACATGGTGTAAACAAGCTATAGTTTTCGAAGAAATTAAATAGACGTTTATAAATTATTTTTTCGAAGATCTTTGAAAATATGGTAAGCAGTGCAATGGGCCGGTAATTATTAATTATAGACTTGCTACCTTTTTTATGGAGAGATTTGATAACTGCTATTTTTAGGCCGTCAGTATGAGTTACTCTGTAAGAGTTGGAAATCGTGACTGACTATACAATCTATTGATTCACGTGTTGTCTCAAGACCTGGTGTGGTCTTCTAAAATGTGAAATGTGGCATTTTGGAAATAGCAAAAGTCACTTTTTTGTCGTCAGGAACTTTTTTTAATGTGTGTGTATGTGTGTGTGTGTGTGTGTGTGTGTGTGTGTGTGTGGCTCAGTAGCTCAGTTGGAAGAGCATTCCCCCTGTTAGGGAGAGGTCGTTGGTAAGTACAAGTCCTACTTGAGCATCTCGTTTTCCCGATGTTTTTCGATCCAAAAATGATTCTATGTCTAGTAACCTGTATAAAGATGAAAATTTTTATAGATGGCGCTAGCTGTATGTGACGTGGTGTAATATCGTTAGTCACGTACCGATGGTATCCTCAAGTGACTCATTGATCGGTAATTAAATAACTTCACCGAGCAACACCACTAAATGAATTTTAAATATCAATCATTCATCGTTTACAGAATAGGACCGTCTGGTAAATCGTCACTTAGCCACCCACCATTAAAAATTAAATTAAAATATAAGTACATACACTGTTGAGTAAATTGATCTTATATACCCCACATGCAAGCTACAATTTGGTACCAGAAAAGTTCTCTAGATGTCGCTCTAACGATGACGTCATTTTTGAAAATGCGGTGTTAAGATTCTCCGCAACTTGGTAAGATCGGCTGGATATTGAAACTTCAGTAACTCTGGTTTCCCTTCATAACGCATAAATCTTTCGCCTTTTACTAAAGATTTCCGTGGAGGGGAACACTCAAATGAGTCTTTTGTATTTTTGAATGTCTCACTTCGGTGAGATTATAAGATAAAATTTTGGCTTGTTGACGGCAACTGAGTTACCGCCATTCATTACCTTACCACTTACGTTGTCAACATTCGTGGCAATAACAATCATTACATCTTGACCATGACCTCAATCTTGTGTGGCGCCCTCTAGCGCTGATAAAATTTAGTGACACGTCACCCTCCGTCGCTGTATATCATATTCTCAAAAGACCACATTCGTAAAACATCATATTCGCAAAACATGATATTCGCAAAATATGATATTCTCATAATATCATATTCTGACAACATCATATTAGCAAAATATTATATTCGTAAGAAACCATATTCGCTATAATATCATATTCTCAAATTACCACATTTTTAATCTAAAAGTAACATCAGGGAAAAAATCAAAAGGTAATAAATTTTATTTCTATACCTGATACTGGCTGACCATGTATTTTCCTTTGAATAATAAAGACAGTATATATGCATCAGGTTTGATTTATTATGTTATTGCTTTGCGAGCTTAGTGCAAATTAGTGTTAGTGGGTGAAAATAAACCAACCTAATTCGAATAACAATGAAATGAATCGAAAACATCGAAAAAAGTGAATCTTCTAGGGTGGGACTCGAACCCGCGATCTTTACCTTACCTTACGGCTACCGAGACACGCCCGATGTGACTCAAATTTCACTTCTATATTCATCCGTCTATAAGGCGACGGAGGAATTATCTATCGATGTTCTTACGAACTATCGGAACCAATGAATGATTTTACAATCATTTTTAAACACAGATTTTCGTTTACTCCATTCAAATATTTGAATTAATTTTTTATACGATATAATGTTGTATTTTAGTTTTTCTGTTAGTGACAATAAATATTCTCAGACGATTTTATCTAGTTTGTTTATTTTTAATATGAATTAATATTCTATTTCATAATAATAAATGTTTAATTTCTCAAAAACATTAGAACTGTGGTGTGGTGTGTTTGTTGTTTACCTGACTGTACTCAGAATAGAGTCTTTTGCGTTTATCATGTTTCACGAATGTCGTATTTTGCTACTATGATGTTCTCAGAATATGATATTAAGAGAATATCATATTTTACGAATATCATGTTTTGCGAATATGATCTTTTACGAATGTGGTCTTTTGAGAATATGATATACAGCGACGGAGCGACACGTCCCCTACAGCCATAACCATCGGACGACAAAAGCCACTTGTAGCGATACCTCATTTGTCCAGTTATAATAAGCAGTTGAGGAGCTATGAGGAACAAATGAACATACATACATAGCCTGTCTTTTTTACTTTTGTCTAACATTTTTTCAATCATAATATTGGCGCCAAACCTCTGCCATTTTGAATTTCTAGAAATTTTATTATACCTGGTGTCACTCACACAATTACGACAAATTAAATGACACCTTGCATGTCAAAATCCGTCAAGTCGTTCAGGCTGTAGAGCGTGCTAGAATTTTTTTCTAAGTTTTCATTTTGGTGGCAAAATCTACCATAGATTTTTTTGAAATTTAATATACCTGGTGATACTAACAGGATCACGACGTATCAAATGACACCTAGCATGTCAAAATTCTTCAGCCCATTTAGGCCAAAGAAATGGACAATCACATAGATGTATATATATGTTACCGGAAATGTGTATAATCCGGTATTCTATACAATGCCTAGGCATTGTATACAATGCCGAGTGCGCAGCAGGCAATGTATGAAATGGTATCAAAGAACATTGACTGTGGTTATAAAAAATGCAACCACTTGGGCAAATGCTGGAGCCTCGCTTTCGCTTCAGTCTTCTAACTTAAAATATATCCAGGTCGGGGCGCAGTGTCCACACCACGCAATTCAACTTGGATAGATTAGGTTTTTTTTTTATTCATTCAAAAATATAAATTTTCCACAAAATCATCCGCAAATATAGACAATTACCCATTTATTTCACACATTGCCGGTGGAACGGCAGGCATTCTATGAATTAACACACATTTCTTAGGATTTGTATACAATTCCTTGATTTCATACATTTCCGGTAACATATACATACATAGTGATTCATACAATAATTGTCATGAATTCTTACAAGAAGAGAAAAGGAAAACTCGAAATAAACCCCTGTGCCAACCCTTCTGAAAGAAGGAAACAGTAGGCTGAAGCCTTCCAACATTGGGAGAGGCCTTTGTCCAGCAGTGGACTACGTAGAACAACCTTCAGATTGAAATAGAGGTAAGAGAAAACAATTACTTGTAACGAAATTAAAACTTATTTTATACTAACACAAAACGAACGTTATTCTACTGCAACAAATCTCTAATTAATTATTATTAACACCTTTCATATAAATTTATATGTATACTAGCTTTTGTCCGCGGCTCCGCCCGCGTGGATGTCGGTTCCCGGCAATTATTCGAATTTTTCTCACCTTTTAAACCTTCCCTAGACCTCCACGAACATTTCAAGACCAAGATAAGATAAATCCGTCCAGCCGTTCTCGAGTTTTAACGAGACTAACGAACAGCAATTGATTTTTATATATTAAAGATGTAAAGGTACTCCTTTGTCGACTGTGCAGAATTGGGAAGAATCGACGACCTAGGTAAATATAGCCTAGGTAAATATATAATATAATGTTCTATAAACGAGTAATTTTGCAGATGTCCGTTTGTAATTTGCTACTGTCGGTTCATATAATTTTACTAAAATAAAAAATGATTAGATGTCTAGTAAGTAAACAGTATAAAAAAATTAAACTTTTGGAACTTTTTATAGGCGATGCTAGTATTTGAATGAATTTTTTATAGCATTTATTATGTTAACTTTAAAGTTCGAAAAACATCTGAAAAAATTAAATGCTCAAGTGAGACTCGAACTCACGGGTCCGGCCGTTATGCTCCCATTCCGGGTTGCCCCCGGCCGGTATGCCCCCACATAGAAAAATTTGTTATTCCGGTTTGCCCCCGGCCGTGTTGCCCCCATTTTCTTTGTAACAAAACTCTTGAGCAAATACTGTTGAGAACAAAAGTGTTTTTGAATTTAACTTATATTTATTTTATACTATGCATCTTCGTTTTAGACACGATCTTTCCCTTACAGGGGGAATGCTCTTCCCACTGAGCTATTTTTGTTTATATTTGTACTTATGTATATGGTGGTATGCCCATAAGTAACTAATTAATCGGTAATTAAATATATTCACCGAGCAACAGTGCAACACCACTAAACGAATTTTAAATATCAATCATTCATCGTTTACAGAATAGGACCGTCTGGTAAATCGTTGAAAAGCCACCCACCATTACAAATTAAATTACCCATTTAAGTACATACACTTTTGAGTGTTGATCGTAAATACCCCACGTGCAAAATTCAATTTGGTTCCAGAAAAGTTCTCTAGATGTCGCTTTAACGATGACGTCATTTTTGAAAATGCGGTGTTAAGATTCTCCGCAACTTGGTAAGGTCGGCTGGATTTTGAAATTTCAGTAACTCTGGTTTCCCTTCATAACGCATAAATCTTTCGCCTTTTACTAAAGATTTCCGTGGAGGGGAACACTCAAATGAGTCTTTTGTATTTTTGAATGTCTCACTTCGGTGAGACTTTATTATTAAACATTGGACTTACATACAACTTGTACATGATTGCACGGTAATTGAAAAAAAATGTTTGACAAAAGTCGAAAAAATTTAAATTGCACGTGATTCAGTAACTTAATAGACGCAGTTATTGTTCTCGGTTCTAATTAATTTAGAACGATTTTTATTGATAGTACTGCTACGGCAGTGTTGACTACGTTATGTACAAAAGTAATAGCGACAGCCAATAATAGTAGGGGATTTAGATCAGTATTTTTTTTCTATTATCTATATATTATTTTAGATATCAAAGTGGCATTGAAATTATAATATGGATAGCCGCTTTGCCCCATTATTTATTTATTTATTTATTATGATTTACCAACATTTGTTAACACTGTTACAAGTTCCATAAGTTACATTAGTTTAGATTTAAGTCGAGTGTCACAAATAATTATAGGTAAACACTGCATGCTATATAAAACTAGGTACCTACTAAAATAATGTTTTTTTTTGTACATTTTTTACAAAAATATGTATAATAATAACTGTGTTTATAATAATGACAACATTACTACGAGTGTGGTCAAAATACTGATCGGACGTTAGATTACAAAATATCATTTTTAATTTCTAACCCAGGCTCTTAGTTTGTTACTTCTGCGATGTAATAAATTATTCACAAATTATTCTATTACGAAACTAAGGTTCTTGAAATACGAGTGTGTGGTCAAAACAAAAAAAGTACTATTTTACTTTTAAAATCAAATTATGTGTAGTTAATTCATTATCATATTATTTGAAAAATCTGCGGTATCATAGTGGAATGGGAAATGGACTGCTGAGACGAGGTCTCGGGTTCGATCCCACCAATGAGTTTTCGATGCTTTTCGAAGTTATGTGTGTATTTATCGCAGGTTTATAAGTGCCCGGTTAATGGCAATAAGCTCGCCACCTATTACGTTGGGATCTAAACATAAACTGGCGAAATGTGTGTGCTAGCACCTCTGCCTACCCCTTCGGGGAATGTAGGCGTGAGTTTATGTTATGTTATGTTGAAAAAAAAACGCCGGTCAAGTGCTAATCGGACTCGCGCCGTCGGTGCGTAACTTATCCTACATAAACCACAATATTGTAGTAAGTTTGATTTTTGCACAGCTTCAAGACGTTATAGACCTGAGTATGTGGTATGACTCAACTCGATACCTCCACGCATTCCTTAGAAAAATGTCTTGAAAGACTGACAAACGCACAACGAAAAGTTCCGTTCTTTCCTCTGGAGGTACGGAACTATAAAAACGTTTCTAAGGAGACCCTCTTTCCGAGACTTTGCCTTTAGCTTAACATCAGACGAGGTGAAGTCAAATTGACGTGTCCTATAAAGAAATGTATCTGTGCTTACAATAAGCTGGACGCAGTTGAGAAATCTTAACCTGATAAAAAGAAGAGAATCAGTATAGGATATCGGTAGTATAGGATATGGTGACGAACCCTTTGGTCTCCTAAAATTCATCTTCTGGATTAAGGTCATAGATTCGTCCCCTAATATAGGTGCTGTGCTAGGTGCCCATTGGTTCTCTGATAGGATAGGCAGTCAACTCTCTCAAAACCGAGGGGAAAACGTGTCAGAGATAATACGGCCAGCTTCCGTCACGTACAGCTAGCGCCATCTATTAAAAAATTCTTGAATTAAGTTGGTAACCGTTGCTTCTGTCATACAAGTGCCTACCTAATTTCCAAGATGGTGCTACGGGGCTATTTATATTTTACAAAAAAAAATATAATAAAGCAGAATTATTATTTTTGGTAAAAAAATATCCAAGTCAAACCAATAATAATAATAATAATAAATAATAAATATTCCACAACATTCTACACAACGCCATCTAGACCCATGGTAAGCTTTTTTTATAGCTTGTGTTATGGAACCTAGAATGCGGATAAACATACTTATATACTTTTTTTTTTTTTTTTTTGTAAATACATACATATTATACATAGAAACAGCCAGACCAATGCAAATAGCCATATTCATGCATACAAATATTTGCACTGAGCGGGAATCGAACCCGCGCCTCCTGCGTGGCAGTCGCGTGCACTACCGCCACGCCACAGAGATATCTTCATAGTTGTTGGAAATAAAAGTAATAAAAAGGCAGAGTGTCTATATCCGTATTAAGTTCGCAGTGAATACTGCTTTGTGCATAAAACTTAAAATTACACAGATAATATAAAAATATAATACTGGTTGAAATCCCCTACTATTATTGCATATAGCTATTTACAGTATTTACTAATTCTAGTAAACGTAGGACACTGCCCTAGCGCTAGCTGTGACGGTACAGCGTCAAGCCAAAGCTGAGTAAAATTAGTTTTTTTGTATTCGACATGAAACTATGCCAAATTGCCGAAGATGTGCCCCCACCCATAGTGTCAACAAAAATGAGAACGATAATAATTAGTGAAGTGACTGGCTCACGTAAATTTTAATATTTTTGGACTTTTGCTAGAAATTTTATAAGCAACTTTTTTATTTTTTATTCAATCCAATCACCCATCGTGTACCAAACTTGTTTTTGAGAACGTTCAACGATCGTGGACATCGCTGGTCCCTATTAAAATCGTCGGAATTACAAAAATGCAATTTTTATTTTATTTCATAAAACGTGTCTATATACCTAGGTCTATCGTCAGTTGAATAGAAAAAAATTCTAGTATGCCTAGTTTTTGAAATAGCCAAATTAAAAACGTCGGATATTACCAAGATAGACCGCTAACATAGTCGGTTATTAACTACCTACAATCTTCGCGGGACGCGGGGACAGGTGAGCGCGTGCGATCTCCCAGTTCCGGCCATGTTAACGGGATGAGAGGGATTCGCGCTGTCACCTGTTTTTTTATGATAGTTGATTGAAATAATTCCTTACCTTATAACGCCGTTCACGATATCTACGAGATCAAAACGCTTGATTAAGCTGGTTACAGGGCATGATGAAAAAAACAACAATAATAGAAATAGAAATGCGGACGAAAATATTATGAAAGTAAAACGTAGTACGGAAACAGGTATGTATTATTAAAATATTACTTTTACGATTATTTACAGTATAGTTTATGTTTTAATGCTATTGCGAATTTAGTACTAAATAAAAGTATCCTATAATCATTCAAAATGCGTAACGTAGTTTAAAATTGTAGGATGTACCGCAACCGACTTTGTTAATTGGTTTTCGAAAAGTGTTCTATGTCGGTAGTGGCACATCCGATATTTTTTATCGGGTTTTTAAATAGATCAAACGTCGGTACTACCACATTCGACAATGTTAATCGGTTTATCAAATGGGTAAAATGTTGGTAGTACTACATCCGACGATGTTAATCGGGTTTTCAATAGGTTGAATGTTGGTAGTACCATATCCAATGTTGTTAATTTGTACTTCAAGTCGGTGTATGTCGGTAGTACCACATCCAACGCTCTTAACAGGTTTTATAAATGGGTTATATGTCGGTAGTACCACATCCTACGTATGTTACCGTTTTTATTAAGGAATTTAATGTTGGTACCACCACATCCGACCATAATGTTATAGTGGGATGTGGTAGAACCAACTACACTGACATCCAAATACATAGATTACGTGCTTTGTTTTTAAAATTTAAAATGATTAGTTTATTTTATGACAAAATTATGTGAAAATTGAGTCATTTTTCAGCTTTTCGAGAGTCTCCCATACCTGCAAGCTTTGAAGCTGAATAAATTCAAATGCAGGATTTACTCGGTGATGTATTCAATGACAATGATGACATAATATCAACCAATAAAGCAAATGTTACTGAAGCCGTTACAACACCGATACCATCACCACTGTCAACACCTGCTGTGTGCAACGATGAATTAGAATTAGCTGACAAAGGTTGTGAAGATAATACAGTAAGTACTAAATCTCATTCTCAAATTGTACTTGACAAGAATACTGGCGATAATAAATCTCCAATGCCATCACCAACTAACAAGGATAATGAAGATATTATAGTACAGAATGCATCTCATTCTCAAATTGAAGAAGATAATGTTACTGATAATGCTTTGATACCATCAACACTGACTTCCCAAAATGAGTGCCAACATTTTTGTGCTTGTTGTGAGAACGACAACCCTCCAATCTTAACCGATGACGACCTGTATGGGAATTTGCCTACACCTTCCGTGGCATCCATAACGAGTTTTAACACTCCCTCTTCTGTCGCAAGTGTTCAAACTCGTACATCTACTTTTAAAACGGATAAAGGAAAGACCTCTCCTGGATCAGGTGGAAGTCCCTAAATAGACTTCGGACACAGGTCGGTCGAAGCAAGGAGAATCGGTCAAGATGGGGTTTCTCGGACGGCGTGGACCTGCGGTGTGAGTGTGGAGTTACTCCACAGACCATGTCCCACCTGCTGACATGTGCTGCATGCCCGTCCACTTGTACAGCGGAGGAACTTATGACCGCCTCCAAAAATGCAATCCAGGTGGCGGCACACTGGGAACACAGAATTTGAGAGTTGAGGCGCCTTCGATTCGACAGAAGAAGAAGGAAAGAAAAGGCTTATGCATACCGAAAACTGGATAGGAATTATAAGGAAACGTGCAGAAAATCAAGGAGTAAGTTTTATTAATGCTAGAGGAAAGGAAATACCAGCCAAAGAGATAAAAGGACGTTGTTGATTGTGTTAGGAAGACTGTATTTAATTAATTAATGGGAAGATTTCGTATTTTGTTTAGTTGTTTTTAGTTATGTCACCTTTTTTTATAATAATTATTATTTATAACAATATTTGTAAATAAGAAGACTGATTTTAGCAATAGTTAGTTTTAGAGATCATGCTAAGAGCATTCCATGGATTCACCGTGCGGTCGCCGGGTCTATGGCGTGGTACAGAGAGGAACACTGTGACGGCGCCTGGGACTTGCGAGCCAGGTCTAGGTTTAGGGTGGCCACCCCTCTACCTATCCAAATTTGGTAAGATCCTATTATATATCCCCAACGCCGTTTTAGATATTCGTTTGAGTAAAGAGCCTACTGAAGCTCTTGGCAATCCAAGGTCTTTAAATAATTCCCCTTGCTCCTACTTCTACTGCGTAGAGTTTAACCACATAGCCATTTTTGGTTAATTCGTTGGTCAAGTCAAAGTATTTGTTGATTTTTATAGCGTGGTCTTTAGGTATGTTAGTTTCCCACGGTACTGTGAGTTCTACTAGTACTGCACGCTTTTGCTATTTTGAAAATAGAAATATATCGGGTCTGGATGACGAGGCATAAACATCCTCCGGTATTTTATAGTGTTTCTCATACGAATCTGCGAGTAATGTCCAATCAGCAGCTGCTATCAAAATTGAGTACGGCTTTTGATTTGTCTTTTTTGAGCAGCCTTCCTTTACAAAAGCGACGTTATTTCTTTGGTTTGTGGTTAAACCCTTTTTCGCTCTAGCTACCGCCAAACTTACCGCCTCACGTACGATTTCTAATACCTTATCATGGCGGCGCAAGTAATGACTCCGGTCTAATAGCGTCCTACAACCCACCAGTAGGTGCCTAGTAGTACCAATTGCTTCACCACATGAGTTACATGTTTTATCTGTGGCTTTTCCCCATCTGACAAGATTGCTTTGGTCGGGGAGGGTCAACTGGAATGCATTGAGATAGAATTTAAGGAGAGCCGGTGACCAGTCGTATATTAAGGTACGCCATTTTAAGGCTATGGGAATACAAAATTCTAGTGTTAACCATTCGTTTTGTATTTCTAGGTTCATTGCGTGTTCTTTGTAGGTATTATACTATCAGTGAAAACTTGTAAATGGCCCTCACTTTGTTATATGAATTTACCTATTGTTTTCTTTTAGCTGTAAGTTTTCCTAAAATGATAAAATAAAATAATTTTCATCTACTTGAAGAAAAGATTTTGTTATGTCTTTGTCTGACTACCTCCTAGTATTACCCAAACCTACCCTACCAGTCTGCGAGCTTATCATTATTTTTTTATGGAATTGAAGGCGTGACTCGAGCTCTGAAGTACTTTGGTCTTTTGGATGTAAGTTTTCCATGAAACTAAAGACCTTTGATGAAGGTATTCCAAAGTTCCTTAATTTTATGTAAGAAGAATTCGTATATTGTTTAGTTGTTTTTTTATGCCACCACTTTTTATAATAGTAATTAACTATTTGCAATAATATTTATCAATAAGAAGACTGGTTTTAATAAAATAACATAGTTAATCTTGATTTAATTAATATTAGTTTACTATAAACCTGTGATTATACCCTACTTGTGATTATTACTTGCCATAATAATAAATAAGAAGATTTTGTACGCCACTTTTAAGATTTATGTTTAATAAATTTCTTTTTGAATAATAAAGAGCTTTTACTTAAGTACATACAAAATTTTTATTCTTTTAATTTTATAAGCCATTAAATTAGATTTCCATATGATTTTCTCAATTGACCAAATTTTCTTTGTTCATTGTCAATAAATATATATGAATAGACTTACATTATTGTTTTTTTTTTAGTAGTTTGTACATACGACATGCATGTTATTCGATAATAATCATTTAACAATGTAGTAAATGGCAGTTCCGACAAATAATTATAAATTTCGCCCAGCAACAATGTCGGTTCTGGTACTTCCGACAAACAATTATCAATTTTTCCCGGCAACAATGTCGGTTCTGGTACTTCCGACAAATCAACATTAGTTCTAAACCGTTAAAAAGGTCACAAGTGACTTTTCTCATATCTACACTTAATATACCGACTACTTATAATATTGTCCTGAACAGGCATAACTGGTATAGCATTACTCTAAACTTTCAGGACTCTGCTTAAAATAAGTAAAAAGTTACACGGAATTTAAACTTTGAAATGCTCTCCTGTAAAGTAGCAGTTTTTCACATCCGACAATTTTAATAGGGACCGTCGACATCGTGGTACGATACGATACTAGCGCAAACCATAACATGTGAAATGTAAATTTCAAGATTTTCAAGCCTCACCGAAGTGAGACATTCAAAAATACAAAAGACTCATTTGAGTGTTCCCCTCCACGGAAATCTTTAGTAAAAGGCGAAAGATTTATGCGTTATGAGGGGAAACCAGAGTTACTGCATATTCAAAATCCCGCCGACGTAACCAAGCTGCGGAGAATCTTAACACCGCATTATCAAAAATGACGTCATCGTTACGGCGACATCTAGACAAGTTTTCTGGTATCAAATTGAAGTTTGCGCGCGGGGTATAAATTTATCAACATTATATATGTACTCATAGTGTTTATAATGTTCTTCACGCGATATATTTTTGAACAACTTACTTTTGCCGACCGTCAGTTCAACAAATCGGCAGTTGCAGAACACCTCGAATCGGGCACCAATCACTGGATTGAACTTCATCAACCCAAAGTCCTCTCCACTGATCGCCACTACTATCCACGGATTGTGCGTGAGGCTATTGAAATTAAAAAATATAAAAATTTCAATAGAGAAGATGGATTCAAATTATCTGGGACCTGGAATCCAGTGATCAAAATAGTGAAACCCAAAAACACAGTGCCGCCGATGCCGTCTAAAACTGACATAGTGAGTGTGGTGTGTCGCCAGCCTTACATTCAATATGAAAGTAATGGAGGGTAGGCACACAAAAAATGTTTCCTGCACACCGCGCGACGCTCGCAGGCCAGTCAAGTCGTGACCACGGGTGCTGCAACGCACCCGAAACGTCGGCAAAAGTAAGTTGTTCAAAAATATATCGCGTGAAGTCCCGAACATTATAAATGTTACCGGAAATGTATGAAATCAAGGAATTGTATACAAATCCTAGGAAATGTGTGTTAATACATAGAATTCCTGCAGTTCCACCGGCAATGTGTGAAATAAATGGGTTATTGTCTATATTTGCGGATGATTTTGTGGAAAATTTATATTTTTGAATGAATAAAAAAAAATAACCACGAAGATTAATGCGGGAGCTTCGCTCCGCTCCGCTCCGCTCCGCTCCCGCATTAATCTTCTAACCTAATTTATCCAAGTTAAATTGCGTGGTGTGGACACTGCGCCCCGACCTGGATATATTATAGGTTAGAAGACTGAAGCGAAAGCGAGGCTCCAGCATTAGCCTAAGTGGTTGCATTTTTTATAACCACCGTCAATATTCTTTGATACCATTTCATACATTACCTGCTGCGCACTCGGCATTGTATTGAATGCCTAGGCATTGTATAGAATTCCGGATTATACACATTTCCGGTAACATAAACACTATGATTAAACGCCGCGATAGTTTAAAAGTTACATTATGTATGTACTGATCGTATATCTGCTACTTTTCCTAGGTGGTGGTGAAATGATTCAGGTGTGGCTCAATAGCTCAGTTGGAAGAGCATTCCCCCTGTAAGGGAAAGGTCGTGAGTTCAAATCTCACTTGAGCATTTAATTTTTTCCGATATTTTTCGAACTTAAAAGTTAGCATAATAAATGCTTTATGTAAAAAAATCCATTCAAATGTTTTATTATGTTATCTATGAAATGCTATCTGTGAGCCTACCACAACTCCCTGCCAGCTCACGTGTTTCCTTCTTCCTACAGTCCCGGGTCCTTTAAGCGAAGCGTGAAAAGGCATCTAATGAGGCCGTCAAGCTGAGTGCCACCACTGTTAACATGGTACATGTTTCCGATGGTGACCCTCTTTCCGAGACTTTGCCTTTAGCTTAACATCAGGCGAGGTGAAGTCAAATTGACGTGTCCTATATAAAAAAAACTTATATAAGCGACGATATTAATACGACAGGACAACCAGGCCCCATTTGTGTAACATTACTTGAGGACATACCATCGCATCGGCATAAAATTGTAATCATTATTATTATTTAATGCTTAAGTGCACCCTTCCCTTCATCACATACAGCTAGCGCCATCTATGAAGTAGTTCCTAAATTTAGTTTTATTTTTAATTTGACTGACGTAGAAATATCAACTATTTTCTAAATCATTGATGTTTTTAATCATATTAATTCAAGCGACAGCAGCAAAAAAGAAATGGACATCAGCAAAATTACTAAATCGCCTTCACAGGAGAGTGTTTTTATCACAAAAATGTTTAGAACAAAGCTAATATCCTTAAATTTGCAATACTTTATTAATGGCATTTCGAAAAAAACATGGCGAAGGTGAGTTCATTATTATAACTTACGACTTAATCATACTGAAAAAAAATGTCTTTACTACGTACGTCACACAAAATAAATAACAGAGTCAACTGCCATCTATTTCTCTGGTCAACGTCCATTCTATTTAGGACTTTCCTACTTCTGATTTATTCATTTTACGGATTTTTTTCTGTATGTACTGTCGACATAAAAAAACACTTGTTATGAATTACTTAAGATGAACTAAGCATGTATGATATGAATCAGCGAAGTAAAGCAAAGCAATTAGCAATAATCCTAATTTATTTCAAATTTCGTAATCCTTAATCTTATCCAACTTCTAACTTGGGTTAAAGCAGATCAATTATTTTTAGGTTAGGTTACCTTAACCCAAAAATGATCGCTCTCCTAGTTTTTTTGCCAAATGTATTATCTTAATATAAGACACTTGACATTGCAAAAATAAATACTTGTTTAAGTAGTAAATCAAACCGGTCAGGAAATAATGCTTAATCTTTCTACTTATAAGTTCCTGAACAAGCAACCGATAGCTTGAATTTAAATCGAGCAGCGCCATCTAGCTACAAAACTGTTACTAAAAGGTACCACGCGCCTTAGATGATAAAAAATAAAATATTGTAATAGAGGCAAAGCAAAGCCAACCATCATAAAAGTCGGGAAGGATGTTTTTGAAATAATTTATAATGCAACTATAGTCAGTGTACGAAAATCGGTGGAAATTACGGACCTAGGTTGGAAGGTTTAATTAATTATACCAGAATTTCTCCGGTACACAACCGTCATCAACTATTTCACACCTTTTTACGCAATGACGTTCTTCATAATTTATTACAATAATGTCATATTCACTAAGGTAAGATTATTTAATTCTTCTTATGTTTACTTGGAATAAGTGTAAGGGAAACGCACTCGAAGCCAAAGCTCCTAGTACCTAGTACTCTAGATGCACTATAATATGGAATATTATTAATTGCACATTAAATAAATAATCACATCTCAATATATTTTCATCATTTATATGCTTTTTTAAATCAAATAAATTACTTTACTACAAATAAACTGCATGTTTAACAAAACTAGTACTGCAGAAAAAAATAAAATATACATCAGGATGACATTACTTTTATCCTCATAATGTGATACAAATAATTTAAGTACAAAAATTATAAATGTTTATCAAAAATACTAACTGCACAGCAAATTAACTAGTGCGCATGTAGAAGATAAGTACTCATTGTCAAAGTAAAATATCTATCCGAGTACCTTGCATGTAGGTATGTAAGTTCAGAATGATCACCACCCACCCCGAAATGGATAGGTTAGGTTAGAATTTTTTTTTTTAAGCAAGTAAGTAGTTTGTTGGTGCTCAATCAGCATTTTGATTATTTTGGTCACGCAGCATTAGCAGTGCAATAATAAAACTGCTTTGCATTAAGATAAACAGCCGTACATTACAAAAATAAATTGTAGTGCGTTTTCTAATACTTTTGAGTTTAGTATTCTGCTGTGCAATCAGTTCAAGCGGTCCAAGGCAGCTTCCTATAGGGAGCTGCTGGAGACACTGGAGCGGGACCCATGGGGGCGGCCTTACCGCTTGGTAAGAGGAAAGCTGCGCCCCCGGGCCCCTCCCCTGACCCAGGTTCTCGAGCCGGCTCTGCTTGGAGGAGTGGTGGAATCCCTGTTCCCGGCGCGGGCGGAACACGTTCCGCCGCAGATGACTCCGCCACCTCGGTCGCCTGATGCGCCCGGCGTGGTTATTGACGACGACGTGCCCGAGGTCACTTGGGTAGAACTAGAGCTGGCGGTGCGACGGCTTAGAGCCAAGAAGAACACCGCCCCGGGACCCGACGGCATTCCAGGCCGTGCGTGGGTCCTAGCTCTAGGAGAAGACGGTCTCGAACCCCGACTGCGAGGGTTCCTCAGCGCATGCTTGGAGCGGGGCCAGTTTCCGAAGATGTGGAAGACGGGGAAACTGGTCCTCATCCGCAAGGACGGACGCCCGGCGGACGAGCCGTCCGGGTACCGGCCCATAGTGTTGCTCGACGAGGTGGGCAAGCTCTTCGAAAGAGTGATTGCCAAGCGCCTCGTCGAGCACCTCTCTAGAGTGGGGCTGGACCTAGCGGACACGCAGTACGGCTTCCGCCGGTGGCGTTCCACTTTGGATGCCATCATGCGCGTGAGGACTCTGGCGGAGGATGCGGTTGCCCGGGGCAAGGTGATGTTGGCGGTGTCCTTGGACATCTCCAACGCGTTCAACACCTTGCCCTGGAGTTGCATCAGGGAGGCGCTCGTGTACCACGATGTGCCTCTCTACCTCCGCCGCATAGTCGGGGCGTACCTGACGGAGAGGGCCGTCATCTACCCAAGTGCGACCGGCGTCGGTAGGCGTGAGATGTCGTGCGGTGTCCCACAGGGATCGGTCCTGGGGCCGCTCCTGTGGAACATCGGATACGACTGGGTGCTTCGCGGTGAGCTCGCGTTCGGGGCCACCGTCACGTGCTACGCGGACGACACGCTAGTGACGGTGAGTGGCGCTACGCACCGCGAGGCGACACAGAGGGCCACGACCGCTGTTGCTCAAGTCGTGGATCGGATCCGGCGGCTGGGTCTCGAGGTGGCTCTGCACAAATCCGAGGCCTTGTTCTTACATGGTCCTCGGCGCGGGCCACCCCCGGGATCCAGCTTGACAGTAGGAGGTACTCCCATCGACATCAAGCCCCGGTTGAAATACCTGGGGCTCGTACTCGACGGTCGGTGGGACTTCGGAGAGCACTTCCGAAGTCTGCGCCCCAAACTGTTGGTGTCAGCTAACGCGCTGATGGGGCTGCTGCCCAACTTGAGGGGCCCAGAGGACTCCTGCAGGAGACTCTACGCGGGTGTCGTGCAGTCCATGGCCCTGTACGGGTGCCCCGTGTGGGCGGACGCCCTGCAGGCCAGGTTCGTGCAACTGCTGCATGCGCCGCAGCAGACGATGGCCTGCAGGGCCATTAGGGGTTACCGCACGATATCCTTTGAAGCGGCGAGTCTCCTAGCCGGATCGCCACCGTGGATCCTGGAAGCGAGATCCCTTGCGGCACTGTATCGGTTCCGTAAGGAGGCGCGGGAGCGGGGATACGATCCCGAGCCCGAAGACATTCGGGCCGAGAGGTCCCGGCTCCACGGGATCATGGTGGCGGAGTGGGAGCGACGACTTGAGCAACGACGCGCAGGGCATGCCGTCATAGAGGCGGTAAGGCCCATCATGGGGGAATGGCTCGAGAGGCCACATGGCAGCCTCTCGTATCGACTGACGCAGATTATCACCGGGCACGGGTGCTTCGGGAGATATCTGTGTCGGATCGAAAAGGAGCCAACGTCCGAGTGCCATCACTGCGACGCGAGCGAGGACACGGGGCTGCACACGCTCACCGAGTGCCGAGGCCGGACCGAGGCGGGAGCTAGTGGCGGCCCTGGGAGTGAGAGTTCTCACCCTCGCCACCCTGCTCACAGCAATGGTCCGCTGCGCGGACGCGTGGGCGGCCGGCGTCTCCTTCAGCGAGCAGGTATTGGTCGTGAAGGAGACGGCTGAGCGGGAGAGGCGGCGCGAGCGAGAAAGACTCGCGGATCGCGCCGCCCGCGCGCGCAGGCAACTCGGGCGTCGGAGGGCACTGACTGACCTCCGTCCCCCATGAGCGCGGGCCTGGGGGTGACGGGTGGAGCCGCCTGTCACCCCAGCAGAAGCAGGCCACGGCGGCGGCGCGCTGAATAGTGCGCCTCCCCATTCCGGGGGCGAGTTGGGGACACCGTTGTCCCCCCTCCTGAGGAGGGCCAGACCGTAAGGGATGGCCCTGGGTCAGCCGGGGTGCGAGGGATATGTCTTTGACAACCTCACCTCCGGCCTAGCACCAAGACCCACATTCGGCGTGCGGTTTTAGTCGGTTCGAGTCCGACATAACCTCCCCTTCCGGCTCCGGCAGGGGGGGTATCCGTGGGGATTTCAGCACGAAAAAAAAAATACAAGCTGTGCAATTAGTAATTTTGATGGAAATTTGAATTATTATTTCATAAAAAAAGTATTTTATTTGATTTGCATTTAAATACCACCCCTATAATATTGGCATAAAAAATTTACATGTGATTTTCTTTTTAATTTTCGAATTTTTTTACCGTTTAATTAGCTTTATTTACTCTTTATCGTATTATAGCCGTTTTTTATATTTTAGTAAAGCTAAAGGAAACGATAATTTCATTAGAAACATGTCTACAAAAAAAAACAAAGCGCCAAGCGCGTGCTTCTGTGTAGTGAAGTTTTTTTTCATGAAATTAAGAAACGTCACTAGAAAAATTCTAAACGTTTTTTTACCAAATCGATTTTTTTATGCCAATATGTAGCTGGATTACTTACGTAGGTATTTATGTAGCTGGAGCGTTCCCCTTAGGTGATTTATGTACGTACTTCCAGACTGCCGGGAATAAAAACTTAAGTCTTTTTAAGAGTATTTAATAGTCACTTATGGAGTCCTTTCCGGAAAGTACTTTAAAAAAAATTCCCATTAGGAAGAAAATTCTCCCGTCTCTGGATCGGACACAATTCACACAATCAATCAATAGTTAATTAATTAGTCATACATAAAATAAAATTATTTTCTGACTGATTCATCACCGCAGAGCCTAAACCGCTGGACCTACAAACTTGAAATTTTGACAGTAGATGCGATGTACTTAGGCACCCAATAAGAAAGGATTTATAATATTAATATATAAGGTTATACTACAATACAAACTCGATTATGTTAGATAATATAATCATAAAACATTCATCACTATATTATTACAGTATTAATTAATGAGTTCATTTATTTTCATTTTACTAATAATATAATTCGGATCTGTTAGCACTTAGTAATTTATTTTCAAGTAATCACATATTTTTTAATTTATTAGTATAAGTATTGTTTCATTGTTTCTTATTTCTTGGTTTTTATCTTTATTTTTTAGTTTAATTGAGTTTATTTCAGTTATTTAATTAAAGTATCAGTTTGGTTATTGAACGTCGTCGGTTGTTTTCATTCCATTCCTTTCCAATTTAAACGAATACAATTCCCTATTAAAGTGTGCTTTGCCATGACGATTAATAAGTCTCAAGGCCAGTCTTCCAAAATGCTAGTATTGATCTAACCGAGGATTACTTCTCACAAGGTCAGTTTTATGTTGCATGCTCCAGAGTGAGTTCTTTGAGCAGCTTAATAATTACCCGACTATGGCGAAACCAAAAGGAGGTCACGATTTTGACAGGCTTTGTATGTTCATTTGTTCATTTGTTGAACTGGACTGGACAAATGAGGTATCGTTACAAGCGGCTTGATCGTCATGGTTAAAGGCCATATGACTTGTCACTGAATCTTGTGTGGCGCCCTCTAGCTCGTACGTCGTATGCCCCTTACTCTAATAAAATAATATATTCTAGGAAAAGTGGCATACACACAATATCCTCGATATTTTCTTGTTTGTCACTTTTTAGAGCATGATTTTTCGGTAGTCGGGTTTCAGTTTTAAACTTTATTTCTTTTAGCCTCAAAAGGGAATACCGCAAACGTTGTTTCCAACAAGGTAATAATTTCCAACAAGGCTGTGTTTAGTTTTAATAGTTTCGTCATATTGGATTCTTTAGATTCAGATTCAGATTCATTTATTTGCATAAACATGGGTTACATGGAAGTTGTTACATGGTCATTGCTTGTTACGGTACCAACATGTTTTGCCCAGACAGGCGTACAAAATTGTTAGACAAAAAAATCATTAAATTAAATTATGAGCCAATTAAAAACATTACAATTAGATCACAAAAAATATTTAAATGTCATTCAAGTCAATAATTTAAAAATGTCAATATAAAAAATGTCAAGTTCACAAAAATTTATTGTACTGAAAAAGTAAAAAGTAGCCAAGAATGACGACATGCATTGTTTTAATATTTATCATTAAGGAAATCCATTATGTCGTAGTAACACTTACGACATAGTATGTCCTTTGAGGTCTTTTCAAAGGGATTCATGGGTAGATCCTAGGTTCTAGGTAATTTGTTGTAAATTTTAGGTGCTAGGCAGAAGATGCTCTTGTTCATGAGTGTCGTTTTGGCACTTTGTATTCTTAGCCTACTGGTATCTCTTTGACTGCGTGTAGAACCATCAGCCAAACGGAGAAACAGCTCTGAATTGGATTTTACAAATAAGGCCGTTCCGTATATATAATATAGGTATAATGACGGAATGTAAGGATACTTATTATATGTCACAAAATATTCTCTGCAACTATCTGTCTTTTTGAGATTAAAAATAGACATAATACAGCGTTTTTGAGCTTTAAATATAATTTCCTTGTTGGTGGATTTGCCCCAGAAGATTATGCCATAGCGCAGGATTGATGCTACCAATCCGTGGTAGGCGGTAAGTAGGCAATCTATATTAGTGATTAGGGAAAGCTTAAATAATACATATGCTGAACTGCTAAACCTTTTACAAATGTGCTCAATGTGAGCTTTCCAATTTAGCTTCCTGTCAATAACTACGCCAAGAAACTTTGCCGTATCCACAGCCGACATTTGCTGACCATTTCCGCTTATGACCATATTTTGTGAATGTGGTTGGCGTTGACTAAAATGCATTATTTCTGTCTTATTTAAATTTATTTTTAAATTATTAATGTCGAGCCAGGATTTAATAGATATCAAAGTTTGATTAATGTCAGATTCGTATTGGTCCGGAGTGTTGGATGGTATAACTGCGGTACAACGGTACTATCATCCGCAAATACGGTAATTGGGTACTTGATTGTTTTAGGCAGGTCATTAATGTACAAAATAAACAATAAAGGACCCAGAACGCTTTAGTTTAGATAAAATTGTAACATTAGTAAGCTTAGAGGTTGTCGTGTCGTTTGTTGCAATAAAAGTATCGGCGTCATATAATATTATTATGTTTATTAGAATTAGTATTATTTTTAATTTGTATTTGCGCTACATCTTTTCTTTAGGTACCTATAATCGGAAGCCACGATAACATGGAAGACGAAATTTTCCCGGGCGAAGCCGCGACGGGTCAGTTAGTAGTACTATTGAGAACTTCTTAGCCTCACCGAAGTGAGACATTCAAAAATACAAATGACTCATTTGAGTGTTCCCCCTCAAATGAGTCTTTTGTATTTTTGAATGTCACACGAAGACAAAAATTTTGAACAGTACGCAGAGAATTTTAGAAAAAATCAGTTAAGTAAGTACATCTTATTGTCCTTGCAGATTGAAGTAATAATACTTCAACCTACAAGCCGTTGGACATCAGCTATTTAGTAGTTCTATAGGTATTCTTAGCCTCACGGACGTGAGGCATTCAAAAATAACAAAGACTCATTTGAGTGTTCCCCTCCACGGAAATCTTTAGTAAAAGGCGAAAGATTTATACGTTATGAAGGGAAACCAGAGTTAACGAGCGTTACAAAATCGAGCCGACCTAACCAAGTTGCGGAGAATCTCAACACCGCATGTCAGAAAGTGACGTCATAGTTACAGCGACGTCTAGTGAGCTTTTTGGGAAGCTAGAAGTATATAAAGGAAATAAAGAGATTATTAGTTTAAAAAAATCAAATTTCTTTAAAAACTTTATCACTTTTAAATGGACAACAAAGAAATAATAATAATTAAAATTAACAAAATCATAAAAACCGACTACTAGCGACATCTACTAGAAGTAGTATGAACTAGGTATTAATTTGGGTTGTAAATAGTTCTCATAAGAAATCACAGATGTCGCTATTCACAAGTATTTTATGGTTATAATATTCCAATAATTTAGAACAGAGGGCACTAGCATACAGGCTCGAGGGATACGAATGGGAAAAGATGAAGAGGTTAGATCTTTGACACCCTTACATCTTCTGAGCTCCAATACCAGTTGTTAAGTAAGCTTATACTTTGAACCCCGTGATCCAACTCCCTTCACTTTCCCCTCCTGATATGGCTGACTTTTATGAGGGCGACTGCTAATACTGCCATTTAACCTCTAAACCTCGGGAAGCCCGTGTGACTAGTTGCGATTGAGACGATGCTGTTTATGGTGATCATAATCACTAAACGTATCATTTGACATAAACAATGAAAAAAATTACACAATTTACACTAGTTCATGAATGTGAACTCACTGTATGTTCACATATTAGTTTAGTAGGCAGGGTCACTGACACACCCATTTAAAACGCAGCGGTATCTAGTCCGTTTGATTCTTCTCTGAACACAGAACACAACCGACACACCCATCTGCACCGCACACACACAAGACCGACACATGCAACAACACACACACACACAACCTGCGTAGGCGCCGTGAAACGGTCATCAACACATCCATTTGTTTGCACTCATGCATACAATCCAGGTAAACTAAAACATCGCCTTTTTCCTCGTTTGTTTAATCCATATCCATATCCATACTAATATTATAAATGCGAAAGTAACTCTGTCTGTCTGTCTGTCTGTCTGTCTGTCTGTCTGTCTGTCTGTCTGTCTGTCTGTCTGTCTGTCTGTCTGTCTGTCTGTCTGTATGTATGTTACGCTTTCACGCCTCAACCACTGAACCGATTTAGATGAAATTTGGTATAGGGGTAGATTAGACCATGAGAAAGGACATAGACTATGTTTGGTCGCGATAACCGACTTCCACGCGGGCGGAGCTGTGGGCAAAAGTTAGTGTTTTATATGTTTAAAAATAAAATACAGGTAGATTTTTGAAACGTGTACCTACATACATCCTGTACACTATACAGGGTGTATTTTGTAGATCTTGAAGCGTCGGTACCTTAGTGGTTAAGGTACGACGCGGTCGAGAGGTCCCAGGTTCGAATCCTGGCCATTACACTACCGACGTGAACCCACTCCTAGCACAAGCAATTTAGCTTAGTTGGAGGGGTTAGAGGGAATATTAGCGACTTCGGTTCTAATATTCTTTAAAAAAAAACTGTAGGATGGGTGCATAGGGCCTTACATGCTGCTTCATGGGTGAGGTTCTGCGGCAGATTCTCATCTCGTGTCTGGAAGACCTAAAATGAGGAACCGGTAAATTTGTTCTTTGTTGAAAACTTCAACTAAAGTGATGTCACTGTTTTGTGTGACGTCATTAGGTGAGATTAAATCGTTGTAGGCGGAATTTTGGCATTGTTTCCATAAGGACCGTAAGTATTCTAGAATGACACTCAGCCTGAATCGCGATTTATCTGAGGACATATTGTACAGACAGATTGATAGATTTGACATATATTGCATCTACAATCTGTCCTCAGATAAATCGAGATTCAGGCTGAATGTCATTCTGGAATAGGGGCCCAAGGAGTTTCCCCAAGATTTGATGTTCTATTGCTCTCATAGATAACATTACCAACGTTAATGTCACCATCTAAGTACTGAGGTTACTTACGTTCATACTCATATCTGTCATGTTCTAATATCATGACGTTGCCTAATTGGGAAGTGAACCTGTAACCCGTACGTTACAACACGACAATTATTATCGCAATACGTCACTGTGTTGAACCAATCGGGCGGCGGTTTCCCCAAACAACACACACACATGCACACGTGAATGTTTATTTACATCACACACGTCAGTTAGTGTGTGGTACAAGTGACGAAAGATCAGCGATTGATAAAAATGTTTTGAAATCAGTATCAAAATAGATTGTGAATCATGTCACCTGGTTGATATGACTTAGGTAAAATGATACCAAGGTTAAATAACTGCCCAGCCACTTTTAGGTACTGGCTACTGGGAAACAGACTGGATCGGTTATTTTTTTTCTTATGGAATAGGAAGGTAAACGAGCAGACGGATCGCCTGATGGTAACCCCATGACCCCATGGACACCCGCAACACTAGAGGAGTCACAAGTGCGTTGCCTTCATTTTAAAAGAGAGTACGCTCTTTTCTTGAAGGTTTGAAGGTCGTACTGGTTCGGAAATACCGCGGGTGACAGTTCGTTCCACAGTTTAGTTGTGCGAGGCAGAAAGTTTCTCGAGAAACGCCTGTGCGCGGACCGCCAGCTGTCCAGATGGTGAGTGTATAGCTCGTGCGAGTTGTGTTATGAATATGAAGTAGGTATAACTCCTTCATTTAACAGTATTAGAGTGCCTCCTTATTTTATTTGTTCTCTTCATTTTCCTCTGTGCTGGTGACAACATCTGAGTGCATCTTTGTCTTTCATTATTCATAAAATGTAATTCTTCATTCTTCTTCTTTAAATGGAATACACCTACCTGAAAAATAACGAACCACGCCCATATAATTTCCATATGACCTTGCTGCCTCTTATCACTTACACCACCCCCGATCACTCGGCCTGCGCGTGCGACTCACTTTCTCAACCGACACGCCGCGATGCGTCAGCGCACCTCACTCACACAGAGACACAGTGTATGTAGACGTTCGCATCGTAACCGTTACCACTTCCAGCTGTAGAAAATTAGCATGAGTGTGATGACTGCATGACTAATGTTTTTAAAGAGAAATGAGGATATTCAACATTGAATGTAGATTTAGCAATCATTTCTATACGTAATATGTATTTTTATAAAAAAACCTGTCTAAGGTAACTATTTATCCGCATTCTAGAACCCCTAATAATAATAAACTCTGTGTACTTCAGATCTACATGAAGTTTTGTAATATTATTTCCTAATTCCTAGAATACTAGCTTTTGCCCGCGGCTCCGCCCGCGTGGATGTCGGTTCCCGGCATTTACCTATTTTCTACGTACGAATTTTTCTCTACGTACAAACCTTCCCTGGACTTCCAAGAATTAGCCAAATCGGTAAAGGCGTTGTTGAGTTTATAACTTATAACATTACAACGAAAAGTGGCATTGATTTTTATATACCTAATTATAAAGATTAAAAAATATCGATGAAAGGCTGGACAGTTATTGAAAAGTATTGCTACAACTGCAAAGAAATGATGATTATTCCAAAAATAGTCCAGTTCCACCTTTGGTCAATTACGAAGCATAGATAAGATAAACACGTCCTAATAGCTCTGTCGTTTCCACATAAGTAAATATACTCTAATGGGAAAATAATGAACAAAGAAGTTAGATACTCCCTTGGGTGTTTAATTTTTTTTGATCTGGCAAGAAAATTATAGGATGCCTTGTCCTCATCTCACGCAGTATGGGGAAACTGTAAGCTATAGTGGGTATGTTGAGCTCTCATCACACTAAAGTAGCCTATCGTGTGCCAAAACACGCCTTAATGATTTGACTTGGACCCTCGGCCTTGGGGTTACTACACTATGATGTGAAGACAATTTTCAAAGTAAGCCGATAAGGTATGAACTCCTTCGATATCTAAGCTTAGTCCACACCAAGCCAGCGTATTGGTTACTGGTTTACTGGTGATGTGTGGAGGTAAATACAAGTATCACCACCTCATCTCATCCAAGCATTATCGTAAGAGGCAACTAACGGAAAAATATAAAGACGATATCAATACGAGAGAGAAACTCGAATATCCCGTCTATCGTCTTTAGTTGCCGGAGGTGAGATTGCAGAAAACATATCTCTCGCACCCCAGCAGGCCCAGGACCATCTCTTTCGGCCCCCTTCGGGTTGTGGTGACCATAGTGTCCCCATCTAGCCCCGGGTAGCCGGCCTAGCCCGGCCTGCTTCGATAGGCTAATTTGATTGCTGGTAAGAATCTTTTTAAGCCCGAGAGGGGAGCCTGTTCCTCAGTGAATGAGCAGGTTTATCTTTTTACTGATGTGTTGTCTTGGGTCCAAAACATCTGGGTGGGCTCTATACACTCTGTATTCGATGTAAAATAAACCAGTATGAAATAAATAACAAATGAGCGGACCGTAACCTTTCCAATATACTTTACAAGTCCAAGAGTTCGAAACGCAATGGCTGACGTCATAATAATAAAAGCTGTTTTTTTTATCCACACTTTAGCAATTTACTTATTTTGGTTAGTATTTTAATTACACCGGCTACTGATGATGTGGCCTACGATGAATCACACTTGCCAAGAATTAACCTCTTCATTTTAGATTTGAAGATTTCTAGGTTAGTTTCCCGGCAACACACTATAAACCTTGGACCGTCGTCGTTGCTATGGCAAAAGACCTCCAACAGTGTGAATATGTTTAGGATATTACGTACTGGACCCCAGGCACCTGGTCATATCACTACTGGTCTAGATAGGTACGAAAGGAATACAAAAGATTAAAGAAGGCCGTTTGTTGTTTTTGTTATATTTTATTATGTCAAGTTTCAATTTAAATTTGGAATGTCGTGGAATAATTTGAAACGTCATAGTCGGAATTAACTAGATTACTCAATTGTTTTTTTTGTAATTAAATTTATGCTTCAAATGTGACTGGTAGGACGTGTAAATAGTCCTGACCATGTGGTGTGTTTGCACACAAAGCGTTAAGAACCTATGACCTGGCGTTTGGTTGTAATAGAAAAGAAAATACACAAGTGACCGCTTCTATGTATGAAAACGTAAGAAAATCGGCACTGACCTGAGTTCCACCTCGTGAGGATTCAGCTGTAGACAGGCGTGGTTCCTGGCACGTGCTGGTGGGTAGGTAATTTTCGACCGGCCGGTGACTTTCTTGAATTTGTCGTTTTCTTCCGATACACTTCACTTATACTGACTTGAGAATGTGGCCAAAGGAACTTATAGAATTACACAGAAAGAAACGAGGAGTTGAATAACTCAAACTTCCGTTTGGTGCGGAGCGCGTGAGTCAAAGACATCTTTCGATGCTGGGTGCGGGTTACTGACTAAAAAATGCGAGCGGGTAGATGATCCGCCGTGGTGCTTGAGAGTCTCGCTCATAGAAACTTCGTTCTCAAAATACAGTTCGAACAGATCCATTCACAGCGCCATTCATTGGCCTCCTCCAACACCAAGTGGTCAACAAATGAGCGCCAACATTCAAACATTATTCGATACATAGAAGCGGTTTATTAAATTACAAAATTGAAATACAATTAAATTATGTGGGAAATAATTAAGAAAGTACAGCGCTCCACCATGCACCCGGCTTTGGAACGTCGCAAGACGTTACGAAACAAACAAGCGAACACTGGCTGATTAGAGCCCATAGTGAATTTGTATAACATAATAATACACATAGCGAAAATAACAACTTAGACTAACAATATTCTATCTAAAGTATGTTTAAAGTTTGAGTTAAAAATTAAAGTTTAAGATTCTATTTAGCGTTGTAAGTTATTGCGTTGGGATAGGATACAATTTGGTTACAGCGCGTTTGTAAGTACCAGTACGCGTTTTATATATTATGATAGACATGAGGAGTCCAGGTCCAGTATGACAATTGACAACATGAAAATGCTGAATTATTAGATCAACAACGTGATCGCGTTTACGGAGAAGGACAGGATGTAATCCTGATACAGAATGAGGTTCGATCTTAAATTTAAATCGTGCGAATTTTAAAACGTATGTAATGATACGTAGTAGTTTCTGCCAAGAAGAAACACGTTGTGCCAATGTACATAACAATGGCGACCCTGTGCGTTTCGTTGTCACACTCAACACATTTGCCTCATATATATCATGCTCAGGTAAGTCAGAACAGTTGGCGGGAGAGAATGACTTAATAGGCCATTCATCAGGGGGGCCGCGGATCCATGCTGGACCGTTCCACCACAAATCATAAGCCAAAAGTTGCGAGGGGAGCATACCGCGTGATAGACAATCACTCGGGTTAATGTCTCCGGCGACGTGATAAAAATGTTCAGCGTTCAAGTTTTCTTGACACTGAGCGACCCGGTTGCTAACAAAAATCAACCACCGATGTGGTGACGAGAGAACCCATGATAAGGCAATCGTGGAATCAGAAAAGGCGCAAATGTCAGTAACGGGAATGCGTAATGCATAAGAATCACGTACAGTTCTTATTAACTTTGACATAAGCAAGATGGCACATAACTCTAATCGAGCAAGCGTAGTAATCTTTGTCGGAGTGACCTTTGATTTCGCACACAAAATGCGAGTTTGAATGCCAGATGGGTAGGTACAATGTGCATAAATAACACATCCCATGCCATTCAGGCTGGCATCACAAAATGCGACAAGACGTAATTCGCAGTCAACTTCGACACCTATATATCGCGGAATTTTTAATGTGTCAAGCAATTTTAATTCTTGAACGAGAGCGGAAAAGCGTGAGCGTATATGCTCTGGAGCAGGGTCATCCCAATCACTCTTACTAAGCCAAAGTTCCTTAATTAACAACTTGGCGTAGAGTATCACAGGTGTCACCAACCCGAGCACGTCAAATAGTCGTGCAACTATAGGGAGTATATTTCTCTTAGTGCACTTCTCATCTACCAAGGTGGATGTGAAATAAAAATTATCTCCACACGGCTCCCACGAGAGACCTAAAACCTTTGCGACATGACTGCCAACATCAAACTCAAGCGATTTGCGGTGAGTATTTATGTCAGCGTTCATTGCGATAGGACATAGCCTAAAATTTAATAATAATAAAAACAGGTCTGCCTGTAAATTGGGACCAATATGTAAAATATCATTGAGCGAAAGACAAGTGTGGGTTTTAGCGCTCGCGTCTAACACAATACGCGGCATCGGTTTGTCATGTCGAACCACTGCGCGATGTGGTATGTAATAACCATCCATAGACAAATTAGAGTCATCAACGAGACCAAGATAACCGTTATCCAAACAATCCCGAATAACCTTATTGTAATTTTCACGTACGGTTGGTGATTGACGAAGTTTACGCTCGAGCGACATAAACCGGCGGTGAGCGACGCCGCGCGAGTTCCCTAGTTCAGAGGGATCCTTGCAGAACGGCAGCGCAACAGATGTGAAAATATTCTCACACTCGGTTTCTTCTGGAGACAATAGGCGCTTCACAGGAACTTCCTCAAGTTCCCAAAATTTTTGCACTAAATCAGTTAGTGCTAGCGCAGAAAAGGATGCGGTTGTAGGCACAACAACTTTACGTGGGTAATCACCCATAAGTACATACCCAAACGCGGTTGATAGTACACAAGGGGCACTGGGACCACACTCGACTCTATTTCCTAAGTAAATATACGGGAAGAGCTGTGCACCTAATACTATATCAATGTTTCCTGGAATGTTCCAGCTTAAGTCAGCAAGCGGTAAATCGCGAAGATTTAACTCGCGATCACACTTAATTAATTGCGAGGGCAATTGATCCGTAAGGCTATTCATAACTAACGCATGTATAGTATACTTATGATCTGCATAAATACGAGATTCAATGTCCAAATACACATAGCCTATTATCGTGTGCGAAATGGAGCCAACACCTTTGACAACAGAATTACTCATTGGTATTATTGGTAAATTTAATAAACGACAACAGGACAATGTTATTAAGTTATTCTGTGAGCCATTATCAATTAGACATCTGACTACAGATTTATTTCCAGTGCTACCTTTAGGGCGAGCATACACCTGAGCGGTTGCCAAGAGAATATCACCCTTATGGCTAGAGGCATACGAATGCACAGTGCTTGAAGCGAGCGATGACTCAGGAGTGGGACCGTCAAGGTCGCACTGGGGCGGCGGGGATGCGGCAACAGTCGTCGCATGCGAGTGCGAATTATTAATATTATTCTCAAAATGCAATAATTTATGATGTTTTTTCTGACAGAAACAAACTGACGTACTTTTACATTGCGGGAGATTATGTAATGTGCTTAGACAATTCACGCAACCACGCTTAGATTTAATAAACTCATATCTAGCCTTTGCATTTTGCATATTTTTAAACTGAGCGCAGTTATACAGGTGTCGGTGGTCGCGGCCGCCACATAAACAACATGACGCATCAACTACGGCGGGCGCATTCGACTTATTATTAATCGGCACACTGACAACAAACGACTTAGAATTACGCTGTACACGCCTATCATTAGACTGTGGTGTCCCAGCAGTGGACGACTTCGCATATGACGAAGACCGCGGGTTTGACCGTTCAATCATCTTAGCATAATCTTGTACAAAGTCAATCAGCTGTTGCGTTGTAGGTATATCGACACCTCGAACAGAAAGTTCGAAGGCTTGGATGGTTAGCGTGTCCATTTTCCTCAAGGCACATTGTAGAAACACGAAGTCCGTTAAATCATTTATACCTAACTCTTTAAGCGCGGCGATAGATGAGGAATATATACCTATAAATGAATCAAGTGAGTTCACACTAGGTGAACAATTCTTTAAGTCTAATATATTATTAAGATAATATGAACCTAATGAGCGTTTATCTTGGTATTTCTTGACCAAGGCGTCCCACACTATACTGTAGGTCTCACTTGACGGAACAATACCGGCAGTGAACTTTAATGCGTCTTTGGTTAATTTTGAGAATAGGTATTGCACACGTTGCGAATCAGACAATTGTGTGTTCGAATGAATATTGGCCTTAAAGGACTGATAAAATGTATTCCAGTTTTCAGGGCGTCCGTCAAAACTCGGAATAACAAGCATTTCCAATTTCACTACAGACGCGTTTGAATTAATCGACCCGTGTGAGGCGATCTCCTTGACCTTGGGCGTAGATAATTTATTTCTAATGCGTTTTATTCTCGAATACAATTCATCGAATGAGTCAAGGCAAGAATAGTCGGATTCTACAGGGGATTGTAATGATAAATTTAAGCTATTTATTTGATCTACAATCGACTCGAACTTATCGCGAACGACATCGATGTTCTCGGTCTCAGACAGAAAATCTTCATTCGCTCGCGTTGTTATGTCAAAACACACAACTGATTTCGACGATTTATACCAACGATTAATGCGTGCAAACAATAATTCCTTTTTTTGATTCAACAGAATAAGCTTCGTCTCGAGATCTGACGACATGTTTGCAAATTAACGATAGGTAGGACCTACCTATTGAAATATAACAAGAAGATTATCTGTAAGGTACCTACTATAATATAATAGTAATTCAACACAAACAGTTTAGATATACCTACTTTTTATTGAAAATTGTACTACGGCTTATTATATAATAGCGCAAGTAGCACGGCGGAGCGTATAATAATAGTAATGTAACTATGTACTTACGTACCTAGATAGGTACCTACCTACAAAGTTACGCGTATGCGAATAGAATGATGATTATTTACCAATTAATACGTAAATCACCAACTATTATAAATATCTACCAATTATTACGTAGATTTAGCGTTTTAAATGCAGAATTTACCAAATAATTTACGTAAATCTGTTAGCGAAAGAAAGTAATGAAACTAAGATGGCGGAAAGAATTCACCAAAATTACGTGAATCTTTTAATTAAATGAATAGGAAAGAAATATTATTCACCAATAATTACGTGAATATGTTATTTACTGGCCTATCCGGCTCGAAGGACCATAAATTGTGGTAGGACGTGTAAATAGTCCTGACCATGTGGTGTGTTTGCACACAAAGCGTTAAGAACCTATGACCTGGCGTTTGGTTGTAATAGAAAAGAAAATACACAAGTGACCGCTTCTATGTATGAAAACGTAAGAAAATCGGCACTGACCTGAGTTCCACCTCGTGAGGATTCAGCTGTAGACAGGCGTGGTTCCTGGCACGTGCTGGTGGGTAGGTAATTTTCGACCGGCCGGTGACTTTCTTGAATTTGTCGTTTTCTTCCGATACACTTCACTTATACTGACTTGAGAATGTGGCCAAAGGAACTTATAGAATTACACAGAAAGAAACGAGGAGTTGAATAACTCAAACTTCCGTTTGGTGCGGAGCGCGTGAGTCAAAGACATCTTTCGATGCTGGGTGCGGGTTACTGACTAAAAAATGCGAGCGGGTAGATGATCCGCCGTGGTGCTTGAGAGTCTCGCTCATAGAAACTTCGTTCTCAAAATACAGTTCGAACAGATCCATTCACAGCGCCATTCATTGGCCTCCTCCAACACCAAGTGGTCAACAAATGAGCGCCAACATTCAAACATTATTCGATACATAGAAGCGGTTTATTAAATTACAAAATTGAAATACAATTAAATTATGTGGGAAATAATTAAGAAAGTACAGCGCTCCACCAGTGACCATGCAGGTATGTAATGAGGTCGTGGGTGAAACTGTTTTTTTTGACTGACGAAGGAGTGACGTGTTCATGAAATGTTGAATTTAAAATTAGACTTCCGATATAGGTAACCAGAAGGTCAATTCTCTGAATAAACAGATGTACAAAACTTAATCTCGATGTGTCAAAATCAAATTAAATGTCCAAAACGAATTCCAAGAAAGTATATTGACATGGTGTTCGTTTTTAACATTAGATCGAGGCAAAATGATTAAAAATATATAGCCTTCATTTCCTTTTTTGAAATTTGAGAGATTCAGATTACATCGAATTTAGAACATCTTATTTTTAGGAGAATTGGTCTTCTGTCTAGTGTCTGATGTAACACTTGCCAATTTTGCGTGGCAGAGCAGAAACGAAGCAGAGAAGCAAATTTGTTCAAACCAATTATTTTGTTACACGTAAGCACATGATCATCATTTTCAGTAGCCTGGGGTTGGAAGTTGTAGTTCTAATGCAATAATACAAGGGGGACTTGTACCTGCTAACCGGTACTTACCTCTGTTGATTAAAGGACGTCTGGTACAGGCTTCCAGAGGTTACTCAAATATCTGGAGGAGAAGGAGTAGTACTTAGTTGAACAGTAACTATAGGTATTACGGGTTCAGTGACAACGGGTAACAATGCCAATATGATGATTTGTGTTTAACCTACCTACCTATAGTAAAGCACTTAGATACATGAGTTTCTCACTGATGACTGAAGGTGGTTTATTATTCATAGACAACTGACGCATCACAGTCGCACTAAGCTAATAAACTACCTACCACTCATAAAGGCACCACCTGCCTACATTATGGCTTTGTTTAATCTTGGCAACACAATAACAATACAGCTATAAACCTATCGCGGAATTGCGAACGCTGCTCCTATTGAGGACGACCAATGCCAACAGCTCCTAATGTTGTTGCGACAGCCACGGCATAGTTGCCGAAAGTTGCGAGCACACGGCGGGCGCTGGTCATCGACCCCCAACTGTCAAAATAGAGCTAGATGCAAAGTGCTGTCATTGATGTGTCGGTGCGAGCGGCGGTGGCGCGGTGGCGGAGCGTGCGGGTGCGAGGCGCACCGGCGACCTTGCGCGGGCGAGGGGCGCCGCGACGTCATGCGGGGGCGCGCCGCTGACGTCACGCGCCGACCTCGCGAGCCCTCACACCCGGAGCACGTGAACACCACGCGCCGCCACGCGCTCGCTGCGTGATCAGCCGCCGCTCATTGGCCGAGCCCGCCGCACAACCTGCTCCCATTGGCCGCCCGGCCCCCGCGCGCCTCACCTTCGCATGCCTTGGGCTGCCTCGTACCTCGAGCGCGCACTCCACGGTTTATTCGGCTGTTGCTCGCGAGCCGGAATACACGGCTCCCACTACCGGAACCGCACAGCTACAACACAAGTTTTGTGTATTAAAAGAAAGTTTTATTTCATTGAATGTTATTAATTTGATCAAAATGTCGACGATGCTAGAAGTTTGTGGACCTCTCTCACCGCCGTCAACGCCACCGTTGATGGAAAACAAAGTGAGTTTCTTTTGTTTTAAACACTTCAAAAAGTTTTTCAAAAATTTCCAAAATATTTTACGGTGCCCCAAAAATATGTCATTTGCCTAAAAAAAATTCTGGGCCGTTTGTGCAATTGAAAGTACGTTAAGAGCGCGCACGGCGCACGATCACGCAGCGTGCGCGTGCTCACCGCTAGCGACCGTTCACTAACCGCGCATCCGTCTTTGTTCGCAGGTCGAATTACCTTTGAAGAAGGCTGCAGTGAAGCGTGCCCGAGAGTCACCACCGCCAACCGGGCTGGTCACTCCACAGCCCTCCGACTCGGAGGGTGAGGAGGACTTCAGCAAACGGTCGCGCTGCGAACTGGCGCGCCTGCTGCTCACCACACCCCCGCCGGAGCCGTGCTGCAGGCCCTCCGTCATCATGCGCGCGCATAAAGATGGCACCTGCAGCCCGGAGCCGCTGCTCCCGCCGCCGCCCCAGGACATGAACATCCTGAAAACACTGAAATTCAAAATGAACCGCGGCCAGAGTTACTCACAATATAAATATATGGCGACTCAAGCTCAAATCGTGCCACCCATCACAGTGGAACCCCCGAGTCCGCCGGCACCCAAAGTGGAGGAGGCGCGCGTGCCCTCACCGCACCCTGAGTGTAAACCAAAGTTCGTCAAGTGCTCACCCAAGCATCACGAATCCCAGGACGAGCAGCGCGTGCCGCAGATGCTGTACCCAGCTGTGGCGCCCTGCCCCCCACGCAGCCTGCCGCCCCTGGCTCCAAGGCCTGCGCCAGCAGTATTAGTTCCCGGCACATTACTTCCCACCACGGCTTTATGGGTGGTGGCGCCCGCACCAGCGGCGCGCCGTCGCCTCTACGAATGCCCTCATCCCGGATGTGGAAAGAATTATTTTAAATCTTCACACTTGAAAGCACATGAAAGAACACATACCGGCGAGAAACCCTTCAGATGTGCTTGGCCTGGCTGTGAGCGAAGATTCTCCCGATCAGATGAACTATCCCGCCACAAACGTACACACACAGGCGAGAAGAAATTCGGTTGCCGTGTCTGCAATCGCCGCTTCATGCGGTCGGACCACCTCGCCAAGCACGTCAAGAGACACGCCAAGGAGAGGGCGCCCCCCGCGCCGGTGCTGAAGCTCCTTCCTTCCCCACCCCTGGCCATTCCGGTCCCGGTGCAGGCCACCGTGGCTCCCGCGCTGTAACGTGCCGCCACAAAACAGACTGTGATCCAGATCTCATGATCGTTACCTAAGTTTAGTACTACTACTCATCTCTAAGACTGTCCCGAATGTCTACTTAAGTAGCATTTAGACGTAAGACTATGTTATTGTTAGAGACGTTAAGCTTCCAAAAGATTAAAAAGAATGTTTTATACAAGTATGTCGTTTGGTTTGCACGAGAACACTGATTGCCTCACACTACACTTAACACACACGTATTGAACAGAGTTGAGAACTTGATGCGTGTAGCACTCGCCGGTCGCGTGACGACGTCGAAAACAAGCGGAGTGTGTGGTGTCGTGGCGTGGGTGCGCGCCGACTGGCCGCGGCCGCCACAACACAACACACACCCGTCTGATAACAAAACAGTGCTATAGGCTTATCGCACTCCTCATATCTCACCAAATACAATCCAAATAGAAAATTCTGAATATGTAATTTTACAAACACCTCGAGTGCAAAGATAAACGAAATGGTTTCTCACAAAAGATAACAACTGGCACAATAAATAAAAACCAACAGAGAATAATAAATTACGGAATTAACGTATCTATTATTAAGTATAACATTGTTATCTATGTAGAACTAGAAAGTTCTGTCATCATTGGAATAACTACGAGTCACGATATACTTGCATCATACTTATATTTTTAAGAGCAACTCATACATCCAGAGAATAAGGTTCAAACTCGTACAAATTACATCAGAAAATCTGGCAACGATTCACCTGATGAATTAATATTTAGATTTATGGACAGTGCCGAACTATTCCGAACTGAAGGAATTTGATTTGGGAAAAAAAAACTGATGAAGTCACTTCCCCACACGAAGTTGCCCTTCATCAGGTTATAAATATGAACTTATTGAGAACATAATAATCTTTTTTGATCATTCACAAAACATTCTAGGACATTCTGCAGTTACTATCAAAGTTCTAAGCTATGAAAAAAAAATCATTGGGGGAATGATATTGGATTCCTAGGCTGAGGCACAGGCTGAGGTTGCAACATTGGAGATAATATTTTTTCCACATTTCGTAATCTAGGCGACAATCTTAAAATGTTTACGCTATTTCTTAATTCTTCGTTTTTGTAAACAGTAAACAATTTGAGAACTCTTATCATATAGGTACATTTTGATGTATACAAAGGTGAGCTTAACACAGTAGTTTTCTCTGAGAAAACCTGACTGCGAAACACGCTAAAACTTTACAAGCAAACAAGGATAATAGCAGCACAAAATCTTTCCATTTTATCTGTTCAGTGGAATAATTTCTGTGTATATACTTAGGTGATATGTAAATACTTCCATGACAATCTTAATTTTATAATATTGAATAAATATTGGCGACCCAATATAGTATCGAACCAAAATATTGTGTGCCATCCCACAAGTAAGTAAACCTCTGTACATCTAACAATTTGCGCAGTATTTTGTCCTGTGTTTACCCGGGAGCATTGGCGCACATTGGGACAGGCCATATGTCCAGCTGTGGAGTGCAGTAGGCTAATTGATTGATTACCCGCATACTCTGTGTAGCCAACAATTAGCATCATCTGATGATGTTGGTGAAGTGTGTCAATGATCAGCGTTAGTCCCGGTAAAATCCAAAACTTTGCACTGTTCTCCTACTTTTTCTTTTGATTTAGTTCTATGTTATTATTTACGGGCGTTAATATCTTACCCAGAATCTTGGACACCCATACACCATTCCTAAATATTCTGTAGCCATTCATAACCAAATATTGAAAACGTGGAAAAATGCTTCACGCAACAAAACCAATACGCAGTATGTAAAAACTGCAAGATCTGATAACATTGATTGTTTTACAAGATATATACGGGTGAATTTCTCAAACGTAAAATTTTCGCGGCGTGACTGAAAATCATACCTTAAAGTTAACATATAGTAATGATTATTTTTTGTAAGAAAGATATCGTTTTTCTCTATATGCACGTATAAATTATATTATTGAAACTATTTTTGTGAGTGTGTAAAAAATGTCTTTTCACCTAAATTCTAAGCTTGGTGGCGCGTCCACAACCTGTTTTCTTGGGAATGATCACAGTTTAATCAAAACTTCATTAGTTTACTGAGTATACTTAATAATAATTCGATTCGGCATTATTTTAGCTATCTTCGATACTGTCATTCGTAGTATTTAGTACTATACTTTATCTTAAAAATAATTTATAAGATGCGTCCGCGGCAAATGTAAAATTTTGGTGGGATTTATAAAATCATCGAAGGAGTCGTATTGAAAGTACCTATAAGGACGACACTATCATCATTGGAAACGTTCAGTTGGGTGTTAATGAGCACCAGTGCCAGTTGTCCCCAGTCCCGTTTCGTTTTTATGCCAAACATGTAAGTAGGTCGTTTCATAAGCCTCGGACAAAAATATTGTAATTTTTGTGTTGATTATTTAAAACGGTTTATTCTCATTGTATGTTTTAATATTTAAGTATAGTGTACAGGTTCAGTATGTGTATTAAATTTTGGTAATGTAACCACTATATTCTAAATAGTATTTTTATAAATAATTTTTTTAGACGTGAAACTAATTTTGGTGGAGCAATTTTGGTGAATTTGGTGGGGTTTTACTAATCATCAAAATTGTATATTTACACCAAAATTTGTTTTCATAGTTATTTGATTAAGCTCCTACGTAGTCCGACGGGCTACTAGGTCAGGTGACCTCTACGTAGTATACCCTGGGCAATGGAGAAAGCACCGCCTCTCTCCCTAGGTGGGAAAGAGGTTGTTGGCTGTTGAGGGTTGTTCGGAAGCTTTCCTAATTTTCTCTCAGATTAACCATTAGCATATGAACTACCCATACAAAAGACGGGCGAGTAGTTGGGTGAAGTCAGCTGATACCGCAGTAGGGACAGGCCGGTGTGGTGGAGCATCGTGCGCTCTTTCCGTCACCTGCTTCTAATGGCGTGAAAGGCGGCCTCACTCTTTACTACTAAGCCTACGCCGTTAAAACCTGCCCACCCTTCTTCCATCCTCTCCACTGTCAACATCATTTGGCTTTTCTTCCTCTGCTTTCTCACTTACATGAAAGCTACTGTGGATGCAAGAGTGCCTCATGCAATCTTTTGCACGTGACTCCACGCAACAAAGCGATGAAGTCGAAGATGTAGGTGACACGCAACTCCTGCTTATGTTGCTCCAGCAGCTAGCACTTTGCTATCGTGTAAAAAGTACTCAATCTTCTCCACAGAAGAATTCTGACCTCTACCGTCCTCAAGCTCCTACATCCACATCCTCACATGTTGCACCAATCTATCGGCGTCCACCACCGATATTAACAGCATACATGGGCAGTTATGGAGTGATTGTCTGATGCTATCCGACCAAAATACCACGCTGGTTGGGAATGGACTAAGGACAGATCACAGATCACAGAGACAGTGATAAGGAAGATTCTCATATTGCCAACAGCGGTTCGAACAACGGAATCAGAATCGTGGTACATGTCTCGGATGGTGTAAACCTCTGGAACCCTTTTGAACCGCAATGCCCATCAGCTCACCGCGTGAGAAACTTAGTTGAAGGACTCCTGTAAGTTCAGAAATAGACATCACACTATCAACTTGTCTTGCCACTACCAAGTGTCCATGGCATATCTTCCGTCCACCCTTAGGCATACCGAGTACCACCTCTCCCACTTTGAGAATAACTGCCTAAATCTTTTCCCAGCCATCTTGAATAAGTTCGTCGATAATATTGGCGCCATTAGAGTAAAATATAATCCTTGCTAGAAGCAAAGCTAGATAGAACAATCAAATGTTTTGCAATGATATTACATACAAAAAAGAGGCAGATATGTTATTAGACTGCGCCTGGTGAAGACGCGAAAACGTCCCAATTGGGACGTATCGCATTTAGTATATGTCTGGCAAACGCCGAGTTGTCACGTATGTAAGCGCATAATAAAATTGCAATAAAAATGCCACCGTGTATTTTTTTAAATGTACAAATTACGACACTAAAATCAATAAAACACGAAGGACCTTCTATCACATGTAAGTACATACAATATTACCGAATTTTTAGTGTATTTCATTAAAATTAGTTTAATAATATTTTTAAAATAATGACGGCAAAGAAAAAGGACAGAAATACTTTTTGATATGAGCACGACAAGGACACAACAACACTGCTTGCATAGATTATCAGTACAGATGCGACATAGGGTAATTTTCACTTTACTGCCTACTAAAGTAATAATTTTGACCTGCTGTTCAGTTTTATTTGTTATTTAAAATTGAGTAACAAAATTTTTGTTTTATTTATTTGTTGTCCTTTAAATAATTGTAATAACCTAAAATTTTTTTCAAGGTTTCCGACTAATGAAGTTCGACTTCAAGAGTGGATTGCAATTGTTAAAGAACAACGAAATGAGTTTGACTGGACACCTTCAAAAAGCAGCAGAATTTGTAGCAATAATTTTGAAGCCACTGAGAGATATACTTCGAAAAAAGGAACATTGCTCAGGAAGAATATAAATAACTGACAAATATACCACTGTTCGGCTTCATTCTGCTCATAAAAATAATCCCAAAATAAAAAACTTTCTAAGAGGCTGAAAAGAAATAATTTAAATTTATTTGAAGCAGTTTAATTTTTGATTATAACGTCAGTACGGCACTATGGTTTTATTTTCGAGAAGTTTCCTAATTATCTTTTTGAATTCTCATTTAATAAATATCTCATTTAATAAATATAAATAATAAATATTTCCCAACATTCTACACACAACGCTATCTAGACCCATGGTAAGCATAGCTTAACTAGCTTGTGTTATGGAATCTAGAATGCGGATAAACATACTTAAATACATTTTTTTTTTGTAAATACATACATATTATACATAGAAACACCCAGACCAATGCAAATAGCCGTATTCATGCATACAAATATTTGCACTGAGCGGGAATCGAACCCGCGCCTCCTGCGTGGCAGTCGTTCACTACCGCCACGCCACGGAGGCTGTCTAAATTATTATCATTTTCCGAAATAAATAATGACGTATTATTTTTTAATCGAATTTCATTTCTTGCCTACCAACGAAATACCCCTTCTGTTCAACAAAATCATAATCTATGCTTCGAAGCGAGCCTACGAGTGCAATCGTCCGAATCATTCCGAATTATAGCTATCTTTTTTACTCACGTGCTTATCCCATCTTTCGTACTACTTTAACGCTAATTGTCAAATATTGTGCACTGACATATAGATTCATGGCACTGACAGACTGCTGGATCAGATTTGAGAAGTCAGTTACTATGAACGTAACATATCTTGTGTAAAATATCATTGATGTTTTGCTTTTATACTGATACTACTAACAACTAAAGTGGTTTTGCCATTTAAAAATGAAGTTGGTGATAAAAGGGTAAAAATTAAGGGTTATATGTAACTATTAAGTGCCAAATTCTAGAAAAAAAAACAAAGAAATAGTGTAAGTAATAATAAATAAAAAATAAAAATAAGTTGATATGCAATTTTGGTGTTAGACACCAATTTCGGTGTATTGAAAATTCAGGTGTATAAAATAAACAAGTAATTCCCAGGGCTAATTAGACTATTCAAACATAATAGGCATAAAATATGTATTTCTAGCTAAATATTGAAAGAGATTACCTAAATACCTAGAAATAAAAAAAATCACCAAAATTAGCTAAAAATTCATAGATGTTGAAATTCACCCATACTCGTAATAGGTAATCATCGTTATAAGTTTAAATAATGAGATCATGTTTACCAAGAAATTGGAGTCGACTGTCGAATAATTTGCGTCTTAAAAAGCGCACGCCATAGTACCCGGTTCTAAACTTTTCAAATCAAGTTTATTCTAGCTACCTATACCTCTTTTGGGACAAAACGAACATTTTGAAAAAATAACGATCACGAATTCCGTTATAATCAAAAAGTGATCATTTAAATTCCTCTTAAACTTACGTACCTATACTGTTTAAATGCATTTTAATTAACAATATTGCTCGGTTTTTTTTTATAATATTTCTGAAAATGAATCCTAGCTAGATCGATTTATCGCCTCCGAAACCCCCTGTATACTAAATTTCATGAAAATCGTTGGAGCCGATTCCGAGATTCCAATTATATATACAAGAATTGCTCATTTAAAGGTATAAAGATAACACCGATATTTCGCCTGTGTTAATGAACACATTATTTTTGAAAACTACTACTTAACGAATGCACTACATGGGCTTTTGGGAGTTATCGCGCAGAAACAGGCGTCATGAACAATTAACACTGTTACCATGGCCATCCAGTTTTGTAGGGTCACTTCTTTACCGGTTACCGTAGAAAACTGATGTGTTCATTTGCAGTAACTTTATTTTATTGTTCTATGAGTTTACTGTATGGAACGCGACTTAGGCTCAAAGCGAATTAGGCACACAAAGATAAAAGGATAAAAATCATGGTTATGTAGATTCTAGATCTCGATGAAAGTGAAATACAACTTAAGTTTTATCTTGCAGCTTATTTTTACTCTTTGTTATTTTAAATCACGCTATAAGTGACGAGGACGAGGGACCGATTCCGTTCATAGTTTTGTATGATAGTTCGGAACTTATCGCAATACATTTTGGAACATTTACCTAAGTCGAAGTTTCGGGTTTCGGGTGCGTTGCAGAACCTGTGTGGTCCAAAATAAGGCCCGATTTATCATACAAAACTTTGAGTTTACACCGCGATAGCTTAAAAATAACATTAGCATACCGATCTTTTTTAAAGTTATGTATAACAAAATTAACTCTGTGGTTTTCTAATATGTATTGTACCTACTATGTACTTTAGGGGACTTTTGTTTTGAACAAAGACAAAGATTTTGAATTTTGAACACTACGCAGAGAATTTTAGAAAAATTCAGATAAGTACTTTAATTGTCCTTGCAGATTAAAGTAATACTTCAACCTGCAAGCCAGTTAGTAAGGCATCAGCATCAGCTGTTTAATAGTTCTATAGAAATTCTTAGCCTCACCGAAGTGAGGCATCCAAAAATATCAAAGACTCATTTGAGTGTTCCCCTCCACGGAAATCTTTAGTAAAAGGCGAAAGATTTATGCGTTATGAAGGGAAACCAGAGTTACTATAGTTTCAAAATCGAGTCGACCTAACCAAGTTGCGGAGAATCTTAACACCGTAGGTCAGAAAGTGACGTCATAGTTACAGCGACATCTGTTGGTATAATAAGAAACAAATGAATACCAGGGGGCTATTTGAATAGGAAACCGTGTCTATTCATGTGATAGGGGCTTCGTTCACAATATTAACAGGGGTTGAGCGGGCCAGTATTCGTATTGTAATCTTTAAAAACATTACCCTCCTTCCTTCAGCAGTCGGGTAAAAAATAATCAAATATCAAACATAAAAATATGCGTCAAATACCGTTGAAGCTGTTTTAAGGTGGAGGTTCTCCAAGAACGCAAAAGTTGCATCGTAATATTGAGCTAATCCTAACCATGATGTCCATCCTCTAATAGAAGAGAGGTACATTAGAGAAAAAACAACTTGTCTTGAGCCCTTTCAGGTATATTTCCATCACAGACAATAAATTATGTATAACATTAATAAATATTTCATACCTTAAGAGCCAAACATGGGTTAGCTTTTGATGCAATCTTGATCCTGTGGTGAACAAATTGATAAAATGAGTGGTGCGGTGCATCTGACAGGGATGAAGCTTTTTCAATGCAAGTGCGAAAACTAATAATTTGTTCTGCATCTCCCTAAGATGGGTAAAATAAAAAAGCTGAGCAAATTGAAAATTTTAACAATGCAAAATTGCAAACTTAATGTCTCTTTAATCCGCTGTTTGGTATCTTACACTTTCTTTAGCGTATTTCATCAATGTTGTTGACTTCTGCAATAATAAATCATCGCTAGTTATGATATTTCACTTTATAGTCAACTTCTACTCCAAAGTTTACGCAATCTATATATATAAAAATCAATTGCTCTTCGTTAGTCTCGCTAAAACTCGAGAACGGCTGAACGGATTTACCTCATCTTGGTCTTAAAACGTTCGTGCAGGTCTAGGGAAGGTTTATAAGGTGAGAATTATTCGAATAATTGCCGGGAACTAACACCCACGCGGGCAGAGCCGCGGGCAAAATCTAGTAATTATTATATTACTGAAAATACATGTGTTGGATGATGCAATTTCTTTAATTGATTAGGTATTTATTAAGTTGTGGAACCACTTCATACTGCATTTTATATACCAAATTTTTGTTGTATTTATTAAATAGTCAAATTGTTAGCACTTCCGTGTAATTCATAATGTGACATCATCATAATCATCTCATACAATGTTGGTCCCTTATGTTATGTATGACACACCTGCTTGTAAGTAGTTATATACAATGACGAAATAATGATGTAATTGTAAATACTTTTGTGCCTATGAGTACAATTCAATGCCCTTTGTTAATAAGTACTAGGTATATCTTTAACGTCATTGTTAACGCACTTGCTTACGTCATACAATTCTTTAACGTCATTGCTGACTGGCACGTCACACGTCCCCTGAAGTTTGATAGCATTACGTGTTGAATCCCTTCGTTACCCGTGTTACTACCAGTAGTGAGACGGGTAATTTTTTTTGCCCGTGTTACCACTAACTGCTGCAGCATCATCATCATCAATAAAAAAATTCCCAATTACGTCCAAAATTTACACTATGTTCTAGAGATCCGGTTCTTAGCATTCCATGGATTCACCGTGCGGTCGCCGGGTCCATGGCGTGGTACAGAGAGGAACACTGTGACGGCGCCTGGGACTTGCGACCCAGGTGTAGGTTTAGGGTGGCCACCTTGTGATGCATCAGCGCTCACCTCCACCGTCAGTCGTGTTCCCCCCTCTACCTATCCAAATTTGGTAAGATCCTATCAACGCCGTTTTAGATATTCGTTTGAGTAAAGAGCTTACTGAAGCTCTTGGCAATCCGAGGTCTTTAAATAAGTTATATAGGGATTTAGCTGGAATTCCCCTTGCTCCTACTTCCACGGCGTAGAGTTTAACCACATAGCCATTTTTGGTTAACTCGTTGGTCAGGTCAAAGTATTTGTTTATTTTTATAGCGTGGTCTTTAGGTAGGTTAGTTTCCCACGGTACTGTGAGTTCTACTAGTACTGCACGCTTTTGCTGTTTTGAAAATAGGAATATATCGGGTCTGGATGACGAGGCACAAACATCCTCCGGTATTTTATAGTGTTTCTCATACGAATCTGCGAGTAATGTCCAATCAGCGGCTGCTATCAAAATTGAGTACGGCTTTTGATTTTTCTTTTTTGAGCAGCCTTCCTTTACAAACGCGACGTCATTTCTTTGGTTTGTGGTTAAACCCTTTTTCGCTCTAGCTACCGCCAAACAACTACTGAATGGATTTTCATGAAACTTTACAATAATATAGCTTATACATCAGAATAACACATAGACTATATATAATCACGTTACTACTCAAGGCAACGGAGCAGTGATCATTAATGTCAACAAATTCGGCCGGCATCGGTTGTTTTTTTCTACGGTAGGTGCTTTAATACAAGCTACCTACTCGAAATACTAATCCTGCGCAGACGAAGTCGCGGGCACCAGCTAGTAACAAATATAAATGTTCCTCAAGTAACCAAACCACAACTACGCTAGTACTATTTATCTATTCTGTGCCACAACAGTGTTGATGTTCTTACTCCATTGTTTTTCATGATATAATTATCCTGTCCTTGGCTTATTATTAATACTCAGTGCATTTTCTGGTTTAATTAGGTACTAGTATATTACTACGTATTGTAATCTTTACCATTGACTGATGCTAGAGGTACTTGGTGGAAACCGCAGATGTCACCCGCATACGGTGCAGTATATACCTTCTAGAACCAAGTGGTTCGTTGACTCATTCCTATGCCACACCACACGTGAGCTGGCAGGGAGTTCCAGGTCTTAACCTGGAAGTCCCTGCCAGCTCACGTGTTTCCTCCTTCCTACAGTCCCGGGTCCTCTAAACGGGGCGTGAAAAGACATCTGATGAGACCGTCAAGCTGAGTGCCACCATTGTTAATATGGTAATGTTTATAATGGTGACCCTCTTTCCGAGAGACTTTGCCTTTAGCTTACCATCAGGCGAGGGGAAGTCAAATTGACGTGTCCTTTTATAAAAAAAAATATCCCTATTTTTCCGATCCTCATCGCGTGTTCCTTCTTTTTCTTCAAAATGAAATACTTGCAAGGATGTAATCATGGATCTTAAATATTGGCAAGGTAATTTGTACCGATGCAAGGCGCCATTTAAATTTAAAAAAAGGTAACTTGTTATGCAAAAAGATTTAGTGACGTCATATAATTTCATGGTCAATACAGTTAATAATATAGGTTGGGTGGATGATGAATATAAATAAAAACTCGTCATATAATTTCATGGTCAATACAGTTAATAATATAGGTTGGGTGGATGATGAATATAAATAAAAACTTTTAACCGCTCTTTTACCATTCTTTATTTTTTTATTACTTTATTAATTAAATTCATTATTTATTTAATGACCATCTCTTTGCGAAAAATCACTACTGATGACTGCAACAAAAGCCCCGGTGGCATCTTCCTAGCCGGGTAACATTCACTTGGCCCGAATCACTGATAAGTATCGTGAAATATGTCGATACGAAAGTGAATTGTAAAGTCTAAGTGACCAAATTTTTAGTTCCGGACACCCGGTCTAGATACATTAGTCTCTAAATAATTACAATATTTATTGCTTTTTGGAGAGCTTCCGTTATTTCAACAAACAGCGTTTCTCAAATCATTGATTTTGATGAGACAATTATTTCATTTTGATGATTGCTCGGGATCGGCTCCATGTGCGAAAGAAGTTTGCCATTTTTGTCATTACAAAACTGCTTATTATTACTAGGTACTTACAAGTTTTACAAGGAGCGTACATACTTAACATAATTGGATAGGAACGAGTCCGGTATTGCCAAAAGTTTCCTACACTAGGGTAAGTCTGTCCTAGAGAATAAGAAAAAATAAGGACCCATTCTTTGTTTAATCGCATAAGAAGTCGATTTATCAACACTTAGGCAAAATCTCCGGATATTATTCTTGTATTGCTATTCTGTAAACAACAAAAGCCACCGCTATTGTATTTTTTTCGAATATCACTTAGAATTAACTCGTCTACGGCTCACCCCAAGTCCCCTGCATTGTTAAGTACCGCTTACCTGCACCCCACTTTGAGAAACTCTGGTCTAAATCGTAAAATTAGAAGTGTTATCCTTGAATATGGCTGGCAAATAAGCGGAAATTGAAAGCACAATATCCAGTTTTGAGTACTAATATAGAATTCTAATAAATTGTTTTATCTTTTGAGCATTTGTGTGCTGTGCACAGATTACCTAATAAATAGTGTACCAGTAGAACGTTCAATTGCAGGGATCAGAAGTTTCGAGTTTGATTCCCTATCAATGCAAATATTTTGACGTATTGATTTATACATCTAGTTATGTATTATTTTGAAATCGTTTACAATGTGCTGCGTTGGTTACCGGTGGAGAAGAATAGGGCCACTCCATCTCGTCCTGAGAATGCCGTAGAAGGCTACTAAGGCATAGGGCTGTTCTCCATCCGACAGTAAACATACAGCCCAGGGCTAAGTGCCTGCTTGAAGACAATAGGCTCGCCTCCTACTCCTATATCCGAAACTCATAGTTGGCGGAGTGAGGTTGTTAACACACCTCTGCCTACCCCACCGGGGATTTACAGGGGTGAGTATATCTACGTATGTCATATACAAAAGAAATATAAAACTATCCGTGTCCAAGATAAAAAAGTGCAATCTATGATTAATGACCCTTTTTTTTCCGTGTGGAAATCCCCTCGGATACCTCCCCTGCCGCAGCCGGAAGGGGAGGTTATGTCGGACTCGAATCGACTAAAACCGCACGCCGACTGAGGGTCGTGGTGCTAGGCCGGAGGTGAGGTTGTCATCGTCATATCCCTCGCACCCCGGCTGACCCAGGGCTATCCGTTACGGTCTGACCCTCCTCCGAAGGGGGGACAACGGTGTCCCCGACCTGCCCCCGGATTGGGGCTCGCCCCAGGATGGGTGGCCTGCTTCTGCTGGGGTGACAGGCGGCTCCACCCCAGATCCGCGCTCATGGGGGACGGAGGCCAATCAGTGATGATTAATGACCTAGTATACTACTACGTATTATTATTATCATCATATCTACCAGGCCTAGGAGCCATGGCCGTCTAAAAACTTATAATATATCAACAAAATGATATCAGCCAAGTAAAAATAACAGAATAAAGGACATATTTTCTTCATCACGTTTAAAACGGGTTAAGAGTTCATTGGCAAGCTACGCCCGCAATTCTGTCACCAACCTGTTGCTGAGTCACCGGTTCTTGCTTTGAATGTTACGTTATACCAACTCAAAAGCTTTATAAACAAAAACAAAAAAGAAATGTTCTGATGAGTTATTTCAACTGATCCCACCCTCTCCCTTCCTATCCAGAACAACACGTGCTGGATAGGAAGGGAGAGGGTGCCATCCACACACGGTGGAATCCATACCATCTCGCACTAAACGGTTTGGGGGCTCTTTCCTCTGCCGCACGATAAAGAGCTGGAATGCTCTGCCCGCATACGTGTTTCCCTCCTCTTAGGTACAGTCCCGTTCTCCAAGCGGGGCGTGAAAAGGCATTTATCAAGCCCGTCAAGTTAGGGACCACCATTTTACGTCCAATGGCATCGGGAATGGTGGTCTGTATCTTCTGGACTGCACGTCAGCTTCATTGCCATCTAGCGGAGTGCAGTCAATTGACGGATAAAATATAAAAAAAAAATGTCCTCAGAACACTCGCTGTGGTAGAGGCGGTAGAAAATGGCCAGAGAGGTAACATTTCTGCGCAACTGCAGACGTTCCAAAGTGTTGGTAACCTCAGGATCACCTATGATACGAACTGAACGTCGCTGCAATCTGTCGAGAGCGTCTAACAGATTATTGTGCGGAACCATCCCAGAGATGAGAACAGTATTCCACACAAGACCGAATTTGTATCTTATACAAATGACACCACTGCTCCGGCGTGTAAAACCGCTTCGCTCTGTTCAAGATCCCGAGTTTGCGTGACGCTGTTTTGATGATGCTCTCGATGTAGTTCCATGTATGCTGTATGTGAAAATTCGAAGGAATGACACGATAAAGAACTACTGCGCCGAATATGCAAGCTGAAGTGACAAAGGGCTGAGAACAGTGGTCAAATCTGTCGAAGGCGCGAAGGCGTTTGGAGTAAACGAGTCCTAGAGTGGGGACCGTGAGAAGGCAAACGGAAGGTGGCACGCCCCCTTACCAGATGGACTGACAACCTGAAAAAGTGGCTGGGACAGATCGGATGTTGAAGGTTCGGGAGCAATTATGCCACCTAATAGGAGATGTCTTTATCCAGCAGCCTGTGATAGTGGTTTGGCTGTCATATTAGTCAATCAATTAATTTTGATATTGTAATGTGTTTTTATATGATGATATGTTAATGTGATAGGAAAATCAAAGCACTCTTATCCGGTTGCTGGTGGCTTCCTTATCTCTGCCCGTGGGTATCATAGGTGATTATGGTATCCGATAATAAACATACACCCCATAATAAAGTGCTGCTGAAACCCAAGTTCATTTAAATATAGTTCGACTCATATATCTTGGACTTAAATCAAGAAATATAAAAGGCCATGGCGCGTGCAGATTGTTTTGTAATCTATGGGTACTTGTTGAATTTGAGCTCGTCCATCGCAGTAGCACTCCGTGTTATCTTCAAAATACATCCATGAAACGTGTATCGCGCATATAAAGCACATTTTGAGCACATTTTAGGTTCTTTTTTTCGTGTAGAAATCCCCACGGATTCCTCCCCCGTCGAAGCCGGAAAGGGAGGTTATGTCGGACTCGAACCGACTAAGACAGCACGCCGACTAAGGGTCGTAGTGCTAGGCCGGAGGTGAGTTTGTCTTTGACATATCCCTCTCACCCCGGCTGTCCCAGTGGCATCCCTTCGGTCTGGCCCTACTGCATATTTTAGGTCCAAGATATTTGAATTGAGCTACACATCGTGTATGTCTATGTTTCAATAACAAAACAATAAACATATACATAATGATTATTTTCCTTTGCAATTCATTGTTATTTTCCTAACTTTTTGCGTAAACCATTCAAATAAAGATTATGTTTACTTGTCCAATGATGGTCGAGCGAAAATTGTGTTGTTTTCTGCTCCAGCGCGCACAAGTCAGGGAGTTTTACTTTTTTATACAGCTACAACTGACGTCATTATGCAGTTTCGTCAAAACATTCAAAACATTACCCTCGCTTGCGTAGTTGGGTGAAATATATGTCTGGTTTCTAAAGGTCTATTTTTGTATTAAAAATCTATTCATAATTCAATCTCGATCTGTAAATGTCTAAGTATGCGTGGTATTGATCGCAATCATTTTTAAAATTAGATCGGGCTTAATAATTTTGTAAAGACATATTATTAGGAGAATTGGCCCTCTTTTCATTTATTGAGTTTTCGTACATCCATATCCATATCCATACTAATATTATAAATGCGAAAGTAACTCTGTCTGTCTGTATGTCTGTCGGTCTGTCTGTCTGTCTGTCTGTATGTTACGCTTTCACGCCTAAACCACTGAACCGATTTTGACGAAATTTGGTATAGAGGTAGATTAGACCATGAGAAAGGACATAGGCTATGTTTTGTCGCGATAACCGACCTCCACGCGGGCGGAGCCGCGGGCAAAAGCTAGTACATACATACATATGGGTGAATTTCAACAAGTCCATTAAAATCTTCATTTCCGTGGATTTTTTTATCTTAAGTGTTATAATAAAACAACATCGCGTTAATTAAAGATTTTGATACTGTATGTATTCTCGCTTAATATCTAGCAGATAACTAAAAAAACTAACGAGATATACAAGATTAAAAATTACATGCCACGGCGATGATACCTGTGTGTACGGCAATGAAACAAGCGTCCACGGCAATGAAAGAATTATGCCAAGGGAATGAAAGAATCAACCACAGAAATGAAAATCCATATAAAACATAATACTTATACCTACTTACATACAATAATTACAAATTTCATAGGTTAAAAATCTGCAAAAGGAGTAGGTAGGGTACAATTAAACAAATATAATAGAATCAAAGAATTGTCCAATCATTTATTTAAATTCTTTCAAACAAAAAAGAAATTTACAATACATATAATATGAATAAAACAAATAATATGGTATACTTTTGTTAATTATGCAAAAGTAAATGCAAACAACATACATAGTAAGTACAAGTTTTTAATTTACGTATCAATATTTAATGTGAAGCGAAACAATAACATTTTTATAAAATCTATAGACAAAATAATCACAGCGCACACCGGTTAAGGTTCTTCTTCATAGTCTTGGCAAAATAAACAATCCATTATTAAAATCAAACTATTTATAATTGATTGTACAGTAAAAAACTCATCAAATCTTTCATCTTATTGTAGAAAGTTTTCGAATCCTCTAATGTCAGTATTTGGTGCTACCTATAATAATGTAATACCTAATCATACTATGGCGATGATAACATAAGTCACGGAAATGAAACATCAGGCCACAGCAATGAAACCAAATCGTTTTACAATGCATGGCAATGATTTTTTTTTCATTGCCGTGTTTTTTTTTTCATTGCCATAGAAAATTTTGACCACGGAAACTACGGCAATGAAAGCACGGCAATGAAAAACAAGACAAAAATATAAAATAACAAAAAATCTAATAATTATTCGAAGTATTAATCACTTCACAAAAATAAACAAGAGAAATGGCGTTCTATTGAATGTTTAATCAAGAGGATAACTTATTAAAATAGAAAGTTATACCTATCCACGGCGATGAAAGAAAAAATGTCCAGTAACATAAAAATGGTATACTTACATCTATGGTGCCAAAACGCAGGTACGTGTGTACGTTCTTCCGCGTCGAGCACTTAGGCGGCACCAATATGCAACGTTTAGCGCATATAAGGGAGGACGCAAGTCGTTAGATAAGACAATATTCTAAAATATGTTTAGAACACGGCGATGACAGGCAGTTCTGGGACAAATGTATTTTTTTTAACCATTCGTTGTATTGTTTAAATATTTGAATAAATGTATTTCCTAACAATACTTTAACTATTCACGTATCAACTAAAAATAGGTATTAATAAAAATAACCAATAGATTTTTATCAATGAGGTATCACGACACAGTAGGTGACGTGTGGACAAACACGGCAATGAAAAATTTCGGTGTATTTTGTTTTTTTTTTGGAGTACCTATAATCCTATTTAATAGAATATTTAGTGCCCCACATAGATCACTATTTCACCTAACTAGCAAAAAATGTTAGAGCATTATAACTATGATTTTTAGTACCGATTTCATCGATGCCACGCAATTCTTGGTCCCGGGAAATTCACCCATATAATCACGCCTTTAGGTTAGGCATAAGTGAATTAAGAGCGCGCATAAAGCTAGAAAAAAGTCAGATTTCACCCGCACACTTCATACGTCCCGCTCTCGTCTGTCCACACGTCTGTCGCCCCGCAGTATTTTGTGTGGCAATGTTTAATGAGTGCGATGTGTAAAATAAACATAAGCAGCTTAGCTTTAATAAACAGCTTAAAATATAGTGGTCAAAAAATGAATGCATATTTTTTGAAATCGTCAAATATTTATATTAAGACAGTTTTATCACGATATAAATTTTGATAAATTTTCACTGTATTATTATAATTTGTTGTGTTTAAGATAAAATCTCCCTAAGAACTCTGACGATTCGCTGAATAATTTTACAGGTAGTGCATAAATAATACGAAAAAGTAAGTTATAGAAATATTTATTTCAATAATAATTACAAAATGCTTACAAGTAATATACTTGTAATTTTGTTATAGGTAGATAAGAATAAGGTAAATAAATGAATATTTCATACTGAAATTGGTTCAAGACGCCTAAAGATATTACTTTCAGTTCATAAAAGTAGACGATCACGGTAGAAATTTAATTTGAAAAAATATCTGTTTAATCTATAATTGGAAATACAAAAAGAGTTGAAGCTATTCTATGCATATGACGTCAATAATAATGTGGATATTACGAGGCCGTTTTCGAAATTTTGTCATTTTGCTCGACACATGTGATTTTAGAAATATGATTTCATAGTTAAAAACTGCAGAGTTCGAGTTTAAATTAATAAATAAGAAAGATCATCTCAAATACTAATGAGAAAATGAGCTACGTACGGTATTTACTTATTTTTATTACATGATTTTGATTATTCTACCTGAAACCTACGCCTATTTGTGAATTTTTGTGGAAAAGGTTTAGGAAATGAACTATTACTTATTGTTTTGACGGCTAAACAGTATGAAAAACTTACTACGTATTTTCCTGAAAACTATCTATTACTTGAGTGTATTACTTTTAACTAGTTCATACAGAATATGAAACTAAAAATATTCAATTTGGACAAATTTTTGGAAAAATTCAAAATATATATTACTTGAGTGTATTACTTTTAACTAGTTCATACAGAATATGAAACTAAAAATATTCAATTTGGAAATTTTTTTCGAAAAATTCAAACCACAATGGGACTTCAACGCCAGAGTCGTGAACCCTGGCGTTCCAGTGCTCTTACTCTGAGCTAGCCTTCCACGGGCGGTCGTCCGTGTTCCATGTGGTCGAATTTTTCTATTACTTGTTTTATATTTGATTTGCTTGATTTATATAAATGAATGTTTAACCAAAGCAAAGGAAATGGCTTATTATGTAGTGAGATTTTGAAACTCACTTATCTAATATATTTTTTTATAAACAGTACTAGTCGGGATGTACATAACTAATGTGAATGACCATGTGAATCTCATACCATTCTACTTGTTTATATTACACTCGGCGCTGGCTAGCCAGTTCCTTTGCTAGAACTTAGCTTACACGCCACTGCGTGTCTAGATTTTACAACGTTGCATATTTTTTAATTCTATTTAGTGAATAGAATCTTAAATGTGAGAAAAAAAAATTGCAATAAGCTTACAAGTTACAGTTTTTACTAAGCGATGCGACTGGATCGGATTCATCAGCTTATGTTATATTACGAGCTGAAGCAACTCTGAAAAGCATTAAAATTGATAATACAATGTATAAGTACTTTCGCAAAATATAATTATATTACTGCTATAAAAAATAACATTAGTTACATACTTCAAACGCGATGTGGTCTAAGACATCTATTTGATTTTCATATACTATACCCGGGCTCCCTGGCAACGGTTGATACAAAAACTGTACTTAGTAACAAAGTAAAGAAAATAAAGAAATATTACTTTCGACAATTAGCCAAGAGTTGAATTCTTAGTCTTTTAGATTCTCTTTAAGAGTTTATCTTTTGATTTTTTTTATTTCCCATAATTTCGACGAACTTTTTCGACGGAAAACAGAAAAACAGTCCTCTCGTCTCAACGGGGCGACCCCGACTAATTGGTGAAACAACAGATGGCCGGCACCTCGCGTCAGGTGCGATAGCAAGAGACTGTTATGCGCGGAATAAGAACGTCGTAAGCGCCGAATTAGTTTTTTTTTCATTACTCGTAAATTCCAGATAATTTTAACAAAGTGAAAAATTGAGTCACTAGGTTTTATAATTGTATACTTTGTACATAAAAATTGACTCAGGTATATGAATAATCTTGAAAATAAATTAATTATAATCACAAATTAGGCCTAACTTTGTGATCTTATTTTATCGACAAAATATTATTATTTTATGTTTTCACCAAATTGAGTACCTTTCAGATATAACGTATTTTCTATTTAAAAAAAAAAACAAGCTCATTTGTGGCACACTTTCGGGTATAAAAATCAAATCAAAGATCGGCAATTTTCCTTTATACCCCCTCTTAACACCCATATTTTTCCAATCATTGTATTCGGTCCCACGTGGTAAGGTGAAGTCAATTTTAATTCTACTTAAGGTCCTTACTAGAGACGATGCCTTAAAGCGAATGGGTGGAGTCTACGAACGTAATAATCGCAGCCTCGCACCACCCCGCACTCATGTCACTAAAATGATTATAATATAAAAATATGGGAAAAGATGTCGATAAAAAGGGTACAGAGTGGACACATCATATTCTGCCTAACTTCACGTACCTAACTGATTTGGTATTTTTTTGATATCGATGTTGATTGGCTCTTGATTCTTTATTATAGCTAAGGTCGGCGGCTACGCTCTTATGGATGTCTGTTATCGCGACTTTGGTTTTATCTCTGGTATCATTCTACCAAAACCTTTTAAATAAAAATACCATTTCAAAATCCGTGTTCTAAGTAGCGTTTGTGTCCATTGTGAACAAACAGACAAATTCAATTTCAAAAGGTTCAAATTCTATGGCGTAGCGGTAGAGCATTCAGAGATTGTGGGTTTGATGCCCACTCAGCACTTATATTCATATTACATGAATATTAGATTATTAATAATCTAAGTCATGAATATATATTTCCATTGGTTAGGGTGTTTATTGCATAGATACATTGAGGTAGGTGAATATGAAAGCTATAAGTATGCTATAGGCATAACAATTCACACACATTACACATTCTCACAATGCCATCGTTTGCTACGTAAGCCCAAAAAATGTGTTTATCTAAATGACATCACATTCAAACCTCTTATATTATGCACTAACTGACCCGGCAAACTTCATTTAACCTTAAAAATTAGAATTTACCTCAAATGGCTGTATTAAGTTGTCCTAATTATTTTGAGAACAGAAAGCATTACGACAGGGACTCCATACGCCCACGGAGATCCTGACACCAATAGGACATAACAACGTCTTTCGGGTCAGATATTTCATATAATGGTTAAGTACTCTTAAATGTTTCTATTTTCCGCGCATATTTTTTTCTTTCATAAAAACCTTCACAAGACAATAACAAACACAACAAAAAAGAATAAAGCGAAATTGGTCCTGCCTCAGCCAGTCCAGCCAAAAATGAATCCCTATTGGGAAATAGGGATTCATTTTTATATTATATAGATTGTATTGTACATATAAACCTACTTCTTGAATGATACTATCTATTAAAGAAAAGCGCTTCAAAATCCGTCGCGTAATTTTAAAAATCTAAGCATACATAGAGACAGACAGAAAGCGGGAAGTGAATTATTTTATACTAGAGATTATATGTAGTGATCATGGTTTTATAATATTATATATTTATATATGTAGCTATAGGTATGTATAGTATTCTAATATACATATATTATTATACAGACGTAGTTTGTGACGTTATAGAGGTTAATCTCTGGATCTACAGAACCAATTCTAAGAATTATTTCACCAATAGAAACCCACACTATTTATCAGTGTCATAGGTTTTATATCATTACACTACGAGTGAGGATCACCATCCGGAACGGCATCCAAAATCTACATGGCTGGAGCCGTGAGCAACAGCTGATAACAAATAAAGTGTGTGAATAAAATAATCAACACAACATTTTCATGTATTTCTTGAGAGTTTGAAGCTTTAGCTTTTTTACCGAATTTACTTTCGGCGTCTCATAGAAGTGTCTTATCTGTCCACTTATGCATTAGTCTTAAATTGTGTTGCTATCAAAGCTGCGAAAACGTGAAGCACAACCTCCCCGTCCAACAGCCATCACGGCACTGCCGCCCGGCCCCCGCATAGGCACCCGCTAAGCCAAACTCTCGAGAACGTAACAAAAACGTGGCCTGTGACTTCAAAAGTCAATGTATTGAACGGAAAAATGTACCACTTATACTCCAGATCTTTTTCTTTCTTTTAGTTAAAAAATTACGTAAAAAATATTTTCTGTTTAGAAGTAGTTGCCAGTTTTCTTTTGAGGGTCCTTTTTGCTTTGTAATGATTTTCATATAGTAATTATAAAGTGAGAATAACTAAAAATGTACCAAATGTAGGCAAGAAACCAACAAATAAAACAGTGTAAACAGTTTTCAAATACGTCCACAAATAAAAAAGGAGTTGGTCTCTAAACATACGCCTGAAAACCAGATTTATCATTTTTATTCCTCTTAATCTAAGTTTACCACCGCTTCCAAGGCGCTGGTGGAGAAGAAACGGCGCAACAAACTCCACTGCGGCATTTGTTGTTGTATAGTATGTTATTTATCATCCCAGCTGTTATAATAAATAATGTATCATAACAACATTATCAGCGTTACTACGCGATGCGACATCCCAAATATTGTTAGATTACACGAATCTCATAATATCAACGAATCGCACGAATCTCTCACGATATTCGCGTTGCGAGTTCACGCAATTATCACGCGTGGGCCACACGCTGGAGACGTGAAGTACCGTCCTCTAGAAAAATATGCAATTGCGTGCGGTAATAAAATTGTAATGTACGTTTAATTGTTGTGTGACTGTTTGTTTGTCCGTTACAACATTGCTATGCTTTTTCATAGTTCTTTTGTTATAGTCAGTGTCATAAATATCTTGACGACGAAGTCTGAAAATGAACTTTTAGCTCTCGTATTAAGACCAGATTAAAATATTTTATTGATTTATATGGTACTAGCTTTTGCCGCGGCTCCGCCCACGTGGATGGCGGTTATCGCGACCAAATATAGCCTATGTCGTTTCTCATGGTCTAATCTACCCCTATACCAAATTTCATCAAAATCGGTTCAGTGGTTTAGGCGTGAAAGCATAACATACAGACAGACAGACAGACAGACAGACAGACAGACAGACAGACAGACAGACAGACAGAGTTACTTTCGCATTTATAATATTAGTATGGATATGGATTAACAGCTGTTGTCCGCGGCTCCGCCCGCGTTGTGTGAGTGTTGAATCAACAGTATTGAGCATCAACATTTTCTATATTATCCCCTTGGGGGTAGAATAAATCAATATCCTTTCTTAGCGGACCTGCATGCCAAACAGCCCGTTCCGTCCAGTGGTTTGGGATGTGCGTTGATAGATCACTATGTTAGTCAGACAGTCAGCTTTGAGTTATACATATACTTATATATTTAGATTTTCCGAACTAAGGTGGTGTCAGAAAAATCGGTCAACTGGAAGGTGGTAAAAAAACGAAATTAAAACTCGAGCAAAAGTAAACTTGAGCACTCTGTTCGTCAATATCTTTCTGATGCTGACTGTACAATGTTATTAGTTAGACGAGACAGACAACTGTCTGAAGTCTGATATATTTTTCTCTATTTGCTATCAAGAGATCTTTGCCAAGTGTCATTCAAATCCATTCAGGTGTTCTGGCGTGATTTAGTAGTAAAGTTATCTATCCAAACTCGTAACCATAAAAATAATAAACTCACAGGTTTTAAGATTATAAAGATATAGTTTTTTTTAATTATTATTGTTAGTGTGTTAGTGTATAATTTTAGTGTTATAGAAGAGAATAAGAGCATATTAAGGCGACGTCGGTCCCTGTTGCCGTACGAACTTCTGTTTTCCAATTCAGTCATTTTGGGAATTAGTCATTCTGAAAAAAAAGACCAATCGGAGATTCGGGTGTTTTGGTATTTGTGCTTTATGAACTGGAGGGGACAGTAGTTACGGGTAGTTGGAGCCCTCAAAAGTCCAACAACTGGTCTAACTGCAATGCTTCGATATCGCCATTGGGTTGTGGAGGTTATATGGCAGTCACTTCACAGAATATATCGAAGCTCTGTCAAATCCGTAGTTAACCTTTGAAAGCAGACCCCAGACTACGAGATGAAGGCTTTGAATGTGACTGGGATTAACCCTAAGATGCAAAAGAAGAAAAGAGATACAGACTTCAAACTGTGTATATTTTAAATTTTCAATCTTTCTTCAATGTACTAACATACGAATCTTACAATTTTCTTACATATAGAAGACCAGCTTTGCCCGCGGCTCAGCCCGCGTGGATGTCGGTTATAGCGACCAAACATAGCCTATGTCCTTTCTCATGGTCTAATCTACCCCTATACCAAATTTCATCAAAATCGGTTCAGTGGTTTAGGCGTGAAAGCGTTGTACGCTTTACGCTTTCACGGCAGACATACAGACAGACAGATTTACTTTCGCATTTATAATATTAGTATGGATGCAATATTAATCAAGCGTCGGTAGCTTAGTGGTTAAGGAGTCGGCCTTACGATCGAGATGTCCCGGGTTCGAATCCTCGCCATTACACTACCAACGTGAACCCACTCCTAGCACAAGCAATTTAGCTTAGTTGGAGGGGTTAGAGGGAATATTAGTAATATCGGTAGGTAATATTCTTTGAAAAAAGTTATTGTAGGAAATAGTGTTATTAACAGATATTTTTAATAAGTCCTTATACTTGATTATCATTATCTATATCCTTGGTGGAATTAAAATCTGTTGCCGGAAACAAAATACCGTTTAACAAGGTTCTTGTGATAATATTGTTTATGTCTGGAATGTATTTAGGTAATTTACTAAGGACTGAAACTGCACAACGTATATTTTTAATTTAATTTTAACAGCATTTAGGTACAAGATTAGAAGACAGGCCCGTATTCTAAAATGACACTCAGTCTGAATCGCGATCTATCTGAGTACAGATTATATAGACATATTGATTGTTTGACATATTGTTTAAACAATCTGTCTTGAGATAAATTGAAATTCAGGCTGAGTTGCATTCTAGAATATGGGCCTTAAAGAGAAAAGTAACTGTAATTCGAACTGAAAGTAGGAATGTACATCTTAACTAGGATGTGAAATGAACTGCCTGCCGTGGTTTCTCCAAGCGCCTAGGTATGTTATAGAGTTTTTTTTTATCTAGGACACGTCAATTTGACTTCACCTCGCCTGATGTTAAGCTAAAGGCGAAGTCTCGGAGAGAGGGTCACCATCGCGAACATGTACCATGTTAACAGTGGTGGCACTCAGCTTGACGGCTTCATTAGATGCCTTTTCAGGCCCCGCTTAAAGGACCCGGGACTGTAGGAAGAAGGAAACACGTGAGCTGGCAGGGAGTTCCAGGCGGCAGTGCGGCATAGGAATGAGCCACTGAAACGCTGAAGTTCTTCGAGAAGGGCATTCGAAGGTTCCTATAGGGTAGGCACCGTGAGTGTGACCCCCTAGTGTTGCATACCTTCATAGGCCACGGTAACGCCTTCCCTCAGATTCGTGAGCTTTCCTGCCACTGCCACCTAAGGCTAAGGCCCCACTTTTGCGTTGCGCTGCGTTGCATTGCGACTATCAGGGTCATTCTTAGAAATTTTAAATGAAATAAAATTATAGCAATGAGATAAATCCCTTCAAATTTCTAAAAATTACCCGGGACTGCCCCGCATGCGTAAGTCCCGCAAATGTCCTTTCATACAAGTATTTATTGTAATGCGTGGATAAACACGCGAGTCGCGGGGAGAGAATCCTGAGCAGCAGAACCGCGCGGGCCTTCCTGAGTTTGTCGTCCATGGTACACAACCACAACGTATAGCAGTCCGCATAAAACTAGATCGTAGGCTAGCGGGTTTCACGCTGCGTGAAATTTTCTGCATGCGGGGCAATCCCGCACGCGTTATGAAATCCGCACGATATTCAAAACACCCTGAGGGGGATATTTGTAATTTCAGAGTCGAGTGGCTATGATTTTATTCATGAGCTGTATGGCGTAGCGGTAAAACAGTCGACTATTAAACCAGAAGTGCAGGTTCACTTCTCCTGGATGTAACCCGAAGTTGGTGATCTAAATATTCAAACTATTATTTATTTACGTATGGTGATCGTGAAAGAATACAAGTATCACCAACCCATCTCTTCCGAAAGGTGTCGTAAGAAGCGACTAACGGAAAATGAGCAAACGATGTCACTGCGAGAGAAGAAAAACTCGAAAAAAACCAACCCGTCTGGCCAGCGTGGAAACACTAGGCCAAAGTGTTTCCACGAGGCGGAAGCTGAGAGGCATATATCTAGTAGTGAACTGCAATAGACTACTTAATTATATTTTCACAACATTCTACACAACGCTATCTAGACCCATGGTAAACATAGCTTAATTAGCTTGTGTTATGGAATATCTGTGGTAGCCTAGTGGTATGGGTAATGGACTGCTGAGACGAGGTCTCGGGTTCGATCCCAGGTTTACCATGGCACACACCAATGACTTTTCGATGCTTTTCGAAGTTATGTGTGTATTTATCGCATGTTTATAAGTGCCCGATTAATGGCAATAGGCTCGCTACCTGCCTTCTGAATGACGTCAATGGGATATACTATCACGTCAACGGTAATGTTTGGAAAATTCCAAGTTCAGATTTCATAGATATAGCGAACTTTAGGTAATAATAAGTAAAATAATAATTTAAAAATGATTAAAAAATAAAAAAACCCGACTGTCACTGAAAAGACTGAAATAAGTTTGATAGCAGGCGGTACCCATTAATTTTCTTTCGGTTTATGATTGGCATATGGGTACCGCCTGCTATCAAACTTATTTCAGTCTTTTCAGTGACAGTCGGGTTTTTTTATTTTTTAATCATTTTGTTTTATATTATACTTTTTAGTTATGATATGACATGTATATCTTTTGTTATTTCCTTCATATCGTTTATACTTGAAATAAAAACCTAATTCAATAAGTAAGAAAATTAGCGAGAATGATTGTTTTATTAAACAACTTTAAACCGTTATATATCCTAAACTATTATATAAAATGAAAAATGATAAAAGGAACCTATAGATGATTTTAAAATACCTATTCAACGACACCCCACTTGACAAAGTTCATCGTCTTTTTGTTTTTTCATTTTGACAATATGGCGTCTGGTTGTCACTGTGGTGAGTTTTGATTACTGTCATGTCTTTAGTGACACTTGCAAGGTTAAGACGAATCGATTGACGTAAGAATTATCAAAATCGGCCTACGCATTTGGTCTCTAGAACGCCACATAGAAACAAACATACATACATACATACATACATACATACATAGACTGATAAACACATTACCCTCCTTTGCGTCGCGCAGTCGGGTAAAAAGAGTACTTTGATTCAGAGTCACTCATAGCAGTCATAGCGCAGTAATAATCATCTATGCTACGTGGGATTAACGAAGCGACTGGCGAAATTTTTTTTTTTTTTTTTTTTTTTTTTTTTTTTTTTTTTTTGTACATTGTACATTGTGTGCCTGCGTGGCAGTCGCGTTCACTACCGCCACGCCACAGAGGCTGTCATTTGATTGATTTTATTATTATTTTCTCCCAATTTATTTATCTCCCTAAACTTAATCCTCGTTTCATTGGTGATCCAACTACAAGTTACTCGTCACTGTGTGTGTGCGGCGACCAGCCGTCATATGACGTCAACAGGGTTATTTCAGTAAGGCGCCGGCTCACAGGATGTTCTGGCGACCATTAGGGGACATATTTTTAGTCCTGCGTAAGTGGACTGTTTGGGAGAGCTTTTTAAAAGTTTTCTAGTTGAATGGTGCTTGAGCAATCTATTGTTCACTGATTTTTATTATGTTAACACCAATGACGTAGTTAATGTAACACAATTACTAATAGCTTCCTTTGAAAATTAATTTATTTACGAAGCAAAGGTGTAGATAACTTTTCTTTCTCCCCAAAAATGGGGAATCCTGCAAATAATTTTTACGAACTTCCTTGTTGAACTTAATCCCCTGTCCTCGTTTTCTATTTGCAAAAGTACTACTGTAAATCACTTTTATCACAATTCAATAATATCACCTTTAACTAGTAGAAAATGAAAATACCTATCCATGTTAATGAATGTAGTACCTACCTAAGCACCACCTAATTAAGAGCTAATCTCCATCTGATAGCAAGCCTATATACCCGGTTGTTGACAGTAAACCAGCCCTAGGTTTGGTGTGCTTTGTGGGTCTACCTTGCCTTACCCTGGGATCTGAAGGTCTGCGACAATGTACTGTATAGGCTCAAGCCCCATGCAAGCGCCCCCCCCCCACCGCGCCTCTACTTTAACCCTCATAAGTTTTAAATGGCTCAACCGATTTTCATCAAACATATCTCAAAACACTCGCCCATAAGTCCTATAATACAAAAAAATTAAATAGAATTCGTTCCGTTCGTGACGTATGATGCTACAGACAGACAGACAGACACGTCAGACCTATAACACCCCTCTCTTTGCGTCGGGGGTTTAAAAGTCATGCTAACCATTGGAGTGAAAAACATAGGTAGAATCACGGAGGACAGAATATTATTAAGTAACGGAGATGCCCTATTGATATTTCTCATAATAAAAACGCGTCGCCGAATGCGGGTGGGAAGAGAGACGCGCGGGGTGTCAAAAGTCGAAGAACGTCATAGGTTCGTTCGTCAACGTTCCTACCGAATGAGTCCATTTGACGTTTGGATGGCACGCGACTCGATTGCCTTGGACCACTCACAACTCCGCTATCATTTCCTTCTCCATGGGAAGAATAGATAAAAAGTATGTACATACCTAGGATTGCACCATGCAATATCAATAACGATAATAAAACAACTGTAAAATAAAAATAAACAAATGTAATTACGGAAACTAATACATAAACCAATAATGTAAATATACTTCTATTTACAATAGTATTGTTGTTTACTTGTCTACATATATTTTAATTAAGAATATTTACAAAACAACGACTCCTATTACAACTGAAAAATCATCCATCCATACCTATACTCACATCTGCAAATCCCCGAAGGCGTAGGCAGAGGTGTGATTGTTGTGGTATGATTTTCGGTCCCATGACGTAATAGGCGGCGAGCCTATTGCCGTCTAGCGGGCCCTTTTTCTTGGGTTATATGTTTACTGTCGGATGGAGAAGTAAGTAAGTAGTAAGTAGAGCAACAACAGCAAAGCACGCGCTTGGTTTTTTTTAAAGAAATTAGGTACTATTTCATTTAGCTGTACAAACACGATGGAGAGTAAATAATATTTTTGTTTTGTCCAAATCGATTTTTTTATGCCAACGGCTTCTGGAGCGCTTCCCTTAGGCTACGTTTCCACCAGAGATGTGCGAGGATGCGTAGCGAGGGATGTGTTTGTAAAGAACCAATAAATCGCTTCATTTATCTCGCCTCGGCCAGCACGGCTCTGGTGGAAACGGCTCAGCGGAGCTAGATTTTTGCTCACACAAAACAAGCGAGCTATGTGTGCGAGGGATGTGTACGAGAGACGTGTGCGAAGGATGTGTTGCGAGGAATGTGTGTTGAGAAGGATGTGTTGCGAGGTTCGCGCATACTGTACGGCACCCCCGTCGACACATTTCACAGCTTCGCAACGCATCCTCGCACCACACATTACTGCGAATTTTCACAGCTCCGCTACACATCTTCGTAACACCACATCTCTGGTGGAAACGCAGCTTTACACCCGGTATAATAATATCTTGACTTAACTATAATGTAGGTGTAGGTAGGTATGTGTTAAATAACTTTAACCTTATCAAGTGCATGTTAAGTTACATTGAAACATATGAACGCAATGTTCTCTGCGTTGAGTAAGCAACATTGTTTACAAAGGCACATTACAATCAATTACATAATTAGTTTAACTACTCAGCGTGTAGGTACGAACATTACTTATATTGTACCTACTAGCTGAGCCCGCGACTTCGTCCGTAAGTTTAAGTTTTGTTGCATGGAACTTATTTTTTTTTTATAAATGTAGTCTTAATTTAGGTACACTTTTAATGGTATTTTTCGATGGTGAAACTGTTGCCCACACATAACACATTGGCATAAAAATAAAATCTAATCTAATCTAATTTTTTTTGCGCACGCGCTTGGCTCTAGTTGTTTTTTTTGTGGTGATGTTCTTTTTATGAAATTACCGTTTCGTTTAGCGTTACTAACACGATGTAGAGTAAATAATGCAAAAAAAAATATCCAAATCAATTTTATTTTTATGCCTGTAAGTACCTGGAATACTACTAGGGGTTTCCGGCTTCGGGAGCGTTCCCCTTACACCCGGTGTGTAACTAGCTGACCCGGCGAACTTCGTACCGCCAACTTTTTTAAGCCCCGTGGCGTCCGATCCCGTTCCCGCTGCTTCTTCTAATATATTACGCATGTAATAGACATATAAACCTACTTCTTCTATCTATTATAAGAAACCGCATCAAAATCTGTAGCGTAGTTTTGAAGATAAGAGCATACATAGGGACAGACACGGAAAGCGACTTTTCTTTATACTATGTAGTGAGCATGATGATCAATAAAAAGATCCATACTAATTTTATAAATGCGAAAGTAACTCTGTCTGTCTATCTGTCTGTCTGTATGTTACGCTTTCACGCCTAAACCGCGGAACCGATTTTGATCAAATTTGGTATAGGGATAGACTATGTTTGGTTGCGATAACCGACATCCACGCGGGCGGAGCCGTGGGCAAATGCTAGTATAATATAATCAATAATTCAACTTTATACAAACATACACTTGAATTATATTATATTTGTAAGACTATTGACTAAGTTAGAGTAGAACAAAGCCTCATAAATCATACAACCAATCTGTTTATGTAGTTCTGCGCTGTATACTTACCGTCTGTAATGGGACTCTACTATCAAAACATTGTAATTTTATTTTATTCCTATATTTATGGTGCAAAAACCCTTGAACACCAACTACGTCATAGTTATACACAGGTTATAAGCCGTTAAATACACCATCGTATGTTATGAAATACAATATAGGGTTCTTCAATTTGAGAAGGTTTTGAATTACAGCAGGAATATATCGTCAGTGATATTGCATATCATGCCTTAGGCCACAGCAACCACCTCCTACAGGTGCTTTATAATGACATATAACATAAACTCAAGCCTGTATTCCCCGAAGGGGTAGGCAGAGGTGCTAGCACCCACATTTCGCCAGTTTATGTTTAGGTCCCAATGTAATAGGTGGCGAAGCCTATTGCCATTAACCGGGCACTTATAAACCTGCGATAAATACACACATGACTTCGAAAAGCATTGAAAAGTCATTGGTAAACCCGGAATCGAACCCGAGACCTCGTCTCAGCAGTCCATTAGCCATACCACTAGGCTACCGCAGATTATTATTATAAGGAAGTGCTAAAAAAACATATTATGTAACTATAGTTCGTTCGCGTTAAGAATGCAGTGAATCATAAATTTTCCGTCGGCCTAGCCCCGCCCCTTTTTTTTTTTTTCGTGCGGAATCCCCTCGGATACCCCCCCTGCCGGAGCCGGAAGGGGAGGTTATGTCGGACTCGAACCGACTAAAACCGCACGCCGACTGTGGGTCTTGGTGCTAGGCCGGAGGTGAGGTTGTCATAGACATATCCCTCGCACCCCGGCTGACCCAGGGCCATCCCTTACGGTCTGGCCCTCCTCAGGTTTGGCCCTCCTCAGGGGCCTAGCCCCGCCCCTAACCAATCAAATCTTTTTAAAAAGAATCTTTGTAAAAGTCGAAAAACTAAACGAAAAAACGCTCGATGAGATGATGATGAAGATATAAACATATGAAATATATAAATAAATTAATTAAAAATTTAAAAATCCCCCGACTCTCCCCCACACTTCATAACATCAAACATATCTACGAACAGACTGTCATACTGAATTTCGAAGTTCAAAATAGCGATGAACTGTAGCCCTAAAGTACCGAAACGCGACTCACGGTAGTGTGAAAGTGCGCCACATTTATAATCTTAATTTCGAATGTTTTCCACCGCGAAGCACGGTAGTGCGAAAGTATTCCACATCGATTCACACATAGTCGAATGTATTCCAGCGCGATGCACGTTAGTGCGAAAGTCTAGTAAATGCGAAGGCAGTCACATAGTCACACATCCTATTTTTTTTTTTATACAGGACACGTCAATTTGACTTCATCTCGCCTGATGTTAAGCTAAAGGCAAAGTCTCGGAAAGAGGGTCACCATCGTAAACATTTACCATGTTAACAGTGGCGGCACTCAGCTTGACGGCCTCATTAGATGCCTTTTCACGCCCCGCTTAAAGGACCTATGCTATGCTAACTCGCACATAAGTCACCATAAATACAAAAAAAAACTAAAATGAAATCGCTTCATCCATTCGGGAACTATGATGCCACAGATAGACAGACAGACACGTCAAACTTATAACACCCCTCTCTTTGCGTTGGGGGTGTAAAATCTGCCTATACGCAGATATCAATGCGTAAATGTATAAAAAAATAAGAAGTTACTCTGAAATATTTTTGTAGGTGTTTGCAGTAATAGTCACACATCTGGAAAAATATTGTGCAAGTTCTTAGAGTTTGGAACCTTGCCCGGTATACGGCGATAGGCCTTTACAATAGGACTAAAAACATAATTGACGTAATCTAACTAAAAGTCTATATTATAAAGCTGATGTTTATTTAATTTTTTTTTAATATACCACATCATTCTACACAACGCTATCTAGACCCATGGTAAGCTTAACTAGCTTGTGGTATGGAATCTAGAATGCGGATAAACATATCTACTTACTTAGATACTTTTTTTTTGCATTGTGGAACGCGCTAATGTTGGAACTAACTGTTCGAATTTTTTCAACCGCCATGATCTCGGCGTGTATGGTGTTGAAAACTGCGCTGAAATATCAGTTACTCATATATCCCGGCGATTCAGATAAAAATAAATCGGGTCCCTCCGGAACGGGTGCCTCAGGAACTGGGGCCCTCAGGTACCCGCGAGTATTACACTATTGAATAACCATGTCAATCTCAAATCATCAATCAATTAGCCTATCGCAGTCCGCTGGCAGACATAAGCCTCTCCCAAAGACCGCCATTGCTCTCGATCCTCCGCCCTCCGCATCCAGTCTGTCCCAGCCCATCCACCTTTTCTTCTTCATCTATATGGCAGTTAATGGTAGTGACTGGTCAAGTTTCCGTACAGTTAGTCCAGTAGAAAGAAGGACTCATTGAAACGAAAGAAGTAGGAGACATTACAATCTAACTGACTTATTGCCAGTACTCCCGAGGAGGGCCAGTCCGTAAGGGATGGCCCTGGGTCAGCCGGGTTGCCAGGGATATGACGACAACCTCAACTACGGCCTAGCACCACGACCCTCAGTCAGCATGCGGTTTTAATCGGTTCGAGTTCGACACAACCTCCCCTTCCGGCTCCGCCGGGGGAGGTATCCGAAGGGGATTTCCGCACGAAAAAAAACTTATTGTCAGTACTGGTGGAATAATTTCAGACAATCTAGACTGGTTAATATTGTGCAATTTCACTGCAACATCAGTTCGTCGCTGTTTCTAAATATAAATTTAGATGATGAAACAAAGAGTAATATCAAATAATGTTGAGCAATTTGAAACGCAATCATAAGATTTAGTAGACATGCTTTTTCAAGTAGCTGATGTTGGTTAGCTGCCTCCAACCTTAGGACCCTTGTAAGAATCGCTATCAATTCAAAATCATAACCTCAGGATTATCCTTTCGTGTATAAACCAGGTACCACGAAGTTACTTGAAGGCTAATTTCTCTTACATATACCTATACACTCATACATATACATATAAACTCACGCCTGTATTCCCCGAAGGGGTAGGCAGAGGTGCTAGCACTCACATTTCGCCAGTTTATGTTTAGGTCCCAATGTAATAGGTGGCGAGCCAATTGCCATTAGCCGGGCACTTGTAAAACTGCGATAAATACACACATAACTTCGAAAAGCATCGAAAAGTCATTGGTGTGTGCCATGGTAAACCTGGGATCGAACCCGAGACCTCGTTTTAGCAGTCCATTACCCATACCACTAGGCTACATTACCTATACACTCACGATTACAAATTCCCGAAGGCAGAGGTACATCAGCACCCACGTTTCGTTAATTATGATTTTCGGTCCCAAACGACGTAATAGGGGGTGAGCCTTTTACCGTCGGCTCACCCCTTTGTCTTGAGCTGTATGTTTGCTGTCGGATGTAGAACAGCCCTATCCCTTAGTCGCCTTTTACGGTACCCACAGGAAGAGCTGGGGTGGTCCTATTCTACTCCACCGGGAACCAGCACGGTAATTTCTGTTAATAAAAAGATATTCAAAATCAAATCTTGATATAGCTGAATTTCAAATTTGCCCGAAAGAACCGGCTTATTACCTATTCCCCCTGAAAATAATTTGTGGTTATTGTGACCATTATTCATGAAAATTTGTCCTCTTTTCATTGAAATCTTGAACATTTTGACATTTGAGACATTGAGACTGGATTTTGAAACCTTTTTATTGAGACAATTGGCCTTCATTAAGCGACTACCGTGCAATTGTTCCCACAACTCATTTGTAAATAAATTAGTACTGTCAATATGTATACATCAGTTATAACAATTTTGTAACTGAAATACCGTGAAACGAGTCCAAAGTCCGCGGCCCACGGCGCTATATCCGGATACGGTTTATTTATATCGAATGTTATACATACTAACGCCACGTACCGTGATTAGCTCTTGACGGTATATTAACCGGCATATATTTTCACCCTAGTGATGTCACAAAATGCAATCCGGATCATAAGGTTTATGAAGCAAAATGCTTTCCAATAGTTAATCCTCTGGTCATGTTGTCTTTCAATCAATTTGACTACCCATGAAGCAAATCGTCCTCATTTCAGAATGTATTTAGTAAATATACATGTGTGAAAGACGTTTTTTGGGGGTCTTTTGAGAATAACGCGGGGTGCTATAGCGGAGGAGCTCAAATTCACTATTTGTAGATTATTGTCAATCCAAGGCTTCGTTACTCTGGCGATTTGATTCAAGAAATATGCCGGGAACTATACAAAGTTGATCAAATCGTAAATACTCGTAGTAGTGGAAGATTTTGAGAATGTTTAGATCAACACAAATTATTACTTTATTTTTCCGGAATCTGTAAGAGATTAATACGAAGTATGCGTAGGCTGGGAACAGCTGAAAATCAGAATTTTGCGAAGAGTGTAAATACTTGTACTTTGAAAGAGTACGAAGAAGTGTTTTGTCCTCATGAAACAGATTATATTAGGTAGGCTTGGATATGCACGTTGGGTTCTATAAAGATCTTCAGGATCCTTCTGGCTGAATAATGAATGACACTCTGGCACATGCTTTCCTAGCGAGGTGTCAGATGGCAGTCGAGGTCGTCAAAGTTAAATTAAACCAGATTATGGACTAGACTAGAGGAGTGGGAGCCGCAACCCTGATTAACAAGGTGCAAGTTTTTGAAACCGGGATTGGCACTTGAAAGTACAATTCTACCAACTGAACTACTTAGATCCTTTCTGAATAATAAAAATAATTGGCTATTGACATCTCAGGGTGACGTTAGCGTCATAGGTAATTGCTTCAAAAAGTGGTTTGCTTATGCAATAACTATTTACCAGCGTGTTCGATGTCTTGAAGGGACTTCCCCAGGCGGACGCCTTGGCATTCGATGGGGAAGCCCTCATGGCGTTCTTTAAATTACAAGAACAATTAATATTTTATGCGATATACAGAGAATGCTTGGATGCGTAAAGCACTTCGTTTTGACATACTTAGTTAATTCCTAGTGGCGTCCAAAGTTTCAATTGCGTTTCAATTGGTAAGTCGGCTTTTCAGGAGGTGGTGACTGTCGTCTGCTGACTGCTGAGACGAGGTCTCGGGTTCGATCCCAGGTTTTACGATGGCCATGAGTCAGCCGGGGTGCGAGGGATATGTTAAAGACGGCCTCACCCGTTGCCTAGCACTACGACCCACAGACGGCGTGCGTTTTTAACCCCCGACGCAAAAACGACGGGGTGTTATAAGTTTGACGTGTCTGTGTGTGTGTGTGTGTCTGTCTGTGGCATCGTAGCTCCCAAACGGATGAACCGATTTGGATGTAGTTTTTTTTTGTTTGAAAGGTATATTAGTCGGGAGTGTTCTTAGCTATGTTTGAAAAAAATCGACCCAAGATGGCCGCTGCCACAAATGTTGGAATACATATTTCTTCATAACTCCCTCAATATAGGTATCAAATGAAAGAGCTTGACTAGTAGATCACTTTAAAAAGTATAAAATAAAAATTAAATTAAAAATTTAAAAAACCCCCGTCACAAAAAACACCTCCAAAAAGTTGAAAATAAATAAAGTTTAGCTTTTAACTTTAACGGTTGCCATGTCGGGGGACCTTGAATTGTTCCGATAATATAACGGAGTGCTTAACCAGTTAGGGTCCCCCGACATGGCAACCGTTAAAGTTAAAAACTAAACTTTATTTATTTTCAACTTTTTGGAGGTGTTTTTTGTGACGGGGGTTTTTTATAGACAGTTCGAGTCCGACATAACCTCCCTCTCAGGTTCCGGCGGGGGAGGTATCCATAAGAAGCCCCCCGAAAGAAGAAGTACAGAAATAAGCCCATGTCTGCTGCAGCTGTAGGATTAATTACATTTATGTTATTTACTTTGAACAAAGTTTCGACACAAACTTTATGCCTACCTCAACTGTAACACAATATGACACAAATATGTGACACTTGTTGGTACACATATTGGTGTAGTATTACAAATATTTGCTGTGGCGTGTTTGTTTGTTCGAAGAAGCGCATGAGTTGCACCAGTCAATGACATGCGACACTAACAACGTGATTGTTTGTTATTGTTTACGTCAGTTGATTTGGACTTGTAATTATTTCATAGTAAGCCTTAAACTTGTAATGCGTCATGAAGATACAGGTTCATTGTAGGTCATTGAGCTGGAATTAGTGTTGTAAATGGTCCTAGACAATGCTGTACATAAAAAAAAATACATCGCACAACTAAACTGTGGAATGATCTGTCACCAGCGGTATTTCCGAACTAATACGACCTTCAAACCTTCAATAAAAGAGCGTACTCTCTTTTAAAAGGAAGGCAACGCACTCGTGACTCAGGCAACGCACTTGTGACTCCTCTGGTGTTACGGGTGTCCATGGGCGGGGGTGATCGCTTACCATCAGGCGATCCGTTTGCTCGTTTGCCTCCCAATTCCATAAAAAAACGCACCACGCCTGATGGTAAGCTGAAGGCTAAGTCTCAACACAGAGGGTCACCATTACAAACATGTACCATAGTAACAATGGTGGCACTCAGCTTGATGGCTTCATCAGATGTTTTTTCACACCCCGCTTAAGAACCCGGGACTGAAGGCAGCTTCCACCTGTAAAACATATCAGAAGTCAGAATATGGTCTGCAAATATTGCAAGCGAAACAACCTTTTTCGCCTGCTCTATATGTAGTTAGCAACCACAGAAAAAAAATGGTCCTATATTGCTAGTTCTGTGATAGCAACAGTTATTCAGCAATGTGCCCGAATGTACATTTATACTCACGCCTTAAACCTCGAAGGGGTAGGCAGAGGTTAATTAACAGCTATGATTTTTGGTCCCCCGTAATAAGGGGCGAGCTTTTGCTGTTAAGCGAGCACTTGCTCATGCGCTTCATGTTTACTTTAGGATGGAGAAAAGCTGCAGACCCTATCGCCTCCTATGGCACCCGCAAGAGATGGGGTGACCCGATTCGACTCCACTATATTATATACAAAAGCCTACTACATATTTTTGGAGGTGACGATTCGCACACCAATAAGTTAACTTAGTGCGAATTGCTTACAGAAAAAAAAAATTTAAGTAGTCGATTCGCAGTTTTGTGCGAGTTCAATTCGTGCAAATCGTCCAATAACCACAATTCGGTCCTACTTCCTACAGTCCCGGATCCTTTGAGCGGGGCGTGAAAAGGCATCTAATGAGGCCGTCAAGCTGAGTGCCACCACTGTTAACATGGTACATGTTTACGATGGTGACCCTCTTTCCGAGACTTTGCCTTTAGCTTAACATCAGGTGATGTGAAGTCAAATTGACGTGTCCTTTATAAAAAAAAATATTAGTAATACTATGTATGCAGAATTATGTATTTGCAAAGTATTCATTGATAAAAATAGCAGCTATGTTAATTAGGTATTAGCATTTCACAGTGCAAATGTACTCATCGTAGTTCTGACGTGTACCAAAAGACTTTTGTACTGTGACGTTTCAACAACCACACTACCAAGTGTAGGTACTGTCCGTGGTCACGCACTGACTTCATGATACACACACGTACAGGGGAATTAACTCAACCGTATAGGTTTGTACATCGGATAGACCTTTGAACTGTCAGGTGCTCACATTCCTCTCACTATGTCCGTGATAGTTCCGTAAACAACAATATCTGACACGCCGTAGTTCGCGGTTCGATTTGCATTGATCTGAGTGTATTATTCGTATAATAAACAGTTTCCTTTAATATCAGTACTAATTTAAAATATTCTTTTAAAATAAGGACACTAAAACCTTTCTAGTAATCTCATACTAAATGTATGGGAGTGTTTAATGTCAAAATTTTAGATACCTCTCTTTCTAGGCTGTGCGTTCTCTTAGCGTACACTTTGTCTTTGATAAATCCCCATAGGAATTAATCACAGGGCGTGAGATCCTGGGATCTGGCAGGCCAAGGGGTTGCACTGTTATTGGCTATTAAACCATCAAAATTGATCTCACTTCTCACTTTGAACATCTGCTTTGAATACAAAATTTGTAACTTACTAAGAAATAAATATTATTCAATTATAAGATAGTTTTATTACTCTGTTAGGTTAATAAACAGTTTCCTTTAATGTCAGTACTAAACTAAAATATTCTTTTAAAATAAGGACACTAAAACCTTTCTACTAATCTCATACTTAATGTATAGGAGTGTTTAATGTCAAAATTTTAGATACCTCTCGTTTGATTTAAAAAAAGTTATTGATGTCATTTTATTCATTAGGTAACGTACTTTCGATATCAGTTTAAAGTTTTTTGATATCTGTAATAGTTACGAAATAATGGCCTGGACACACTTAACGATTACACCCTGTATATTAATACGTGAAGCGAAAACTTTGGATCCCTGTTTACGAAAATTGCGCGGACGGAGAATACGAAATTTCCCATATCTCTTTTGTTAGTCTGTGGTCAACTTGAGATTATAATATAATTATTATTTATCTATATATAGCTACTAGCTGTGCCCGCGACTTCGTCCGCGTGGAATGTACTTAATAAAAAAAATCAGTTTGTTTTTTTTGTTTTCGTCATTTTTTTTTTAGCCTAAGTTACTCCTTATTACATAAGCTATCTGCCAGTGAAAGTCCCGTCCAAATCGGTCCAGCCGTTCCAGAGATTAGCCAAAACAAACAGACAGACAGACAGACAGACAGACAAAAAATTTAAAAATATATATTTTGGTATGTGTACCGTATATACATTCATATGCATGTAGTAGAAAGCGGTTATTTTAATATTACAAACAGACACTCCAATTTTATTTATTTGTATATGTATATGTAGTATATGTAGTATATGTATAGATATAGCTCTTTTTGACAGAAAATCTCAATATACATATAAAAACTTTAATAATGTTCAAACTTACTTATAATTTTTAAATTAATTATGGTCGAGTTTCTACCACCCGGCGACCTTATGGAACTATGCTTAGTTTGGGCCTAAGTAATATCTATACATATAAATTACTTGTCCCGACTGATTGACTGACTGATTCATCAACGCAGAGCCTAAACCGCTGGACCTACAAACTTGAAATTTTGACAGTAGATGCATTTTGTGATGCAAGCATCCACTAAGTAAGGATTTTTGGAAATTGGGTAAAATAAGGGATGGAAGTTTGTATGAAATTCTGTCATTTTCAGAGCTAGATGCACTAAATTTCATAAATCTGTGTTTTTTAAGAAGTAAATGGACACGTGTATTTAACATAGTACATGACAAGCTAAAAACAAAGTCTCGGAATGTAACCATCATCGTAAATATGTACCATGTTAACAGTGGTGGCACTCAGGTTGACGGCCTCGTCAGATGTCTTTTCATGCCCCGCTAAAAGGACCCGGGACTGTAGGAAGGAGGAAATACGTGAGCTGGCAAGTTCTTTGTTCTGCCGTGAATCAATGTGCAATACTAAGTCTATACCTACCTGGATATAATAACGTTTATAAATTGACGTTTATAAAATGACAGTTATCCTATGTTATTCTAGGCTATATTACAATTATCAAAAGGATAATACGATGACGTCATAAAACCAGGTACTATTCAGTACGCAATATGCTTGTTTGCTACCTTACCAAAGTAACATAATACGAACTAAGTCCTCATTTGAATAAACCAAATAGCAACATGCAAGCTATAAACGATGTTACTATAATCGAAACCAAAACATATCGCGAAGTAACTCGAACAACACAACACAAACACTCGGCCAACTCGTGGGCAGACACGCGAGCGACGCGTGCGCACCTCCGTACACTCCCCTCGGTGACGCAATATACGTAAACATAGGTATACCGGTTCGATTCCGACCTTATGCGCATTATACGAATACAGAAATAGATTCATAATTTGATTTGCAAGTAGTTTTTTATACGTAAAGAAACATTTTTATGTGTGGTATTGAGCCGATTTGTGTGATTCTTTTACATATATGTTCACACCTATCTCTGTCTGGGGCGGGCAGAACGTGTTACTATTCTTGCACACTTCTTCTTGTAATTTAATACCTATAATATTTCACAACAGGGAGATTCAATAAAATGTATGATTAGTGTTATGTGAGACTTATTACGGCTTATTGGATAATTCGGACGAATTGAACTCGCACATATCGTGCGAATCGACTCCTTTAAATATATATATATTACTACGCGTATTTTACTACTTAAAAATAAAAATTTCAAAATCTTCTTTTTGTTATGCCCACATTTTTCCAGTCCTTCGTAAATCCCACGTAGCATAGATGGCGAGCCTATTGCCGTTTTCAGGGGCTTAGTTTATTCGAAATAGCCTTACGTTTGTTAAGCACTGCGTGCAAGTGAGCAAGAAATCTAGTGCCACGCCACTAAATTTCCACCCTCCACGAGATTTCAGAATCTTATTGAAAACTTCAGAAACTATAAGATTATCTATACTATACTGTCTTATGACTGCTTTGAGTGAGTCTGAATCAAAGTACTCTTTTTTAAATAATCATTTTACTTATTATTACCCAAAGTTCGCCATATCTATGAAATCTAAACTTGGAATTTTCCAAACATTACCGTTGACGTTGTAGTATATTGTATATCCCATTGACGTCATTCAGAAGGCAGAATAGGATCTCGTGCCTCGTGTCTGTGCTCATGAATGGATTTAAAAAGTTAAGGAAGCTTGTCTGTGCTCTTGACAGCCCTTCGTTTCCCGTATTTTCCTATTTCTGTTTACCGTCTCATCAAAAAGCCGTTGAAATAATAAAAAATACAGGGTTTCTTTTCAGGTTTGGGTGATCAGATCAAAGGCAGCTATTTCACCAGAAAAGTGGACCAGAATTGTTGTTCTTATCCCACCTGGGTGGGAAGAGTAGCGTCAATAATTTCCCAGGTGGAATAAGAGCGTCGGTAGCTTAGTGGTTAAGGAGTCGGCCTTACGATCGAGAGGTCCCGGTTTCGATCCTGGCCATTACACTACCGATGTGAACCCAATCCTAACACAAGCAATTTAGCTTAGTTGGAGGGGTTAGAGGAAATATTAGTAACTTCGGTTCTAATATTCTTTAAAAAATAAAAAAAAAATTCAAATCCTCCTTTACCACCTATCCCACCTGGGAGGGAAATGTGGATTATTTTTCCCACTCTTTCCACCCAGGTGGGATGGGATGGCAAAGTGGTAAAGGTGGAATAGCCGATCAAAGGTTGCCTATAATGAGATAGCTATAAGGCCGCTATGTGTAGATATTTCATATTATGTTCATACATGTACTGAAATTTATTGATGTGTAGATTTATCTAATCTAATCAGATGGCAGTAACTGCATGTGCTAGAATCTCATTTATTATTTAGGAGGCGACTCTTAGATTGGGTTGAAGGTTGGCTGAAGATGTTAATAGGGCTATGTACAACACTGTCAATTGCCATCACTCCATAGAATAAAGCAAAATCGCTTTCCGTCCCTCTGTCCCTATGTATGCTTATATCTTCAAAACTACGCTACAGATTTTGATGCGGTTTCTTTTAATGGATAGAGTAATTCAAGAAGAAGGTTTATATGTATAATACATGCTTAATATAGAAGAGGGTGCAGTGGGAATGGGATCGGACGCCACGCGGGTGAAATAAATTGGCGGTAAGAAGTTCTTTGCTATCTGAACCAGGAATTCCCCCCAATATCCACTAATCCTGTCATCGTTGTACTAATCCATCGATGTTTGTGTTCATTCAAATTGACGTCATTGATAAGGAGGAAGGATAAGGGAAATACCGATGAATGAAATGTGAAATGAATGAGGATTTAAAAATGAAATCATTTATCAGATCACTCTATACTAATATTACTAACCGAAAAGTTTTTGATTATTTAAACGCACTTATCTCAAAAACTACTAGTTCGAATTGAAAAAATATTTTTGTGTTAAATAGCCCGTTTATCGAAGAATGTTATATGCTAAATATCATCACGCTACTAGTTAAGGGAACGGAGCAGAAACCATAAATGTCAACAAATCCGGTAAAATCCCATACATTTCTGAACTTTTTTTCAAAGTTTTGAAGAATACCTCGCGTGGCTGGTCGGCTTGTTATTTATAACACAGATGATGATGAATGTCACACGATACGTTACACGTGTCACGCTGTGTCGATATGATATCAAGGATGTTAGTCATTGGGAACCGCCCACCGTTCTGGTTCTTTGTAATATTGCGTAAACAATAACTCTTTGTTTGCAATCATTACGTTAGCTGATATTACAGATGTGGATTTTTTTCTGGCCTCTACTTTTTTATATATTTGTTCCGTCAATTGACTGCACGACGTGCAGTCCAGAAGATACAGACCACCATTCCCGGTGCCATTGGACGTAAAATGGTGGTCCCTAACTTGACGGCCTTTTCACGCCCCGCTTGAAGAACCCGAACTTCATCCTTCTGAATCATTATTTAAGTAGGGGTCTATTCTTTATTCTTACATACATACATACAGTCATGCCTTTTTCCGTGTGGGGTAGGCAGAGATTACTGTTTTCCACTTGCAACTTTTTTTCTTCTACTTTCATAATTGTTTTTATTCACGCTCGCAGGTTTTGGGTACTCTTGACATGTTTTTTTTAAGATGTCTGCGATTTGATTGACATACATATGTCTAGGTCGACACTCGCTTCATAATCTACTTCGTCAGTCTTCTGTCGTCTTTATTCTTCTTGGAATGATAAACCTCCACTACGACAAATTTCTATAAACTTGGTTTGGCGGCCTTTTCTTAAACCTCTTAGATGGTAAGCACTCGGTCGACCTAATCTATAGTTATTACCGTGGCCTATGGACGAGTGCAATACCCAGGGGTTCTGGCCCTGGAACCTTCTAATACCAAAAAGAAATAATTAATCTTGGAGTGAGTGGCAATCGTGCTGATGTAGCAAGGTCCTGATTGGTAGACGCGACTTCGTCGATAACTTTTCCTCTCGATGAAAACTCACGAAAGGTTGGGGTAACAGACGGCTGTCGTTTCCATAAACGCATAGATACATGAGTTCACAAATATAGACAGATTCAACTGTCATCATCATCCACATAAAGACGTTAGTCCTGATTGCATCAGGGTCCACCATCCGGCTCTTCCTCCTCCACTTCACATCATCTTAGGCGTCCAACGTAGTGAGACCGTTTTCACGCATGTCACCACACATGTCCACAACGCCAAGCCAGCACTTCTTGGGCCTACCCCTTCTACCTGGACCCGGTGGGAGCGCCATTGTCAGGCATTTGTTACCCGCGTAGCTAGGCGGTTTCTGCAAGACGTGGCCGCACCAGCGGCAGACAGATTCAACTGTATACTAACTATATGTATCATGGCGTATTTCATGGTGTGTGGGCGTGTTCGATCTCGCATGCATTTGTGTTGGTTCTATTTCCGTGTCGGTTACCGACGGGGCCTCACTGCGTTGTTTCGATGTAGGTAACCAAGGACGCCTCAATTTTTTCGTCTTTATTGCTCTTATTATTTCTTTGTTATTAATTATGTTTGTATATTACCTGAAGGGGAGTATTACAACAATTGGGTATTATCCTATAGTTAAAATAAATTATCTAACCGAGCTTATTAAATTAAGAATGGTAAAAGAGCGACAAAAATTGCGTCGATTCTTAATTTATAGTTTTTATTTATTTTTAGTCATCCACCCAACCTATAATAGTAACTGCTTTGACTATTAAATTTTAGGACGTCACTAAATCTTTTTCATAAAAGTTGCCATATAACTTATCGTTTTGATGTGTAGTAAAAAGAAACTAATTTGACTGACACAGGAATCGAATATTCACTACTCAAGAGTACAGCAAGCAATAGAATTTGTCTAAACTTTTCAGATTTTTTTAATTTTTTTGTAAATATTATTGAAGATACATACACCTTCTCATAAATCCATACTTCAGAACCAGTTAACGGCCATGTGTCACTTTTTTCAGGATAATCAACATCTGCTTACGATACGTGTGCATGTATTTAATAAGAGAAGATAACAACCATTGGGCTCACCCCCTGACAGACAGCCTCTGTGGCGTGGCGGTAGTGCACGCGACTGCCACGCAGGAGACGAGGGTTCGATTCCCGCTCAGTGTAAATATTTGTATGCATGAATATGACTATTTTCATTGGTCTGGGTGTTATATCCTTAACAATATCACTTCATCTTCCCCCGCCAGCATTTGGAAGTTCCTGGGGAGTCTGGGTATTGGCAAACAGCGATGCTCGGAAGCTCCGTGTTCTATTGGTTTGGACGACATCAATCGTCATTTCACAACTATCACCCCTCTGAGTCACCAAACCAAGAGCTGCACAATAGACTTCCTTAAAAGCTTACCACGTCCCAACATCGCGGCTTTCGAATTTTCTCCGGTTGCACCGAGTGAGGTCAAAAAAACTATACTTTCCATTAAATCAAGTGCTGTGGGCCCTGATAATATTAGTCGCCGAATGATAACTCCTATCCTGGACCATCTTCTGCCGGTAATCACCCATATAATAAATTATTCCTTAGACTCTGGACAGTTCCCCTCCATTTGGCGTAAAGCCTTTGTTATACCCCTTCCTAAAAACTCAAATCCATCCCTTCCCAATCACTTTCGTCCCATCAGTCTTCTGCCCTTCCTATCCAAGGTGCTCGAGGCCTGTGTGCACAAACAGCTGTCAACCTTTATTTATAGCAATAATTTGTTGAATCCCCTACAATCTGGATTCAGGCCCGGTCATAGCACTGTTACAGCTCTTTTAAAAGTGACCGAGGATATTAGGGCAGGCATGGAAAACACCAAACTCTCAGTACTAGCACTGGTTGATTTCTCTAATGCCTTTAATACGGTCAACCACGACCTTCTTTTAAACACCCTATCTCACTTTATGATCTCACCGGACGCACTGGAATGGTTCTCTAGTTATCTTCAGGGGCGACAGCAGGCTGTCCGTCGCGATGATACTCTATCATGTTGGCGTGACATTGACGCTGGCGTCCCTCAAGGCGGTATTTTATCTCCCTTATTATTCTCTATTTTCATAAATCTCGTAACTCCAAAACTTCAATGTGCGTATCATTTGTACGCCGATGACCTGCAACTGTACGCCCAAGCGGGGGTGGTTGATTTGTGCTCTGCAATAAACAAAGTCAATCAGGACTTAGAGCATATCAACAGCTGGTCGAGCCAATTTGGACTGATGGTCAATCCAAGTAAGTGCCAGGCCATAATCATAGGAAGCCCACATTTACGGAGACAGGTGGACGAGGCAACCCTCCCGCCCATTACTCTCAATGGTGTAGTGATACCCGTAAGCCCGTCTGTCAAAGACCTCGGCTTGGTTATTGACTCCACCCTGAGTTGGACTGATCAGGTGTCACGCGTGTGTCAAAAAATTACTGGTTCGCTTCGCGCATTTTATCGTCTACGGAGCCTCCTACCTATCAACACCAAGGCAATGATTGTGCAGGCATTACTTTTCCCCGTACTTGATTATGGTGATGTTTGTTACTTCGACCTGGGGGCCTACCACAACCGTTTACAAAACAGTCTTATTGCAGGAGAGTTTTGTGTCAAGCTTGAAGTAATCTTGCTTATATTCGTACCACAACCGTACATTGTGCATGTCATGTATTCCTGCTTAGTGCTTTTGTGACGTCAAATTAATTGTAGTTCATTCAATTCGTACCATGACGAGAATTTAGAGCAGTATTGTATTTAACATTATTGTTTTTATGTCAAATTTAGCCGTTTTAAAAAAGTTGCTAAGTAGCAACTTTTATATTATTGTTTTGCAAAATACTGCTCAAAAAATCATTTTCAAAACCCAAAAAGCAAGTAAACCGTATTTATATACATTAACTTAAACAAGAAATGGTCAAGCTGACTATTATAACTTAGTTTTTAGCTAGCATGGTGCCCAGTGAGAAGACTCGCATCCCGGGAAACGCCTATAATTACAAGTATAAATTATATAGAAGAATGCATAGAAATTGCTTAGATATTAAGCAAAAAAATACAATTCTAAAAATTACAAGTATTTTACTTCAAAGTAAAAACTTCTTTTTAAAAATCCTTTTTGAATAAAAAAAACTCTATGGTCTTCTAAAAAAGAAATCACTGACATTAGGCGTAGGGCTTGACTCCAGGGAAGATTTCAGTATCCGGTGATTTTTCTCGAGGTTTAATTGATCTTCGAAAAGCCTCCGGACATTCTTCGATTACGCGGAAGTATATTTAGTCAGTTTCGTAATTTTAAGTACCTACCCATTTGAGACATTGTATTACTATTATTATCATAATCCTCTTATTAAAACATTATGAAAACGTCCAATTTGTACACTAATGAAATCAACTTATTACCGACTTTGTGCCCGGAATACGGCAATAGGTGGACCGACCGAATGCAATGATTGATGCAATGTGGGTGTTGATGTTAATTCGCCTCTGCCTAACACTCCGGGGATATAGGCGTGATTATATGTATATATTACCTACTTTTTAATAAATGCACGAACATCTATACGTCATAATATACTTCGATAAAATCGTATAGCTATGGAATCTAATCATATAATCAAAAATATATAGTAAAATAGTGTTCATGAAAAAAGGCGAATATTTAACTCTGTATATATGAGATTTTCTCCGGAGTTTTTGAGAAAGATAACCGGTTGTTCGCAAAAATCTCCAGAGGTGCTCCGGTTTTTTTGTCTCCGGAGTACAGCCCTAATGCGAATGAATTATTGCAAGGAATACATTACTCTTTCTAAATAGTTCATTCATTTCCGTCAATAAGCAGGAATAAAATAAAACATTATTGTACGCTCATGGTACGAATTTGAGTAAGGTTATTTTTGTGCCTGCAACAAGCCTGCAAACAAAGAAAAGAGAGATCGCTGTACGTTCTGTCATACTGTGTAGCGCCATCTCTTCCTCACACAAAACGGAGCAACATTCACGTACGTTTTTGATATAAATACTCTTTTATGTAACTGGCAGAATATTGAAAGAAAAAAAAGTAAACTATCTGTCATCTGACATTAAAATAATTTTATTATGACATTTTATTTTACACCTATACCGCAAATAATATGTAAAGCCTTGTAAAGCCATTAATAATTTTATAGTTTAAATTGTCTGGGCATTAATGATCAAATCATGCAAATATTATCTATTTATATTTTATATGTACTATTTAAAGTGGTAGCAGAGCGTGGTTGTAATTTGTAAGCTGGGAGTCCAAAGCAACGAGCATCTACTATGTCAACTGCTTATGCTGAATGAAGAATATAATATTATTATGTCGCTATCCGAAGTTGTGAAAGAGCTCTCCATCTAAGGCTACTGCTGAAAGACATGACAGCAGTGTTTGATGAATGTGAATGATTTTCAGTGATAACCAAGTGGCATTGAAGCTATGTGAAAATGCTATCCTAAGTAGCAAATTAAAACACATCGACCTGCACTTCTTTATTAAACAACGTGGAATAATTAGTGTGCGATATAAAGAATCTTCAAATGCTCCAACATCTAAACCTAAGTAAGATAGTAAGAGTGTTGTTTTGAATCCTCTTTGTGACAAGCATGCAAACTTAAGAACAAAATACAATTCATTCATATTCAATGTCTTCATAACAATCGTGCATTTTGTATTGTAGGTACCTACTTATGTAAAATTTTATTTTCTACCGCAAATATAAAGCCGTAATAATTTTATATGTTTTTAATTGTCTGGGCATTCATGATCACATCATAAAATTATAACAGGTGCAAGGGGTGCGAGGCAAGTTTTATTTCAGCACATCGATAGCACCGACTCGAGTGCGATACGTATGACGTTGCACGGAGTGGCACCCAAATTAGGAATACTGCTTTTGAACTTGACGACATTCAAGGAGTCCCAAGGTTAGATAGAGCTTTTTAGTGCATTCCACAATGGGACAGATTTTCATTACCTACCGATTTATTTTGGTTACACCTATTCAGTAGGTAGGTATTCTTAGGACAAGGTTTGTGTGAAAGATTTGTATCTAAAAGTATATAGGTAATTCATAGCACCGGGGCGAAGCCAAGGCGTGCAGCTATGTTGTTATTATAATAAGATTGTTGCTATGAGAACCGAACCGATGTCACTTGATGCGCACTGATGCTCTGTCACAACAAAGTGCCCAAAGGCGCAAAGTGCCCTCCCCGAACCCGGGGCTAGATGGGGACACTAGGGTCCCCACAACTCGAAGGGGGCCATCTCGAAAGAAATGGTCCTGGGTCTGCCGGGGTGCGAGAGATATGCTTTTGGCAATCTCATCTCCGGCAACCATGGACCCAAGACGGCGTGCGTTTTGGTCGGTTCGAGTCCAATATAACCGCCTCCACCGGCTCCGTGGGAGTGGAATCCGTGGGGATTTTAAACACTATAAAAAAAATGCACACTGCACATCATTTTGTCTTTTAGTTGGCTTCTATTATCTAGATCTCCGCGCCACCCGCTCTAATAGCTCGAATTCTAATTAAATAATGCTTGATACTCGTAGCTTGATAGATATTTACACTGAGCGGTAATCACGTCATCGACATCATTACAATAGACTCTCGCTCCGGATCGTTCTTGGTGCTGAGGCTGGCCATCGCAATCCAGCTTGGAAACGCGGCAAGTGTGATGGTGGAAGCAAGCGTACAAAGATGGTTATTCGATTAATATAGACACCATATTATTTATTTACTAGGTATTACATGGAATAATTAATAAAAGCAATTATATTTGTAAAATAGTTATTATTATAACTGGATCTTTCGAACAACCGTTGAACTCTTGAATAGCCATCATGCATGTTATTATTTGTGCGTGGTTGTTCACTCAGCTTATCCTATGGCTCTCGCATCAGTTGCCTATAAAATGGTAATGCAATGAACACCTAGAAAAAAACAACTATGTTAAGAACATGATATATTTACGAAACTAATAGTGGTCAATCACACATTACAATACATTAGCGTGTACTTAATTCAATATAAATATGGGCTTACCTTAGTCTTTACAGAGAACTCTGTAGATAGGGATTTTCAACAGTGTGGACTCTATTCATCATTCTGTTGGAGTCTCTTTCGCTTATTGAACCAATTTCATATAGGTAATGGAAAGGGTCTCATTTTTACCGCGAGTGCATTCGATGACGATTTCGTGAATAAGCAATATTAGCATAGCTTTTAGAAGCTGATAAACTCCTCGAATATTGTTTTTTCAATCGTTTTTTGTAACTATTGGCTTTATAAAGGATGTCATATTTGACGCTGAACGAACAAAAAGAACGAAAACTATGGGTGACGTCCCAAAACTGCTAATTTAAACAACATTATTGTAATATTGCTTTAAGAGGTCGTGGTACCAAAACACGAAGTAAGATTGAAATAATACTGCTTTAAGAGGTTGTGGTTGGCCCCCTGAATGTAGAATATATCAACAGATTTGACCGTCTCCTAAATAACTGTATCAGGTTTGTTTTCAACCTTCGCAAGTATGACCATGTGTCTGCATGCCGGTCACAATTAAATTGGTTACCGATACGTCAGCGTCGGAACCATCGTGCCCTTACCACTCTTTATACTATCCTTACTTCTCCTAATTCTCCCTCTTACCTCTCCCCCTATTTTCAATATCTTGGCTCAAATCACGACAGAAACCTTCGCTCAGCCAATAACCTCGTCTTACGCTGTCCCTCTCATCGCACCGATTTCATCCACTCTTCCTTTCCTGTACAATCCATATTCCTTTGGAACGAGCTACCTCTTGGGATCAGGATGGCCACCAGCCGTTATACATTCAAACTAAAGGTTCGGAAACTTATGCTGGACAAATTGGAAGAAACGTCATAATGATCTTTTCTATATTTTATATATTCCTCTTATGAATATATAATTAGGTGTATATATATATATATATATATATATATATATATATATATATATATATATATAAATCGCGAAGGACTTCTTACGTCTTTACAAACTACCACCCTGCGGCGTCCACTGAATGTAGTGAGATTTTTAATGTTTTCAATGCGTATGTAAGATGTTTTCATCAGTATCATATCAGTAGTCGACGTCAAATTTCATTTAAACATTAAATGGTGATATTCAAATTAAATATTTCTAGCTGAATTTGTGCGTCCGTTCACTCTTAAATTTTTCTTGCACACTGAATACCTGCGTATACCTACTAAACACTGCATGCACATTCCCGCCTCCATCCGAATGTATGTTTAAATCAATTCCGTATAATGCTCTGCATATATCATAATGATTATAATAACTAAATGACATCCATCTACTATTGAATACAGATTGGTTCCGAATACTGTTTATGAATAATTGTATCCAGCTTATCAGCCAAGAGGCTTCCACCTATATAAGTGTTTATAATGACTCCAGGCATAGATAATAAATATAATTAATAGTTAGCATACAAAAGTGACAATACCTATGTATAGCGTAGGTATTTTCACTTTGGTGGTCAACAAAATCATAAAAAGCAATATAATCATTTTTGACGAGTTTTTGTTTTATGAAGGCTCTGTCTACGTCGGTTGAGTTACCCCACAGTAATATGCCATAATTTAAGATTGAGCCAACATGACCGTGGTACGCCATAAGAGCTGTTTTTTCGCAAGTTGTATTTCTAAGCTGGCGTAGAGCAAACACGAATCTATTTACTCTCTTTCATTCTGCATCTACATGCAGCTTCCAGTTACAGTGTTCATCTAATATGAGACCCAGGAAGCGAATATGACTGTCCCTGCTTATTGCAACACCATTCAACGCTAGCTCGAAGTTTTGTAGGTTCTGCTTATGCGTAGAGCAGATCGCAGCTGCCGGTGAGGGTCTGGCCACCCAGATGGCAAAACAGGCGAGGAGGGAGGCTGAGGCACAACGGCGGGAGGCTGAGTCCCGACGCCAACTCCAAAAAGTTACGGCGGAGCTGGAGGCCCTCAAGAGAAGGGACTGAGTTGCCGGGAGTGGCGACTCGGTCAATGCGGAAGGCGCAGCCGGAGCGGTCGGCGCACCCTGCTCTGGCGGGGCGGCCGGTGCAGCCGGAGCGGCCAGCGCAAACAGCGCAACCGGTGAAGCCGCCAACTCGACCAGCAGAGCCAGAGTCGTGGGTCGCCTCAGGGCAAGGATAAGGGGAAGGGCAAGGGGAAGAAGTCCCCAGCCCTGGCCTCAGCCCCGCCCCCGGCCCGGGCTTTACTCCTGACCCCGGCCCGGCTCTGGGTGAACCCCCGAGCCCCCCGTAAGGGGGCTGGGAGGTAGCTGGAGCCGCCAAACAGAGACGGAACGCCGCCTAACAGAGACAGAACGCCGCCAAAAAGGCAGCCAAAATGGCCAGAAGGGCCAAGGCTGCCGCGATGGCAACAGCGCCGAGGAAGCTCCGCGCCCCACGATTGACGGTCGTCGTCATTACGTTGACGGCGGAGGCGTCGGAGAGCCCCATCGTGGCAGCTCCAAAGGTTGCCGATGGGCGGGGCCTGCTTATTGGCGGCTTCCAGATGGTGCCGTACGGCTCCTGCAGGCCCGACCAGCATGATGCTTCCGGTGCCTGTCGGTGAGCCACGTGGGGTGCAGTGCACGTCGGAGGCCAGTTTCCGAAGGTAACGGTCGGTGACCGTTGCTTCCGCTGTAGCCAACCCGGTCATAAGGCCGGTAGTTGCGAAGCTCCGTTGCACTGCTTCAGGTGTGCAGCAGAGGGCAAGCCGGCCGACCATAGGGCTGGTGCCAAAGCCTGCACCGCGGGGAGGCCGAAGCCGGTTGGCAGTTCCATAATGGATCCTCAGCTCCGCGTCCTGCAGACGAATGCGAACCACTGTGTTGATGCTCAGGCACTTTTGCCCTTATCTATTCTGTGCTTTTGCTCCAGAGCATGGCATTAATGTCGCCGCTGTCGCCAAGCCGTACACTCACCGGTTTCTCGGGCCTGCCTTAGAAACCGACCTGGACGAATCGGTGGCACTGGTGCACAACGCCGCTGCCCAAATGCGACCGGGCTCGGTCGGCGAGAGATGTCGTGCGGGGATCGGTCCTGGGACCGCTACTTTGGAACATCGGTTACTACTGGGTGCTTCGCGGTGAGCTCGCGGACGGTGCCGCCGTCACGTGTTATGCGGATGACACGCTGGTGACGGCGTGCGGGGCTACATACCGCGAAGCGACCCTGAAGGCCACGACCGCGGTTGCCCAAGTCGTGGAGCGGATCCGGCGGCTGGGTCTGGTGGTGGCTCCGTATAAAACCGAGGCCATGTTCTTTCAAGGGCCTCGGCGCGTACCACCGGAGGATTCCAGCCTCATAGTGAGAGACATTTCCATCGGCATCAAGCCCCAGATGAACTATCTGGGGCTCGTGCTCGATGGCCGGTGGATCTTCGGGGAGCATCGCCGAAGACTGGCCCCCAAATTGAAGGACACAGCTGCCGCTTGCTGCTGCCCAACATCTCTACGCAGGAGTCCTGCGGTCCATTGCCCTTTATGGGTGCCCGATATGGGCGGAGACCCTGACGATCCACAATGCGCGTCTGCTGCGTGGGCCGCAGCGTGCAATGGCCAGCAGGGACATTAGGGGGTACCGCACGATATCCTTGGAGGCGGCGAATCTCCTTGCCGGATCTCTACCGTGGAACTTGGATGCAAGAGCCCTTTCGGTACCGAAAGGAGGCGCGGGAGCCGAGCCGGGAACCCGAGCCTGAAGAAATTCGGGTCGTGAGGTCCCAGCTCCACCCTGAGTGGGAGCTACGACTTGGGTGACCAAGCGCAGGCCACGCCGTAATAGCAGCGGTAAGACTCATCATGGAGGAATAACTAGAGATGCCACACGGCAGCCTCTCGTACAGGCTGACGCAGGTGATTACCGGACACGGGTGTTTCGGGAGCTACCTGTGTCGGATGCGGAAGGAGCCAACGTGCGAGTGCCATCACTGTGATGCGAGCGAGGACGCAGAGCTGCACACGCTGACCGAGTGCCCGGCTTGGGACACGGTGGCCCAGGCAGGTCCTAGTGGCGGCTCTGGGGGTGGAAGTTCTCACACTCGCCACATTGCTCACAGCGATGGTACGATGCGCAAACGCTTGGGGTGCGGCCGCCTCCTTCCGCGAGCAATTAATGCTCGAGATGGAGGCGGCCGGTCGGGTCCGGACTAGACTACGGGCCCGGGAAGCCCGCGAAGAGCGAAGGCGAACCGGTCGTCGCGGAACGACCTCCGTCCTCCATGAGCGCTGGCCTAGGGGTGAACGGCGGACTCTCCTGTCACCCTAGCAGAAGCAGGCCGCGGCGGTGCCGCTAAGTGCGCCTCCTCGTACCCGGGGCTAGATGGGGACACCGAGGTCTCCACAACCCGAAGGCTCTGCCGGGGTGCGAGAGATATGCTTTCGGCAATCTCACCTCCGGCAACCAAGGACCCAAGACGGCGTGCGTTTTAGTCGGTTCGATTCCGACATAACCGCCTCCACCAGCTCCGTGGGGGTGGTATCCGTGGAGATTTAGCGCACTATAAAAAAAAAGTATAAACCGGTAAGCTCCGAGGCACAGGCTGGTGTGAACAGATAAGCTTACATCACGGCCGGCACATGCTCCGCGCCCCGCCCCATGCGTCCCTCGTGAACCCCGAAGAGGCCCCTCAGACACCGTACCTAGTGCCCGTTTAAGGATGTTTAAGAGACGCAAGATTGTTGTCACGAAGACATGATAAAAATTTTACAAATACGATATTCAATGGACACGATAAGATCGGTGAACTGAACTCAAAGTATACGTGGTAAATTATACGCTGAACACTAGTGTCCTCCAAATTTCAGTCGGACGATGGCGGAACTACATTATACGCTAAAAGGCATTGTAGTGATGGAATTACGTCCATGCCAATTTTTCGCCATTGCATTCTAAGGATCATAAGGGACCATTGGGCTAAAAATGAGGGTCGGTCAATCTTGCGTCCGTATTATAACGCCATGTAGGACGCAACATGTCCTTCAAGATGTATATATATATATATATATATATATATATATATATATATATATATATATATATATATATATATGTATATATTATGTAAGTAATATTTATTATTTTTAAGTATACTATACTACAATTTTATGTATTGTTATTATTTTTGTTATATTTATTATTATTATATGTGTATAAGTATCAGCGTAGATACTTACTTACTTACTTGCTCTACAGCTTATTTATTATGTGCTCTATTGTATATTTTAATCACCATTCGTAATGCACCTACTTTCATTTCTCTGCACCACCTATGAGGTTGACTGGTAGAGAATGCCTACGGCATTAAGTCCGCCTATGTACATGTATGCATAAAGTTTAAATAAATAAATAAATAAATATTTATAGTTTATCCGCATTCTAGATTCCATAACACAAGCTATAAAAGCTTACCATGGGTCTAGATAGCGTTGTGTAGAATGTTGTGGAATATTATTTATTATTATTATTATTACGTGGTGGAATTTGGTGGAATGTGGGTGTTAATTTACCTCTGCATAATAACTTAGGTAGACCTTAATTTCACTGATAATAATTTTTTAATGCCAATTCAGTTGGGTCAACCTTCAAGAACAGGCATTGGTCAAAAAAGGGCAGGTTTAAAACACCAGAAACCGGCTTGCTTGAAATATTTACCTAACATAACATAACATATAACATAAACTCACGCCTGTATTCCCCGAAAGGGTAAGCAGGCAGGCACCCACATTTCGCCAGTTTATGTTTAGCTCCCAATGTAATAGGTGGCGAGCCTATTGCCATTAATCGGCCACTTATAAACCTGCGATAAATACACACCTAACTTCGAAAAGCATCGAAAAGTCATTGGTGTGTGCCATGGTATACCTGGGATCGAACCCGAGACCTCGTCTCAGCAGTCCATTACCCATACCACTAGGCTACCGCAGATAACTAAAATTGAGGATAATCGTAATTTTGTCCAGATTTAAGACCTACTTGAGAAATTCATTTGTACATTTTAATTATGCAAAAATACTTTTTTTTTCTAAAGGACACATCAATTTGACTTCACCTCGCCTGATGGTAAGCTAAAAGCAAAGTCTCGGAAAGAGGGTCACCCTCGTAAACATGTACCATTTTAACAATGATGGCACTCAGCTTGACGGCCCCATCAGATGCCTTTTCACGCCCCGCTTAAAGGACCCGGGACTGTAGGAAGAAGAAAACAAATACTTATTTAACATTGCAATGTTAAAACTTAACAGAAAAATAGCAAAATATTCTAAAAACAGTATGACCTAGTTATTCCCTCAGCATCTATCGAGAGAGCTAATTATTAATCACTAGACACGTTTGCCACGCCAACCAACTGTTTCTTTGTACAGTGGTTATACCCAAATTCGTCTGCATGTCTAGCGTGTTATAGAAACCGCATCGCTGGCAAGAGGGCAGTTGGCACGACACACAACATGCTCGGTTGCGTACTCTGAGTCCGGTGGGCGTGGACTCCACGCGAGCGACGCGTGCGCAGATGACGTCAGCGGCGCGCCCGCACCTGAGTGTTGACACCGTTGAAATTATCTGCAGCATATCGTTAACAGTGTTGCCCTTCAAATTTATTGTGTTGTTTTGTTGTTCTAAGTTTTGAATGGTATTTTTCTGTGACTGAATAGGTATGTGGTTTCCTTATCTTTTTACGATTGAATCGAAAAGTCTAATGAATCAGTAGTATTATCTATTATGTGATTGAACTTAATATTAGTGACTATATTTTAAAAGACTCCGAATCTTATGTAATTTAGAGCTAAGACATAGAAAATGTGTTGTATGTACATCCGCATTTTAGAATCCATAACAGAACCTATATAGTTAACTAGCTACTTAGGCTTTGAATCGTTCTCTACCTGGAGATGTTCTCTACCTACGCAAACATATTATTTTGCAATTTCTTCTTCTAGTGATCATTTCTCTCCTTTATGTGTTTACTTATCAGAAATCATCATATCAACTCGAAAATACATGATTTTATTAGCAAGAATTAGATCCCAACAGTGCTTCCTTCAAGACGAGGCAAGGGAAGCTCAAAACATCACATACCTTTTCTCGAAGCATTCCGTATCAGTTCCTTATCCAGTAGACAGAACGGCTACAACCTTGGAATAGATACTGGTTATAACGGATAATTGTATTTATTCTGCAAATCTTATCTCGGTATCATATCACAGAAGTTGTCCTTCAATAAGGTGTTAATAATTTAATAACACATGTTCTAGATTCTGATTGACAATTTCAACTAATTACGGTTCATATTTCAAATTAAAATTACCTAAATCAAAAACCACAGGCAGGGAATTCTTCCTCGAGCATTGCGACCGGAAACGGTACGCACACTGATGTACGAAAAGAACTTCATTCCAAGCACGCTCAAGCTGTGGAATGATCTCCATGTAGTGGTTTATCTGACTAGAATGTAGGGTTCTTCGAAAAGCTCGTAAGAAGAGCCTTACAGTATTGGCAGCATTAGTGTAACGCCCCTAATCTTGCACTCGTCTATAGGCTACGGTAATTACTTTCCATCACGTGAGCCGTATGCTTCCCTGCCACCTATAGTATAACAAACCACTGTAAGCCTTCATAAATTCTTCCTTCGACAGAGGATCGAAACATACACTCAGACTGCTGGTTCAACGACCCGCGATATGCGTAATCCAAAGCTATTATTAAAATTTCACTTTAATTTTTGACGTTTTTCAATTTAAATTTATGATCGTAAATAAGATTTTCTTTGAATTGAACAAGAAAATGTATTGGATAGCAGCAGGCGCGGAGCCAAAACGTCACGCGTCAAAAGAATCCATAAATGATTATTACAGCGAAATCTTGGAGAGAAACACAGAACTAATTATGTTGAAGCTGTCGAATCATTAAAAAAAAGTACTTATCCAAAATCAAGTGCACGGGGCCCAGTGCACTCACTGTTCGGTAAGCCACCTAGGTGTGGTAGCCACTTTAATGGGTGACCTGCTTGGGAAAGCACGTTATAAGTTGGTCATAGCACTCATAACAGTTAATAATCATCAGGTTAAGTTGGAGGCCTATATTGGCGACCTGAACAATTTTAGTAGTTAGCCACTAATCAATTGGACTCCAAGGATAGACGGTAGTTGCTCCCAATTTATCCCAAAACCCAAGCTACAGAATTTAAATGTGCCAAGGACTCCGAGGTTAAGGTCTTGGATGTGACCGGAACTAATGTAAAGATGAAGAAGATGAATCAAGTACACAGCCAGTTACTGATCTGAATCTTGTGCATCAGTTGTCCAAGGTGTATAAGAAGTTTCAGCCATAACTCTTTACTTTTATTGAAAGAAATTTTACTGCATTTGACGAGTGTTCTGTCGAAACAGGACAATACCACGCTTTGCATAACTTGGATGTTCTTCGAGTTTCTCTAATAAGTACTTAGAGGGCATTCCCATCTTCTACATACCATATGACATGGCGTGCGTGACTGCTGACTCCTAGGCACTTAATAAGTTACTAATATAGTCATTAAATAGTGGTAAGCTACAAAGGATAATTTGGGTCGATAAAAACCATTTACTACCTCTCGTTACTAACGTCGGGAAAACCATGGGTTTGATGATTATGTATGGTAGCATTATGTGGTTAATCACCAAATGTCTATAAATCTAAAAAGGGTAAGCTTCTGTACTACACAGTCATTCTAGGTACATTATGTACCTAGAATAACTATGAAACTATAATTTATCACAGGTCATCATCATTTATCATCATTTTAGCGTGGTTCCCAGTTGTACCCAAAGTTTTCACCGGTATTTGAAGTTTACCTAGTCTTCTTCAGATTGAGTTGTGTATAGCTATCCATACTCCATACTAATATTATAAATGCGAAAGTAACTCTGTCTGTCTGTGTATGTTACACTTCCACGTCTAAAACATAGAACCGATTTTGATAAAATTTAGTATAGGGACAAATTAGAACTTCAGAAAGGACATAGGCTATGTTTGGTCGCGATAACCGACATGAAATAAATCCACGACTTTAAACCGAATCTATAATGATATCATTTTGTGAGATCTTAGCTTTCAAGGCTTCAAGTCTAGCCATTAAGACTTTAATACAAAATTGTAGACAGTTGAAAGACTTGAAGGTCTTCGTAGCTTGGTAGACAAACTTCAAACAGATTAGATATTTTAAAGTAAGTACTTCAATAAATTTTCTTTGTGAATTTAACTACGACCTTCAAACCTTTAAGAAAAGAGCGTACTCTTTTTTAATAGGAAGGCTATTCCAGAAATAGAAAAGAAAAACTTCAAAATTTGCCTTCCTATAGCTACCAACAATTTCTGATCTTTTTTTCTGTTTCTTCAACTCTAACAACACGTTTTCAGAAGGTATTTTTGTTTTCATCAGAAGTGGTAAACGCAATCAATAACTACAGAAAATTCAAAGGCCCGTTCATGACAACCCGGGTGTACGGGGTTCTACCAACATCTTTGAGACCCAACGGCATCTGCCAATAGAAGAGGCTTTTGAGCAGGTTTTCCTAGGGCTACCAACTAGTCAGTCAGAAAGCAGGCACTCTTGAAAAGTTGACATAGGTTGTACATTCGGTGAATAAACTTTAACAAACGCTGACACGACTGAAAAACGAGGTGCAAACTTTAAATTTAAATACTACTAGCTTTTGCCCGCGGCTCCGCCCGCGTGGATGTCGGTTATCGCAACAAAACACAGCCTATGTCCTTTCTCAAGGTCTAATCTACCCCTATACCAAATTTCATCAAAATCGGTTCAGTGGTTTAGGCGTGAAAGCGTAACATACAGACAGACAGACAGACAGAGTTACTTACACATTTATAATATTAAGGTCCTTACTAGAGACGATGCCTTAGAGCAAATGGGTGGAGTCTACGAACGTAATAATCGCAGCCCCGCACCACCCCGCACTCATGTCACTAAAGTGATTATAATATAAAAATATGGGAAAAGATGTCGGTAAAGAGGGTACAGAGTGGACACATCATATTCTGCCTAACTTCACGTACCTAACTGATTTGGTATTTTTTTGACATCAATGTTGATTGATTCTTGATTGTTTAATACAGCTAAGGTCGGCGGCACCGCCCGTATGGATGTCTATTATCGCAACTTTGGTTTTATCTCTGGTAGTATTCTACCAAAACCTTTTAAATAAAAATAATTTTGTGGGTTTGATGCCCACTCAGCACTTATATTCATAATTACATGAATCTTAGATTATTAATAATCTAAGACATGAATATATATTTCCATTGGTTAGGGTGTTTATTGCATAGATACATTGAGGTAGGTGAATATGAAAGCTATAAGTATGCTATAGGCATAACAATTCACACACATCACACATTCTCACAGTGCCATCGTTTTTTTTTTATCGTGCGAAAAATCCCCACGGAGCCGGTGGAGGCGGTTATGTCGGACTCGAACCGACTAAAACGCACGCCGTCTTGGGTCCTTGGTTGCCGGAGGTGAGATTGCCAAAAGCATATCTCTCGCACCCCGGCAGACCCAGGACCATCTCTATCGAGATGGCCCCCTTCGGGTTGTGGGGACCACAGTGTCCCCATCTAGCCCCGGTTACGGGGAGGCGCATTTTGCGCCGCCGCCGCGGCCTGCTTCTGCTAGGGTGACAGGCGGCTCCACCGGTCCCCCCAGGCCAGCGCTCATGGACGACGGAGGTCGTTCTGCGACCTCCGACGTCCGGTTCGTCTTCGCTCTGCGCGGGCTTCCCGGGCCCGGAGTCTGGTCCGAACCCGACCGGCCGCCTCCTTCTCGAGCATTACTTGCTCGCAGAAGGAGACAGCCGCACCCCAAGCGTTCGCGCATCTTACCATCGCTGTGAGCAACGTGGCGAGTGTGAGGACTCCCACCCCCAGAGCCGCCACTAGGACCCGCCTCGGCGTGTCCCACGCCGGGCACTCGGTCAGCGTGTGCAGCTCCGTGTCCTCGCTCGCATCACAGTGATGGCACTCGGACGTTGGCTCCTTCCGGATCCGACACAGGTAACTCCCGAAACACCCGTGTCCGGTGATCACCTGCGTCAGCCGGTACGAGAGGCTGCCGTGTGGCCTCTCTAGCCACTCCTCCATGATGGGTCTTACCGCCGCTATTACGGCGTGCCCTGCGCTTGGTCGCCCAAGTCGTAGCTCCCATTCCGCTACCATGTCCCTGTGGAGCTGAGACCTCACGGCCCGAATTTCATCAGGCTCGGGTTCCCGTCCCTGCTCCCGCGCCTCCTTTCGATACCGATATAGCATCGAACACAGTGCCATCGTTTGCAACGTAAGCCCTAAAAATGTGTTTATCTAAATGACATCACATTCAAACCTCTTATATTATGCACTAACTGACCCGGCAAACTTCATTTCACCTTAAAAATTAGAATTTACCTCAATTGGCTGTATTAAGTTGTCCTAATTATTTTGAGAACAGAAAGCATTATGACAGGGACTCCATACGCCCACGGAGATCCTGACACCAATAGGATATAACAACGTCTTTCGGGTCAGATATTTTATATAATGGTTAAGTATTCTTAAATGTTTCTATTTTCCGCGCATATTTTTTACTTTTTCTTTCATAAAAACCTCCAGACAATAACAAACACAACAAAAAAAGAAAAAAGCGAAATTGGTCCAGCCTCAGCCAGTCCAGCCAAAAATGAATCTATCTGATATTGGGAAATAGGGATTCATTTTTATATTATATAGATTGTATTGTACATGTAAAACTACTTCTTGAATGATACTATCTATTAAAGAAAACCGCTTCAAAATCCGTCGCGTAATTTTAAAGATCTAAGCATACATAGAGACAGACAGACAGCGGGAAGTGAATTATTTTATACTAGTGATGATATGTACTGATAATTTTTTCATAATATTATATATGTATATATGTAGCTATAGGTATGTATAGTATTCTAATACACATATATCATTATACAGACGTAGTTTGTGACGTTATATAGGTTAATCTCTGGATCTACAGAACCAATTCTAAGAATTATTTCACCAATAGAAACCCACACTAAGTATTTATCAGTGTCATAGGTTTTATATCATTACACTATGAGTGAGGATCACCATCCAGAACGGCATCCAAAATCTACGTGGCTGGAGCCGTGGGCAACAGCTATTAACAAATAAAGTGTGCGAATAAAATAATCAACACAACATTTTCATGTATTTCTTGAGAGTTTAAAGCGTTAGGTTTTTTACCGAATTTGCTTTCGGCGTCTCATAGAAGTGTCTTATCTGTCCACTTATGCATTAGTCTCGAATTGTGTTGCTGTCAAAGCTGCGAAAACGTGAAGCACAACCTCCCCGTCCAATAGCCATCACGGCACTGCCGCCCGGCCCCCGCATAGGCACCCGCTAAGCCAAACTCTCGAGAACGTAACAAAAACGTGGCCTGTGACTTCAAAAGTCAATGTATTGAACGGAAAAATGTACCACTTATACTCCAGATCTTTGTCTTTCTTTTAGTTAAAAAATTACGTAAAAATTCTTTTCCGTTTAGAAGTAGTTGCCAGTTTTCTTTTCAGTGACCTTTTTGCTTTGGGAATTATTTTCATATAGTAATTAAAAAGTGAGAATAATTAAAAATGTACCAAATGTAGACAAGAAACCAACAAATAAAACAGTGTAAACAGTTTTCAAATACGTCCACAAATAAAAAAGGAGTTGGTCTCTAAACATACGCCTAAAACACAGATTTATCATTTTTATTCCTCTTAAGTATGGATTTATACTGTTGATTGATGGCACTTGGTGGATTTCATTGTTAATAAACCTGACCGGTTTCGCCTTAAGGCATTCTCCATACTCCGGGAATGCCGTAAGGCGAAACCGGTCAGGTTTAATAGAATAAATACTGTGGAAAAAGGACATGTGTTCTCAACATGTTTAAATTTAAATTTCTAGAAAATAATAGATAGCATAGTAATCATTCAGAGTTGCAAGAATTGATAAACCATGTTGACATTAATATGTTCATTTGTTATTTTACAAATACAAAAGAACAGCAGACAACATAAATTAAACCGTATTCTCGAAGGTCAGTAATAAACGTACCGAGTGAACACAGAATGACGAATTTCCTTCATTGTTCATGTACAATGCTATAAAATATGGTGTAACTACTAACGAGTACGTAACTTGTAATGTTCATTTGTCCTTGAAGCCACTGCACTGTGAGATTAAATTATTATGAACAATAAATGGAATAAACGCTAGGTTTAAATCATTCTGCGCATATTTCAGATATTACTTTTGTTATGCTTGAAAATGTTAGACATAAAACCACAGATCTCGTTTGTTCTGTGAATGAATTTAATTTGGTTACATAACCCTTACAATTTCCTATTTACTATATAAAATTGTAAGGGTTAAGTTAGGTTAACCACCACACCACACTATCGTTTTGGTGGCTTCTTTTGTCAACAGTCATGGTCACTGAGACTAACTAAAATAATTGCGGTCTGATCGTATGGAAGGCAACTTTTTACTTCTTAAGAAATCATATCTTAACAATGTGATAAGACGGTACTTCCTCGATTCATTCTTCCAACGAAAATACTTCAAAAATACTACAGGACTTAGTTTGCATTTTGTTAGTGTGTATATCTCCGGTTCACATGCGCCTATTTTTAGACAAATTCTTTTGTGATGTATGAATCATTTGCTTTGTTTTGAACACAATAAAAAATCTGTAATGCGTTCTAGTACATTCAAATATTTGTTATAATCGCACTGTTTTTGTTTTTGCTGAACTTCCCTTGCTTGTTTGCACACCTGCGTTGTGTTTGGTTCTTATACGTTCGGTCTGTTTCCTATCTTTTAACATTTCTTTGCTATCTTTCGTTCTACATGCTCAAGGTCTTGGGAACTTGGTTGTGATACACACCGTTTGAGTCAGCACATACACACTTGTGTCGTGACAGGACGAGGAATAAAAACATGAATTTCAAATGCTATTGTGAGTTCTCCGTCTACCTATATTGTGTTAAACTTATCTTTTCCAACATTATGGCCAATGTTTTTCAAGTTCGCAATGTTAAAATTACCTGAATAGGTCAAACAAATTCAGTTATTTAGGTTATCTATATTGAATTTTAATATGCAATATTATGGAATTGATTATTTCCGCGATACAGTCGATAATATTTCATTCATCATATGTATCCAAATGGAAGTCACGGTCTGATTCATGTGTCGCCATGACCTACATTACACTTTCCGGTGAATTTGTCGTGTAACTTGTCATTTTACACGTGTAGGTACAAATGTCTGCTTAATACACTTGAACAGTGTTTATTTACTTTCATATTCTTGTCAAATGACGCTTGTCTAATAAATCTGAGGAAGTTATGCGTGAGAAACTTTTGTTACTATGTTGACTTCTATCATTCTAATTTTATCATTCACTGAAGTAGTTAATTAATTAGTTTATTGCACTATGACTTCCTGTACCTTACATTGTTACTCTTATGCAATTCCATTCAAAGTATGAAGATGACCAACAAAAGTCATAGCCTCAGTCTTATGACGAAATCATCAGCTGGCGCTTTTAGGTGTTATTATTTTCCAAAAACAGTATTGTATTGTTATGCTGGTCAGTCAGATGTTAGGTCATGTCAGGTCATTAGATGTTGTAGGTGTGCCCGTACGATCCGCACTGGGCGTGGAGCGTCCGCAACGCCGCCTTTTATACGCTCGGTTCGGCGATAAAACCACGTATGTATTTACATTCTGATAAACTCACCAATGATAATAATAAATTCCGTACAGTTATTGTTCCTCCATGCAACGATAAGTCTAGAAACATGGGAAATATCATAGCGAATATGCATACAAATTTCACCATACAAATTTTTGATGTTACTATCACACGAAGGCGCGTGTTACCTAAAAAACGTACAACAGACAATACATACAAACTTACGCAAAGCGAACGGAAAACTACGCTTGCACTATCATAATAAAAGGATGAGGAAGCTCTTATTTCAATGTGTTAAGGTTGAGAATTGCTTGCAGCAGATTAGTAGTGTTGTTTTGACGGTGATGTGACGCGGGGTGACGTCATCGCGCACGCGGGCGCTGCGTGCTCGTCGGCTGACGCGCCCACCGTGACTCTGATGCAAAGCTATTTACCCGACTACGGCGAAGCCAAAAGGAGGGTTATGATTTTGACAGGCTATGTATGTATGTATGTATGTATGTATGTATGTATGTATGTATGTATGTATGTATGTATGTTCATTTGTTCCCTCATAACTCCTCAACTACTTATTAGAACTAGACAAATGAGGTATCGTTACAAGCGGCTTTATCGTCCGATGGTTATAGGCTATATGACGTGTCACTCAATCTTGTGTGGCGCCCTCTAGCGCTCATAAGGTACAGTGTTAAAAAATAAATTTGAGATAAATATACCGTGATTGGTATCAAATGAAAGGGCTTAAGAAGCACATTTCAAATATATATAAATTATTAGCTTTACCTTGCCCCAAAATAATGTAAATAAAAAATAAAGTTTAAAACTAAAACCCGACTACCGAAAAATCACACTCTAAAATGTAACAAACAAGAAAATATCAAGGATAGCCGTGGTCGTATGCCACTTACTCTAACAAAACAATATATTCTAGGGTAAAGTGGCATACGACCACGGCTATCCTTGATATTTTCTTGTTTGTTACATTTTAGAGTGTGATTTTTCGGTAGTCGGGTTTTAGTTTTAAACTTTATTTCATCGACAAGACAGCGTATATCTGCGTTTTAGAACCGTTCTTTCTTAAAAGAGGCTTGATCTTAGACTATGTAGTTCAAGTTTGGTTTTGTGAGATGTTTTATTACAGTAGATACTTCTTCTATCTTTTTTTCTATTAACAACGGTTTTACAGAAATCTTAAATATGTACCTACAATTATTTTACACAGTTTATAAAATTGTGGCGCACTAGATGGTAGTTATGAGGCACCTGAAGACTCTAGAATGAAAGTTATTCTTAATCCTCACTGATGTTATTTGTAGTTTGTAAAGTGGTAAACACAGGTCGTTGTATCTACCCGCCAATACGTACGTGCCAAAAACATATCACAGAGTATGTTTGTTGCTTAACCAAAGGCCTAAAATCGTTTGTACACATCGCGTAGATTCTGTAATTACCTCTACAATGTTGTATTGAAGTAATAAAAACAAATTGATGAATTTTGTTTAACGCGACAGGTGTTTCGAAGAAATAAAATATCTAATTCGGGACTCCCGAATAAGATTAGTATTCGTATGCTGTATTTATTACCCATAGAAACTAAACGGAGATACGAAAACCAAACAATGGAATCACTTTCGAAAGACTGGGCTGATCAACATTCCGATTTCGACCCCTAATGGGGTATTACAGCTGTATTCGAATTCCGTCATTACAAAGTAGAGTACGCAACGTGTACTGCGAAAAACCCCAAACTTTGGACCCTGTTACATAAGTACCCGTTCGCCCCTTATTTTATATACGGGTTTGTATATGATGAGGGCTAAACTTTGACAGGTGATTGTTTGTAGTTTTTGGTTTTTTTCTTCTTGCAGGTAGATACAAAGTATTAAATCTAATTTTAAAAATTAATCCATTGATTACTATTCACAACATTTTCCCGTGCAAAACCGGGAAGGACTGTTCCAAGACGTACGGTACAATTTTATTCATTTAGTGCCAACAGTGTACCTATCATTGACACGAGAAAAATAAGAGGTGTTTCAAAAATATTACGAAAGCTTGTTTCAAAACCATGAAGATTAGATATTAAATAATCTCAGACTTGTGGGTCGAACGAGAACGTAGTCAATTTGGCTACGTTCTCGTACGACCCACAAGTTTGCTGGCCTCAAAAGGGTGGTTGAAATAAACTGAATGTAGTAGGAGGATCTGGAATCGAAAGCAACACAGAGCGCACATTGGGAGTAGCCTATGTCCAGCAAAGGCCTGGCTAACTGGACTGGACTGGACAGGCTAATTGATTGATTGTATTGATAGCTATGAAAGGTTATGAATCTCAATCAGTTTCTAGGAGGAAAGATAACAGTTTCCTCTATTTGTAGTTAAAATGTAAGTAATATGATACAGAAATTTAGTCCAGGATTTTTTTTTTTTTTTATATATATAGGACACGTCAATTTGACTTCACCTCGCCTGATGTTAAGCTAAAGGCAAAGTCTCGGAAAGAGGGTCACCATCGCAAACTGAACTGTGCGTGTTTATATTTCATTATACATACCCCATTCAATTTACAACCCTATGCCAAGGAGGCAAGGTCTATTTCTGCTACACGCACGGTCTATAGTATACTACGAATGCCACAGTCAAATTCCTTCAAGCTATTTTTATCTTTATGTCTTATGCAATAAAAGTTAAAATTGTTAATAGTATTCGTGTCCTTTGGATGTAAGGTTACAACGGATTTAGTGTCACGTTTAGGTCTTCAAAATAATTCATCCAACCATATTAGGTTTACCGGTACGATTGGAGCTGGGAATAGGAGGAAAATCCTTGAATATTGGTTATAATAGGTCTTAGGACTTCTGCCTTAACTTTTAAATATTATACATTATACTAAAATCTCACCAATATAGTTATTATATCTAGAAGGAAACCCTACGTCATCGGTCTAGGTAGAAGGGGTAGGCCCAAGAAGTGCTGGCTTGGCGTCGTGGAGGGTGACATGCGTGCAAACGGTTTCACTACCGTGCCTGAGCTCCGAGGGCACCGTGGCCTCGGATGCAATCAGGACTAACGTCTATGTGGATGGTGATGAATGCATACAATGCAGTGCAAAGACTCGAGTCAGTATTCTACTGCCGTTGATAGTTAGTGCTAAGTACTTCAGCCTTCACACCACACTAGTGGGTGTACAAGTCCCCAAATAAACGATACTACACGTGTATGTCCTCCTAAATATATCACTGTCACGGTACCGATAACTGACACATCTCTTCCGAGTTAATTTAAATGCAATATTTTAGTTTCGAATAAAATCCATACTTCATACTTTAATATTATAAATGCGGAAGTAACTCTGTCTGTCTGTTTGTTACGCTTTCACGTCTAAACCACTGAACCGTTTTTAATGAAATTTGGTATAGGGGTATATTAGACCATGAGAAAGGCCATAGGTTATGTTTGGTCGCGGTAACCCACATCCACGCGGGCGGAGCTGCGGGCAAAAGCTAGTAATATTATAAATGCGAACGTAACTCTGTCTGTCTGTCTGTATGTTATGCTTTCACGCCTAAACCACTGACCGATTTTTATGAAATTTGGTATAGGGGTATATTAGACCATGAGAAAGGACATAGGCTATGTTTGGTCGCGATAATCCACATCCACGCGGGCGGAGCCGCGAGCAAAAGCTAGTGTTACAATAAATAAGCAATACAAATAAATGAAATAGATTTTAGTAATAAACACCTCATTTGTGTCCTGACTTCTGAGCATATTATAAGAAACGGTCGTGACAACTTATTATCATCCCATTTAGTAACAAGTGGTGTAAACAGAGAACCAGTTGAAGCTGGAATGTCTTGAATTGAACGTGATATTGAGTCGGTTTACACCTGTTAAGTTCATGCTTTTGATACATGTGATGATGTGACCTATGGACAGATGGTAACAGGTCTTTTAAGCAATGATGTCACTTAATTTATGGTGTAGGTAGCACCCTGTCCTATCAACAGCTTTGGGTCAATATAAAGTGATTCCTGGTTAAGCAAGTCGGACCATTCTGTTCGTATAAAATATTTGACAGCCTCTGTGGCGTAGTGGTAATGAACGAATAATAATGAATGAAGTGGTAAAGGAGGCGCGGGTTCGATCGCCGGTCAGTGCAAATATTTGTATGCATGAATATGGCTATTTGCATTGGGCTGGGTGTTTCTATGTAAAATATGTATGTATTTATAAAAAAAAAGTATCTAAGTATTCTAGATACCATAACACAAGCTATGGGTCTAGACAGCGTAGTGTAGGATATTGTGGAATATTTATTAGATTTTTTTTGAAAAGGGTACTTACCACAATTTTAATTAATAAAAATACAGTTACTTATATAAAATAACTATGTGTCACCGTTGTATTGTTTACAACAAATACTCATTCTCCATGACGGCAAATCGTGAATATTTATGTGCTATTTGCAATATATAAAAACTATTTTTGTTATGTATGTAAATTAAATTAATGCTTTATTTACGTAGCGAATTTTTCGATAAATTCTAAAAATGAATGAATGAATGATTAATGAAAGAATGATGAATGAATGAAAGAATGATGAATGAATGAAATAATGAAGGATATGAATGAATGAATTATAATTTTATTCGCACGAAATACGGTACATTATAATTACAATTAAAGTCACCAATTTTGACTCTACTGTGGTTTTTCCAAGCGGCTACAATAAAGGGTTTTTCAAGAAGGGCATTAGATGGTTTTTACAGGGTCGGAGTACGAGTGTGACACCCCTGCAGTAGGTACAGCAACCGTTTTCCATAGCCGTGTGCTTGTCTGCCACCTCAGTGGTGAAATAATCAAACATGTTGTAAATACGAAGGCAGACCTCCATCTATTAATATCAGAGACAAAGGACGAGTGACCCGCCTCCGTCGCGTATTACGAACGAACTCGAGTAACTGAATTAGTCACCAGACCCGCCTTTGTTACTCAATTGTGTGTTAATTATCCTCAAGTAGGAATGTTGCCAAATGATTACAAATCGACGCATTTCGCATTACCGTTTTTAAAAGTCTACTAGTTGAAGCCTGTGATTCTACTGGCGTGGATGTCGGTTGTCGCTCCTTTTGGACATCTCTACGGATATACTCAGTCAATTGCGATCAAACAAATGTAAAATTTTAAGTCTGACCAATGACTAAGACCTTATTAATAAGCTGGATCAAAATCTGTTCAGTAGTATTCGCGTCCATCGCGAAAAAATAGATGGACAGACAAGAATTCTCAAAAATAAGTATTTCATTATATGGAGATACACAGTCATGACTTTTTTTTTATATACAGGACTCGTCAATTTGATTTCACCTCGCCTGATGTTAAGCAAACGCAAAGTCTCGGAAAGAGGGTCACCATCGTAAACATTGTACCATGTTAACAGTGGTGGCATTCAGCTTGACGGCCTCATCAGATGCCTTTTCACGCCCCGCTTAAAGGACCCGGGACTGTAGGAAGAAGGAAACACGTGAACTGGTGGCTGACTGATCTATGATTTTAATAATATAGAAGTAATACTTTGAGTATTATCAATGTCGAATAGACGTGGATAGATTCTAAGGAATACCGAAACTATTAAAAAACTGTGCCGAGATTCATTTCAATAGTTAAATAAGTACGGTGTTCTATCATGGAGAACTATGGTTGAGTGGACAAGACCAGAGAATGAGTAATAGTAGTACAAAAGTTTTTATTTATTTTTATAAAGGACACGTCATCTTTTACCATGTGTTAAGAAGCTGTAAGTGAAGTGATTGAAGGTCATTGTAGCTGTCTGCATCGTGCACGTGCTATACGACAATCGTGGACCACGTGAAGGTCTTTATAGATGCTTTTCATGTCCTAAGTTGTAGGAAACTAACGCACATATCATCTATCTGCACTGGTCCGGTCGGCGCCATATGTTATTCTCCTCTATACATTCTTGTCAGATGTAATTTCCTCAGGCACACCGTTTTTGCCATAATCCTCTTTCACTCAATTCATTCAACTTTTCTCGGGTCTACCTCTGCTTCCTCCAAGTCCTCGTGTCCATAATATCCATACCGGGGCTCATGACTGATTGACACATTAATTCTAGTCAGGCCAGTCTTAGGATGACTAAGTTCAACAGTTGACACCCCTTCGTGCCTCCAAGCAAATCAATCCGTAGGTGTACGAGTACGAACGTGAATCAACAAAATAAATACCGAATGGTAGAAAACAAACCGCAAACACGCCTTTTGTTGACACATCTATGCAAGAACGTGGCATGCGTCAGAATTGTGGTCTGCTACTGGGTTCAGAAATACTCACAGGCACCTAAAGCTTGCAGTGAGTCAAGCCTGAAGAGACCTTGAGCTACGATCATGAAATAGGGCAACTCTTCCGGATCATGCTCGTTTATTATGTCATTTAATATGGAGGAATCTGTCACCTAAGTGGTATAAAAAAAAAGGAAAATATGCGAAAAGTTTTAGTGAATTTTGAGAATCGAGAACGGTGATGAGGTAGTTGGAGATGAACGGCAACATCGTGTTTAAGATGACTTGCTGGTTTTCAAACCTTTTTGTTTGTTTGTTTGTGCCAGCTCACGTGTTTCCTTCTTCCTACAGTCCCGGGTCCTTTCAGCTGGGCGTGAAAAGGCATCTGATGAGGCCGTCAAGCTGAGTGCCACCACTGTTAACATGGTACATGTTTACGATGATGACCCTCTTTCCGAGACTTTGCCTTTAGCTTACCATCAGGCGAGGTGAAGTCAAATTGAGATCTGTTAGATGCAATTAATGAGGATAAGATGAGTGTCCTTTATAAAAAAATTGTACCTTCGAAGTCAATGAAGTCAATACAAGTGTTAGTCGAATTAGAGCTTGTAAAGTTATGTATTTTAGAGTGAGGAGTTTGGCTCTACCAAATTGTTATTTTATGGTTGAGAGGTTGAAGGGTTTACGGAGGTCCCAACCAGACCCTCAGGACTAGTTCTAGCTTACCTGCAAGTTGGGACACCTACTGATTAAAGAATGACGCTCGGCAACAAGTTTTCGTCTCGGAGATACATGACGGGGGCCTTGCTTAGCACCCAAATCATGGATGGATATTATTGTCATTACAAGATTTTTCAAGCTACTTTACGCAGGAAAATACGAAATAGCAAATGTTTATGGAAATATCAAACATCATAATATGTATATTTCCTTAAGATGCGTGAATCATATGCACCTAACAACCAAAGAACCATGATAGAAAAATAAACTTATCTCACTAATACGCCGCCATAAATATGCAGTAATTCCCCGAAAAAATAACTAGAGATGTTGCCACATGTAAAATATTTGTTTAAATTATGGGTAAACTGGAGACAGCAGCAGGTACCCAGAACAATACTATATAATCGGTTACGGTACTTTAAATTCTAGACATGTATTATCATTGACGGACAAATATGACAGCAGCCCCATATTTGGCTAAAAACGCATTAAGAATTTTAAATGTGTCGCATTATTAATTTTGTAGTGTCTTGACTGAATTAGCTTCAGGATTCTAAGGACAATAATTAGATAGATAGATAGATAGATAATTCTTTACTGTACACCAATAGATTTACATTGGAACAAGTAGGTAGCATGATACAGTTTAATGTACATTGGGCGGCCTTATCGCTGGAAGCGATTTCTTCCAGGCAACCTTGGGATGGACAGTAATGTGCTATGTAGAATTTAGTTATATATGTATCAAAGTATTATACATGGTCAAAGAAAAGTATTTGAGATCGCAGGACTAGTGTCAAAGCGCGAGAGGTCTTAAAGACAGTTTTTTTTTTTTTTTATAACCGTGGGGGAAAATCCTTCATGGATGTTATGCCGGACTCCTACCGACTAAAAACCCCCACGGTAACGCCCAGAAGCCTATGGATGGGAGCCCCGAGTAAGCCCTCGGAAGGATGTCCCAGGACTCCCATCATACCTACGGCTACAATTGCGGCCTCGCCTTGGGGTTGGTTCGGGTGCTATCCCGCGTCTATGGGGGGGTTTTCGGGTGTTATCCCGCTTCTTAGGGGGGGGGGGGGGCGTGCGTGAATCCCTCACGTCACGCTGCCGTCATGGGCCTGCTTCTGTAAAGACGGTGAGCAGCCAACTCACCGTCCTCAGGCCCCCGGTCATGGAGGCCGATGGTCTTCGGCGAAGAGTCTTAAAGACAATAAAGGAAGCTCGTAAAATGTGTTAAGACTTAGGATCATCGCTTATAGACTGAAGCTTATATGGCAAGATCATTTTGTACTCAGTTCTTAACATGTGGAATAATAATATCAAAGGGAAAAAGGAAATGATTGCTGCTACAGCACTTCTTCATCCTAGCGTCAATCCCAGTTGCATCCAAAGCTTTTACCTATGAATCTAGGATACGTTTTACCACTCCAACTGCGGATTTGGCTGAATTTCGATAATATAGCACTTATTTGTTGATGGGGCAACCCAGTCGGGGTCGACCTAGACATACGAATGTCAATCAGATCGCAGTCGGTTTTGGCTACTGTTATATATTATGTCCTTTCTTTATAGAAACCGGCGAGCGTGTATGAAAACAATTATGAAAGTAGAAGAAGCGAAAGGTCTATGCCAGGATCGTAGCAAATGGAAAATTTAGTCTCTGCCTACCCCACTGGAAAAGAGGTGTGACTGTATGTATGTAGGGCTGTAGTATGTATTGGTAGGGTGTGGCTAAAACATTCATGTTTATCATTAACTTCTTTAAAAGAAAACATTTAGGCGGGTTTCGAACCCGCTGAACCCTTTACTATATAAGTTTTTTTTTTTTTTTATACAGGACACGTCAATTTGACTTCACCTCGCCTGATGTTAAGCTAAAGGCGAAGTCTCGAAAAGAGGGTCACCATCGGAAACATGTACCATGTTAACAGTGGTGGCACTCAGCTTGACGGCCTCATTAGATGCCTTTTCACGCCCCGCTTAAAGGACCCAGGACTGTAGGAAGAAGGAAACACGTGAGCTGGCAGGGAGTTCCAGGTCTTCCAGGTATAGCACTTATTGGTTGGGCAACCCAGTCGGGGTCGACCTAGACATATGAAAGTCAATCAGATCGCAGGCGGTTTTGGGTACTCCGGGTCTGGGTCAGCCGGGATGCGAGGGATATGTCGATGACAACCTCACCTCCGGCCTAGCACCACGACCCACAGTCAGCGTTCGTTTTAGTCGGTTCGAGTTCGACATAACCTCCCCTTCCGGTGCCGGCAACGTGGGGATTTCCGCACGAAAAAAAAAGGGTACTCTTATATGCCCTTTCTTTGAAGAAACCGGCGAGCGTGTATGAAAACAATTATGAAAGTAGAAGAAGCGAAAGATCTATGCCATGATCGTAGCAAGTGGAAAACTGTGGTCTCTGCCCCGCTGGGAAAGAGGCGTGACTGTGTGTATGTATGAATGTATGTATGTAGGACTGTAGTATGTATTGGTAGGGCTTGGGTAAAACATTCACATTAACTTCATCTTTAAAAGGAAAAATTGTGTGATCGTTCCAGACGGGATTCGAACGCGCTGCACCTATATTAAGCATGTATTATACAATTATAAACTTTCTTCTTGAATTACTCTATCTATAAAAAGAAACCGCATCAAAATCTGTAGCGTAGTTTTGAAGATATAAGCATACATAGGAACGGACAGACGCAGAAAGCGACTTTTCTTTATACCATATAGTGACTTATCTACTTTAAAGTGACAAGCCCCTCCTAGACACAACATAATAGATTAAAACAAAACAAAAATACGATTGATAACAAAAAAAGCAACGCGCAATAGTTTAATCTAGTTAATCTAATTTTATATAATCACAATTCACAACAGACAGACAGATAGTCCACATTAAAAATAGCATGATCTCAATGGTATTGTTGGGACCTGACAAACGGCACGTAGTCAAATCCCTTTTTAACCACATTAGGTATTCTGCTAATTAGTTACTAGTAAAATAAGTTACTTTTTACTAAACGATAAGTTCTAAGGAAACTTGTATAAAAAAAGATTTAGTAACGTCATAAAATTTAATAGTCAAATCAGTTACTATAATAGGTTGGGTGGATGATTAAAAATAAGTAAAACTTTAAATTAAGAACCGACACAAACTTTACCGCTCTTTTACCGTTCTTAATTTATGAGCTCGGTTAGATAATTTATTTTAACTGTAGGATAATACCCAATTGCTGAATAAGAAGTGTAATGTTTTCAGGGCTCGTGTTGTATATGGGTTTCTTTATAAAAGACGGTATGGTGTCCATCAGCTGGACAAACTCATCAGATGCTTTTTCATGCCCCACTTGAAAGACCCGGGACTGTATGAAGAAGGAAACACGTGACTCACGTGAGCCGGTAAAGAATTACAAGACTTTATAGTGGGTTCTTGAAGTTTTTTGAATTATATTCTATTGTTCTAGATATATTACGATAGTATAATTAATACAACAAAAAACTACACATAGGTACCTTATTACTTGTATATAAATACTGCGTCGCATTTGATACGCAGCGATATATGTAAATAAGGTTACCTACCTACCTACATTTAATATCTTTGAGCTAAGGAGTGTTTGTTGATCGATATCACTATTAATAATACAGAATAGTGAGGTAGATATATCAGTTTTTTTTTGTGATTCGCTGCAGAAGCCATGTAGAACAAGAAGAAGAAGAAAATGTATTATTTTGTAGTATTAGATTCTCTATTCTGTGTAGTCTTAAATCTCTCCAAAATGTGTGGAGGTTAAAAATCATGAAATATATTCTTCTATAAATACAGATATTAGGCGGGACGTGAAAACGCATCTGATGAGGCTGTCATATTTAAGGTCCCCAGTCCAATCTAATGCAATCCACCTTTGTTAACGGCAGCCAGCTGATATTGGCATTGATTAGACACACACACACATTCCAAAACAAAACATTGCCTAGAATTTTATTTTGAAACAACGTAAGGCACGATGCATGTACAGTCAGTGTCATAAAAATCTTGGCCACGAAGTCTTTACAAGATCTTAAAGTCTCGTATTATGAGCAAATCAAACTGTTTTATTTATTTAAATTGTAGGGCAAATAAAACTGTTTCACTGATTTATATGGTATTATTTAAGATTACTTTGAGTGCTTAGTTCGTCAACATCTTTATTCTTGTACGCAGCAAAAACAATATAATCAGTAGGATTTAACTGGGTGTGGCTGTCGACTCTACTGGACCAAGATACTACATAATTCCAACTGACCAGTTCACCATTGACCTGAGTTATACCAGTTCCTAATAATCTCTGGCCTCTGTGGCGTGGCGGTAGTGCACGCAACTGCCACGGAGGAGGCGCGGGTTCGATCCCCGCTCAGTGCAAATATTTCTATGCATGAATATGGCTATTTGCATTGGTCTGGGTGTTTCTATGTATAATATGTTTCACAGCATTCTAGATTCCGTAACACAAGCTATAAAAGCTTACCATGGGTCTAGATAGCGTTGTGTAGAATGTTGTGGAATATTTATTATTATTATTTATTATCTCTGGCTTATGCTACTAAAAGTAAGGTCTCATAATTAAAGAAGCTTTGACGACAAATATACTAAACTGAACGTCTCCTTGCTATGGTCTTCTGAGCAACTACAATATGAGGTTCTTCGAGAAAGACATTAGAAGGTCGACAGGCCCTGGTATTCCCACCACTTCCCATCTAGTGGGTTTGTTTGCCACCGAAATGGTATATTGTCCAGTTTAACATTGACCTGTTATTGCTAGAACTGAATACGCTGTTTCTTCGTTATTATAAGACGGCAGAGGGGTGTGGCGTGTCAGATTATGTTGGAGAGACATCGCGTAGTCGACGCTTGGCATCGCGTCTATTTACGGCGCCGGAGTGCCACGCGCGGTACGCGTGGCTTTGTTTTGCTCAGATAATAATTAATAGTGGCTAGTGATGCCAACTCTGGCGCATTCCTAAATTAAATGGGAAAAATACTCTTAGTAGAAAGTATCTAGGCGTTTGGGGAATAAATGTCGTTTGTGTTTTGAGGCATATATTTTTTTATCTCTGTGCTTCACTTCTATTGTCGAGAAGAAATAAAAAATAGTAGTGGTTAAAATTATTCCATACTCACGAAAGGGTACTGTATGTGAATGAATTTTACAGCATTAAGTATGCTAACTATACAAATCGAATACATAGGGAAAATTGAAATATCTCGGGCTGGATTCGAACCCGCTATCTTTCCCATACAGGGGGGATTTCCATAACGATTGGTACTGTATTCATTTCTATTAAGTTTAAGTTAAGTGCCTATAAAATCCAGGACCGCGATCCCAAGCCTCCCTACCCTATTTACTTAGGTTAGGAATATCGAATATTGTTACGAAAATAGATAAAGCCTTCTATTTATTTATATGTATAGGGTTTTCCAAGTCCCAAATTGTAGCGATGTTGGAGATTTCTGATTCAGTGTTATGGGTAAATACGTTTAGAAGTTGGCAACACTGATCCTAGTGTTGTTACATAGGTACAAACCACCATTCTCACTGTGCCCACATATTTACAACGTGCGTATTTTATTGTTTTACTCTTATCGCTGTAACTATGTACTAAGACTTTCCTATTATCTCCATTTTGGTGAAAATGTAAATAAGTTTTATAGCTGTGAGTTAATTAGGTAAACAGGTACTTAAGTATATTGTCTTTGTAATGACTTTGTCCACTTTGTCTTCGCGTAGATATATAAGTACTTGAGTCAATCTGAAAGAGAGTCCAGGTACGTCCGGTCGAGTAGAGAAACAATAAATGAAATAAGATACTATACATTTATATATACACTCCTAGCAATAGAGTGGAGAGGGAGACCGCTAGAAGACAATCGGAAGATGGAACGCCCACTAGCCAGATGGACTGGCACCCTAGAAAGGCTTTACAGACTGGATGAGGGAGACGGAAAAAGGTGCATATTGGGAGAAGCCTTTGTCCAGTAATGGACTACGATGCTTGTCGTAGTAGTTATAGATTACTTGGTCCTCGATTCTACTAGAGCTAAACCACTATGGTGGCGCCGTCATTGGAAAAAAATACATTCTATAAAAAAAAACTCATCACTGATTCAGTACACTTATTGTGCCATTAGAAAAACCAATGCGAAACTTCAAAGAATTTCTCTACATACGAAATCTAAGAAACCATCAAAATAATAATGTTTAAAAACATATAGATTCTATGAAACTGCTTAACAAATTATAAATAACCTTCTGGGAATTCCGACCCTAATAAATTACGAAGAAAGCAAGTTATTATGTATGACGTAATATAATAATAATAAGTGTTATCTATTTTTAAATATATGTTTTCGTAGAATATATATAAAAATGTAATTTGTATGTATTTTAATTATTAAAAGGTAGTGTAATCCATACTAATATTAAAAATGCGAAAGTGATCTCTGTCTACGCTACACTTTCTTTTAGTATAGGGGTAGATGAGACCATGAGAAAGGACATAGACTATGTTTGGTCGCGATAACCGACATCCACGCGGGCGGAGTAGCGGGCAAAAGCTAGTATTAGTATATTAATAGTAAACAACATCTTTAAAAGCTTTCACCAAAGAAAGGAGGTGTGGGGTAAAGACCTTCAGAGTCAAGCCAACCCCACCTGCTATCCAGTACACCTACTGATGACGGGCAAGGACCTGATGCAGGTTTTTCTATCGGTATTGGGAGGTTAAAAGGCAGTCGCCTCCAAATATCGTAGAAGCAAACTGAAAGGCATTGGTTCTTGTAAGCTTAGATACATTGTATGAATCTAAATAGCGTTTGACATTGTACACCTGATTATTTTACTGATATTATCATTTTGTATACCAGTTGATGCTCTCAGATACTACAAGAACGACTTTGCCAGAGTGACTTCGCCTACCCCTTAAGAAATAAAGAAGCGTGAGGATATAAAAGTAAATTCTAAATTTAAAAACATTTCCCCAAGGCGTCCGCTGTCGGTGACGATCCATCACCGACTGGCTGCATTTAAAATAAGAAGCCCCCACGTTACCTATCGCACTGATATCAATGACCAGTCACCGTAGACCTCTCACCCTCCCCGCGCTTACATAAAATCGGATGTGAAAGACGAACTTGGAGGAAAGACAAGTGTCAAGTTAAGCTGGTCCTGATAACGTGCTTACGCAAATGCCTTAGCAAGACTAGAATATGTCAACATTGATAAGGTGTCTACCGTTGGGGGTCAGGGCACTGTTTATATTTTTGTGTGGTTATACTTTTCTTATTGGTCCGAATTGATTGGCAAATTTCTGTAGGCCGACAGGGTAAAGGGTATAAGGCCAGACACGTGATGCACCACACAGTGGATAAGCATTCTTATTTTTTATATCGTTTTAAGAATGTAAGAATATTTTCGACCAATTTCGTAACTTAAATTAATGAAATTCAATGAACTTCATTTCTTTACGTAGAATACATAAGTAACTAGCTGTCCCGCCCGGCGAACTTCGTACCGCCAATTTTTTCCCGCCCCGCGATCGGCGTTAGATCCCGTTCCCGCTGCACCATTTAGGGCTATGAAAAATAGATGTTGGCCGATTCTCAGACCTACCCAATATGCACACAAAATTTCATCAAAATCGGTCAAGCCGTTTCGGAGGAGTATGGCAACGAAAACTGTGACACGAGAATTTTATATATTAGATAAAAAATTGTAGAGATTCAACATATCTATCTTTATATTTAAAATAAAGTCATGTTAGTTACACTATTTATAACTCAAGAACGACTGTACCGATTTGGTTGAAAATAGATGGGGATGTAGCTTAGAACCAGGAGACGGACATAGGATTTTTTATCCCGTTTGGCCTTTATCTTATCCCGGGGTGTATCTGTGACCCAGGTATATTTCATTAAGTACCTACCAGGCTCACAGAAACTTTAAGGAACTTTATCTGGACCGCGGAAACAGGAGCAGTGTGTCTTATACCTACCTTTCTATGCCGAACTCAACGCGAACGAGGTCGCGGGCAAAAGCTAGTTAGATAAATAAGAGGATAAACTGATAGAGCATTTTGGCTTCGTAAGATGTTTTCTCGCTCTGAGTTAACATTTTGTAAGATATTTAACTTTATTCCCTTTGTTTTGGGTGTTTGTTGTCCATATTAACAAGAAAAAGTATCCAAGTATGTTTATTCGTATTCTAGAACACATTAAAAACTATGCTCCGTTTAGCTCTAGGTAGCGCTTGTATGTGTCAGAATATTTTGACACTTCCCAGGTCCAATCGACCCACCAAGCGTGTTGGACAAACTCTAGCTAGCACATAAAAAATAAGAACTTTATTGTCCTGCACTGTTCAGTATTTTAGCTTTTTATCATTGTAAAAAAGTGTGTTTTAGTTTTTTATTATTTTTTTACATTTTACATTTATAAATCAAGTGCTAACGCACTGCAATTCATTATAAAGAACGAGAACATTTTTGTTTACGTTAATTATTTTTATCTGGCCGTGTGAGAATGTCTGCCAGATATTTAAGAAAAATAAAAAAATAAACGGAACTATATCGATATGTTTACAACCGAATTGTTTAAATAATCGATAACCTCTACGTATCTATGGACACCTCATTATTTAGTGTAGCTTATAAATGCTAATTAGTATTGTACTATAGGTTTTGTCTTATCTGACTTTTAATTCTCAAGAAAACAGTGATAAACATGCTTGAAAGAAAGTGTATTTATGTTCTTTAAGGCTAGCCATATAAAGTATTTACTTTTTTTTTAATATAACTACGAATTTATCGTGTTTCATTATTTATATTTAAAAGTTTATTAAACTTTTTCATTTCCCACCTTTTGCCACCGTCGCCGTCGCCCTTAAAGACGGATATAAAGAGAAGGGAAATTTGAAATGATTCAGGTGTGGCTCAATAGCTCAGTTAGAAGAGCATTCCCCCTGTAAGGGAAAGGTCATGGGTTCAAGTCCCACTTGAGCGCTTCTTTTTCCCGATGATTTTTTTTATAATTTTAACAGTGTTCTTATTACGCACGTAGTACATTTAAGTAGGTGACTAAACAGATAATGTCAGTCAATGTTATTATGAAAACAAAACAATAAATAAAAAAATGTAAACATGACCGCCACGCCCAGCCATTTTACGTCATCTTCACCCGACCCGACATTCCTCACAAAGTCACATAAAGACTTGAACAGTGAACAACGAAACGATGCAGATCCTGCTGATACAAAAGTCTCTAATATAAACAAAAAAAAAAACAAAAAAAAAAGGAAGTTTAATCCTGTCAAACTGACGTAAACGCCTACACCAAAATTCACATGTCATTTCAAGCAGTCGTAATAAAATTTATTTTTATTCCAACACTAACACATAATTAAATATCGAATTCGAAACGCAATTTTCTTTTTCAATTTCGAATTACGAATATGTTTTACCAATCCGATACATCATTCACCTTTACACGTTCTATATTTTAAATTTTAAAAACATTATTGTCAATAGATAAGATAATCATTTATTCGCTTAAACATGAGTATACACACATAGGCATGCAAGGTATTGTGTCATTTATTATTTCAGTCATGTTTAACCGTTTACATATCGGCGTGCAAATGTATCGAAAATGAATTTATTACAGTAGTCACATGCAAAACATAATATAGGAATGAAACTAATTAAAAAGATAAAGAAATAATATTTGATGTCCAAAAATTTGTGAATTTAAAATAAAATTAGGTATTGTTCAATGTCTATATAAATTAATGTTGACAGTTCTTAATATTCGAATATTCATATTAAGAAGGGTGTCTGCACGTGAACAGTATTTTCGACACAAGTGTGCAACTGGCCCATTAGCTCAGTTGGTTAGAGCGTCGTGCTAATAACGCGAAGGTCGCGGGTTCGATCCCCTCATGGGCCACAAATCTCTTTTGGCTTTTCTTTTTCAATATTACTTTTTTTATGTTTAATTGTAAAATATTTGCATAGTTTTAATCTAGATAATCTAGATATCACTGTGTAATACATAGGTTATCTATCATTTTTACAGTTTGACACGTATAATTTTGTTTATCTGTACCTACACAATACGAAACTAATTGTCAACCTTTTTCATTCTAATTTCATAGTTATAAAATATTTTATCTGTATTCATATTAATTAAATAATTACAACAATTACTTACAATCGAACAATTCAATTATTAAACAAATTCTTAATACATCTATATTTAGTCGCTAATTAACTTATTATGATATTAATCGGAAGAGATACATTCGGAACTATTAATATTCATAATTAGGAAATATTAATATTCATAATATTTCAATTAATTAAATATTGGAAACCCGTTATGTTATTATATAAATTTAAAATGTCCATCGAGCATCGCCTGCGCATCAACTGAACCGGTTCGATTTGGTTTATTATCTATGGTCGCGAACTTTAGTTGCCCCTACGCAGAAATACTGATAGTGGAACGTTTATTGCGTTAGACGGAAGGTAAGGGGTTATCTGAACATGAACGAATTTATTGAAAGTCACCTATGAAAGGTGAAATTATTTTAAGACTAAGTGAAGTAAGACTAAGTGTCGTGTTGGTTCACAGTTGAGTAGAATAGGACCACCCCAGCTCATCCTGTGGGTGTCGTAAAAGGCGACTAAGGGATAGGGCTGTTCTTCATACGACAGTAAACATACATCCCAAGACAAAGGGCCCGCTAGACGACAATAGACTCGCCACCTATTACGTTTGTGGGGCAAAACTCATAACTGGCGAAACGTGGGTGCCTTCCCCTTTGGGGATTAATAGACGTGAGTATATGGATGTATGGGATGCATAATCTCTAAAAATAATTTCACCATTAACATTAAGTAATAGTTTAACACTCACCGGGATATTTACCATGTTCCGTTAATTATATAATGACATACAAATAATCAAAGCCATGTTCATTATTTTTATTTGGTAACCGATGTTTCGGCGCTGTTTCAAGCGCCATGATCACGGTGTACTTGGTTACCAAATAAAAATAATGACCATGGTAAATATCTCGGTGAGTGTTATATTACATTATTAATTTCACCACTTAAGTATTAGAACAGGACAAAAAATAGAGCCAATATTTCACTTATGTCTGTGTAATATACAGTTTCAAAATAAATAAAGAAATTTTAAGATGTTATCCAACAGATTTTGTACAGCTTAATGTAGAAGAATTTGCGAACAGTACATCCAACCGAAGCAGAAGAAAAATTCGATCATGTAACAGTTCATAATTGCTGATAAAACGTAGAAGATTTTATATGGTGAGGTCCTAATAAATTAGATAGGTTGTAGTTACGGGCACTGAGGTCAGATTTCAACAAAGTAAATAATTATTGCGTTCATATTCAATAAATCACGAACAAACTATGCCCGATTTTAGACTTTGAACACATGTCAAGGAATGATCCCAATGCAATAACAATTTATACAATTTATTTTCTTGAAGTAAATAATTTTCTAAACAAATAAATGCTATAAATACTTAGATAGTAAGTTTAGTCTGGCTGTACAGGGCAAAAAAGATATCGATCAGTATTGTATATAATAAATTTGTGGTATTGATCCTGACTATTAACTGACCACAGAATTAATAACATAACTGACCCGGCCACCATTTATAACTTCAGTTATTTACTAGACAGACTACTTTACTAGAGAAAAAAAACTGGTCCTTCCATGCTATCGGCTTTGTACAGTTAGTGATTCTTTTAGGGGGGATGTATACGTTTTTATAATAAGTTGCCTGAATCAGTCCTTGGTATGCCTGACAATAAATTTAAAACCTTTGTGAAGAGTGAAGACCACCTTATGTAAAAAAGCATACTATAGGACAGAGGATTACCTTAAAGACAAAAATGTCTAGCTTAAGCATGGTGCAGGCCCCTCCTAAATTGCTGTAATTACGGCATAATATTTAAATAGGAACGCGAACTTCTTTATTCTTTATTTTTGTTAACTTATGTTTATTATTTTATTATAAGTTTTTTTATATACTTTAATTATCTTGACACGAGACATATTTAGTCTTAAGAACTTACTTTTTTTGTAAATTGACGTCTTTAAAATGCTACAGTGGAGTTTGTTGCGCCGTTTCGTCTCCACTGGTGCCTAGGAAGCGGTGGTAAACTTACTTTTAAGCAGAATTTGACGTCAAAAAGCTGTAGTTTGAATTTGAATTAGACGGCATTACAAGTAGGTGTACTATGACTAGGCAGATAAGTGTCAACTGTTAAAAAAAAACTAGTTTCTACGTCCCGTTCCAAATTTGAAATTCAAATTTCATTCCTGCCTCACTCATGATCCGTTGCACATCAGTACTCAAAAGTGTAGCATCTATATCGTTTTCAAAAGGTTAATATAACTTATTTGAAGTAATAACATATTATTGTAATGTTATTACAAGGTATTATCGGCGCGTGTTCGCCCTCGATACTAAAATTAGCGAACACCGAGCCGTTGTTACTTGTTCCAGTCAGTTAGATAGCGACTATCTGTGTTGTTGAATGCAAAACATGATAACTACATACTTGCAAATTAGGATCGGATGGGTTATTCAAAGGGCATTTGATTTTCATGACTACTGTCTACCTTTTTTGGGCAATTTTTATAGGAGCTAGGACACGACGGTATTTCCGGCCCAATTGAGCAGTCTGAGTAGGGAAGTACCTCCGCCCTACTTACCTAATGCCGCGGTCTTAATGACCTCGTGTTTTGTTACTGGCGGTGAGTAGCGAGGGCTAACTGGAGAGTTTTGTGCGGTCAAAGGCTTAACCGTGCTGCTTTTTTCCTACACTGACGGCATAGAAATGTTCTGCCCTCATACACCAGTTGTAGCTAGCCGGAAACACAGATTCCACTCCTTGGCAGTACGCACTTTTCTCTTTTATATCCGACCACAAAAAGTTTTCGCTAGTGTACCTCAGGGCACATATCTTGGACCTGAGTCGCGAGACAAATGAGGTGCTGGCGCGCGTGGATTGTTTTGTAATAATCTTTACTCGGAGAATTTGAGTACGTCCACGGCTGTCGCAATCTGTGCTATCCTAAAAAAAAAGGCACCGAAGACCGTACACCTTAAGTAAATATTAAGTACAGTCAGCGTCATAAATATCCTGACGACGAAGTCTCAAAATGATCTTAAAACTCTCGTATTAAAAGCAAATCAAACTGTTTTATTGATTTATATGGTATTATTGTCCGAACTAAAGGTGTGTACCATATATCAGAACAATCAGTCTACTGGAAAGGGAAAAAAAACGAAAATAAGATTGGCAAGAGTGTACCTGAAGAGTCACCACCAGATAATTATTTAACCAGTCAGGAGTCCTGCGGAATATTTTGAGCAATACTTTACGCCAGATAACTTTAAACAATTTGCTCTTTTACAAACCAGTACTACATGACGCGGTTGATTATGCATGTTTAATGCCTCGTATACACTACTCGCGAAGTTCCTCGGCGCATTACTCGAGCAACTTTGCCTACAGTCCGAAGTGCGACACCACACACTCGTTCAACTTCGCGCGGAGCTCATTCGCTCTAAGGTGCCGAAAGCCTGCGCACGTTCGTCCTTATGACATTAATGATATTGGGGTCCCAAATAATAGGTTCTGCTTGCACAGTTTCGAGGAACAACATATTTTCCTCCTGTGAAGACTGTATTTTGTTCATAATAAACACAATATGTACGTTCAATTTAACTTCAAACATATTGATCCCAGTGACATCTTAAAAGTTTTCAAGCAACTTAAAATGAAAAAGTCTGAAGATTACTGGGGCATGTCAGTCAGTTTAATTAGTCATGTAATTGATATCATGGCACCTGATTTGGCACTCATATTTAATGAATGTGTTGATAACGGTACATTTCCTAATTTAATGAAACATGGTAAACTAATACCATTATTTAAGAAGGGATCCAAGTCAGAACTTGGAAACTATCGCCCCATTTCTATTTTGCCAGTTCTGAGTAAGGTGTTTGAGAGAGTGATGCTCAATCAGATGCAACTGTACTTCAAGACCAACAATCTTTTCCACAGCCAACAATATGGCTTTACTGGCGGGAAATCTACCACCGATGCGGGAGTGGCCCTAGTTAGCCTAATTTACGACGCCTGGGAGGGATCGCAGGATGCCATTGGAGTATTCTGTGATCTTTCCAAAGCATTTGATTGTGTTGACCATCAAACACTCATACTCAAGCTACGTCGATATGGTTTTGATAGGAAATCAATAGCACTATTAGAGTCGTACTTAACGGATAGGCTTCAGACTGTTACTGTTAATAACGTAAAGTCAAATGGGTCAAATGTCAAAATAGGTGTACCCCAAGGATCAATCCTAGGACCCTTTCTGTTCCTGGTATATGTCAATGACTTGCCTTATATGGTCGAGGCACAAGCTGGCATAGTACTGTTTGCAGATGATACATCGTTAATATTCAAAGCAAATAGGTATAGTACAGATGCAAATAATGTTAATAATATACTGAATGCCATGTCAAATTGGTTTTCTGCAAACAACCTATTGTTGAATGCAGAAAAGACCAAATGTATGAAGTTTACACTACCCAATGTGAGGCAAATAGACGTTGATGTTGTGCTGGGGGGGAAGGGGTTAGAATTCGTAAACACCACTACCTTTCTAGGAATTACAATAGATTCTAAATTACAATGGGGTGACCATATCACTATTATGGCCAATAAACTTAGCTCTGCTGCTTATGCTGTGAGACGGATTAGGCAGTTGACTGATGTAGCTACTGCTAGGCTCGTATACTTTAGTTACTTCCATAGCTTGATGTCCTATGGAATACTACTTTGGGGAAATGCAGCAGATTTAGAAACTATATTTATATTGCAAAAGAGGGCAGTTCGTGCCATTTATTGCTTAGGCAAGAGAGACTCCCTCAGGGAAAGATTTAAGGATATTGACATTTTAACTGTAGCTTCCCAATATGTATTTGAAAACATAATGTATGTCAGGAAAAATATATCTCATTACACAAAAGTAAGTGACATTACAGACAGAAATCTGCGTAACAAACATAGACTTTTACTTCCATGTTATCGGCTTAGCAGGGTTAGTGATTCTTTTAAGGGGGATGGTATACGTTTTTATAACAAACTGCCAGAATCGATCCTTGGTATGCCTGACGATAAATTCAAAACCTTTGTAAAAACCACCTTATCCAAAAAGGCATACTATAGGATAGATGATTACTTGAAAGATAAAAATGTCTGGCTTGAGCATGGTGCAGGCCCCTCGTAAATTGCTATAATTACAGCATGGTACTGTATTAGTTACGTGACTTATTTGTTACATTATGTAACTTTGTTTTAATTCTTAATTATAAAGAGTTTTATATACTTGTTGACATTTAGATTTAAGAAAATAAATATGTAAATTGACGTCCAAAAAATGCCGCAGTGGAGTTTGTTGCGCCGTTTCTTCTCCACCAGCGCCTTGGAAGCGGTGGTAAACTTAGATTAAGTAGAATTAAAATTGACGTCAATAAGAAACAATTTTATTGTTCTATATTGAAAAATAAATGACTATGACTATGACTATGACAATATCAGAACAATCTGTCAACTGGAAGGGGGTCAAAAAACGTAATTACTCGTAAAATAATTTTGATTTGAGCACTCTGTTCGTCAACATCTTTGTGATAATGGTGGGAAGTGTTGCCACTGTAAAAAATATGATTATTTATTGTAGGAATAGAAATTATTATATATTTTAATTATAGCTATTTTGTAACATTTCTGTGTATGTGCTGCAGCTGCGAGAAATAAATGTATTTTCTTTCTTTCTTTCTTTTCTTTCTGATGCTGACTGTAGAAGATATGTTTCCCGAGGTGTAACAAGTGGAGTGTTTGTCCTCCAAATTACTAAACAATTAGGTGAAGTGTTAGTATAATTAGTAAAGAGATCAATTAGCGTGGCCCTTGATCTTATTCCGTAAGTATCGGCTCTTAACGTAAACACTCGAGGCGGTTGTAAATACTTAACTTACTTCATCATACGAGTAGTAAATAAGTACATTCATAGATATTCTATTTATAAGTGAAGTGAAGACAGCCTCTGTGGTGTGGCGATAGTGTACGCGACTGCTACGCAGGAGGCGCGGGTTCGATCCCCGCTCAGTGCAAATATTTGTAAACACGAATATGGCTGTTTGCATTGGTCTGGGTGTTGTATGTATAATATGTATGTATTTACAAAAAAAAGTATTATACTAGAATCTATAACACAAGCTATAGTCCGTCCATCATATTATTGTATTTTAGACAGATGGAAGTAGTGATTGCATGAAAATTTAAAATATCGACAAAGTCAAAAACCTCGATAAAAAAAAACGATTTACAAATGTATATATAAGGAATTTTTTTTTTATTACAGAATTAAGTATGCTAACTATACAAATCAAATACATAGGGAAAAAGAATCTTCTCGGGCGGGACTCAAAAATCGGTAGATGACGCCACGTCGCCTTAAAGACGTATAAGATGGGAATCATATCGGGCGTGTCTCGGTAGCCGAATTGGTCAGGCATTCCCCCTGTAAGGGAAAGACTGCGGGTTCGAGTCCCGCCCGAGAAGATTCTTTTTCCCTATGTATTTGATTTGTATAGTTAGCATACTTAATGCTGTAAAAATTCGTTCAATTGTTTAGGCGCAGTTATCAAAAATCAATGTTTAAAAATGATTGTAACATCATTCATTGATTCCGATAGTTCGTAAGAAAATCGGTAGATGACGCCACGTCGCCTTAAAGACGTATAAGATGGGAAATTTGAATGATATCGGGCGTGTCTCGGTAGCCGAATTGGTCAGGCATTCCCCCTGTAAAGGAAAGACTGCGGGTTCGAGTCCCGCCCGAGAAGATTCTTTTTCCCTATGTATTTGATTCGAATTGTTATTTAGAAATCGGTTAAAAACCGCCAGTTATGTAATATTTTTAGAAGAATTATTTCCTGTAGTTGATATCGATTGTGACATTTTCAAGATAATAAAATAAAAACACAGTCGATAGACTAACTACATCCCTAAAATTGCTTTCTAGTTGACGTGACGTTGTCAATGAAAAATGACGTATTGGCGCCTAATTTTTGTTAGGATTTTCAGGTGTTGACGCTAGAACAAAGTTATACCGACCACTGTCAGTGAGCTGTCTAAAATACAATAATATAATGGACGGAGTATAGTTAAGCTTACCTTGGGTCTAGATAGCGTTGTGTAGAATGTTGTGGAATATTTATTTACAAATTTTACAATGAATGCACGAAAACCCGCTTAATGGAATTCACCTTTTCCTACCCATTTAGGAACAAGAGCGGTAGTATAATAAATCTTACCGTAGTAGTTAATTAAGTTCTCGCAAAAAAGCAGTTATTCTACATTCTCGAACTCGACTAAGGCCTATGACGTCAATACAGCACCAAAAAAGTTCACACACCCGTAAGGGCTAAAGGGTGTTACCCTACCCCACCGAAATTTAGGTTACGTGCACTTATTTACAGGGTGGTGCTATTTTCGTGATATTATTTGTTTCGCAACGTGGACTGAATTTATTGAAAAGGTAAAGCGGTCACGCACCCCGTATATTTTGGAAGTCAATACTGGTTTTAGAGACTAGAAGCCTGCCCCGGGTTTGCATGGATAAAATTAGTGAACTAGTAAAAAAAAAAACGTAAAATTAGTACCTAGTGGTTAACCTTCAGTGGGACAGTCGTCAAAGGTTTACCTGGCAAGTTTTATAATTATTGGACTTCCGATTAACAATTTTCTACGTAACTGTACCTTTTCTTTTAAAATAACACCGAACGAATAACAAATGAACACATATTTTTCCGAGGTCTAATAGCCACTACAAAAGAGGTCCAATGGAGTATTTTTATTTGAATTAATTTTGAAGGTCCAGTGGTTACTTAAAAAGAGGGCGAGTGGGCACATTAATTATTATATTTTGAAGGAGGTCCAGTGGGTACTTTTGTGAGAGGCTAGAATCTTGGAGGTCGAGCGGGTACGTAGCCAATATCGGCTCTGTCCGTGATTTAACTTATCTTTGCTATTACGGGAGCGACTGCCATCTGACCTAATTCGTTCAGAAGTCCTGTGCCCTCGATTCTACTAAAGCTAAACCATTGTGGTGCCGCACTCACTACAAAAAATGACATTAAATTTTAGACTTTATTTATACAACATCTAAAGTTCAAAATGAATTGAAAACTGTTTCATTACACTTTTTGAATTACTCTGCAAAAAGTCATTTAAGTAATTTAAATATAATTTTATTTATTGATTTTATTTTAAATAAATAGAAGGGAATTTGAATCACATCGGGCGTGTCTCGGTAGCCGAGTTGGTTAAGGCATTCCCTCTGTAAGGGAAACATCGCGGTTTCGAGTCCCGCCTGAGAAGTTTAATTTTTCCCTATGTGTTCGATTTGTATAGTTAGCATACTAGAATATAAGGTCTATATCCTGATAATGATCAACCCATAGCCATCTTTAACTTAGATACTCGAAGTATGTCTTTCTACCCCCGGTTTAGGTACCTAAGCGCCCATAAGTAGTGGAAACTTTTCTTACAAAAATAATTTGAGCTACCCCGAACCCACTCCATGCTCCATGCCCTACATCTCGGCAATGTTTCAAATCCTCAGCGACACACCCACAGAATATTACTTTGCGTGGGCTTCGTAATAGGCCCGTATTCTATAACGACGCTTGGTTCTGAATCTCGATTCACAATTTAGCTGAGGACAGTTAGTATACGATCGTCGATCACCTGAATCGCGTCATTCCTGAACAACGCTTAATTGTGAATCGACCCTCAAACTGACATAATAACTGTCACCAGCTGAATGACGTAGACTTGAATAGAGATTATTTTCATTTATGTTATCATGGATATTTTTGATGAAATTTATTACTATCAGGCAGTTTTTCCATATAATAGAAATAGGTTAATTCCAAGGCGACAGTTACGCGATGCGCAAGACCCGTACGCAATAGATGGAAATCAGTTCAAAATAAAATATCGGTTTTCAATCAAAATTGTGAAAAATAATTATAATATTGCTCCTGGTTAGGAGTGAGCCAGTTGAGCCTGACCAACGGGGATTCTCGTTATCCCCAGAGTTAGAAATTTTTGTGTGTCTAGGATTTAGGATTCTACGCCACAGGATCGTATCAAGTAAGTAAGCAGTGAGCACTGCACATAGTTTTATGTTATTTACTTTTATGCACTATGCAGGTTATGCAGGAAGGTTCTACAGTAATTTGCCGCCTAAGTGACCAGCCCCTTTATCTGATTATTGATAGTTCACCACAGATATGCAATGAGTCTGGCAGACAAGGCAAGGCAAAGTAAACAGTCCAGGGTAACGGTAGAGGGCAAAAGAAACCGACGCCAGACAACATCAGATTCTACCTCTAGTCGTAGCGGATATCTACTCCACTACACTCCACAGAAATCCATACTTCCATACTAATATCATAAATGCGAAAGTAACTCTGTCTGTCTGTATGTTACGCTTTCACGCCTAAACTACTGAACCGATTTTGATGAAATTTGGTAGAGGTAGATTATGCCTTCAGAAAGGCTATGTTTTGTCGGGATAACCGACATCCACGCGGATGCAGCCGCGGGCAATAGCTAGTAAATAAATAAAAACGATGCGCACCTGACAACTTCCATAATGTATCTGGACAGGCAGTCCTGGCGCGGTGAGATAAGGCAGAAAGGTTCAACTTGATATAAACTGGACTTGGTCTGAATATTGCGTATGGCTGACTTCGGGGGTTCACACTATCTACGAGTACTACAAGAATCAATATTGAAAAAAATAGCTGTGAGACATCATCATCCATATCCATACTAATATTATAAATGCGAAAGTAACTCTGTCTGTCTGTATGTTACGCTTTCACGCCTAAACCACTGAACCGATTTTGATGAAATTTGGTATAAGGGTAGATTAGGACATGAGAAAGGACATAGGCTATGTTTGGTCACCATAACCGACATCCACGCGGGCGGAGCCGTGGGGCAAAAGTTAGTAGTTTGATATTTTTGCTCTAACTAGTTAACTCTATATTTTGTTTGAAGTCAATATATTTTATCTTCACAGTTACTCTGTAGAAAATTACTGCACGTGTGCCAGCCAGCAGTGCCGAGGACTGTGGCTAAACTGTCATACAAACTAGCGACACAAAATAGAAGATATTTAAAATATCCCACGAATATGTCTGCACATAGCCATCAACAAGGCGAGCGTAGAAGGGAAAGATTTATACCAGGATCGTGAACTGTAGTCTCTGCCTACCCCGTTGGGAAAAAGGCGTGACTGTATGTATGTATCGCCATCAATTTTGTAGAATTGGCCAAACGAGAGGTCTTCCTGGCTTGCAACGTATAGATTTGTATATGGTACTATAGACTCCGCCTATATAAAATTGTTGTCACCATCAGGGGTTCAACACCATGAGGCCTACAGAAAGAGAAAACCTTATCCATACTTCCAACCCTACTTCATACTAATATTATAAATGCGAAAATAACTCTGTCTGCATGTCTGTCTGTCTGTATGTATGTTAGCTTTCAAGCCTAAACCACTGAGCCGATTTTGATGAAATTTGGTATAGGGGTAGTTCAATAACCGTCATCTACGTGGGTGGAGCCTCGGGCAAAAGCTAGTTTTTCTATAAACGTACAAGTAAGGAACGATTTGCAGATCTGTTATATAGCTGTAATGCGTTGATGAAGCTGATGACGATAATTATGAAGTTATTGACGATGGAGATGATACTGGTGATGATTATTATAAAGGTGATGAAGACCTTGATGATGATGATTAAGAACAAGATGATGATGTTTATGGTGACGTTGATAAAGCTGATGATGAAGAAGATAACAAAAAAAAATATTTTGACGATGACGATGGAAAGCTAATGATGATGATGATGACGGCAGCATACAGAAATATAAAATCTTATTTTCCTATTAATTTCCAAGTAAGTGACATTTTGCTGACTTATTGTGTAGCGATAATGCGTTGATGGAGCTGCTGATGATGATGATGATGAAGATGACGAAGATTATAATGAAGATGAAGATGTTGTTGATGATGGTGATGATAGTTAAGACGAAGATGATGAGGATGACCTTGATCAAACTGATGTTGAAGAAAACGATGAGGATGATCTTTATGATGATGATGATTATCAATATGAAGAAGATGAGGATGATGCTTAAGTTGACGTTGATGATGAAAAAGCCGATAACATTTTGATGATGCTAATGATGATGCTTATGATGAAGCTAATGATGATGATAATGTGATCAAGATGATACTGATGGTGATGATGGTGGTGGTTGCAGTGATGAAAATGAATTATAGAGATATCATAACCTTACACGTAAAGATCAACTTTTGACATGAAAAAGAAGGCATGGTCTACGTAAAATGATGCACATTATATTATCTGAACAAGACAGAGCACTTTTGGTATTAGAAAAATAAGATTTCCTATTATTTCCCATCCCCTAGATTTTCAATACAGCAGGCAATCATACTCGTAAAATATAGATTGAACAACATTTTTCTCTGTTAAGATTAGCAAATAGTAATTAGAAATAAAATATAAATTTATTAGAAGTACAAATTAGTTTTATTCATTCTTATTTTCTATAATTTCCAATTTTCTTATAATTTTATTATGTTCATATTGTGTCTGCATCTCGTTTATCTCCTTTACCCTTAGCCTACGGTGGTGTTCGAACTTCTCTTTCTCATCCTCTAAATTATGTTACATATTATGTTACATATTATGTTACAATTATGTATATATTGTTGTAACTACACTACTACAACGCAACCGTCTCAGGTTGCGTTGTAGTAGTGTAGTTCAACCAAATAAATTTTTCTGCAACTGCTTGCTTAGTAGGTGTTTCTAGCTCCAGCTTTCCAGTTTTTATAAACCTGTTACAGACTTCTGAGAGTCCTGGTACAGCCACTCGTACTTGAACTAAACATTTTCACTACCTGGAGCCAAGCTCGTGTTTTTCGTGAAGCTTTGCTCCATCGGTTTTTGTAAACAATATACGTTTGTGAATTTGTTTGCTAGGTACTTATTATATACTAAATAGCAGTAAATTTTCAGCTGCCATGAAATTAGGCGCTTGTACCTAATCACCAAAGCACCGATTTCAATAAATACCAACTTTTATATCAACAATCAGACATGTCAGTTATCAGTCAACATGACAGCGAGGAAAATGCAGTATAAATAAAACGTCCTCAACTTTCATCCAATTGTTATAATTGTTATAATTGTTATAGCACATAAATAGCATGCTTAATGGTCGGGTGTAAAATCTATGGGTGTTTATTATATAAACACCCATAGACATTTTCACGTTCCCAGATAATAAAACATCAGGTTACGTGTGAGTTTGGTAGCCTTTTTATGTGGTGGTGCAAGAGATAGGAATAAGACAAGTTATAACATCTTAAATATCTGACCCAGAGTTTACAACATTTATTTATTTAACACGAGCATAAAAGTTGTTAACCCTTGGTGAAGGGGCCGGATAGATTGCAATGACTATGAAACATACTCGATCATCCTTTATTTTAATTATGAGACGGCTACATCCATGAAAACACGGTTCCTCTACTACCGTGTTCAGCACCTCTAGCCAAGTGGCAATTACGTTTGTATTAGATTCTTCAATGTATGGGATTGACAGGTATCGTCACTTCAATTCCATACATTCCTCATTCTATTGCACAGTACGCAAGCCAACAAATTGTCACTTGTCTAGGGGAACAGGTTATTCGATATAGAAGTGTGCAATACCAGGGGTCCCATGAAGTTAATATATAACTGGGGGCACCAGACTCGTGCATTCGTGCTGCTGATCCTGTAAAATCTTATATATTATTGTAGGTACATCATATTGTAGATGTTTGGAAAAAAGAATGGATAAAAAATCTTCTTTCGTATCAATTTTTTCGTAGATAGTTATCAAACAAGATAAATTCTTTGTACGTAGCTGTCTATCAAATATCTTTAAAACAGTGGATGAACCTGTAGGTACGTAGGTAGGTTTTACCCCCTAAGAACCTGCTCCCGGATGCATTGCAACCGTTGCACGCCAGACAAGCCAGCCCTGCTAATATACGCGTAAGTAAAGCCAACAATTTCGTGAACTAAAGTGTAGGTCGCCTCTCTATTCAATTTTGTCATATTGTCTTTGATTTGCAATGAACATGAATAAAACCTTCCATAGTAGAACCTATTTTCGCCATTTATTTCACGCAATGGTTGTTTCCTATTTCACAATAAAAGTCGAAACAAACAAGGCAGACTCCGTCTTGATTGGACAAATAAGTTTAGACGTTCCGTTTTATATATATCACTTTACCACTTATTTGCCGTAAAATGCATTCAGTAAATTCTATTATTTTAAAACACAAGTTATAAGGCAAGTTTTGGGGGCTTCTCCCCAAAACTTTTCTTATCAAGTAGTTTCTGCCTAAATGATTCAAAATATTCCTCATTATTGATTATTTTCCAATTTCTATATTTTTTAAATTATGCGTAAAGCGGAACAAAATTGCCCATTAAATAATGTAAACGAGAACGGCTGATTTAAAATGTTGATTCTATTATCTATGCTCTATCTGAGACTCGATTCAGGCGAATTGTGTTTTAGTGCAGATTGTGAACTGCGTAAATAAAGACTCCCACTCAAGTAATGAATAGGCGATCTATGTTTAAATCCAGTTTGAGTGTCATTCTAGAATACGGGCCATGAGCCTCCCACGCACAAGCCTGTAGGTACACTTGAAGGAAGTAGGTCACTTACTTCAAGTAAGACGGCCTTTAGGGAAGGAATGATTTTATGCTGTCGAAAATTTACGCGTAAAACTAAATTTGTCTGTTGCTATTTTTAACCCCAGACGCAAAAACGATAGGGTGTTATAAGTTTGACGTGTCTGTGTGTGTGTGTGTGTGTGTGTGTGTGTGTGTGTGTGTGTGTGTGTGTGTGTGTGTGTGTGTGTGTGTGTCTGTGGCATCGTAGCTCCTAAATGGATGAACCGATTGGGATTTAGTTTTTTTTGTTTGAAAGGTATATTAGTCGGGAGTGTTTTCAGCTATGTTTGAAAAAAATCGGTACAAAATGGCCGTCGCAACAAAACGGCGGAGTAAATAAAAAAATCACAAGTATCTCAATGTAGTTATCAAATGAAAGGGCTTGATTAGTAGATCAATTTAAAAAGTATAAAATAAAAATCAAATTAAAGATTTAAAAACCCCCGTCACAAAATGCATACAATCCAAAAAGTTTAAAATAAATTGTGTTTTATACCTATTAATATTTTGTTTCAACCGTTGCCATGTCGGGGGGACCATTATCGTCCCGATAATATGGTGGAGTGCTTTAACAGTTAGAGTCCCCTGACATGGTAACGGTTGTAACAAAATATTAATAGGTAGGTATATCAAAGTTAAAAGACAAACACAATTTATTTTGAACTTTTTGGATTATATGATTTTTTGTAACGAGAGTTTTTAATTTTTTAATTTAATTTTTAACCCCCGACGCAAAAACGACGGGGTGTTATAAGTTTGACGTGTCTGTGTGTGTGTGTGTGTGTGTGTGTGTGTGTGTGTGTGTGTGTGTGTGTGTGTGTGTGTGTGTGTGTGTGTGTGTGTGTGTGTGTGTGTGTGTGTGTGTGTGTGTGTGTGTGTGTGTGTGTCTCTGGCATCGTAGCACCCAAACGGATGAACCGATTTGGATTTAGTTTTTTTTGTCTGAAAGGTATATTAGTCGGGAGTGTTCTTAGCTATGTTTGAAAAAAATCAGTCGAAGATGGCCGCCGCCACGACATGTCGGAATACATATTTCTTTATAATTCCCTCAATATGGATATCAAATGAAAGAGCTTGACTAGTAGATCAATTTAAAAAGTATAAAATAAAAATTAAATTAAAAATTTAAAAAACCCCCGTCACAAAAAACAACTCCAAAAAGTTGAAAATAAATGAATAAATTTTAATACAACGGTTGCCATGTCGGGGGACCTTAACTGGTTAAGTACCTACTCCTTTATATCGTAAGGTCCCCCGACATGGCAACCGTTGTATTAAAATTTATTCATTTATTTTCAACTTTTTGGAGTTGTTTTTTGTGACGGGGGTTTTTTATAATATCTGTCTATGTCTGTGAGGTATCTTCGGGGTACAAGTTGAGATCTGACCTCATCTGTAAGCTGATACATGAGTGTTCCCGGGGCCTATAGGCTTTTAGGCTTAAAATTAAGCCTATAAGTTCTTTTTGATGGCCATGATAGAAAAGTAGGCTTTTAAAAGCCTACTCACTTTAAAAAGCCTATAGGTTTAAAAAAGCCTATAGGTTTAAAAAGCCTATAGGTTTAAAAAAGCCTATAGGTTTAAAGGCCTATAGGTTTAAAAAGCCTAAAGCGACTAAAAAGTCTTTTTCAAGTAGGCTTATTATGAGGCTATTTATAACCAATTAGCCATTATTCAGATTTTATGACTTAGTATTAATTAAACCAGATTTATTTTTGTATTGTTTATGTTTATTTATTTTCGAATTAAATGAAAATTAATATTTCACTCTCATTCCTTCTTCTTCGTTTGTAAATCGAAGAAAATATATTTTTATTAGCTGGCGTCCCTGGTGATGATTCCGACAATATAAAAGGCTCAGGTTGTTGATTACCTTCTTGATTTTGAAGGTGATATTTGTTATTATAAAATAAGGTTATAGATGTCAGCACGTGAGGGTCCTCATCATCATTCATTTCAGAAAAATAATAAATTTTTAGTCTTGGATCCAACACAACAGAAAATTTAACATAATCAGTGCCTACGCAGTAATGGGTGAAAATTCTTGCAACTTTGCAAACATGGCTGCAGCAGTTTTTCTTATAAGGTCATTATCTATTTCCATTTCCACATTAGAAGTTTGATTCATAAGTACATCAAGCATACATAGGTAATACATAGTACCTATATACTTGGATATTTTGACTTTGAGGGCGGTATAAAGACCGAAGTATTAGGTCAGATGTGTTGTAAAAATATTCTCAAACAAGGGTATTCTCTGTACTATGAATACAGTAGACGACATCGACAGCCAGACGCGTCTCCCAGCACGCCCAATAGTTAGTTAAATAGTCAAGCAATTTGAAACAATATTTGCAATCGTATAATTTAGTTGACGATTATTATACTGGAACAATAAATAAAATAGACCTAGCCTAAAGGACTCAAAATCTTTATAGGCTTTTAGCCTTTCAAGCCTTTTAAAAATGCACCTGGCCTACAAAAAGGCTATAAGCCAACAGTCCTCGGGTAGACAAAAAAAAGGCTATGTAAAAGACCTAGCCTAAAGGCCTAAACGCCTTTTTAGGTTTTATTCCGCTGTAGCCCCTAATTCATAGGCTAGCCTTAAAAAAAAGCCTAAAAGCCTATAGGCCCCGGGAACACTCATCTGCTTGATGATTGAGACTCTAACCCAGATTTTTGGTGGGTCAGCGGTAGTAGCTCTTGTAAACGCCGAATGAACAAAATAATGAAGTGCTTAGAGAGCGAACCTCGGCTGATAAAGTATAGCCCTTGTATCCGTAAGCGGGATTAACAAAGCTTTTAATTTCACCTTGCAATGGAAAATAGGACTAAAATTGGCTAAAAGAAGAGTATAAGAAAATAGTTAAGGTATTACACACAAAATATAATTAGGTGGCACACACCAATGACATGTCGATGCTTTTCGAAGTTATGTGTGTATTTATAGCAGGTTTATAAGTGCCCGGTTAATGGCAATAGGCTCGCCACCTATTACATTGGTACCTAAACATAAACTGGCGAAATGTGGGTGCTAGCATCTCTGCCTACCCCTTTGGGGAATACAGGCGTGAGTTTATGTGTGTATAATTAGGTACCTAGAAGGTTAACTATTCCCATCTATTTCATCCACAAAATACCAGTCTACGTACTATGTTAATCTCCATCTTAAATGCTCGATTATTACTTATTGCCTTAACCTGTTCGCATTAAGTAAAATCCAACAAATAGCCTATTGCAGTCCACTGTAAGACAAAGGTCTCTGCCAATGTGTGCCATTGCCCCCGATCCTCCGCCTTCCGCATCCTGTTGGTTCCAGGCACCTTTTCAAGATATATACAAAATACATAATACACATTACATAATCACAATATCCATTTCCTAATATGAATATGTTAAAAAAATAACAAATAACACACCAAAACACTTCAAATATGTAAAATTATCAAAGTTCTCCAAATATTTGCACTCACCCCCGTCACAATACATATAGATAACATTCTTATCAGATTAGTTTATCCGCGTGTGATTAAACAAACTATTATTATTACTTCTTGACCTGACAACGGGGAGCGCCGTGCTAACGTACTCGAAGTCCTGAATAACTGGTGATAATATTATCAGACATCATTCAAGTACTGCGTGATGAGTCTCTGTTTTTGTCATAAACTTACGTTATAATCACACACCTGTAGGTATATCCCCGACGGGGTAGGCAGCTGTGGCGAATATTTTAAAACCGCAAGCCCATGGAAATTTTGGAGTGTAAGTAAATGTAATCATTTTTACCACGGCTTCCCATTGCAGAGCAAGCCGGCAAGAATCGAGTTTTCTTTTGGTTTTTTATTTCTAAAACACAAACAAATACAATATGTTATATAGTACATACTGCACAAACCATCTGGGGTTTAACAGCGGTATGTAGACACTCATCTCGCTACAAAATAATTTAAAAAAGGCAATGACTAGGTAAGGTTTTTTTAGGACACGTTTACAATTTTTTTTATTTAGTGCGTCACGGGTTTCGGTAGGCAGACCATTTAATATACATGGCAACATGTATTCCCACGTCCGTATACATTGGTATGTTTAGGTAAATATGAAATAAGAAAGGGCAAATAAGAAAGCTTACGTAATGATTCATGTCTTATGTTTCTATTTAAGTTAACAATGTTGTGATATTCCTCGCTAAGCACACACACTCGCACTTTATCGAAAACACTCATAACCTGACAGTGTTTAAATAAACCTTCTTCGTCATTCGTGTATTGTTGTTTAATTGAAGGAATTTTTACAGCATTAAGTATGCTAACTATACAAATCGAATACATAGGGAAATGATTGTAACATCATTCATTGATTCCGATAGTTCGTAAGAAAATCGGTAGATGACGCCACGTCGCCTTAAAGACGTATAAGATGGGAAATTTGATTCATATCGGGCGTGTCTCGGTAGCCGAATTGGTCAGGCATTCCCCCTGTAAGGGAAAGACTGCGGGTTCGAGTCCCGCCCGAGAAGATTCTTTTTCCCTATGTATTCGATTTGTTGTTTAATTTTTGTAGAAAAAAAATATTTTTAGCATACTTAGTTGTAAGTTATAAATGTTTTCAACATAGGTATGTCTTGTATGTGCGCCCATAACTAGTTAGGCCATATCTAATCACTGAGTTACGGGGACTCCTTGCCATTGCCAGGCAGGGTAATGTTAACACTTACATTTCGGAACATACTATGCCAACAATCATTTTTTTTGTATTTCTTTTATTAATATTCCACAATATTTTACACAACGCTATCTAGACCCATGGTAAGCTTAATTAGCTTGTGTTATGGAATCTAGAATGCTTATAAACATACTTAGATACTTTTAAAATTTTGAATTGATTGATATGCCAACATTTTTTTTTGCACTGTGGAATATCACTGGCATAGCATTTTTATACCGTAGCAACCCATAGGTACTTATTCCTATATACATTATTGCTATTCCAGAATATTTTTTGTGTTTCTTTTAAAAAAAAAAATTAGCAAACGAAATTACTAATATTCCCGCTAACCCCTCCAACTAAGCTACATTGCTTGTGCTAGGAGTGGGTTCACGTCGGTAGTGTAATGGCCAGGATCAAACCCGGGACCTCTCGATCGTAAGGCCGACTCCTTAACCACTAAGCTACCGACCGACGCTTCAAAATTAATCTATCCCTGTAACAAACAATCTCCATTCAACCGTTAGAGCGTGGTGGAGTACCTACATTTCAATCAGATCCGTGCAGAAGTGATTGAATAATAAACGGATTATTCCAGAAATCCTCACCGACAAATCCCCACCAGTGGGGATTGTTATTTTTTTCCAGAAATCCTCACTAGTTACATAAACTCAGACTACTTAGTGGGGATTTTTGGAAAAATAAACATCTTCACAGACTTTCACAATTTCTAATATTAGTTCGTTTAAGAGAGTACTAGTGGGTGTACCCTTCCTTCTTATCTATTATCTCCTATGCCACTGTTCGACTATCTACCCTTTGTATGGTTTTTGTACGTAACAACGTGCGTGACAAAACTCTGACGTGGTACCCAAGTTCAATCGTAGATTACTGCTTGCGTAGTTACATGTCTGACGTAAACTTACTACAGCAACAGACCCCACTTTTTCTCCTCCTAATATTACTCCCAGTTGTCTCTAAATCTTCTATTCGTCCATATTTAGTCTTAAGAACTTACGTTTTTGTAAATTGGCGTCTGTAAAATGCTACAGTGGAGTTTGTTGCACCGTGTCTTCTCCACGGTGCCTAGGAAGCGGTGGTAAACTTAGTTTTAAGCAGAATTTGACGTCAAAAAGCTGTAGTAGTGCTACACAATTTTGAATAAATACTTTGAATTTGAATTTGAATTCTACTTAGAAGACCAGGATACGGTTTCCTTCTATCTTCATGGAAACCATTTTTTTTTTTTTGTAATACTTTATTTGTACACCATTTACATGAGAATTTAAGTGCGAAATACATATTTTTTATACAATTGTTGTACAAAGGGCGGCCTTATCGCCATAATAGGCAATATCTTCCAGGCAACCTTTGGATGGACTAGAGTTGCGTGTAAGAACAGGTGGTAGTTGGTGTGACTGGGAATGACAAAAATGATATATGAATACTCAAACTATATACACATATATACATAATATACTCATATACGTACATATATACATCTATATAACATACATACACACATACATACATACATATATACATCTATATAACATACATACACACATACATACATACATACATACATACATACATATTCAAATGTACAGCAAAGTGACATAGTGAAAAATTTTAATGTCTCTCCGGATATATAGTTATATACATACTACAGTGACATAAAATGCTCATGTAAAAGCTTTTTAAAGCTTATAATAGATTGTGCTCGTCTGATACCAACCGGCAACTCATTCCACAGACGAACCGCTTCTACGGTGAAAGATCGCCCAAAGTAATTTGTGGAATGCGTCGGCATTTTCAGTGTCAAGTTCTCCGACGACCGTAGGGACCTCGAATGTGTCTCATGTAAGAACCTAAAACGTTCTTTAAGGTAAGGGGGTGCTTTGGGGTTAAAAAGGATATTGTAAAGAAACGTTAGAATATGAGTATTCCGGCGAAGGCGAATTGGAAGCCACTTGAGTTTTATACGGTATTCGGAAACATGATCGTATTTGCGTAGGCCAAATATGAATCTTATACAGAAATTTTGAAGCCGCTCAAGTTTATCTAATTGTGCTTCTGTGAGATTTAGATAGCTGACATCGGCATAGTCGAGAATTGGTAGAAGGAGGGCCTGTGCAAGCGCAGTCTTTGTTGCCGTGGGCAGAAAGTTTCGTAACCTTCGTAAGGAGCCCCCTGAGGCAAATAGCTTGCGGCTTACCTCTTGCAGCTGGCGATCCCAGGACAACGTTTTGTCAAGGTAGATCCCCAGGTATTTCACATAATCAGATAAAGGCACTACTGTACCTTCAAATTGTATCAGTGGCATAGCGGACCAATCTATATTAGAGATCACTCTGGAACTCTTGTATGGTGTGCTGGCTATTATGGATACGACAGCCATTTCAATTTTTGAATTCTCGCGTTCCATTACCACCGAGTAAATTGCAATAGTAACAGCCGGTGACCACGGCTGGTGTAACCTGGTCGATACGTCATACGTCAAGCAATTGAATTGTATACGTAGCGTCATAAATATCTTGACAATGAAGTCTCAAAATGATCTTTATTATTAAGAGCAAATCAAACTGTTTCCAGACTAATATTATAAATGCGAAAGTAACTCTGTATGTCTATATGTTACGCTTTCACGCCTAAACCACTGAACCGATTTTGATGAAATTTGGTATAAGGGTAGATTAGACCTAGAAAAAGGACATAGGCTATGTTTGGTTGCGATAACCGACATCCACGCGGGCGGAGCCGCGGTCAAAAGCTAGTATTGATATAAATGGTATTTATTGTCCGAACTAAAGGTGTGTACCTACCAAATAACAGAACAATTGGTCAACTGGAAGGGGGTCAAAAAAAGAAATAAAAATGATTTTGAGTACTTTGTTCGTCAACATCTTTCTGATACTGACTGTACCTACCTATACCATGATCACGTTGATTCACGTAAACATTATTGTATACGACTGCCGTTGACCCCATCTCCAAAAAGAAAGGCTGCACCAGAGCTTCGATAAATCAATCAGTCAATCAATTAGCCCGCCGCAGTCAACTGCTGGACATAGGCCTCTCCCAATGTCCACCATTTCACTAAATCCTCCGCCATTATACATTAAATATATCGGCTAAAAGTCTGGTAGGCAGGTTTGATTTAACCCCAAACATCTTAATAAATTCCCGTACATCCGACTAGCACCAGAAACCAACTCATAATCTATACATAAAATTACTTGTCCCGACTGACTGATTCATCAACGCAGAGCCTAAACCGCTAGACCTACAAACTTAAAATTTTGACAGTGGATAAATTTTATGATGTAAGCATCATCTAAGAAAGGATTTTTGGAAATTCTGCTACTAAAGGGGTAAAATAAGGGATGGAAGTTTGTATGAAAGTCCGTCATTTTCAGATCTACATGCACTAAATTTCATTAACCTGTATCTTTTAAGAAATAAATGAATACGTGTATCAGCGTTTTTCAAAATTTAACTACTAAGTGGGTAAAATAGGTGATGAACGTTTGTGTAGACAGTTCGTCATTTTCAAAGTTAGAAGCATGAAACTTCGTACACCTGCGTCTTTTGAGAAATGTTTTGTCGCGATAACCGACATCCACGCGGGGGAAGCCGCGGGCAAAAGCTAGTTGTTTATACAATTTCCTAGTTGCGTCTCTAAACTTTTGAGCCTGTGGTTCGCTTCTTGTACGACTTTTCCTGGAGCGACTGCCATTTATTCACACCACTAAGCTAGGATATTGCAATACCACATCCTTGTGACTCGTTATCAAATAATCAATGTCTACTGATAGCGATAAAGTATATCCTACACAGTACTGACGCAACGCACGCACGTGAACACAGCGTGATGGAAATCTTACAAATCATTGTTTTGAAACGGACTTATCTCGCAGATAGAGCTGCCACTGGCACCAATTAGTGGCACTTGGTACTAAGATTGCATCATGACACTTTGTTTACCATGATGTGGACATGTTCTCTCCGCGGAGGAGGATAAGGGGATGATTATGACAGCCTCTGTGGCGTGGCGGTAGTGCACGCGACTGCCACGCAGGAGGCGCGGGTTCGATCCCCGCTCAGTGCATGAATATGGCTTTTTGCATTGGTCTGGGTGGGTTCTATGTATAATATATATTTATTTACAAAAATGTTTATCCGCATTCTAGAATCCATAACACAAGCTAGTTAAGCTATGCTTACCATGGGTCTAGATAGCGTTGTGTAGAATGTTGTGGTATATTTTATTTATTTTAAGGATAGGTACTATAATATCTCTGCTAATAAATATTTCTCGTGACTGTGAATAAAAATGTCTCCGTGTTACAGTGACAGGTAATACACGAAGAACAGGATTTGATTTTCTGTATCCTACTACGTAATATTATAAACGCGAAATTTTGTGAGTATGGATGTTTGTTTGTTACTCTTTCACGTAAAAACTACTGAATGGATTACACATAGGCTATATATCATAACGCTACTAATCAAGGCAACGGAGCAGTACTTATCCTGCGCGGACGAAGTCGCGGGCATCAGCTAGTTATATTATAATTGATAGGTAGCAACCTAAATTCGGAAAAGTGATATTGCCAATTGGTATTGCGTATTAACCAGAAATATAAGAGATAATGACATTTGAATAAGTTTGTGAAATACGAGTATGTAAGTATAAAAGCAAATAGCGGGATTTTCTGTCTACCTACACCGAACGAAGAAAAGCGTGAGTATCTATATATATATAAATCAATTACTGTTCTTTAGTCTCGCTAAAACTCGAGAACGGTTGAACGAATTTATCTTATCTTGGTCTTGAAATGTTCGTGAAGGTCTAGGGAAGGTTTAAAAGGTGAGAAAAATTTGAGTAATTGCCGGGAAAACCCTAAACACAGCCCTTTTCTTTTTCCCACATAAATATTTGAGGTAGTACGAAGTCTTATTAATAATAATAAGAAGTAAAAAAATAATTATAAGAGATCCTTAGATTCCACGCATATATATTATGCTTGTTTATGACCTTCAATGAAACAATAAGAAGTAGGTAAGTTCATTCCCGAATAAGTAGAACACAAGGATCATCCCATCCCTTTCCTATGTGTCAAAAACAACGATTAAAGAATAGGGTTGGTCTCCATCTGATAGTAAACAAAACACCTATAAATATGTCTGTTTGACAGCAAAAGGCTCGCCCTTACATTGCGAAATTGTGAAAAACAGAAAATCATGACATTATATTTAGACTGTTTCGACCATGTCTAACGCTTACCTAGGTCATATTAAGGTCCTTATTACGACCGGGGGCGAGTTGGGGACACCGTTGTCCCCCCTCCTGAGGAGGGCCAGACCGTAAGGGATGGCCCTGGGTCAGCCGGGGTGCGAGGTATATGTCGATGACAACCTCACCTTCGGCCTAGCACCACGACCCACAGTCGGCGTGCGGTTTTAGACGGTTCGAGTCCGACATAACCTCCCCTTCCAGCTCCGGTAGGGGAGGTATCCGAGGGGATTTCCGCACGGAAAAAAAAAGGTCCTTATTACGAATAGTAATGTATTCCAAGGATTCCTAATTCCTTGGAATAGGAGATTCATGCCTCGTCAACCCTCCTAAACAAGTAGCAATTGGGTATTATCCTATAGTTAAAATAAATTATCCAACCGAGCTTTTTAAATTAAGAGTGGTAAAATAGCGGTAAAAATTTCGTCGGTTCTTAGTTTATAGTTTTTATTTATTTTTAATCATCCACCCAGCCTATAATAGTAACTGATTTGACAATTAAATTTTATGATGTCACTAAATCTTTTTTCATACAAGTTACGTTATAACTTATCGTTTTGACGTTTATTAAAAAGTAAATAATTTGACTAGTCAGCAGAATACCCAATTCGTTGACCGGTGTATTGTGAAAAAGATAAACGTCAAAATTCGTGTCAATAATGAGACTGACAGGAATTTTGACGTTTGTGACGATGGTCAACGTATATCATTCCCATAAATCAATCTATTAAACAAATTTATTACAACTTGGCAGATTCGTAGCAGCAAAGTTAATTGGCTTCTACGAATCTGCTACGATAGTGACGTAGAGTTTCGTAGCTACTATGTTTTGAAACTTAGTAACTACGAACTACGTAAATTAGTACTGCAATCATTTCTTTTTTTAAGGCTATAATTATTATTGTTTAAATAAAGTGATATCATCATCTCTGCGTGGCGGAAACGTGATCGCTTCTGTGAACTTCAAAACATGATTACGTCTAGTGATTGCTTATCGTGTGGGAACGCCCTGTGAGCGCCGCCAACCAAGATTATAACAATAATATTTTTTTTATAACCGGATTCGCACTCATTTTTATCCTTACCGGATTAATGGCGTATTCTGACGTGGGTATTGCGACTGATAACGCATTAATATGATAATGTCGATGATTCGATGACAATATAGATCGAATACATAGGGAAAAAAGAATCATCTCGGGCGGGACTCGAACCCGCAGTCTTTCCCTTACAGGGGGAATGCCTTGACCAATTCGGCTACCGAGACACCGCCCGATGTGATTCAAATTTCCCACCTTATACGTCTTTAAGGCGACGGTGGAGTCATCTACCGATTTTCTTAAGAACTATCATACTGCGGGTTCGAGTCCCGCCCGAGATGATTCTTCTTTTTCCCTATGTATTCGATTTGTATGTTTAGCATACTTAATGCTTGAATGAATTTTTATAGCATTTATTATGCTAACTGTTAAGTTCGAAAAACATTGGAAAAAATGAAATGCTCAAATGAGACTCGAACTCACGACCTTTCGCTTACAGGGCGACTGCTCTGCCAACTGAGCTATCATCAAATTCAATGTTTAAAAATGGTTGAAAGATCATTCATTGTTTCCAACAGTTCGTAAGAATGTTGGTAGATGGCTGCACCGTCGCCCTTATAGACGGATATAAAGAGAAGGAAAATTTGGAATGATTCAAGTGGTGCTCAATAGCTCAGTTGGCAGAGCAGTCGCCCTGTAAGCGAAAGGTCGTGAGTTCGAGTCTCACTTGAGCATTTCATTTTTTCCAATGTTTTTCGATACTTAATGCTGTAAAAATTCATTCGACAATATAGATGCTGATATTAACAGCCTGATAGGTAAATTAATCTGTGAATGGTAGGCAGAGGTGTTCTTCTTCCTCTAAGCGTTAAACCCAGTCGCATCCAAAGCTTCCAGCTTGGAGTCTGGGGTCCGCTTTACCAGTCTAACTGAGGATTTGGCTGGACATCGATATTATCTGTGGAGCGACTGCCATCTGACCTCCACAACCTAAAGGCGACATCGAAGCATTGTTGTTGGACTTTTGAGGGCTCCAACTACCCGTAACGACTGCTAGATGTTCGTATGGCAACCGGGACCAACGGTTTAACGTGCTCTCTTAGGCACGACCAGACCTTGACATGGTAGGCCGAGGTGTATTAACACCCATTTTTGAACCATACAATATCGATAAATTCTTCAACTTAGCAACACAACTTTCAAGCTGTGCCCAGAGTACAAAAACATTTCAAATCCTAACGTAAGCGTTTCAAGAGAACGGAGCATTGCGATTGGCAGGCTTCGCACACACACGTGTGCAGTTTAGGCAGGCGGCCAATAGCAATACTCCGTTCTCTAGATACCTTTACGTTATGAATTAGAATATTTTTCGTATTCGGAACACTGAATTGTCACCTACCGATTGAAATTATCCCGATAATCTTGTGTAATTGATTGTAATAAAAAACCCCCGTCACAAAAAACACTAAAAAGTTGAAAATAAATGAATAAATTTTAATTCAACGGTTGCCATGTCGGTAGACCGTAACTGGTTAAGTACTCCTTTATATCGTAAGGTCCCCCGACATGGCAACCGTTGAATTAAAATTTATTCATTTATTTTCAACTTTTTAGTGTTTTTTGTGACGGGGGTTTTTTAAATTTTTAATTTAATTTTTATTTTACACTTTTTAAATTGATCTACTAGTCAAGCTCTTTCATTTGATACCCATATTGAGGGAATTATAACGAAATTTGTATTCCAACATGTTGTGGCGGCGGCCATCTTGGACCGATTTTTTTCAAACATAGCTAAGAACACTCCCGACTCATATACCTTTCAAACAAAAAAAACTAAATCCAAATCGGTTCATCCGTTTGGGTGCTACGATGCCACAGACAGACACACACACACACACACACACAGACACGTCAAACTTATAACACCCCGTCGTTTTTGCGTCGGGGGTTAAAAACTATTTTTAACAGACCTTATCATCGTATATCAAAATTACTAAGCGTAATAAAAAAGGTAATTCCCCATAATTTTATTTTATGACATCAAAGCCTCATTTTCAATACCTACTGTTTGTTGCCAGTAAAAAAAACCAGATTACCCAACATAGATCTAGATAGTTCTACCAACAAACCACTTTGAACTTAGCACCTATATTGTTATCAATCCTATCTGCGTTATCAATTATCAGCTGTTATCAACAAGTGTCATTATATAATAACATAACAATAATGTCACCTCAGACTGTTTGATAATTTTACACGTGTATTTAATGAAATATACCTCGCCTTGTGATACATACATAGACATTTGTTTAATATGTTTATCTTTTGATGTTAGGAACATTCTCGGGCTTGATGACTTATTGAAGGTGAAATGGTATATGTATACGTAAATGACAAATATTAATCAACTAGCTTTTGCCCGCGCCTCCGCCCGCGTGGACGTCGGTTATCGCGACAAAAGATAGCCTATGTCCTTTCTCAAGGTCTAATCTATATCTGTACCAAATTTTTACAAAATTGGTTCAGTGGTTTCTGTGTGAAAGCGTAACATACAGACAGACAGAGTTACTTTCGCATTTATAATATTAGTATGGAGTATGGATGAAATGCTCGCTCAGGTCAGATTAACAGAAAGAGTGGGAGAGTGGTAACCACGACTACGATGATGGTATAAAATAAATAAATAAACATTCTATGACATTCTACACTACGCTATCTTGTAAAATGTAAAGCATAGCTTAACACACCGAGCAAACAAACACACAAACTAATGCAAATTGTCATTATCATGCATAGAACAAATAATTGCTCTGAGCAGGAATCGAACCTACAACCTCGTAGCGGTTGAGCACTCTGCCTTTATGCCATGGAGGTTACCGACATTATAATGTTTTGACTTATGAGTTATGACTAATATGAAAATGTGTACTGACTAATTATGAAATGAGTATTGCCTAATTATTAATTAGGTAATTATGCGTTAGCCGTTGTCTCAAGGGCTTAGCCTACGTGACTGTGGCGACGTCCGCGCACCGATATCTCTCTGCGCACACGCACCACCGCTCACTCATTTATTTGATAAAAAATATTATAGCAAGTCTTTGTTCAACGTTTGTGGAAAAAAAATGTTATAAGGTTTGTTTTTAATGTTGAGGAAAGCTTGTTGGGGTTTTTTTGATTGTTTTGTTGAGTTAAAATGGGTAAATAGAAAACTTACTTCTGTATTTGAATGACATTTTAAATAATATTTATTACGCTATTTTAAAAAAAATATTACATCACGAAAAATGAAATGTTTAGGTGAGGCTTGATCCCACGACCTTTCTCTTACAGGGGGAACTTACTCATGTAGCTTTTATTTTATTTTATTATTTTTATTTGACTCAATTAGTAAAACATATTACTAATTGAGTCACATAAATCAGCGCTGCTATTTGTTTAAGTCTTCAAGAGAAAATAAATCCAAAAATAAATATTGAGAAATTAACCAATCGTTGTAAATTTTGTTACACATGTTGAAGACATTATGTCACAAGCATAACTTTTAAGTCATTCATCACGAAATAAAACAAACACCCACTCTACTTCCACATGAACATTACATAACTTAAAAAAAAAATTATTTATTAGACATACGACATAACTTATCTAAATATAAACAAACGTAAAAAATCCGCCATATTTATCAGGCCAATGGGTGTGAAGCATAAAAGATAAATAAAAATAATTTTCAGTAACAATAATATAAAAAACGAACATCTTTTTCCCACGATAGGTACGTTATCAAGTAACGTTGCTGACGTTTCGCTGTCGCAAGTGTCACGTCACGGTGACGTGTCGTTTGACAGACGTCAGACGTCAGAGTCAATTGACGGCGATATATAATCATCACGACAGGCAGGTATGACTTGTTCATATGCGTCATTATCGTCATTCTAATGTATGACAAATAACAAAGTACCTATGTCATTGGAAACTATTGGCTGGCAACTGAATTGGGTATTATTCTATAGTTAAAATAAATTATCTAACCGAGCTTATTAAATTAAGAATGGTAAAAGAGCGGTAAAAATTGCGTCGGTTCCTATTTTATAGTTTTTATTTACCCAACCTATAATAGTAACTGATTTGACTATTAAATTGTATGACGTCATATGTATAAGTATTAGTTTAGTTGCTTTGTATACCTAATCCATAGAAAATATGAAATTGCATTGTCATTGTTTAAATATATAGATAGGTAAGTAAATTAAAACTTAAAAAACCGCCAGCCTTATGGACACGGTACCAGTAGACGTCGATGGGGAGGAATTCTACGAGGCCTAAAGTTACAGTCTCTTCCACCCTGTTTTTTTCTCTCATTTTTGTATATATTGTTAAGTTAGTATTTAGTTACCATAGTATAGTACATTGTATATTTGTTGTGGAACATAATAACATTTCAAAAATTCTGTAAGGTGCCATATAAAATAAGAGTAAAAAAAGAAACACCTTTTCAGTCAACATGCAAGATTTGACCTTCACAATCTAACATACAAACTTTGTAAGTTATATAAAAGCTTGTAATAAATGTATCTTTTAACATCATGCTCGCCTTCTATAAAGGTCAAAAGTATATTTTTTATTACCTATACTTTTTGTGACCTGATTATGTCACAAAACTTGGCCAAACAATTTTTTTCAAGTCAAGAGGTACGTACAATACAATAATGTGCGCATTTTTGATAACCTAATTTGCGTAATTCAATTGACCTAGAAATTATTCAAGGATACAGTTTGGATGAAACTAGTGATTTGTGAGAACCTGTGTTCAAATATCAAATGAATTCAGCGACAGCCTCTGTGGCCTGGCGGTAGCGAACGCGACTGCTACGCAGGAGGCGCGGGTTCGATCCCTGCTATGTGCAAATATTTGTATGCATGAATATGGCTATTTGTATTGTTCTGGGTGTTTCTATATATAATACTAGCTTTTGCCCGCGGCTCCTCCCGCGTGGAAGTCGGCTATCGCGACAAAACATAGCCTATGTCCTTCCTCAAGGTCTAATCTACCCCTATAACAAATTTCATCAAAATCGGTTCTGTGGTTTAGCCGTGAAAGCGTAACATACATACAGACAGACAGACAGAGTTACTTTCGCATTTATAATATTAGTATGGATGTATATATTTACAAATAAAAACCTATATGTCCAACAACCTCAACTCCGGCTTTGCACTTCGACCCACAGACGGGGTACGTTTTAGTCGGTTCGAGTCCGACATAACCTCCCTCATCGGCTCCGGCAGGGTGGGGAAACCGCGGAGATCTTGTGCAAGTAAAAAAGTGTGCGCCGTTGCAATTAATACCCTATCTTCTAAAATCCCGTCTATTTTGGCGGAGTAATCAAAAATCAATGTTTAAAAATCGTTCAAAAATCATTCATTCCAGCAGTTCGTAAGAGTGTTGGTAGATGACTCCACCGTCGCTCGCCTTAAAGACGGATATATAGAGAAGGAAAATTTTAATTAATTCAGGTGTGGTTCTGTAGCTCAGTTGGAATAGCATTCCTCCTGGGTCGTGAGTTCAAGTCCCACCTGAGTAATTCATTTTTCCTGATGTAATCTAACCTCATCCATCCCTATTAAATTAAAACGTCTATTTTCTAACAACATAATATGATATGTAACCTTTTCTTTATCACACCTTTATTGCCTTATCATCCGATATAACTTCACTTCCACCTCTCCACGACCCCTGACATAGACCTTCATCTATTTTCAAGTCTCCTCTTCACAGAAATGAAACTCCGCCACAACAGAATGACGCACGGCGCAGTCGGCACTCCCCGTTCAAGTGCAGGGCTGTTAGATCGATGCAGCAAGTTCAAGGCTGCACACCCGGCTCCCAGCGCTCCCGGCCCTCACCTAGACCCTCCCGCGTCACCCCTCCCCACTGCCAGTGACGTCAGAGCGCCATTCATGCTTACGCCAGGTCGATAAATCTGCGGGGTAATAGATTGGTGTATAACATAAGCGATGTACCCATTGTCGGGTAATAGAAATTGAGAAGCTGACTGAACCAATCTTATTCATTTAAAACCCAGTGCTACATGTTTGAAAGTTTGAATTAAGGAAGTAATCGAAAAAAGTTCGTGTTCGAATCGTTCGTATCTGCGTGGTGATGGAGAAAGAATACAAGTATCACCCATCTCACCCGAAGGGTGTCTGAAGAGGCAACTAGCAGGAAAATATGCACACGATGTCACTGGGAGAGAAGGAAAACTCGAAATAAAATTCTGTATCAACCCACCTGCCAAACGTGGAAACAGTATCCCAAAACCTCTTAACATTGGAGAGACTTATGTACAGCAGTGTTCTGATTACAACTCACTAAACAAGTTCCAGTTGCAGAGTCAGAGGAGAATTTACTACATAACTGTTTTTTGCTAATTATCACATGAATGCAATAAAGTATTTGATTTGATTTGTGTCTGACAATAATGGCCTCAGTCATTGAATATCATATCGCTTTCCGCTTATAACATGTACTGGAATGAACTACGTCGCAAAAATGAAAGCAGTCTTAAATTCGGGATTTCTGGGAAAATGGGCTCTCCGAGGTAACATTTTAGTCAATGAGCACAGGTATACACACTTTCTAACGCCGGTAAATATAGAAATGCTCATACATTTATTCATTTCGAGAAGTAAGTACGAGTAAATTCTCGAAGCGCATATATAAAATTACTAGCTGACCCGGCGAACTTCGCACCGCTAATTTTTTTTCCGCCCGCGTGTCGTCCGATCCCATTCCCGCTGCACCCTCTACTATATTAAGCATGTATTATACATATAAACCTTGTTCTTGAATTAATCTATCTTCGAAACCTTGCCGCAATAGAGGAATGACGCACGGCGCAGTCGGCACTCCCCACTCCGTTCAAGTGCAGGGCTTTTAGATCGATGCAGCAAGTTCAAGGCTACACACCCTGCTCCCAGCAGAAACCGCATCAAAATCTGTAGCGTAGTTTTGAAGATATGGGTGAATTTCTCAAACGTAAAATTTTCGCGGCGTGACTGAAAATCATACCTTAAAGTTAACATATAGTAATGATTATTTTTTGTAAGAAAGATATCGTTTTTCTCTATATGCACGTATAAATTATATTATTGAAACTATTTTTGTGAGTGTGTAAAAAATGTCTTTTCACCTAAATGCTAAGCTTGGTGGCGCGTCCACAACCTGTTTTCTTGGGAATGATCACAGTTTAATCAAAACTTCATTAGTTTACTGAGTATACTTAATAATAATTCGATTCAGCATTATTTTAGCTATCTTCGATACTGTCATTCGTAGTATTTAGTACTATACTTTATCTTAAAAATAATTTATAAGTTGCGTCCGCGGCAAATGTCAAATTTTGGTGGGATTTATAAAATCATCGAAGGAGTCGTATTGAAAGTACCTATAAGGACGACACTATCATCATTGGAAACGTTCAGTTGGGTGTTAATGAGCACCAGTGCCAGTTGTCCCCAGTCCCGTTTCGTTTTTCTGCCAAACACGTAAGTAGGTCGTTTCATAAGCATCGGACAAAAATATTGTAATTTTTGTGTTGATTATTTAAAACGGTTTATTCTCATTGTATGTTTTAATATTTAAGTATAGTGTACAGGTTCAGTATGTGTATTAAATTTTGGTAATGTAACCACTATATTCTAAATAGTATTTTTATAAATAATTTTTTTAGACGTGAAACTAAGTTTGGTGGAGCAATTTTGGTGAATTTGGTGGGATTTTACTAATCATCAAAATTGTATATTTGCACCAAAATTTGTTTTCATAGTTATTTGATTAAGCTCCTACGTAGTCCGACGGGCTACTAGGTCAGGTGACCTCTACGTAGTATACCCTGGGCAATGGAGAATGCACCGCCTCTCTCCCTAGGTGGGAAAGAGGTTGTTGGCAGTTGAGGGTTGTTCGGAAGCTTTCCTAATTTTCTCTCAGATTAACCATTAGCATATGAACTACCCATACAAAAGACGGGCGAGTAGTTGGGTGAAATCAGCTGATGCCGCAGTAGGGACAGGCCGGTGTGGTGGAGCATCGTGCGCTTTTTCCGTCACCTGCTTCTACTGGCGTGAAAGGCGGCCTCACTCTTTACTACTAAGCCTACGCCGTTAAAACCTGCCCACCCTTCTTCCCTCCTCTCCACTGTCAACATCATTTGGCTTTTCTTCCTCTGCTTTCTCACTTACATGAAAGCTACCGTGGATGCAAGAGTGCCTCATGCAATCTTTTGCACGTGACTCCACGCAACAAAGCGATGAAGTCGAAGATGTAGGTGACACGCAACTCCTGCTTATGTTGCTCCAGCAGCTAGCACTTTGCTATCGTGTAAAAGGTACTCAATCTTCTCCACAGAAGGCTTCTGATCTCTACCGTCCTCAAGCTCCTACATCCACATCCTCACATGTTGCACCAATCTATCGGCGTCCACCACCGATATTAACAGCATACATGGGCAGTTATGGAGTGATTGTCTGATGCTATCCGACCAAAATACCACGCTGATTGGGAATGGACTAAGGACAGATCACAGATCACAGAGACAGTGATAAGGAAGATTCTAATATTGCCAACAGCGGTTCGAACAATGGAATCAGAATCGTGGTACATGTATCGGATGGTATAAACCTCTGGAACCCTTTTGAACCGCAATGCCCATCAGCTCACCGCGTGAGAAACTTAGTTGAAGGACTCCTGTAAGTTCAGAAATAGACATCACACTACCAACTTGTCTTGCCACTACCAAGTGTCCATGGCATATCTTCCGTCCACCCTTAGGCATACCGAGTACCATATTATGTTGCTCCAGCAGCTAGCACTTTGCTATCGTGTAAAAGGTTCTCAATCTTCTCCACAGAAGGCTTCTGATCTCTACCGTCCTCAAGCTCCTACATCCACATCCTCACATGTTGCACCAATCTATCGGCGTCCACCGCCGATATTAACAGCATACATGGGCAGTTATGGAGTGATTGTCTGATGCTATCCGACCAAAATACCACGCTGATTGGGAATGGACTAAGGACAGATCACAGATCACAGAGACAGTGATAAGGAAGATTCTCATATTGCCAACAGCGGTTCGAACAACGGAATCAGAATCGTACATGTCTCGGATGGTGTAAACCTCTGGGACCCTTTTGAACCGCAATGCCCATCAGCTCACCGCGTGAGAAACTTAGTTGAAGGACTCCTGTAAGTTCAGGAATAGACATCACACTACCAACTTGTCTTGTCACTACCAAGTGTCCATGGCATATCTTCCGTCCACCCTTAGGCATACCGAGTACCACCTCTCCCACTTTGAGAATAACTGCCTAAATCTTTTTCCAGCAATCTTGAATAAGTTCGTCGATAATATTGGCGCCATTAGAGTAAAATATAATCCTTGCTAGAAGCAAGAATAGATAGAACAATCAAATGTTTTGATTTTATACTGATACTACTAACAACTAAAGTGGTTTTGCCATATAAAAATGAAGTTGGTGATAAAAGGGTAAAAATTAAGGGTTATATGTAACTATTAAGTACCAAATTCTAGAAAAAATACAAAGAAATAGTATAAATAATAATAAATAAAAAATAAAAACAAGTTGATATGCAATTTTGGTGTTAGACACCAATTTCGGTGTATTGAAAATTCAGGTGTATAAAATAAACAAGTAATTCCCAGGGCTAATTAGACTATTCAAACATAATAGGCATAAAATATGTATTTCTAGCTAAATATTGAAAGAGATTACCTAAATACCTAGAAATAAAAAAGATCACCAAAATTAGCTAAAAATTCATAGATGTTGAAATTCACCCATATAAGCTTTAATAGGGCCGGACAAACGCAGAAAGCGACTTTGCTTCATACTACGTGGTGATGGATCATCTGCTAAATTATTTTTTGTAGTTTGCTTTCATAATAAGTAAATAAGATAGATATGGTGGCAAATTAATAAAATAATACACTAATTCACCAATGGGAGTAACCGAGGACGCAGACGCAAGGGTGTGGCTGCAATGTACAATCGGGTAATCACACTTTCTGTCGGGTTCTACCACAGATATCCGTGGGTGCTACGCAGTACTTCAAACCACACTTACGAAGAAAATAATGTATATATTTATTTCAGTAAATTGACAATATTCTTTCTAAATCTATTTATACCCCGTCCATTATATATTTAAATGTCGACTATTTATAAGTAGTGGTATACATACAAGCCCAATTCATATAACTTCATCATTCACGCTAGGAAAGAATACTTGTACAACTTCGCCCGCCCGTGTATGTTAGTAGACAAAAAGGCTTACTTTTTGATTCATCCAACGTACTTTCTAAGTAGGTGCGAATAAATGGTAGTTATTTTACAACCCTCTCAATACTCCTTATTTAATTCTGATCTACATGAGCCACCATTCAATGTTTTACATGTGTATTTTTTTTATATAGGGCATGTCAATTTCCCTATAACCTATTCGTTTCTTATTCCACCAGTGGCACGATAAGGAAATGTCATGCCTCGTCGTACCACTGAATGATTATTGATAATTGTTGCTCTACTAGTAACAAAAAAAAGATTATTGAATGATTGTTGCTGTACTAGTAATAAAAAAAATGTAATCTGCTGTGATAGTAATATAAATAAATCTAGTTTCGAGCAATAAATGATTTCTTTCTTTCTTCTTTCTTTCTAAAAACATAAATTTATATATATACTAGCTGTGCCCGCGACTTCGTCCGCGTGGAATGTACTTAATAAAAAAAATCAGTTTATTTTTTTTTGTTTTTGGCATTTTTTTTTAGCCTAAGTTACTCCTTATTACATAAGCTATCTGCCAGTGAAAGTCCCGCCCAAATCGGTCCAGCCGTTCCAGAGATTAGCCAAAACAAACAGACAGACAGACAGATAGACAGACAGACAGACAAAAAATTTAAAAATATATATTTTGGTATGTGTACCGTATATACATTCATATGCATGTAGTAGAAAGCGGTTATTTTAATATTACAAACAGACACTCCAATTTTATTTATTTGTATAGATGGCAGAGCAGTCCCCCTGTAAGGGAAAGGTCGTGAGTTCGAGTCTCACTTGAGCATTTCATTTTTTTCCAATGTTTTTCGAACTTAAAAGTTAGCAAAATATTTGGGCGCAGTCATCAAAATTCAATGTTTAAAAATGGTTGAAAAATCATTCATTGTTTCCAACAGTTCGTAAGAATGTTGGTAGATGGCTGCACCGTCGCCCTTATAGACGGATATAAAGAGAAGGAACATTTGGAATGATTCAAGTGTTGCTCAATAGCTCAGTTGGCAGAGCAGTCCCCCTGTAAGGGAAAGGTCGTGAGTTCGAGTCTCACTTGAGCATTTCATTTTTTCCAATGTTTTTCGAACATAAAAGTTAGCATAATAAATGCTATAAAAAAATGATTCAAACATAAATTTAGTTTTAATCAGTCCCGGTTCTACATACTATAACAAACAACAAAATCACAACTTCTTCATTAACGAAATTAAAATAAAGTTATCTTAATGACTCTCGCCTGATGCAACCTGAAGGGAAAGTCACAGGAAAGAGAGTCACCTTTTGCCCACCTTTACAGACATGTACCATGTTAACAATGGTGGCACTCATCAGATGCCATTTCACGCCCCGCATAAAGGACCCGGGACTGTAGGAAGGAAGAAACACGTGAGCTGGCAGGGAGTTCCAGGTCTTAGTGGTGGAACAAAGGATAGAGTCACAGTATTGTAAGATTAATGGTTGACTGGTGCTTCTGTCTTTGTGACTTTAATGGTTATATGGTGTAGCGGTAGATACCTCAACTGCCTAATCAGAGGTCATGAATTCGATTCCCGCTCAGTAGGAATTCTTGTATGGTATGGTAAGTATTCATTTTTGTATTGATATGTACGTGTTACTGGATCTGCCTTAAATTGAAATTACTATATACACTGGCCACCTATTTAGGCTTTCTTTAACCTCCTTAAGTACCGAATGTATTAAGTAGTAGTCTTTTTTTTTTCACATTTTGTGAAAGTTACTGTTGAGGGAAATGTATCCTATATCTTGGACCTAAATCACAGATATAAAAGTCCCTGGCGTGATCAGATTGTTTTGTAATAATCTATGCTTGGTGAATTTGCGCTCGTTCGCTTCAAAATACATTCAAGAAACATGTACAGCGTGTTTAAAGCACATTTTGAGCACTTTTTAGGTCAAAGATAAATATGATTTAGGCATTACCTAGGTAAATACATAGGAATTTGTATAGGACAAGAATATTTTAACAATAAACTTTACGAAATCAGTACAGCATCATTCTCTTATCAAAGTAATAAAGGTTCAACAAAATAAGCAACACACAAACACCAAATTCCAATTGATTCAGTGAGGTTCGGACCTCTCTTTCCTTCTACAACGCGAGCTAAAAAGTAAGAGCAAGATGGCAATATTCAAAAAACCTGGCACTCAGTTCCCTGGGGAAGCTGGACTTACGTCAGTAGCTGGTACTAGTTCAAATATGAATAGTTATTTGTCAGAGAATATAAACGATTATTTTGTGATATTAAAGAAAGTAGTTTACTTATTTGATTTAGGATCTTTCTCCCAAGTCATTTAATTTTGTTTATAGGACTTAAATAACAGTTATATGACATTACGGGCTATAAATTAGGTATAAGTAGATAAGTGCTCTAAATGAGTAATAAATTGTGAACTATGTGATTATCTCTGAGATGTATTTCAAGAAGTATTGCTAATAACTAAAAAAAACGGAATTGTTAGAAAGAATAGAAAGTTATTGCAATCCATACTAATATTATAAATGCGAAAATAACTCTGTCTGTTTGTTATGCTTTCACGCCTGAACCATTGAACCGATTTTGATGGAATCTGGTATAGGAGTAGATTAGACTTTGACAAAGGCTATGTTTGGTCGAGATAACCGATATCCACGCGGGTGGAGCCGTGGACAAAAGCTAGTTACTAATATTCTCTTCAACCCCTCCAGCTAAGCTAAATTGCTTGTGTTAGGAGCAGGTTCACGTCAGCGTCGGTAGTGTAGTGGCCAGGATTCGAGCTCTGGACATCGCGATAGTCACTCACGTTTATTACATGACTAATTAAGAGAATCAGGTTAAAATGCTATAAAAAAATCATTCAAATATTTGGGAAGAGTCATCAAAAATCAATGTTTAAAAAAATGGTTGAAAAATCATTCATTGGTTCCGACAGTTCGTAAGAAAGTTGGTAGATGGGCCTACCGTCGCCTGTAAAAGATGGACATAAAGAGAAGGGAAATTTAAAGTGATTCAAGTGTGGCTCAATAGCTCAGTTGGAAGAGCATTCCCCTGTCAGGGAAAGCTCGTGGGTTCAAGTCCCACTTGAGCGCTTCTTTTTCCCGACGTAACTATTTCGAACCTTCAAAGTTAGCATGATAAATGCTATAAAATTTCATTCAAATTAAAATATCGTGGCAGTCTCAATGTTACAGAGATCTTTCTTAAGGGAAAGGCCGGTTACGTCATTAGGGGCGCGCCCCTATTACGTAGGACCGAAAATTCGGTCACACGAACATGGGCGTTGATACCCGAAACTTCTGCATGAAAAATGTGTAGGTATTATTATTAATCCTGTAGGAGTGACGGATTTGTGGCGAAGGGTGAAAAACAAAGGCAAGCCGGTGGAAATGTTGGATTATAAATGTAAACATTTCTACCAAAGCTTCGTGTTATAAGGCCCCTCACCACGGAAGGGTGACTGAGTGCCACCACTGTTAACATGGTACATGTTTACGATGGTGACCCTCTTTCCGAGACTTTGCCTTTAGATTAACATCAGGCGAGGTGAAGTCAAATTGACGTGCCCTGTATAAAAAAAAAAAAAAAACTGCTATTACTTGATAGTAGTTACTTACAATATCTATGTTCAAGAATTAATGAGTTGCCTCTTTTATTCTGCTTACGCTCAAGCCTATTTCCTTCTGGGGCAAACAAAGACAACAGCCCGGAACTTTCTTCTATCCTTACGTAATTCACAAGTTTCTTCTTCTAATTAAGCTCGCTGGTTTCAAGTGTTTCTGCCTTACCAAAAACTTAAATAAGTACATACTTACATAAAACTAGCTTTTGAAGGAATTTTTACAGCATTAAGTATGCTAACTATACAAATCAAATACATAGGGAAAAAGAATCTTCTCGGGCGGGACTCGAACGCGCAGTCTTTCCCTTACAGGGGGAATGGCCTGACCAATTCGGCTATTTTCGGGTATATATATTCGGGTATTTGATTTGTATAGTTAGCATACTTAATGCTGTAAAAATTCCTTCAATTGTTTGGGCGCAGTTATCAAAAATCAATGTTTAAAAATGATTGTAACATCATTCATTGATTCCGATAGTTCGTAAGAAAATCGGTAGATGACGCCACGTCGCCTTAAAGACGTATAAGATGGGAAATTTGAATCATATCGGGCGTGTCTCGGTAGCCGAATTGGTCAGGCCATTCCCCCTGTAAGGGAAAGACTGCGGGTTCGAGTCCCGCCCGAGAAGATTCTTTTTCCCTATGTATTTGATAAAACTAGCTGTTGCTTGCTCCGTGGAATTTTGATCCCGTTTATCAATGATTTTGCGTGATAATAATAATTATTTAGCTTACCAGCTTTTGCCTGAGGTGGAATTTCCAAAAATCCTTTCTTAGTGGATGCTTCATAAAATCATAATAATATATCATAAAAAATAAAGTTTAAAACTAAAACCCGACTACCGAAAAATCACGCTTTAAAAAGTAACAAACAAGAAAATATCAAGGATAGCCGTGGTCGTATGCCACTTTTCCCTAGAATATATTGTTTTGTTAGAGTAAGTGGCATACGACCACGGCTATCCTTGATATTTTCTTGTTTGTTACTTTTTAAAGCGTGATTTTTCGGTAGTCGGGTTTTAGTTTTAAACTTTATTTTTTATTTATATTATTTTGGGGCCAAGTAAACCTAATAATTTATACATATTTGAAATGTGCTTATTACGCCCTTTCATTTGATACCAAACACGGCATATTTATCTCAAATTTATTTTTTAACACAGTACCTTATGAGCGCTAGAGGGCGCCACACAAGATTGAGTGACACGTCATATAGCCTATAACCATCGGACTATCAAGCCGCTTGTAACAATACCTCATTTGTCCAGTTCTAATAAGTAGTTGAGGAGCTATGAGGGAACAAATGAACATACATACATACATACATACATACATACATACATACATAGCCTGTCAAAATCATAACCCTCCTTTTGGCTTCGCCGTAGTCGGGTAAAAATACATCTACAGTCAAACTTTCAAGTTTGTAGTTCCAGAGGTTTAGGCTCTGCGTTGATGAGGCAGTCAGTCATTCAGTCAGTCGGGATAAGTAATTTTATATGTATAGATATTGGAACCTGATAATGCAGCTTTCTAATGGCGAAAGAATTTTTGAAATCGATCCAGTAGTTTTTAATGTATGTTAAAGAGGAAAGGTTTGTATATTTATACAAACTTTTCCTCTTTATAATATTAGCCTTCATTGTTCCGTTAATTGTGGCTTAATTTGAATAATGTATAGACTTAGGAGAAATAAGTCACAATCCACTACAAAGATGTAAGTAACTCGATTTTCTACAAGTTTCTGCCGATTCCACCCACTAGCTAACTTTGTGGGCGGTATACGAGTTGAATTTCTAACATTCTAAGAAAGCATTATTTTTAAATGTCTTCTTAGGTCGTTTATAGCCATAGGCAGATATAAGGAGCGGAGCTTATATATCTAATGGTAAGCTATAACCGCGCCCTATGGATAAGTGCAACACCAGGCGTGCGGCCGACCCTATGGGAACCCTTGCTCTGATGATGAGCAGACACTCCAATTTTTATGATTCTTACATCCCTTAATTTCCTCTTTTTGATGTTGTCGTGTTCAGTTTCTAAGTGGCATTGAATAGTAACATGGGCCATAACCTTTCTAGCCGTACACACAACCTTTATCGTTACGTAATACGTCATTAATTCAGCCTTGGAAATGTTGCCAACTGCAAAAATAAAGATACTATTACTGTGGCTATTCGAAAAGGGCTGAAGATGTGTAGGAAAGCACAACGCCAACACATCCATAAGTCGGTCGAGAACGGAGACCCCACTAAAATCTGGAAATTCTTAAGAACATTGGGAGTTGGAAAATCATGGCAAAATGCCACTTCTAATAAAATTGACATTGAATTACTAAACCATCATTTCTCAGCTTCAACTAAATATGATCGGACTAACAAAGATAATACTTTGCAATATCTTTCATCACTTCCAACTCCTGACTACTCCCCGTTCGTTTTTGGCCAAGCATCTGATTGTGGTGTTAAAGAGTGTATAATGTCGATAAACTCCAGTGCTGTTGGGAATGACTGCATAAGTCGAAACATGGTTCTACCAATTCTGGATCAAATTCTCCCTATACTTTGCCACGTCCTAAACCACTCCCTCAACAAAAGTGTATTTCCTGATGCTTGGAAGCAGGCACAAATTATTCCATTGCCTAAAAAATCCAATCCGTTATCCCCCTCCGATTATCGTCCTATTTCCATACTACCTTTTTTATCCAAGATCTTAGAAAAGCTCGTACATGGTCAACTCAGCAAATACCTCACACAAAACAACCTTTTAAATCCCCTCCAGTCAGGTTTTCGACCAGGGCACAGCACGGTAAGCGCACTGATAAAAGTCACCGATGACATCAGGTTTGGTATGGAGAACGGAAATCTTACAGTACTCTCTCTCCTTGATTTCAGCAACGCTTTTAATACTGTAGATTTCCATATCCTGCTCGGCATTTTACGCTCTGTTAACATATCTCCAACAGTGATTGATTGGTTTCACAGTTACCTGTTTGGGCGCCGACAGCGTGTACGTGTCGAAGAGTCCTTCTCTTCTTGGTGTAGTACAACTGTCGGTGTGCCACAGGGTGGCGTGCTATCTCCCTTACTTTTCTCAATCTTTATAAATTCAATCTCTAATTTACTACGTTCTTTCTACCACCTTTACGCAGATGATCTTCAAATCTACGCACAAGCCTCCTTACAGGAACTGCCGGCAGCCATCTCTACTATAAATGCAGATCTGATGCAAGTATGTAAGTGGAGTAAGCAATATGGACTTGAAGTGAACCCTTCTAAAACCCAGGTTATTATTGTGGGCAGCTCCGGTATGATAAACCGAATAGACTGGTCACAATTGCCAGATGTAGTTTTTAATGGTGTACCCCTTAAAATAAGTAGCGAGGTAAAAAATCTTGGCATACGGATAGATAGGACACTATCCTGGGGCCCCCAAATACGAGAGCTCAGTCGCAAGATGTTTGCATCGGCGGGTTCCATGCGTAGACTTCGAAACTTTCTACCAACAGCCACTAAACTCGCACTTGCAGAATCGCTTCTTCTCCCTCTACTTGACTATGCTGATGTCAGCTATCTCGATCTCACTGAGGAGCAACTTGATAAGCTTGAGCGCCTACAAAATTTCTGTATTAGATTCATATTTGGTCTTCGTAAATATGATCACGTATCACAGTTTCGCAACTTGCTCAAGTGGCTCCCAATTCGACTTCGACGGAATGCTCATATTCTTTCCATGCTTTACAGTATTCTTTTCCATCCTTGTACTCCGACTTACTTAAAAGAACGCTTCGTGTTCCTAAATGACACACATTCAAGATCCTTGCGGTCGTCAGTAACATTGCAATTATCCACGCCCTCTCATTCTACAAAATTCTATGACAAGTCCTTCACTGTTCAGGCTGTACGGTTGTGGAATGCACTGCCTGTGAATATTAGACGTGCACAATCCTTGGCTATTTTCAAAAAAATGATAAAACAACATTATTTGAGTTCATTGTAACTTTATCATAAGGTCTTGCTTTGGTACTCGCTGTGTGTATATCTTCTATATATAATATGTGTAAGTATATCTAATCTTATCTGCATATGTACCTATTTATGTATATATTATAGAAATTTAATGTAAGTATGTGCTAAGGTTTATGTTAAATACTATACTTAGGTATGTAATTAATAATATGTTTATGTATGTAAATAGTATATTTATTTTTATGTATGTATGTAGGGATATGTAATGTATGTATATATGTGTGTATATAGTTTAAGTTTATGACTGCAGTAATAACTACCCAAACGTTATTATTGTTTTGAGATTAAAAAATGTCCATCAAAAGGTTGCCTGTAAGAGATCGCTTGTAGCGATAAGGCCGCCATTTGTACATTTCTTATTATGTTGTCCGTACATGTACTAAAATTTATAAGTGTACAATAAAGAATTTTCTTATCTTATCTTATCTTATTAGAGGTTATGCGGTTTTTTTTATTTTTGACTTCACCACGCCTGATGGTAAGCTAAAGGCAAAGTCTCGGAAAGAAGGTCACCATCGTAAACATGTAACATGTTAATAGTGGTGGCACTCAGCTTTACGGCCTCATCTGATGCCTTTTCATACCCCGTGTAAAGGACCCGGGACCGTAGGAAGAAGGAAACACGTGAGCTGGCAGGGCAGAACCTTGCTGAAGCGATGGCAAGTATTACTGTTATGAATAAGTTCTTGGAACGATTACTGGACCGAATTTAATTTCCAAGTATCAGCATTACGTCCGAAATATTTATCGGTTGACGACAATGCGGCCTTCTACCAAAGATGAATGAATCAAAATGAAATATTTATTTCCCACATAAGTTGTAAATTAATTAATTGTTTAACCTACAGAGGTTTTATTATGTAGGTTCCACCCTAGAGAATCGAACCAAGATTCTTTGTGTTGAATAAAGTTGCTCGAACTCCAACTGCTGAAAGAAATAATCGACAAGTAAAGTTTAAGCGAATGTTGCACTAAAATTAAATTATGTTTAGTTGTACATTAATAAACACTACAATCATATATAAATACTGCATTCATAGTATGATCTTAGACCAATTTACAAGTGTTTGGTTGACCACTGACACCTGTAAGAATAAACTTGTGTTATGGGCAACAAACACAAGTTTAATCTTGAAGAGATGATGACCCCGAATATGTATTACGGGTACAAAATCGTTATTGCGCGTTCTGCCAAGTACTGATACTTGTTGGTGCAGAGATCACATCTTTCCTTCAACTGCGACACTCCTACTACTATCAAAAGTAAAGTAAATATATATAAAAGTAAATATATTATACTGTACTTTACTATTTACTTTTTTTTTTTTACCGATCCCAGGTGTACCATGGCACACACCAATGACTTTTCGATGCTTTTCGAAGTTATGTGTGTATTTATCGCAGGTTTATAAGTGCCCGGTTAATGGCAATAGCCTCGCCACCTATTACATTGGGACCTAAACATAAACTGGCGAAATGTGGGTGCCAGCACCTCTGCCTACCCCTTCGGGGAATACAGGTGTGAGTTTATGTTTTTATGTTTTTTTTTACTTTACTGTTGACCTTATCTCTTCTTAGAACATTCTCGATCTGATCGACATTCGTCAACCAACATTATCAAAAGAATGATGCTCTTATTAACTTCTAAGACATAACCTAGCAGTTTAACGCGAATAAATGTTTTGTCTCAGTCAAGTGGAAGGGTAAAAGCTTCAAAGTTCAAAACACAAAGTCGAGGACGAGTCTCATGACTACGGTGTAAAGGTATGGTGGAGGCCCGTGAAGTAGCTAAAGCGATATAATATTTTTATTCGCACAAGGCTAGTGCTGTATTCGTCACAGCCTCTAATGGATACGATTTTCGAATAATACAAATTTATAATTAACTAGCTGTCCCGGCGAACTTCGTACCGCCAATTTTTTCCTGCCCTCGTGGCGTCAGATCCTGGTCCCACTGCACCATTTAGGGGGACGAAAAATAGATGTTGGCCGATTCTCATAGATACCGGATAAGCACAAAAAATGTCATCAAAATCGGTCAAGCCGTTTCGGAGGAGTATGGCAACGAAAACTGTGACACGAGAATTTTATATATTAGATTACTGTAATTTTGAAGACCTTGAAAACATGCTTATTAATCTTCTATCTATACTACATTATATATATATATTTGTAAATTGAAAATGTTTGTTAGCCCTGGACGCAAAAACTACTGAACTAATTTTGATGCGGCTTTTTTTATTAGGAAGGTCTTGAACAGACTGAAAATTGATTGAAAAGATATATATAGGTTGCTACGGGTTGCGGTCACAGGATCAGTATTACTGTGACCCTTCTACATTGACACGAAGTACCAGGCTCACAGAAATTTTAAGAAACTTTATCTGGATCGCGGGAACAGCAGCAGTGTGTCCTAAACCTTTCTATTTTAAACTTAACGCGGACAAAGTCGCGGGCAAAAGCTAGTAAATTAGGGCTGGCTATAAATATTAAGTTTCAAGATGGTGTTCAGTTCGTAGCACGTTCTACAAGAGCTACGCGCAATCATATTTTCTACGTAGCGGACTACCTATAGAGAGTGTGCATGCTTATTGACTTGGACATACATTATTAATATATTATTATTTTTATTTTGTTACATACGTTATTAATACACATATCATTATCATCATCCGTGCTTTAATCCCAGCCGCATCCGAGGCCCGAGAGGGATTTTCTCTGGGGATTTTTTCGGCAATAATACGAGGATTATAAACATTTAAAAATTATTTGTAGCAATTTTGGAAGCGATGATGGCACTCAAAGTCATCATCATCATCTTCATTGAGACGTATCTAAGACATCTGAGGCCAAGGGGCCCTCGGAGCTCAGGGTCCGCCTATGTATTAATACTCAAAAATGTTTTATCTCACGTTTGAGGTTTACATAATAAAGGACGAAACATATTCCCGCAAACGATTCACATTTCCATATACTGTATAGTATACTTACTATCAGATGGTATATAAACAGTTGCCTAGTACTTACTTAGTCCTTGTATTTTCTAAAAACTTTCTAAAAACGATATCTCTCGCGTCTCAATCAGTGTACAAGCCGCCTAACTCCACGCCCTGCGTCCACCGGGTGTCGCGTGGGCGTATGACGTCAGCAAGCACCCCCGTCCCCCTTCCCCTTCCCCCTTCAACTTGACATTCGGTCGGCTGTATTGATTCGCGGGAACCCCGCAATGCCGAGGCCGGTCTTGTTTACATTGTGCACCGTTTTGTGAATGGATCTTCTGCTGGTTTAAACCTTTATAGTAAGGCAATTTGGGAGGGTTTTGTGGGTTATTGGATAGAAAGTAGGTTGGGTTATTGTGAGGTTAAGAAATATTAGTAAGATCAGTCTTAGACAATTTACACAATTGAGGGTTTTATCCGTCAGAGAGCACTTCAAGCCGTTGTTCAAAGTCAAAGTCAAAGTCAAAAATCATTTATTCTGCATAGACCATTACATCAGAACTTACAAAACGTCATTATAAAATAATTAATAAATACTAGTTTAGCAAATTGACCACCGGTTCGAAACGCGGCCCAGACCTGAGAAGACTCCGGCTAGAAACGAGAAAATTTTGGTCTATTTACAAACATTTACTTAGCTTAAAACTTATGGTCTAGATACAATGCTTTGCTTGAGTAGCATAGCTGAGCGAACAGCTCATTAGTAACGTCAGTCTTAGACAATTTATACATTGGGGGCCATAGTGCGTCAGAGACCAAGCCGTTGTTGGTCGTAGATGCTAAGCATACCTACGAATATTAATTATGAGAATACCTTTATGGATACCGTACTTAGAGAGCTGTAGAGTCTGACAACCTGGTCTCAATAAATTACAGAACTTCATTATCGCCAGTGACACCTTATGGCGACTAATATCTGTGATTCGTCTCGAGTTGGGAGGTTAGGCGGAAGTCAGTCTTATAAAATGAAACCATTAATTGGAGCTCGAATGAACTAGAAGAGTTAAAATAAAAACTTTAGCGATTAACAGTCACAAGTGCGATCTTATATTATATTATAACAAACTGAAACTAGATATATACACAAAGAGAATACCATTTTATACAAATCTATAGATATAAAATTACTTGTCCCGGCTGACTGACTGACTGATTCACCAACGCAGAGCCTAAACCGCTGGACCTACAAACTTGAAATTTTGACAGTAGATGTATTTTATGATGTAAGCATCCACTAAGAAAGGATTTTTGGAAATTCTGCAACAAAATGGGTAAAATAAGGGATGGAAGTTTATATGAAAGTTCGTCATTTTCAGAGCTAGATGCACTAAATTTCATAAACCTGTGTATTTTATGAAATAAATAAACCCGTGTATCAGCGTTTTTCAAAATTTTACTACTAAGAGGGTAAAATAGGTGATAAACGTTTGTATGGAAAGTTCGTCATTTTCAAAGTTAGAAGCACGAAACTTCGTACACCTAGTCTTTTGAGAAATGTTTTGTCACGATAACCGACATCCATGCGGGCGAAGCCGCGGGCAAAAACTAGTACGACATAAAATATAAAGAAAATACTCGTACTAACTTGCTACAAACTTGATAAATTTCGCTCATATTTTGGAATCCTTTTATCTGTCGCCCACGCAACATCTATTCTTAGAAAATTAATTAAAAATGAATAGATCCCACATCTTTATGAACTTGATCGTTCAACTGTTTATACTCTAGACTAGCTATGTCTCACGATTTCATTCACGATAATCAGATCAATTCAGGGAGCCGCCCGCGCTTCGCATCGCATTGAAGCGTTATTCTGACCTATTTTTTTGTTCTTAGTTCTCTGCCTCACTACAACGCTAAAGCAACGTATCCAAACAGTTTCTTTTTCGTTTTATTTTTTATAAAGGACACGTCAATTTGGCTTCACCTCACCTGATGGTAAGCTAAAGGCAAAGTCTATGAAATAGGGTCACCAAAGTAACCATGTACCATGTTAACAGTGGTGGCACTCAGCTTGACGGCCTTATCAGATACCTTTTCATGCCCCGCTTAAGGACCCGGGACTGTAGGAAGAAGAAAACACGTGAGCTAGCAGGGAGTTCCAGGTCTTAATGGTGCGGCATAGGAATTGTGCGACAGAAGGTGCGAAATAGTATTAAAACGTAAGGTGGCCAAGCTGTCGCCAAGTGATTTATGTAGGTACCATACATTTCAATATTATCTGTTTGCATACGTAGCCAGGGACGTTGGTTTGGCGTCCTAGTGAGGCAAGAAGACTTACTAATCGAATCCTAAGAGTCTTAACGTGATGTTATCAATCAAAAGGCCTCTTGCACTTCTAGACGTAAGACATAGCACCGGATACTCCACCTTCCTGAAAGCTGTACATACAATACTCATCAGTCTCTGCACTTTTCCCAACTCTGTTGGGGTCACTATGGTGCACTTGAACTTTGATATTTTTCGTGAAACGATTGCCAACTGACCTCCACAACTAATTGGCATTATCAAACTGCACTACCGATTAGATTCAAAATGATATTTCCAATTAATTTAGTAATTTTCAAAGACTAATACGTTGAAAGTTCAAACAAACATACTCTTGGTCTTTATTCGTAGTAAGTGCAGATTTAATTTCAAAGACACGTGACTATAGAAACAGTGACGCAAACGCTTTGGCTCAGCAGTCAGCGCCCGCGTGGGAGGTTCCTCCCTCTCTGAGTAACCTTCCAATTAGTGTTGTAAATTAAAGCCTTGAGCCTCGAGCCTCGAGTCCTGAGCCTTGAACCTTAGCTTTAAAGGCTTAAGCCTTAAAGGTTTAAGGCTTGCAGGCTTAAAGCTTTAAAACTTTTAAAGCTTGCAGCTTTAGAAACTTTTAAGGCTTGCAGCTTTAAAGGCTTAAAGGCTTCTAGCTTTAAAGGCTCCCAAACTAGCTCATACACGAACACAATATAATATAATTGTACTGAGCACATAATATAATGTATACAACAGAATATCTTTAGACAACTTTAATATTTTTAAACAGAAGCGTAAAATTTTTATACTATTTCAATAAATAGTAAGTACGTAAATATCGATCGAATACATTATAAATTTGAACATTGAAAAACCACGAAAACAAATGGATGACTTTTTTGTTAAGCACAGATTTTTGTCATTCAACCTTCCTCATTCGGAATTCTGAATGTAGGTGATGTAGGGTTTTTTTTTCAACCGTGGGGGAAAATCCTTCATTGATGTTATGCCGGACTCCTACCGACTAAAAACCCCCGCGGTAGCACCCAGAAGCCTATAGATGGGAGCCCCGGGTAAGCCCTCGTAAGGATGTCCCAGGACTCCCATCAGACCTACGGCTACAATTGCGGGTGGTTAGGTTGCTATCCCGCGTCTATGGCGGGGTTTTTGGGTGTTATCCCGCTTCTTAGGGGGGGCGGGGGGGCGGCATCGCCCTATGTGGGCTCAGCAATCTAGCCACATTAATGGCCGTCAGGTTCTCTGCCCATACGGGGGCCCCGTATAGGGCCATACTTCGCACGATCCATAGGTACAGTCTCCTGCAGGGGGCGTTGGGTCCCCTGCTATTGGGCATCAGCCGCGCGAGTGCGGCTGACGCCCCCGTCAGTTTTGGGACCAAAGTTCGGAAGTGATGTCCTAAGTTCCACCGGCCATCGAGTACGAGCCCCAGATACTTCATCGAGGGCTCGATGCCGATGCTGACGCCCCCTACCTGTAGGCTGGATCCCGCAGGTGGCCCCATCCGAGGTCCGTGGAAGCACAGAGCCTCGGACTTGTGAAGGGTGACCTCGAGACCCAACCACCGTATCCGACCCACGATTTGAGCAACCCCTGCCGTGGCCTTTAGTGCTGCGTCTCGGTGCGTTGCTCCCCGCGCCGTAACGAGGGCGTCATCGGCCTAACACGTTACGGTGACCCCTCTGAGCAACGGACCACGCAGCACCCAATCGTAGCCGATGTTCCACAGGAGTGGCCCTAATACCGATCCCTGTGGAACACCGCACGACACATCCCGCCTACCCGGCCCTAGCCAACTCGGGTAAGTAATGGTCCTCTCGGAGAGATAGGCCCCGACAATTCGACGGAGGTAGGGAGGCACTCCATGGTAGATAAGCGCCTCCCTAATGCAACTCCAGGGCAGGGTGTTGAAGGCGTTGGCGATGTCAAGAGACACCGCCACCACCACCTCACCCTGTGAGACTGCTTCCTCCGTCAGGCCTCTAATGCACATGATCGCGTCTACGGTGGAGCGCCCCTGACGGAAGCCAAACTGACTATCCGACAGATCAGGCCCCACGCGTATGAGATGCTTGACGAGGCGTTGTGCAATAATGCGCTCAAAAAGCTTGCACACCTCGTCGAGCAACACGTTCGGCCGGTACCCTGATGGGGAATTTGCCGGCCGCCCCGCCTTTCGGATTAAGACCAGTTTCCCTGTCTTCCAGACCTTGGGGAACTGGCCTTTTTCGAGGCATGCGCTAAAGAGCCCTATAAGTCGAGGCCCAAGTTCTTCGAGAGCCAGGACCCATGCTCGGCCTGGAATGCCGTCGGGTCCAGGGGCGGTGTTTCTACGGGATTTAAGCCGCAGTACAGCCGCCCCTAGCTCACCCTCCGTGACTACGGGCACGTCGCTCTCGCTGCCTTCCGCGCTGGGCGACTGAGACGGAGCCATGCGCGGACGAATGTGTTCCTCCGCTCTTGATGGGAACAAGGAGTCCAGAACCCCCTCCAGCCGCTCCGGCTGGAGACTCTGGGTCAGTGGGGGCACCTTGGGGCGTAATTTGCCCCTCACCATAAGGTACGGGCGCCCCACAGGTTCCGCTCCATCAGCTCCTCGCGGCCTACCTTTTTGGCCGTCTGGAGGGCCCTCTTGGCCCCCTTGTACCCATTATAGAGCTCCGTTTCTCGGGCTGCCGCATCGTCTGGGCGGCGACGTGTAGCGACCCAGTCCTGAAGTATCCTCCCCCTGTCTCTGGTTTCCCGGGAGCCCCAAGCCTGCAACCAAGCATTGAAATCTCCCAGGATCAGGACAGGGCGAGGCGAGGCGACGTCAAGCTCAGGGAGCCATATGTAGCTCATATAAAACTTTGTTTTATTTCTTATAAAACTTTGTTTTATTTCCTTCTTTCAATTTTTTCTATTCGGTAGCGAGTAGTGGATGTTAAGACTTTGGTTTTTATTTTAAGATCTTAGAAGCAATCAAAGTTTATGCTTGGAAGCCGTGAAGTTTAAAGGCTTAACGAAGCTTTAAAGCTAAAACCTTAAAGCCTTCATGGCTGAAGCCTTGAAGCCTTAAAGCTTGTAAAGCTAAAACCTTAAAGCCTTTAAAGCTTTCATGGCTAATAGCCTTGAAGCTTTAAAGTTTTTAAAGCTAAAACCTTAAAGCCTTAAAAGCCTTTAAGGCTTAGCCTTATACAACACTACTTCCAATACACTTCATATTACTGTTATTATTTTTATTGGACTCACCCTTTTGTATTCCCGAAGGGGAAACCGGGTGGATCAAACACCCACACTTTAACAGTTTAGTTTTTTGTTCCGAAGTAATTACACAATAGGTAAAGAGCCTATTCTTACCCGTTAACTGGACAAATTCCAGGCAAATATTTTTTCCAAAAGAGAAAGTTAATGCTTTTTTTTTCGTGCGGAAATCCCCTCGGATACCTCCTCTGTCGGAGCTGGAAGGGGAGGTTATGTCGGACTCGAACTGACTAAAATCGCACGCGGACTGTGGGTCGTGGTGAGCAACTGCCATCTGACCCCCTACCTTGGAAAGAAAGTCAGATGGCAATCGCTTACGTAAAAGCCCAAATCAACCGAAATTCAAAAGAAGAGTGGATGAGCGGACCCCAGCGGTGGTCAAACAAGTTGTACTAGGTAGTATTCAACCCAAATAAACCCAAAAAAAAGGAATGCCTATAATATACTCACGCCTATTCTATCTGCGAGAGTATCTGCGGTAGCCTAGTGACTATTATCTATTCTATGCTAGTGGTATGGGTAATGGACTGCTGAGACGAGGTCTTGGGTTCGATCCCAGATTTAATATGGCACACACCAATGACTTTTCGATACTTTTCGAAGTTATGTGTGTATTAATGGCAGGTTTATAAGTGCCCGGTTAATGGCAATAGGCTCGCCACCTATTACATTGGGACCTAAACATAAACTGGCGAAATGAGGGTGCTAGCACCTCTGCCTACCCCTTCGGGGAATACAGGCGTGAGTTTATGTTATGTTTATGCTATTCCCCTTTGGGGTAGGCAGATAACAGTCCGCCATCTGCTTCTATTCTTTGACGATCCCCGCTTAATGCAAATACTTGTATGCATGAACACAGGTATTTGCATTTGTCTGGTCGTACCCCGACGTTAAGCCGTCGCCGTCGGTCCCGGTTGCCATACGAACATCTATGGCAGTCGTTACGGGTAGCTGGAGCCCTCAAAAGTCCAACAACTGGTGTAGCTGCAATGCTTCGATATCGCCTTTGGGTTGTGCAGGTCCGATGGCAATCACTTCACAGAAAATATCGAAGTTTAGCCAAATCCGCAGTTAGTCTGGTAAAGCGGACCCCAGACTCCAAGCTGAAAGCTTCGGATGCGACTGGGGTTAACGCTAAGATGAAGAAGATCTGCATCTATCCTTTAAAAAAGAATAATATAGGCACAGATGAACCATACAAATATCCATATCCATACTAATATTATAAATGCGAAAGTAACTCTGTCTGTCTGTCTGTCTTTCTGTCTGTCTGTATGTTACGCTTTCACGCTTAAACCACTGAACCGATTTTGATGAAATTTGGTATAGGGATAGGTTAGACCTTGAGAAAGGACATAGGCTATGTTTGGTCGCGATAACCGACATCCACGCGGGCGGAGCCGTGGGCAAAAGCTAGTATTATTATAAATGCGAAATTAACTCTGTCTGTCTGTTTGTTGCGCTTTCACGTCTAAACCACTGAACGGATTTTGATAAAAATTGGTACCGGGGTAGATTAGACCATGAAAAATGACATAGGCTATGTTTGGTCGCGATAACCGACATCCACGCGGGCGGATCCGCGGGCAAAAGCTAGTATTATTATAAATGCGAAATTAACTCTGTCTGTCTGTTTGTTACGTTTTCACGTCTAAACCACTGAACGGATTTCGATGAAAATTGTTACAGGGGTAGATTAGACCATGAGAAAGGACATAGGCTATGTTTTGTCACGATAACCGACATCCACGCGGGCGGAGCCGCTAGCGAAAGCTAGTAAGATATAGGCAAGTTATTGCTAACATGTTACAACACACAACACACCAGTTTAGGGGAAGTCCCTATTATTATTTGCCACTAATCGTGTTGAATCATTGTTAGTCAGTCGTGAAATAACTATGGCTGATTGTTGACCACATTCTATTCACATCATGTCATCCTGTTTCTATGATGGTAATGGTTATTTAAATGACAAATTGATCTGGAAGTAATTGCTTGTAGGAGTTAAACGCAAAAGCGTTTATAGCTTAGTGGTTAAGGACCTGGCCTGACGATCGAGGGGTACTGTGTGCAAATCCTGCCCTATGTGGACTCAATCCAAATAGATAATTTAGGTAAGCTGGAGGGAATGTAGTATACCTACCTTGTTGTCACTTCTTTCTTTCTCTCTTATTCTCTTTATTACCATCTTTTCGTTGTACCCGTTTGCACCCTCGATGCTTTCATATCGGATCCCGTAACTAGCTAACTCCTTCTTCTACTTTAAATTTGGCCCGGCCGGAAAGCGACAGCCATCCAACCATCCAACCCTAATAGAAAAAACCTATCCCAGGGCCGCTGTATTCGTAAATTGTATACATAACATAACATAACATACATAAACTCACGCCTGTATTCCTCGAAGGGGTAGGCAGAGGTGCCACATTTCGCCAGTTTATGTTTAGGTGGCGAGCCTATTGCCATTAACCGGGCACTTATAAACCTGCGATAAATACACACATAACTTCGAAAAGCATCGAAAAGTCATTGGTGTGTGCCATGGTAAACCTGGGATCGAACCCGAGATCTCGTCTCAGCAGTCCATTACCCATACCACTAGGCTACCGCAGATTTACCGCACAGATGATACCGCAGAGAAGAGAAATTGTAAACAACCCCCGCGAAAAGGCCTTTAAATCCTACTTAACCGGGCACCACGCGTTAGTACGGTATGAGTTACGGAAGTTGGCATGTCAAGTGCATATTTCGCGTAAATAACCGCTGTGAACTGGTAAACTTGGCTGAATGCCATGACACGCCCTTGCTTTATCATCGCTATAGCGTAACAAACCATCAACGTAGCATTTTCCATTAGATTTCATAAACTCTTCTCTCTCTGTGCTGCATGCCGATCCGATCTTGAAGAAACATTCTAATGCCCTTCTTGAATAACCCTATATTGTAGTCGGTTAATAAAACCATAGCAGGGTTTTCTTTCCATAGCTAGAGCATGCGTGGGAACCAGCACATATCGCACGGCTGCAATGTGAAGATGAATTCCCTGCATATGGCGAATGGTACGATGATAGAATGTAGCTGTGGGCATCGTCCATAGTCCATAGGCCACGGTAATTTCCATCAGGTGGGCCGTGTGCTTGTCTATTGCCTAAGTAGTATTTTTTTTCCACAACATTCTACACAACGCTATCTAGACCCATGGTAAGCTTAATCAGCTTGTGTTATGGAATCTAGAATGCGAATAAACATACTTAGATACTTTTTTTTGTAAATACATACATAGAACCACCCAGACCAATGCAAATAGCCATATTCATGCATACAAATATTTGTACTGAGCGGGGATCGAACCCCCGCCTCCTGCGTAGCAGTCGCGTTCACTACCATACCTACATTGGCGAACGTTGTGATGATAGAATGTAGCTGTGGGCATCATCCATAGGCCACGGTAACCACTTACCATCAGGTTAGCCGTGTGCTTGTATTAGATAAGTGGTATAAACTTAATTTAATTTATTCATAGTGATACATAACCTTGCATCTTTCTACGCGTCGTATTGCAGATGGTTCATTTTCCTGCTACAAAACGATTGTAAGCAAGCAGGTAGGTATAAAGAATAAATTACGGGCTACTCCACCTGTCGTGCCGTAGTCGTCACGTGACTATGATGACGTCAAACGGAGCCTAGTGGGTGGGCACCGCTGAAGGCAACACGCGTAAAAAACACACCCCAATTACTATTAGCGTTTTCTATACTTACGCCTGTATCAAAGAGATAGGATAAGCAGAAGTGTAGTAGCAAGTCTGATTGGATAAGCTCAAGAGTCAAGCGTAGGCTTCTCTAGTAGTTCGGTGGTTAGACAGCAGTCGCTCTCATAAATTAAATTAATCCAAAATAATAATAATGGAGCTAATAACTCCCAAATTAATTCAATAATGGACCTGTTCTATTGTTATTAGCGTTCTGATGAAGATGAGTTCTACATAAGATAATCGAAGTTAAAAATGGCGACAGTTTGTGAGTCTAAACGGCCGCGATTTATTTATTTTTTTCACGGCCCGAGTAAAGAACCCTGGATTGAAGTGCAAGTAGAAATATGTGGTCCCTGCCTACCTCATTAGGAAAGGCGTGATAGTATGTAACATAACCAGAGATAGAGAATATAAAAAGCTGTAATGTTGATATTCACAAAATAAAGTTCAATTGGCGACTACTAACGCCATCTATTATTTGCTAGCGTAAATTATCCTTTATGGAAAGGAAACTCATTCGAACTCAAAATTTAACATGGTTTGTCATAGTGACATCATAGTGGTATTTTTTGTTTATAAAATAAGGAAAAACATCAAAAAATTAATAAAATATCAATAATATAAAAGGTTTTATATAGCGTGGGTATGGTTGGATTTACTATGAATAACTACTTTCTAATTAAAGTTGGATGAATTTAATAGTAAAAAATACTGTAAATACATAATATGTAACAGGCCTTCATTGATATTTGTATTATAAATATCAATGAAGGTCTGATAATGGTAATTCCGACTGAAAGCTGTACTGAACTACTATTTGGCCAGGCAGATCATCGGCCCATTAGCTCAGTTGGTTAGAGCGTCGTGCTAATAACGCGAAGGTCGCGGGTTCGATCCCCTCATGGGCCACAATACTTTTTGGTTTTTATTTTTATTATTTACATTTAATTTTAATAAATATTTTAATGTTTTTTTTTCTACTGAAAAGTGGATAATTCGGATGATTTGTATTGTATTATTATCGCGAAGTTATATAAAGAACATCAATTAATTTCATAATAAGAACGAAATATTTTAGGTATTATACTGTTATAATGTGGTTTTTTTGCACGTAATTGCACGTAAATATATGCCACGAAATTAATGATTCTCGAAGCAATCCCTTATTCTACTTTAAAACAATTAAATGAGTCTTACAAAGATCTACCTATGAGACCAATACAATCCAATGACGATACAGAAATGGTTTTTCCAAATCCTATGTGCAGGATTTGGAAACATTGATTTTTAGAAATGACTGCCGGGTAACCTCCCAGTCTCTATAGAACGCCTGTGACAGAGCCTAGGTCTTCAATCAGCCGGTGTGCCGGAGAAAGAAGTTTGCAGAAGTTGATTTGGGCATCTAAGATCTTGCTGAGGGTCCTAAAACTCCGTATCGTATGAAAACTAAGAAAAGCTTTAGCTATTCAAGCTCAATAGGTAGCAAAAAAAAACTGAGTTTCATAGAATCCATACTAAGTAATATTGTAAATGTCTGTCTGTATATTAGGTACGCTTTCACGCCTAAACCACTGAACCGCCAACCTAAAATGCCGTCGACTCAACAAAGGTGTCCTTTTGATGGCCTCGACACTCGATAGATCACACCCTGCTTAAAGAACCCGGGATTGTTATTTATATGGTTCATGAAATCCATACTATAATATTATAAATGCGAAAGAAACTGTCAGTCTGTGTGTAACGCTTTCACGCCTAAACCGCTGAACCGATTTGATGAAATTTGGTGTAACGGTAGATTAGACTTTTAAAAAGGACATAGGCTATATTTTGTCGCTATAACTGACATCTACGCGAGCGGAGCAGCGGGCAACAACTAATTGAAAATAAAAAACACAATGTTGATATACAATATAATTACATTTATCATACAAATATATATTTTTTACAGTAATCATTATGTGTACTAATTTTACATTATACCTAATTCCCTTACAGGGGTAAAGCAATGCTATCATATAAATAAAAGATTCATTTATACCACGAATACATAAAAGGTAATATGTTCCATTTTTATTAAATGCTTTATTACACCTTCCTCTCTAGACAAGTCGCAATACTTTTGTAGAATATTATACATTGTTAAAATATGGAATTTACCATAGAGTATTTAAAGTAGTAGAAGAGATGGCATTACCTACGGAAAAAACTGTATACCTGAACTTGGATTTCATGTATGAATAGAAAGGAAGATGGCGGCATTGTGGAGAATCCAGTAATCCGATTGGTTAAATGACTTTGATTTGACCAATCAGGGACCAACATGGCTACTATAATAGAACGCAACATGGCGGATGGCGTTAATCTTGATGTGATTCTATGAATTAATTTCGTAGTAGCTGCATCTGTTGACATACGTTGACAACAATCACAAACGTTAAAATAAGTGACAATCCCATACATTCATATATTGTCTTGCATTATCTTCTACACTGATGCTAATTCTGTTGTATTTAAACTAACTAAAATACATTACAAATCTCTCAAATTTATTATATACCCAGATTGTATAGTCGTTTTGTAAAGTTTATTTAGTTTTGACAATACAGAATTAGCATCACTGACAGCACAGAAACTCTGTGCTTATATGGTCGGCAACACGAGTGTGACTCCCTGGTGTTACACAGGTCCATAACCCACGGTAACCACTTGGAAATGAGCTTGGAAATGAGCTGTTCGCTCAGCTATGCTACTCAAGCAAAACATTGTATCTAGACCATAAGTTTTAGGCTAAGTAAATAAATGTTTTGTAAATAGACCAAAAGAAAAAATGCCCGCTGAGTTTCTTACCGGAGACCGTTCCATCGACCGTTCCATCCACCGATCGATCCATTTAAATGGAATGATTGAATACTTTCAAATAGGTTGTAAAATTTCATATTTAATTAGCTAACAATTTAATTTATTTTATGTGATTTGCTGTGCCGAAACAGGGCTTCAACATATGGACAATCTAAATAACATCTGTACAACACATGGATGCAAATAAAAACTTTGACTTTGACCTGAATCTGGGCCGCGTTTCGAACCGGTGGTCCATTTGCTAATTTTAGTTAGTACCTATTTAATATTTACTTTATGTTGACGTTTTGTAAGTTCCGATTTAATGGTCTATGCAGAATAAACTATTTTTGATTTTGATTTTTTAACTTTCCATCCGGTGGGCCGTGTGCTTGTTTGCTATCAAAAATATTCGTCATTCTATTCTACAACATGGCTAACGAATTACCACTTGTCTAGGAGGGCTTTTAATTCAAAGTTTAATTTTATAACGAATGCTAGTACCCAGTTATAATTTTGGAAATTAACTGCGACGCACCCTTTATTTTTTGTTTTTTTTTCGCATGGAACTTCTCTCGGATACCTCCCCAGAAGAGGAGGTTGTCATACTGTGACGCACCCGGGTACGTTGGCACTTTTGTAAGCATAAGATGATAGCCTCATTATAACAAATAAAAAGAAAAACAAATAAATTAAAATGTTAAAATCTGTGGCGGATTTAATTAAATTATTATTCTTTTGTATCATCGTATCTGCAAATTGGAGAAATTAATAACATAAATTAAAAATTTTAAAAGCCCCCGACACTCCCCATCTCCACTTTAACCCTCATAACTTTTAAATGGCTCAACCGATTTTCATCAAATATGTCTAAGAGCACTCGCACATAAATCACCTTCATTACAAAAAAAAAAAACTAAATTGAAATCGCTTTATCCGTTCGGGAGCTATGATGCCATAGACAGACACGTCAAACTTATAACACTACTCTCTTGGCGCCGTGGGTTAAAAGACTAATTGAATAAAAAAGTTACTTGGATAGTACTGAAAACAATATTAATTCATGTCTGTTTGTTCGCAATGGATGCCACAATTTAGTGATGCAGTTTTTGACTAAAAACCGCTATAACTTGAGAACGACTTTACCAATTACATTAATACTCTGTAGAAGGTTCTTATGGAAAAAAATTGCATAGTGCGCAGGCAGTGCCGGGGGCTAAAGCTAGTAATTTAGAGGTATCGTCCGTTACCACAAATTCTCATAACATTTTAAAAATGCATATTATTTTAATGCAAGTGATGTGGACTCCACATTTTTGCTATCACAAAATGTAAGACCAAATGATTATGAATTCTAATAACCACCTACAAGGTATAAAATACTGTGTATTTTTATGCCTTTTATTTTAAAACATAGTATAATGAACATTCATAATAGTCATAAAGTACAAATACGATTGAGATTTTTTACATTAAATCAAAAACTTAAAACTACATAATTTATAGACACCAATGCTTAGAGCATACATATTTTACATGGATATTTATATTAACTATTCATTCATACAAAAATAATAATAATATTTGGAAAAAAGATACGAAAACCCTATGAAGGAGTATTTCATTTCAGGTCCTGATACGAGCCAGTGACTGCATATGGCGAAAACAGGGTACTACCAATCTGAGTTTCACGAATTATGGATGGTGTGGTCTATTTTTCGATTGTTCAATTTATTACAAAACCTAGCAAATACAATTTTTATATAAGACTTTTTCTTTTGTATGGACTTACTTGCATGCATTTTTTTAAAGAATATTAGAACCGAAGTTACTTATATTCCCTCTAACCCCTCCAACTAAGCTAAATTGCTTGTGCTAGTCGGTAGTGTAATGGCCAGGATTCGAACCCCGGACCTCTCGATCATAAGGCCGACTCCTTAACCACTAAGCTACCGCCGCTTTTGCATAAAATAAAACGTTTTGGTGTGGACCAAATAGGTGACTAGTCAATTTCGTCATAATGATCAGTATGATCACTACAAGATCTATATAATTTTGTAGGTTTTTAAATTGCACAACCGAACTATAGGGTATCAGTACACTCTAGTGTTGTCTTTTGTACAGATACGAAATATTTTTTAGTTATATACCTACTGTGACAGATCGATCATCCAAAACAAACTCATTCACAACACTTATTTAATCACAAAATTTTAGATGGTTGATGACAATGATGACGCCATGAATTAAGCCGTGAATGATAAGGTATAAAAATATAGCAAGCGTACTTAAACTAAGTTTGGAGATGCGTACGCGCACATACATCGCACTATCAGCCAATCATACGACCGACCGAAACTAAATAAACTAATAGGGAAGAGTCAAGTTATTGAAGATTTCTCATTTCTTTTTTCTATACTGGTAATACCAAATATGCTTTCGCGTTGGCGCCCACCGAACTGCAATTTGCTCGCGCACTTTTTAAGTGTTAGTTAAATATCAACCTTATGTGTGTATAATACACTAGCTTTTGCCCGCGGCTCCGCCCGCGTGGATGTCGGATATCGCTTAGTGTTGATTCCTTTATGCATGCAAAGTTTCAGCCTGATTGGTTTAAAATTGACAAAGTTTGGGGGTAGAATTAATCAAAATCCTTTCTTAGCGGAAGCCTACGTCATAACATCTACCTACATGCCAAATTCCAGCCCGATCCGTCCAGTGGTTTGGGCTGTACGTTGATAGATCCCCTTTGAGTTATATATATTTAGATTGCAAAATTGAATATACGACTAGATTATATTAGTCTATGCTCGCGGCAACTTCAATTCAATTTTGCAATGTATTATACATACATAAGGTTGATATTTAACTAACAGTTAAAAAGTGCGCGAGCACATTGCAGTTAGGTGTGCTCCAACGCTTAGTGTCACCTCCAACTTACCCACCATTTTAAAATTGACATCAAAAGTGTTGCCAGCGTAAAAAAAGTGTAGTTTAATGAGAAATCTAGAAGTGGCACGATATAAAAGCAGGTAGAGTATACTTCACTCTCCCCTAAATTAAAGTTAGACGGGTTTCTACCAGAAATATCACTTAGTTTTGCACGTCAAGTCTTTTAGACACATTTTGTGGGAACAGATATCGTACGATGAACGATGGAAAGAGGCATCCTACAAGAAACATTCTTAACACAATTTGAAGGTCTTCTTGACGAGCTCAAAGCTGCCTATACTATTTAAACACGCTGATGTTATAGTTGTTTCGCTAAGAAAGATTTTGTACACAGTTTCAGTAGTAAAATGTTTTAGAAGTATTAATCTGGCTAAAATAACTGTTTTTTATAACACTCTTAAATAATTCCGTTCACCTGTACATTATTCTTCTAAAAAAGTTATAAAAATAATTACTAAAGTAAAACCAACGAAGCGAGAGAAAAAAGGTAAACAATGTTTCAGCGGTTCCAAACATTTTTTTTTTGAAAATTATTACGTATCACTTCAAACTAATTCCAGACAGGATTGAAATTGCTCTTATGATGGCGGAGCTGACAGTTTAGAACCGCTGTACTGACAGCTTTCCTGTACTACGAAACACGCAACGACAGCTGTCGCTCGGCCATTGTCGCGTACGTACGTAATTATCGCAACGTAACTCAGTAATGGTGGCTTTGTTTACCTTTTTTCTCTCGTCTCGTTGGCTTTAGTTTACATATTAATACTTCCAGACAATTTTGCTATCAAATCTGTGCCCAGAATATTTCACTCTAAACGACTATAAAATTACCCGGTATCGCTGTAGAATAAATCATGTGTAAAAATACTTTACATAATTTCTATTTCTGTCAATTATGTTATTATCTTGTGTTATGTGCGGTCAGTTATCTACGACGAGCCAGCGATGTGTGGAGTTCTCGATCTGTTGTTGCAGCAGAGGCGTGCGTACGCGCAGTTTTACTTCCAACGAACCGCCCGCTGGCCGACGACCGTCCATTAACTGGAACATACAGAACATATAAGTATTAGCTAATAGGTACATTATAAAGATAAAGACACATTTATTTTTGAAATGACAGGAAGATTTAATGTACAGAAACATTTTAACACACAAAATAAAAAGATACCGAAACGTTTTAACATACAGACTACAGACACACTTAACAGTACAGACATATATTAGCAAACATACTACAGATACATTTTTAAATACAGACATATTTTTGCAAACAGACTACAGACACACTTTAAAGTACAGACATATTTTAGCAAACAGACTACAGACACACTTTGCAGTACAGACATATTTTAGCAAACAGACTACAGACACACTTTACAGTACAGACATATATTAGCAAACATACTACAGATACATTTTTAAGTACAGACATATATTAGCAAACATACTACAGATACATTTTTAAATACAGACATATTTTAGCAAACATACTGTAGACACATTTTAAAGTATTGACACATTTCAGCAAACATACTACAGACACAGTTCAAAGTACAGACATATTTTAGCAAACAGACTACAGACACATTTCACAGTACAGACACGTTTTAACTAACAGACTACAGACACATGTTAAACTACAGACACATTTTTAAAATACAGAATAAATCTTTCTATATACAGATATATTTCTAACATCAACTTTATCCACCATACTCACAGGAAAAGAATTATGCAGTGTGATCTGGGTCTCCAATGGTGCCAACTTGACCACGGCGGTCCCAATGATTGTGTCACTTTTGAACCAGCCGCTGCAACACGAGAAGGCGTCAGCGAGACAGCAACTGCACCCAACAAGCGATACTACACCACGTGCAAGCGCCACTGGCAAACAGGACTTACGAACATGCAGGGTAGAGTAATGGTGACACAGTACATGTGTAGCAGATCAGAAGTAGAAGTAGAGAGAAAAGAGCACAAGTGTAACTCCCCTAGCGTTGCTCACGACTATAGAACACGGTAACCACTTTCCCTCAGGGCGTAGATTTTACTAAAGCCAAACCACAGTCGTGTCACAGTGACTGTAATAAACGGCATGAAATAATCCATACTAATATTATAAAAGCGAAAGTAACTCTGTCTGTCTGTCTGTCTGTCTGTATGTTACACTTTCACGCCTAAACCACTGAACCGATTTTGATTAAATTTGGTATAGGGGTAGATTAGACCTTGAGAAAGGACATTGGCTATGTTTTGTCGCGATAAACGACATCCACGCGGGCGGAGCCGCGGGCAAAAGCTAGTAGACTATAAAGCAATGCGGTTAAAGTTCAAAATTAAATGACTTTTGTAAAGAGAATGAAAAAGTGTAATGAAACGCTTTTCATTTCATTTTTGACTTTAGGGGTATAGAAATAAAGTCTTAAATGTAATGTAATTTTTTACAGTGACTGAGGCACCACAGTAGTTTAGCTTTAGTAGAATCGAGGGCCAGGTGGTTCGTAAGCTTGTCAGTCACCTAAGTGGTAGAAAAATCTCTCGATTAGACTCGTTAGACAAATGGACGAGACATCTGTTACAAAAAAAATCGAATTTGAAGTAGCGACGTTTTATTGTATTCTTTAGATTTTGGTGTAAGAAATAACAGATCAAATTTGGAGGCAAATCTTTTGTCAGTGCCCGTATTACTATAATGATTTTTTAAATGATTTCATATTTCTGAAGAGGTTATATAAAACTTGGTGTATTGTGTTGTGGTTAATGGTTACCAAAAGCCAAGTTAAAAAAAAATCTTATAACTAAAAGAAATTAGAAGAAATGAAATTATGATACAGCTATGAAAAATATACAAATAAAAAGAAAATAGTAACAATGAATACCAAGTTTTTGGATGAACAAGCAAAACAGATTTACCAATGCATGATGATATTTTCAACCAATATAATATCAGTTTGCAAAAAGGATTTTAATAATAACTAGCTGACACGGGGAACTTCGTACCGTCAATTTTTTTCCCCGCGTGACGTCAGATCCCATTCCCGCTGCACCCTCTACTATATTAAACATGTATAATACATATAAACCTTCTTCTTGAATTACGCTATCTATTAAAAGAAACCCAGTCAAAATCTGTAGCGTATTTTTGAAGATTTATACATACATAGGGACGGACAGACGGGGAAAGACTTTGCTTTATACTATGTATTGATAGTGATTCTACAGCTGGTAATAATCTACAATCTCATGCAGACTAGCTCTAAAAATGCCATCAATATGTATGTAAATCATATAGTATATAATTCTTTTACATATTTTAACTCAGATTAAACTGTCATAAATAAGTTTAAATATAACCACGATCTGAACGAAATGTCGAACGAAAAACCAATATAATAAAAAACCCCGTCTATGATAAATGATAATGCTTTTACATTTTTTTGTATTTTATAAACATAAACATAACATAATATAAACTCACGCCTATATTCCCCGAAGGGGTAGGCAGAGGTGCTAGCACCCACATTTCGCCAGTTTATGTTTTAGGTCCCAATGTAATAGGTGGCGAGCCTATTGCCATTAACCGGGCACTTATAAACCTGCTATAAATACACACATAACTTCGAAAAGCATCGGAAAGTCATTAGTGTCTGCCATGGTAAACCTGGGATCGAACCCGAGACCTCGTTTCAGCAGTCCATTACCCATACCTACTATGTATTTTATTTTATACATTATAGGTATTTAAAAAAAAAATCTGCGGTAGCCTAGTGGTATGGGTAATGGACTGCTGAGACGAGGTCTCGGGTTCGATCCCAGGTTTACCATGGCACACACCAATGACTTTCCGATGCTTTTCTAAGTTATGTGTGTATTATCGCAGGTTTATAAGTGCCGGGTTAATGGCAATAGGCTCGCCACCTATTACATTGGGACCTAAACATAAACTGGCGAAATGTGGGTGCTAGCACCTCTGCCTACCCCTTCGGGGAATACAGGCGTGAGTTTATGTTATGTTATGTTATGTATTTTATATATGGTCAAAACTATACTCCATTTGTTTAGGTACTTAAAAAAAGGTAAACAAGAAAAATGGTGGATTTCAGAGATAGTCAACCGTCAATGACAATAGTATTTTTGTGCATGTTTATGGGGAACATAAAGACTATATTTACCTTATTAAATAATTTTAAAATTTATAATATTAAACTGACACGTTCAACACATTCACAAAATTATAATAACAAACAAAGTGATTTCAAATTCAATCACTCAATAAGATTTTAGTCTGAGTCCGAAGAACTATCACTAACACTAATTACAAAGCGATCATAGGTGTCGTCAATATCTTATCTAGAGATGACATCTTCTCCACTTCTTTCAGTAAATGATCTTCGCAGCTCTTTATGGTACCGAATAATAACATTAGATACAAATTACAAACTGCGAATTGACTTTGACAGTCACGCACGTATGGCGCGATCTGGAAAAAACTGTTTTGAATATCTGTCTTTTTAGTTTCTTTATGGTAGGCACAGTGCAATAGTTTTTAAAAATCATTCTAAATAATATAGTTATTATAGTTTTTCAGCTTAGGAAATAATAATTGCAACTTAATATTAAACCGAGTAGTTAAATATAGAAAAATATAAGACAGAAATGGATTTTAAGTTCTAAAATGATTTTATTTTGGTTTCTTTTTATTTCGGAACGAAAAATGCCCCTATAGAAGAACCCTTTTTATGATTTGTTTACCTTTTTTTAAATACCTAAACAAATGGAGTATAGTAACAAATATGTGTTTCACTGTATGGTATTTGCAAGACATGCTAGTATGATTCATTCTCATAAAAAAAAACTAATTACTCTAGTAATAGGCTAAGTTTACTATTTATTTTTATTCTAGATTTGTTCTCATGACACGATATGATTCAAAACAGGGTTAGATTATCGAAAAAAACAAAATGGCGAAACGTAAAAATATACAAAAGCAAAAAATGAGGTGAATGCATTAATATGTACATAATTACATGAGATTATCATAACGGCGGATACGCCAAATGACTCATCATATTGACCAGTACACGTTTTAAGTATGAGTCATAGAGCGTAAACACCGTTTTGAGAATACGTCACTACGAGGTACTTTGTAAAATTTAGAATGATATAATTTTTTCACAGTGTCTCATAGGTGTTACATACATATAATCACGCCTTTATCTATGGAGGGTCAGGCAGAAGTGAATTAACACCCACATTTCACCAATCATTGTATTTAGTCCCACATAATAGGGGGTGAGACTATTGCCGCATTCCGGGCACTATTATTGGCTCGAGCGTGCATCTGAGGCTGAGTCTGGGCTGTATATATCTGTCTGATATTAAACAGCCCCATCCCTTAGTTGCCTTGTACGACACCACATAGGAAGAGATGGGGTGGCCCAGATTCTACTCTGCCAGGAACCACACGGTATTACTTATGTAGCCCAATAAGGCGGCACTTCGGCTGACATCAATGAAGTATGACATTAAAGTGAAGCCAACGAGACGAGAGAAAAAAGGTAAACAAAGTGACCATTACTGAGTTACGTTGCGATAACTAGCGATTATTTTCTCTGTCCTTGTCGAAAATATCACATGTACGCGACTATGGCCGAGCGACAGCTGTCGTTGCGTGTTTCGTAGTACAGGAAAGCTGTCAGCACAGCGGTTCTAAATTGTCAGATCCGCTATCTTATGAGCAATTTCATTCCTGTCTGGAATGCGCTTGAAGTGATACGTAATAATTTTCAAATAAAAATGTTTGGAACCGCTGAAACTTTGTTTACCTTTTTTCTCTCGCTTCGTTGGCTTTACTTTAGTACCTCTTAATCGACAAACAACTCTTTATAGGCGTAAGCTATCAAAATTATCATCCTAAATTGTACAAGGTAGGTATTTGTCAAAAAATGGATTCAAACTTACCCTCTCGAATATACTTCGAACTTAATGCCGTGTCGTTTGAACACCCTGAGACACGCCCTGTTCCGATGTATAGGGAGCGAAAACACTCCGTTGTACTCGGGATTGTTCGTGTCTTTGACGAGAGCAGTCCGATCGCTTACCGGCGTCTCCTGTAAGTTAGAGTGAAAAGGAAAATCAGTATGTGCTCCCCTTTAAGGCAATTGTTGCGAATTCGAGCCCATCCTGGATGTTAGTTTTTTAATTCAGTAATGTAGAAGCGCACGTAGGTTTTTTTCGTGCGGAAATACCCACGGATACCTCTTCCGCCGGATTCGGAAGGGGAGGTTATGTCGTACTCGAACCGACTAAAACTGCACGCCGACTGTGGGTCGTGGTGCTAGGCCGGAGGTGAGGTTGTCATCGACATATCCCTCGCACCCCGGCTGACCCAGGGCCATCCCTAACGGTCTGGTCAGCGCAGTCCCTATAACCCAAATCCTGCCGGCTTGCTACAAAAGGAAGCCATGGTAGATACGGTTACTTATTAATCTATACAAATAAATAAAATTGGAATGTCTGTTTGTAATATTAAAATAACCGCTTTCTACTACATGCATATGAATGTATATACGGTACACATACCAAAATATATATTTTTAATTTTTTTGTCTGTCTGTCTGTCTGTCTGTCTGTTTGTTTTGGCTAATCTCTGGAACGGCTGGACCGATTTGGACGGGACTTTCACTGGCAGATAGCTTATGTAATAAGGAGTAACTTAGGCTAAAAAAAAATGCCAAAAACAAAAAAAAAACTGATTTTTTTTATTAAGTACATTCCACGCGGACGAAGTCGCGGGCACAGCTAGTAGATGATATACATAAAACAGGGCAAACATTTTGTATGCATGAAAATGGGTATTTGCATTGGTCTGGTCGTGCCTCGGAGAGCACATTATGCAGTCGTTACGACAACTGGTATAACTGCAACGCTTCGATATCGCCAATAAGTTGTTAAGGTCATATAGCAGTCGCTTTAGGGAAAATATCGAAAATCAGTCAACTCGCAGTTAGACTGGAAAAAACGACCCCAGACTTCGAGGTTGAAAGCTTTGGATGCGACTGGGATTAACGCTGGGATGGAGAAGAAGCAATGTAGTATAAAGTAAAGCCAACGAAGCGAGAGAAAAAAGGTAAACAAAGTTTCAGCGGTGCCAAACATTTTTATTTGAAAATTATTACGTATCACTTCAAAACTCATTTCAGAGAGGAATGAAATTGCTCATAAGATGGCAGATCTGACAGTTTAGAACCGCTGTGCTGACAACTTTTCTGTATTACGAAACACGCAACAACAGCTGTCGCTCGGCCATCGTCGCGGACGTGTGATATGTGCGACAAGGAAAGAGACAATAATCGCTAGTTATCGCAACGTAACTCAGTAATGGTCGCTTTGTTTACCTTTTTTCTCTCGTCTTAATATATTATTTTAGGCCATGTTTATAATTATTCCCAACATTTTGGGGAAAAAAATTGTAACTGGTATGCTAAATTTTATAACTACCCACCTGTGAAAAATGTTTCATATTGTAGTTTTTGGAAATAGAACATCCAAAACCTTTGCTAAATGTAAACTTTTGAGAATGCTTTTGAGAAAAAACCGGTCAAATTCAATATAATAAATACTGTGGAAAAATACAAGTGTTCTCCATATGGGCAATGTAGTAAGTTTTACATTACCTGTGGATATGGAAAGTCGAACTTGACATAAGTATCGACTTCCTTAGGATTGGGCACGTTGTAGGCGATGCCGCGCACGATAGTGAGCTCTAAGTCGTTCTCGTTAAGGTCGGTGTTGCACTGCACCACGGCGAACTGGCGCGACTCGTAGTGGAACTTCGGAGGACTTTGGCCTAGCCTGGAAGAACATTGTAACATGTTATAAATTTGAAAATTTGGTTATATCTGGTTCTGACTGACCAATGAGGCTCTGAGGCAGGTTTTCTTTTCGGGGTTGGCCGTCGAACCCAAAAGAAAAATGGCTTTATGACGATGATGATTATAGTAACAAATTTGAAAGCAATTTTTTTTTTTATATAGCACACGTGAATTTGACTTCACCTCGCCTGATGTTAAGCTAAAGGCGAATTCTCGGAAAGAGGGTCACCATCGGAAACATGTACCATGTTAACAGTGGTGGCACTCAGCTTGACGGCCTCATCAGATGCCTTTTCACGCCCCGCTTAAAGGACCCGAGACTATAGGAAGAGGGAAACACGTGAGCTGGCAGGGAGTTCCAGGTCTTAATGGTGCGGCATAGGAATGAGTCACTTAAACGCTTGGTTCTAGCTGGTATACTCTGCACCGTATATGGATGGCATCTTACGCCCTGCACGTGTCGTCCTGTGTAGGAAAGGAGAGGGTGGGACTAATTGGAATAACATTTTATTTATAGAATACTAACGAATTAGTGAATACAGTAACATTTTGAGAGGTTGTTCCCAACTAAAAGTGAATAAAATGTTCTCTATGTATGTAACTAAACTCCTCCGACAGGTTTTATGATTTTTTTATAATGTAATCGGTTTGAGAACAGATTGTGATATAATTTTATACCAACAAGTACTAAGTAATAAAGGTTTATGATTTGAGTTAAAAAAAAAACAGCCGTTAATTTTACACGATGAAAAATATTATGACGTTCATATGTGCTCTTTGGGTCCCTAAACTGAACAAACGAAATTGAATCGTTTTTTTTTTGAAGAACGTTATAACCGAAATTACTAATAATCCCTCTAACTTCTCCAACTAAGCTGAATTGCTTGTGCTAGGAGTGGGCTCACGTCGGTAGTGTAATAGCCAGGATTCGAACCCGGGACATCTCAATCGTAACTCCGACTTCATAACCACTAAGCTAGTGACGCTTCGCTTGATTCTTACATACATAACATAACATAAACTCACGCCTGTATTCCTCGAAGGGGTAGGCAGAGGTGCTAGCACCCACATTTCGCCAGTTTATGTTTAGGTCCCAATGTAATAGGTGGCGAGCCTATTGCCATCAACCGGGCACTTATAAACCTGCGATAAATACACACATAACTTCGAAAAGCATCGACAGGTCATTGGTGTGTGCCATGGTAAACCTGGGATCGAACCCGAGACCTCGTCTCAGCAGTCCATTACCCATACCACTAGGCTTGATTAGGCTTGCTAAATGATTCTTCTAATATTAAAAACTCACCCCTTAGCCACAACCACCAAATCTAAATCCTGCTTCACTCTTATAGCTAAGTGTTCAAATCTATTCGCCTCAGCGATGTTCCCCATCTCCCTATTGTGATCTCTGTTTGTATGACACAGCTTGAGCTGGCTGTTGAGCTGATGCTGCAGCCGGGAGAGCACATCTTCGTCATCTCCTGTAGAGTCTATGGGTGTGCTGTCTTCGGGTGGACCGCAGTCTTCGGCGGATACTTCGTCGAAGCTGGAAAAGTAGTGATAATATGATAAATATTTCCGCTTGTCTAATTAAATGTTGCTATTTCAGATGAGCTTATCAGTCTAAGGCCCGTACTCTAGAATGACTTTCAATCTGAATCGCGATTTATCTGGGGACAGATTGTACAGGCCATTTGTCAAACTATCAATCTGTTTATACAATCTGTCATCAGATAAATCGTGATCAGGCTGAGGGTCATTCTAGAATACAGGCCTAAAACAAGCAAACGTCGTGTATGCCAAATATCATCAAAATGGTTGAGAACATCTGCTTCAAAATAAAATTGCCAGACTGACTTCAACACAAAACTATAGTCTTTTGTCTTTGAATTAAACTAAACAAACAATTTTAATTGAAATAAACCTACTTTCTAACCAAATCTGTCTAAACTTTTTTGTAATAAACGGTAAATGTTACTCTTCCTCAGTACTCACGTGTGTTCCAAATCGTTCTTAGCCTTCGGAGGGAGTGGCAGAGACTTGAGGTCGACGACCAGACCACCCTTGGCCGCTTCTATCACAGAGTCGAACCCCTTGGCGGCGCGGAGGTACTCCTTGGCTGCCTCCAAGTCACCTATAACGCACAAGTGTGACATTTAAAGCAGTTTATAAATAAAATAAATATTCCACAACATTCTACACAACGCTATCTAGACCCATGGTAAGCTTTTATAGCTTGTGTTATGGAATCTAGAATGCGGATAAACATACTTATATACTTTTTTTTGTAAATACATACATATTATACATAGAAACACCCAGATCAATGCAAATAGCCATATTCATGCATACAAATATTTGCACTGAGCGGGAATCGAACCCGCGCCTCCTGCGTGGCTGTCGCGTGCACTACCGCCACGCCACGGAGGCTGTCTTTTTTTTTTAATAAATAAATAAATATATATAAATATAAACATATATACACCAATGTCGATAGCTGCAGAAAGTTGCGCTGCCAACAAGCTTGTTCTAACAGCCTTGGTGTGTAAACAGCCTAATTTATTACATTATGCTCATAACGGTAAGTAAAAATGATCATAATTAGGTCTGCTCTCTTCTTTTTTTTTCAAGGAAATGAAGGGAATTGTAGAGAAAAATAAAGGAGGAATGCAATGTAATTTTTGAGACGAAATTTCTTGGTACCTACTTCTCGTTATTCCTCATAGTTGTGTTTGTATTAAGAAGTTAAGAAGGTGTAAAGAAGATATTCTAAGTACACACTTTTCTTACCGATTTAGCTTGGAAAAAATTACCGTCCAAGACGGGACCCAAGCCAGCAATTATTCATTTACAGGGAGAATAATGATTTTCTAATATAAATTAATAGGAATAGTTGCTATACTACATAATTGCTTTATTATAGTGGCGATAACTGGGGTTAACTCACCTTTCTTTTTCGCCATAAGCGCTGCCTCTTTAAACTGCTTCTGCCTCAACAGTAAGAAGGCGAGTTGCTTGTCGTGTCGCGAGGCGGACGGACGAGGCGATGGTCGTGAGGACGACGCGGACGACGACGTCGAAGGGGCGGGAGACGGGGCGGGGGCCGCACGCTGCGGGGGACCCTGCCATACCAACACGACATAAACAATTAAGAATTCTTTGCAACCGTAGTTACTAATATTCCCTTAACCCCTCCAACTAAGCTAAATTGCTTGTGTTAGCTATTTAACTAGTTGTTGCCCGCGGCTTCGCCCGTGTGGATGTCGGTAATCGCGACCAAAGATAGCCATACCCTATGACATATCCTATGTCCTTTCTCATGGTCTAATCTACCCCTATACCAAATTTCATCAAAATCGTTCAGTGGTTTAGGCGTGAAAGCGTAACATACAGACTGACAGACAGAGTTACTTCGCGCTCTACGCCTAAACCACTGAACCGATTTTGATGAAATTTGGTATAGGGGTAGATTAGACCATGAGAAAGGACACAGGGTATGTTTGGTCGCGATAACCGACATCCACGCGGCCGGAGCCGCGGGCAAAAGCTAGTTTGACTAATATAATTATTTTATTTCTTCAGGAATAATCAAAAATCACTCATGCTATTAAGTTACTATAGAAGAAAACTCACCCCAGATGTTGGGAGAGGTGCAAATCCCGCGGGCGTCGGCAACTCGTCCTCGACGATGAGCCGACCCGCCGCGTGTTGTTTGATCGCATCCTGGTACTGTTTCACGATCCTACCCATACGACGGGCCTTGGAGGTGTTGCCATCTTCCTTCGCTTTTGCCTCTTGTTGCTGTGGAATTAATAATATTAATGGCAACATTTATTTTGTTAAGAAAATTTTCGGAATATTTGCAGGGCCTTAATTTTGTACGATATAATAATTATTATAATACTTTGAATGAATTTTACAGCATTAAGTATGCTAAATGTACAAATCGAATACATAGGGAAAAATGAAGCTTCTTGGGCGGAATTCGGCTACCGAGACACGCCCGATGTGATTCAAATTCCTCTTCTATTTTTATCAGTCTTTAAGGTGACGGTGGAGTCATCCACCGATGTTCTTACGAAGTATCGGAACCAATGAATGATGTTTCAATCATTTTTAAACATTGATTTTTGATAACTTATAATTCGAATACATAGGGAAAAAGAATCTTCTCGGGCGGGACTCGAACCCGCAGTCTTTCCCTTACAGGGGGAATGCCTGACCAATTCGGCTACCGAGACACGCCCGATATTATTCAAATTTCCATTCAATTCAATTCAAATTTCTATTGTTCATAAGAAAATCGGTAGATGACGCTACGTCGCCTCAAAGACGTATAAGGTGGGAAATTTGAATCATATCGGGCGTGTCTCGGTAGCCGAATTGGTCAGGCATTCCCCCTGTAAGGGAAAGACTGCGGGTTCGAGTCCCGCCCGAGAAGATTCTTTTTCCCTATGTATTCGATTTGTATAGTTAGCATACTTAATGCTATAAAAATTCCTTCAATTGTTTGGGCGCAGTTATCAAAAAATCAATGTTTAAAAATGATTGTAACATCATTCATTGATTCCGATAGTTCATAAGAAAATCGGTAGATGACGCTACGTCGCCTCAAAGACGTATAAGGTGGGAAATTTGAATCATATCGGGCGTGTCTCGGTAGCCGAATTGGTCAGGCATTCCCCCTGTAAGGGAAAGACTGCGGGTTCGAGTCCCGCCCGAGAAGATTCTTTTTCCCTATGTATTCGATTTGTATAGTTAGCATACTTAATGCTATAAAAATTCCTTCAATTGTTTGGGCGCAGTTATCAAAAAATCAATGTTTAAAAATGATTGTAACATCATTCATTGATTCCGATAGTTCATAAGAAAATCGGTAGATGACGCTACGTCGCCTCAAAGACGTATAAGGTGGGAAATTTGAATCATATCGGGCGTGTCTCGGTAGCCGAATTGGTCAGGCATTCCCCCTGTAAGGGAAAGACTGCGGGTTCGAGTCCCGCCCGAGAAGATTCTTTTTCCCTATGTATTCGATTTGTATAGTTAGCATACTTAATGCTATAAAAATTCCTTCAACTTATAATTCGACTCAGATTACTCATTACACGGGTATGTAAATACATACATACATAGTCCCACATTTCGTCCCAGCGGAGTAGGCAGAGACCACAGTTTTCCACTTGCTACGATCTTGGCATAGATCTTTCGCTTCTTCTAAAGTAAAGCCAACGAGACGATAGAAAAAAGGGTAAACAAAGCTACCTTTACTGAGTTACGTTGCGATAGGTAGCGTTTATTTTCTCTGTCCTTGTCGCACATGTCACATTTACGCGACAATGGCCGAGCGACAGCTGTCGTTGCGTGTTACGTAGTACAGGAAAGATGTCAGAACACCGATTCTAAACTGTCAGATCCGCCAACTTATGAGCAATTTCATTCCTGTCTGGAATGCGCTTGAAGTAATACGTAATAATTTTCAAATAAACATTTTTGGAACCGCTGAAACTGTGTTTACCTTTTTTCTCTCGCTTCGTTGGCTCAACTTTACTTCCATTTGTGTATAAATCCCCAAATAATATTTAAAACTTCATCTGGACAACAGGGGCCAGCAAAACAACAAGACATCTAAACCACAGAGCAAGCAAAGAGAGCAGATACTGTAGTGAGATTTCTTCATGAAAGAACGCATGACACTTTGTGAGGGTGATCAATTTTTATTTAAAAAGTATACTGAATCTGAAATTACTAATATTCCCTCTAACCCCTCCAGATAAGCTTAATTGCTTGTGTTGGGAGTGGGCTCACATCGGTAGTGTAACGGCCAGGATTCGAACCAGAGACCTTTCGATCGTAAGGCCGACTTTTTAACCACTAAGCTACCGACGCTTTAGTCCGTGGTGTGGCGGAGATATGTTATATTCCACTTACTTCTAATATACATCTACAGGTCACTAGCAAAACTACTAATTATTTTCAACTATTTTGAAGTTAGGTATAAAATTATATATTCCGGGGGCGAGTCGGGGACACTGTTGTCCCCCCCTCCCGAGGGCCAGACCATAAGCGATGGCCCTGGGTCAGCCGGGGTGCGAGGGATATGTCGATGACAACCTCACCTCCGGCCTAGCACCACGACCCACAGTCGGCGTGCGGTTTTAGTCGGTTCGAGCCCGACATAACCTTCCGTTTCGGTTCCGGCAGGGGGGTATCCGAGGGGATTTCCGCACGGAAAAAAAAGGTATAAAATTATATAGACGTACCTGGAAAGCAGCCAATCTCTGCCGTAAAGCTTCATCAATAGTTGTCGCAGTTATGAGGCCGGGACTCTCGCTCACCGGTTCGGGAAGCGCTTCTGTTAAGCATTTAATTGTTATTATATTAGGATCCATACTATATTATTATAAATACGAAAGTAACTCTGTCTGTATGTCTGTATGTTACCTAACTGGTCAAGCATTCCGTTATATTATCGGAACCATTTCAAGGTCCCCCGACATGGCAACCGTTGAATCAAAATATTACTAGGTATATCAAAAGTTAAAACGCAAAATCCACTTGTGTTCCACTTTTGTGACGGGGGTTTTAAAAAAAAAAAATAATTTTTATTTTGTACTTTTTAAATTGCACTGCAATTGCAATTGCGCACGCACGCACGTAATTTTTTTTTTTTTCATATAAAGAATATTAGAACCGAAGTTACTAATATTCCCTCTAACCCCTCCAACTAAGCTAAATTGCTTGTGCCAGGAGTGGGTTCACGTAGGTATTGTAATGGCCAGGATACGAACCCGGGACCGATCGTAAGGCCGACTCCTTAACCACTAAGCTAACGACGCTTCTTTTTGCGTCGGGGATTAAAAACATGCACTAGAATTCCCCCCGTAAGCCCTGGTTTAGGCTACTCAAAATCATACTCTTATGAAACTCTTACCGGCACCGGTTTGTGTTTCCTCCTCGGTCTTCTGTGACTTAAACGCAGTGGCTATCATCTGTGGTGTGGGTAATTCGTTCAGATCCATCTCCTGGCCAGATTTGTATGCGTCTACTACCATGTCGAACTGTTTCACCACCTTGAGATACTCCAGGGCCAGAGCTTTATCTCCGACGCGCTTTGATGATAGGGCTGCTGTTTTAAATTCTTGTTGACGCCCTTGAAAGACCAGATTGAATGTGTCAAATACGATATACAATATAGAAAGCAGACAAAACTAGGGTGGTGCTTGCCCACCCTAGAGAAATTAATAAATAAATAAATATTCCACAACATTCTATACAACGCTATCTAGACCTATGGTAAGCCTAACTAGCGTGTGTTATGAAATCCAGAATGCGGATAAACATACTTAGATACATTTTTTTTGTAAATAAATACATGCATATTATACATAGAAACACCCAGACCAATGCAAATAGCCATATTCATGCATACAAATATTTGCACTGAGCGGGGATCCAACCCGCGCCTCCTGCGTAGCAGTCGCATTCACTACCGCAACGCCACAGGGGCTGTCCATGTCATACAATGCTAAATTTTAGTCTTTATTTCCATAGCATTGAAATTAAGATAGTTTTAACATATATTGTCGAATAAATATATTGAAACATAAAAAAGCAAAAAAATATATAAAATACTAGCATTGAAATTCAAGTTTTTGAATATTTTACTTGCTAATATTAAGAAGCTTAAGGGACTACTCACACTTATTCAGCTCTATTCAGCCTTTGTCCATAGAAAACAACGATTTTGTATGGAGACGCGTACGCATCCATTCGGCTTTCCGCGTCTATTCTCCTTTGGCGGCAAACCAGTATAAAATGAGGATAAATGTGTTTTTATCATGCGAATGCTATAGGGAGCGTTCAGCGCTGTTCCGCCGCGTTCAGCGCTATGCCGCTGCATTCACCGTCGAACGCGGTCGAACAGCTCAGGGATAATGGTTACTAATATGGCCTCCGCCTAAGCGGACTATGGCTCAGCTGACTACAGACGGAGTTTCAGCCCAGCTGTTAGTGGGGTCACAGACCCATGAGGTAGCTACTACCCTAATATTTGTGCCAGCTGGCCTATGTCCCTAGACCGGCCAGGTTCACTACTGAGCCCTTGTAACGTCGCTAGGGTACTGTGACTACTTGGACCGGAGGGCAGCATATTCAACGCCGCAGTAGACAGAAACGTTTTAGTAGAGATAGCACGCTATGACTGCCTTTCTCATTCTTACGACGACGCCGTACGCGGCTGATAGAAGCAGAGCTGTATAAGTGTGACCAAAATCGTTCAGCGAAACGCGAATGGAGCTGAATAAGTGTGCGTAGTCCCTTTAACAATGTGTTACTCTCAGTACAATAATTACTAAGTATAATTTTGCCATACATTGATCCAGACTGGTCAATAATATTTGACCATACAAGATTGACCAATTTGAATACTTTATCAGGATATTTTTCTTTTTATATTTGGTCCTTCAATTGACTGCACCCTGCTAGGTGGCAATAAAGCTGACGTGCAGTCCAGAAGATTATTTAGTTTATTCAAACTTACTCAAAATAATTTGCAATCCCTCCTGTTTTTCATCGCTCAGGGCTTCAGTCGGAGGTGGTGGAGGTGGATGTCTAGGCTCTGGAGGGCTGGGTTCTGGAGGACTCGGCTCCGGTGGCCCCAAATCTATCAAGGGCTGTTCTACCTCTGGCTGCGGTTCCGGGGGAGCTGAAGGTGGCTGTGGTACATCTCCTGCCTTCTTCACAACCACCAGTGGGGGAATATCATCTTCGTTGATATGATTCCCCTTCTTAGCCTGTTGCAGGAGGCCATTTAGTGTTTTTAGGCCTCGGTTAAATCTGTAATAGAGAAACTATTATATTAAACAATATGTTTATCCTCATTCTAGAACCTATATTTCAAGCTTTGTTTAGTTTACGTGATATTGTGTAAAATCCATACTAATATTTTAAATGCGAAAGTAACTCTGTCTGTCTGTATGTTACGCTTTCACACCTAAACCAGTGAACTGAGTGTAATTAAATTGGGTATAGAGGTAGATTAGATTTTGATAAAGAACATAGGCTATGTTTGGTCGCGATAACCGACGTCCACGCAGGCAGAGCGGCGGACAAAAGCTAGTATCTTATAATACTGTAGAATCTCCGTGTTGAGACAAACATGAATACAACCTACAATAAATGTTACATCACTGAGTAAATTGATCCTCCTCAGTAAATCCGCCATTTTACATAATCATGTCGTTAATGTATTATGGAGTTAAATGAATATTACCTTGTATCAAAACCTACGTACCGGTAATCACAATAAAGGGCGCAGATTTTATACTATAGACACTATTTTTCTGTGGATTATCCATTCAATTTTCTGGTCCTGATGTATGTAAAAACAAACATATTAAACAATTTGACCAATATGGATAATTTTTCAGGATAACTGGGTACCAACCTATAGTTAAAATGAAAAATCTAACTGAGCTTATTAAATTAAGAATGGAAAAAGAGCTGTAAAAATTGCGTCGGTTCTTATTTTATAGTTTCATTTAACCTTACCTTACCTTATAATAGTAACTGATTTGGCTACTAAATTTTATGACGCCACTTTTTTTTTTTTCCGTGCGGAAATCCCCTCGGATACCCCCCTGCCGGAGCCGGAAGGGGAGGTTATGTCGGACTCGAACCGACTAAAACCGCACGCCGACTGTGGGTCGTGGTGCTAGGCCGGAGGTGAGGTTGTCATCGACATATCCCTCGCACCCCGGCTGACCCAGGGCCATCCCTAACGGTCTAGCCCTCCACGGGGTTATGACGCCACTTGACGTTTAGTAAGAAGTAATTAATTTGACTTGTCAGTAGAATACCCTAATATTCAGTTTGGTCTAATTTAGAGTGATGCAAAAAAGGACAATGCAGGAGTGCAGGATTGGTAGCTATTTAAAGGGATAGGGCTGTTCTTCTTCTGCCAGTAAACATACAGCCAATTGGCGCCTCACGACAATCATAGTTGACAAAATGTGGGTGTCAATACATCTCTGCCTACCCCTTCGGCGATTTACTGGCGTGAGAATATGTATGTTATTATTATTATTTTTTGATACACTAGCAGCTCTACGAGCTGATACGTGTATATCACTGCACTTGTGTTCTTAATTGGTTAAATGTTTGTCAAGTCTATTTTTGAAACAGTTCACTGTTGGAGCACTTATTACAGTTTCCGGGAGAGAGTTCCACAAGTTCATCACTCGATATGGCAAGAAGTGTGTTCTGGGGTTGCTAGCACATGGAAGTTTGATTAACTTCAAGGAATGGCCTCTAAGATGTGTGTTCTGGTTCATCATAATTATACATAGTCTGCTCTACTCTCTAACAACACGGTTAGGTAGAAAGTGTTTATACCTATGTATATAGAATTTTTGTTTTATTACCTCCTAGCCTTGCTGCTTTCTCCACTAGCCTTGGCATTCTTTTCTGCAGCCGTGTAGTTGGTGATCCTATCTTGTAAGAAACTGACCATACTGCTATCAGTGCTGACGGAGGCTCCTGGGGGAGGGGGCGCGGGGCGGGAGGCCCGTGTAGGAGGAATGGGAGGCGCGTCGTCATCTGTGGCTAGTTCTTTTAACTCGTTTAGTAGGTCTGGGTCATCCTCGTCATCTCCTGGAAAAAGCGGTAGAGAGTAAAAATTTCATGTCCTTTAAGCGGAGCGTGAATAGGCACCTGATGAAGCCGTCAAGCTGAGTGCCACCACTGTTAACATGGTACATGTTTACAATGGGGACCCTCTTTCCGAGACTTTGCCTTTAGCTTAACAACAGCCGAGGTGTAGTTAAATTGACGTGTCCTTTATATAAAAAATAAATAAATAAACATAGTGTGTACAGTCAGCATCAGAAAAATGTTGACGAGTAGAGTACTCAAAATAATCTTAAAACCAAAATTTCAATATTATATTGATAATTAGAGTACTCAAAAAGTTGTAAGCATCCAGAGTAGTCAAACTATCTTAACAACCGGTCTGCCAGAAACATTTTAGTAAGCAGAGTGTTCATTTTCATATACACAATCACGCTACTCAATGGTATCTAGTCAAACAAAGTGTTCAAAATATCTGGACAATGTCATTTAATCGCATTTTGCATCCCTTTTTTACTTATGTAGCCATCCTTTACACATGATGATGGGATGATATGAGATAGGTGTATAAGTTAGAACAGGATAGAAAATTTGTCAAATTAATGACAATTTCTTTTGTATTTTTTATAGTTGCCAGTTGTAAGCCATAAACTATCCCCTTGCATTGGTGAGAAAAGAGTATGAATACGTAAGAAATAAATACTCGTATGATGTGTGAATTACTTTAAAGACGGCGTGCGTTTTAGTCGGTTCGAGTCCGACATAACCGCCTCCACCGGCTCCGTGGAGGTGGTATCCGTGGGGATTTTTCGCACGATAAAAAAAAAAAAAAATCCTACATAGTAGATATAAGTCCACGCGGACTAAGTCGCAGGCACAGCTAGTATTAATATAAATCATAGTATGGAATAGGGTTCCGTATTTCTAATTTTTTCTGTCGATGGAATAATTATTAAAAATAAAAAACACGACTGCTCCTGAAAAGACCGAAATAAGTTTGATAGCAGGCGGAACCTTTATCATTGGATTTATGAATTACAAATGGGTACCTCCGCCTGCTTTTTTGGTCTTTTTTATGTATTTTTTTGTATTCTATTATATTTATATTTAATTTAAAAAATAACAAAATCCATTAGATATAGCGCCAAAAATTCACGGTTTAGTATCGATTTATATTTCATGCACTCTTATATACCTTTATTTGTGACCACTTTCATCGAAATCTTTTCAGCTTTGGTCTCTTTTCGGGCAAAAAGTAAAAATAAAATAGGTTTAACTTTAATAACTATTTCAGAGAGAAAGAAAAAGAAGGTGAAAATTGCGGTTTATGACGTATAAAAAAACTTCTATTACTTATAAATTATAATCTATTATAAAAAAACAATCTATTATGATATGTTTGTACAATAGTTTCGTATCTAACTGTACCTATTTTCAAAGAGTAGACATTTTACGTCTATGTCATGTCGATGTAGTCATAATGCGAAGTGAATTTTTGAGTACATAGGTGTATCTTGCGTTGCAGGACCCTTTATTTTTTACGTAAGTATTCATACTCTTTTCTCACCAATTCAAGTGGATAGTTTATGGCTTAAGCAACTGGCAACTATAAAAAATACAAAAGAAATTGTCATTAATTTGACAGATTTTCTATCCTTTTCTAACTTATACATCTATCTCATATTATCCCATCATCATGTGTAAAGGATGGCTACATAAGTAAAAAAGGGATGCAAAATGCGATTAAATGACATTGTCCAGATATTTTGAACACTTTATTTGATTAGATACCATTGAGTAGCGTGATTGTGTATATGAAAATGAACACTCTGCTTACTAACATGTTTCTGGAAGATCGATTGTTAAGATAGTTTGACTACTCTGGATGCTTACAACTTTTTGAGTACTCTAATTATCAATATAATATTGAAATTTTGGTTTTAAGATTATTTTGAGTACTCTACTCGTCAACATTTTTCTGATGCTGACTGTACTACTGATAGTGGGGACTGGGGACACTGTTTGAGACAGATGATCAGCCTTTCTATGTGGGCCATTTCACTCATTTCACCTATATAACAGCTGTCATGATAATGTTTGTATGGCAACTGTCGACAGCGGCCATACGAACATGATCATGACAGCTGTTACAGGCAATCGATTGCCTGTACGTAGAAGTACATATCCATGCGCGAGTCTATGTATACGGAAACATGTAACCTGAGAATCTTCACGTCACAAGTGAGTAAGTTGCAGTTCTAGGCAAGCATGTTCCATCATCAAAAGGAGTGTTATCTGAGGTGTTAATTCAGAGCAATGTGACGTCCCTTAACAGTAAAATGTAGTATCAGTGAAGCAGTTACCACAGTATAACGAGTAATCTTACAGTAGTTCATCGCGTTTGATGTTTGCGGAAATGCCGCCTTTTGCAGTTTTGTCAGGGTTGTCACTTCAGTTTTTATTTCTAATTTATTTTGCTGTAATTTCGTATAACCCCTATTTGATCTCTTTGTTCAGCCAAGGCACATCAACTAGCTGATGCCCGCGGTTCCGCTCGCATGGATGTAGGCTACTGTGACTTTTGGTTATATCGTCGCGTCGGTTCTACTCAACCAATTATGATCAAACAAAAACATATTTAAAGTCTGAGTTTTTTAATTTCGATTTCAGTTTCAGTTTTAGTTTCGGTTTCGGTTTCGATTTCGGTTTGGATTTGAATTTTAATGCTGATTCGGGTTCGGGTTCGGATTCAAACTCGAATTTGAATGAAATGAAATCGCTTTCGTGTGTGTGTGCTGTCGGCTTAGGACTGCAGGCCACCCAATACGACCTGAAACTACAGGCGTACTGATCGTGGGTGGGCTCTTTAAGAATATATAATCCATTTTCCGATCCAAGATGGCGGACTTCAAATTTCCAACAAAGTCAATATGGGTATCGTTTTCGAGGTTTTCTGGGTTGCTGATTACGAATATATAATTCACCTAGTCATTTTGGATCGCTAAATGAATTATATATTCGTAATCAGCAACCCCAAAAACCCTGAAATCGATACCCATATCGATTTTCGTGAAAAATTCGAGTCCGCCATCTTGGATTCCTAAATGGATGATATTTTCGTAATCGGCGACCCCTAAAACCCCAAGAACTATACCCATATCGATTTTAGTGAAAATTTCGTATACGCCATCTTGGATCGCTAAAATATATAAAATGAAAAAAAAAAAACTATTTTAACGAGTCATGAAAAAAAAAATATAAATTAAAAACGTGATTAGTGTTATTACAAATAATGAGACAGCCCTGAATCCTTAGTACCGAGTAAAATGTATGGGCGTACCGAGTAATACCCTGTCCCCCACCACTCCCCTCCCCCCGCACGATTGCTCTGTCTAGACGGCTTCGTTGACTGACTGTATGTAGTATGAATCGTTAGACTGTGCAGTTACTATGTATATATCTCATCAATGATTGCCTTCTTCTTCATCTTAGCGTTAATCCCATTCACATCTGAAGCTTTCAGTTTGGAGACTGGGGTCCACTTTACCAGTTTAACTGTGGATTTGGCTAAACTACGACGTTTTTTTTTTTTTTTAAAGAATATTAGAACCGAAGTTACTAATATTCCCTCTAACCTCCAACTAAGCTAAATTGCTTGTGCTAGGAGTGGGTTCACGTCGGTAGTGTAATGGTCAGGATCGAACCCGGGACCTCTCGATCGTAAGGCCGACTCCTTAACCACTAAGCTACCGACGCTATATCGCGATATTCTTCAATCATTGCCTATTCTGATTGAATTCAAAGTTCCCCATATGTTCATTTTAGTTTTGAAGTAAGCTTGTAGGTGTATGGGATCAACAGAAACTTACCAGAGGCGTCTTCATCCGAAGGTATATCCTTTAAACTATCTGCGATCATAGCATCAAGGTTAACAGCAGGTACAGGTGCTGGTTTTTTACGCGGTTGTCGCTTAGGTCCACCGCCGCTGATGGCTGCCAACTCTGCTTCAAGGTCCATATCATCATCTGATAAGTCCATTGCATCATCATTGTCATCTAAGTCTGGCATGTCTATGAGACCAAACTGTAAAGTATGAAATAAAAAAATAGGTGTCAAGTGAAAACTGTCATTTTTATGAATATATTTAAGATTGTAAAGTAAAAAAAGTACTTTCACTTCATTCAATTTACTACACTTCGTTCATACTATTTATACTGTTGATTGATGGCACCTGGTGGAATTCATTGTTACACATATTGAGAACACTTGAACTTTTTCCATAGTATTTATTTTATTAAACCATTGCATCCAAAACCTTTGAGAATGCCGTAAGGCAAAACCAGTCAGGTTTAATAGAATAAATACTGTGGAAAAAGTACAAAGGTTGTCAAAATGTGTACACTTTGTTCAGGTCAAGGCCTAACTTTAGGCCAAATTTTAGTCACATCTATTTAGACTTTTTTGAATGAAAAACAAAACAAACTAACTATCACAATTATAACAATAGCAGGAAAGGGACATTCTGTCTGGGTTACTTGCATAGTTGAAATCTAATAAGAATAGATTTATTTTATTGTTTTCATGCACAATAAGGTAAAAACTGAAGTAAACATTGTACATGAAAGGTTTTAAAAATAAAAAGAAGCAATTTATAACTCAAACAACACAATACTAAAATTAAATGAAAGATGCTAATAACAAAATTAAAAATGTATTTGTAAATTTAATAAACGTAAATATAACTTGTAGTTTTCCACACTCTATAAGTGTGTAGTAGATTCCACCAAGTGCCATCAATCTCCAGTATAAACAGTATTTGTAAATATTTGGTCAATTGACTTACAAAGATTGGTCAAAGTTTACCAATCTTTGTAAGTTGTGGTCTCATGTTGTCAATGAACTATGAGAATCTCATGTCAATGTCAGTCTCATCAATGTGAGGGGTCATTCACTTTCTCTAGACAACAAAGGAATAAGAATAATTGATCCACATGCTTCCATTTATGATGTTATTATTATCAATGTTATAAATCACTCAATCAGAAGAGAAAGCCCTTGAGTATATTACATCCACTTAACTGAGCCTCCTTGGCTCAATTTATATGGCTATTTAAAAAAAAATTGAACTGAACAAAAGAAGGATACATATTGTAGGTACTTTAAGTGTAGGATTCTAAATGGTTCCCACAGAATAAAAAAAAATAAGGAGAGAACTCAATGGGGCACTTCATTCTCTTCACATTAATAAATCAACAACATAACATTGGCCCTTTGTTTACAAAGTTCCAATCAGCTGATAAGAAACTTTTAGGCTAACTACGAAATAAGTTTATATGAAGGCTATCATTATTATTAGCAATGATATGCTCCTATAAATGAACTAATATTACTGTACAAGTATAACCGGATGAAATCTTTAGAATGAGCAAATATGATTATTATGACTCACCTGCGACAAATTGGTTTTTTTACCCGAGCCCGGCTTTTTAAACATTTTGAATTATCTAAGTTCAAATTTCACTAAAATGTAATGCACAGCATTTGAATAGGAGAACAATTTCCTAATAAATATTTATCCTGTGACCTGCTTTGAAATATTCCATCCAGGAATGAAATGACAAATTGTACAAAATATTGAAATTGAATGACAGTTGAATGAAAAGTCAGTACCTTGACAAAGACAAAATAAGAAATAGAGTCAAAAAATCATAGTGCAACAAAACGTACTCGGAGTAAACCAAACCTAATAAAATAATAATCACAATGAAAAGGGAATCAACAATTTCCCAGCAATGCAACGGTAGCAACAAAGTCAGAATTAGTGAATTAAATTGCAAAGTAATTCGTTAAAATATAAAATATTTTTTAATAATTTTAGTCGATCATTATGCGCAGTTAGCATCTCTTTCAGTATTACCATACAAATTAATTACCCGTGTAGCAATTTTTTATGTTTATTTTTAGGGTTATTTGAGCAATTTTCTTAAAATAAAGCTTTGTTTTTGTAAAACCTAGGTTGATATTATATCAAATATAATACGTTTCCAAATTAAACTTATGACGATAATGTTATGGAAATTAAATTTCTAACAGTATAAATAATTTTATTACTCATTGCAACTCAAATATCATCGCGAGAGTGACGTATGAACGGCAGAAGAGACGAAAACGAAAGAAAAGCCTTTCTGTGCCGTTGTTATCTTCTATCGTCCCTGAAGAATGGAGACAAACGGCCAGGCTAATGGGCTTAAATCAAAAAAGAAAGAAAAGGAAGACGCCAAGGACAACTTATGGTAACAGTTCACTGTTAATTTTACGGGTAACATGCACTCCCCATATAGGGATCCAATGTGTCACACCTACATGATGTCAAGCTATGAAGCTGAGAAATATGTGACCTAGCTGAGTTGTCTTACCTTTGTATGTAAAGTATCAGCACAACATTCTCTCACGGCGACAGATCACATATTTGTGTACACTTTCCCGTCATATTCGCAACCTCGTATCATTGATGACAACGAATACTGTATGCTCTTAAAATTTGCAGGTCTTCAATATTAGAAGAGGTCCAAAACCAAGGGAACACAAAACTACCTTCAAACAAAAATGTTTTAGTGTTGGGTGACAATGAGACTGGTAAAACTACACTGATAGCGAAATTACAAGGTGTTGAGGACCCTAAGAAAGGGTCGGCCCTCGAATATGCATATATAGACGTCAGAGATGAATATCGAGATGGTAAGTACACGATTACACAGTTTTCGTAGCCAAAAATTTAAAATAAACAAAGTTTAAATGTTCAAGAAAAGTTTAACCTACATTTGCAAAACAGAAATTGTTTAGACTGGCATTGATATGGTAGGCAAATAATAGGAACCAAACAAAAAACAATGAATTGACTAGTAACTAGAGGATCCTCAGAGGTATCATTTAATTGTAAAAATATTCTAATAGGAATCTTGTATGACAATATTGATTTAGTGATTCAGTAATATTTAGGTTTACATTATGTTTGCCATTGAAATGTATTATTTACTGCTGTGAATTTTCACACAGTATAATAATCATAGTTCTATAAAAAAATTGAGATTCAATACTAGAATGTTTTTAATAGAACGCTTGGACTACATCAGAGAAGTTAAAATCCTAAATTGTTTGTTTCAAAACAATAATTTCTCATGCATTATTATGGCTTTTAAACAGCATTATTAAAATTTAGGGTTGCCAAGTTGCCAAACCTAATATCCGGATGCACCAGCCACACAGCTGGACATTCAGGTCAAAAAGCCAGGCACCCTATTTTCTTTTTCAAATTCTACATAAACATTTAAGGCTATTGTTCAAGTATATCAGTCTTATAGTGTAAAATAATGTGTTATGTTGTCGTTTGCGAAATGTAAAAAGCCCAATGCGCTGGATACACATTTGAATTTGAAATGTAAGAAACCTAACTATGTGCAGCTTTGCCCAGACGCCTGGCAACGCTAATTGAATTCATAGCTTATATTTATGTAATGGTATAGTAACTAAAAGTTAGTTTAAACAAAAGTTTCGAAAAACCATCCATATAGTCACATCTGTAAATCCCAGAGGTGTTTTGTAACTAAAAATAATTTTTTATAAAAGTGTTACATATTAGATTTACATGGTTCGAAATGCATCGAGAAAAAGAAGCGCTCAAGTGGGACTTGAGCCCACAACCTTTCCCTTACAGAGGGAATGCTCTTCCAACCTCTTTACACGGTTGTTAGACTGATCATTAAATGATTTTGAAACGGCCGCGTTCATTACCACCTAGCCAAATAGGCTGTCATTAAAACAAATGCTTTTGTAAACATGATTTATCCCAAATGCAGGTTGATCAGGATTATAATAATCAATGTTTAAAAATGTTTGAAAAATCATTCATTGGTTCCAACAGTTCTTAAGAAAATTGGTAGATGGCTCCACTGTCGCCCTAAAGACGGATATAAAGAGAAGAGAAATTTGAAGTGATTAAGGTTTGGCTCAATAGCTCAGTTGGAAGAGCATTCCCCCTGCATTTCGAATCATCTATAATGTTTGTATATCTAGTGCATTCCATTGCTTGTAAAATGTAATGTCAGAATACTCAGAATCTTTCAAAAAATTCCATTCATGTTGCATAATAAATTGAATAAGATTTTAGGATGTTCATAAGTAACTCACTTCCTTTGTCCAATAATTCTGTCATAATCATTTCTGTTGTAATTATAAAGATAATTTTAACTAAATTGTTTGATTGTAAAGGATGTCTTATGAAGTTTTATAATTATTTCCTTTATCCAGAATAAATGTATCCTGCCACCACTCTTGATGGAACTTTAATGTGTATGAATGAATAAGTTTTATTATTTGATTAAGTGTTAGAACTGTTGGAACGATTTGCTTAAAATTTTTAGTTTATTTAGTTCCGGATTTTGGAAAAGCTTCAGAATATTTTTAAATAAAAATAACTAAAATAAAATATATAATCTAATCTGATATCTAAAAGTTTCAACTATTTTATTTTTTTATCATATGATATGATAGTATGTAAGGATATCACTTTTTAAATCTAACTATTTTGGATTAGATAGATAATAACTAATTTTGGGGACAGTGGTTTTTATTTATATACATATAAAGTGCAACCATTTTTTATGACTGTTTTTGTTCCCATCAATGAGCCTATATAAACTTGTTACCATCACTGAACACTTTTTTATGCTCTGTTACTATTGAAAATTTCCATGCATAAAACTTATATTACTTGTTACCTACTCAGAATTTGAACCTGAGTCTCCAGCACATGAACCCACTACTATGACAATAATTCAATTTACTCTCCCTACAGATCAAACTCGTCTCAGTGTATGGGTGCTGGATGGCGATCCAGGACACACGAACCTGCTCAAATTCGCCCTCAGCGAGGACACATTCCCGCACACACTGGTCATCCTCACGGTTGCCATGACGACGCCCTGGGGTGTACTAGACCAGTTACAGAGCTGGGCCTCAGTGCTCGGTGATCACATAGACAAATTAGATCTCACACCTGGTAAGTGCTTTTTTTTTGTATAAATTATTTGATTGAACACTCAAAACCTAAAATGTTGAGGAGGAAGAGCCGGAAGGCGGACCATGAGCTCCGAGGACACCGTGGCCTCGGATGCAATCAGGACAAACGTCTTTATGTGGATGATGATGACTCAAAACCTAACATTAGTAATAATAATAGTATGTTCTTAAGAGAATATGCTAATTAGGACACTGGTTAGATTGTTATAGTCTGTTTATAGCCTATCCAGATCCCACAACACAAGCTAGTTAAGCTTTGCTTACTTTGGGTCTTGATAGTGCAGCGTAGAATGTTGTATAATACTTATTTTATTTTATGGATAAAAATTAGAGTGCTAATATAGTTACTAAGCTCAAACCTTGAGCATGGCTCGACTGATGAACATGATGAACATGATGAACGAGTCATGTTTGTTAATGTCGAGACAAGGTTTATATGAAAAAAGTTAGATAAATCAATGGAGCATGTTTCTGCTGTATTTACTTTATAAGAGATGATTATAACAGAAATTCTGCCTCAGAGCTAAAAAAAATAATTTGAAATCCGTCTATAATTGGCGGAAATATCGGTGAACATACATAAAAAAAAATATTATGAATACAGCCGAATTGAGAACCTCCACCTTTTTTGAAGTCGGTTAATAATCGAGTGTTACAGGTACAACTGAGTACTGTTATGTTCCAGGATATATAAAAAAATACAGAACTCAAAACAATGATAAAAAAGGTGTAGTTTAATTCAACTTTACATATTTTAATTACTTAAAAAACCTAGTAATGTAGGTCAGGCATTACTTGTATCCTCGTTAACGGTTTTAACTAACGTAAACATTTTGAGTAAAAAACTTGGTTTGTGTAGTGTAATAAATGAGGAGGATCCTACTTAATCTCGAATTAATTTATACTTATCCTATGACCTGTAGTAGTACTGGTAGTACCAGATAATTGGGTGTTTTCCTGTAGGTAGTTAAAATAAATTATCGAACTGAGCTTATTAAATTAAGAATAGTTAAAGAGCGGTTAAAAGTTGCGTTGGTTCTTAATTTATGGCTTTTATTTATTTTTAATAATCCACCCAACTTATTATTGTAAATGATTTGGTTATTTAATTTTGTGACGTCACAAAAAAATCATAAAAGTTAACTTTTTACTTACCATTTTGACGTTTATTAAAAAGTAAATAATGTTACTATATAGTCAGTAGAATATCCAATTATTATAACTTCCTTCCTCACGCATATTTAAAGATCGCAATCATGTGACTGATACACAAATTACAGTAATAGGACTGTAATTGTGCATTGGCCAGAATAACCATTTATAAGCATTATACGCCATGGGCTTGTTTGCCATCTTCTATTTGATTTGTTGAGAATGGGCCCTTTACCACTGGTATAGAGTTTCGGTTCTCAGCATTACATGGATTCACCGTGCGGTTGCCGGGTCCATGGCGTGGTACAACACTGTATGGGGGCGCCTGGGACTTGCGACCCAGGTGTAGGTTTAGGGTGGCCACCTTGTGATGCATCAGTGCTCACCTCCACCATCAGTCGTGTTTCCCCCATTACCTATCCAAATTTTGGGAAGATCCTATCAACGCCGTTTTGGATATTCGTTTAATTAAAGAGCTAACTGCAGCTCTTGACAATCCGAGGTCTTTAAACAAGTTATACAGGGATTTCGCTGGAATGCCCTTTGCTCCTACTACTACGGCGTAGCATTTATTGTCGCGTTGTTAATCTTTACTATCTCGGTGAAAGTCTAGCTAGACAATGCAGTTAGTCTATAAAATATGCACAGGCATGCCTGACATTTAAATATGTCGTACGGTGCTTGTTCACGTACCTAAGTCATTTTGATACCTACATTATGTTCACGTCTGTAAATCGCCGAAGGTATAGGCAGAGTTTTTTTTTAATAACGGACTCGACAATTTCACCTCGCCTGATGTTAAGCTAAAGGCAAAATCTCGGAAAGAGGGTCACCATGTACCATGTTAACAGTGGTGGCACTCAGCTTGACGGCCTCGTCAGATGCCTTTCACGCCCAGCTTAAAGGAAGCGGGACTGTAGGAAGAAGGAAACACGTGAGCTGGCAGGGAGATGAACACATATTTCACCAACTGTGTTTTCGGTCCCACGTAATAGTGGGCGAACCTATTGCCGTCAAGGGGGTAGTTTGTGTTAGGGCGGGAGATATATTTTATAGCGATATTTCGCGCGCTTTTCTGTCCCCAAAGTAAATCTCAAATATACGTGGGGCAATTATAATACATACACTATTTAATTAATTTAGCCATCATCATTTCTTAATTAGAGAATCGCCAAATAATGGCGGGTATGCGCGTGACTGCTTCGACGGAGGAGGTTCATATCCCGAACAGTGTCTTTTTTTTTCGTGCGGAAATCCCTTCGGATACCTCCCCCGCCGGAGCCGGAAGGGGATGTTACGTCGGACTCGAACCGACTAAAACCGCACGCCGACTGTGGGTCGTGGTGCTAGTCCGGAGGTGAGGTTGTCTTCGACATATCCCTCGCATCCCGGCTGACCCAGGGATCCCGCACAGTGCTTGGTTGGTTGGTTGGCTGGTCTTGGTTCCTTCATCTGAAAGAATTCTCAGATCGATTCTTATGCAAACTTTCAATGTGTCAACATTTATTAATATTTGATACAAATGATCTACGAACAATTGATGACACCTAATGCCAATATTGATATGTTCGATTGGACAATTGATCGCCAATGTCATACCCAACGTTATAAAAAAACAGTAGGTTTATAATATAGTGGCCTATTACCATCATTTGAGCATTTTCCCTACTCAGTTGGGGTCAGCTTTTCAGTCAAACTACGAAACGACCGAACTTTTTCACTCTATGAAATGGCTTCACAACTACCATATTATGACCTCCACAACCCACAAGAGATAGCGATGTGCTACGGTTAGACAAGCTTGTCAGACTTGTTACCTGTAACATATGCCACTGATCAAATCAATAAATGCCCATAAACCTCATGGCTATGGAACAACAGTGACCCGTATGGCTTAACGTTACGTGGCCTATATTTCCTTCTAAGTGTTACTGACTTCTAACTCTTCTTCTTCCTCATCTTAGCGTCAATCCCAGTTGCATCCGAATCTCTCACCTCGAAATCTAGGGTCCTCTTCACCAGTTTAACTACGGATTTGGCTGAACTTCGATATTTTACATGAAACGACTCCTATCTGACCGCCACAATTTTAGCAGTTAGACCAGTTGTCAGACTTTTTAGGGCTCCAACTACCCGTAACGTCTGCCATATCATGCCATGATTCTGATTTCTAACATCTATTACAATCAAATCCAGAATTGCCCTCACAAAGTCACACCTCGTGGGTAAGGAAACTAATATCGTCAAACTTGTTGAACATCATTACAGTATTCTGACATTAAACGAGCTCCCGAGGAGGCCAGACCGTAAGGGATGGCCCTGGGTCAGCAGGGGTGCGAGGGATATGTCGAAGACAACCTCACCTCCGGCCTAGCACCACGACCCTCAGTCGGCGTGCGGTTTTAGTCGATTCGAGTCCGACATAATCTCCCCTTCCGGCTCCGGCGGGCGAGGTATCCGTGGGGATTTCCGCACGAAAAAAAAGAGGAAAAACAAGCTATAACTACAACTACTTAATCTCTTGATTTAGTTTATTATCTGTCTGTCTAATTGATGCGGTTCAGTGAACGGTAGCAAATATTAAATCGTCATCGTTCAGTGGCCTACGAATAAATGACTTTTTCTTTCTCCTATTGTATCAGTTGGAATAGCCTCGGGCCCTTGCAGCTTAAGCATGGTCCGATGGCAAGAAACTCTTTTACTAGTTACTGAAATAACAGAAATAACAGAAAAATGGGTCGTAACGTCGTGAGACCATTGAATTTCTTGCTTATAGAATCTCGATTAAAGTTTACCAGCATCAACAGGAATGCAAACGCTCTGGACCTCGATTCTGCTTAAGCCAAACAGTGGTGCCATCGCCACTGCAAAAAACTGCATTAAATAATGGACTTTAAAGCGATGAGGTTAAAGTTCAAAATCAAATTACTTTTTGCAGAGTAAGTGAAAAAATGTAATGTAACTGTTTTCATTCCAATTTGTACTTTAGGCGTATGGAAATAAAGTCCAAAAGTTAATGTAATTTTGTGTTGCCGCACGACAATGGTGTAATTGAGGGCCTGAAGGTACTCATAACACATTCGATTCGTAATGAAAGTTTGTTACGATTACAGGATGTGAATGTGATTCCGAGGCTTTTTTATTACTTCATTTACTAAAAAATACTTAAAATTTTAAATTACTTTTATGTAATAAAAATAAATTGCAATTTTTGGGTGCCAGCGTGAGTGTATGTTACTTTAAGATGACTTCCTTTCTATTGCAGTATGATCTATAACGTACATACAGTCAGCATCAGAAAGATGTTGACGTACACAGTACTCAAAATTTCGTTCTTTACCCCCTTCGAGTTGACTCATTGTTCTGATATTCAGTACACATCTTTAGTTTATGATCATTTTGAGACTCCGTTGTCAAGATATTTATGACGCTTACTGTGCCTACTGGAAATTGACTTTGATTATACTTAATTACCTTTTCTTTGTATGTTCTCCAATGTATATACCTACCTTACCCAGAAATATCAAAACTTCCGTCAAATAAAAGACGAGCGAGGTTCGTCACCAAATTCGTTTCCTATGGATGCTTACTCTTTTTTTTTTTTCATTCGGAAATCCCATGGATACTGAGCAGTATAGTCAGTTCGAGTTCCAGCTCTCAGGTATTCTCTAAAAATAGCTTTCAGCCTAACACTCCTTAACTTTAATAGGGAGAAGAAAAGAGGAAGAAAAGACAATCGTTCTTAGTCTGAGCAGCTCACGTGTTTCCTTCTTCCTACAGTCCCGGGTCCTCTAAGCGGGGCGTGAAAAGACATTTATTGAGGCCGTCAATTAGCTTGACGGCTTCACTGTTAACATGGTACATGTTTACGATGGTGACCCTCTTTCCCAGACTTTGCCTTTAGCTTATCATCAGGCGAGGTAAAATTGAATTGTCCTGTATAAAAAATTGTGTCCATTGAGTGTATACATTCCCTTTCAAACAATCAACGAAGTTTTTAACACTGATGAATCTATAGTACAAGAAACCTTTATAAGGAGAAAGTTAGAGCTGCGGAAATGTTCTACAAACGAATCGACGATTGCATCCTTAGTAGAATATTCGATTCTGTTGTAGCTCCGTTTGTCGTTAACCTAAATCGCATGTACGCGCATAAAAAGTTAGGAACCATAAACTAAACGAGACAAATCTATCTAGTTTGGGCTCGTTAGTTTTATCTTAACAAATTCTCTAGTAAAGTAAAGCCAACGAGACGAAAAAAAGAGGTAAACAAAGCGACCATTACTTACTAACTACTACTACTAACGTTATGTTGCGATAACTAAGTGATTATTTTCTCAGTCCTTGTCGCACATGTCACACGTACGTGACAATGGCCGAGCGACAGCTGTCGTTGCGTGTATCGTAGTGTGTACAGGAAAGCTGTTGGCACAGCTTCTAAACTGTCAGATCCGCCATCTTATGAGAAATTTCATTCCTGTCTGGAATGTGCTTGAAGTGATACGTACGTAATAATTTAATGTTTCGAACCGCTGAAACTTTGTTTACCTTTTTTCTCTCGCTTCGTTGGCTTTACTTTAGTAGGTACATGATATTCAAAGTCTGAAGATGTAGTCAGAAGGTGGCCATAAGAACTCCTAAACTAGGAATTACTTAGTTTAGTTTGTGTATCTTTCCTTCTTGTTTCGTTAAATATATTTCAATTTTAAACATAGTCTTTTAGAAAAATATTTATGAACGAAATTACCTTGTGTTATGAGAATTATAGAAATACTAGCTTTTGCTCGCGGCTCCGCCGGCGTGGATGTCGGTTATCGCGTCCAAACATAGCCTATGTCCTTTCTCATGGTCTAATCTACCCCAATACCAAATTTCATCACAATCCGTTCAGTGGTTCAAGCGTGAAAGCCAAACATACAGACAGACAGAGTTACTTTCGCATTTATAGTATGAGTATGGATAGTATTTCTAATAACAAAGCTCCATAACACATGGTGTTGTGTATGTATGGTGCCGAAAATTCACCGTTTTGCCTGAGAGCGCGCCCACAACACTACGCGTAGGTAGGTACTCACACTTTTGTTCTCACCGAGAGAGTCTCACGCACGTCTTTGTTGTACTATCTTCACTACTGTATAACTAATTATGAGGTTTTTGTTCCATATTTAGCATATATTAATAACGAAATATAATATATTTAAATCTCATACACGTGCATCCAAATATCCCAACACGCCTATATTCCCCGAAGGGGTAGGCAGAGGTGCTAGCACCCACATTTCGCCAGTTTATGTTTAGGTCCCATTGTAATAGATGTCGAGCCTATTGCCATTAACCGGGCACTTATAAACCTGCGATAAATACACACATAACTTCGAAAAGTATCGAAAAGTCATTGGTGTGTGCCGTGGTAAACTTGGAATCGAACCCGAGACCTCATCTCAGCAGTCCATTACCCATACCACTAGGCTACCGCAATCTAATCTCAAAATGAATTTATTGTAACAACAACACTAACATGGATTCAAAATTATTGGATAGCTGTAAAAGTTATGATAGCATATAATAATCTGTAATTGTTTGTTTTTCGTGCGTTAACGTAGTTTTTAACTTCTTATTGTGATAAAGTTTTGTCAACTTGTAGGCTGCACTTACGTGAAAGTTAAAATTAAACGTGAAGGTTCACTCCCATCTGTTGTTAAGGGGGAAAAATGGGCTCTAAGAAAAACTAATATCTGGAAAAACTCCCGGTAAACTAAAATCTAGAATTCACAAAAAAATCACGATAATATTGAATTCTAGGCAAGCGTATTCCTTCGTCGACCACATCATAACTAAGCCGATGAGATTATGGTCGAACTCTGGCCTGCCAGTGATAAAAAAAGCCTACAAAGAGAGGTGATTGATACAAACACATTATAAAATATAATAACTTTATTTCAAGGTCCGCTTCTATATCTTTAAACTTTTAAGTTACGCTCGTATCAAACAGAGGTACCATATGATATCACTACCGTGACTCATCATATATCTCCATTAATTGTCAAACATAACATTTTTGAAGTAGTCCTATCGATCCAAATAAAATTATTTATAAACAACGTTATACCTTTATACCTTTGAATCTGTTACTATAGGTACATACTAATTCGTGTCCAGCTTCTATATGCTTTTTTTTTCGGATACCTCCCCTGCCGGAGCCGGAAGGTATTAAACCGCACGCTCACTGTGGGTCGTGGTGCTAGGCCGGAGGTGAGGTTGTCTTCGACATATCCCTCGCACCCCGGCTGACCCAGGGAGCTGTCTACATGCTAGTTCTCTCTAAACCTTTTCCCAACTTGGTTGGGATCGGCTCTCCAGTCTAACTGTGAGTTGAACTTCAATATTATCCGTGAAGCGACTGCCATCTAACCTTCACAATCAATTGTCTATAACGAAATTCTGTAGTTAGACTAGTCGGACTTTTGAGGAACTACCATAGACAGACACGAATATTCGTATACGGTATAACGTGCTCTCCGAGGCACGGGAACACCCAGTCCAATACAAATAGATAAATTCATGCATATAAATATCACACTTCGATTATTCTTCTCTTATTAAAAAAATAATCTTCAATTCTAGCACACCTGCAAATTTACAAACCAACGACGCTTCCTATAATATCTGCGTAAATAACTCCTGCTTAACGTACGTTATTCAATCTCAAAATTCTACCAACGATAGTCAAAGAATTTGAGGCTAAGAATGTGCCTAAAAACTTAATGTAAGATCCCGGTGTGTAAACAGCTGTCGCCCCTTCCAACGTTCGTACGCAATGTATCGATCGCACTGTGTTGGTATTACGCGTAACCTGTATCGATCTAGATTCTCGTAGGAATTGAGATGGCTTGTAATTCAAGCTCGTGTAGTTTTTAAGATGATAACTCCCTAATTTGCTGCTAAGGCATTTACTTATGTAAATGCTACAGCACCAGCGTATCCTTATATTGTTAACGTCACATCACTTAATTTTTTCAAAGCACAGTGACAGGATGTTTTGTGGGGACAAAACAAATGTTGCGGATGCTAGGTATCGCGTAACATCCTTTCGTTTGTTTGAAAAGATATTAACCTAAACTGGGCCTTAGCCACCATATCGTTCGTGAATAATTAAAAAGAATTCGCTATATTTGATATTCTGGATAAATTCTGAAAATTTGGTTTCAGAATATTAAGTTCCCATATCTTGTACCATATCTCTAGTCTATGAGTAGACACTAACAGACGTATAGTCTTCATAATAGTAAAGTGTGTAATGCACCAAGACCATCAAACACTTTAATCAACAAAAAAAATCGCAATACCAGGAACTATACCGTCAAGAAACAAGCCTAACAAACCTGTTGGCAGGTGCCGACAAAACATTGACAAAAACATGTTGTATACATAATAAAGTGACTTTAACAGATACAGCACGGACCTGGTAAACCACTTGCTATGTTATTATGTATTCAATGTGAGTTTATGAGACAACTGCGTGACGTAACGACTGACTCACGATTGAGAATAGACGCGCGGGGATACCGCTTCGTTATAGAGATTCTCATCGACACGAACTTGAACTTTTTATCGTTATATCTAATTAATATATTAATAGATAGTTGTATTGCTGGTGGAGGATTGTATTGAGGTTTATGCTGGTCACTATTAGGTACAGTTTAGGGAATAAGGGTCAGTGTCCGAAAGGCACAAGCTGTATTGAAGTTGGGAGTAATTTCTTTCCTTTCGTCTTCAATGGGTTTGAGCATGAGAACGGTGAGTGTAGTGAAGCCCAATTTCTAGAATAGGGTGGCAATCCAAAAAATTGCAAGAGTCATGGTTTGCAGGATGTTTTGGATCGGTAACGTAAAAGTGACATCTTTGCCGTCACTTGCTATGAATGAAATGAAAATATCGGAAGGTAAAGCCTTTGGCAGATGCTTTTCGGAACAGGTCAAATAGCGTACTGCTATTTAACATATATTCAGTAGCTTCTTCGTCCTGGCAGGCCAATTTCCAAGTATTCCCACAGTGAGTGACATTTATTCCCAAATAATTCCCAAGTTCCAAACATCCTGTCACTCGTCCTTGTCATACACATTCTTTGAAAAAAATTAATTATGTGACGTTAACAATATAAGGATACGCTGGTGCTGTAGTATTTTACGATATACTTAAAATCTTACATTTTTAATGACTAGCTGACCCGGCGAACTTCGTACCGCCAATATTTTTCCGCCCGCGTGGCGTCAGAGCCCGTTCCAGCATATTAAACAGCACTATCCCTTTGTCGCTTTGTACGATACCACATAGGAAGAGATGGGGTGACCCGAATTCAACTCTCCGTGAACCACGCGGCATAAATTGTTAGTAGTACAGCAAATATAGGTGATGTCTGATGTCTTATCAACATTAATCCAATAAACCTTTAATCTTTGTAATAGCTAATTAAAGTTAAAATTAAATGTTTTATCAGATAAACACATTTCAGCAACTTTTAAGAGTAACATAGGCAAGTAGGTACTCGAAACTGGGGCGGGATTGTATAAAAGATTCAATACCTAACATTCTACACACTCTCCACTCATGGTAAGCTTTTATAGCTTGTGTTATGGAATCTAGAATGCGGATAAACATACTTATATACTTTTTTTTGTAAATACATACATAGAAACACAAATGGAATCTAGAAAACGGATAAACATACTTATATACATTTTTTTGTAAATACATACATAGAAACACCCAGACCAATGCAAATAACCATATTCATGCATATAAATAGCACTGAGCGGGGTTCGAACTCGCGCCTCTTGAGTAGCAGTCGCGTTCACTGCCACAGAGGCTATCAAAGAAGCTCATAGTGTGTAAGGAAAACACGATAGACTTGTTATTGACACATGCGTGTGCGGAAAATTTAATCAGTATTGCAACTACAAAGTAAAATGCAAATGAGATGTCTGCATGGGTGAACAGTTAAAACTAGGACTAAGCTGCGTGCCAAGTTTAATGTGTAGTTAAAGGTAACAGTGTTGAAATAGTCTCGCGCTATCTATAATATCGTCTAATATTAAAAATCACGCCGTACGATTCGTCCGATTGCCTTAAAACTTACGTCAATTATTTTTTGCACTTGCACAAAGGTATAGTAAAATGATTGTAATCGATGGCAATTGGAATCGGGGTGTAGCATTTTCTTTTCCTCGACGTTTACACTGGCTAGTTAAAAATATAACTTGTATATCACGTAACAATTTATTTATACTTTATTAATTGCTTATCTGGTTATTGTGGGTCAGTAAACTATAGGTGAGAACATAGGGTGAATGCTGTGAATGTGACAGATAACTGGTAGGTCGTCTCGTTTTACAAGATTACCAACTACAATTCTTTTATATAATTACTAGCTTTTGCCCGAGGCTCCGCCCGCGTGGATGTCGGTTATCGCGACCAAACATAGCCTTTGTCCTTTCTCATGGTCTAATCTACCCCTATACCAAATTTCATCAAAATCGGTTCAGTGGTTGAGGCGTGAAAGCGTAACATACAGACAGACAGAGTTACTTTCGCATTTATAATATTAGTATGAATCAGTACATAGTATAAAATAAAGTCGCTTTTGTCTCTGTCCCTATGTATGCTTATATCTTTAAAACTACCTTACGGATTTAGATGCGGTATCTTTTAATAGATATAGTAATTTAAGAGGCAGATTTATATGTTTTTTACGTAATTATGCATAATATAGCAGAAGTATGCTTGATATCAGACAGATAACGGTACTGATATTGTAAACTCGACATAAAGGTAATAGAAGCGTGGTACAGAAGCTCGACATAAAGGGAATAGAAATGGGACAGAAAACGTAGACTCGACATAGAGGTAATAGAAGCGAGATAAGGTTTTTGGCTCGACATAACGGGAATCGACATAAAGGGAATATATCTATAAAGGTTTAGCTCAGACTCAGCCTCAGATGCATGGCTCGAGTCAATAATAGTGTCCGAAATGCGGCTATAAGCTCAAACCCTATTACGTGGGACCGAATACAACGATTGGCGAAATGTGGGTGTTGATTCACCTCTACTTAACTCCGGGGATAAAGGGGTGATTATATGTATGATTATTATATACTGACAATTAACGTTATTGCAGTATAACAAGTACCTAAGTTCAATAAAGTAGTAGTAGTAGTAAGTTAGTTTTTTTTCTGAAGTTTACGCGAATGTCACTCATTGAAAAAAAAAACACTTTTTACGGATTCTATCGCGATATATTTGTTGTTATTACTTTTTAACCCGACGTTTCGGCTGCTTTGCAGCAGCCATTTTCGCGGCCGCCGAAAGCAGCCGAAACGTCAGGTTAAAAAGTAATAACAACAAATATATCGCGATAGAATTAGGAGTGTTCGTTATAATACGTAACTGTTAAAATAGCATGTTCTTAAAAAATAGCAATAGCAACTGTTATATATTCAATCAGGCAAACGTTAAATTATTTGATATGCTATTTAACCATCGCGTCGGACAAGTACTTGCCAACAATGTATTGGCGAGCGGCGACAAGCTTCGAGAATTTTATGACGCGAGTGTAGTTCATGCGAAATTGTTCTTTATATATGAGCGTTTAGGATTCATATTGCAATAAATATCTAGTAGGTAGGTATGTTTTCGATGCACGAAACGATTCTGCCAAATTATGCTTTACAGTAAGCAAATAAGAGCTATATTTCCAAATCGAAGTTAATGCTATTTTTCTAATATGTTCTTTTGTTCTGTTATAATATTGAAAAGTGAAATTAAAATGCTATTTTTCTAATATGTTCTTTTGTTCTGCTATAATATTGAAAAGTTAAATTTAAAATGTTATTTTTCTAATATGTTCTTTTGTTCTGTTATAATATTGAAAATTTAAAGTTAAATATTGTTTTGAAATAATCTATGGAGTCCGACATAACCTCCCCTTCCGGCTCCGGCAGGGGAGGTATTCGAGGGGATTTCCGCACGAAAAACAGAAGGTACAGTGTAAATTTATGTAAATACTTCATAAAAACTAGCACCACGACCCACAGTCGGCGTGCTCATAGTCGGACTCGAACCGACTAAAAAGTCGGTTCGAGTCCGACATAACCTCCCTTCCGGCTCCGGCAGGGGAGGTATTCGAGGGGATTGGCGCACGAAAAAAAAGAAGGTACAGTGTAAATTTATATAAATACTTCATAAAAACCAGCACCACGACCCACAGTCGGCGTGCCCACAGTCGGACTCGAACCGACTTTAAGTCGGTTCGAGTCCGACATAACCTCCCCTTCCGGCTCCGGCAGGGGAGGTATTCGAGGGGATTGCCGCACGAAAAAAAAGAAGGTACAGTGTAAATTTATATAAATACTTCATAAAAACTAGCACCAAGATCCACAGTCGGCGTGACCACAGTCGGACTCGAACCGACTTTAAGTCGGTTCGAGTCCGACATAACCTTCCATTCCGGCTCCGGCAGGGGAGGTATTGGAGAGGATTTCCGCACGAAAAAAAAGAAGGTACAGTGTAAATAAATTTATACAAATATGGCGTGAGTGTAGTTTGTGCGAAATTATTCTCTATATGTGAGCGTTTAGGATTTATATTGCAATAAATATCTCGTATGTTTTCGATGCACGAAACGATTCTGCCAAATTATGCTTTACTGTAAGCAAATAAGAGCTACATTTCCAATTCCAACAATAGTTTAGAATCGAAGTTATAGCCCGACCAATAAAATAAAATACCTCGCCATATTGCGGAAAACTATTGGAACTAATTTCTTCATATAGCAACAATCTATGAGATGTCATTATGATTATCTGTCAATGTGGTGTCAATTGTGCGTATTAATTATTGTCTTAGAGTATTTATTGTGAATTTGATTGCGCTATATAAATGCCGAAAATTATTAAAAAATATTTACAATATAACTAGGTAAGTATTTGTCGGATAAAAATTCGGAAGGATCTAAATAACATCACGAACATAGTTGTCAACATGACGGGTAGGTACATCATAGAGTACGCGCATTGGAAATTGGCCAATTTTCTAATTTTACCAACTGTAACTAATTAGGTATTTCGATTTTGAGTTTGATGATTAATAAATGTGATGAGATGAAAATAAATTGTTTATTTTCTATTTTAACCGGACTACTTTAAAACATACTGGGTGTAAGGGGGACGCTCCCGAAGCCGAAAACCCCTAGTAGTACTCCAGGTACATAACACATTGGCATAAAAATAAAATCGTTTTGGACAAAAAAAATTTTTTGTGCCGAAATATCGGTTACCAAATACCAATTATAAACATGGTAAATATCCCGGTGAGTGTTATACTATTAATGTTAATGACCATGTCAATCTCAAATCATTTTTTATTTTTTTTTTATTTTGCATTACTAACTCTCCATCGCGTTAGTAAAGCTAAATGAAACGTAATTTCATAAAAAGAACATCACTACAAAAAAATACAAATAGCGCCAAGCACGTGCTTCTTTGTAATGGTGTTTTCTTTATGAAATCACCGTTTCATTTAGTTTTACTAACACGTTAAAGAGTAAATATTGCAAAATAAAAAAAAATAAATTGATTTTTTTTTGTTGTCCAAATCGATTTTATTTTTATGCCAATGTGCTATGTACCTGGAGTACTACTAGGGGTTTTCGGCTTCGGGAGCGTTCCCCTTACACCCGGTATATCCATACTTATATTACAAATGCGAAAGCAACTCTCATCTGTCTGTATGTTAAGCTTTCACGCCTAAACCACTGAACCGATCTTGATGAAATTTAATATAGAGATTTTGGGAGTTTGGGATCGGAAATAGGCGGTACCTTTTATCGCGAACAAGGGCGTTAAAGGGAGAGAAATGGGGATGACAGTTTGTATGGAAGTACGTTATTTTTATCGATAATTGACATCCACGCGGGCGAAGCCGCGCGCAACAGCTAGTATTATATAAATGCCATGCTCTTGTGTATGTCTCCTTTATGTCTACAACAGTTTCATAAACTAAGATATTTGTACACTAGCCATTTCACATGTGTATCACTATACTTGGTGTTGTCATATTCATAGACGTTTATAGCGCCCCCGGTACAAGGTTTTTATTTTATTGGTCGGGCTTTAAGTTAATTATTTTTCTGCTATGTTCTTTCGTTCCGTTCTTTTGTTCCGTTCTTTAACAGTAGCAGAACGTCTCGTTAACGTTCTGCTACTGTTATATTTTTTAACGGAGCGTATAAAAATAACGTTATTTCTTTTTAACGTATCGTTTTAACATGTTATCAAAATGTAGCCGTTCCGAACACTACTAGATAGAATCCGTAAAAAGTGGTTTTATTTCAATAAGTTAGTTTATTAAGCAATGTTTATTATTTAGAAATTCTCATATGAAATGAACTTAATTCCATAAAAGGTCCGTTAGAGATGTTCCAAAAATAACGGAAAGATTTTTTTCGTCGTATATCCGCGGATACGGATATCCGGTCCGGAACGTCGACACGGTAACACCATACTATCGTGAGCAACAGTTTGGTAGTTTAATCGTACAGTCCCGCCTTAGCGGCATGATGTTGGACCGTGTAAAATTAAGTTAAAATGTTAATAAGTGTAGTCAACAAACGATTAGTATAACAGCTTTTCATATAAAGTTGTATGAAAATAAGGAGTATACTTAGGTTCTTATTTCAGCTTATTTTATCAGGAAGAAAACCTTTACCATCTGTGACTCAGTGTGGTCTTTTAGGGCCTCTTCGGCTCAACAGTTGCGGTCAAATCTGCTGTACGGTCTTATTACTATCCATAAGGTTGCATTAGGCCCACACGACATGAGGTAATCTGCGGATAAAATCCAACCTCACATTACTAAAAAGAGCGCGCTGTGGATATTTTATTCACCATTTGTCCCTCTTCAGCGCAAGCGCTCACGTTTATAAACAGACCCATCTTTTTTCATTGGGTAATTAGGTACTCTTGCTAAATACTCAGAGCCCCGCGATTGCCGATTGCCGATAAATTGTTTACATAGACGGCTATAGAGGAGGAACACAAACCAAAGGTCGTATCGTCAGATCGGTTCTGTGTATCGAGTCCGCTCTTTGATATGAACTAGTATTCCGTTATAGGAAAATAGAGTGTATTCTAAAGAGCTTTAGTGCCTCCAATATGTTGAGGGATAACCTGAGAATGTAGTCTAAGGCCCATATTCTAGAATGACACTCAGCCTGCATCGCGATTTATCTGAGGACAGATTGTATAGGCAATATGTCAAACCCTCGATCTGTCTATACAACCGGTCCTAGGATAAATCGGGATTCAGGCTGAGTGTCATTCTAGAATACGAGCCTTAATCTAATAAATCATTTCGTTGCAGCCTATTTATAACTGCGATCGATTTTAAATTGCTCAATGCGTCTACAAAATTGTCTTAAGTCTTCGATGTTCTATTAAAGGTATTTATTTTAATATAACCTTCTACTAAGATTATCTAGCTTCAGTTAACGATATTGCAAACTCAATTAATTCAATAATTAATTAAAACCAGCACTCAGGACCGTATTCAAATATGTTATTCCCTGGATACTAGATGCTTTTCAAGAGTAACTTTTCTTAAAATAGGAATTAATTAAACGTTCATTCGATCAGTAGTAAAAATACCAAATGTTTGTTTGATAAAAACTCCTTTGGTCAACTGTTCATTCGATCAGTAGTAGAATGGCCTAATGTTTTATCGGTCACACGTCAAATGATCAAAAACCCCTTTGTAACATAATTACTAAAATTGTTTTGGATAAGAGGAAACAAGTCACATTACTCTTATAACCTGATAATTAAATTTTAATTGCGGTATGTGCATTATGTCTCAAACTACTGTTAAGCAACTTTCGCAATAAAACCAAACATATTTATAGTGAAAACGAAAGAAAATGCCAAAATATAATCCGGCGGTTCATTGCTCCCAACAAAAGATCCACAACACGGCAATTGCGTACGCGCGTCTCAAGCAAACATTGTTATTTTAATTGCACGAAATACCGTTCTTCTCAAACAGTCTGGTTAATCGAATATCTTCGTATTGAATCTCTGCATTTTTTTGTGAAAGATAATATCACGCAGAATCGCAGATATTGGAAAATGGCGCGTTTATCAAATTATGATATCATTATAATTGGCTAATGATCAAAAAGTGAGGGTTAATTTTGTATTATTGTATACGTCATTTAACGGTGAAATAAGAAATTAATGCTAATGTTATTCTTACGACTTAGTTCTGTAGTTTGCAGACTGATTTAGGTATACTTTTTAATAAATCTACAATTTTGTTAAATACTTTTTTGAAATATTTTTACCAATATTGCCAGGTAGAAATATAATTCTGTACGGGCAGACCAGTGTTTACAATGTAAGGTGGCTGATGGCAAATGATTATACGGTACGGCGGCGTAATAATGACGTAAGATTACGTCATAGGCACCATTCCGTTAACACAATGAAGTGAACCCACACTACGTATGTTCACGAAAGACGCACAGAAGTAGGTAGTACGTACAGTCGGCAAAGAAACTTAAAAGCCTAAAATATTCAAAAGGCTTGTGGACACACATGAATAAATAATGAATGTTTTAGAACTGTCGTAATTCTAAACGGACAAGGTTAATTTGTTCCGTGTTCTGTTATTTAATGAGAGATTTTAGAGCTTTTGTGCGTGTATTTAATAGGAATGTGTAGACTACTTTCGTTGCTGACAGTACATTCACTCTACAAAAAGCGCTTCTTTGTTTTTTTAGAACTTATTAGGATTGACAGAACATAACATAACATAAACTCACGCCTGTATTCCCCGAAGGGGTAGGCAGAGGTGCCAGCACCCACATTTCGCCAGTTTATGTTTAGGTCCCAACGTAATAGGTGGCGAGCCTATTGCCATTAGCCGGGCACTTATAAACCTGCGATAAATACACAAAAGTATCGAAAAGTCATTGGTGTGTGCCATGGTAAACCTGGGATCGAACCCGAGACCTCGTCTCAGCAGTCCATTACCCATACCACTAGGCTACCGCAGATCTTATATTAGGATTGAGATTATATAAAAGTATTCTAACAATTGAAATGAAGTGGATGACTGGGTTCCAAGCTGGTGTTACGGTCATCCACTTAATCAAACCCAGTAAGCAGCAAAATCCAGCAAGACTTAACAACACAGTGAGCTCATTCTGCGTAAATACGAACACCAATAATTCACCATGATTCGGGTATTTTGAGATAACTTATACTTCAAACTATGTGACAACTACCATCGTGAGTCACACCGCGAAAATGGCTGCTGCAAAGCAGCCGAAACGTCGGGTTAAAAAGTAATAATAACAAATATATCGCGATAGAATCCGTAAAAAGTGGTTTTATTTCAATGAGTGACATTCGCGTAAACTTCAGAAAATATCATATTCTAACAATTATCAAAATACTAATTTACCGTGCGATGTCAATCCCTTAACCCCCCTATAAGAAGAACAGATAAGGAAAGGAAGAGAATAAGAAAAACATAACAACTCCTTAGCAGTGGCAGTGAAAAAGAAAGGCGAGGCGGAGAAGCTTCTAAGAGTCGTATTAATCATTGTTCCAGAACAAAGGCTACAAAGTAAAAAGCAACAAGTGCAGAAATGGCAGAGGTATACAGAGCCGGGAGACGAGATGGAGCCCACGGCGTCGTCTCCCATGAAGAGGTCTTCGCGGAATCTATCGGATGACCTGGAGAATGGTGACGATGACGACTGCCCCCTGCCTGAGGCCGTACTTACTACTAATCTAGGACTAGATATTGTAGTTGTTGCAACTAAGGTGAGTCTTCTAAATACTATTTCTTGTCATCATCTTAGCGTTTTAAGCAGTTGCGACCGAAGTTTCGATGCCCAGGAGCCGCTTACTACTCTCTTTTTTTTATTTCGTTTATATAGCTTTTGTGTGGAACTGCTGTCTGACTAAAGGCCTGCGCCAAAGAGTTGCCCATCAATACAAGCCTTTTCACTTATTTGCAGGTAAGGTGTCTTGATCTCGGAAGTTTAAGATTGTATTCTAGAATGGTACTCAGTTTTGAATCTCGATTTATCCGAGGATAGATTGTATGCACTATATGTCCTCAGATAAATCGAGATTCAGGACTGAGTATCGTTCTAGAATACTTGTCTTACACTCCTTCCTCCTTCCTACACTCCTTCACCTTACACTCTCTTGAGTAGTAGCATCAATATTCAAATTCACAATAAAGTTTTTTTGTATCATTTTTCATAAGATATCAAAACTGCTGAACATAACATACCATAGTCTTTGTATAAGGTATCGTGCTGTCGAAAAATCAAGACTACTAAATCACCGTCGCCCTTAAAGACGGATATAAAGAGAAGGGAAATTTGAAGTGATTTAGGTGTGGCTCAGCTCAGTTGGAAGAGCATTCCCCCTATAAGGGAAAGGTCATGGGTTCAAGTCCAACTTGAGCGCTTCTTTTTCCCGATGTATTTCGAACTACTAAATCAGTTTATCATAAAAAAAAAATCATTTACCCGCAGACGGACTACATGAGCACTCTGGAGAAAGAACACGACTACCGCGATGAGCACTTCGATTTCATGCAGCAATGGATTAGGCGGTTCTGCCTCCAGTATGGCGCGGCTCTCTTCTACACGAGCGCTAAAGAAGACAAGAACTGTGACCTTCTGTACAAATATCTCACGCATAGGATATATGGCCTGCCGTTCAGGACGCCCGCGTTGATCGTGGAGAAAGACGCAGTATTGATGTGAGTCCCTCAATTATCCTTTTGAACTCCACAGCAAGCTTCAGATATTGCGGAATGACTTAAAAAAAGAATTCATTAATCACTGTAGCGATCAAACGGTTATATAAGTTCGTCGCAATATGTCATTCTCTCCTATACAGTCCTGTCAGATGTTAATTACTATGTCTCTTATTTCCCTGTAATATCCTCTTTCACCTTTTTTAGTAAAATATACAGGGTGATTTTATAGTCGTTTTGGATAAAAAGAATTTGGACACATTGAAATAAAACCACTTTTTACGGATTCTATCGCGATATATTTGTTACTAGCTGTCCCGGCAAACTTCGTATCGCCTTAGAAATTAGAATCAATTAGCTGTAAGTATCAAATTCTCCTAATTATTTTGAGAACGGAAAGCATTTCGATTCGCCCCATACGCCCACGGAGCTCTCGACACTAATAGGTCACCGGGGCCCATACTTACACCTACGGAGCCTATATACCTATGGGTCCCATACAACCATATACCTCTACGCTCAAGGGCGTTCATACTACCATAAACAATCAATGTTCTGACCTAAATAGAAAAATAGCCACCATAAATATTTTCGCGGCCCAAGCCACTGGCATTTTGTTAATTCAGAAGAATGTCTACTAATCACCCTCTGACGATATTTGCACGCATTATGTCAATTCTATATCAAACGTCAGATAACATAGAAGAATATCATACAGCAGTATTAGAATAATGAACACATTTTTTTCCAATACGTATTCCAAATTCAAAATTTAGACATGGCGTACGTCGGATTATGAATTCTTAAATTTTCTAATTTTCCACGCAATTTTCTTAATTTTTTCTTTCATATGAACCTTCTCCTAACAATAACGAACACAACAAAAAAAGAATTAGCGAAATCGGTTCAGCCGTTCACGCGTGATGTCGTGACCAAGGGAAATAGGGGTTCATTTTTATATAGATTATTACTTTTTAACCCGTCGTTTCGGCTGCTTTGTTTGCAGCAGCCATTTTTGCGGTGTGACTCACGATGGTAGTTGTCACATAGTTTGAGGTATAAGTTATCTCAAAATACCCGAATCATGGTGAATTATTGGTGTTCGCACCCACTCATCCACTTAATCAAACCCAGTAAGCAGCAAAATCCAGCAAGACTTGACAACACAGTGTGCTCATTCTGCGTGAATGCGAACACCAATAATTCACCATGATTCGGGTATTTTGAGATAACTTATACTTCAAACTATGTGACAACTACCATCGTGAGTCACACCGCGAAAATGGCTGCTGCAAAGCAGCTGAAACGTCGGGTTAAAAAGTAATAATAACAAATATATCGCGATAGAATCCGTAAAAAGTGGTTTTATTTCAATGAGTGACATTCGCGTAAACTTCAGAAAATATCAATTTGGACACAGTTTCGAAAGCAAAATCATCTGGAAGTATTAATTAGGCGAAAGAAAAAAAAAATTAAAACCCCAATTAATTTTTCCTTTCACTTGAACATTATTCCGTCCAAAGCGTCGGTAGCTTAGTGGTTAAGGAGTCGGCCTTACGATCGAGAGGTCCCGGGTTCGATCCTGGCCATTACACTACCGACGTGAACCCACTCCTAGCACAAGCGATTTAGCTTAGTTGGAGGGGTTAGAGGGAATATTAGTAACTTCGGTTCTAATATTCTTTAAAAAAAAAAAACCCATACATTATAAAAGAAAATTTTTTTCACTAAATTAATATTTCCAGATGATTTTGCTTTAGAAACTGTGTCCAAATTCATTTTATCCAAATCTACTATAAAATCACCCAGTATACAGTACCTAGCTATGGTGGGGCATGTTGGAACGAGGATGAAAGTAGGATTGGTATTTTTAAGAGTGGTTAAAACAGGAGTTGCAATTTTAATAACTGCTCTATGTAGCTATCAAACTTTCAGTGCAATATACAATCTAGCAGAACGCTACAAAACCAAAGTAAGTTCATTTTAGCAGACTTTAATAATTGGGTATTCTACTGACTATTCAAATTAGTTCTTTTAACTAAACGTCGCAACGATGAGTTATGAGGTAACTTGTATGAAAAAGTTTTTTTTTTTTAAATATTAGAACCGAAGTTACTAATATTCCCTCTAACCCCTCCAACTAAGCTAAATTGCTTGTGCTAGGAGTGGGTTCACGTCGGTAGTGTAATGGCCAGGATCGAACCCGGGACCTCTCGATCGTAAGGCCGACTCCTTAACCACTAAGCTACCGATGATTTAGTGTCGTCATAAAATTTTATAGTCAAATCAGTTATTATTACAGGTTGGGTGGATGATTAAAAAGAAATAAAAACTATAAAATACGAAGCGACGCAATTTTTAACGCTCTTTTATCATTCTTAATTTAATAAGCTCGGTTAGATAATTTATTTTATAGGATAATACTCAATTATATCGCTAGAATAATGTTTTTTTTTCTATTTCAGACCCGCTGGTTGGGATAGCATGAAGAAAATTAGTATATTGTACGAGAACATGCAATCGTGTAAGCCAGACGATTATTATAGAGATGTAATTGTACAACCTGTTATACGCAAAGTGAGTATAATTTCGTTATTTCAATGTATTCGAATGGCTTTAACATTTTTTAACAGAACTGTAGAAAGATAATGTTGGATGCAATTTGATATAAAATGCAATGTCCCAGCCTAATTGAAAAAATTATGTCTATGAAAACAGACAACGCGCGTAAAAAGGTATTCACTTAAAATATGAATTAAGTAGAGAAGTTGCTTAGTCTATATTTGACACTCTAAACGCCGCAAGTCAGTCGTTAAAACGGCATAAAAATGTGTACTACCTCAATGTATAATATGCAAGTATTTACAAAAAAAAAGTATTTAGGTAAATATGTTTATTCGTATTCTGGATTCCATATCACAAGCTAATTAAGCTTGGGTCTAGATAGCGTTGTGTAGAATGCTGTGGAATATTTATTATTATTATTTTATTACATATATCCCATGATGTGCACACTGCACGCATTGACAGTTAAAAGATCAATAATAACTTTACCTTACTCACACAAAACCGATTTTCCACGTCCTTTTTTGTGACGAATTTCCTTAGCAACGTTTAGTCTATACAGAAAATGGTCTAGAAATTGTAAAGATGATGTTCTCAATACAGAGCGGCGCCAACCGTGAGGCCGAAGTGCAGGCCGAGGACGAGCAGGCCTTCCTCCAGCGGCAACTGGCCGCGCTGCAGGCCGGCGCCCCCGCGCCCCGCGCCGATTCGCCGCTCCGGGCCACGCAACGGGCCACCACACAGGTGCGTATGGTAACCACTTACCATTGTGTGACATACTGTTACTTACTTACTGCCAGCAAGGGACGCCGCGGTCGGGTGATCCACCCTCTTGCGTAGGGCCATTTCACCCATTTACCTTATTTCCTGTGTCGGGATGTGGGATGTCCGGCAATAACGGCGCTTCGTCGAACCTACCTGTTTCCTTGCAAAAACTTACGATCTGTTCCACCTTCAGCTTTCCGATGTCTTCTGGGTCTAGTCTGTCTGTTCCCATGATTTCCCATCTTTTCACCGAGTACATAGGGTATTCGGCCAGCAGGTGGAGGCTGGTTTCCTCGGCATCCATGCACTCTGGGCTTCTGGGATCAGTCTTTACTCTTTTTAGTGTCAGGTTTAGTGCCTGTTCAGTCGGCAGTGTCCTGTTATCGCGTCTATGACAAGCCTCATATTTTTCCTGGATAGTTTCGTGACATACTGTTACCCTGGTAACAGGATATCACGCCATGGTCGTCCTGGTATGACCTGTCATAGCTAGGAGACGAAGAAAGACCCTGGTGTAAAAAAGATTGATATTGATACTCATATCGATTTTAGTAAACATTTCGAGTCCGCCATCTTTGATCGCTAAATGGATGACTTATTCGTAATCAATAACCCAAAAAACCCTGAAAACGATACCCATATCGATTTTAATGAAAATTTCGAGACCGCCATCTTTGATCACTAAATGGGTGACTTATTCGTAATCAATAACCCAAAAAACCCTGAAAACCATACCCATATCGATTTTAGTGAAAATTTCGAGATCGCCATCTTTGATCACTAAATGGGTGACTTATTCGTAATCAATAACCCCTAAAACCCTAAATACGAAACCCATATCGATTTTAGTGAAAATTTCGAGACCGCCATCTTTGATAACTTACTGGGTGACTTATTCGTAATCAATAACCCCCAAAAATCCTAAAAACGATACCCATATCGATTTTAGTGAAAATTTCGAGACCGCCATCTTTGATCACTAAATGGGTGACTTATTCGTAATCAATAACCCCTAAAACCCTGAAAACGATACCCATATCGATTTTAGTGAAAATTTCGAGACCGCCATCTTTGATCACTAAATGGGTGACTTATTCGTAATCAATAACCCAAAAAACCCTGAAAACGATACCCATATCGATTTTTGTGAAAATTTCGAGACCGCCATATTTGATCACTTACTGGGTGACTTATTCGTAATCAATAACCCCCAAAAATCCTAAAAACGATACCCATATCGATTTTAGTGAAAATTTCGAGACCGCCATCTTTGCTCACTAGATGGGTGACTTATTCGTAATCAATAACCCAAAAAGCCCTGAAAACGATACCCATATCGATTTTAGTGAAAATTTCGAGATCGCCATCTTTGATCACTAAATGGGTGACTTATTCGTAATCAATAACCCCTAAAACCCAAAAACGATACCCATATAGATTTTAGTGAAAATTTCGAGACCGCCATCTTTGATAACTTACTGGGTGACTTATTCGTAAACAATAACCCCCAAAAATCCTAAAAACGATACCCATATCTATTTTAGTGAAAATTTTGAGACCGCCATCTTTGATCACTAAATGGGTGACTTATTCGTAATCAATAACCCCCAAAAACCCTGAAAACGATACCCATATCGATTTTAGTGATAATTTCGAGACCGCCATCTTTGATCACTAAATGGGTGACTTATTCGTAATCAATAACCCCTAAAACCCTGAAAACGATACCCATGTCGATTTTAGTGAAAATTTCGAGACCGCCATCTTTGATCACTAAATGGGTGACTTATTCGTAATCAATAACCCAAAAAACCCTGAAAACGATACCCATATCGATTTTTGTGACAATTTCGAGACCGCCATATTTGATCACTTACTGGGTGACTTATTCGTAATCAATAACCCCCAAAAATCCTAAAAACGATACCCATATCGATTTTAGTGAAAATTTCGAGACCGCCATCTTTGATCACTAGATGGGTGACTTATTCGTAATCAATAACCCCCAAAGACCTTGTAACGATACCCATATCGTTTTTAGTGAAAATTTCGAGACCGCCATCTTTGGTCACTAAAAGGGTGACTTATTCATAATCAATAACCCAAAAAACCTGAAAACGATACCCATATCGATTTTAGTGAATATTTCAAGGCCTTCATCTCTGATCACTAATTGGATTATATATTCGTAATCAGCAATCCCAAAAACCCTGAAAACGATACCTTTATTGATTATATTGAAACATTCGAGTCGGCCATCTTTAATCGCTAAAGGGATATTGGTATTCTAAATAAACAAGCTATTTCAACAAGTAAAAAATTAAAAAGAACATAACATACATAACATAAACTCACGCCTGCATTCCCCGAAGGGGTAGGCAGAGGTGCTAGCACCCACATTTCGCCAGTTTATGTTTAGGCCCCAGTGTGATAGGTGGCGAGCCTATTGCCATAAACCGGGCACTTATAAACGTGCGATAAATACACACATAACTTCGAGAAGTATCGAAAAGTCATTGGTCTGTGCCATGGTAAACCTGGGATCGAAAAAATAAAAATAAAATAAAGAAAAATGTTATTAAAAATGAGACAGCCCTGAATCTTTAGTACCGTACAAAATATATGGCTACTCGGTAAGGCCTCCCGTCCTCCACCCCTCCCCCACTTCGCACGATTGCTCTGTCTAGACGGCTTCTTTGACAGACTGTATGTAGTATAGCGCATCTGCCAGTGTTTGAGAACCATGTGTCCTAGAGTGGATATCCTCTAGACTTCTTATTGGGGATAAAATGTACAGAAGTAGGCGCGGACGTGTACCGTCCTAGACCTATTTTACTTTGCATACTTTATTTTGCTCTTTAACCTCCTTTGAATTTGGTTAAAAAATAATTGTCCGTCAGTAATTTGGACACGTTCGTCCACAGCTGGACGGCACCAAAATCAGCATGGGCCCCGGCACGCCGGGCAACGAGGGCGTGCTGGCCAACTTCTTCAACTCGCTGCTGTACAAGAAGACGGGCTCGCCGGCCGGCCGGCCCGACGCCTCGCCCGCCGCCGCCGCCGCGCGCTCCGACGCCGCCGCCGAGCTCGACCGCCTCACGCGCGCCAAGGCCCGGCCCGCCGCGCCGCCGCCGCTCGACCTCAACTCCTCCTCCGAGTGCTAGCGGCGCAGTGCCAGCCCCGCGCTAGGTAACACGCGCACTCCCAGTTTGTGTTTGTGTTTGTGTTTGGTCTAGTTACTTAACCGCCGAGCTCGACCGCCTCACGCGCGCCAAGGCCCGGCCCGCCGCGCCGCCGCCGCTCGACCTCAACTCCTCCTCCGAGTGCTAGCGGCGCAGTGCCAGCCCCGCGCTAGGTAACACGCGCACTCTCAGTTTGTGTTTGTGTTTGTGTTTGGTCTAGTTACTTAACCGCCGAGCTCGACCGCCTCACGCGCGCCAAGGCCCGGCCCGCCGCGCCGCCGCCGCTCGACCTCAACTCCTCCTCCGAGTGCTAGCGGCGCAGTGCCAGCCCCGCGCTAGGTAACACGCGCACTCCCAGTTTGTGTTTGTGTTTGTGTTTGGTCTAGTTACTTAACCGCCGAGCTCGACCGCCTCACGCGCGCCAAGGCCCGGCCCGCCGCGCCGCCGCCGCTCGACCTCAACTCCTCCTCCGAGTGCTAGCGGCGCAGTGCCAGCCCCGCGCTAGGTAACACGCGCACTCCCAGTTTGTGTTTGTGTTTGTGTTTGGTCTAGTTACTTAACCGCCGAGCTCGACCGCCTCACGCGCGCCAAGGCCCGGCCCGCCGCGCCGCCGCCGCTCGACCTCAACTCCTCCTCCGAGTGCTAGCGGCGCAGTGCCAGCCCCGCGCTAGGTAACACGCGCACTCCCAGTTTGTGTTTGTGTTTGGTCTAGTTACTTAACCGCCGAGCTCGACCGCCTCACGCGCGCCAAGGCCCGGCCCGCCGCGCCGCCGCCGCTCGACCTCAACTCCTCCTCCGAGTGCTAGCGGCGCAGTGCCAGCCCCGCGCTAGGTAACACGCGCACTCCCAGTTTGTGTTTGTGTTTGTGTTTGGTCTAGTTACTTAACCGCCGAGCTCGACCGCCTCACGCGCGCCAAGGCCCGGCCCGCCGCGCCGCCGCCGCTCGACCTCAACTCCTCCTCCGAGTGCTAGCGGCGCAGTGCCAGCCCCGCGCTAGGTAACACGCGCACTCCCAGTTTGTGTTTGTGTTTGTGTTTGGTCTAGTTACTTAACCGCCGAGCTCGACCGCCTCACGCGCGCCAAGGCCCGGCCCGCCGCGCCGCCGCCGCTCGACCTCAACTCCTCCTCCGAGTGCTAGCGGCGCAGTGCCAGCCCCGCGCTAGGTAACACGCGCACTCCCAGTTTGTGTTTGTGTTTGTGTTTGGTCTAGTTACTTAACCGCCGAGCTCGACCGCCTCACGCGCGCCAAGGCCCGGCCCGCCGCGCCGCCGCCGCTCGACCTCAACTCCTCCTCCGAGTGCTAGCGGCGCAGTGCCAGCCCCGCGCTAGGTAACACGCGCACTCCCAGTTTGTGTTTGTGTTTGTGTTTGGTCTAGTTACTTAACCGCCGAGCTCACTCAAATACTTGACGTAAATATGTTTAAAATTCGCCGACACCTCGTTGAAGCTTATATGTGTCACAACAGAACTATGGAAAGATACGTTGGATACACAAATTCTTCTTGATTTTTTATTGCCTGAGTTGGTCAGATGACAGCTTTGTCTGCGAATCGAAGATCTATGCCACTAACTGCCGGTGTACCTATTTGGTATCAGACGAGTCGTATGCTCTGTTTCACAATTTAATTAATTTTACAGCCTCTCCACAGGAATTGATAATTTCTCTGATATCATTACCCAAGGGATACCCCAGGGGCACTTACTTGGCTCAACACTTAACGTATCATTCAATAAACCAACAACCAAACAAACCAAACCAAAAATATGTGTAGCTGATATTTTACTGCTATTTTGTTAGTTTTATAATGTTCAGATTAAGAGCTTTGCCATTAAACTTTTCCAGGTACTATGTAATGCGGCGCATACGAACACATTCGCCCGTTCGGGGACTACGCTTGCGCGAACACGAACGTTCACTCTCTCTCTCACACACGCTGGCTTGTACTTGTGTTGTCGCGCTCGCACCCTCCCGCGTGACCGAGATACACATTTCTCCCTATACAAGGCTCGGCCCTCTGTATTCGGTCGAAATACAACAATGGCGGACTTGTCAGTTCGTTTGGCGGTTCTTTGAAAGATTGGCTGTAAAAGAAATTATAGTTTGTTCATAATATTAGTGTAAGATAACAGGAGAATGTCTAATGGAGTGTTCCGCGATATAATGTTTTAGTGTACGAAGTATAAAACTAATATTATAATACAGTTAATGTAACAGTTTATAACGATACCAACTTAAGCACAGTATAAATTAGTACTATTCATGGCAGCTTCGTTTTTACTCGGTCAGTCTTTCAAAAAACGTCTAACACGTCGAGGGAATGCTTAAATTTTTTATTATCAAGCTTCTAAATAAACTATTATCTGCGAATTAAATATTATAAAAAAAAAACTTATATACTTGGTATTAAAAAAGTGAAATTATATGTTTTAGGCGTTTTTTACACTTACAGTATTCCCTCGGCGAAAATGCCGCGGCATTCTGAAACGCCACAGTTCAACTCGGCGAACAGTGATTGTATTATGTAACGACAATTTAGATTTTATAATTAATTGTAAAATTAACTCAAAAGGACGCGGGGCATATTAGGTAGAATACTGAACTGTTGGAGAATAGTTGTTTTTTTAAAGAATTTATTAATGTACATGTATCGGTAGAAAGTTGATATTTCAGTACTATTACATCCATATTTCACGAATGTCACTCAGTAGACTTCGAAATATTAAAGTCTCGTCCACATCTTCCAGACATTGTGAGCCTTTTTCACACATCTAAAACATATGTTTAAACAAAATCTTACTATAAATACATCGAGGAAATGCTTCTTTGTAAAGAATATATCGCCTAAAAATACCAGTTAAAATATATTTATGTATATTGAACAAATATAGATTTGTTGTAAATATTATATTTCTACAGTGTATAACCGAAAATGCCCCGCCCCAAGGGATAGGAACAACATATTTAATACATTTCCATTACTGTCGAAACTAAACGCGAATTTGAAGTACTTTTCTATTAAAACGCAAAACGTTTATTTGTAATAATTGTTTATGATATTAAAATAAGTATTTATTTAGATAGATGTCTGGGATTTGTGCTGGAACACACGAAATTGGAATCTTTGAAAACATACAAACATAATTATTGAAGGACTTTATAGCTATATATTGATTTAAAAAAACATATAGGTACCCTTGTTAAAAAATGGATTTATCTGAATTGACTAACATTACAGCTAGAAGTCCTTTTTAATTGGTAAGATTCCGCAAATTGACGCAAGGCAAATAGGACATTCTTTATTGTCCAATAAAGATGTTGTCTGTTTGACAGAATGTCGACGAATTTGGTTCAAAGATTGCTGGAGTAAAGGACCGAGCTACCTTTTCAATATTATATAAATTATCATTTTTAAGCCGCCTTTCCACTGCCCGCAATTTCACAGACGCTAGCGCGTCAAAGCGGACTATACCTGTGGCATGTGACTCATCTGTCATAGTGCATATACTTTATGTCAAAGTACACGTGTGACTATGTGTCATCGAATGGGGGCTCATCTGTCATAGTACAGATACTTTTGTCATAGTACACGTGTAACTTTGCAGCGTGGAATGGGGCTCATCTGTCATACTGTTGATACTTTTGTCATAGTACACGTGTGTCTTTGCAGCGTGGAATGGGGCTCATCTGTCATACTGTTGATACTTTTGTCATAGTACACGTGTGTCTTTGCAGCGTGGAATGGGGCTCATCTGTCATACTGTTGATACTTTTGTCAAAGTACACGCGTCCGCGTCCGTTAAACCTCACATCGTGGAAAGCCGGTGTTAGGGTCATACTTAAAGTTTAATCCCCTGTTTCATGGGTTCCAGCACTTTTTAATTAAGAAACATGACCTTAGCAAATGGTTTTGTTGTCACCTGAGATTAGGAAGTTCCATAATTGTGATCTTCTATGAAGACTGGCGTGCAGTGATACATGGTTTTATGCACAATCAAGTCACTATTTGTACAAACCATTAACAGTGTATGGGTGAATAAATATAATAACGCTGAATGTTTTTTTGCTCATTTGGTATTTTAGATTCGCTACAAAAAACGGACTCTAATGGTGGCCTTTATTGTGTGAACAGAATTTATTTATTATCAAAATATATCAATTATTTGGAAATATTTTTTTACTACCCCCAAACCCGTATATTGTTTTTAGTATTTACGTTGTGACTGTATTAGAATCGATTTTGTTTACATGTGGTGCAATACTGAACATTCCAAACCTAGTTTGGTGCTTATTGTAATAGTAAAATTATTATTAATAATGATGGAGTTTCATTTAACGTCTCTTGCCTAAGCTCTCTTCTAAAATTTCGATCTATAACACTAAAGGTCACTATTATTCCACTTAAAGTTCCAATTCAAACCAAAAATACATTCTATATGTTTAAACAAGTACGAAATCATATCTTAGAGTACTTAAATTTTCGAAATACCTACATAATAATGATAAAAACAACAAAATACAGAAAGCATGGCTTTTCCTAAACTTAAATAAGTATTTATATCGGTAAAAAAATATCTTCAACTTATAACTTATTAACGTGATTAGCTTAGGTATTAATTAATTTTAGCTGCGTGATTTTTGACAAACTTATTTTCCTCCGTACGTGGGCTAATCTGAAGGGTATAGGCAGCTAAGAATATAATATAATATGCTATTTTACCCTAAGATTTTGTCGTATCAAAGCGCTATTGAGCGTTTACAAAATCTTTTTTTATTTCTACATAATATTTTAACTACCATGTTGTCTTATTAGCATGAGATGTGTTGTATAAACATGTGTATACATAGACGATGTCATCATTTTCAGCAGAGTAACCGTGCACAATTAATACTCACTTAAGTTTGTCAAAAACATGTATATAATGTTATAATAATAAACTCATTTGTATGATAAATAACGGAGAAGTATTGGCAAGTTTTGATATGAAATATTTGTACAAGTTATTGAAGTGGTTTGGAGCTAAAAAGGCTGGATTATTGTCTATTTTTATAAAGGGGATAAAATGTTAGGTGGCTAAAATGCATAATTTTAATAAACATAGATGTATTGTGGATATCGGTGTTTCCCCGACCAGCGCTAACTGGGCACTTCGCGTACATGTTAAAACTACGCCGAGTTAAGATGGTCGTCTATTTATACGTATAATATTTATTATGGATAGTAATCAAGTATTTTTATATAATTGAATTGTAACCCTATATAAACTGAATCTAACACTTTGAAAATTTTTGTGTACCATGTTATCGGTGAAAATTTTTGGATGCAGATAATTTTTTGCTCATTTATTTTTTCTATTTTAACATGTATGTACTAGTCAAAGTATCATTTGATTTTTTTTATTGATTAATGACTACCTACATCTCTTTCTGTGATATATTTTTGTATGTAGAACAAAATAATTTCCCTGTATGATGTATTAGCCACATAACATCCTCATATAGGCATAGATTTTTGTTTCACGCTCAACTGTTACGAGAAAGACGAATTCCTTTTTTTCTTTTGTTGATTTTTGTTTAGTTTATAATGAAAAGATCGTAACTTAACATAGTTTACCCATTATTTCCGAGCTAAATTTAAAGTATTTATTTAAAAATAGACTTTAAATTGTTGGCTGTTTGAATAAACAATGCCATTTTTTTGGTTGTAACTTGTAACGATACAGTTGAAGCTAAGGCTTAGTGATTAGTTAGATTCTCAAAAGATAGTTTTGTTACGCTTCGCAATAGGATAGATTCCAATATTTAATAGCAAAAACATTTTAGTTTAAATATGTTATTTAAAGAAAAAAAATACTAATCTGTAAGCGATGCGCGATGGTCGTACGACCAGGTACGAACGATTAATTGTATTGAGTGCATACAAGTATTTATGATAATATGGAATTTTTAAAATGTAATAAAAGACAGACAGTGGACATCCATATGTACTGGTGACATTTTCGTTATGTTTTCCATCTCACTATTTGGGTGTAATTCCATCTTACGAACGGGAGGTTTTTGGACCAAAGAGTTATTGCTTTCACCTCTAAAAATATCATGGTGCCGCGTGTCGCGTAAGCGCACTTTTTTAAAAAGAGAAAGTAATATTTCAGTTCAGTAATCAGTTTACTGTGCGTCGAGTTCACTAATGATTTTGGTCTATAGAATGGTTTGCATCGTATCTTTTTCATACATCGGCCCTCGTTTTGTATATTTGTATCAATTTTAAGAATACAAATATCGCACCTGATAACACGATAATAGAAGAACGATTATTTTTGAATTCCTTTTCGGTCTAATAAGGTCATTCTAATCTTGCACTTTCTCGAGACAACGAATATATTAAATATTATTTTAAATGTATTGTATATTGATAGTAAAGAGCAATTGGACGTTAACATTTGCTATATTATTTTATTTTGCAGATAATTCTATATGCCTGACTGGCGTTTGAATCATCAAGTGCAAATCATATATATATATATATTTCTTTAGTTCAAATAGTACTGACACAGACTATTGTAAACATGGTTATATTCTCTTCTGAGACACCTATTAGTACCTACTCTAAGAATAAATGTTTTGAATCTATTCTGCTGCATATTCAGGAATTACAATTGCCTGGTGTTGGATTTATAGGATCATAATATGACTATTATAATTTTGCATATTAATCCAGGAAAATGAACAAAGATCTTTTAATTTGACTTTATATGGGCCTAATGCTGATAAAGGAAATTTCGGAGTTATGTATTTTCGGCATTGTTTTGGTGTTCACGGAAATAATTCGTTTAGTACAGGGTAAATGGATATATTTTCGATTTAATGACACATAGATTAATGAAGGTTTTAGGTTTATTAGAACTTGAGCTTAATTATTTTCACTGGACGTATACGAAAAATTTCTTTACGTTCTTTTATCAAGGTCTAAGCGAATCAATGTTATTAATGAAAGTAATCTTTGGTCCACAAATCTCTCGTTTGTAATATCGCACACTCATCTCTGTAAGTAGTGTCTTTACAGAGTTAATGCAGTGACCACACACACACATTCGTAATGTAGCGGCGAGTATCTAAATGTAAGCTTATAGGCGATATAACTGTACATAATTTGAATAAATTAGCACGGGAACTGTTCTGATCAATGTTGCGTTTTATTTTGTAGGATGTGTGCTTCTTCTTCTGTCGAATCGATGGTGCTTCTACTCTCAGATTTTATGTTCCCAGTGTGCTGATAGTAAGTTTCTCTGGAGTACACATAGCTGGGCACTCAGCACACGTTAGCAGGTGGGTCATAGCCTGTGGGGTATCTCCACACTTTCACCACAGGACCGCGCCTTCTAAGAAACCCCACCTTGAACGATTCTCCTTGCTTCGATCGACCTGTGTTCGAAGTCTCTTTAGGGACTTCTCCCTGATTCAGGGAAGGTCATACCCAGGGGGCAGATTTTCTGACAGCGGGACGAAAGGTGTTGGAGGTTCCGCGCTCTCCAGAGGTTTACCCTGGCCGAAGGAGGAATCACCATCGGCGGGAGCAACGCATGCCCAGAAACTCTCAGATTTTTAGCCTTTTTGGCACGTGATGATGGCCGTGCGTGTCGCTGATCACGTTCCAGTTTACTCCTCTACATGAACGACGCCACGTCTGCGTATGCTAGGAGGTGCTATGTCGGCTAGTGGATATAGCCTCCATACTGGAGTCGGCTTGAGACATCCTGTTATTATCCGGCAGGTCTCCTTTAGTGCTACATGCACCAGCCCAGCATGAGCAGAACGAACCCATAAGGGACATGCAAATTCACCTGCAGAATAACACAAAGCTAGCCCTGTTATTCGATATTTCGAGATTTTTAGTTGTTGCTAGTAATATCGTTATCAAATATAAGAAAGAGCATTGGGCCTAAATGAGACCCCTGTGGTACTCCGGATTTGGCTAGGTAAGTATCTGATGCTTATCCACACCTCAACGGTGGCTGTAGTCTATAATTGAGATATTGTTGAACCCGCTTGAATACCATGCCACTTATTCCAAAATTATTCAGTTTTTGCATAAGTGTGGACGTATGGTATGATATATCTTATCAAACACGTTGCTGAAATCTGTAAAATACATCCACTTGTAGAAATTTGATCTAGGTACTTAAAACAGGTCTGATAAATGCATATAGCAGAGGAGTGTCCACTCCGTAGTTTCCTTGGAGGAATGCGTAAGCTTCATGACCTCGCACCGGTAGCAATAGACTGGCTTCGCCAACTAGACGTCGACATAATATGAGGACTCGAGCAGGGGCCATACGAAATGGTGATGATAGGTCTGAGACGAAAGAAACCAATGTTGAACGACTGGTTCTAAAACCGTGCTGAGGATCAGAGAGGTATGGTTCAACTAAATTCTATAACAGAGGGCATTTATGGCCATTAAATAGCTTCGAAAAACAATGTACAAGGCCGTGTTGTCCACATCAACTGTGCCTCTATTGCAAGTGAATTTTTATGCCAACTATAGCGAAAACTCAAAGCCTAAACGATGGTTTGATTTTACATATCGTTATATCGCAGACAGTATTGTGTTTTCAAGCAAGAATAAACTCGTTTTTATCAATGTACTAAAATGCTCAATAGTCGTACAGGATCATAAAGGAACTCGATGCCAAAGAGTATAATAAGAGCTCGATACTAAAATAATACAAGATGGAAGATTTTCATGCCTCCTAGAGGGGAAGTACTCGAAATACTGGAGATAGAGAATTTCACTCAAAGGAGACTCCTAAAGTCTCTTGTCTCTATTATATTGATTATGGACCATTCAATAATTCATCATTCACTGACGGACAATTTTGAGTACTTAGAGTATATCAAGAGGTGCCATACCTACGAAAAAAAACTGCCTACCTAAACTTGGATTTTATGAATGAATGGAAAGCATTATGGCGGCCTAGTAGGGAATCCAGTAAACTGTCGATAACTACTTATCGATATAAAAAGGGCACAGACTAAAAATTTATACATTTGAAAGAAAAAATTAAGTGATTAGCTTAAGTGGATGCCGATTATTTGTATTCTCAGGTTGCAGTGTGCTTATGGCTTTCTGTCAGACTTTCCTTGTGATAGCCGGAGTTTCGAATAATTCGCCCAGAAGGACGTAGAATCTACAAAGATTCTTTACAGTCTTTGAGTAACGATATATATATATATTTAGTAGTACTCCAGGTACATAACACATTGGCACAAAAATAAAATCGATTTGGACAGAAAAAAAATCGAATTTTTATTTAATATTTTTGTTTTTTTTTTTTTTGTAAAAAATGTTTTAGTATCTATTCATCAGTAATACCAGTACCATTATGCGATAGAATAATAAAAAGTCAACGGCATTTCAAAAGTCATTCACTATGTATGGAAAGTGGTCTTCGTTCTTTAAATATTTGGGAAAATATCGATAATTAAAATTCTATCACCGCATCACTAGCAATTTTATTTGACCAATCAGGTGCTACTACATCCCCACTACGTTGGAAAGCAAGATGGAGAATTGGCGTTTTCCTAATATGATTTTATGAATGAATTTCGTAGTAGCTTCACGTCTGTATATTTATGTCTATGTTTGAGTATTAAAATAACTTTATTTTTTAGTCAGTCACTATTTCATTCACTATCATTTTTATTCTGTGCGCTGTTCTGTCTGCTGCATAGACATAAATATACAGACGTGAAGCTACTACAAAATTCATTCATAAAATCATATCAGGAAAACGCCAATTCTCCATCTTGCTTTCCAAAGTAGTGGGGATGTAGTAGCACCTGATTGGTCAAATAAAATTGCTAGTGATGCGGTGATAAAATTTTAATTATCGATATTTTCCCAAATATTTAAAGAACGAAGACCACTTTCCATACATAGTGAATGACTTTTGAAATGCCGTTGACTTTTTATTATTCTATCCCATAATGGTACTGGTATTACTGATGAATAGATACTAAAACATTTTTTACAAAAAAAAAAACAAAAATATTAAATAAAAATTCGAATTTTTTTTTTGGCCAAATCGATTTTATTTTTGCGCCAATGTGTTATGTACCTGGAGTACTACTAAATATATATATATATATCGTTACTCAAAGACTGTAAAGAATCTTTGTAGATTCTACGACCTTCTGGGCGAATTATTCGAAACTCCGGCTATCACAAGGAAAGTCTGACAGAAAGCCATAAGCACACTGCAACCTGAGAATACAAATAATCGGCATCCACTTAAGCTAATCACTTAATTTTTTCTTACAAATGTATAAATTTTTAGTCTGTGCCCTTTTTATATCGATAAGTAGTTATCGACAGTTTACTTGATTCCCTACTAGGCCGCCATACTGCTTTCCATTCATTCATAAAATCCAAGTTTAGGTAGGCAGTTTTTTTTCGTAGGTATGGCACCTCTTGATATACTCTAAGGTCTGCTGTCCCGTGTATCTGTCACTCTGTCATTGTCTGATTGAAGTTTGAGTTTGACATATTCATTGTTGCGATTTTCTTGATGACGGAGAGTTGTATTGTTTGTCTTGGCGTTAAAAATAATGACCGTAATAATCTTGCAAAATAAAGAGAACTTGTTGGTAGTTAGTAAATCAACAGGTCAACGATTCTAATACAGTTCATTTCGTGCCCGTGTTCAACTACAATGCTAGTGAATAACATAAGGATCTAATAATAGTTTTTTTCTTCAAGTAAATTGAGTGAAATTTTGAATTGCTGTTGTTATGTTGGATATATAACTTCGAAGTGGCGGGTGACGATATGGGGCAAAGTCCGAGCTCCGTGTGGAGCAAAAGTGGCCGCAGGAGTTCGTTTCGGCGGTTCATCAGGCGGAGTAAATTAAACAAATCCAATTTGAGTCACACGTTCAATTTGCCGCCTTCAGAAGATTACCCCGAGCTGATGAACGTGAACACAGCTACAGAGGAACAGCTGATGACGCTGCCGGGGGTGAACAGGCAGCTGGCGCGGGAGATAGTGCGGCATCGCCAGATGATTGGGCGATTCAAGCGAGTGGATGACCTCGCACTCGTATCAGGTAAATAATCTTGATAACCTAGAAAGTCAATCAGCAAGCAAAAATTAAATAATTCTCTTATCCTTTTTTTATTTTTATTTTTTTAATTAGGCTACAGTATGTGTAAGGATTCATTAAAAAGTTTTAAGCACTATCAGATTATCTATGGCAAATTACCTTTTCTTTACACTTCATATTCAACTAGACAATTTGATTTAAATATACTTAACCCTTAATTCGACAAAAAAATAAAGTGAAAATTTTTGATTTTCGTGTCCAGAATTTTAATGTCATTAAGTTAGAATGTCCACAAAAAATAATTGAAAAAATCTAAGTACTCATGTTTTTTTTATATCTATAGTATAATATACTATACATTTCCGGGTGTTCGGTAATTAACGGCGAAATAGATATGTATAGCCGGCTATACAATGTTGATAAAAATCCTATCCTGTTTCTTACTAATACAGTAAATGCAAGGATGTTTGTTACTCTTTTAAGCAAAAACTACTATACAGATTTTGATAAAATTTTCTAGTAAAGTAATTTAAACATTAGGACCCACAGGTGGATATTAGTGAATAAATAAAACCAAGTAGGAAGATTATTTTCTAATATTTATTAACAAAAATGCAGTTTCAGTTTAGTTTTTCTCATCATCATCATACTGTTTTTACAGTTTTCATAATAAACTTTAAGAGTTTATTAAAGTTTATTATGGAAACTGTAAAAACAGTTCCATTTATTGGGAATGAAGCAAAGCCTCATTTGGCAATTTGGTATAGAAAACATTTGTTTGGCTTTTCTTGCCAAATTTACACCGTCCATACGACGTACCAGCTTGATTATGGCTTATATTGTCAAATCTGATATCAACACAGGGGTGATTTTGCTTAGAATTTGCAATTCTTTTTGAACTTGCTACAGGCACTTTGGCAGGCAACGATTGGTGGCCTATTTTTTGGAGATCTTCGCTAACGTCCATTCTAAACTCTTTCAACCTTTTATTTTTAGCTCCTGCCCTTTTGCAATCACGCCTGTAGATTAACCAAGCGTTGTTGATACGAGAATCTAAAAATAAAACGTTGAAAGAGTTTAGAATGGACGTTAGCGAAGATCTCCAAAAATTAGGCCGCCAATCGTTGCCTGCCAAAGTGCCTGTAGCAAGTTCAAAAACAATTGAAAGTTCTAAGCCAAATCACCCCTGTGATGATATCCGAACCCCGCCGATCAAAAAGAAAACTTGAGGATGTTAACGATTCTGCTAATCAACCTGTACCAAAAAGAAAAACTAAGAGCGCGGCACTTCCGATAGCCTACAAGTGGAAAAAAAGCCAAGTTTCTACATAGAGCTACAATAGCCAAAGATACATTTCATAATGATATTGTTGACAAACCAGCATTACAATATTCCTTTGATTTTTTTTCTGAGGTTATAATAGTAATAATATATATAATCTATTGTTTTAACAGTCGATGAAGTACGTGATTTTCTTGCATCTGAAGACCCATCCGACAGAGGTTCTCATTCACATGCATCTTCATCTCTATCCTCTTCAGAAAAATTCTTCACTCTCATCCAATTGCCCACCATCCTGTGGGATTAGAGCGAGGAATTTTTTTGTGCGACGATTCTAGAATAAAAGAAAAAAAAAGCTTGCAAAAGCCATGCCACATGCCACCCAGAAAAAAGAAAACAGAGCAATAAGTAGGTAACTTAATTGCATCATTAAAAATGTTACAAGAACAGACACACAACTCACAGCATACACGATTGCATTGCGACGCTATTTATGAAGAACAAAATTTTCAATCAAAACAAGCCAATTGACCATTTCGACACATTATATAGGTCTTACGCCTTTGTAAAGCAACCAGAAACGTATAGCCCAATATACATAAAAGAAATGGCGCCTTTTTGAATGTAACGGAAACGTATAGTCCGCTATACAATATTTTCAAAACAAAAACTAACTAATAATAATACATAATTCTATGTATATTTTTCTTGCATACGAATGTTAACACGTTTATCTTCTTATTTCAATAACTTCTACGTTAGTTTTACATACAAAAAGTAAAAATAAAGTGTTACTTACGGACATAAACCGCCAGCGTTCCATTTTTCTAGACACTTTACTGTCAAAATGACATTGATTGTTTAAATAATGACATTATTATTTTTTTACATTGAAAGGAAATGTGTAGCCATTATAATAATTAAATAAATACTGCGAAATATTTAGTAGCGCGTCAGTTATAATTTTATAAATGTAACGTATAAAATGCTATACAATGTCGAATTAAGGGTTAAATAATTTTTAAATTTTTCATTATGCATAGTCTACAAAATACCTCAAAATCACCCATAGAATTGACCTAACAAGATGAGGAAGTGGTTTTTGGTATTAGTTCTTGAAGGTACAAAAGTAAGGAAATCAACAAAAGATCTTTAGTTTGTTAATAAAGTGGTACCAATTTAGGCAATATAGGAAATTTTAGATATTAGCAATCATAGATTGCCCCAAACCCAAATAATTGGGAGAAGGACAGGTAGATGCTGATTTCCTAAATTAACATTACAGACATGATATGATATTAAGTACTTATTAATTAATTACCTACTGTTATCTTACTGATTACTGATCACACTGTAAACATACATAAATTATTTTATTTTTGAAATCATCAAATGTCTTCTATAAAGGTAATATGTAATAACCCCATAACTTTTTGATACAATAAGTTTCCTATAAGATTTTGTTTTCTTTTTTGAACCCTCAGTGTGAACCAAAAACAAAAAACTCGAAAAGCAGTGGAAATTAAGAAAACATTTATGAAATCATTAATAGAAAATTACAGTGTTCTAATCCTCCAAACGCTTCTGTAAAATTACATATTAGTAAAAGAGTTTTTTTCTCTCTCTTTATTACTACAATCTGTCCTTGCAAGACACTAAGCAATAAGTAGGTAGTGAAAGTTGAAAAATTATTACAGGTTCAAAAAACAGGTCTCAAAATTCACCTTACTTACTTTTCTTCTCTTTCAGGTATAGGCGCTGAAAAACTAGAATTACTTAGACCAGAAATATGCACAAATATACGAAAGCAGATATCAAGAGCAAGTTCGTGTACACAATCGTTGGACAGTGTCCGCGTACCATCTGAAAGTAAACTGTGCTCAGTGAATTCCTCTAGTGTTTTCCAATTACAGTGTGTACCAGGCCTTAACCAAGAAATAGCTGCAAATATAGTAGACTACCGTAATAAACGGGGACCTTTTAAATCATTGGACGATCTAATCAAAGTGCGTGGTATTGATATTGTTAGGCTAAGTGCTATAAAACCTCATTTAAGTTTGGAACCAAGGAAATGTGAAAGTGTTCAAATTTTAACTAACGGTCATGTGAACGGTTGGGGTACGGATTTGCCTTCAACGCCAAATGGGATTACGAATACACCGAAGTCAACACCTCATCGGAAAAGTCTTTCCATGCCTACTAATACCAAATTCCAAATGACATTGCCGAATGGCTTTGCCACAGTGCCAGTGAATGATATCCTAGACCTACTGTCTGCCTACTCCCATAGGCCGATTGTGGAGGAAGTGTTCACCTATGAAAGGGATGGAGTGAAGTGCTGTAGGGTTGCTTCATGGAACTTGCATCAGCTTAGTGTAGAAAAGATAATGAATCCTGGGGTTCGAGAAGTGGTCTGCCGGACTATTTTGGAAAATAAGTGAGTAAATTTTTTTATTACATCCTAGAATATTTTTGTATCTTCCATCTTTCAAAAGATTTTAGCCACTCTTTTTCAAAGGATAATATGAGTATAAAATAAAGGAATGTGTCCTTTCAGTGAAATTCCAATATTACGAGTACTTCGAGGGCCGTCACTAGCTCCCGCTTCGGTCCGGCCCATGCCGGACACTCGGTGAGCGTGTGCAGCCCTGGGGGCTTACTCCGAAAAACGAAACTATTCGTATCCGTTAACGTTTCTGTCATTTAGCTACCCCGAAAGTGTTTCGTGTCGGGCTTCGAATCCGTCTTCGTACGTTTGACATTGACGTTGTCGATCGTTGTCAGTGTACCTACTCCCCATAGATATAGGAAGAACGCTCGCGCGCTTAGTAGATAGGCCATACCTACAGATTAGGCGTGTATACCTACGTTCCATTTTCGTGAATGAACGTATGGCCGACGGTTACTACGCTAGGGCTGTAGCTTCTAGTATCGTAATATTTGTCGATATCTTATATTTAGGAGTATAGAAAAATGCTAGGCGCATGGTATCATCATGACGGTTTATGCGAAGAAAATAACAATAAAAATATAATAAGCATTTTTTATTTAAATATTTGTCGATGTGACAGCTTATCGCATTGTGTACGATCGTGGTGTCTAAACCTGATGTCTAGAAAAGTGTATTACACATTTAATTAAAAGAAACTTGTGATTAGTGCTATGTGTTGCATCAGAATCGGCACAAATATTTTTCATATCATAAAATTCACATATAAATTTAAATATATATAAGTAATAACTTACGGGGGTTCTCTTGTTTGTCAGGTGCATTTTAATTAATTTTTCCGTTTTTGTGTTATGTGTATGTTTACCACGCTCGATGAGGCGTATATAAGGCCTCCTCTTGATTTTTTGTAAATGAGGCTCTTCACGTCTTCTTCTCCGAGCAGTAATGATGCAAAACCTCGCATTATTTTTTTTTAATAAAACTCCTTGTGATAAAGCCAGCTTTGTATTGCGTGATACTTTCTGTATACGCATCAATATTTGTTTTAACACAAATCTTCGGCGATCTCCACTAAGCTATTTTTGGCGGGCTGTGGCCGAGCGACTGCGAAGTAAGAAAATAATAATAACCGTAGGCCGACAAATTTGTAGGTATGCAGAGGTTAATCTCCCTAACTTAAGGAACTTAACTGAGTTAGATTGTTGATTTTCCAGACAGTGAGTTATCTGTACCAGCTATTAGTTAATTTGTACTATTATGTGAAAAAAGAGTATTTTCGTCGACAAATCATTTGTTGGAGTACATCACTAATATGCTTCTTGTAGTTTCGTGTAGAATAAAGTAATGAATGAGTGTAACAAATCATTCATGGATTGTGCCAAAACTCGGCACGCTGTCAAATCTATACACTGATTTTCCTAAATGAGAAATAACTTAAATGTTTTGTCTCTTTTTTACAGGCAAAACTGTATATTAGAAAAAAAGAGACAAAGTGATGTTTCATGGTCTGTCTCATGTTTGCCTCATATATGTATAACTAAAATTTGTATATGTTGAATAGGGCCACCCTGTGCTACTCCCAAAATACATTTGACGTTTTCGTAGTCGTTGCCAGTCGTTGTTTGACAAGTAATCTTGCGGATTATTAGGGTAAGCAGGGGGAATGGCGTTCACTTATGGCAAACACGGTATATTTTTAAAAATATCTATTAAAAATCATAATTAAGAAATGTAACAAAGTCTTTAACTATCGAGGAATCAACATTTCAACAACAAAAGCATATATCTTTTACATATATTTTTTTTCTGAATTCCACGCTCATAATACATTTGTTATAATTTTTATAGTCTGCATTCATTTCGTCATCACAGTCGTCTTCGTCATAACTCTCCGAAGAACTTTCTTGTATAATAAGTCACTACGGAGTAATGGCGTTCGGCTGAGCGGTAAGTAAAACCCCAAACGGTCGTTTTATAAATAATTTTAAAATAAAAAGAAACCATACCCACTTATTGAAAATTTATTTTATTATCACAAAATTGCAGTTTTACTGTCAGAAAAGTAAAAGTAAAAACTAATTAACAACCATAGTTCTTAACCTACCAACAACACCACGAAACCAAAAATTACGTCAGTGCGGCCACAATAAAAAAACGCACTTTCCAGTAGCATGCATGACATGCGTTGACTGGCCGTTTGCATCCCAATCTGTTAGAGGCCTCTACGCCGCGTATCTCACTCGGCGTTTCGTGTTGCTACATTGCATTTTGACAGAGTTACAGGGGTGAGCGCCATTACCCCTGCTTACCCTTTTTGAAATTCAACGACGTCTATATAACTACCTATCGTAAGACTTTTGGAGTTGAATTTTAATCGAATAAAATGTCGAGATTTTTATTGTTGGACCAAAACCATAGAACAATATTATGGCACAAGGGTTTTTAAGTTCGTTCACATTAAATCACGTAAATCCTTGAAAAATTAAATTTTGGTGATCTAACGGTAACTTTAGAAACAAAATCTCATACATAATTTAATTTGACGCTGTTTTCATAAGAATACAACTATATTTTTTGATTTTTCATTTGTTAACGGTTTTTAGATTTTTAAAGTATATTGGTGCAAACTATTTATCTTGATTCGAACGTTTGTCTATGATTACGAAAACGGCGGAATCCGTCAGTCGTCAACGAAAGGTTTTCGGAGTAACTTTAATGGATCGTGTTCGTTCGGGTTGTCGTTCGTTCGTTCGAACGTTCGTTCGTTTTTCGGAGTAAGGCCCCTGTGTCCTCGCTCGCGTCGCAATGATGGCACTTGGATGTTGGCTCCTTTTCGATCTGACGCAGATACCGCCCGAAGCACCTGTGCACAGTGATAATCTGCGTCAGTCGATACGAGAGGCTGCCATGTGGCCTCTCTAGCTATTCCCCCATGATGGGCCTTACCGCCTCTATGACGGCATGCCCTGCGCGTATATCTTCCACCCTGTATGTTTGTCTGCACTAGTGAACATTTAAAAAAAGAAACCGCCAAGGTCTAGGTACTGCTATAATATGCACTTACACTACAGCATAAAAATAATAATGCGAGTATAGAAATTAAACGTTGCAAGCAGCAAGGTCACGATATTAGCTGGCCATCACGCGTTTGACGGACAGAAAGTCACTTGAGACTTGCGTGCACGCATCTACGTAGTAATTTATTGACGACCGTTTATTTCGAATTCATAAATCTATTTCGTAAATCTTTTTTTATTCATTCCAATGATTGGATTCCTTTCTTTATCTTGGTGACTAGGTACATACATCTTATTCTACCACAACGACAAAAAAATCTAAAATTAGACTGGGAAAAGCAGACCCCAGACTCCAAGGCGAAAGCTTCCAATGCTTCTGGTATTAACGCTAGAATGAAGAAGAAGAAGAACTCGCACTTATCACGCTGTTCCTCAACAGTCCAGCAATGTTATCTTGTCCTAATCAACAGTCCTAAGACTTCTAATTTCCACGGCTCTTTCCCAGCTGTACCATTATTTAGTACCATTAATTTTTGTCCCACTAGTACCTACCATTGTAAACTATACTAGTGTTGTTACCGGTACGCCGCGTCGCGTCGTTCAATTTACTTTCATGCCTCTTCTGCCTAATGCAGTATTCACTACCATACATAAATTATGAGTAACTATAAGCACTCCACTATGTATTAATACACCTTTTGAGACACGTTCTAGCTGCTCATAAAGGTTTCTATTTATATACGCATATATCTTGTTTTAATTCAATCATCTATTCAAAAGAAGAGCCAGTGGGAATCCTCTAAGGTGCAGATCGACTTAAGAATTCATTTGTGACGGCAACTCGAGCATTCGCCGTTTTTAAATTTGTCGCACTGAACAAGGCACCAATCCAAGTATAGAGCCAAACATCGCTACTAACATTTTCATGATCTTCCTAACGAACGCTCTAGTCAACGTTTTACTGTCCTTTGGCGAAAATACTCGATAGAAAGTTTGATAGGAAGCTCATTAAAGCCCTCTCCTTTATTTTTCTGTAATGTAACATTCGCAAAAAAGCTCATTACAAGTGACTGCTCAAGTTTAACAGCACCTTTATACGGAACCTTTACCCACTGCTCTGAATACGTCTCAAGAGACGCCACAGGTTTGCAATGAATAGACAAGTATTCAATCGTGTTGGTATTCGTGCGATTGTTTAAGTTTAGTAGGTATACGGAGTTTCACATCGTCACAATAAACAATTACCTAGGTGGCGTGTACTTATAATTACTAGATATGCTAATACACGGTTGTATTGATCGTCGAATTTTCAGTCGACGAAATGTGCTTTGAGGGCTATCGACGAGTATAATCTAGTAACTTCTAGTAGTTGTACCTGCTAGTTTACAGGCTTTTATAGGTTTTTCGTATCTTTTTGACTTCCACAATGAAACTGTCGATATATTTTCTGCGAATACCATCTATCTCAACAACTTGACTGATCCCAACAAGCTACTAGCGATATCGAAGTTCCATAATCTTTTATGATGTTAGGAGCACTCATTTTCACATTTATGATAGCTGGATTTTTTGGAATTTATTCAAATAATCGCTACCGGAGGTCAACGCCAATAAATATTCATGGATTGACCAGAATATTATTACTATTTTATTGACCATGGAAACAATTTCCTTAAAAATTCGTATATAGGTACTTAACACCTTTCTCAATATCATTGAATCTTGAACTATATTTATCGATTCTGTGCTCATTTCTTGTCTGCGTGTTTGTATCTGTGGTCGTTTGTTTGCAAGACGATCGTAGATTTTGTCCATTGTTCTGGTATTGTTTCCTCTTTCAGTGTTTAACGACCTTACGCTCATTGTCTTATTAAGCAATTCATTTGAAACGCTTCCATTAGCAGACGAGCATTTTTGTTAGGTTGGGCTCATCCGTTCATTTGGTTTTAAATATATTTAAGTCTTTTTTCGAGTTAGACAAATTATCTAGTAGGATTTCTTCACGCTCACTGATTTTGACGTTCTGTAGATACTGCGGATATTTGGTCAAACACGACATTTTACAGTTGCTCGGAAAACGTATGCAGGTTTCAATTTCAGTTTTTAGTTTAGAAATTGCAGATATCGAATACGCTGCAAAAAGTTTACTTTAACTCAATTTAGGTATAAGCAGTTTCAGGAGTTATAGACCGGTATACATAAATATCCTGAAAAATACCCACATCGTATACATTTAACTCCATCTGGAAGGCGGCAAAGTGCCACAAAGCACAACTTATTTATGTCCTTTCCCAAGCTTGTAAAACTGAATGTAACGCCACTCGGGAGAAGCCGCAGGCATTAGCTAGATTATCTTATCAGTATAAATCATTTATTTATTAGATAATAATCATGTAGGTGTCTGTGCATGTGTTTAATCGATGAGATTTCATATCGGCCCCATTATCGAAATTGTGCTTGGAGCTTGTGGTAAAATGCCCTTTAGGATGCGTGACAGTAACTTGTTTGTGACATTTAGTAGCAGCATAGGTACTGGACTGTAAACTACTTTAATATTAAACTAGTTTAATCAATTGTCACGTGATTCCAGAAAATTAAACATTTTGTGAATTCAACATTTTGGGATTCATTTTGAGAATTAAACATTTTGCAAATTCAAAATACTATTCGTAGTCCAGAAGTTTATTACTGTTGCTAATTTGATATCAGAATTGAGCTAACTGCAAATACATCGGGAAAAAGAAGCGCTCAAGTGGGACTTGAACCCACGACCTTTCTCTAAAAGGGGGAATGCTCTTCCAACTGAGCTATTGAGCCACACCTAAATCTCTTCAAATTACCCTTCTCTTCATATCCGTCTTTAAGGGATACTTAAAATTTCATTCCTTTTGGAATCTCAATAAATGCCTCTAAATGCGGCCAGCAAAGAACCCTTATCACCTCATTCCGTATTTAAATATTACGTAACTCAGCTATGCACTTTCAGTGGCACTACCTAATTTACTTTTTCATGTTAGTAAGCATTGTTCTCAGAAATACCTAATGAAGAATGCTATTATTTGCAATAGGTGATGGTAACCGTAATTATAGCACGATTGCGTTCATTGCTGTGCATTTTCATAAATATCGCCTTCATCATTAATAGAATGGAATGCAATCACGTCATTTCAAGACGTTTAATGCTTCATCTTAGATCGTAAATCTGAAAGAAAAATTGCTTATAATAAATCTGACTCGATAATTTGATCGAAAAATTAGCTGCATCATCACTTTCGCGTACAAAGACCACCGAGCTCGTTTTACCATTTTTGAAGACCTTGTAATCAAAATAACCTGTCAATTTGTTCTGCACTTATATGTATAAAGGTAAACTAGTGACTATTTTTTTCTGCATGTGCATGAGTGGGCTTGTATGTAGCGTAGCAATTATACACCGGATGGTAGCGAGTGTATAGACGTGACTACGTGTAATATCAAGTGCCTCATCACTTCCTTTAATAATATGTCGCCAGTTCGCGAATAATTTCTGGCTAGGGGGTCTATCACCCTCCGATTTCCATATCGCGGTCTCGACGAATTAGGAATATGGACGAGTTAGGAAATGGACAATTTTGGAATCGTATGTAGACGAGTTAGGAAAGTGGTCCACTTAGCAAGTGGACGTATTAGGAAAGTGGACGGAGTCGTTCAGAGGGGTATGTTCCAACAGCCATCGGTCCTTCGACAGATGTTGTGACCAGTCCACTGCCACTTTAGCTAGCTTATTCTGCGAATTATGTCGGCAACTTTAATAAAAAATGTTAATATAACCGTTTTTCCACCAGGTTATCGTTAATAGCCGTGCAAGATGTGCTTGAGGAGGCTGCGCTGAAAATCATATGCGACGAGCTCAACTCTCCAGTGTTGAGGCGTATGCGGGAGTGGAAGTGCAACAGCCAGCGATGGGAGTACTGTCTCTCCGAAAGAATAGAAAGGTCAGTAGCAGCAGCTTGTCTCTAAAACTTTTGTGACTACTTCATGGCAGAAACCTGTAAGGCTCCTTGTCCGAAGATGGGGTCCGGACTTCCATATCTATGTCGTTTTTGAGCTGTTTTTGGGAAATACAATAAGAATACTCCAATAAATTTTATTTGAATTTCTTATTCGTACAGTCAGCAATACAAGTGGTGTGCAAGTGGTGTGAGACATTGCAACCTACTCTTAAAACTTTTAATCGAATATCAAATAATAATATTGAATTCTAGCTTCCCGCGGTTCCATCTGTGTGGACATCCTTTAATGCTACTTCTATTCATTTATTTCCTTATTAACTACCATATTTTACCAACTGTCTTTCAGTCCTGCGTATTATTGGGGAAGCCTAAATTGAAATACATTAGATTAGATTTTCTTTCGATTTTTACTATATTGCAATTAAATTTGTGACAAAGGGTATTTTCAAAATGTTAAAATTTTGACACTTAAATTTAAAAAATATACTGTTGTGTGTAGGCACGAACATAGTTCCTAAATGGGTTAAAAACATGCAATGAGTAAGTCACCAACTATTATCGCACACCCTTTTAATCTAATCTAGCATTCGCCGATTGCATGATGACGTCACAAATAAATCGCTTCTCGTCTGTCAAGTGATTACGGTATATAAATCAAATTGTGATATTTGTAGGAAAACGGTATTCGAGATCAATCAAAATTAATTAGCCTATAGCAGTCCACTGCTGGACATAGGTCCCTTTCGATATTGAGAGGCTTTGGCCTACTGTTTCCGGCCTGGGGATGACAGGTGGAGCCGCCTGTCTCCCCAGCAGAAGCAGGCCACGGCGGCGGTGCGCTGAGGAGTGCGCTTCCCCATTCCGGGGGCGAGTTGGGGACACCGTTGTTCCCCCTCCCGAAGAGGGCCAGACCGTAAGGGATGGCCCTGGGTCAGCCGGGGTGCGAGGGATATGTCGAAGACAACCTCACCTGTTTCCACGCTGGTCAGACGGGTTGGTACAGGAATTTATTTCGAGTTTTCCTTCTCAGGCGGAGATATCGTCTGCGTATTTCTCCGTTAGTCGCCTCAGCATTAGTTGGTTTTTTATAAAATATGTGTATTATACTTATGGCCAAGCAGATAAGAAGGTGGACATCTTCACATGTTAAGGTGTATACTTATCTTCTTTTCCTTGCTAACCAGCGTACATATCGTACATATCACTCTGAACCCTCTCATGAGTACAAATCTAACTGTTCTTCTGTGTATAAACATGATGTAAGCAAAGTACTCGATGGTAATCGATTTTTATTTTTTATCCGCTTTCCATTATCCGATTAGCGTGATACTGGACACCTGTAGTGGCGAGGACAGATATTGTTTGTAAAAACATTTGTCATTCGTAGCATTGTTTTATTAGACGACTATAACAGTGGCGACCTTTATACAAGGCTTTTATTGTACTGGAGCGTAAACTTTTTAATTTTATTAATCGTATATTTTTTTCAAGAAGAATTTAATTCCTTATTCGAAGGCTATTTTGGCATCTGCGTGTTTAGTTTTACTAGCGATGATATCCTGAATATCTGATTATTTTAATAAAGTTAATTTATGACATAACGTGGTACACCTCAAACTTTTTTTGCTGATGGTACAATATACTATTTTGTTTTGTTTTTAAGGATTAGGCCCGATGAATGATATTGCAACTTTCTTTGAATCTAAATTATAAGTGAAATAAAAGGGGATTCAGCTTAGTAAACTTATAAAAATAATTCAGAAATAAATAATTTTAGGCATAATAGACTAATTAAAAAATTTACTGTAATATTTTACATGACTAAGTGAACTGAAAATTTTTTTTAAATTTAAAGTAATGTTATTATAGCACGTGATTGGTGATAAGAATTCGCAATTAAGATTATAGGGAACAATTCATCAAGTGTTACGATTAGATAGTCAATTACACTTGGAACGTTTGTGTGACGATTAATAGTGAGACAAAGAAGCCGTACTATTAATTATTACATTATTATAATGGGTATATAAATTCCCGAGGAGGGCCAGACCGCAAGGGATGGCCCTGGGTCAGCCGGGGTGCGAGGGATATATCGAAGACAACCTCACCTCCGGCCTAGCACTACGACTATCAGTATCAGTCGGCGTGTCGTTTTTGTCCGTTCGAGTCCGACATAACCTCCGCCCCCGGCTCCGGCGGGGGAGTTATCCGTGGGGATTTCGTACCTTCTTTTTTTCGTGCGGAAATCCCCTCGAATACCTCCCCTGCCGGAGCCGGAAGGGGAGGTTATGTCGGACTCGAACCGACTTTTTAGTCGGTTCGAGTCCGACTGTGGGCACGCCGACTGTGGGTCGTGGTGCTAGGTCTGAGGTGAGGTTGTCATCGAAATATCCCTCGCACCCCGGCTGACCCAAGGCCAGTAATTCTCCTGGGTCTGCTGGGGTGCGAGAGATATGCTTTCGGCAATCTCACCTCCGGCAACCAAGGACCCAAGACGGCGTGCGTTTTAGTCGGTTTGAGTCCGACATAACCGCCTCCACCGGCTCCGTGGGGGTGGTATCCACGAGGATTTTGCGCACGATAAAAAAAGGCCAATAATTAAACTAACCTACCTAAATATTAAAATTATTCTATCCTAAACTAAAACTAAATTTATATTTATTTACACACACACAAATTATATACAATGTACGAATATTGTAGGTACTAGGTACCCCTGTACTGATATAGATAAAATATGAATTATAGAAAATCGTAAGTAGCATCTTCAGTAGTAATACTGATATTCTTATACTATGGCGCTATGAGCGTAATATTTAGGTATGATAATTTTTTAAATTACCAATCGGAGTTAGAAATTTAGTTTATGGCTTTGCACGACTTCTTTAGCTTGCGTTGTTTATTGCCCATATTGAATGACTTGCAACAATTTATTATAAATACGTAAAACCGATTGATTGGTGCACGAAACTGTCGCGCAAAAACTGACACAGGTCCTACTTCGGTAAGCGCCAGCGCGCGACTGGCGCAACTTTTCGGGCCTCAGCGGCGCGAGCACTCGCGAATTTAGTAGGTATTTAAATATAACTTTAAAAATGATTTCATAATATAGTCAAAATCTGCGAAAATGTCTAGACATATGTAGTGGCTTTAGTTTAGTACAAAAATTTTATAGAAAGCATAAGTAATTTAGTCATAATATTCAAAAAAAAAATAACGAAAAGGGGTAACTTTGGGATTTTTTTCTATCGAGTGAAGTTCATCAGATCTGGTAACTGAATGCGAATTTGACTAGACTGGATCCTTAACTAATATATATCTTTTTTTCGAAATTTAAAACGCTTTTTCCTATGATTCAAATGCTTTTAAAAAACTCAAAATGCGGCCTACCTGGCCTTAAAATAGATGCCGCAGATCACGAATATACGAAAAAAAATTGTTCTATGTGATGTTAAAAAGGTCGAAAATGGCTTGCAATAGTTGACCGGCCGGCAGCCTGCTAATTATGGGTTCATTTGCCTCACGGCCATAGACAGTTCGGCCAAAATCTGTCGGCGCTGACCGGAACATGACCGGCCACAAATACCTACTATAATAATCTTTTTCTACGAAACGACAATACAATCTGAGTGTATAATAAATTTTATAGATTTTTAGTGTATTTTAATTAGTTTCGATAACCCAGAATTAGCGTCATTATCATAATATAAATAACGCGAAAGTTATTTATATTACCTAAACCTATTTTTACATATTATACATAGTACGTGTTATGCAACATCACAATGCTAGAAGAGCGAGCGGATAGTAGTCACATGTTTGAGCACGTTGTGTGATTCAATTGTACGCTTGCAGATTTTATAGCTTTTTAGCAGCATACTTCTCTTTTTTAACCTTGAATTTATGATAACAAACAACAATGGTAAATGACTACCGCAGCAAGTGCTTTTTTGCTGAATTTTAATACATAAAAAGAAATATCTTAATTTGTTGCTAATCCGAAAACTTAAGAAAAATTGGTTGATTTCGTCCGTCGGTCGTGCGAAAAACGCATCGTTTGCTTGTAAGATCTATGTAGCCAACTAGGACAAAATCTCACAATCATGTTACCAGCAATGTTTTTTAGACAGATGTTTAGTTGCTCGCGGCTCCGCCCGCGTGGAGTACTGATCCCGTTTAGCTATAAACGATGATAGTAGTGTGATGAATGTGATGATATATAGCCTACTAGCTTTTGCCCGCGGCTCCGCCCGCGTGGATGTCGGTTATCACGACCAAACAAGACCAGACGAAAATTGCCTTTCTCAAGGTCTAATCTACCCATGTACCCATCAAAATCGGTTCAGTGGTTTAGGCGTGAAAGCGTAACATACAGACACATAAACAGACATACAGAGTTACTTTCGCATTTATAATATTAGTATGGATGTTGGTACCTGATAGATAAACAAAATTATATTTCACTATAAGAAATTAACGTAGTTTTCTTATAGTGAAATATAATTTTGAAATCATTTAGTAATTTTTGAGTTTATTCCTTACATACAAATATACAAACCTTTCCTCTTTATAAAATAGTAAGTATAGATGTACAGACCACCACCTTACTTGTGCTAGCGGTATCAGAGCTAAAGTTGACGTTTTGCTATTTCGGAAAAGCAGGGGAAAATAGATAGGAAGGGGAACTAAGGTCTGGAGTATGGTCGCTCCCTGTAATACGTTAAGCTCAATACTACATAGAGTATTTGTGGTCCAGTTGACCCCCCGAAAAGGGCCAGACCGTAAGGGATGGCCCTGGCTCAGCCGGGGTGTGAGAGATATGTTGAAGACAACCAAACCTCCGGCCTAGCATCACGACCCTCAGTCGGCGTGCGGTCTTAGTCGGTTGGAGTCCGACATAACCTCCCCTTCCGACTCCGGCGGAGGAGGTATCCGTGGGGATTTCCGCACGAAAAAAAAGAAAAAAAAAGTGGTCCAGTTGACCCAATTATGCTAAGAAAATCATGGCTGTTCAATCTAATGGATAAAGGGTCCTACCGGAGCGGAGGCGTGTACTGTTCAAAAATGGAACATGTTTTTAAAAAACGCATCCACTAAGGTGGTTAAATTTAGCGAAATTGGGATTGACTAATAATAACCATGTATTTGTAGAGGGGTGTTATAAGTTGACGTATCTGTCTGTCTGTGGCATCATAGCTCCCAAACAGATAAAGCTATTTCAATTTAGTTTTGTATTATATTAAAGGTGACTTATCTGCGAGTGTTCTTAGACATGTTTGATGAAAATTGGTTGAGCCGTTTAAAATTTATGGGGGTTAAAGAGGGGATGGTGAGCGTCTGGGGTTATTTAAATTTTAAATTTGTGTTATAATACTAGATTTTGCCCGCGGCTCCGCGTGGATGTAGATTATCGCGACCAAACATAGCCTATGTCCTTTCTCTTGATCAAAATCGGTTTAGTGGTTTAGGCGTGAAAGCGTAACATACAGACAGACAGACAGAGTTACTTTCGCATTTATAATATTAGTATGGATATTAACCACGTGCATCAAATGAACTCAGTACAATAGAATATTGTGCGAAGTCAACGGTCTTGCACCGGCAGCGCCAGGCGGCCACCACGTGCCAATCTGATAAGATAACCCAGTCGTTCGTCACGGTATTCGCACTTCGTCGGACAGGTTGTTTTGAACACGCGGCACAATGAACAATATCCGCCTATATCTTAACAAAATATATATTATATATATTCCACAACATTCCACACAACGCTATCTAGACCCATGGTAAGCATAGCTTAACTAGCTTGTGTTATGGAATCTAGAATGCGGATAAACATACTTAGATACTTGTTTTTATGTAAATACATGTGTACTATACATAGAAACACCCAGACCAATGCAAATAGCCATATTCATGCATACTAATATTTGCACTGAGCGGGAATCGAACCCGCGCTTCCTGCGTAGCAGTCGCGTTCACTACCGCCACGCCACAAAAGCTGTCATATAAAAACCACATGCCTCTGTGTCGTACATGCTAATCTCCAAAGCCGTCGAACCGATTTCAATGAAGTATTGTGAATGTGTATGGTTAGTTCCAATTTTAAAGATAAGATAGGAGGTATTGTTGTTAGGTTGTTTTGTGTACTGATTAACTTTAAAAAAAAGTTAAATTGGTGGGCGCAGTTAGTGTCCGTAACATTGGATCACGTCATGTGCTAAACAGAGCGCTGGTTTATGTTCTACTAGCTTTTGCCCGCGGCTCTGCCCGCGTGGAAGTCGGTTATCGCGACCAAACATAGCCTATGTCCTTTCTCATGGTCTAATCTATCCCTATATCAAATTTCATCAAAATCGGTTTTGTGGTTTAGGCGTGAAAGCGTAACATACAGACAGACTGACAGACAGAGTTACTATCACATTTATAATATTAGTATGCAAGTATGGATGCTTATCTCAATTAAGGTGATTTTGGTAACCAAAGTACTGGTCGCTGAGTGAAATCATGAAAAACCAAGATATGCCTATCAAAGAAAAAAGAAAAGTTTTTAACACGTGCATATTACCATGTTTAACATATGGTTGTCAAACATGGGCATTATCAGAACAACTTATGGAAAAAATAAAGGCATGTCAAAACGGAATGGAGAGGAGTGTGATTGGGGTCAAGAGAAAGGATGGAATAAGACTAAAAAACATAAAAAGTATAACTAAATTTAAAGATGCGAAAAATATATGCAAAACATTAAAATGGCGATGGGCAGGACACATTTCAAGAGAGCAGAAGTGGTATCCAAGGAACGGCAAAAGAAGCAAAGGGCGACAAAAGAAACGCTGGGAAGATGACATTAAAAGAGTTGTTGGCCCAGAGTGGATGAGGATAGCGAGAGATAGAGATAGATGGAAGTCTTTAGAGGAGGCCTTTGTCGAAGGACAAGCTGTAGAGTGAAAACCAAACCGATTGTCAACTTATTTAATTATTTTACTTTGTAAACACTGTAATTTTAAACAGCAATAAAGGCTTATTTATTTATTATTTTTTGGTAACCCTATTACGGAATTCTGGACAGTGTAGGTAGGCAAGGAAAGGTTCAGTGCAGTGCACGCCCGTTCATATTGATGTGAGAACGAAAATTCGTATTGGCGGACCGATATCACCATTTTACATAGGCCTCTCCGGATTTGTGCCTTAGCACCCGATGTCTTGCACGTCCAGTCTATCCCAGCCTTTACAGTTAGTCCATCTATCTTTCGGGGAGCGGACCGTGGAAGGACCTTCCGTTTGCCAATTCTCTCTCTCCTCCACTCCAGGACTCGTTTGCTCCACCGGATACCCGGTCCTAAAATAGTATCAATCAATCAAATCAATCACTTAGCCCACCCCAGTCAACTACTGGACATAGGCCTCTCCCAATGTGCCTCATTTCACCTGATCCTCTGCCTTCTGCATTCAGTAAATACAATCTAAAAGTAAGTATAGTATCGTAGAGTAATCTATGATATAAAAATGAATCGCTAAATGTGTTGGTAAGCGCATAACGCAATAATGCCTGGACCAATTTGGTCAATTCTTTTTTTTTTATGTTCAGTTCAAGGATGGTTTTTACGGCGAGAAAAAATCAAATAATTGCCGGGTACCGACATCTACGCGGCCGGAGCCGCTGGCAAAAGCTTGTTATCTAAAATAGTGAAGTAAAATTTAATAACATGACCTTATGTAACACGGCCAGTGTCATGATTACACTTGTTAGATAACAATATATTCAATAAGATCTCTTATCAGTGTTATCAGACTATTTTTGTCTACTGAAGTTTGTAGAAAAATATTTATGTATGAGATATTATTACATTTTTGCCGAAATTAACTTTTTTTTCATAACCGTATTTTGATTGACTCTTTAGCATAGCGATAGTGCATTCGATGGCAACGTCAAAGGGCGTAGGTTCGATTTCCCTTCAATGTCAATATTTGTATTCATGTTTTTATTTGCATTGGTATGGTCGTATCTATCATCTATATGTATTTACAACCCAATGAATGAGAGTCTGCATAGTGATATGAAACCTATTATTACAAGCAAATTATGATTAACTAGACCCAATAGCTTTCGCGTTTCGAACCAGTGCGCGTTTTATATTAACCAATTACTAAACGATATTATCTTTGACGTTTTGTAAGTGTCGTTTTTCTTTTAAAATTCTAAATAAATACCGAAGTTATATGAGGGTCTACGTACTTACCTATCTTGCACGTAAGTGGCACAACGTGCTCAGGCTAGTTGGCAATAAAATAAGAACATGCGTAACATATAAGAATCTGCAATAACTCTTAATTACTCAATGATAGTATAGTATAGATCATGATCATGATAAACATGATCATTCCGCTCTTGGCGGGGATTCAATGATAAATGTCCAATGACCTCTACGCTGTCGCTACCGGGATCTTTGTAGACGTAGAGTCATCTTTCGAATGTTGGCGGTTGTGCACAGGCCACAACCGCCAACATACGATAGGTGACAGGCTCGAGTTTGTTGCACAATACCTGTCAGTTTACAGAAGAATTAAAAAAAATGCGAATAAAAAATGGCGTTGGATCAAGAGTTTAAATATCAAGTCTATTACAATAAAATTAAAATATTATTTTTTAGCATTAGCGTCAGTAAACAATTTTTTTTATGTCTGGAGGGGAACAATTCGAGTTTGTGGAGGCCCCAACCCCAATCCAAATAGCAGTTTATCCCGTGTAACGCAAAATGTAGCTTATAGCTAATCATTCGTCTATATATAAAAGACACAATATCAAGTAAAATAGTAGATTTGAAAACAACTAAAATACTGGTGATTTGCGTTTAAGAATATTCGTATTAGCTCAGATTTAAAATTTAAAATTTTAAAATATTAAAAATGGTTGAAAAATCATTCATTGTTTCCAACAGTTCGTAAGAATGTTGGTAGATGGCTGCACCGTCGCCCTTATAGACGAATATAAAGAGAAGGAAAATTTGGAATGGTTCAAGTGGTGCTCAATAGCTCAGTTGGAAGAGCAGTCGCCCTGTAAGCGAAAGGTCGTGAGTTCGAGTCTCACTTGAGCATTTCATTTTTCCAATGTTTTTCGAAAATTATTTCGAATTTGAAACAAGACTTATAGGCGACTAAAGTAAAGCCAACAAGACGAGAGAAAAAAGGTAAACAAAGCGACCATTACTGAGTTACGTTGCGATAACTAGCGATTATTTTCTCTGTCCTTGTCGCACATGTCACACCGTACGCGATAATGCCCGAGCAACAGCTGTCGTTGCGTCTTTCGTAGTACAGGAAAGCTGTCAGCACAGCGCTACAGCGGTTCTAAACTGTCAGCTCCGCCATGTTATGAGAAATTTCATTTCTGTCTGGAATGAGTTTTAAGTGATACGTAATAATTTTCAAATTAAAATGTTTGGAACCGCTGAAACTTTGCTTAGGTACTCTTTTCTCTCGCTTCGTTAGCTTTACTTTATAGTTAACGGCATTTATGTTAAACCCAGTCACGTCTTCACGTCAGAAAAGGTATTCTGTATATACGCGTTTTTTGGGTGTATTTTGAGGATAGTAGAAGTACAAGAGGTGCTACGATGATGGTGGAGGAGCTCAAATCCACCAATCAGGCCCACAATTCTACTAAAGCTAAACCACTGTGGTGCCGCAGTCATTGCAAAAGATTACTTACATTAAATTTTTGACTTTATCTATATGCCTAAAGTTCAAAATGAAATGAAAACATTTGAATTAATTTTACAGCATTAGGTATGCTAACTATACAAATCGAATACATAGGGAAAATAAAGGGACTTGAACCCGCAGTCTTTCTGAATCTTATCGGTCGTGTCTCTGTAGCCGAATTGGTCAAGGCATTCCCCCTGTAAGGGAAAGACTAAGGGTTTCGAGTCCCGCCCGAGAAGATTAATTTTTTCCTATGTATTCGAAATGAAAACAGTTTCATTACTATGCAAAATGTCATTTTTCGCTTTAAAGTCTATTATTTAATGCCATTTTTTACCGTAGCGGTGGCACCACTGTTGTTTGGGTTTAGTAGAATCGAGGCCCAGATTGCATGGCCTCGTTTCTCTCACGATGTCGAGATTTGGAGTCAAAATATGTGCCGGTGATTATATATTCATATAAATCATCGCCTACGCTTTCATAACATCACAATTAATATCTGCACTTTGACACCAATAAGAATAATATCAGGAGCGAAACATATTTTAAATGATAAATATAACAATATAAACTGTATAACAATAGCGTTAATGTTATCGTTATGTGTCACTAATAGCCATGTTAATTGTCTATAATTGAAAACAATCGTATAATGGTAGCAAAGGTCTCTGCTCGCTCCATCACAAATACAAGATTAGATTAAACAGGTTCGGTGGTTCTTGAACTCGGTGAAGATACCCTTTGGACCCCAAAAATACCCATATGACTACATGTTTAAAGCCTCTTTATAGATGAGGTGCAATCGTTGAGGTGAAAACCGCAGCACCACTAAGACTGGAACTCCCTGCCAGCTCACGTGTTTCCTTCTTCCTACAGTCCCGGCTCCTTTAAGCGGGGCGTGAAAAGGCATCTGATGAGGCCGTCAAGCTAAGTGCCACCACTGTTAACATGGTACATGTTTGCGATGGTGACCCTCTTTTCGAGACTTTGCCTTTAGCTTCACATCAGGCGAGGTGAAGTCAAATTGACGTGTCCTTCATAAAAAAAAAGATTAAATATTTTGCGCCCGTCCTGTCCTATCGCTGAGCTAATTCTAAGAATATACTTGCTTTTGCAGATTCTTTTTAATATCCGTAATTAGACATAACTGAATTACCCCTCGATTAATGGCACGGTAGACTCATGGTATTCATATCTTTTGAGTTTTTATGCCCAATCTAATGAGTAATTTTGGTTACATACTTTCGCATCACTCACGTCAGATGTCCTTTTTGGAATTTCTTGTACCAAGCGATAAGGGTAAGAAGGGTAAGGTTAGAAATGTAAGGTTTTTTTGCAAAGAAATGAAAAGAGCTGTAAAATATTTTATTTTTTATTTCAACTTTTATGTACATAATATACGTAATATAATAATTATTATAAATAAAAATATAAAGCAAAGTATGTGCAAAACTGTAGGTTCAGGCGTCAAATATTAAAAAAAAAAAATCTGTTCTTATTTTCTCGTTACCTATGCAAAGAAAAGAGGTCATATTTTATTGAAACGTAAAACAAAATAGCTAGTGTCATAAATTCTTAGCCTAGATGCCTAGATTAGTTAGTCATGTTTAAACAAACATTAAAATCATTTACTATTATAATAACATTTTACAAATAGTAATAACTTTTTTATTGTGATTAAATGTCAGTTAATTTTATAGCCATAGCCATTAAAATATTTATCTTTAATTGCACGGTGTTATATCACAAATCTTATCTCGATTTAGTCTACGGACAGGGCCCTTATGTACGATGGGTAACGATTTATTAATGTTATTTTACAATATTTACTTCCACAGTGGGCACGCCACCATTACGCGGAAACGGAATCAATAGTGATGATGATGAAATATGATTAGGCCGTTGGCTACCTGAAATAAAATATGTCATGAAAATAACATTTTTGAATTAAAAACAGAACGTATATTAAGAAAACAACAGCCTATACATCCCTACATATTTAGGATGTTGTTTTATTCCGATTTAAAACTTATAGAAAAAGAAATGATTGGTAATTGCTTCAAAATGTCACACAAAATAACATGAGCTCCGTTTTCAATTCGCTTCCGACTGAGTTGTCGTGTTCGACACACTAATCAATAATCGTTTAATTATGTATTGACGAAAATTGTTTTAATTTGTAGGCAGGCTTTAATCACCGATCGTTTTCAAGTTCACTGGTTTATATTACTTACTCTATAATTAGGTATCTGATAATATGCAGGTTCTACCAGTATTCAGTCATAATGTACTATGTAGTAATGTATGTAAAAAATGTCTGAAAGTGCCGCCACTTTTAAAATCGCTCCAACTAAGCTTAATTGCTTCAGTTAGAAGTGGGTACGAAAATTGTTTGAAAAGTGTTGTATTCTTTCTCCGTCACCACCATAACTCATCCAAAGGGTGTTGAAAGAGGCGACTAACGGAGACCATATCACTGCGAGAGACGAATAACTAGAAACTAAACTCTGTACCAACCCGACTGGCCAGCGTGGTAACAGTAGATCAATCCCTCTCAACATTGGGAGTAGATTCCAGCAATGGACTGCGAAACTGCGATAGGCTAATTGATTGCAGAGGAAGCCGGTAATCCAATGGTCAAGAATGAAACCATAATAAGTAATAGTGTAGGAGAGCGGAATCCAGGCTCTAAAGCCCAAGCTTTGGATGCAACTGGGCCTGATGCTGTGACGATGATTAAAACCTGGCATCCACGTACCCGCATCGCATACAACGCATTATTAGGCTTTGTATAGAAAGTCGAACAAGTGCGTCCACCTAACCGCATCGTACGGATCACACTTTCTATACAAAGCATAATAATGCGTTGTATGTGGTGCGGGTGGGTGGACGCTAGGCTTAAGTGATACTTGGACTCTCATTTCCATTCAGTTTTTTTCTTGTGATGTTAAAAACATACCCACCAGACCAACCATGTTGAATAAATCTCGATTTAACAATAGCCATGTTATGTCTAACCGAATAGCTCGTTCAAATTTCGTTTCCATTTGTTGCAGCCGACAGCTAGGCTTCATATACGACTCGGGGAACAAGGGCATTGTCATCGAAGATATAGACTTAGACCAAGTGTGCCTTCTGACTGAAGCGATCGAGGCTCGGCAGCTAGTCGGGGAGCTGGCGGCGTTGACTAGCGAACGATTTATTGTTGCGCCTCAAGGTAAGATTTACAATTTCATATGCGATTATCGTGCGATAAATCCCTAAAACTCTACTAAAACACACGCCGTCTTTGGGTCTTTGGTATATATCTCTAGAACCCCGGCAGACCCAGCACCATCTATTTCCAGATGGCTCCCTTCGGGTTGTGGGGACCATAGTGTCCCCATCTAGCCCCGGGTATGTGGAGGCGCACTTTGCGCCGCGTCGAGGCGGCCTTCTTCTCCTAGGGTGACAGGCGGCTCCACCGATCACCCCCAGGCCCAATTTCATATGCGATGCGACAGTTAATATACGGAATATGTTCCGTCATCAAATCAATATAGTGATATCGTAGGAACTATTGACCAAAGACGCTTGGTCACATTAAGGCTTGACCTATACAGAGAAGGCCAGCGGGATTGCAGAGCAAAATCTCACTGATACGTACGTACGATTGTTTTGCAATGCCTTACGCTTTAGGTATGCCTTTTGCCTTTTTTGTATAATTTCACGTCTAAGGCTCAGACTAAGGGCCGTCGACCAAACGTGAGAGTTTATTCCTATCTCACCCAGCTAATATGTGGGTGACATTGCCAGTTTAGGGAAGGTTCATATCTGACGCTATATATTATTCTAGAAATATATATATATATATATATATATATATATACGCATATTATTCTAGAAATAAACTTTACTCGCGTTTGGTCGAATATACCATAAAATTATTATTGAAGTTATTCTTTTAGTCTGAGGTCTAAGTTAGAATTTTGCGTTCAGTCAACGATGTTAACTTTCTTCTAACTTACAAATACAAATACAAATACAAATATAAATTACATTCAGAATGAGTAATAAATCAAAAGTCGATTAAAACTGATTATTTGTGGTATTTTTTATTCATGACAATATTACGCTTAATAATAGTTACTAAAAATATCCTTTTTCAAATAAAGAGAACAGAAAAAGTTATACAAAAGAATCAAATTTGGTACAATAGACTTTAAATTAGGTACTAGTTTTCAGACGTTCGGAAATGTGATAGTACGGAGGGGGGAGGGAGGGGTATAACAGAAACTGTCGCATCATCTACATTTTGTGTCTAGACGAGTTTTATCTGAAGGGTCACTACTTACGTGATAAAATAAATCTTCCCAGTGATAAGGTGGCTGAACTCTAAAGGTAAATGAAACCCTCAGAGATTATTTAAATATCGGACGAGGCTCTGGTGTAGGTTTTCCTTCCAGGGATAGGAGTTCAGACGGCAGTCGCCTAATGACCAAACCACCAATCAAAAGCAAAAAGCGGCCCTCGGACTCCCAAGTGCAAACTTTGAGGTGCGAATTGGATGATATGATATAAACGCTGACCCGGCGTACTTCGTACCGCCAATTTTTTTCCGCCCGCGTGGCGTCAGATCCCGTTCCCGTTGCACCCTCTACTTTATTAAGTATATATTATACATATAAACCTTCATCTTGAATAACTATATCTATTTTAAAAAACCGCTTCAAAATCCGTTGCGTAGTTATAAAGACTTCAGCATAGGGACGGACAGACAGTGACAGCGACTTTGTTTTATATGTAGTGATAGTGATGATGAGTCTATTTCATGTGTCTATGGAGGTCGGTTCTAAAAAAATAATCTGAATTTAAATATAAGTTTAGAAGTTCATTAACACGGAAATGTTCTTCAAAGTTCTTTGATCTTTTTCTTTGTTAGTAAGTCTATTATATTATATTTATATAATCTTTAGATAAGGTAACCTGGTAAAGATCGCTCTTTTGAGGCTCTTCGTGCATTTCAGTTTCATAACCCTCCTAACTTTCCCAATTCAGTGGAATGGATGCCACAGATGTTCGTATGGCAACCGGGGCCGACGACTTAGGCTGAGGACATTTTGTATAGAAAATCTGTCAATCTGTCTATACAATCTGTCCTCAGCTATGTCAAGATTCAGACTGAGTGTCATTCTAGAATATGGGCCTTAAAGTGCTTTCCGTAGGGAGGAACATGTACTGACCAGCCTAGGATTACTCAACCTTTTAATGTATTAACTTTCTCGAAAATGTACGAGGCTGTGAATGCACTATCTAACTTTTAGTTACAATAAACAAACACTATTATATTCAAATTATAATTTATGACGTCAGAACTGTTAAAAAGACGTAAATTCCGTACGAATATTATTTGATTTTCCATCATTAGTAAAGGGAGAATGATCGGGTTGGGGGCAGAGGGGGTTCCGGGGGTAACTTGATAGCTGAGTGAGCCTAATGACATATTTGTTTTTATTTCTGTACACTATTGATGAGTCTGAACTAGCTATCCATCACTCAGTTGTCAATTAACACCTACTTCGGTTATGTCGGTATAAAACTACGTAACTACGAGTAATTGCCTTGTCACGGAATGAATCCATATAAAGACAAAAAAAACTTTTCGCACAGATCAGGCGTAAAATGGCTAAACAGATTCAGTTAAAATTTAGCAATAACTCGAAAAGGAGCAGAGGATTTGTTTAATATGACAGCCTCTGTGGCGTGGCGGTAGTGCACGCGACTGCCACGCAGGAGGCGCGGGTTCGATTCCCGCTCAGTGCAAATATTTGTATGCATGAATATGTATATTTGCATTGGTCTGGGTGTTCTATGTATAATATGTATATATTTACAAAAAAAAAAAGTATCTAAGTATGTTTATCCGCATTCTAGATTCCATAACACAAGCTTAATTAAGCATACCATGGGTCTGGATAGCGTTGTGTAGAATATTGTGGAATATTTATTTATTTATTTATTTATTTATTATTTATTATTATTATTAATTGCTTTTCTCCTCTCTTCTCTTCTGAAAGTCACAACGCCTAACTCTTCATAGATCACTTACCCTATCGTAAATTCTTCTAAAATTACCCTCTAATATTGAAGCTTCCCTTTCGTGGTTGTTTTAGAAATAAAAACCAAAATGAATCTATATGTCAAGAAGTAAGCGAGTAGATTATGAGCTCCAAAGTATAAGGTTTGGACCCAATCGGGCGCTCAATTAAAGTCCCTGGTTCTTTGAGCGTGAAAAAGCATCATAATCATAATCATTTATTTCATTTGTTAACATAGGTTACAGTTGACAGTTGACAGAGTTAAGTAAATATCCGCTATGCTATGCCATATGGCGTATAAATGCAGTAGTGTACACTGATACAAAATTATAAATGAATTTCTGAAGAAGCCGTGAAGCTGAGAGCCACCATAACATAGTTGGTGTCTATCATGATGACCCTCTTTCCTAAGACTTTGCTTTCAGTTTACGATTACATATTGACGTATCATATATAAAAACGTCTTGACGGATGAGTGAGTATATATCGATACCAGAGGTATGAATTAAGTAAGTAAGGGATATTTTGGCGAAAATCAGTTATATATTCCGTTGGATTCATAATTTCGCACTCTATCGTTTGGTGTAATTGAAATTTTTCTATTGTAAAAAAAATCTCTTACCGTATACAATTTTGGGGTACTGAGATAATTTTTAGCTAAAAAAATTATTTAAGGGACCTAATACCTTATAGTATTTTCTTGTTACTTATTTTAATAACGAATAGTAAAATCCAGTAAGGTAAAGCACAATAATGTGTTCTATTTTAAGGTTTTTTCTACATGCAATTTTTTAACCAGTAAATATTAAGTAATTCTTTCCCATATGGTTTTAAAGGAGTGGAAATTCTAAGAAACTTAGTCATAGAGACCATTAAGATCAGAGAAGGCGACAAAAAGTTACAGATGAATTTGTACATTTTTTTTGTTTCTTGACTCTCCTGAAAAGTCATTGTTTGTCTCTTACCTTATAGTATAGGAGCTAGCAACGTTTTGAAAGTGAGAATTTTAGGTCAGCTGATTTTGTGATATGCCATCCTTCTTGCTCTTTCGGTTAGAGTCTGGGCTATCTGGCTGGCGGTAGTGGTTGCGTTCATTACTGCGCATCCTACCTGTCCAGGTAATAATCCTGGATTTTAAAAATATTTTAAGAGGCGTAATTTTTAATTTTTTGTTCTTAAATAAGACTACCTGACATACTTTTTATATTGCCAGACATTTCTGACATTGCTAATTATGTGCCATACGCGATTCTTTTAATATTTTTTATAAAAATTTAAAAGTATTTTATAATGTCTGTAATTTTAACATTATGTTATTTAAGATAAGAAAAGCTTAAAATTAATTTGCCAGACATTAATTCGATTGTTAAACCTTGAATTAAAATAAAAAGGGCATGAAAAGTATTGCAGTATGATGCTAGTAGTTCGAAAGAGACAGTTGCAGAATAAGCTGAGAATAAGACAGAGAACCATTGCAAATATACCATTGATATTATCTGACCTCCTCCTCGTAACCTGTAGCCTAGCCCTGAATTCCTCAGTAAGGTACTGAGAGGATTCAGTGCTAAGCAGAACCAAAGGGGACTCAAACTGACACCTTGGAAAATGCCTCGCTCAATATTTATTGGTTCGCCGTTACTGCACACCCCTCGACATCCTGGATAGCTAAGAACTGTTCTCCATTGCCTCATACATGACGCCAAGAAGATGCACAGAGTTGTATCTACTTTATACAACTCTAGCACCCTCAGGAGCCATGTATGGGGCACAGAGTCGAATGCTTTCTTATAGTCTATCCAGCATGTCGATAGATTCTTACGGCTACGGCGAACTTGTTGACTAATGGCCATATCAATGAGGAGGAGCTCCTTAGTACCACGGGCCCCACTTCTACCTCCATTCTGAGAGGCACTCATAACAGTGTTTGTAGAGATGTGCTTTGTTATTTTATCTCTCAGAATAGATGTAAGAAGTTTATAGACCGATGGTAAACACGTGATCGGTCTATAGTTACTGGGGTTCGAGGTACTTCCTGTCTTATGGAGCAGGTGGGTAACACCAGTGGTCATAAAAATTGGCAACGACCCTGACTCGATAGCATAAACTCACGCCTGTATTCCCCGAAGGGGTAGGTAGGGGTGCTAGCACCCACATTTCGCCAGTTTATGTTTGGGTCCCAATGTAATAGGTGGCGAGCCTATTGCCATTAACCGGGCACTTATAAACCTGCGATAAATACACACATAACTTCGAAAAGCATCTAAAAGTCATTGGTGTGTGCCATGGTAAACCTGGGATCGAACCCGAGACCTCGTCTCAGCAGTCCATTACCCATACCACTAGGCTACATGGGGATGGTGACTATCCCTAGCATATTAAACTCACTTATAAGAGCCTCTACTTTTAGGTTTTGGCACCGGCCCGACGCACGCCTTCCAAAGGCCCGGGACTCCATAATCCCGAGATCACGGAACAGAGAAACAAAATAATAATAATAATAGGCTGCTATCGAGTTAGGGACGTTGCCAATTTTTATGACCACTGGTGTTACCCACCTGCTCCATAAGACAGGAAGTACCTCGAACCCCAGTAACTATAGACCGATCACGTGTTTACCATCGGTCTATAAACTTCTTAAATCTATTCTGAGAGATAAAATAACAAAGCACATCTCTACAAACACTGTTATGAGTGCCTCTCAGAATGGATGCAGGAGTGGGGCCCGTGGTACTAAGGAGCTCCTCCTCATTGATATGGCCATTAGTCAACAAGTTCGCCGTAGCCGTAAGAATCTATCGACATGCTGGATAGACTATAAGAAAGCGTTCGACTCTGTGCCCCATACATGGCTCCTGAGGGTGCTAGAGCTGTATAAAGTAGATACAAATATGTGCATCTTCTTGGCGTCATGTATGAGGCAATGGAGAACAGTTCTTAGCTATCCAGGATGTCGAGGGGTGTGCAGTAACGGCGAACCAATAAATATTTTTTTTTATATAAAAAAAATATATATATATAAAGGGATTTTCCAAGGTGTCAGTTTGAGTCCCCTTTGGTTCTGCTTAGCACTGAATCCTCTCAGTACCTTACTGAGGAATTCAGGGCTAGGCTACAGGTTACGAGGAGGAGGTCAGATAATATCAATGGTATATTTGCAATGGTTCTCTGTCTTATTCTCAGCTTATTCTGCAACTGTCTCTTTCGAACTACTAGCATCATACTGCAATACTTTTCATGCCTTTTTTTATTTTAATTCAAGGTTTAACAATCGAATTAATGTCTGGCAAATTAATTTTAAGCTTTTCTTATCTTAAATAACATAATGTTAAAATTACAGACATTATAAAATACTTTTAAATTTTTATAAAAAAAATTAAAAGAGTCGCGTATGGCACATAATTAGCAATGTCAGAAATGTCTGGCAATAAAAAAAGTATGTCAGGTAGTCTTATTTAAAAACAAAAAATTAAAAATTATGCCTCTTAAAATGTTTTGAAAATGATTATCACCTGGACAGGTAGGATGCGCAGTAATGAACGCAACCGCTCCCGCCAGCCAGATAGCCCAGACTCTAACCGAAAGAGCAAGAAGGATAGCATATCACAAAATCAGCTGACCTGAAATTCTTTCTCGAAAACGTTGCTAGCTCCCGTACCATTAATTCATACTTCTGGTCTGGTCTATTAATTACTCATTTCTCTGTTTAAATTGAATAGATTATTGTAATTAAGAAGGAGCGAGGTCTCCTGGCACAAGTATCCTCGGATACTTAAAAGGAGACCTCAGAAACTGTAATAATTTTGTAAACAATTTATGAAGAAGAATAAAGATTATTATTATTTGTGTTCTGGTGTCGATATACTTATCTCTATCTTTCTGATTTCTAATATTGTTATGTTGCTATGTGTGGTGTCTGGCCTCTGATGTGAATTCACGCAGCTGGTCCCTATCATCACCATTAGTCATAATCTCGGCAAACACTTGTATTCGTGACAAAGTAATATTCGTACTCTTTGTCCCCTTAATCGGGTACTAAGTCCAGTGGACTTGTTTACACACAATGTTAGTAAGTTCTTATCCTACCACAAAGTAAGAGATAACATACTGTATCAAGGCCAATAGCTGGACTTGTATCAACTGATATTATATATCAAATATCAGCCGTAAAATCTTAGTTTGATTGTACGAAAGAATCTTCGATTTCATTCCGCAAAATTTGAATATCATGTTTAAAAATTGTTGTAGCATAGACTGTGAATATACACTTCGACTGGGATGTCCACTTCTCCCTCCTAAGTGGGGTAGTGAGGTGTGATAGGTGGAAAAAGAATTACCTAAATGGTTTCTATTTTTCCATCCCTAGTGAGCAGAGTGAAAAAGAATCCATTTTGCCCTCTCATGTTGAAAGCCCCGGTGGGATAAGAAGGGTTAAAAATTAGAAGTTTTTAGCTATACCATAATGAAAGTGGTTAAGGAGTCGGCCTTACAATCGAGAGGTCCCAGTTTATAATCTTTGCCATTATACTACCGTGGTGGACCCACTCCTAACACAAGCAATTTATTAGCTTAGCTGGAGGGGTTAGAGGGAATATTAATAATTACGGTTCTAATATACTTTTTATAAAAATAAACAATTTCTGATCTCCATCTGATAGTATCTAAACATACATGAGAAAGTGCCCGTTTAACGGCAATAGGCTCTCCCCCTATTACGTGGGCCCGAATAGTGTTGTGTTAATACACCTCTGCCTACTCCTTCGTGGTTTACAGGCTTAAGTATACAGTGAATAATTTATTCACCAGTACTATCAATCAACAGTCTTTGAAACTCCAAGCAAAAGACATTTGTTTGTTATTTTTCATGCAATTGTTGAACAGAACCGGTGTAAACATGGCCGCTAGTATACACCACATAACTATGTGCAGCTCGATATACGGAAACGATCATAATACAAACAATTATGTTGATATCGCGTGTGCGTTCTCTTTGGTATTTACTTTCAATTCACGAACATTAGACGCACTGGACAGCACCTTTAGACAAATGGTAATTCGTATCATATATACATAGACCTAACCAATGTTGGGAGGCTTTGGCCTATTGTTTTCACGCTGGCCAAACGGGTTGGTACATGGGTTTTCCAAAATTCCAAATTTTTACGAAAAATTCAAAGTTCAAAATCATTTATTCTGCATAGACTATAATATCGGCACTTACCACGGAGGACAGAATATGATTAAGTAACGGAGATGCCCCATTGATATTTCTCCTAATAAAAACGCGCGCCGAATGCGGGTGGGAAGAGAGACGCGCGGGGTGTCAAAAGTCGAAGGACTTCATAGGTATAACGTTCCTACCGAATGAGTCCATTTGACGTTTGGATGGCACGCGACTCGATTGCCTAGCAACAACTCCGCTATCATTTCCTTCTCCATGGCACTTACAAATCGCCAATATAAAAATAAATATTAAAGACTAGTTTAGTAAATGGACCACTGGTTCACAACGCGGCCCATACCTGAGAAGACTCGGGCAAGAATCTCAGCGGGCGTTTTTTTAGGTCACTTAGTCTAATATTTGTAGTCTAGCTAGATTCAACGATTCGATTGAGTAGCATAGCTGAGCGAACAGCTCATTTCCAAGCTTCTCTCGCCGTTAGTCGCCTCTTACGAGGAGATGAGGTGGTGATTGGTGATACTTATAGTCTTTCTCCGACTCCAGACGGGAGCTTATTGGTGGTGATTGGAACCCATACGTCCACTGATTCTTGCAAGTAAATGAGACTAATACAGTGGGTCAAGGATGTCAGTCAGGATCATGCATGACCGAGCATTGAACTTGCTAGTGATAGGGTATGCTTAATTGTTGGGTGACACGCAAACAAATAATTTAATTAGAGAAAATTAATGGCATAGGTAATGTAACAAATGAACTTCCCTGTTTGATAAACTATGCAAATTTGAAAGAAAAAACACTTAGGAAAAAGTTTAAAAAAATCCTCTTGTAGAATAAGAATGTAGCTGTAATAATCAATTTAATACGAGTAAGTTATGAGTAGATGTTTAATAGGAGTTTTTATTTTATTTTGACCATGAGAGAGCCCTACCACCAGAGGGATAAAGCTATCCAGGATCCCTCCTTCTCGCCTAGAAAACGAACGAATATAGCACGTAATAGTAGGCCGAGATATACTATGGAATGATATTCCGGTGGCCATGACCCCCTTGAGTTGACCCACCCTGTCTTCGCCCTTGTGTTGGTACTATAAACTAGCTGACCCGTCCCGGCTTCGCCCGGGAATATTTCGTATTCCATATTTGATAGTGACCTAAATGACGAACTTTTCATACAAACGTTTATCACCTATTTCACCCTCTTAGTAGTTAAATTTTGAAAAACGCTGATACACGTGTTTATTTATTTCTTAAAAGACACAGGTTTATGAAATTTAGTGTATCTAGCTCTGAAAATGACGAACTTTCATACAAACCTCCATCCCTTACCCCTTTAGTAGCAGAATTTCCAAAAATCCTTTTTTAGTGGATGCTTACATCATAAAATGCATCTACTGTCAAAATTTCAAGTTTGTAGGTCCAGCGGTTTAGGCTCTTCGTTGATGAATCAATAAGTCAGTCGGGATCGGGAAAAGTAATTTTATAACATAACATAACATAAACTCACCCCTGTATTCCCCGAAGGGGTAGGCAGAGGTGCTAGCACCCACAGCCAGTTTATGTTTAGGTCCCAATGTAAGAGGTGGCGAGCCTATTGCCATTAACCGAGCACCCTAAACCTGCGATAAATACACACATAACTTTGAAAAGCATCGAAAAGTCATTGGTGTGTGCCATGGTAAATCTGGGATCGAACCCGAGACCTCGTCTCAGCAGTTCATTACCCATGCCACTAGGCTACCGCAGATTTTATAAGTATAATTATATTTATAACTAGCTGTGCCCGCGACTTCGTCCGCGTGGAATGTACTTAATAAAAAAATCTTTTCTAAAATAAAAGTAGCCTAAGTTACTCCTTATTACATAAGCTATCTGCCAGTGAAAGTCCCGTCCAAATCGGTCCAGCCGTTCCAGAGATTAGCCAAAACAAACAGACAGACAGACAGACAGACAGACAGACAGACAAAAAATTTAAAAATATATATTTTGGTATGTGTACCGTATATACATTCATATGCATGTAGTAGAAAGCGGTTATTTTAATATTACAAACAGACACTCCAATTTTATTTATTTGTATAGATAATACATATTTATTTTTCTTGCCATACCTACCTATCACAAAATAGCTGAACGTTGTCTGAAACCATCTCATAATACTTAGCTATGTTATAATCGGTGTTCACGACTAAATAAATAATACAAAGAGCAGCTACAAGTCCTACAACACGACAATTTACATCAGTTTGTGCTCCATCACGACGAACCACTGAACAAATTGCAATGAACTGTTGTTGCCAAGCGATAATGTCATTTAATAGCAAGTTATTCAGATCGGTTGAGTAAATACAAAGAAGACAGACGTAGGTTATTATTAATTGGTTTCCTTGAGTACTTTTGGATTGCATATGTGCACTGAATAAATATTAGTACGTGCTGAAGACTGTAATGCTACTTTAACAGTTAATTTCCATATATTACATACTAGCTTTTACCAGCGAATCCGCCCGCGTGTTCATTGCTCCGTTCTCTTGAGTAGTAGCGTGATGATATATAGCCTACTAGCTTTTGCCCGCGGCCCCGCCCGCGTGGAGGTAGCTTATCGCGACCAAACATAGCCTATATCCTTTCTCAAGGTCTAGTCTATCCCTATACCAAATTTCATGAAAATCAGCTCAGTGGTTTAGGCGTGAAAGAGTAACATACAGACAGACAGAGTTACTTTCGCATTTATAATATTACTAGCTGTGCCCGCGACTTCGTCCGCGTGGAATGTACTTAATAAAAAAATCAGTTTATTTTTTTTTGTTTTTGGCATTTTTTTTTTAGCCTAAGTTACTCCTTATTACATAAGCTATCTGCCAGTGAAAGTCCCGTCCAAATCGGTCCAGCCGTTCCAGAGATTAGCCAAAACAAACAGACAGACAGACAGACAGACAGACAAAAAATTTAAAAATATATATTTTGGTATGTGTACCGTATATACATTCATATGCATGTAGTAGAAAGCGGTTATTTTAATATTACAAACAGACACTCCAATTTTATTTATTTGTATAGAAAAAATATATATTTTGGTATGTGTACCGTATATACATTCATATGCATGTAGTAGAAAGCGGTTATTTTAATATTACAAACAGACACTCCAATTTTATTTATTTGTATAGATAGTATGGATGAGTTATTCTTATGCATAAGTTATATTATTGTAAAGTTTCATGAAAATCCATTCAGTAGTTTTTACGTGAAAGAATAACAAACATCCATCCATACATATATCCATCCATACTCACAAACTTTCGCGTTTGTAATATTAGTAGGATTGTTTTGGAGAACTCGTTACTTTACTCATCATAAACTGTTGCTCCAAATTGCCATTCCAACAACTGTGACAGAGTTACGGGTAGTTGACGCCCTAAAAAGTCCCACAATGTATTTTAACTACTGAACTTCGATACGCCATTGGGTTGTTGAGATCAATTGGCAGTCGTTTCTAAAGTACAGCCGTTTCCTAGTCAGACCGATAACCGACCCCAGTTGAATCCAGAAAATTCTCGAAGGATAACTTTTGGTAGGACGTGTAAATAGTCCGACCACTGGTGTGTTTGCACACAGAGCGTATAAGAACCTGTGACCTGAAGTTTGGTTGTAATACCGCTTCTATGAATGAAAACGCAAGAGAACCGGCACTGACCTGAGTTCCACCTCGTGAGGATTCAGCTGCAGACAGGCGTGGTTCCTGGCACGTGCTGGTGGGTAGGTAGGTTTCGACCGGCCGGTGATTTTCTTGAGTTTGTCGTTTTCTTCCGATACACTTCACTTATACTGACTTGAGAATGTGGCCAAAGGAACTTATAGAATTACACAGAAAAAGAAACGAGGAGTTGAAGTACTCAACTTCCGTTCGGTGCGGCAGCGGGTCAGAGACAAGTAAAAATGTGCGGGGAGATCGTCCGCCGTGACGCTTGAGAGAGTCGCTCGTAGGAACTTCAGTCACAAAGTATAGTTCGAAAAATCTGTGCACAGCGCCATCTATTGGCCTTCTTCAACACTAAGTGGTCAACAAATGAGCGCCAATACTCAAACATTATTCGTTCACAGAAGCGGTTTTTTTAAATTACAAAAATTGAAATACAATTAAATTATGTGGGAAATAATTAAGAAAGTACATAAGCGCTCCACCAACTTTCTCTTCCTAGTATTCATTTTTATTGTTGTACAATGATTTTGAAGTTAAGAAGTCTTTGAAATAATGCTATTGAAATTAAAAAAAAAACACCCATATTTTAATAGAGAGGATGGATGGAACGTACCACCAGCTTGGCAGTAAGCAGCAAAATCCAGCAAGACTTAACGACACAGTGAGCTCATTCTGCATAAATAGGAACACCAATAATTCACCGTGATCCGGGTATTTTGAGATAAGTTATACTTCAAACTATGTGACACCTACCATCATGAGTCACACCTCGAGCAAGGCTGCTGAAAAGCAACCGAAACGTCATAACATAACATAACATAAACTCACGCCTGTATTCCCCGAAGGGGTAGGCAGAGGTGCTAGCACCCACATTTCGCCAGTTTATGTTTAGGTCCCAATGTAATAGGTGGCGAGCCTATTGCCATTAACTGGGCACTTATAAACCTGCGATAAATACACACATAACTTCGAAAAGCATCGAAAAGTCATTGGTGTGTGCCATGGTAAACCTGGGATCGAACCCGAGACCTCGTCTCAGCAGTCCATTACCCATACCACTAGGCTACCGTCGGTAAACGTCGGTTTAAATAAAAATGAAATAACAAATATATCGCGATAGAATCCGTTCAAAGTGGTTTTATTTCAATGAGTGACTTTCGCATAAACTTAAAAAAATATCATTAAGAAGTGTTTCTTCAATGGCAATTTTTCAAAACCATAAATACACGTACTTATTAAATGTGCATAAGAATGTATCAAGGGGCCAATGTAAAATCTGTCGCACAAGCTAATTGAGCATCGATTCTCGTGACCTCTACTCTAAGGACACTTCGCGTCTCGCGACGTCACGATGCAGCCGAATTAGCATAAACGCCAGCATTTGTAAACTGAGCATTTGTTTTAATATTGTCACTTCAACTTTGTATCCATTTTGTAAAGAAACTGCTTACAAATATAGTGCTATTGTTTTAGAAACCAATTGCAATTTCTACCGATATTTGAAAACATTGAGTTTGATATATTAGCATTTCGATGCGTGATCGTCAAGCAATTATTCTACGATTTACCAGGTCATCTACGAGTAATATGGTGAATTTAAAAGAAGTAATTCTGTGATGGTGAACTTGGAACTGTATTGCTAACTGGGCTAGTCCATTTCTAACCAGTATCCTGATTAATGTTAATTGAGAAAATGAATTTGAAATACAATGTTGATTCTCGTTGGAGTAGAATAGGACCACAATTCTTCGTAAAAGGCGACTAAGGGATAGGGCTGTTATTCACCCGACAGTAAACATACAGCCCAAACAAAGGTCCCGCCAGACGGCAATAGACTCGCCTTTATTACTTTGTGGGACTGAAAATCATAATTGGCGAAACGTGGGTGCTAATACACCTCTGCCTACCCCTTCGGGGATTTACAGACGTGATGTATGTATGAATTTGGTTTTCGTTCAGTTCAGTTTCATTCACTCAAAAACTGCCTTATTGATTTAGCTAAAAAAATTCGCATAGACGTACGAGCAAGAATAGGACATAATACCCTACTTTTAGCTCAATAATGAGTTCCTATAGATCACGGGATTTATGTTCTACGCGATTGTGACGGCGAGTCTCAAATATGCAGCTGCAGTCCTCCAAAGTGTGATACTGTCAGCGTTGGGAATAAAAAGATCTTAAATTTATGCACCCTTGTCTCTGATTTTGTATTTATGTGCATATACTACGGCAATCGTCTTCAAATAAAAAGACAACAAAAGATAATATGCATAAATCTGGTATTACATTAAATTGTAATATATAACAGAATCTAATACGTCAAAGATAAGATATCTCTAGTGATAACTTGGATATTCATCTACCTATTGTATGGAAATAAATGTCCCTTCGTTTTTTGTCCCTTTGTGTTCCTGAACCGTTCATCCAATTGCGATGAAGTTTTGGTAAATTATAGTCCAGGTGCCCGAGAGAGTATATGGACCACCAAAATCAGCCGGTATCTGCTGATTGAAGAATGAGGCACTGGGACAAACAGATTTCGTCGCAGAGAGGGTCTGGCGGCAGCCTGCCTTTGGGGATATAATAACCGGTGGTTCCTTCACGGGAAAAAAGGTACTAATGATTCATTCGTACCTTTTTACGTGTTTATTTCTCTACCGAATACTTTTATCATCGACTATTGCTATAACTTCTTACTATAGCCTCTTAAGTTCTTTGTAAAATCGAATAAAATGACATTATTTCGTCAATATTTGACCAGTTATAGTCTATTGACGATTATAACTGCAGCGTCGTACACTCAGGTTCAATAAAATGGAATTAAACATTAATTATTTCGTCAATATTTGGACGGAATTGAAACAACAATAGCGGAGTGCTAATTGTGCAAAATGATGATATAACGCAATCCTAAACAGTGTTACGAGTGAATATTTCTTTGTTTACTGTACTCGCTGACTCACCACTCACCACTGAATATTGCAATCTCATATAAGTACTCATAGGTACCTATTATGTACAAATAGTTCAACCATTAACTCTGCATTTACCTACATTAGTTAGCTGTTAGATGGTTGCGTCATATTTTCGATTGTATGGAAGTTTGATAAAAAATATGCTATGTTTATTTTGGATGTTTAGAAAATAACATAAAAAATAAACACTACATACCTCCGTTTGTTTTTTAATCCATACTAATATTATAAATGTGAAAGTTACTGTCTGTCTGTCTCTTACGCTTTCACTCCTAAACCACTGAACTAATTTTGATGAAATTTCGTGTAAGAGTAGATTAGACCTTGAGAAAGGACATAGGTTATATTTGGTCACGATAACCGATATCTAAGCGGGCAGAGCCGCGGGCAAAAGCTAGTATGTCAATAAATCACAGCTAATCAAGGTGTATCCAGCCCGTATACCTGAACGAATAACCGACATACACGCGGGCGGAGCCGTGGGTAAAACCTAGTGTAAAATAAACTGGACAAGCTATTCGAGGTTTACTTCTATTTGTAAACTTCAAATAGGGGTTTATTTAGTTTATTTAGCGCATCCCATCGCCTACATACGCCTATAACATACATATGAAACGTTACATGTTACCTACTCATTAAGTTAGTAAAAGTTAGTTAAACTCATAAATAATTTGAATTTAAAACGAGTCTTAGGTTTTTAAATAACATAATAATAGTTTGTAGTACCATGACAAACTAGGGGATTGTCATGTTTCGCTTCGTGGAGTCGTCTAAATAGCGACCATGTGACTTGAGTTCCACAATTCATATTCACATCCTAGGTCCATTCTTCATCACAAGACTAGCTTTACTTACTGTGTTATGTTATCAATATATTGGCATCCGTATATTACTTACTTATACGAGTACATGTACAAATAAGGAAGTGTCTTAAGCAGCTGATAAAAAAAAACACTTTTTAAATCCGTGCTTCGTAGAACGTTTACGTTTAAAAGAATAACTTTGAGCTTATATTAGTATGCCATCATAAGGTCCTTAGATTCTATTCCTTATCGAGCAAGGTTCTATTAAAGGTTGTAGTGTGAATGTAGCATTTCTGTACATCTGACGCGATTTAGACCACACTAAAGATACAGCTACAGAAATGGGTGAAAGGTTCCCCTCTACCTACTCATGACACTAATGGATTACTACATAAATCATATATCTGATCATTTAATCCAATGCTTAGTCATGAATCACGTCATAATAACCTCACAATCCAGGCAATTATCTTCGTAAGCCTATTAGTGTTTCAGGATATTCTGTCACCGTCCAATCCGGATTCAGCTGATAATTATGATACAGCTACGAAAGAATACTGTTCGTTCTCTTTATTGCATAGAAAAACTCGAAAGATGAAATATGGGAAGGTACCCTGGCACCTTGCAGTAAGATGTATTTTGTAATTATTTGGCGTTTTTTGCATGTTTAAGTCCCTGTAGCGCTTGCACTATTTTGTAGTTTTTAGTATCCCTATGTTGTTAGTTATTTGAAAAATCAATCCACAACTTGTACGTCTGTGTAAAGAAGTTCCTTAAAAACGGACAAATCGCCAAATTCTGGTTTTAAAGAGAGGTTAGTACTGCAAAAGCGAGCGGTACGATATCAGAAGGCCGCGGTGAAAATTACGAATTCTCGGAACACAAATAAAATGAACTTCAGTGTAGATAAGTTCAATTTGAGGAGATTATTTGGTGACTGTGATGAGTGTTATCTTGTAGCTAAACCACCTTGATCGTTATACGAGTATGACGTTTAGCAAATAAGGAGACAAACATTCTTAGTACAAATGTACTTGATCTTATACTCGTGTACTGAGTGCATGGTTATTACGTCTGGCTTTTTATTCCACTCATTCCAATAATTAAAAGATATAATAGTTTAAAAAATACCAAAAATAAGACTCCATCCGCATTTACAACCAAAAATATAGTGAAAATGATTTGAATAACTTGGAAAATTAATTTTGAGCAAGTGAAAATTTGGACAATAGCCACCACGGGCCACGACAGTTTTGTAACTTAGTGGAGGGTAATATAGGTCAAATGGGAGTGGGAATTACCATGACCCACTCCCGGCGGGTTAAAGATGTACCTACTTTTTAGAATTATTTACAGTACGTTCTCGTATTGATTAATAGCAGATTAGAATAAATAATATGTAAGTTTCTAAGTTCGACTCGGCGGATTTTGCAGGTTTTTTTTATGTATGTACCGTACCGTTTTAGGCAATTCTATCATCGCACCGCTCGCCATAGACAGGGAATTCATCCCCACACATTGCATCCGAATACGGTACGCACCGTGCGGTATGAAAGGAACTTCATCCCACGTACGCTCAAGCTGTGGAATGAACTCCCTGCCACGGTTTTCCCAAGCGACTACAATATGGGGTTCTTCAAGAGGGGCATTAAGAAGGTTTCTTCAGGGTAGGCAGCGCGAGTGTAACGCCCCTGGTGTTGCATACGTCCATAGGCCACGGTAACCACTTTCCATCAGGTGGGCCGTGTGCTTGTCTGCCACCTAAGTGGTATAAAAAAAAAAAAGGCAAATCAGCAAACTGAGCGATGTCCACAAACTGTCCTAAAATATATATATATACACGTACATGTATAACTATAGTAAAATCTTACAAAATAAATTTGGCCTACTTTATTGACAATTTGGTCATACCTAAGTCAATATTATGTGAAGTGAAAAGACGGTGGTACCATCTCGATCGAGCCGAATTGCAACTGGGAAAATCATGTCTGTATTATCTGTTAGGAATTCTAATAATGAGAAATATACACCGATAAGTATATCACTGCTACGCCACTTGCAAAATAAACTGTTTAGTTAAAATAAAATTTAATGCATTCCTGTTTTAAAATAGATTTCTACGCAATTAAGATAAAAACAAAAATGTAGATTAAGCAAAGAGTTCTTGCCAATAGACCGGCAGTTTAGAGCATAGATTATTTGGAAGTGGGCATAGTGACACAAAGTGGGTACATTTAAGCACATTAAGTAGCTATTCTAATTTGAAGGCTAATTGTTAGGGAAACAAAGTCTATTATTAGATTTTCCTGTTCAGCAAAGTATACGGGCTTATGTAAAGGTGTTTGAAGGTGATATATATAGGTTATATCTATACGATTGAGCAATTGAATCACCCCACTGGCTATTTTCAGTCTTCACTCCTGACTAAACATGTTGTAACGCTTTCATTGCTTCTAATACTATACTTTTCAGGTATAAAAATAGACTTCAGGCTGCGTTCATCATATAAGGATAATGATTTTCTAGTTGCGTCCAAGGTTTGCACTTTGGAACCCAAAGTCCCGCTTATTGTATTTCATGGGTTTGTCGACTTTTCCGGCTGCCGATGACCTCTCAACCCCATGGGGAAAACTTACACTAGAGCCTCGTTTATTAATAGCAGGTGCACCGATTAGGTGAGGTCGATTAAGGCCCCTAAAGTGTTGAGCTCTGTACACTCTGGGCTTCAGGCGACAATGGTAACGGGTGACAGCTTTGTTGTGGACATACGGTTTTTGAAAATGACAAAGAACTTATTAATTCACGTCACTTTATTCCATTATCGTTAGTGCCCCATTTTCCCCTCTGACTAGGTCAATAAAACATCGATTCGATTGAGAATATCAATTACCCTAATTTATTTCATTTACGGCTATTTACGGTTTTCATTCATGAATGAATATTTAGGTCGTGTGCTTATCCTTTTATTACTTAGTAGTTTACACACTTAACAAGTTATCAGCTCACCTTATATGTATAAAAAAAAAGAACTTGGACTGTGTCTGGCATGTTGGCTGTAGCGATTCCATACAAAATGTAATGCAAACTTTTTTTAATTGATAAAGTCACGTTGTTCTGATATTCCAGGGTATTATTGCTTATGGTTTCATTTTTCAAAACATTTACATTTAGGTAAATACTAATGTTGTGGTGGTTGTGAGCGTTTGTAGGCTGAAGCCACAGAATAAATAATAGTAAATACTAACAGCGTTACTGTAGTACCTACTGCTATTTCTGAAGTAACGTTGTTCTGATTGTACCGTTTATTTCAGGTTGTCCACATATTAGTTTGTTACCGTGACTATTATTTGATCTGTGCCTTAGGCATAAAAAAGTATCACCTTCATTATTATGAGGTTGTTCAGTACTTTAGTAGCGATGTTAAAAAACAGAAATTCCCAAATAGGGAGTGCGGGTTGCGCCCGCGCGAAATTTCTAATATAGACTCAAGGCCCGTGCATACAAATCGATCGGCCTAGATAAGCCATTGTTTACGCGATATCTGTGTATGAGTCCCTGCCAACGGTAAGCTTTTGTTACTAGGACATAATGGAGGCGTCAGCCATTCTGAGGTTGCTTTGCAACATGTCTTTTGCTGAAAAGTTTGTTTCTTCGCACTAATTAGTAGCCCAGTTCTTGAGGAAGGCTTTTCTTTAACTTAAAAATCAGTTGTAATAGTAGGGCACAGCTTTGTCTAGATTCAGGATGATGTCATAGATGTGGAGTCAGGATTCGTTAACTACCTCCAGGCTATTAAGATCGTGAATGCAAGAGATATTAAAACATTCATTTTTTTAATGTACTGCTGGTAGTCTTCGGGCTTTATCTCACCGGAGATAACGGTGAGCTTCCAGGGTAGTGTGAAACGCACGTTACTTATACTGAAACATTTTCTTTTCTAAGATGTTTAGTACTTGAAACGTACTTGTATCGGTAACGATTCATTCATTGCTGTTACCTTTATCACGCGTCACGATTACTTATCAATTTATAACGAGTTTGAAGTTGATACACGTGATTGATTAACTTTACATTTATATGAATAATATCAATTAGATATGATTTTGTGTACTTATCGAAAACTAAATTATTACATGAGTAGCAAAAACTGTAGACAAATGGCATTTCGTTTCTGGAATAGAATAGAATGATACATATATTATATAGGATACGCTTACACCTGACACAAATTCCTATAACCCCATTAAACATTCCATTCAACAAAACTACAACCAACGAATTGTCACTTGTCTAGGGGAGCTGACAAGAATGTATAGAGTAAAATGACATGTCACCGACCCCAAATAAAGCAGGTAGATGACGAGGATTAATTTCCTTGTAGCATTTGGGCGTAGGTTATAGCCATGTACAATTATTGGAACCTTTGGACCATACGAGTTTTTACGAATATCGTTCGGTTTAGTTAGTGATCTATAAATAACTAAAGGGAAGGTTCATATCTGACGGAACATGCGTCGCGTATTATCGGTCGCGTAACGCCAGAACAGACAAATGTATAGAAAAACACTTGACCGTTCACACTCGACGCACTAACGTAGCATCGGTTGAGTGTGAACGGTCAAGTGTTTTTCTATACATTTGTCTATATGCGACGCATGTTCCGTCAGATATGAACCTTCCCTAATACTGACAACACAATCGGTTGCTGGATCATGAGATTCATGGTTTAATGTCACGTGTCTAAAATAAACTTTGAATTTTCCTTCACGTGAAAATTACGTCAGTAGATAGGAAAATTACCTATTATTGCAGTTTTTTTAGATTAGGTACAAATTACATCAGGTATTGATGCAGTTCAAGAACACTTGCAACTTGTAGGTTGTAAAGCCATTATTTTACCAGTTCTAATGAATCTGTTCGATTAAAAAAGGACATACTTTGTCTTAATCATCTGTGTAGCTTCGTCTACTGTAAAACCTTTATGCAAGCCCGCCAATTTCGTGTATTTCGGACCAGCCGCTCTAGACATGTGGCATTTCGCTGGCTGTTTGAAAGAGCTTGTGGCAGTTCACATTTCAGTGGAATTATTACCACATAGAATACTTTTGATCTCGAGAAAATTTGACCCCAGTTATGTTTGTTATTCCTTCAGACTGTAACTACTCAACAGGGCCTCGATTCTACTAAAGCAAAACTGTTGTCAAACCAAAGAGATTGCAAAAAGCGGCAATACATTATAGACTTTAACGTGATGCGTTTAAAGTTCAATATTAAATAACTGTTAGCAGTGTGAATAAAATCGTGTAATCAAACTTTTGTCACTTAATTTTGGACCTTAGTGCATAGAAATAAAGTCTAAACTTTAATGCCGCTTTTTGCAATCTCTGTGGTTTGACAATAGTTTTGCTTTAGTAGAATCGAGGCCCAGATTTGAACTCAATTCGGGATATACCTAGATGTCTTAGGCTCATATTCCATAATGATACTCCGTCTCATATCGATCATCCTAATCCCCTCATACAATCTGTCCTCAGATGTAGTTGATCCTAGGACAAATTTTATTCCAGACAGCTCTAATGGCATTGTGAGAGTCGATTCACAACTGACAGTTGTTCTGGAACACGGGCCTTATATACTTAACTTTTACTAAAACAAACCACAATTAAAAATTCGCTGCTTGTAATGTATAACCAACAAAGGCATAGCAATCAAATATTCAACTAGTGGTGCGCGAAATTAATGAACTACTAATACGACCTGTTGGTGTGGCTATCGGTCTATTTAAATAGTGAGTCCATCGCGTTACATGCCTGTTGCTTAGACACGCTAATGTGCATGTCCACAGCGTTTATAGCTGACGATTTAGGTAAATATGACCTTGTGAAGACGTGGTGGAGAATTTTTTTTGCTTGCTTTTCTTATGATGTCCGTCGTGTAATCTTTGAACTGGCTGAACATCCTGTATCGTTTTACAAGACTTACCTTCGGTGTCAACTATTGTAGATTAAGACTTCTTAGTTGAATAATAATTATTTTGATATAAGTTACGAGTCTCAGAATGCAGCATAGTCCATGCACAATGGCCAAAGAAAAGAGGCTGAGTGCGGGCAAAAGAGTCCCCTACCCTAGGCACTAGAGTTTTGTAACCACGAATAGCACCTGCCAAAAATCTTGAAAGGTGCCATTCGTGGACGAAGCTGGACCAGACTAGGTGTATTTCGCTCAAATTTTCAGCTGGGTGATCTAACTGGACTACACCAAATGGGAACTAAATGAGAATCTATTGATTATAAAAGGCTATAAAACGTGTTTTAGATTCTAGCGCATTGATGTCATACTCCTCTGCTTCAATTTGTATCCTTGACATTTTTAGTTCATTCAACCGGAATTAATTGATATATCAACCTAGATCTGATTTGATTGTTTGTTCTGAGAGGCTCCTTCCTGTCATTTATTATTTACTGCTTATTTTATGTTTTTTGTCTACCTATGTTTTATTCTTTTATAAATTATAAACACACCTTCACAGTCAATGACAATGAATGCTCCATGTGATTCATGTGATCCATGTCCTCAGTTAAGTCCCGCATTGACAGTTGTAACCCCGCATTGCAATAATTTATACAAAAGGCCCGCAAACTGCCAAATACGTGTCGCAGTGCCACATTTTACAAGTAGTTTTTCAAGCGACTACAATAAGGGTTCTTCAAAAAGGGCATCAAAAAGTTCTTACAGTGTCGGCAGCACGAGTGTTACGCCCCCGATGTTGCATACGTGTATAGGCCACGGTAACCGCTTATCATCAGGTGGGCCGCGTATTTCTCTGCCACTTATGCGGTATAAAGAAATTTCATCATTCATTCTCATTATCTACAATTACACAATTAATACAACCTCTAGAATCGATGTGACTCGACTATTTTTAAAGATGGCCGCTTCAAGAGCAACATATAACAGTGGGCTGCATTTCCTAGTAAGCGCACTCGAGGTCTTACTTCCATTTCCTTTATCTCGTTTTCCATATTTTTAACCATTCCTTATTACGAATAGGCTATTTAGGTGCTTTAAAAAAAGAAGTACTTATTCAACTCTTCGTTGCTTAAGGTGTTCTAAGTCATAATTACTGAATTATCAAAAATATGTTAATAGATTTCCTAACATATTATAGCTTACTTAGATATTTAGAAGTTATCAACTTTAATCGTATTATCATTTCAATAAATACATTATCACCGTAAAGATAGTCCACAAGACAGATTGCGTATGGCTGTAATAGTATATTATGTATACCTATTACTTAAAAAATAACGGTATTATTACGAGCATGATACACCTCGCTAAGAACCAGCATTCGTTTCGATATCTTTATGATAATATACGCGTGACATAACGAGGAAAGGAAAAGGAAGTACATAAGCCGATTAATAAAAGAATCAGCATCGTGATCGTCTCGTTCCCGTCGCGTCTAAATATCGATGCTAATTGCTTGCCTTATTCAGTGTGTCGACATTCAAATCACTCGATACAGTGGCGATGCAGGCCGTATGCATTCAACCTTATCATCAAGGCCTTAGAGGTCAGTTCTGCATGCCGACGTCATAAGTTGGCGGTCTTCAGGCCATATTTGTCGATTCGGTGAACGGTACCGATGAAACTGTTATGCATAGATAATTTGTTTATGGTTGATATTGTTGTAAATTATTTGCTATAGCTAAAGAGCGTTTAATAGCACAGTTTTTGGTTATACTGCTGTTGTGTTATTTTTAAGAACAAACAATAATTTTATAACAAAGTAGTAGCCCAACGGCATTGGGTACAGGGACCAAGCACCTGGTGATTAAGGCTCTAGGGAGGAATTTTTGCACTATGCGTACCGTACCTAGCAAAACTACTTTCTGCATCAAGCAAGCTCCATATGGAAGTGATAATGGTGCCAATTCTGATGTGACATCTCTTAACTAAAAATAGCTAAAAATCTTTAAAATTTAGTTTACGCCTGTCAAATGCCGTTTTGTATTCTGTGAACACACGACTAACCTAAAATTAGCTTGACACGACCAAACTTAGCGAAGTTACTAAATTTAGTTCATTTTTAGAGAATTTGTATTCTGTTGTACGTTTTAAGTGTCAAAAATTCACTATAATTAGAAATGTCACACTAAAATTAGACGGCACCTAAATAACTGCCGACTAAGTTAGAGATAGGTGTAGTTCTACGAGATACTTGGTCCAGAACCTCTATACGGGCATGCTAGGCAATGGAGATGGCGGGCGCCTCTCTTCCAGAGGGCAAACACTGCCACCTACAGCAAATTCGACCGAGGCGCTGTAGAGGGTGGCTCGGAGATTTTCCTCGTGTCCCTCTCGGCCTTAGTCACTAACATTGGCGACTTCGACATGATGTTGGAGATAAAAGGTTACCCTTCACCTGGAGAGTCACACCACCGCCACCCTGGGCTTGCTTCTGCTGGAGTAACTGCTAGCCCTAACCGTTACCTCTAAGCTCTTCTAGCAAAACCGCCGACCATATGGCAGCATTAATAGTAAAAATATGTTAGGTACCTATCACTGCACTCCGGTGCCCAGCGGCCTCTGGCCTGGCAGTAGTTCATTCGACTGCTACATCAGGGGGCACGGGTTCGATTCCCGCCCAGTGCAAATATTTGTATGCATGAATATAAGATCGAACTTGTCACACCTACGTCTATTTAAATTGTTCTGGGTGTTTCCGTGAACATATTAAGCTATTGGTCCTGGTTGTCATACAAACATCTAAGGCAATCCTTACAGGTAGTTGTAGTTCTGAAAGGTCCAACCACTGGCAACTGCAATACTTTGATATCAATATACTACAATTTGTTCATGAAACTAATTAGTTGTGGTCACATGGCAGTCGCTTCACTTATCGAAGTTCAGTGGCATTGGTAGACTGGAAACAGTGGACCCCGGACACCCAGGTGAAGACTTCAGATGCGACCGGGATTACCACAAGGATAATGATGACTAGCTGATCCCTGTGACTCCGCCCACATATACATCGGTTATAGATTGTTCACCTCTAGTTTTTATCAAACATGATGCAGGTTTTATCATGATCAGACTTAAAACCTGCTGCATTAAATTGACTACATTTGTGTGAATTTCTAACAAACAGGGTGGTACCCATAGACCAACTCGATTGCACAACTGGTTGTGAGGACAGACATGGATTAAAAACATGGGTTCAGAATAGTTTAATTAACATAAAACAGGGATTTTTATAATTATTAGGAATCTTCTTTTATCTTCAGCACCGTTCTTTCTCAAAACAACAGCAATCGCTTCAAGCAACAGCAATCACTTGAGCACTGTGTCGAATCTTCGGTACTTCTCAGCAAGTTATCATAGGAAAGCTGATGTAAGGGCCTAGGCAAGCCGTGTTAGTTCCTGTAATGAAAATATAAGTATTACCTACGTTGGGTTATAAAGCGTTAGGTAGTAGATACTTAGTACAGTTTAAATTGACACTTTTTTATTGCTTCAAGACTGGAAAACCATTAAATAATTGAGGCGGTCCCAAGTATAGCTGAAATCTTCTACTTGATATAAAAAAGATTTAATAGCAGGTCTCCTCTTGTTGCCCTCTTTGAATCACAAACATTTTGTGCCTTTCTTTTCACTGTATAAAGGCATTAAGCATGCAATACTCACTTCTTTCTTTCAATTATGGTATAGGTTTCTATGCTATGCTCTACATTTCCCATCACAAAACTTGTAAGACACAATAGGCATATAGGCAATCAAATATACTTACATTAGGGACATGCTCCCACCGTTGCATGATCTGCAGTCTATGTTGTTTAGGCTGTTTGAAAGTCCTGCCTTAAGTCCTTACAATTTGAACCAGCAACTGTTGTGGCCTCTTGTGGGCAGTCTTGTTTCTCTCGTCCGTGTTTACTTTACTTTATTTCTTCTTCTTATTGGCTTCTGCAGCGAATCGCCGCAATTTGCCAATGATGCTAGTGAAGTACAATGTAATGGCGAAATGTCAAGTTTTTCCAGAAATTCTACCAGTGCCACGTTAGCCACGCCAGTAAAAGAGTCTACTTTATTTCTTTTGTAAATTTTGGATATCAAGAACTTATTTAAGATCAACAACAAAATGTTGATTGACAAATTGACTTCCACAGATTCAATGAAAGATAATTAGTTTATTTACAGGGTTGCCAGGAACGTTAACCGAGTAAAACTGTATTTACTTAGGTTTGGCTAAGAAAAATCACAGTTCCTTTACTATTTGATCAATATTACGCATTTATTAACATTTGTCGGCATTCTAAACACCTATAAATATGGTTTTTAAAGACTTTGTGAAAATCCCCTTTATCATTCATTCTTATTTTTTTAACACCGGCAACCCTTCCATATTCAACTTTTAGCGATGTCATATTCAAATTAAGAGCTGTCTTGGAGAACACTAAATTTAGTTCGACTAAACAACAGAATACCCATATGTCAATCACTGAGCTAAAATTAGAAAATTTTAGAGAAATTTAAATTTGGAGAGGTGCACATCAGAATTAGCACCAATATTGTTTGATCGAATAGCGAGGACTTCCCGATCCCCTTTAGATTGAAACGGGAGATAATAAATAATAAATAAATATTCCACTACATTCTACACAACGCTATCTAGACCCATGGTAAGCTATTATAGCTTGTGTTATGGAATCTAGAATGCGGATAAACATACTTATATACTTTTTTTTTGTAAATACATAAATATTATACATAGAAACACCCAGACCAATGCAAATATATAATATAATATTTGCACTGAGCGGGAATCGAACCCGCGCCTCCTGCGTGGCAGTCGCGTGCACTACCACCACGCCACAGAGGCTGTCAGATCTGGTAGAATACCCTTAAAATCACGCTGATACACCCATTGATAAATTACCAATAATACACGGCAGGCGGCCGCCATAATAAGACCCAGTACGGTGGATAAATCCGTGGGACTTTACTATACCATTTAGATGGCAGACAAGCACACGGCCCACCTGATGGAAAGTGGTTACCGTGGTCTATGGACGTATGCAACACCAGGGGAGTCACACACGTGCTGCCAACCCAGCACAGAGAGTTTCTTTGCCGTCAGTGAAGAAGACAAAGCAGGATAAGCCTTTGGTCTTCCCACTGACAGCACCAAAGTGAAAACCTTCCAGTGAGGGTTGGTTATCCTATCCACCGCCGGGAACACTACACGAGGTTTTTATGGCCACGGTATTTTGTAGGGTAAAGTAAAGCCAACGAGACGAGAGAAAAAAGGTAAACAAAGATACTTTTACTGAGTTACGTTGCTATAACTAGCGATTATTTTCTCTGTTCTTGTCGCACATGTCACACGTACGCGATAATGGCCGAGCGATAGCTATCGTTGCGTGTTTCATAGTACAGGAAAGCTGTCAGCACAGCGGTTCTAAACTGTCAGCTCCGCCATCATTGAGCAATTTCATTCCTGTCTGGAATGCGCTTGAAGTGATACGTAATAATTTTCAAATAAAAATGTTTGGAACCGCTGAAACTTTATTCACCTTATTTCTCTCGCTTCGTTGGCCTTTACTTTACTTTCCTAAACCATTATCCTATCCTACCTCCATTAAACATATACCTACAAAACAGTAAAATGGCTTTAAAATGTAAAGTCTAACTAATTGAATGTCATTGGCCGACCTTGATATTGTACCAAATAAATGGGCAACATTACCATTTCGTCGTTGTATAATTTGACTGCAAATGTTGTAGAGCGTTCAAAGAACTTCAAGTTTAAACAAACTATTAGCACTATTAGGTAGTGTTAGGTAATATTATTTTGAATATACTTGAGTATTACGGCTTCATTGTGATTGTTTGTTACTGGTTTTAGGCCCGTATTCTAGAGCCACACTCAACCTGAATCGCGATTTATCTGAGGACAGATTGTATAGGCAATATATCAAACTATCAATGTGTGTTTTAGAATACGGCCCTTAAACTTGTAAAGAACTAACTGTTGCCCGCGACTCCGCCTGCGTGTATGTCGGTTATCGCAACCAAACATAGCCTATGTCCTGAACCAAATTTCATCAAAATCGATTCACTATTTTAGGCGTTAAATGGTAACGGACAGATTTATCTACGCATTTATAATATTAGTATGAACTATCATCCTCATAGCGATTTCCCAGTCTCTCAGATGACACTATACCGAGCCTAAAATTGTATTTTTTTATTGGTATATCGGCTTTTCCGGATTCTGGAACCGACTGCCAGTTCCGAGAGCAATGTATGGCCTGTGGTATCACGTTTTTTTTTTAATTATTTAATTACGGCGATGGAGTCATGTCTCCCATGGTTCAGGCTTTTATGATGGTTTATCAGCAACGAGAAACGACCCTGATGTTGCACCACTTCCCGTTAGGTGGGTCATGTGCTTGTCTGCCACCTAAGTGGTATAAAAAAAAATAAGAAGGTGCACCTTTGGTGCGAAAACTTCTATAGGTTAAGTCTTTATAGTGGTTTAAAAAAATATTAATTTCTATTAAAGCTGACTTAACTACGCGACTTAATTAAATAGTAATTCGAATTTTAAATGTCACATTCGTTCATGGATGACATTGAGCTTGACCTTGAAAGTAATTACATCAATCACCCACTACGAGTCATTCGTACAGTAATTCATATTTTATATCTAGAGGGATTTTTATTATTTAAGCGGCCGGTATAGGCGCTGTCAGGCTAGGCGTCAAACTTGAAATTAGGACATTGCAGGTTTAAACTCCACCCTGTATGTATGATGTACACATACCCTAATAACACCATGTTAAACCCATTTCTGAATACAAGCAAATTAGCCTAACTCATGAAGTTAAGAATACCACAGAACAGTTAAAGGAGGTTAGAAGGGCCTTGTGGGCGGGGAAGGCGCGCCGCACATAATTATGAGCAATGCTCATATTCCACCGAAATTTAAACATAGTCGCGCTCTTATTGTGACAACGTAAGAAGCTCCTCGAAAAAACAAGAATTATGCCGTCTTGCGCTATAATGACGTGTCGGAAAAGAAGCCAAGTATGTAGTGTAGCCCAAGAAGGGATTTCTTTTCATCGGTAAGGCCAAAAACCTTAAAATACAAGTAATATTTGTAATTATTACAAAAGTATTATGTAGTTTGTAGACAAAAACGACATAATCGCAAACTGATACAAAATTATACATTGCTTGCAATACATGAGTGCCATCGTGTACTACGTGAGCGATCGCGCAGTGTATTGCGTTCTTTGCGATAGTCGCGTGTGCCGAGCCAACGCTTGCAATGCCGCGATATCCATGCGTATCGATAGTGTTGGCCAAATGATCCGTTATAAACAGTGTCGATATTAAGTACGTACACAAATTGTTATTATCAGTAATATTTTAATTAAAATACATTTGCTTATTACAGTCAATAATAATTGTTAAATTTTGTTTGATATCAGCCGCTTATATTGAAAACACGTTTATAATTTAATTTTAGGTTTCCAACAAATCCAGATATAAAAAAATGTGGGTTTGGCTGAACTCGATATTTTCAGTGAAGCGACTGCCCTCTGACCTTCACAACTTATTGGCGATATCGAAGCATTGCAATCAGACAGACAGAGTTGTTGGACATTTTAGGGCTCCTGACTACCCGTAATAACTGCCATAGGTTTTCGTATGGCAATCAGGACCGACGGCATAGCGTGTTCTCCGAGGCACGACCAGATCAATGCAATTACCCATATTCATGCATAGGTAAAAATATTTGCACTGACCGGGAATGTCATTAGTTGATGTTACTATTAACGCAGAATCAGCTTACTCTATAAAGTACGCGACTTGTGTACCAAAACTTCAGATAGTATTTTAAAATTACGGAAGTTTTATCGATATCGAAAATCGACCTTTGGTCAGCGTAACATGTACCTATGAGAAATTTTTATTGCTTTTGTGCGTGTGAGAGTACACGTCCAGTGCAGTATTTGCATTAGTGTGACAACTAATAGCAAACTCGTGATTTAAGTGTGCTGATTTATTTGTGTGCGTAAACCGCGTTGTATTGGTCTATTTTTTATAGTGGAGTTAAAGAGTGGGAGACAAGCGGCGACACGCGTCCTAATACAAATTAGGAACTATTTCCTTTCTAACCTCCTTTAACTGTTCTGTGAAGAATACCATCAGGTCGTGTCCCACATGCCTGGTGGTCTTAATAAAACAAATCATCGTTACCGAGTGACAATTCCACAAATACTGACAATACCTACCGGTTGCCGCCAAAACTGGAAATTGTTTAAAAAAAACCTGATCTGACGTCTAGACTAGACTCGAAATACAAATCCGTTAAAATAATACTTGCGTAATTTCCGCATATGTACCTAAATCAGTATTAAATATTGTTCTATTTTTAAATATATATTTTTTTTAATTGAACACGGCACTTGAAAGAACATAGTACGCAGCTACTGGCCAGCGCGTGCGTCGGTATTTCAAGGTCAAAAATACAGCATGCTCTACTTTTTGCATATACACAATACATGTAAACTTTCCTCGACCTTTGAATAAAGTCAATATAATTACATTCCGGTAATGAATACTTTATTTTGAAGAGACCATGAAGTTACAGTGTCAGTGACATGTTTATAGTAATTATGCCATGAACATTGTGTAGCTATGGTCGAGCGAAGCTATTATTGAGGCTAGGTAAATGTATTTCTTTTTAAACGGAAAAATGTATGTTGTCAGCAATATTCTAATATTCCATTGAAAAATCAACCGGCAAATATGGTAGATCTGTTGCTAAATATCTTATTATCCACAGAATGGAACACCACCGCTAGAATTACATGACTTATGTTATGTTTTCTTCTTTCCAGCGTTCCTTCTATGCAGTCGACCGCTCATCGTTGTGAACATGCTGTGTAAGGAGACCTTGGATGCCGAAGACTGTTCTGTTTTAAGGAGTATAGCAGATCTAGCAGAGAGCAGCCAGATAGAATTCGTATTTATTGGAGAGTTTAGGCATAGGAGCAACGTGCAATGTGAGTATTTCTTTCTTTTTATTCAGTGGAATTATTTCCCCAGCGAAATTCTTCTCGATTATCCTGAGATTTTAAGGGTTACTTATCACAGCATTTTGTCCCGCGTTGAAGCCCAGGTGTCTCTTTCCGGCTCTTTCCCGTCCACCTCATATACATACAGTCTTGGGTACCTATCAAAGTAGTGAGAGCATTGACAACCACGGCTGGCTGAATCGAAGCAGCTTAGCCTGTTGCAGTCCATTGCCAAACATAGGCCTTCTTCAATGTGCACCAAAGCACCAGAACCTCTGCCTTACACACTTGAGCGCTTCTTTTCCTGATGTATTTCGAATTAAAAAGATAGCATAATAAACGCTAAAAAAAATTCATTCAAATATTTAGGCGGAGTCACCAAAAATCAATGTTTAAAAATGGTTGAAAAATTATTCATTAGTTCTAACAGTTAATGAGAAAGTTGGTAGATGGCTCCACCGTCGCCCTTACAAGACAGATATAAAGAGAAGGGAAATTTGAAGTGATTCAGGTGAGGCTCAATAGCTCAGTTGGAATTGGAAGAGCCTTCCCCCAGTAAGTGAAAGGTCCCACTTGAGTTTTTCTTTTTCCCGATGTATTTCGAAATGTTTCGGAATTACGAACATCAATGTAAACCTTTGAGAATGTCGTAAGACGAAACCGGTCAGGTTTAGAAATAAAATAAACTCAGTGGAAAAGTACAAGTGTGTTATTCAATATGTGTAGCAGATTCCACCAAGCTCCATCAATCTCCAGTTTAAACAGTATTTCGAAATCGATGAAATTAACTTAAACTGAAATTAACGTAGTTTAATCCCAAAAATTAATACTAAATCCATTCTATGTACCTAGGCATTCGGTTCTAATGTTTATTAAAAAGAAAATTATTTCTCTTAGGTTTTACCCACTACAGAATTAGTACAAAAAAATCTTGCTCACAAATTGGACATCTTATTTGGACTCATTTCAGCCCGTAGTCCCAATCAAATAAAATGTAACGCGCGTCTTTTATTTGCATGCTATATTGACATAGCCACAGTCTCAGTCGGTCATCGCCCGCATTTGAATAAATTCCCAATTCTCGAGTTAGGTTATGTTATTCCTAGCTCCCAAGTGCTCGTATCATAAGCTATATAACCTCATTTTGAATAATTTGCTTTAAATGGCAGGCTCTAGCACATTGCTACTTTAATATAATGTAAGTATAGTTACCGGCCAATATATCTTGAGCCCAGACACGTCACAAAATATACTCTACTAGCTTTTATCCGCGGCTCCGCCCGTCCACACGCTTCAGACCCACGTGTCGGCTATCGCGACCAAACATAGCCTTTGTCCTTTCTCATGGTCTAATCTACCCCTATACCGAAAATCATCAAAATCGGTTCAGTGGTTTAGGCGTGAAAGCGTAACATACAGACAGACAGACAGACAGACAGACAGTACCTGGAGGACCCAGGTAAAGAAAGTTGAATTCCTAAAATGTTGAATTAGTAAAAACGTTCAATTTGCAGAATGTTAAATCCTAAAAAGTTGAATTCCGATAATGTTGAATTAGCAAAGAGTTAAATTTGCAGAATGTTGAATCCTAAAAAGTTGAATTTGCAGAATGTTAAAATATATTATGATAATATATGATTTCAACATAAATAAGGCGAAATTTAAAGAAATCAATTTTCTCTGGCAAAGTATACATTTTGAGAATTCTACTTTGATTTGATTTGATTACAACAATTCAACATTTTGCGATACTAAAATAAACATTATTTTGGGATTTCAACATTTTCGGAATTCAACTTTCTGTACCTGGAGGGACAGAGTTAATTTCGCATTTATAATATTAGTAAGGATGAGCAGTACGTGTTTTTGGGTGTCATTTGAGGACAGCATGGCGTGCTATGGTGGTGGTAGATTTCAAGTCGCTGATAACCTTATCGCGCTGCACAATGACACTAGGTCAAGGGTGATATTCTTTCCCCATGAAACTACCGGTAGTGTCAAGCCCACCTAATCATAGATTATATCTAAGCAATTCGAGCGCGACTTGGGGTCAAGTAAGATATATCGGCATATTATCAAGTATATTATGGTATGGAACATTAGTTATGGAATACAGAAAAATAATACAAATTATAAATATTCCACAAAATTCTACACAACGCAGGGTTAGAGGATCTTCGATTCTAATATACTTAACAAAAAAACGCTATCCAGACCCGTGGTAAGCTTAACTAGCTTGTATTATGGAATCTAGAATGCGGTTAAACATACCTAGATTCTTTTTTTTTTTTTGGAAATACATACATATTATACATAGAAACACCCAGACCAATGCAAATAGCTATATTCATTAATACAAATATTTGCACTGAGCGGGGATCGAACCCTCGCCTCCTGGGTAGCACCTGCTTTCACTACCGCCACGCCACTGTACAGATAAGAAAGGGTATTTATAAACGATCTGAATTAGAATGCCCAAGCATAATCGGACAATAAGTTCGATGTGAACGCGGCCTAAATTTGCCCAATTGTCTAACTAGGTACTGTTCTGTACTACAATTACCACATGACGTCGAAAAAGAAAACAAGCGTTACCAAGGCCGCGCGATGTTTTCATAGCAATCTGAATCAAATATTAATGTGGACGTGGACGGACAAGGTCTCCATCAAATAAAACATAAGTTAGAGGTGACAAAAGAAGCAATTAGGACTGTGACGTCACTAATGGCCGACACAAATCTCATTATAATTCACATAAAAATTGTAATCTTCTTTTTATTGTCTTTTTTTGTCTTAAGGCCATGATCATTCCCACAAAGGACAAAGTTTTACGTTATTGTGTTATTCTACTAAAAGTTACTATACTTACCATGCAGTCTAGAAATTTGCTTAGTATTAGACTCTGTAGCGTATTTACGCAACATGTTTCTATGATACGCTACGTGTGGTCCGCATTATTGGGAATCCTGTGGTCACGAACACCCTCGAGCCTTTGCAGATGCGTAGAGATGTTGCTTCTTTGGCAGTATGCAACCGTCTCTACGATGGTGAATGTTCTGACGAGCTCCTTCAATTAGTCCCACCCTCTCCTTTCCTTGACAGGAACGACACGTGCAGGGCTAAGATGCCATCCATATACGGTGCAGAGTATACCTGCTAGAACCAAGCGTTTCAGTGACTCATTCCTATGCCGCACTACTAAGACCTGGAATTCCCTGCCAGCTCATGTGTTTCCTTCTTCCTACAGTCCAGGGTCCATTAAGCGGGGCGTGAAAAGGCATCTAATGAGGCCGTCAAGCTGAGTGCCACCACTGTTAACATGGTAAATGTTTACGATGGTGACCCTCTTTCCGAGACTTTGCCTTTAGCTTAACATCAGGCGAGGTGAAGTCAAATTGACGTGTCCTGTATAAAAAAAAATGTCACCCCCTTTTTTCGATACCCAGAAAAGGAGGGTGAAAAAATTCCGAGCATCGCGCCACACCGTCTGTAGGGTGATCTATTTGACTTAAAAATGCCGCCCTTAGAATCTACTAGCCTAGGCTCCGGTCTACTCAGGCTGATGGTTAATTCCCCTCTGATTAAACTGCATTTTTATTGAGACGGAGACAAGTATACTTAAAAATACGGTGCAGAATATACCAGCTAGAACCAGGCGTTTAGGTGACTCATTCCTATGCCGCACCACTAAGACCTGCTCACGTTTTTCCGTCTTCCTACAGTCCCGGGTCCTTTAAGCGGGGCGTGAAGAGGCATCTGATGAGGCCGTCAAGCTGAGTGCCACCACTGTTAACATGGTACATGTTTATGATATTGACCCTCTTTCCGAGACTTTGCCTTTAGTTTAACATCAGGCGAGGTGAAGTCAAATGGAGGTGTCCTTTATAAAAAAAAAAGAAAAGACGAGTCTCCCTCATCATCTCCATCCCTCTGAACCATTGCTCAAAACTGAATCCTTTCGCGCGTCCGCACGTCTAGGCAGGTTCACTGTGCAATCAAACCTCTCCAGGATTAATAACATGAGTACATTACTAATTGAGTACGCTAAAAATCAAATATAAATGTCCAATACCGCAGATAACACGCAGATAAACCTCAGTATTGTCCTTAACGACAGCTGCCTTACATTGTAGCCACAATAGATAAAAGCAAGGAGGATGTAGATAGAGAAGCAGTAACAGTTATCGTTCACTAGGTACAAATTGTTTGTGATATGACGAAGGTTGCTCACGGCAAAGAGATGGAAACAGTGTCGCGAATGATACAATAGAGGACCAGTTCCAGATTCAGAATGGATTTCGTCAACCTAATTGTTGGGGAAATTTGTTCAAGGCGACTCTCACTTTTAGGGCCACCACGAAGGCCCGCCTTGTCGTCTCAACGGGCACACGGATACCATGTGCAGCCGTGAGTCATGGCACTCCTTGGCTCCGTCCTGATCCAAAAGACCCTTTTTTATCGTGCGCAAAATCCCCACGGAGCAGGTGGAGGCGGTTATGTCGGACTCGAACCGACTAAAACGCACGCCGTCTTGGTCCTTGGTCGCCGGAGGTGAGTGTGCCGAAAACATATCTCTCGCACACCGGCAGACTCCAAAAGACCCTTTCCCGGCGATCACCTGCGTCAGCCTATACGATTTAACAAACTTTTGGCGTACTAAAATGTTATTGTCAATTAATTCTACAGTTTCTGTACAATATTGTACAATCACAACATAGTATAAAACAAAGTAAAAATAAAAAATAAATAAATCTTTAAAACTACGCAACTGATTTTGAAGCGGTTTTTTCAATAGATAGTGATTCAAGAGGAAGGTTTATAGATTTATTAGATGATATAGATTATTACACGCCACGCGGGTTGAAAAAAATTAACAGTACGAAGTTCGCCGGTTCAGCTAATTTATACAAAAAATTTAAAGTGCCTTTTCTTATTTCTGTTCCAGCATTCAAGACATGCCAATCAGTCCTGAACGAGGAGATAGTTACCACAGTGGACGTCACAGCTACTGGCCAAAGCAGCATCCTCTGCCCCGGGATGTTAGACAGCACCAATTTCAACGGCCACTCTGGTGCCATCAAGACAGGGTTGAGCCACCTAGCCATACCCCGGGGATGGTCTTGGGGAGGTCCCGCTTCTCCTTTCTGTCCAATATGGGCGGAACTCAAAGTTCCAGATTGACAAAAGCAATCTAAACTATATGGTAATAAACTAAATCTAACTAATCTTCTATATGCGGTTGTTCTTCTTCTATTACAATGCCTTTTCGTCGTTTTATTACAATTTTATTCCAATTAAGAGGCGGCCATTTTGAAAGAAACGTCAAATTTGACGCACATATCGTTGTCAATTTGTTCGAATTTTAAATTTGTATAGATCAAACCATATATCTTGGACCTAAAATGTGCTCTATACGTACAGTACATGTTTCTTGGGTTTATTCCAGAAATCCCCACCGACAAATCCCCACCAGTAGGGATTGTTATTTTTGTAATCCCCACTAGTTACAAAAACTCAGACTAGTGGAGATTTTTGGAAAAATACCCACTAGATGTTGTTGTTTCAAAATTATTTGACAAAAATGCGTTAATGTATGGTTTGATTAAATGTTTCATTATAAAAAAATTAAAACTTTTTATGATAACGTAAAACGCGAGTGTTTTGCAATATTTACCGTGCACACGAGTTTATAAATAATTCTGAAATAATTACATAAATTATTGCAGTTTTTGTTAAACAATTTTAAAACAACATCTGGTGGGGATTGTGACTTATGGTTCCAAAAATCCCCACTAGGCTGAGTCCATTTAACTAGTGGGGATTTCAGGTAAAAAAAAGTAACAATCCCCACTGGTGGGAATTTGTCGGTGGGGATTTCTGGAATAAACCGTTTCTTGGATATATTTTGAAGAACACGGGGTGCTACTACGGTGGACGATTTCAAATTCACCAATTATAGGTTATTTATTACAAAACTGTCCGCGTGCGCCAGGGCCTTTTGTATTTTGCGATTTACGTCCAAGATATATGATTCGACCTATATGTTCATTATGTATCGTTTAAAATAGTAATTAAGTAATCAGTGAAATTATCTTACCTAGAGTTGTGTCATGTTTTAATTAATCGGTATTACGGATATTTTGAATAAATTCTGTTTAAACAGTATTGTGAACTAAAATTTGCTGTATTACATTATTTATTTATTAAGATTTCCAAGTATATACAGCCAGACTTAATGCGACAGGAATTATCTACCAGTCAACTATAGGTGATACCGATGGCAAAAAATAGGTTCATTATAAAACATTAATATAAGTACTTCTCAAAATTAGCATTTTCAAGATCATGGTTGTTTTTTAATATATCTGACAGAACATTACATACTTAAATATTTGTTCAAAATAAATAAATAATGTTGATATTTTATGAGTTGACATATTTAAATTGATTGCGTACATATATTTCGGGTCACAAAGAAATATATTATAGTCTATGTTCCTACTAATTGAGCAAGTTCTGTAATTCTAGTAGACACCAATATGGTATGCTATGCTTACTTCGTCTCTAACCATCTTTGAAGACGAAGTTTTAAAACTATATTGACAGAGGTAATTATGAAAAGTAAAATGGTGTTTCCTGTGCAAAATCATGTGTCATATATACGAACTAGCTTTTGCCCGCGGCTCCGCCAGCGTGAATGTTATCGCGACCAAATATAGCTTACCGTCGAACCGATTTCAATGAAGTATTGTGAATGTGTATGCTTGGTTCCAGTTTTAAAGATAAGATAGCAGGTATTGTTTACAGGTTGTTTTGTGTACTGATTAACTTTAAAAAAAAGTAAAATTGGTGGGCGCAGTTAGTGTCCGTAAACATTGGATCACGTCATGTGCTAAACACAGCACTGGTTTATGTTCTACTAGCTTTTGCCCGCGGCTCGGTCCGCGTGGATGTCGGTTATCGCGACCAAACATAGCGTATGTCCTTTCTCAAGGTCTAATCTACCCCTATACCAAATTTCATAAAAATCCGTTCAGTGGTTTATGTGTGAAAGCGTAACATACAGACAGACAGACAGTTACTTTCGCATTTATAATATTAGTATGGATATGGATTAAGTTAAGACTTAAAACTGAAATCACTTAAAACAAAATATTTAAAAATATCTTAGTCTTTGCCGGACATAGGCTAAAAAATAGATACCACAGAACACGTAACTCTCCTAGACTATTATATATTTCGCTAGTTATATTTTTTGGTCCCATGTAAAAAATCTAACCTCACGACTTACTTCAGAAGATAATGATAACAGGACTACAGGCTGTAGCAGTCGCAATTATAATATTTTTCTAATTTTATGTTATATATTTCTAATTTCTTCCAAGGTCAAGTAAATTACCACAATTCTTAGGATAGGAGACAAAAATCATATTTATATGCGGTTAGAATTATATTTCTCCTTCATATAGTTTTCCTTTTATGTTAAGTACGGAATTAATGTACCTGAACCAGTTTTCCTCGGTCAAGGTAGTCGTTATGTATTTAGCTGCAATTGTGATCCAATTTTTAATATTAGCTATAAATTTAAGGTGTATGGGGCCCTCATCAATATTTTCGGGATTCTAGCCAATCTGCAGCGAAACAAATTGGCACCACACCTGTTAATTAACGAACGAGAAACTGCAGGTTTGCCTGTCAAGGTTGGGGAGGTCAGATGGCAGTTGCTACCATAATAGCCAGATTTAGAGAAAGAGTAAAAGTGTCGTCCCTAAGCTCCAAAGTACTTAGGTGAAACCGGGACTCGCTGTGATGATGATGTAGAATAGCTATAAATTAATCTTATGAAATCATTATATTGAATATCAAGATGAAATGCCAACGTCAAATATGTGTAGCATTTGATGAAATTGTGATCAATTTTGTATGTAGTAAGTCTAAAAGTAACGAAATTATATCAGCAAATTAATGAAATACGCTAGAAATAATGCCTGTCGTTCAGACAACGTTTTCTTGCTGCAAATATTATATGTTAAGTGGTTACGCTTGCTAAGTAAACAGTGTGACGTATTAAATAATAAAAAAACTATATGAAATGTATATAAAATCTACTTAAATATTTTTATATTAAAAGTGAGTTTGATCTCGTTACAGAAAAAATATATTTCTTCCATAATTTTTTGAATTTTCAAGTGTAGGTAAAAAGTTGTTGCTTATTTTATGTTCCTATCTCCTGTACTATATGAATAAGACTGTAGGCAAGAGGTAGGCATTGCCTATTTTTTAACACGGCAATATTAGAAAATGGTAATTCGATGTTTATGTTATTTTTTGTGTATTTATGGGGTCCATGTTAATCTTCTATCAGAGATTCCACAATTGTTCAAGTGTTATCGATTTTGTGATATAAAATAATTGTTTGTTTTGGTGGTTTTATCTGCATAGTAACAAATGTTTATTACTCGGTGTAAATTATGATGAATTTTAAAATAAATTATTTAAATTATGAAGTTTTGTTTTTATTGTATTCAAGTAACGTCTAATAATATTTCAGCGCTAGTCCATACAGAGCGTACTCGGTTTTATCACGCAACTAGTCGACCGCAATGTTCGCATATACATGTTATAGTTCACGAACCTCTGCCTACCACTTCGGGGAATACAGGCGTGAGTTTATGTTATGTATATGTTATGTTCACGAACCAGTCCACGTTTTTACATAAATGAAGTAATGTATGAGGAGCATCGCGTCATTTTATTTCAGACAATCTATTAGTGGCCAAGGTCGGCCAGGTTCTCTGGAATATCCTTAACAGAACGTATTAGATACCTACTCCAGCCACGCCGACTGAACAACATGCGGTTATAGTCGGTGTGTCTGACATATTTACCTAACTGGTAGGCCTCCGCGGGTTCCGTTCACAAAAGATATTTCCTTGAAGACTATTGTGGTACCGTCGATCATGATGAAAAACGAACCTATTTTCTCATTTCACACTTTGAAGTGTTTAGACTCCAAGAGCGACGCAATGACTCAATACCTTCATACGATACCGGGTTCGACTGTTGTGTTTTTGTTCAGTTTCCTCTTAGTGGCTTTGCTGCGTTAAGCGAGTGCGGGTTGCAGCGACGCTAGAATAATTTTGATCGCGTAGGTGTACAGTCGATAACTATGGATTATTTATTGTAATATTACTTAGCCAAAAGACGACGACGTGAACAAAGGCGTCAGCCAATCAGCCCATAGGTGACGTCTAGATTGTTGTGTGGAGAATTTGTAACCAGGTTCTCATTATTAAGAGAAAATAGGAAAAAAAATAGTTATTTTAAAATATCACCGTCAACATTTTGACGAACTGTTTTCGAAACTTGAAATATATTTAAAACGTAGTTCTAATACGGTGAAAGTACACAAAGTATCAGTTATATTATTACCTACCAATAAAAAGGTTAGTAAACATACGTATTCATATTCATACATACGCCTCAACATATACATGTAAGATTATGTCTTATTGCAAAGACTGTACAAGTACGGCGCACAGTGGGCTGAAATTTCAAAGTTGGGTCTTAAGGGCTAAAATATGGATTTTCGGTATCTAGGCATATATTTGAAACGTTTTTATTCTGACATTTTTAAATTAAACACGTAGTTTCGTTGATACAGCCATTTCAACTTTGTATGTAAATACTCATATTTTTAGAATAAAATGGATTATCCATTTAAATGGATTACATGTTATGTTATGTTAAAAATATACAAATGAACTGAAACGGTAATAACTTACACAAAACTGAATTTCTGAACTACATTACAATAGCAAAAAAAACTACTTGACTGATTTTGACGGAGTAAATCTGTATCTAACATCTGTTTTGTCAGCTAAATCAAACAAATAGATTTTTAAATACTTACATGTTTCATTTCATTATAAACTAAAATTAGTGTTCCATATTTTACACCACCCTATGACGTCATTTGTTTTGACATTTATTTCCGGGAATCAAGTTATAAGGATGCGCGAGCGCAAAAACATTTTCATAAAGATTTCCGCAGGTACCGCCAACTCCACTCTAGGAAATACTGCAGAAAAGCTACAAATGAAGATATCTTGAACAATTTATTGACTAGCTCTGATCCCTTAATTTCAACAAAACGCCACTAACTCTACAGAAAACATAAAACTTTGACAAGAGAAGTACAAAGTTTATTAATGATTGAGCAGGTATTTGATGATGATGAACAGGAAAATTTCGCCTTCGTGAACGCAGATACACTTGACAGTGATTAGCAGTTACGTTAATTAATTAAAAGTTAAAGTGACTAGCAGTTATTGCGACTTTTTAAATTTATTTTATTTTAGTACTTTTTAATTTTTATTATTTACTAGCTTACGCCCGCGGCTCCGCCCGCGTGGAGGTCGGTTATCGCGACCAAACATAGCCTATGTCCTTTCTCAAGGTCTAATCTACCTCTATACCAAATTTCATCAAAATCGGTTCAGTGGTTTAGGCGTGAAAGCGTAACATACAGACAGTCAGACAGACAGACAGACAGATAGACAGACAGACAGACAGACAGACAGAGTTACTTTCGCATTTATAATATTAGTATGGATTTTTTACTTAATTGCTATTTTTTAAGCATAGTCATGACTAAGAGGATTAGGCCTAAAGGGGACACCACTACAAAAAAAACGCGCCTAGTTCCTTAACCACTAGGGTGGTGTGGACTGGAGAACAAATAGTTACAATTGCGTCCAAATCGGGAAAAATCGAAGTCTGTGTATAGTCGTTAAAATAGAACATAAATACGTTCTATACATACGTGAAGTCAATTCTTTGAGAAAATTTGAGAATTCCGAGATTTTCACATTTTTCTGTTTTGCTCCATACAAAAATAACTTGGAAATTTAATAACTCCAAAAATACGAAATTATCTGAAAGACCACCATAGTAAAAGTTTCATATAATTGTTAGATCATACCAAAAAAGACATTAAAAAAAACAATTTTTTTTTATATATGCTAAATCCATTACCGGCCGGTTTCGTTGCATCGTGCGGCGCGTGCGACACGGATAACGCAGCGGCGCTCAATGATTTTGTACAAACAGATCCGCTCGCGTGCTCCCGTGCTCCGTCGCGCGTACCGCCGCCGCCCGCCCCGCTCCCCGCGCGGCCTGCTCCGCTATCCGCGTCGCGTGCGACGGGTGTCCGCCTCACACAGCGCTACTCTTGAAATTTCTTGAAACAAGCACGCGGTGCGGACGCACGCGCCGTGCGCCCGCTTATCGCAGCGAAGGCCCTAACAAATACAAATAAAGTCTCATTGGTCTTCGGCAAAAGAAAAAAATACACAGGAAGACATTTGGCAATCATTATAAATGTCATTTTTGTCATTAATTTAGCTTTCTTTGGCTATTTTAGTAGTTTTGCTGTTGGTATTAACTTTCTAATTCAGGATGATTAAGAGCAGTGACACATTCCGATATGAGTCCATGCTATTCAACGAAGGGACCACTGTAAAAGAGGACTATCGCTTTGGCGACGTAAAAGCACCCGGCCCTCCGACTGTTTACAAGCCAAAGAAGTCCTGCATGAGGACTCGACCTCCGCCACTGAAGGATATTCATACTCTCACTGATTGGAACACGAGGTGTCAGTATGTGCCGTTTTATCTCTATCATAAGCCTAAAGATACTGTCACCACAAATCCGAGAGATGTCCAGAAAAGTTTTGTAAGTATTAAGTACCTGCCTAATTAGGTTACTACCAGCTTTAAAATTTGTCCAGACTCAATTAGACAACGATAGGCAGCGCTTTCGTCGACTGTCATACTGAATTTCGAAGTTCAAAATAGCGATGAACTGTAGCCCTAAAGTACCGAAACGCGACTCACGGTAGTGTGAAAGTGCGCCACATTTATAATCTTATTTTCGAATGTTTTCCACCGCGAAGCACGGTAGTGCGAAAGTATTCCACATCGATTCACACATAGTCGAATGTATTCCAGCGCGATGCACGTTAGTGCGAAAGTCTAGTAAATGCGAAGACAGCCACATAGTCACACATTCTATTTTATGCTAACTCAAAGACAACAATTATGAACCAAGAGGCCTGAAACCATAGGGTGAAAGTGTATGCATGTGACACATAGTGCACCATTAAAACCTTCGGCGCCTAATTCATTATGCATTGTATCCTGCAAATATACTCGTGTTTAACAACGGACGAAATTCTGCAATGCTTTCCTCTGGGTTAGGTTTCCAGAAAATAATCAGCTTCATAAGAGCTAAAATAAACAAGATACTAAAAAGGGACCGACAACTGACCATGCTTTAATAAAAAACATTTTCTAATTGAAAGTTGAAATTAGTTCAAGCCTCCAGATGCAGGCAAAGACAACGCAATAAAGACACGCCCGCGGCTGGTCATGACCCCAGCAGTGAGTATGGACGACATCGTGGACCGCAAGGCCCGGGAGCTCCTAATCGACGATATGTATACGAGCGACATGACCAAAGGCCTGAGGGAGGCCATCAGACCATACTTCAAAGTGCAAGCGCCATTTCCAGGGCTACCAGCTAATGCCAATCCGGTAAGTTAAAAATCTATGATCGTGTAGAAAGCGTCTGAAAGGTGTGGATAGTTCAACTACATCATATATATTGATTTTGTGGAGATGGAAAAATTGAGAAGCTAAAACGAAAATTGCTGGATGCAGTTGTCCTCTCCTAATTTGCACCACTGTTTGTTGCCACCTCCTGTCGATGGACCACCCATTGTGCGATGGACCACCTCCTGTCGTATTCATTGTGCCCCTACACCCCATCCACGATTGCCATCCTTTGCTAAACCTTTGGTATACGTGGCCACAGGCCCCTAAGTTACGTAGGGATTTTTGAAAAGTCGGTCACATCATTTCAAAGAAACTTACTTTGGCTTATTGCGCTAACTTGATCTCACTGAAATATAGAAAGAAAAAAAGAAAGAAAATATAGATTAATAACATCATTCTCAGATAACGCTGCCAAAGATTTTGCCACCATATGTGTCCCCTGAGTGGCGAATGGAAACGGTTACGTGGGATCAGAAACAACTTAGGTCCTATTGCGATGCTACCAGGGACTTCTGGCTAGCCAGGAAACTGAGTCCGTAAGTATTGCGGAAACAATCCTCGTTTTTGTAGGTGTATCACAGAAGAACTCTCCCACCGGAGTTCCGCAGTCGGCGGCTTGAGTGCCGCCGACGTGTCTTCGCCGAAGACCATCGGCCTCCATGACCGGGAGCTTGGGGACGGTGAGTTGGCTGCTCACCGTCTTTACAGAAGCAGGCCCATAATGGCAGCGTGACGTGAGGGATTTAGTCGGTAGTAGTCCGGCATAACATCCATGAAGGATTTTCCCCCACGGTAAAAAAAAGGCGTATCACAGAACATTAAATTCAGTTGGTAGTGTTCCGGCACCCCCCATCTTACACCTTACCTCGCAAATGAGGACACCACCGCCCCGGCCTGCTTCTGCTGGAGAGGCAGGCCTGTGCTCATGAAGGACGCAAGTCAAGCCCCGAACTTACCCAATAACTTGTAACATTCGTCTAAACTAAACCATCGAAGTACACATTCAGTAGATGGGCCTAATATGAAAACGCTCCACCACTGTGTATGTACTTACCTAATCATTTATCTATTAAATAATCTAAATCATATTTTTCTCTGTATTTACAATAGGTGTACGTTCTGTGAGCAGACGAAACAAGTTGAGGAGCAAAGAAAGATAATTTGTCAGTTAAAACCTGACAGAACTCAGAGACGTTAGCATTACTAGATGTTTCGCTACAATATTTTATGACGAGATTAGAAAAGCAGGAAGGCCTGCTGAAGATACCAGCTCGGTGGCTTTGTGCTTGGTAGAAGGATCCCACACATATGGTGGTAATATGCATTTTAGATATCTCTTAGTTTTATAATTTTGATTATTTACAGTCAGACGTAATCAAAAGGCAACAAGTGAGCGCCTAGACATAGAATAGGTATCCACTTTTGAATTGAAATGTTTTGACATCAGGGTTAACATACCTAGGTACTTATTTGATGCTAAACTTGTCTTCAATTTTATGTTTCCTCTTATAGATGAATAATGTAGTATGTATTGATTTTCTTCTTTGATTCCATTTAGTTCACCGGTATTTTATATTCAGAATAAAAAAACGCATAAACTTCGCCAACAAAAAACCAACACAACGTAATAAATAAACAATCTCTCAAGGCAATCGATCACACGGTGTTAGTCGCTGGATGCTTGGAGTTTATTAGGTAATTGTAATATGGGAACATCCATTTAATTTTATATTTAGGTATATAGATGTATGTATATACCTGTTTCTTTACTCTGTTTAATTTTATTTTGATTACATTTGTTTCAAAATTTAAATTTTGTTTCATTTATAAGCAATCACACCTGAGCCTAGTAGATAGCGTCATGTATTGTAACATATTTTAATAGAAGTATTTGCCTTGAATAAACTTAGATTTTGTAATGTGGGATTAGGTAGGTAATTTAAAACATACACAATAAAGGCTTTTTACTTTTGTTCTCAATTCACTTGGCTCTTTATTCCGTGTTTCAACAACTGGAACATTTATTTAATCTAGGAACCCAAACAAATGACGCATGCGCTATAGCAACAGGTTATGCAATGTCATCATTGAAACCACAAATTACACGGAGTGATGTGAATTATTAAACCAATAACAATGAATAAATCGGATATAAGAGAAATTATAAGATACCTTGTCGAAAAGCATAATATGCTTACGTACGAGGTAATACACGAGTTAGGTACCGCTTTGGGACCAAAAACACCTTCAATATCGACCATAGAAAAATGGGTTATATTCTTTCAAAAACGACGAGAAATTAAATACTTGTTTACTGCATACATGGACAACCATGCTAAAGCAACGTTTATAGCTCAAATCAATAATATTTCCAGAATGATTACAAATGATAACTCTTTAACATGTCTAGAAATTTCCAAGGCTGTGAAGATGTTCAAAGAAAGGGTACCCACTGTTATACAAACCATTTTGGAGAAGGAGCAATATTTTTCACGATGGGTTCCGTTAGAACTCTCTAAAGAGCAGAAAGTTACGCGGGTTCTTTATGCACAGAAACATTTGGAGCTTTTTGGCAAAAATCCCAAAGATTTTCTGAAAAGATTTGTGACTGGCGATCAATTTTGGATACCTCTTGGAAGTAAGTCACACGGTAAAAACCCTGAAGAAGACGAGACTGGTCAACCAAAGACATCAATGACAGTCACAACTAACAAAATATTGGTCTCAGTTTTCTGGGACGCCAAAGGAATTATTTTAATTGAATATCATGACCAAGCGCTTACAGATGAAATTTACGTAACATCGCTTAACAAATTATTCGAGCAACTGTGTGAAAAGCGTCCTAATATCGGCGAAAATATAATTTTGCATCAAAGTAACACACAACTTCAAAAGTTTCCTATCTGTATCACGACAGCCCTTGACCTTGGATTTGAACTGAGCGATCATCCAGCTCACTCACCCGACTTAGCACCTTCAGATTACTATTTATTTCCTACCCTCAGAGCTAATTTGAAAGGTTTACGATTAACTTCAAAAGATAAAGCGATTAAGTATGTAGAAAAGTTTGTACGCGAACTACATGCCTACGAGGTAAAAAATGCAATTATTAATTTGAAAAATCGATGGCAAAAATGTATTAAATATAGAGGGGACTACATAGGAGATTATCTTACAAGTGAAGCCAGTGAAGAACCCAGTCATTCTGGAGAATTCGGTGATCCCGGGGACTCTGATAATTCCGAAGAATCTGAGGAATGCGAGGTATTCTAGAGAATCCTATCTCCGTGCTATACCTAATGAATAAGATTGTAGGCAAGAGGTAGGCAGTACTTATTTTTAACACGGTAATGTTAGAAAATGGTAATTCGATGTTTGTTATTTTTTGTGTATTTATGGTGTCCATGTTAATCTTCTATCAGAGATTCCGCGATTGTTCAAGTGTTATCGATGTTATATTAAAAATAATTGTTTGTGTTGGTGGTTCTATTAGCATAGTGCCAAATGTTTATTACTCGGTGTAAAATATTGATGGATTTTAAAATAAATATTTAAATTATAAAGTTTTGTTTTATTGTACAAGTAACGTCCACTAAGGGCTCCCGCAGTCATACAATGCAAGGTGGCCGACTATCAAAGGACTAAATTGCGTACTTTAACGATTTAGGTTACCAACTTTATTTTATTGGTTGCAAGCTGCAGACAATCGATTAAGTGGGTGCCAGTTGGTATTGCCAGCGCGGTGGGTTTATCCACTTAGTTATACTATTAGTTATACGATATAACAAAATGGACTGAAAAAGTCCAAATAGTTATACTGCTTAGTATAACTACGTGGATTCGATTAATTTGGGTTGTTATAGTCCAAATAGTTATACTGCATAATATAACTACATGGATTCGATTAATTTGGGTTGTTTTAGTCCAAATAGTTATACTGCTTAGTATAACTACATGGATTCGATTAATTTGGGTTGTTTTAGTCCAGAAAGTTATACTGCTTAGTATAACTACATGGATTCGATTAATTTGGGTTGTTTTAGTCCAAAATAGTTATACTGGATCCGATTAATTTTGATCGGAATCATCCATTTAGTTATATTCGTAAATAAACAATCACTTTATAATATTTATTGGCATTTTATGTTCCAACACATTTGTAATTAAAGAAAAAGTGTATTTATGGGCTGAAGGAGATAGTGGTGGGCAGTGTTGCCGTTATAAAAACTATTATTATTTATTTTATTAACTTTAATAAAATTGTTAGAATTATTTATTTAACATTTTTTTTGTTACATTTCTGTATATGTGCTGCAGCTGCGAGAAATAAATGCATTTTCTTTCTTCTTTTCTTTCTCCTAAATAGTGAGTAAAATGCTATCGCACTGTTTCTAGAAAAGTGTCTATTGTGATATTACCGTTAACTAATTGCATTTGTGCGTCCATTATCATCATGTTGTTGACTAAACTGCTTTCTTTGCGAATCTCTTTACTTTCCCCAATATCGATAATAACATCTTCGGCATCTTCCAGAATCGCTTTCAAAAATGCCATAATGCTTACATATTTCCTGATTTGCATGCTTGGTTTAAGTTCATATGCCATGCTTCAACTTGGTTAGTACTGCGATGCCTCTCTCCAAACACACCACGATTTTATGAATTCATCACTCTTGAGCCAGTAATAAGCATGGCATATGAACTTAAAGCAAGCATTCAGAGCCAGGAAACGTGTAAGCATTATGCAATTTTTGAGAGCTAATCTGGAAGATACCGAAGATGTTATTATCCATACCGGGGAAAGAAAAGAGAACCGAAAAGAAAGTAGTTTAGTCAACGACATGATCATAATGGACGCACAAATGCAATTAGTTAACGGTAATATCACAATAGACACTATCACAAAGAAAAGAAGAAAGAAAATGCATTTATTTCTCGCAGCTGCAGCACATATACAGAAATGTAACAAAAAAAAATGTTAAATAAATAATTCTAACAATTTTATTAAAGTTAATAAAATAAATAATAATAGTTTTTAAAACGGCAACACTGCCCACCAATATCCCCTTCAGCCCATAAATACACTTTTTCTTTAATTACAAATGTGTTGGAACATAAAATGCCCATAAATATTATAAAGTGATTGTTTATTTACGATTATAACTAAATGGATGAATCCGATAAAAAATTAATCGGATCCAGTATAACTATTTGGACTAAAACAACCCAAATTAATCGAATCCATGTAGTTATACTAAGCAGTATAACTTTCTGGACTAAAACAACCCAAATTAATCGAATCCATGTAGTTATACTAAGCAGTATAACTATTTGGATTAAAACAACCCAAATTAATCGAATCCATGTAGTTATATTATGCAGTATAACTATTTGGACTATAACAACCCAAATTAATCGAATCCACGTAGTTATACTAAGCAGTATAACTATTTGGACTTTTTTAGTCCATTTTGTTATATCGTATAACTAATAGTATAACTAAGTGGATAAACCCAGCGCGGTGCGTTTGCGTGACAATGCGAGAAAAACGCTTCAATCGCTGTAATAATAAAAAGAAGACGAAAACAAAAGAGAACATGGTAACAGATTATAACATGAGAAGTATCATACATTGCATTCTAAACTCAGATATTACCTCAGATATATTTTTCACATACTACTTATGGAAAGTGTATTTCGACTTTTGATGAGCTTTCTTCCGCTATGAGCTCTTCTACTTTTTCGTTTGCAACAATTGATCGAGACCCGTTGACGAAGTTTTTTTATACCACTTAGGTGGCAGATAAGCACACGGTTCACCTGATGGAAAGTGGTTACCGCGGCCTATGGACGTATGCCACAGAGGCATTACACTCGTGCTGTCTACCCTGAAGAAAGCTTCTAATGCTCTTCTTGAATAACACCATTTTAAAGTCAATTGGATAAACTACGGCAGGGAGTTTATTACACAGCTTGAACGTGCGTGGGATGAAGTTCCTTTCATAGTGCGCACCATTTTCGAATGCAATGTGTGGGGAAGATAGAATGTAGCTGTGGCATCATGTCAAATAATTCATCTGAGCACAAACCATTGTATAGGCGGTAGAACACACACAGCGAGGCAAAGTCCCTCCTGAGGTCGAGAGGTTCCACATCACCTGCGAGTATCGGACTGTCGACGAGCCTCAACACACGTCATCGCACCGAGTCGAATGGGTTAAGCTGGCGTGAGGGCGCTCCGGCAAAAAGGTGACAGCAGTACTCCATGTGCGGCCGAACCTGCGCCTTATAAAGAAGGAGTCGTTGCCCCGCAGTGAAGTACTGCTTCGCCCTGCTGAGAACTCCAATTTTCTTTGATGCCAGCTTGACCTTGTCTTTTAAATCACTGCGGTACTTGACGCCATTTGAAATGTCGACGCCTAGGATCCCGATACTCGAGGAAATGGTAAGTAATTTAGATTTTGTTTTATTTTTATAGGATCACACCTGAGTTTAGTAGACAGCGTCATGTATTGTAACATATTTTAATAGAAGTATTTGCCATGAACAAACTTAGTTATTGTAATGTGGAATGTGAAATGTGAAAATGTGGAAATAACTTCATTATCGATATACAAAAGGTAGATCAGCAGCCACTAAGTAATGTTAAAAAAGCGTGGATTTACGACAACTATTTAACCTCGCGTCTTAACTGGCCGTTTCTTGTTTATGATATAAGCCAGAGCCTTCTCAAAAAACTAGATGCGAATGTTACGAAGACATTGAAGTCGTGGCTGGGGCTAGCTCAGTCGGCAGACCCATCGACATTATATAGAGCCTCAAATAACTTTGGAATGACGTTCAAGAAACCATCGGAACTATATAAACATCTAAGAGTAACCAAAATGCACGTCCTAGCGAAATCAAAAGACGAAATCGTGCAAGCTCTTCCAAAAGACCAAAGTACTAAAGAGCTCGAGTCGCGCCTCCAATTCCATAAAAAATTCATGATAGGCTCGCAGACTGGTAGGGTAGGTTTGGGTAATACTAGGAGGCAGTCAGACAAAGACATAACAAAATCTTTTCTTCAAGTAGATGAAAATAATACCTACAAAGTGCACGCAATGAACCTAGAAGTACAAAACGAATGGTTAACACTAGGTGAATTTTGTATTCCCATAGCCTTAAAATGGCGTACCTTAATATACGACTGGTCACCGGCTCTCCTTAAATTCTATCTCAATGCATTCCAGTTGACCCTCCCCGACCAAAGCAATCTTGTCAGATGGGGAAAAGCCACAGATAAAACATGTAACTCATGTGGTGAAGCAATTGGTACTGCTAGGCACCTACTGGTGGGTTGTAGGACGCTATTAGACCGGGGTCATTACTCGCGCCGACATGATAAGGTATTAGAAATCGTACGTGAGGCGGTAAGTTTGGCGGTAGCTAGAGCGAAAAAGGGTTTAACCACAAACCAAAGAAATGACGTCGCGTTTGTAAAGGAAGGCTGCTCAAAAAAGACAAATCAAAAGCCGTACTCAATTTTGATAGCAGCCGCTGACTGGACATTACTCGCAGATTCGTATGAGAAACACTATAAAATACCGGAGGAAGTTTGTGCCTCGTCATCCAGACCCGATATATTCCTATTTTCAAAACAGCAAAAGCGTGCAGTACTAGTAGAACTCACAGTACCGTGGGAAACTAACATACCTAAAGACCACGCTATAAAAATAAACAAATACTTTGACCTGACCAACGAGTTAACCAAAAATGGCTATGTGGTTAAACTCTACGCCGTGGAAGTAGGAGCAAGGGGAATTCCAGCTAAATCCCTGTATAACTTATTTAAAGACCTCGGATTGCCAAGAGCTTCAGTAAGCTCTTTACTCAAACGAATATCTAAAACGGCGTTGATAGGATCTTACCAAATTTGGATAGGTAGAGGGGGGAACACGACCGACGGTGGAGGTGAGCGCTGATGCATCACAAGGTGGCCACCCTAAACCTACACCTGGGTCGCAAGTCCCAGGCGCCGTCACAGTGTTCCTCTCTGTACCACGCCATGGACCCGGCGACCGCACGGTGAATCCATGGAATGCTAAGAACCGGATCTCATCTCTTATAATCCCAATTGTTCTCAATTCACTTGACTCTTTAATCCAATTATATTTTAACAACTGGAACATTTATTTAATCTAGGAACCCAAACAAATCGCGCATGCGCAATAGCAACACGTTCTGCATCTGCAATGCCAACATTGAAACTACAATATACGAAGTGATGTGAATTGTTAAACCAATAACAATGAATAAATCGGATGTAAAAAAAATTATAGGATACCTTGTTAAAAAGAATATGCTTACATGCGAGATAATCCACGAGTTAGGTACCACTTTGGGACCAAAAATGCCTTCAATATCGACCGTAGAAAAATGGATTAAGTTCTTTCAAAAACGACGAGAAATTATAGAATTGTTTACACAACTAGATAACCATTGTAAAGCAAGGTTCATGGCTAATATCAATGATATTTTGTTTATGATTATAAATAATAACTCGTTAACACGTCGGGAAATTGCCACGTCTTTGAATATGTTCGAAGAAAAGGTATCCACTATTTTAGAAACCATTTTAAAAAGAAAGAAATACTGTTCACGATGGGTTCCGTCAGAACTCTCTAGAGAGCAGAAAGTTACGCGGGTTCTTTATGCACAGAAACATTTGGAGCTTTTTTGCAAAGATCCCAAAGATTTTCTGAAAAGATTTGTGACTGGCGATCAATTTTGGATACCTCTTAGAAGTAAGTCACACGGTAAACACCCTGAAGAAGACGAGACTGGTCAATCAAAGACATTAATGACAGTCACAAATAACAAAATATTGGTCTCAGTATTCTGGGACGCCGAAGGAATTATTTTAATTGAATATCATGACCAAGTGCTTACAGATGAAATTTACGTTACATCGCTTAACAAATTATTCGAGCAACTATGTCAGAAGCGTCCTAATATCGGCAAAAATATAATTTTGCATCAAAGTAACACACAACTTCAAAAATTTCCTATCTGTATTGCAAAAGCTTTTGAGCTTGGATTTGAGCTGAGCGATCATCCAGCTTACTCACCCGACTTGGCACCTTGAGATTACTATTTATTTCCTACCCTCAGAGCTAATTTGAAGGGTTTACGATTAACTTCAAAAGATAAAGCGATTAAGTATGTAGAAAAGTTTGTACGCGAACTACATGGCGACGAGGTAAAAAATGCAATTATTAATTTGAAAGATCGATGGCAAAAATGTATTGAATGTAGAGGGGACTACATAGGAGCTTATCTTACACGTGAAGCAAGTAAGGAACCCAGTGAACCAGAGGAATGTGAAGAATCCGGAGGATCCGTGATCCGGAGGATGAATTTGATGACTCCGAAGAATCCGGAAATTCCGAAGAATCCGAAAATTCTGAAGAGTCTGAGGAATGCGAGGTATCTAGAAAATCCTATCTCCTGTACTATATGATAGGATTAGGTCACTATCAATTAGGACTGTAGGCAAGAAGTAGGCAGTGCCTACTTTTAAACACGGTAATATTAGAAAATGGTAATAGGTACGATGTTTGTTATTTTTTGTGTATTTATGGAGTCTATGTTTCTTCTATCAGAGATTCCACAATTGTTCAAGTGATACCGATTTTGTTATATTTATTAAAATAATTGTTTGTGTTGGTGGTTCTTTCTGCATGGTAACAAGTGTTTATTACTCCGTGTAAAATATTGATGAATTTTAAAATAAATTATTATAATCAAGAAGTTTTGTTTTTATTTTTACGGTACAAGTAATAAAATGCGCATAGCTCTAAAATGGTTCAAGAATCCAAAGAACCACTGGTGAAAATAAGGAGAGACGGCCACCACACCAATAGTTACTATGCACCACATCTAGCCAATGTTCGTGCACTTTTTAAGTGTTAGTTAAATGATATGAATTCATGCTATTCAACGAAGGGACCACTGTAAAAGAGGACTATCGCTTTGGCGACGTAAAAGCACCCGGCCCTCAGACTCCGGGCCCGGGAAGCCCGTGCAGAGCGAAGGCGAACCGGACGTCGGAGGTCGCAGAACGACCTCCGTCCTCCATGAGCGCTGGCCTGGGGGTGACCGGTGGAGCCGCCTGTCACCCTAGCAGAAGCAGGCCGCGGCGGCGGCGCAAAGTGCGCCTCCCCGTAACCGGGGCTAGATGGGGACATTTTGGTCCCCACAACCCGAAGGGGGCCATCTCGAAAGAGATGGTCCTGGGTCTGCCGGGGTGCGAGAGATATGCTTTTGGCAATCTCACCTCCGGCAGCCAAGGACCCAAGACGGCGTGCGTTTTAGTCGGTTCGAGTCCGACATAACCGCCTCCACCGGCTCCGTGGGGGTGGTATCCGTGGAGATTTTTCGCACGATAAAAAAAAAAAAAAAAAAAAACCCGGCCCTCCAACTGTTTACAAGCCAAAGAAGTCCTGCATGAGGACTCGACCTCCTCCACTGAAGGATATTCATACTCTCACTGATTGGAACACGAGGTGTCAGTATGTGCCGTTTATATCTCTATCTGTATTTTGAGAAGTTAGCCTGAAAATTGGCTGTCTGCAACAAACAGTGGTGCAAATTAGGAGGGGGCTGGGCAGTCCCCGCCTAATTTGCACCACTGTTTGTTGCCACCTCCTGTCGATGGACCCCCATTGTGCGATGAACCACCTCCTATCGTACTCACCGTGCCCCTACTCCTCATGCACGATTGCTGACTTAAATGAAGAATTGCTGTCAAAGTCGCCGAGTTTTGGGCTTTGGTAGTTTGGGTCGGTAGCGTAGTGGTTAAGGAGTCGGAGGAAGGTCTTACGATGGAGAGGTCCCGGGTTCGATCCGTGCCAATTTTTCTTAGTTGGAGGGGTTATAGGGAATATTAGTAACTTCGGTTCTAATATTTTTTATAAAAAAGAAATATTTTAGATTGTTGCCACTGATACGGAGGAGAAGATTTGCGCCACCACCTTAAGCGACCAAGTGCGAGTCGGACTCGCCCATGAAGGGGAACTTAGCAGCAAGTAAGATAATATAATAATTGAGGACGCGTTTTTCCACTTCGGAAGTGTCTCTCGCGCAAACTATTCAGTTTAGAAAGAAATGATATTAGAAACCTTAATAGCATTTTTCAAGACCTATCTATAGATATTTATAATAATAAAGGTTCCCCGCAGCGGCAGCTTGTAGCGAGCTGTTGGTGAGTGGCGATACCACGTACCCTGATCCTTACGAGGGTTGGGATTTATTCCGCACCGCCTCTTGTGCTTGCCTTTATTTGCCGGACAAGAGTGGAGTCGCAAGAGCGGACTCACCTCTCGACAACCTTAGCCGCTCAATGAATGTTGCTCCATGGCTGCACTACGCGTGGCTACGAGTATTTTAATGGGGCCCATGCAATGAGTTGGCGAGTCACCGCCTGCCTTTTCCACAATGTTAAGACTTATTGTCATGGCAGGCGTCCGTTAGTCTTCCTCCATAGCCCATTCACCAGTCCATCCAATACTCAATCCCATACCTAACTAGTTTCCATTATTCCAATAGTCTCTGCACCTGGCGGGGACCATCCGCGGGTGTATCATATTGTGCGCTCGGGGGTGGTATCCGCCATGTGTGTGTATATCCCTAGCATATTAAACTCTCTTAAAAGGGCCTCTACGTCTTGGCTTCGGTCCGACGCACGCCTTCCAAAGGCCCGAGACTCCATTGTGCCGAGAGTCACGGAACAGAGAAACATAATAAAAAGATTTTATTTCAGGCAAGCCCATATTCTGTTAGTAACATTGCTCTTATGACCTAGTGTTAGTAAAACATAATATTTATTTAATTCGTGTGGAGTTTCATCCAGTGTCGCAGCTTTGGTGACTCCCACTTATCTGCGAATACAGATAAGATACAGTTAGTGCTAGTACTGTTAGCCTTTTACGCATGATGGCATGAAAACCATCTATGCATCTTTCGGCGAACATCGCCGACGCGCTGCACATCCACGGCAGCCCCAACAGTACCTACCCTGAGCGCATTATTGTACATTTGTACATGACTCGTAGATCACTGTATATGCGCCCACGATATCTTGTCCACAGACTGCACGTGTAGAATGACTTGAATGACTGACAGTAAGCCTTGAATAAAGTAATTTTAACTGGCTACATACATCGTGCAAATCTGTGGGCCAACATGTTACAGCGCACAAACAGCGACCTACGTATATAGATATTTAAAAAAATGTATTGGTTTTATTTATTTATTTTATTTTATTTACACTTTATTGTACACATAAATTGTATTTATACAGAATAGTGATATGTTTTTTCTATTTTTGTGTGAAATTCTAAACGCGGTTCACAGAATACATCTATTTACCAAGTTTCAACAGAATAGGCCTTATAATATAATAATATCCCTTTATTAATGGCAACTAGGCCCAATTTGTTAGTAAGAATGTTTTTCTTATAAGTATCTAATGTTAGTAATAAAGTTATGACAAGTACGTATTTACCTATATCATGAATGGATTTTAATATTACTAAAATATTATCAAATCATTTTTAATAATTAAAGCATAATGTCATCAATATGGATTATAAATATTAATTACAATAAAACAAATAAATAATAATTGATCAATAAAACAAAATAAAATAATAGGTATAATAATAAAATAGTTTCGATAAAAAGTAGCTTTGACATACGGACGGACCGACAGACAGACATAACGATTCTATATGGGTTCCGTTGTTTGCCATGTGGCTACCGAACCCTAAAAATAGGAGAAGATAATTTCTCATCTGTGGATGGGCCTAATATGAAAACGCTCCACCACTGTGTATGTACTTACCTAATAATTTATCTATTAATTAATCTAAATCATATTTTTCTCTGCATTTACAATAGGTGTACCTACGTTCTGTGAGCAGACGAAACAAGTTGAGAAGCAAAGAAAGATAATGTGTCAGTTAAAACCTGACAACTCAGAGACGTTAACATTACTGGATGTTTCGCTACAATATTTTCGCTCAATAATCTTCGTAAATATGACCACGTGTCGTCTTTCCGCTCGCAGCTTAATTGGTTAACTATCCGTCCTCGCCGTAAGCTACGCGCACTTACTACTCTTTACAATATCCTTAACTCTCCCACTATCCCTACTTACTTAACTTCTTATTTTCAGTTTCTATGTTCCAACAACGTTAAAAATCTTCGCTCTACTGATAACCGGCTACTCGCATTTCCCTTTCATAAAACTTTTTAAGCTCTTCTTTCTTTGTTGAGGCTGTTCGTCTATGGAACGCACTCCCTCTGGAGATCAGGAAGAGCACGAGCCGCGATGTGTTCAAGTCCAGGGTACGGCAATTGATCACCACGGAATTGGCAGAATCATCGTCTCAACGATAATGATATTTATACTCTTATTTAAATATGTATATATAAATATATATATATATATGTGTATATATCTATTTTAGTATAACCTGTATGTATTTTATTCTATTTGTATATTTTATTATTTTATATGTACATTGTTTTATTTATATACTTATTTGTATTAATGGGTTTATATATATCCTCCCACATTTATATGCACCTACCTCGTATTAGCTCTGCACCACCCTATGGTAGACTGGCAGAGAATGCCTACGGCATTAAGTCCGCCTATGTACTTCGTGCATAAAGTATAAATAAATAAATATTTTATGATGAGATTAGAAATGCAGAAAGGCCTGCTGAAGATGCCAGCTCGGTGGCTTTGTACTTGGTAAAAGGATCCAACACGAAGCGGCCGATTTAAACGTACCTACCTACTTACATTTAAAAATAATATGCATTTTAGATATCTCTTACTTTTTATCATTTTTATTATTCCCGGGGTTTTTTACGTATGTCAAAAGCCGAACATGACTTCCGTCTAACAAAGATGGAAGTCCAGCGGCTTTAGTCATGTTCTACCCTTAATCATGAATTTTTCAAGTTCACTTTTTATCATATTCTGATTTTGTCATGTTCTGCTTTCGTCACGTTCTGCTTTTGTCATATTGCGATTAAGTCATGTTCTTCCAGTTCTGTCGGGGTCGATGCCGCGTTGCTATTAGGTTGCTTGTACATTATACCTAATAAGGAACGTGCAACGCATTGGCGAACCAAATGGTTAAGGCCTGGTTTTGTTGAATGTCAGATAAAACCAATTAATAATACAACAACAGGAAATTGTAATGTTCTAAGAATCACATGTTGTTGTCATGTCATCGTTGTCACTAATGAAAATAAGTTATTACAGTCCATCAAATCTAAGAGGTACCGTTTGACGTTTCATATTTTTCAAACCGAAACAACTTTGTTCATACGTACATTATTCAGTTTCGATAACCTTTTTCATAAAACCATGAATTTAGAAAGATTTCATTATTGTATCTAAAAATGTACAATTCTTAATATCTAAATGTAATTGAAAACTTTCAAACAAAGCAAAATAACACATATTTACACAGTAAATAATTTCTAATAGTTATATTCTTGACCTCATTACAAAGTTACGTAGTTAGGTCACTGCACGTAGTGTTGCGACTCTTCGGATACACTTGTATGCAAAAAAATCGTTTACATATACGAAAAATCGAATGTATTATTTACAAATTACACTTGACAACCAAACAAATATTTTTTCATGTGAATGGGATTTATCTCACATATTACGATTACATAACTAAATAGTTATGTAATCGTAAAATATGAGATAAAACCCATTCACCAAAAATACGTATTTATAAATCAAATATATTTGCTTCTTTAAAAAGTTGTCGAAAGCGATTTGTCGATTTTTGATTTTCGCGCCCAAATAAGTCGGGGTTTCTCGCGCTAACGCTGTCGAAATAGTAAATGGAGTCAGGGATAGTGTTTTTTACATTTATTTTTGTGTATGATAGTATGGGTTTGCATATTACAGAGAAATAAACAAATTTTTAACAAGCACATCCATTGATTTTACAATTACAATTTTTTCTTCTAAGTCTTATTTCTACGTCTAAAACTAATAAAAATAAGGTATGTAGAACCCATTCACAAAAATGTTGTTGCCTGATGTTATAAATTAACGACGTTACTGCGCGACCGCATAATGCACTGAATACACAGATACCCTAAAATAAATTAATTTAATTATTTTTAGGTCAATAGGCAAAATCGCAGGTGTCCAAGTCTCTACAATTTTTTTTTTCTGGCAACACTGCCAACTACAAGCGCACGCGGTCCGCTCGGTCGGTTCGGCGTCAGCACTGTCAGCAGTCTCTCGCCATCTTGGAAGCTGACTGTGCGCGTACTTGCTTTCTCGTTTGTGTTTTACAATTTGTGACTTGGCTATTACTTTTCTGGACTGATCATTCTTTATCCGTTTACCTTGGCAATATTTATACTGGACTCCGAACTAAGCAAGTGTTTATTAATAATGTCGAAAAGAGGACGTACTTTGAACAGCCAGGCTCGTGAATTGGTGGTGAAATTACACGAGTATTTTGAGCGTGAATCTCAAAATGGTGGACTTCTACTGCCAGTTACACAAGTTCGGGATCGCGTCGGTGAAGCTCTCGGTATTGGTAGCCGCACCGTTGGCAAAATATTAAGTGAAAAATATGGGCCTTCGGGGAGTGACAGTAACGTACTTCACACACCGAAAAAACGAAAAAGAAATAAACCTGTGACAGGCATCGATGAATTCGATAGTCATGCTATTAGAAACCATATATACGGGTATTTTACAAGAGGCGAATTTCCAACATTGGCAAAGTTATGTGCAACTTTAAAAGATGCCGGGCTGTATAAGGGAAGCATAGAGTCGTTGAGAACGGTAATAACAGGAATTGGCTTCAGATACAAAAAAGTTGACAAACGAAAAATTGTTATGGAGCGACATGACATAATTATGCAGCGACTAACATTCCTGCGCGAAGTTAAACAAATTATAAACTGGGATAATGTAATATTTTTGGACGAAACTTGGCTAAATTCCAACCATTCTGTGCCGAAAACATGGACTGATGATTCTGAAGCTTCGTGCTCGAAGGTGCCGATAGGAAAAGGTGGACGCCTCATAATATGCCATGCTGGGTCAGCGTCTACAGGCTTCGTGGAAAACTCTTTATTAGCTTTCCAATCCAAAAGCACTAAAGAGTATCATGAAGAAATGGACGCAGTAAGGTTCCGAGAGTGGTTCTTAAATTTATTACAGAATATCCCTCCTAACAGCACAATTATAATGGATAATGCCCCATACCACTCTGTGCAAATTGATAAAGCACCTACGTCAGCCAATAAGAAAGCAGATTTGGTGGCATGGCTGCAAAGAAAAGGAGTGGATGCCGACATGTCACTATTAAAAGCTGAATTATTACAGTTAGTGAAATTGCATAAACCACCAAAACCGACATATGTAATTGACCAATTGGCCGAAGAGCACGGGCACAAAGTCATACGACTTCCTCCGTACCATTGCCAATATAATGCCATTGAACTGATTTGGGCCCAAGTTAAAGGTAATATTTTATAATATTATAATAATAACACGAGTACTTCTAACATTTATAATTTAAACAATGGTTTTCGTCTGCTATCAAATAGTTACATTATTGTTTTACAGGTTATGCAGCAAGACACAACACAAAACCACCCTTCAGTGTCAAGAAAATGGAAGGTTTATTAAAGGAAGCATGTGCCCAAGTTACACAGGAAGATTGGAGTAAAGTAGTACAAAAAACAAAGAAAATAATAATGGACGACTTCGAAAGAGACGTACACTTTGATAATGTAATGGACAATCAACTGGTCATTAATTTAAATGACGATGATGACGAAGACGACGATACTAGTACTAGTAGTGAATAAAAAAATATCCTAAACATTTCTTTTATTTAATTATAACAATTGATTTCTTAAAATTCGGATATTATAGTAATCGATCTCTTAAAGTTCGGATATTATAGTAATCGATTTTTTCATCCCATCCCTATCATTCAATTGTCAGAACTGTCAAACGGTACTTCTTAGATTTGACGGACTGTAAAATATAGCAATTATTGACTAAACATGAACGATATGACTAACATTAACATGACTAAAGAATAACTTGACTAAAATGAAACATGACTAAAACATAATATGACTTACGCAAACTATAATTATGGCTATTCAAGAACATGACTAAACCAGAACATGACCAAATCAGAATATGACCAAGGGCAGAACATGACTAAAGCCGAACATGACTTCCATCTAACAACCCGTGTTGAAGACAGCCGTAATCAAGAGGGCAACAAATGAGCGCCTAAACCTAGAATAGGTATCCATTTTTGAGTTGTTTTGACATCTGGGTTAACATACCTACTTATTTAATGCTAAACTTGTCTTCAATTTTATGTTTCAATGAATAATACCTATAGTTTGTATTAATTTTCTTCTTCGATTTGGTTTAGTTTCCTTACCTGTAGAATTTATATTCAGAATAAAAAAACACCTTAAACTTCACCAAGAAAAACGTAAAAACGTAATAATTATGCAATCTCTCAAGGCAATCGATCGATCGAACGGTGTTAGATGCTGGATGCTTGGAGTTTAATATTTTTAATACCAATATAGATGTACCTATGTATATACCTGTTTATTTAATTTATATCTACCTGTTTAATTTAACTTTGATTAGGTACATTTTTTTTGATAATTTATATTTTGTTTTATTTTTAAAAGATCACACCTGAGAACAAGATATCGTCATGCATATTATCGTATTTTAAATTGAAGTCTTTGCCTTAAACACGCTTAAATAGTGTAATGTGGGATTATGTTAAAAACGTACAGTGAAGTAAGTAGGTAGGACTTTATAATCCCAATTGTTCTCAATTCCCTTGGCTCTATTATCCAACTGTGTTTCAACAACTGGAACAATATTTATTTAAGCTAGGAACCCAAACCCATCGCGCATGCGCAGTAGTAATTTGTTCTGCAATGTCATCATTGAAAGTTCTACAATATTAGTGATGTGAATTGTTAAACGAATAGCCCCCTAAGATCTAACCACATGTCCTGATCGACCACCTGAATCTCGTGGGGGGCGGACACACGGAAACAAATTTACTGGCGTGGCCACCCAAAAACTAATTCCACGAAAAACTTGACATTGGCGTTTCGCCATTAATGATTTTATACCTTTTACTTGACGTTGACAAATTGCGGCGAATTGCTGCAGAAGACATTAAGAAGAAGTAGAAGTATGGAACGAATAATAATGAAGAAATCTGACTTGGTGCCAGTAATAGAATACCTGGTGAAAAAAAAAATGCTGACGTTCGAGATAATACACGAGTTACGTACCACTTTGGGACCAGATTCAATTTCAATATCGACCATAAAAAAATGGGTAAGGTTCTTTAAAAAACGACAAGAATTTAGAGAACAGTATGCACAACAAGAAACGCGTAATTTAAAAAGGTTTAGAGCTAAAATCGAAGAAATTTTCCTAATGATTTTAGGCGATAACTCGCTAACACGTCGAGATATTGCCAAGTCTGTGAATATGGTCGAAGAAAAGGTATCCATTATTTTAGAAATTATATTAGAAAAGAAGAAATATTGTTCACGATGGGTTCCGTTACGACTCTCAATTGAGCAGAAATTTATTCGGCTTCTTTATGCAGACAAACATTTGCAGCTTTTTCAAAACGATCCCAAAGATTTCCTGAAAAGATTTGTGACTGGCGATCAATTTTGGATACCTATTAGAAGTAAGTCACACGGTAAACACCCTGAAGAAGACGAGACTGGTCAATCAAAGACAGCAAGCACAGTCACAACTAACAAATTGTTTGTCTCAGTATTCTGGGACGCCGAAGGAATTATTTTAATTGAATATCATGACCAAGCGCTTACAGATGAAATTTACGTTACATCGCTTAGCAAATTATTCGAGCAACTGTGTCAGAAGCGTCCTAATAACAGCAAAAATATAATTTTGCATCAAAGTAACACACAACTTCAAAAGATTCCTATCTGTATTGCAAAAGCCTTTGGGCTTGGATTTGAGCTGAGCGATCATCCAGCTCACTCACCCGACTTAGCACCTTCAGATTACTATTTATTTCCTACCCTCAGAGCTAATTTGAAAGGTTTACCATTAACGTCAAAAAATAAAGCAATTAAGTATGTAGAAAAGTTTGTACGCGAACTAAGTGCTGTCGCGGTAAAAAATGCAATTATTAATTTAAAAAATCGATGGCAAAAATGCTTTGAATGTAAAGGGGACTATATTGGAGCTTATAATGCATGTGAAGAAATTATGAAACTCAGTGAACCAGAGGAATATGAAGAATCCGGAGGATCCGACGATTCCGAAGAAGCCGATAATTCCCGAGAATCCGCAAATTCCGAGGAAACCGGAAATTTCGAGGAATCTGAGGAATGAGAGGGACCTGAAGAAAGCGAGGTATCTAAAGAACCCTCTTCTGGAGAATGCGAGGGATCCGGAGAAGGCGAAGAACAATCCACCATTTTTCCACCTTTTCAGATTTAGGTACAAAATGAAACAGAGATAAAGAAAGTTATAACGAAAAGTAGAGATCGATAGATCTACATATATTTCTATAATAATATGAACTTGTCAATATAAGTGTAAATAAGTGTATCTACCTATTTGTGTGTAGGTACATAACATGACGAATTTAATTATACTATACATTGCAAACAATATTTAATCTGCATTTCTATTAATCTTAGTCTAACATACCTAATTATCTGCCGGTTAGACAAGTAACACTAAAAACCTCAAGAAAAATAAATATCATATTTTTTTCTATTTTTTTTCTAATAGGAAATTAGACTGTGCGCAAGATGGAAGGAAGGAACATACAATTATAACTATTATCTTCGAACAATAAATAATACAAACAGTTTGAGTATAAAACTTCATCAGATAAATAATTTAATTGGATAAGGAAAATAAATACATGTTACCAACACAACAATTTACAATTATGTAAAACAATATTAAGCGCCAGCGCCCCCATTCACGCGCAGATTTATTATAATATGTTGCGCGCAGTCTATTTTAGGTGACGTATAAAGTTCAACTCATTAGTATAGGACATATCTAAAGTAGAAAAGAAGCACTCAGCACATTACTATGCTCACTGCAATAGATTTAACATTTAGATTTATCATCATTTCGTAAGGCCCCTGCTCAAGTCCTCATATGTCGACGTCCAGTTGGCGAAGCCAGTCTATTGCTGTGTGTGAGGTCATGAAGCTCACGCATTCCTCCAGGGAAATGAGTGGACATTCCTCTGCTATATGCATCGTTGTGTGTGCTTTGGAGCTCCACAATCACAGTCCCCACTATAATTATGGACTGTTCTAGAAAAACAGTAAACTTGTTAGTATCCTGGTATCTTCCGGAGATGATAATGTCGAAACCAAGCGCTTGTCTATCACACTTCACTCTCACAAAATGCCCATTGAACACATTGAACAATCGCACGCGCCTGCCGTGTATTTTACACTTGCAACCTACTGTCGAACACAGAACAGAAAAAACTAGGTCGAAAACATATTGTAGATGGAAACGTGACCATAGCTTTCAATAATCAACCTTTATTTTTAATTATACTTTGCTGGATTTGACATAAAGGATGTGACATTTTTAACACATAGCTTCTTTTGAGAAGCTGTTTTATTTGTTTTTGTATAATTTTTTATTTTATTTTTGATAATTTATTATATTTTCCGAAGCCAATATGCAATTAAACGACTGCAAAGTAATACGCCGCTATGAATCCATGCTATTCAACCCAGAAACCACAGCAAGAGAAGACTACCGCGTCAGTGATTTGAAAACATATCCGCCAACAACTTATAAAGCCAAGAAAAGATGCTTGAAAGTCCAAAATCCTATACGTAAAGACGTACAAGCTTTAGCTGATTATAAATATCAAATTCCATTTACTCTTTTTCTTAAACGAAAAGAAATTATTCAAACTGATCCAAGAACTATTCAGAAACGTTACGTAAGTAGGCCTTAGCATTTTACCTACTATTAAACTGTTCCCAATACACTTCTTGTCGTCCTGTGGCGGCAACTATGGGGTATGGTTGTTCTCTATCCGACAGTAAAAATACTTTTTTAAGTGCCTGTTTGACGGCAATAGTCTCCCCCCTATTACGTGGGACCGATAATTCTAGTTGGCAATATGTGGGTGGTAATACGCCACTGCCTACCTCTACAAGGATTTACAAGCGTGAGTATGTGTAGGTATGTATGTTCCCAAGACCGAACACTTCCTTTCACGCAATAAAGAACTGGATTGTATAAAGTGTGTTTTGGAAAGCATCTAGAAGCTGGCAATGTCCACCATTTGGGACCATCAGCATCTAAGATGGTAGCACATATTAATAGATGGATTGAACATAAAAAGGTGGATTGAACATAAAAAAGGGTAATAATGCACATGCGACATCACACAATAGGTGAACATTCCGCAGGATATCTTGCTTGATAGACAAAAGCGCCTCATCGCATAATGTCTTTTTCTCGAAATGTCCTTTCTCATGATGTCCTTTTCTCGAAATGTCTTTTCACGTCAACAAAATACGTCACGACATAATGCTAACAAATAGATACTTAGGTACAGCAAGAACTGGAAGACCACAAACGAGAAGAGGTTCAGAAGACACGCCCTCGCGTCTTTATGTGCCCGGCATTCAACTTGGATGACGTAGGAGAACCGTACGCATACTTACTCTTGAATTTTGTTAAAATCAGTTTCCCCGCCTCTGTTTCTGTGATTGGACCGTGAAATTTGCTATCTAAATGACTAGTGATCGCAAATAGTAGATTATTTTAACTTTGATGTCGATATAATTAAGTTACCAAGCTAAACAAAAACAGATAAATAAAACATAAATGGTTGAAAAATCATTCATTGTTTCGAATAGTTCGTAAGTCTCCACAGTCGCCCTTAAAGACGGATATAAAGAGAAGGAAAATTTGAAGTGATTCAGGTGTGGTGCAATAACGCAGTTGGAAGAGCATTCCCCCTGTAAGGGAAAGGTCGTGAGTTCAAGTCTCACTTGACCATTTCATTTTTTCCGATGTTTTTCGAAAAACTGATAGTTAAAAAATGCTATGACCTAAAAAAGTTATTAAGTGGCTAACAAACGAAGCACTGCTTCTGCTGTTCTGCCTAACCCGGATGAAAATATGCGTGCCCAATTTCGTATGTAACAAAAAATCTTAATAACCCTTACTTGGCAGTCTGGTAAATGATAAATAATATCTATAATTGTCGTAAGCTTTTCCAAAGGTGTCTTCAAAAATGCTAACTCTTTCAATAATTTCTGATATGAAAAACTGTAACATTCAAGTCTCATGTAAGTAATGTTAATCGGGAGAGAAATTTCTTCTGAGGGGTTCTTTGTTTGGATGTTCAGGGCTCGTCAAATGTTGGTGAATGACATGTACTCGACATCGACAAGTTCGGCGCTGCAGGCGGGCGCAGAGAAGACGTTAGCCGGTATCAAAAACGTTAAAGCACCTCTGCTAAATGTATACACACCGGCTGATGTGGTAAATATTCAATGTTTATCATCATATTAGCCTCCCAGCCCCTTCCCATCTTAAAAAGTTGGGGTCGGTCTAACTTCCTGACTCCTTATACCAGAGCCAAGTCTTTTACTGCAGTTTTAGCGGGTTACAGTTGAGGTTAGCTTGACCCTGAGGTCCAAAAGTCTTTGGCAAGACCCCAAACACCCAACATAATATACTAACGGCCGTTCCCAATAACATACTTACAGTTAAAGATAGATCGCAACAGTCAAATTTGACGTATCGGCTGTTTAAATTCAAAACATGGTAACTGATTTTTTTGCGGGAAAGCGCATCGCGGTATAATTTTATTTTCCGAAATTGGTGTGCAATACGAGTTACTTTGTTTTGAATTTCAACAGCCGAGCACTTTATCCGTAGATGCGATCTATCTTTAACTGTAAGTTTGTTATTGGGACACTTCAATGAGACCGTTATTACGCAGCCCAGTTTCAATGTACATTTTGCACGCTCCTATCTCAAAACCGTTCAAAAGATGGAGAAATCGGCGGACTTCGTGCTCCGATATTCTTTTTATACCATGGCAGACAAGCACACAGCCAACCTGATGGAAAGTGGTTACCGCGGCCTATGAACGAACACCAGGGGCATCACACTCGTGCTGCTGACTTGGTAGGAACCTTCTATTACCCTTCTTGAAGAACCCCATATTGTAGTCGCTTACTGAGAGCTCACGTGTTTCCTTCTTCCTACAATCCCGGATCCTTTAAGCGGGGCGCGAAAAGGCATCTGATGAGGCCGTCAAGCTGAGTGCCACCACTGTTAACATGGTACATGTTTGCGATGGTGACCCTCTTTCCGGGACTTTGCCTTTAGCTAACTTCAGCAGGGAGATTATTCCACAGCTCTTTTTTATCGTTCTAAGATGAAATTGCCTCGCCTTCTCAACGAGCCAGTCGTGCCTCCGGAGTGGCGCATGGAGTCAGTCTCGTGGGACAGGCAGCAGATGCGCGGCTACGTGGACCCCACCAAACTTTTCTGGTCAGACCAGAATTCGACGTAAGTATATAGAGCAGAAGATGGAGAAAAAAAAAGTCCAATAACTGGTTTAACTGCAATGCTTCGATATCGCCTTTGGGTTGTGGAGATTAGATGGCAATCGCTTCACAGAAAATATCGCAGTTCAGCCAAATTTGCAGTTAGACTGGTAAAGCGGGACTCCAAGCTGAAAACTTCGGATACGACTGGCATTAACGCAATGAAGAAATACCTTTTTTTTATACCACTTAGGTGGCAGACAAGCACACGGCCCACCTGATGGAAAGTGGTTACCGCGGCCAATGGACGTATGCAACACCAGGGGCGTTACACTCGCGCTGCCTACCCTGAAGAAACCTTCTAATGCCCCTCTTGAAGAACCCCATATTGTAGTCACTTGGGAAAACCATGGCAGGGAGTTCATTCCACAGCTTGAGAGTACGTGGGATGAAGTTCCTTTCATACCGCACGGTGCGCACCGTATTCGGATGCAATGTGTACCTAATGACGTAATCAAAATCTTTAAAATAAAATTAACAAACTCGATTTGTAGCAGGGCCCAAAATTCCACCATATAGTTTTTATCCACATTGCAAATTTCCTTTAACACTTAGGAGAAAAATACCTTTCATTTGAGACACAAACACTCGGCTTACTTGATGGAAATTCGTTACCGTAACCTATGAACGTGTACAATACTATTAATGCCGACATTCTAGGAACCTTTTAATGCCCTTCTTCAAGAATCCAATATTGTATTTCTCTTGGAAAACAGGGAGTTCATTCCAAAGCTTGAGCGTGCGCGGAATGAAGTTCTTTTATAGTAGTAAACATTTTTTTTTTATTATCTGTGTAGTTGTCAAGAATGCAAGGATACATCAGCTCGGAAGGTGCAGCAAGACTTATCAAGACGGTGTTGATTCCAACATAGCTTTATTGTCAAACTTAGTATAGACATAACATTATCCCGCTTATATTAGCGAGTACACACACGTGCAGAGTGACCGACCAGGATATCATAACTTGGGTAACTATGACATGCCGGGTAATTCAGACCTGATTTTTTTGCAGACTTCACAGAGAAGTCTCTTGAGTCTTTTTAACCAATGAAAAGTTAAATTACGAAAGCGTCATCTTGATTAGGTATAGTTTGTAGTATTAGTTCTAGAATGAGAAGTAATTTACCGAGAAATATTTTGTAATCATTGATTTCAAGTGATGGGAAATGATACAACTCGCTTCAAAGATGGTTCTTATATAGTTACGCTTCGAGAACTTTTTACAAATTTATTCGGGGGTGAATCCGAGGCTTGGGCTGCTAGTTATGCGAGTATAATAAATTATACTGGGTGATTCGAAAAACATTGAAAGAAATGAAATGCTCAAGTGAGACTCGAACTCACGACCTTTCCCTTACAGGGGGACTGCTCTGTCAACTGAGCTATTGAGCACCACTTGAATCATTCCAAATTTTCCTTCTCTTTATATCCGTCTATAAGGGCGACGGTGCAGCCATCTACCAATATATAATTAATAAAATAAAAATAAATATATAATTTCGGATAAAAAGAATTTGGCAGCGTTTCGAAAGCCAAATATCATATGGAAGTATAGATATGGAGGAAGAAAAAAAAAATTAAACCCCCATACATTTTTCCTTTCCTGGTAATTATTTCTCTTTTAATTCTTTTTTCTTTCTCCAAATTAATCCTTCCAGATGCGTTTGCTATCTATGCCCAAACGTTTTTTATCCGAATCGACAATAAAATCACCCAGTATAATCTATTATATAAAAATAAGTCGGGTTTTCCTTCCTGACGCTATAACTCCAAAACGCATTTGGCTTATTTTGGTCTTGAATTATTTGTGGAAGTCCAGGGAAGGTTTGTACGTTGAGAAAAATTCGAATAATTGCCGGGAACCGACATCCACGCGAGCGGAGCCGTGGGCAAAAGCTAGTGTATTATATTGGTCTCGTAACTATTTTGTGCTATTTCATTGGTTAATATGATTCAAGAAACAACTGCTGTCTGTTTGTTCACATATCTGTATAATATTGTATTTCAATCCTTCTGTTGAAAAAGGAACAGTAAAAGAGAAATGATATCTTGTTCAAAGTTAGCCAAGTTTAATATCCAGGTTGTGATTACAGTTCTAATTTTAAACTACGTACGCTGAATTTCATCAGTGAACAAGTTCAGCTAAATTGGGCTCTCACGTTTTAGACAAACAGGATTTTTCAAATAAAAATTCATTCAAATGAACTAGATCATTGATAAAATCCGATGAAAACTATTGCGTAGAACGTGATAACTCTTTTGTTTAAATTAATTTCGATTTCTTTCTGGTGAAATTCTCTCTTAGGCATATAAGCTTCTTTTTTTTAAATAAGATAATTACAATAACCGAATGAAAGGGAATACAATATATTTGTATATATTATGTATTATACGATGCTTTTTCTTACAAAAGCTGGAGTTACATTAAAAAGTACGAATAAGCGATTCTTGAACATGTTGACATTTAAGAACGGTATACATATTATATACATAAAAAATGGACATTTCGTCTGCAAGTATCAAGAATACAGTTTAAATGGTGCAATAACTGTACTATTTCTTTTGTCAATATCACTATCGCTAATATCAGCTAACACTAATCCTGATTATAAAATGTGAAAATATTTTTTGGTTTTATATTTTATTTTTATAAGGCATTTTTTTATTATTTTAAATGCATATTATTTTTTCTATTTATACATGTTTATTCAAATAAAGACAGTAAAAATATTTTCTGTTTTTTTTTTCAATTCATCATCATTTTATTAATCACAAAATAATAAAATATTTTTTAACAAATAATAAATTCCAGTATTTAAGACAATCGATGGTAAATCTTACAGTAATAAGCAAGTACTTAATAAAACTAAAATATCTAAATAACCAATATCACATGACTTAAACCTGACCCTCCATGTATAGGAAGTTGAAGATGTATAAAGGTGATTTTCCACCAGAGAGGCTAGGCGAGGCGTGCCAAGGAGAGAATTGAAATTTGTATGGCAAATTTTCAATCCTCTCCCAGCGCATCTTTGGTGGAAACAGTGTGGATTGACGAGAATATGCGAGACGTGAATTGAAATATTTGTTTGTGTAAAAATGAGCCGTATTGCTTCCGATATAGAGTATAAATTAACTTTTCAACAGAAACACCCTTCTCGCGAGAGGCTTATTGTTGTTCGTTGCTACTTATTACCGTATATATCTAATGAAGCCTATGGGCGGCGCAGCGGTCACGCGCGAGCTCGCGCTATTTCAATTCTCGTCTCGCCACTCTGGTGGAAAATCACCTTTAGAAGTACCTAGTGCAAAACCGCTTTAGATACCGATAAATAAAAAACAAATTTAATATTTTAGGATTCAACATTCTGCATATTAAATTTTTTGCAAATTCAACATTTTAGGAATTTAACTTTCTGTACCTGGAGGAACGCTCTACGATTAATCGAATGAATTTGTTTGGTAATATAATTTTGTTAATAACTTTATAAACCTATACTTAAAGGTTAGATAATGTTTTTTTAAGCTTCGTATGCAAAGTGTTTGCTTGCTTGAGCAAAATAATTAAACACTAATAATTTTAATCACATGCTAACATACTGTGACAATGTTAAAAATTAGCAAATTTTGACAAGACTAAAATATCGTCATCTCTTTTCTACCAAAGTTATGACAAAGATGGAGTATATCTTTCGATTTCATTCATACGTATATCGGCTAAACACTAGGCTCGATTTGTGATACGCTGATCAACCGTTAAATCGTATATACTGTACGCTCATTGGTTGAAGACGATCGATGATCGACAGCAACCAATGACCGTTTTGTATTTAGTGTGTTAAGTTTCCACGAGTTTGATAAATGTACGTGAATCGAGGATAAATACTGTAAATTTTATTTAGTTTTTGTAATATCAACATGGTATTTTTATGTGCCGTTTTTATAGTCTGTTTACAGAATAAAATATTTTACAATTTGATTTTATTTAAAACTGATGTTTTTGTTTTCAATTCCCATTTTATAATATATCGTATTATAATATATTTTATTTATAATATATAATATCGATATAAAAGTTCTGTTGTGTCTTGTATTAAGTACAATCGGATCAAATAATTTGAGAAAATCTTAGTCTATTGTTAGCATATGAGTTAGTGAATGTTAACTATATAAATAATTTCAACAGTTTACACCAATAATATCTCAAATATACAAATCAAATCAAGGAATATTTTGTTTTTAAACTTTTTTACTCAGTCTCTCATTGCAAGTTCAATAACGATTACATTCTAACAAAGAGATTACTACTAAAGCATTCATAATAAAATTGATTACAACTTAAAAATACATTAATGACACTTCACCAATATTTACTTATTTTATTAACTGGTATTTCATAGAAAAGGGAAAGCTATAAATGCGTTAACACTATTGTTAAATTAGAGGAACCTACAGCATGAAACATATTCCAATTGTCTATAATCCGTACTATTCTAACGTGATAAGTGACGTCTACTTAGGTACACTTAAACCCTTCTTACATTAAGCAACTAGAAAGTGAAGAGACTTCAATAGCGTTTTGTGAAAACGCAAAGATACTTGATCTCAATTCGAGACTCATACAAAAAGCAACTGAAAACTAATGCCCGTATTTTAGGTCGACACTCAGTCATGAATCTCGATCTATCTGAGGACAGATTGTATCATAGACAGACAGATTAACAGATTGTCTATACAATTTGTCTTCCAATGATATCGAGATTCAGAACTGATTAGAAAAACTATTAATTTCTTTAAATTGTTGTTCCACAAATCCGCCATCTTGTCGATACTTTTTGAGAGTTACTGATTGGTTGATGAGACGTGTGTTGCGATGGCGGGCCATGTTTTGTGAAAGTATTCGTGTTAGCTACTCCGGTTTCATACGCGATTCAAATGTATATGAGAGACTTACATAATGTTAATGGGAATTAACAAGATTATGGTCTTCCAGTTCGCGAGGTAGAAGATTATTCATCTACCCGCACACTATCGATATTTTTGAAACTTTTCCCTTTAACATTTTTGTATATATATCATGGAACGAGAGAGTTTAGAAGTTAAGATAGCCTCCGTGGCGTGGCGGTAGTGAACGCGACTGCTAAGCAGGAGGCATGGGTTCGATTCCCGCTCAGTGCAAATATTTGTATGCATGAATATGGCTATTTGCATTGGTCGGGTGTTTCTATGTATAGTATGTATGTATTTACAAAAAAAAAGTATCTTAGTATGTTTATCCGCATTCTAGATTCCATAACACAAGCTAGTTAAGCTATGCTTACCGTGGGTCTAGATAGCGTAGTGTGGAATGTTGTAGAATATTTAATATATGAGCGACTAGTTGACGATATCGCGGCGACGCTAATTGACGACTCATGTCGCTAAAAGTTACCTAAAATGTAAGAAGGGGTTTACAGCACAAAAATATAAGACCACCTTTGAAGTGGTAAGTGTACGCTATTTGTATATAGCAACAACAGTTTCCAAGTAACACGTGATTATAGTTTCCGTCTAATTAATGGTACAATTTCTTAATGAGCACACACCTGTTCCCGGTAACACTGACCACTATCGTCCGTCATCCGTCGGCCTCCACCAAACATATGTTCGCGAGTGCCATGGCCGCGTTCTGTCGGACCTAGAACAGATAATACAAATTGCTTAGCACACTCGGACGTCAGAAGACCTTAGACGGCATGCGGTTTTAGTCGATCCAAGTCCAACATAACTGCTCCCAAAAAGAGCCTTTCCCGGTCGGTTTACCGTCTACAAAGTTCATAAAACATGTTCTAGCAAATATATTTTTAGGGTCTCCGGAAAAGAACCGGCTGACAGCAACTGGAATTAGTTCGAAATACATCGGGGAAAATGAAGACCTCAAGTGGGACTTGAATCCACGACCTGTCCCTTACAGGGGGAATGCTCTTCCAACTGAGCTATGAGTCACACCTGAATTACTTAAAATTTCCCTTCTCTCTTTATATTGGAATTAGTTACTAGAAATGATTGCGAGAAAGCTCGTACAGTCTCTGCTTTGGCTTCAAAGGATTATGAACTTTTTGTACCGTTGATAACATTCAAAATCGTTTGTAATAATTGACCTCAAAAAGCCGCATCCCACCGTGGCTCGTTTAACCGAAATCGACCCTACTTTAGGAATCTATCGTTGTGTAACAGAAACAGCAGAACACTGACTCCCTAGTTTGGGAGCCAGGGTTTATATATTTTTGTATTACCTTAACCACATTGTATTGAGTATACCATCTAAGACATGTTCGTTTATGGAATGTGGCATCAATAAAGTTATTTAATGATCTATCTCACCTGTGAGTTCGGATCCTTGATCAGCTGTAACAGCCTGGTGCGGGCTGTACGGGTGATGTCGGGATCTAAATCTGTCTCCTCGGGCATCTTGGATTGGAGACGGTGGAGTTCGGCATATAGGAGACCTGAAAAAAAATACATATAGCAATACATATAGGCTTTTGTACAAATTGTAGCCATAAAGAAATGTTAGATGTTATGTATAAGAATATTGTTTGTATCCTCTCGGAGGCTGCCCAAATTTCCAGTCAGGAGAAAAGGGGAAGGAGGGCAAAATATGTAACTGGATGGAATAAACATGTTAAGCAGGCTCACGAGGAGGCAAGGCTGGCATTTCAGTGCTGGGCAGTGTCAGGCAAGTCTACGTCGGGTTTTGAGTATGATAAAATGAGAGAGACTAGAAAAATCTTTAAGTCCAAATTAAAGTGGTGTCAAAATAACCAGGAGACTATAAAAATGGACATCATAGCCGAGCACCATCGGTCTAAAGATTTTTCTAGTTTCTGGAAACATACAAATAGGTTGCAACCTAGACCGAGTGTCCCCGTGAGTGTGGCGGGGTTACATAGACCTACTGATATAGCAAATTTATTTGCAAAACAGTTTGAAGTAGTGTCCCCATTAATTAGATTACCGCAGGTGTTTGATTCTGAGAGTTTCACCGAGTTAAATGTCAAATTTTGTGCCAATGATGTTGCCAATATCGTTAAAAACATGGTAAGAGGAAAATCACCAGGTCATGATCAACTCAGCATTGAGCACCTCCAGAATGCTGGTGTACACTTGCCAAGGGTATTAGCAATGTTCTACACGCTGTGTCTAAGTCACTCTTATTTACCAAAGGATTTAATGAAGACTTATGTAGTACCTATTGTTAAGGATAAGACGGGAGACGCGTCAGACCCTACAAATTATAGGCCAATATCGCTTGCTACAGTAATGGCTAAGGTACTGGACGGTCTGATTGATAGACATATGGCATCTCGCATCACACTTAGTGATGCACAGTTTGGGTTTAGACCAGGTCTGTCTACAGAGACTGCTGTACTGTCACTTAAACACACCGTCCAGTATTACACATCTAGGAAAACACCTGTAAACGCCTGTTTCCTAGATCTTTCTAAGGCGTTTGATCTAGTGCTGTATGACCTGCTTTGGGAAAAGCTAACTAGGGAAACTAAGGTAGATGCAGCTGTTATATCTATACTGCGATATTGGTATAATAACCAGACAAATAATGTTAGGTGGGCAGGTTCATTATCGGATACGTACGGGCTGGGTTGTGGGGTGAGGCAGGGAGGCCTGACTTCCCCCAGACTGTTCAGCCTGTATATTAATCAGTTGATTGTTGAGCTCAGCAATACCTATCTAGGTTGTCATGTAGACGGAGTATGCGTCAACAATATAAGTTATGCAGATGATATGGTGTTGCTGAGCCCATCGATTAGCGGTATGATGTGCCTGCTTAAGATCTGTGAGGGGTATGCGGAGGCCCACGGGCTCAGATATAACGTTACAAAAAGTGAAGTACTTGTATTTAAGGCTGGCACAAAATTATATACCTACACACAACAATTAAAACTGTACGGTAGACCTCTAAAACAAGCCACTAGTTTTAAATATCTGGGCCACTGGGTCTCTGACGACCTAAGTGATGACTTAGACATTAAGCGTGAGCGTAGGGCGCTGGCTGTCCGATGTAACATGTTGGCCCGTAGATTTGCGCGTTGCACAGGACAGGTAAAGGTGACCCTTTTTAGGGCTTTTTGCCAGTCCTTTTATACGTGCAGTCTATGGGTTAACTATAGGCAGAGGTCATACAGCGCCCTGCGCGTGCAATATAATGACGCGTTCAGGGTGTTGATGGGGCTGCCGCGTTACTGCAGCGCGTCCGGCATGTTCGCCGAGGCGGCAGTCGATGGCTTTCACGCCATTATGCGTAAAAGAAGCGCTTCTATCATGCGCAGAGTGCGCGACAGCCCCAACAACATTCTGAACACCGTGGCAGACCGGTGGGACAGCCCAATGTGGGGACACTGGATGCGACTACATAGACCTGTGGCGCAGTGGTCGTCCTAGGTTATAATAATAAAATTGTCAATAGGTTAATTTTACTAACATTAGTTTATAAGATTATGTATACTAACAGAATGGACCATGGTCTGAATAAATAAATATTATTATTATTTCCTTTATTTCAGTATATTACATATAAATTACATTTTTAAATATATCCTAAAAAAAAATACAAAATATATTTAAAAATATAAAAAATAGTATCCCACCGGCATCGAGTACAGGGACCAAGCTACCGGTGGTCAGGGCTCCAGAGAGAGGAACTTCCTCACTATGCGCGCCGTGTCGAGGAGTACCGCCTTCTGCATCAGGTTCTTGATCCAGCTGCCCAGCGCGAGCCTCTTAAGGTGTTGGTCGAGGCTCTTAGCAATCAGCCCATGGGCTGATACGACTATCGGGACAATGATTGCTGAATCAATATTCCACATGTCAACAACCTCATGAGCCAGATCCAGATATTTCATTTGTTTATCTTTTTCGGCTTTCATGAGGTTTTCGTCATGAGGAATAGTGACATCAATAATCATTGCAAGGCGCTCTAATCGATCTATTACCACTATATCAGGCTTATTAGCGACAATAGTCCTGTCAGTGATAATAGATCGATCCCAGTATAATGTGATACGACCATTTTCGAGAACTGGGTCGGGCACATACCTGTAGTATGGCACCTCCGAATCAACAAGATTGTATTTAAGGGCAAGTTGTTGATGTACTATCTTGGCCACTTGGTTATGTCTGTGCAAATACTCGCCGTTGGCAAGACGAGAACAACCGGAAATAATATGTCGAAGTGATTCTCCGGGTCGGTGGCATGCCCGACAGATGTCCACCGTACCGTCCTTCAGGATATACTTCCGGTAGTTGTTCGTCATAACAACTTCGTCCGTAATTGCAAAGATAAAACCCTCGGTTTCTCCGAAAAGATCACCGAACCGTAGCCAAGATACGGACGCTTTTAAGTCTATATCGGGTCCGTTTAAGGCCCGATAAAAGCGTCCGTGTAACTCTTTACCCATCCATACCTCCCTGCGATCAGCAGTATCAAGTACTATAGGTTTGCGCCAGTTCTCTTTAGCTAACGCAAGAGGAGTAAAACCATTGTCCACTGCAACCACATCACGGTGCATATCCGTGTTTGCGTGTAGGAAATATTCTCTGAGGTTGTATATCTCGCGGTTATGGAGGGTCTTGACATTTAAAAAGCCACGCCCCCCCAGCTTCCGCGGGATATACAGCCTCATTACGGAAGATCGGGGGTGATGCATCCGAAATGTGGTCAACAGTGAACGAACTCTTCTGTCCAGGGCATCAAGTTCAGTCTGAGTCCATCTAAGTATGCCGAAAGAGTACATTAGGACTGGCATGACCCAACCATTGCAGGCGCGCACCTTGTTACCGCCCGATAAAAAGCTTTTTAGGACTTTCTTCAGGCGGCCAAAGAAACGCTCCTGCAGTGCCTGTTTCATGCCAGCTTCAGGTATTCCTAATGCCTGCGACATACCCAGATATTTGTAGGTATCGGTTGAAGAAAGAGATTTAAGCTTAATGGAATCAGAAAGAATCAGGTTTTCGGATTCCACTATTCCACCCCTTTCTACATGCATGACTGCACACTTGTCCAAACCAAATTCCATCTTGATAGAGCTACTAAAGCTTTCAGTCATCTTTAGTAGTTCTATCAATTGCGCATTATTTGGAGCAAGTAATTTGAGGTCATCCATGTAGAGGAGGTGGGATATAACTCGACCCTCTCTCTGCAACCGATAGCCTAGCCCTGAGTTCTCCAGTATTGTACTAAGAGGATTCAGTGCTAGACAGAACCATAGGGGACTCAGGCTGTCACCCTGGAATATACCCCTCTCAATTCTTATGGGTGCATCGGTTGTCTGGCAACATCCTGGATAGCGAAGGACCGTCTTCCATTGCCCCATACATGACCTCAAGAAGGCCGCTAGAGTTGTATCGATTTTATACAACTCTAGGACCCTCAAAAGCCATGTATGCGGTACAGAATCGTAAGCCTTCTTATAATCTATCCAGGATGTTGCCAGATTCTTGCGTTTACGACGCACCTGTTGACTAATGGTCATGTCAACTATAAGGAGCTCTTTAGTACCACGGGCCCCCCTCCTACATCCATTCTGAGAGATAGAAATGATCGAATTTCGTTCTAAATGAGAATTAATTTTGACTCTCAGAATGGAGGTTAGAAGCTTATAGACCGTCGGTAAGCAAGTGATTGGTCTATAATTTTTGGGGTCCATGGCACTGCCGGACTTATAGAGTAAGTGGGTTAATCCAGTTGTTAAAAAGTTAGGTAGTGAACCCGAGTCTAGAGCTGACTGAAATTGAGATGCTAAACAAGCATGTGAGTTGCGGAGCCACTTCAGCCAAAAGTTGTGCAGTCCATCCGGACCAGCCGACTTCCAATTCGGTAGCGAACGGACTGCACTTGATACATCATCAGATGTAATAGTAATTGGCTCCATAATCTGTATGTTCTCACATGCTTGCTCAACCCCTCTTATCCAATCACCTTCTGTGTGGACGACAGGTGTCGACCAGATGCTACGCCAGAATGTATTCGTAGCGTCAGCATCCGGTCGAGCAGTGTCATCCACATTTAACTCGGGTTGTTCCCATTTTCGGTAAACCCACCTCTCATCCTTTTGGAAGATGCGATTCTGATTATACCTATCAACGCGTTTTTTATAGCGGCGGATTCTATTTGCCCATGCATAAACTTTCTGCTTCAGAAAGTCGATGCGCTCTGTGACACATGAGGCATATTGTTCAGGGCTGATATTAGTTCCTGAAAATGCCTGTGTCACAAAGCGCATTACCCTCGGGCGGGTATTGCCCGATCTGAAACAGATTAGCTTACCAATAAGTGCCCTAGCCTTGGCGATACGACATTCAATCCTATACTGCCAGGCCGGCACAGCAGGTCTATGACGTGTAACAGGTTTATCAACAATAAACCTGACACCAGCCACTCGACATACTGCAACGGCCGCACAATACAAAATTGAATGCGTATCCCCGAGGTCTTCGCTATTTTCTAAATAATTAGATAATAGCGAATCTAGGGCACATACCAGCGCTATATTGCGTTTATGCACAGGCAAATGGGGTAAGCGAGGTCGATTGCTTGGGATCATAGATCGATATTCCAGCATCGCATCTTCCAAAGCGCTCCTTAATCGTTCATTATACTGGGTACTTACGGATATAGTCTCACTTTCCTCCCCTTCATCAGCGTGGACGAGCTGTGGTGTGCTTACACTCATAACTACACTGGTTTCCACCGGAAGCACAGCTTGCGATGAAGTGGGAGTAGCCAGACTATTCTGTACATCAGAGAGCAGCCTCTCGAGTACGGAGTCATCCAACAAATGACATCGCTGGATGGCCCGCACCTGATCCGATAACCGTTGTGCAGAAACGCTGACAGCTGGCTCAAGCTCCTGGAACAAAGGAAGCATCCGAACACGGTACGCAGTGAGGTTAGTTCCACCTGCTGTAGCCACAAAATATGCCCGCATAACGTTTTCATTTACCGACGTTGTCCACTTCATGCGGCGCACATTACCACCGGTAGCGGGGGCCCCACTCGAGGCCGGTGGGCCTCGGGATCCCAAGCTGGACGGTGGTCGGCCTCTCCCCGGCCGGCGCACAGGTGTTGGCGACGTCGGCGGGGAGAAATACTCGTCGGAGCTCGACGCCTCAGCAGTAGTTGGTCTCGGAGATGTGGTTTCCGGAGCCTGCGAGGCGGAGCTGCACGACGAGTCCGATGGTGTAGGGTGTGCTAATTTCCTGGCTTTTGCCCTTGTCAGCATATTTTTATCTAGTTTTTCTTATTCATTTTCTATTTTCTGTTTTGACAGCTGTCTGTCAATTTCGGATTTTTTCGTACTTTATTATTTTGGATCTTCGCACATTATTTATTAGTAAATTCATTGTACAATATGTTGTTCTTTTGAGTTCCGATGGAGAAATCACAACGTTTTTATTATTTAACAGAAATAAGTTATAAGAAATCTTCTGTAAAAACTATGCGGCCATTTGGGACCAGTGTTGCCAGTTATTATTTATTATTATTATTATTCTCTTTATTCATTTTAAAAAAACTTATAAATTATATTTTTAAATACATATAAAAAAAAAAAAAAAACATATATTTAAAATTTATTTTAATTTATTTATTTATTTATTTTTTTTATTTTTACATTTATTTTTATTTTTTATTTTTATTATTATTATTATTTTGTTTCTCTGATCCGTGACTCTCGGGACTATGGAGTCCCGGGCCTTTGGAAGGCGTGCGTCGGGCCGAAGCCAAGACGTAGAGGCCCTTTTAAGAGAGTTTAATATGCTAGGGATAGACACACATGGCGGATACCACCCCCGAGCGCACAATATGATACACCCGGGGATGGTCCCCGCCAGGTGCAGAGACTATTGGAATAATGGAAACTAGATTATGGGCTATGGGGTTGAGTATTGGATTGACTGGTGAATGGGCTATGGGGGGAGACTAACGGACGCCTGCCATGACAATAAGTCTCGAAAATTGTTAAAAAGGCAGGTGGTGACTCGCCAACTCATTGCATGGGCCCCATTAAAATAGCCACGCATAATGCGGCCATGGAGCAACACCCGTTGAGCGGCTAAGGTTGTCGAGAGGTGAGTCTGCGGGGTGCAAGATCGCGAAGTCGGTCAGCAGGCCCCCGGCGTTATGACATTTTACACTTCCAACCTGGAGCACAGGTTCCGCTGTTGCGACTCCACTCTTGGCCGGCCAATAAAGGCAAGCACAAGAGGCGGGGCGGAATAAATTCCAACCCTCGGGAGAATCAGGGTTCGTGGTGTCGCCACTCATCAACAGCTCGCCACAAGTATTATTATTATATTATAACTAGTGGTCGCCCGGGGTTCACTATCAATTTGCATAAAAAAATAACCATAAAATATTTTGGCATATGGTAATTTAGACTAATGACATTTTGCATATTTCTCTTAATCATAAATAAAATTAGCATAATCATATTTAAGCATAAAATTTATAAGCATTAATGAGGTGGTAAAATACAAGTCGGGTTGCGTAGTGATTGTCCTTTAAAATTTATGCAACTCCTTCTTAAGGCAAAAGATAGTATACTAAATGATAGTTATGCTAACATTTGCATTATGCCAAAGGATTATTATGCAGTAGTTTTATTATGCCAAATTCTTTGTGCCAAAACATTTTAGCCTTAAAATTTTATACCAAGAGGAGGTATCCCGTCGCCCGGTGGTCGACCATGTTAAATTAAAAAAATATAAGTTTGACATTTATTATAGTTTTTATATATTGAAATTTTCTTTCGAAAAGTGCGGTATTTCAGTATATAAGACTATAGACAAATAATAATTATTATATGTATCAAGTTGACCTGTAGGAAATTTCGTAGGTATTCTCCGTCCGCGCAACTTTCGTAAAAAAGTTTTAACTTCACCCTGCTTCACCTATTAATTTATCATCTATATATATAAAAATCAATTGCTGTTCGTTAGTCTCGCTAAAACTCGAGAACGGCTGAACGGATTTGTCTTATCTTGGTCTATGTTCGTGGAGGTCTAGGGAAGGTTTAAAAGGTGAGTAAAATTCGAATAATTGCCGGGAACCGACATCCACGCGGGCGGAGCCGCGGGCAAAAACTAGTCAATAATAAAATTAAGTTACAAACCTCACAATTTCTTTTTTGTATCTTTTTTTTTATTCGTCAGCTAAGAATATTTCACATAGGTATAGGACTGTGCGTGATTACCTAAGCTTTAGAAAAAGTATGAATACTTGAGTAAAGAAGTTGACCACAGACTAACAATAATTAAAGTTTTGGGAAATAGCATACTCCTCCGTTAGCGCAATTTTCGTAAAAAGAGGTATAAAGCTATACCTATTATAGTAGATTATTGCATCGAGCACAAAGTAATTTATTATTGCACCGAGTGCCTGCATATAAATTACTTAAGGCGAGGTGCATAATCTGCTTTTCTTTCAACTATAGGAAAAAATATTGTGAAGCAAAATTAACAAAGTTCCCGCCAAATCACTATTTTTAATTTCTTTCATTTTTAAATCAGAGTTAGCAGCAATCATTTTTTAAATTTGGAACAAGTTGGCTTTGATTATATATATATGTCTAGATGGAGTGTCAAATGCGTACAAACGTCTCAAAAAATATCAGCTTGTTCAATCTCATAATACTTACGCGCAGCTCAGTGACGTTCGCGTCGGCTCGGTGTCACAACGTAAAACCCGCGAAAAACATTAAATAAAAACTGTCGAAATATGGCGACTAGCACTATCAAAGTTTGCCGGAATTAAAAAGGACGCCTAAATACTACTACACACATTACCTTTTATGAATAAAGTAACCAAAATACAAGTTAAATTAATTATTTTTTTCATCACAACAATATGTCATTTATCACGCGCCATATTTGTAAGGCTTGTGTTCACCGACAATAGATAAACTGTCGGTTTTGCAACTGACTGTTATTTATTTAACTTAGGTTTAACCATGTTGCGTCTTTTTGCTGTTCACCGGAACAATTCACACTCTGGTTAGTTAACTGAGCGTTTTCGAATGAATGAGTGAACAAAATGTATGCTAACAAATGTAGATGGATGTCAAAACGAAGAAATGACATTTACAGCTAATACGTTTTAATTTGGTTGTGGTGTAATATACGCTACCTAATTTGAAAGTAGTCAATTGTTCATTATTTTGGTGTACAAGTATTTCTATATAACTTGGTAGGGTTACTAGGGTTTATGAATTTATGAACGCTTTGTCAGTTGGTAGAGTCAGTTTCATGTGGTGTTTTTTTGTTTGTTTTTTTGCGCTTTTATGTTGAAGTTGGTCAAAGTTACTTAACTTTCACAAACTTTTATTACAATATAAGTATATACAAAAAACGAACAGCAAATTTTAGTAACATCGTAAAAAGCATGTAATGAAGTTTAAACAGTATAATGGATAGGCGGACAGACGCGACCATAAATGCCCAAAAAGCCATTAGGTTGGACAAAATTAATGCATTTAATGGCGTTTGTACAGAATGTCACAGGACACCTAACAACTTAATAATAAAACAGGTATTTTCTCCGTGATCATGGTGCGTGTAACAGCGCCGAAATATCGGACTCTCGAAACAATAAATGGAAAATGTCCTGATATTTCTTAAAGTAACTTAATTACATGATGAGAAAACATAAAAAGCCACAAAGTATTACAGTACTGAAGTATATTATAATAGCAATAACCAACCATATTGTATTATAACCTATCAGACATCTGTCAAAAATGTCGAACTACAGTAAACCATGGTTTAACTGCGGGCCTCGAGCTCAGTTAACTTTGACGGCAGATTAAAGTATTTAACTGACGTTTAGGCCATGGTGAACTCGAAATTTTACTTAATCGCCAGTTTTTATATTTAAACTGGTGATTAAGTGTTGGTGAACACGAACACGAACACGCCTAAGGCTCTTATAGGCTCTTATAGGTTATAATACAATATGGTTGGTTATTGCTATTATAATATTCTTCAGTACTGTAATACTTTGTGGCTTTTTATGTTTTCTCATCATGTAATTAAGTTACTTTAAGAAATATCAGGATATTTACCATTTATTGTTTCGAGTTATTATATTATATTACCGTTATTTCGGCGCTGTTGCACGCACCATGATCACGGAGGAAATACCTATGTTTTTATCATTAATTTGTTAGGTGTCCTGTGACATTCTGTACAAACGCTATTAAGTTCATTAATTTTGGCCAACCTAACGGCTTTTTGGGCATTTATAGTCGCGTCTGTCCGCCTATCTATAAACTTCATTACATGCTTTTTACAGTATTACTTACTAAAATTTGCTGTTTGCTTTTTGTCTATATCTTTATTGTAATAAAAGTTAAGTAACTTTGACCAACTTCGACATAAAAGCGCAAAAAAACAAACAAAAACACCACATGAAACTGACTCTACCAACTGACAAAGCGTTCATAAATTCATAAACCCTAGTAACCCAACCAAGTTATATAGAAATACTTGTACACCAAAATAATGAACAATTGACTACTTTCAAATTAGGTAGCGTATATTACACCACAACCAAATTAAAATGTATTAGCTGTAAATGTCATTTCTTCGTTTTGGCATCCATCTACATTTGTTAGCATACATTTTGTTCACTCATTCATTCAAAAACGCTCGGTTAACTAACCAGAGTGTGAATTGTTCCGGTGAACAGCAAAAAGACGCAACATGGTTAAACCTAAGTTAAATAAATAACAGTCAGTTACAAAACCGACAGTTTATCTATTGTCGGTGAACACAAGCCTAAGTGTTGCCAGTTTTTTAAATTCATGGTTTGGTTCGATTGGAGGAGCCTTGTACCGATTGGGGGAGCCAATGTCCCTCCTTTTTATTGATTTGGATTAGAACATTATTTCCGAAATCCGAAATCCGAAATTCGAAATCCGAAATCCGAAATCGAAATCGAAATCGAAAGGAATCGCGTGGAAAGTACCCAGACCTATGCAAATTCGTCATATGTACACAAACAAATATATGCACTAAGCGAGAATTGAACCCGTGCCCCAAACCATTCTCATTTACTACTGTCACGCTACAGAGACTGTCAAAAAAAACAATTTAATTATACCTAGGTGATTTTCTTGGGAAATTTTCCTTGTAGCTGGTATCATATTTACGCACACAGAAGCACGAATGCAACGTGTAAAACACGGGCCGCACGCACACATGTTTGCACAGGTTGACTCGTTTTATTTCCGTTGACAGTAGGACAAGGCTCTATCTAGACATTATATAATCAAAGCAAGTAGGATAGAAACGAATAATACGTACGTAAAAAAAAAGTATTGATATCGGCTGGCTGAATAGAGCTAAACCATTGAGATTGACACCTTTTGGTGCAATTAAAAAATAAACTGTGCAATAATAAAATTTCATAAATTTTTATTGCTCTAGAGCATTAAAGACTCGCTTTCTACTGAGTTTTTAGTGTGATTGTGATGTAATTAAAGCATCGTTGGAAGAAAATTTATTTATATATATGTGTTACCGGAAATGTGTATAATCCGGAATTCTATACAATGCCTAGGCATTCTATACAATGCCGAGTGCGCAGCAGGAAATGTATGAAATGGTATCAAAGAATATTGATGGTGGTTATAAAAAATGCAACCACTTAGGCTAATGCTGGAGCCTCGCTTTCGCTTCAGTCTTCTAACCTATAATATATCCAGGTCGGGGCGCAGTGTCCACACCACGCTATTTAACTTGGATAGATTTATTATCCACGCATTAATCTTCGTGGTTATTTTTTTTTATTCATTCAAAAATATTAATTTTCCACAAAATCATCCGCAAATATAGACAATAACCCATTTATTTCACACATTTCCGGTGGAACGGCAGGAATTCTATGTATTAACACACATTTCCTAGGATTTGTATACAATTCCTTGATTTCATACATTTCCGGTAACATATATATTAATTAATAAGTTAAAACATCCTTATTAATTATTTTGTATTAAATTATTTATCCGTCAGCTGTGAACATTTCAAATAGGTAATATGGGACCTGTGGTGATTACCTAAGCCTAAAAAAAATTGTATGACGCGTAACGTTTATTTTAACAAAAAAATATGTTTTTTATTGCATTATTATAAAAAAATATTAGGCTTATGCACTTCTCTTCGGTATTAACTATCAATATACCAAATCTCACGCTCCTATTTTCGGAAATAGTTATCCAATATTTACGCTTCACTTAATAATATATAGATAGAGTTATAGCTTGGAAACTGCTCTCAAGACTAGGATGCTTAGAGGGGGCCATACCATACAGATATTGTGCAAAATGTGCAAATTGACTTTTGTGCAATAGTTTGTACTAAATTCACTTCATTTTATTTGCACGAAACAATGGACGGCCTCATAAACTTTTTGAGGAATACGAATTTCATAAAACCATCCGGCTCGAAGGACCATAGAAAAGTTGATGAATATTCCTTAAGTTTTGAAGGAAGCTCCTATGTGTTTGGATCCACACTCGTCCCTACCTAGCAGTAGGGGGATGAGGCTACCAGGTGCGAAGGATATATCAGAGGCTACCTTACTTTCGGCAATTGATGGCCCAGACGATCGTGCGTTTTTGGTCGGCTCGAGTCTGACAAAACCACCTCTTCTGGCTCCAATGGGGAAGTGGATGTTCCCGTGAGGATATCCGCACGTTAACCGTCCTGCCAGTCCAGGTATACCTAACCGATTGTCGTCCAACAGACACCAGTTGGGTTTGATCGAAGTCTTACTTACTGAAGGAGGTCAAATATCTAGGAGTAGTATTGGACAGCAAACTGACCTTCTTTTTTTTCCGTGCGGAAATCCCCTCGGATACTCCCCCTGCCGGAGCCGGAAGGGGAGGTTATCTCGGACTCGAACCGACTAAAACCGCACGCCGACTGTGGGTCGTGGTGCTAGGCCGGAGGTGAGGTTGTCATCGACATATCCCTCGCAACCCGGCTGACCCAGGGCCATCCCTTACGGTCTGGCCCTCCTCAGGAGGGGGGCAACGGGGGCAAACTGACCTTCAAGACACAAATAAGAAATGCAAGCTCAAGAGCAAAATGGCCATGATGCAATGATCGAAGTCTTAGGATTTCTTTATAGCGAGAGTGAAGAGGACATACCTAGCAGCAGTGGAGGGTGCGGCTTCAGTTCCTCCCTGGCGCAGTGCAGGTAGTTGACGGCCGACTGCAGGCACTTGACGACCGCACCCGGCAGCTCGTCCGCCAGCTGCCGGAGCAGCGCCGACAGGAACTCGTCCAGGTACAACCGACCCTCGTCCAGCAGGTGGGTTTGGACGAAGTCGTTGGACTTCTTCACGTTGAAGGTCTTGAAAATTTGCTTGAGAGTGAATTTGCTGGCCTGTGAAATGTGACCAATATGATTGATGAGAGTCGTTACAAATTGATGGGGCCCCGCTGGGTAATGGACTGCTAAGACGAGGTCTCGGGTTCGATCCCAGGTTTACCATGGCACACACCAATGACTTTTCGATGCTTTTCGAAGTTATGTGTGTATTTATCGCAGGTTTATAAGTGCCCGGTTAATGGCAATAGGCTCGCCACCTATTACATTGGGACCTAAACATAAACTGGCGAAATGTGGGTGCTAGCACCTCTGCCTACCCCTTCGGGGAATACCAGCGTGAGTTGATGTTATGTTATGTTTTGTTTTCTTTAATCGTGGGGAATATCCTTCATGGATGTTATGCCGGACTCCTTCCGACTAAAAACCCCCACGGTAACGCCCAGAAGCCTATGGATGGGAGCCCCGGGTAAGTCCTCGGAAGGATGTCCCAGGACTCCCATATATTATGTTATGTTATACATATCTTCTTTCCTTTAAAAAAGTACTGTATAGTGGTATGGAACCCTTTCTGTGTGAAAAACTTTTGCAATACGAGGAGAAAGAGTACTTGTTTCTGTGTTATATTGTGCATGTCTGTCTCGGTTTCATTTGTGCGCTCGACTGTTTGCATGGGTCTCCAGAGCGCTCGGGGTACGTAACAATGGTGGTTTTATATGTATTTGTTTTGGCAGGAATTGTAAATGGCTAACATAGATAATATATCTGTATATTATCAAAACTGTAGAGGTTGTAGAACAAAGTTGAATAAGCTGTACATCAGTATATTGGCATCTACGTATGACGTCATCATATTAACGGAAACATGGTTAATACCAGATATAGATAGCAATGAGTTCATAGACCCTCGGTATGAGGTGTTCCGGTGTGATCGCAATCGGGTGAGTACGAGTACTCGCACTTAACTCGTTTTTGGTGTCATCATAATCTACATTAAGACGTGTTATCCTAATTACATCCGAGGCCACGGTACCCTCGGAGCTCAGGGTGCGCCTTCCGGCTCTTCCTCCTCCCCTTCGCACGATCTTGGGCGTCCAAGGTAGTGAGACCGTTTGCACGTATGTCACCTTTCACGTCGCTATTCCTGCGCTTTTTTTTTTATTTATTTATTTATTACACATCACAATTATGTTACAAAATAGTAATAGTCCTGCAAAACTGTTTACACAGTTTGTCTGCAGGATCGGGTGAGTCTCAACTTTCCTTTTTTTTTTCTTTTTACATTTGATCTAATCTAACCTAAGAGATTACTTTACAATTGTTGTAAATAAGTACGTTTTGATGTTTCTTTTAAACCTATTTTTATTTTGTTCCCGTCTTATGTCCTCCGGCAAACTATTTAATAAGTACGGTATACGTTTTTTTAATGTTCTATCTCCAAAATAATTATTCACTTTTGGTACTTCAAATTTGCCTGAAGACATAGAACGAGTAACAATATTATTGACAACCAGTTAGATCATTGTGAAAACATGAGAAGCTATGCGTATACAGATGTGAGGACGAGTCAGCAGGACGCAAGTATGGCGAGTGAATAACCAAAAGCTTAGTTTTGTTTGCATTCAGTATGATTCCATTATCATGGGACCATTTTACCACCGCATCTATGTCCCGCTGCACTAGGTGATATGTCTCATCGAGATCAGTGCCGGCGCGCAGGGTACACAGGTCCCGGTCATCTGCAAACATGTATGCCGAGCAGTGTTTGAGTACACCACTTAAGCTGTTTACATGCAGCAGGTAGCAGGTCGGTCCGCACCCGGACCCCTGAGCCACCCCCCACTGCACCTCGGCAGTCTCACTGAGCGCACCGCCAATACTCACACGGTATGTGCGTGATGTCAGATAGTCGCGAAACCATTCATTAAGTGGCTGCCCCACACCACACTCGTCCATTCCATTCAAAAGGGTATCTTTTTCCAACGTATCAAAAGCTTTTTTGTAATCGTAAAATATTGCAACAACAAACTTTTTTTCATGTAAATAAGTGTTAACTTCATCTGTAAATTTAGATAGCAATTTATTAGTGTTTTTTCCCTTCTGGAAACCGTGTTGACATTTATTTATTATTTCATTTTTTTCTAAATTAGATCCTAGTTGATTTACTATACATTTTTCTATAATTTTGTCGATACTGGATAATATAGATATAGGCCTGTAGTTGGAAAAATCCTTTCGATCTCCTTTTTTATGGATTGGGCGAATTATGGCTTCTTTCAATTTCTTTGGAAATTTATGTTGACTGACCGATAGGTTTACTAATTGAGCAATGACTGGGCTGATTTTGTCGGTAATTAATTTCAAATCAGACATCCGCACCTGATCACTTCCTGGCGACTTCTTTTTATTCATAGATTTAATCACACGCTTCACATCATCACTACTCACTGGTTGCCATCTCATACAAACATTAGGTTTTATAACATAACAATCTCTCTGTAACCATTTATCCGTACATATGTGTTTTATCTGGTCAATTTCACTCGAAAAACTGGTTACAAACTTTTCACAAATTTCTTTCGCACTGCCATGATGGGCCATATTTGTAAGTATTATATTATCTAACGATTGTACATTTTTACCCATTAAATCATTTATTTTCGACCATATTTTCTTAATATTTTTATTACAGTCTAATATACTTTGTTTATCGTATTCAACATTACATTTAAAACAGCCTTACTACATTTATTTCTATATTTAGTATAATTTAACCTCTTTATCATATTTTTGGGATCATTACACATTTCGTGGGCCTACTCTTCTACCTTCTAAGCGTGAGTCCACACATCCACCGCAGCATTTTCATCTCCGTGACAAGCAGCATCTACTTGTGTCGCTCCAACGGCGGTCACTCCTCACAGCCGTGTAAAAGGACGCCTGGTTTTTTGTAGGGTGGGAACCTTATTTTTATTTAACCTTATTGCTAATCGAAAAAGCAATGAAGTTACTGCAAATCCATACTTCCATACTCCATACTAGTATTATAAATACGAAAGTAACTCTGTCTGTTTGTCTGTACGTTACGCTTTCACGCCTAAACCACTGAACCGATTTTGATGAAATTTAGTATAGCGGTAGATTAGACCGTGAGAAAGGATAGGCTATGTTTGGTCGAGATAACCGACATCCACGCGGGCGGAGCCGCGGGTAAAAGCTAGTTACTTATAAATAACCTGTGAAATGCTGTCGAGTCTGATAACACAATAAATGGTGATTATGTTTACAATTATCGGCCACAATATTCGATAATTACGTTTGTGTACGATTATCACAAACTTTCTAAAACCTACGAGTAGATAGTACCTACTAATAATAAATAAACACATATATCATTGTGTAGTACTTTCCAAAAATATGAGTATGTTTCAGTTATCCTATCATCTATATATATAAAAATGAACCCCTATTTCCCTTGGTCACGACATCACGCGTGAGCAGCTAGACCGATTTCACTAATTCTTTTTTTGTTGTGTTCGTTATTGTTAGGAGAAGGTTCTTATGAAAGAAAAAATGAAGAAAGTTGCGCGGAAAATTAGAAAATTTAAGAATAGATAACCACCACATAAAATAGCTGATCCGACATACGCCATGTCTAAATTTTGAATTTGGAATACGAATTGGAAAAAAATATGTTTATTATTCTAATACTGCTGTATGATATTCTTCTATGTTATCTGACGTTTGATATAGAATTGACATAATGCGTGCAAATATCGTCAGAGGGTGATTAGTAGACATTCGTCTGAATTAACAAAATGCCCGTTGCTTGGACCGCGAAAATATTTATGGTGGCTATTTTTTTTACTTAGGTCGAAAAATTGATGGTTTATGGTAGTATGAACGCCCTTGAGCGTAGAGGTATATGGTTGTATGGGTATAGGCATAGGCCATAGGTATACATGCTCCGTAGGTGTAAGTATGGGCCTCGGTGACCTATTAGTGTCGGGAGCTCCGTGGGCGTATGGGGCCCGAATCGAAATGCTTTCCGTTCTCAAAATAATTAGGAGAATTTGATACAGCTAATTGATTCTAATTTCTAAGGCGAAACAAAGTTTGCCGGGACAGCTAGTAATATATATCCTAGAATACAAAATACACTTGCTTCATGTAAACTAACACATTATCAACATTTGAATGAATTTTATAGCATTAATTATGCTAAATATACAAATTGAATACATGGGGAAAAAATAAATGATTAAAAAATAAACAAACCCGACAGCCACTGAAATAAGTTTGATATCGAAATAAGTTTGATAGCAGGCGGTACCCATTAATTTTCTTTCGGTTTATGATTGGCAAATTGGTACCGCCTGCTATCAAACTTATTTCGATCTTTTCAGTGGCAGTCGGGTTTTTTAATAATAATAAATAATAAATCCATTTATTGCATGAAACTTGGTAATGTGTAAAGGTATTAAATTACAATGAGTAGTACAGCATGTCTCACAGAAATCCTGCATGCAACATTATAACAGGTTTTGGACAGTTTTAGTTCAAGATATTAAATTTTACTTACAACTAAAATAAAATGTTGGTGTATAAACATGAGAAAATTGACAAAAAAATACATATTACCAAATATACATTTAGGAGATTCTGAGTCAATACGCACCGAAACGGCAAGAACTATTCTTCCGAAAGTCTATTTATTTCTTAATCATTTGTTTTTTCCCCATGTGTTCGACATTCTCAATACTCACTCGAACTACAGCAGGATTATTATCACACAGATGCAACAAGAAGCACGGCAGAGAGCACACAGCCTGCTCCACTAACGCATCAGACTTGATCCTCCCCGCGATGATACCAAACAGTTTGATCGAGTTCTCTCTCAGTTGCGCGCAGTCCGTGTTCATGAACGGACGTATCTTTTGTGATATGGAGACGAGCTCTCGGTCGTATTCTTTATCGAGCTGGTCTAACTCGGTCAGAAGACGGCTTAGACCTTGGATTGCGGCGAGAGGAACATTGTCTGTTGGTGATCTGAAATTAAGATAGAAGTTGATAGAAAGCATTAAGCGTATTGCAGTTCACTGCTGGTTAAGTGCATCTCCGAATGTGTGCCATTTCTGCCGATCCTTTGCCTTCCGCAGCCACCTTTTTCAGGTCGTCAGTCCACCTGGTTAGGGCATCCCACCTTCGGTTTGCAAAGTATGATTGAACAAATAGAAGTGTTTTGTATCTAAAAATAAATTACTATAACTTATTCTCCGATTTCAAGGATCCACAAAAATCTATTCTCAGTTTAAAAAGTAGCCTATACGCTATGTCTATAATATCTGTGTCAATTTTTATCCATTTTGGCTTAGCTGTTTCTGCGTGATATGGTAACTAACATCCACACATAAAGAGAACACTTTAAAACCCTTATCCCAGAACAATCAGTTGTGAATCGACCCTCACAATGACATTAGAACTGTCATCTAGAATACAATAATAATAAATCCCTTTAATGCATGAAAAATGGTAAGGATGGATGGATATTAAATTAAATTATACAACTAAAATAAAATTTAGGTGTATAAACATGAGAAAACAAAAAATTACAAATTTTCAAATATACATTTTGCAGATTCTGAGTCAATACGCACCGAAACGGCAAGAACTATTCTTACGGAAGTCTGAAGTGGAGTAGAAGCTCTCTTTTATTAACCACTCCCGTAATGCACGTAAAAAAGTTGTATATGGTAATTCCATCATTCCCTTGGGTAAGGAGTTGAAAATAAGTGGCACCATACACAGTTATTTCAAAACAGCTCCAACCTGGGCGCTGGCATATTTTTTTGGGAGGTGCGTTATCTGTCGCTTTCCTATGTTATTATTATTTTCGAACAGATTGTCATGACGTTTTACAAATTTAGCGATTTCGTAAATGTAAATACTTGGCACTGTTAAAAAAATTAAAATATACTGTTCTGCAAGACTCGGACCATTTTAGATTGAACAACACGCGAATACAATATGTCCTCAGATCTAGTTATAAAACAAGATTCAGGACTGAGTCAAAATCAATAAACCTATCGCAGTCCACTGCTGGACATACGCCTCTCCCAATGTAGGGAGGCTTTAGCCTACTGTTTCCACGCTGGCCAGACGGGTTGGTACAGGATTTTATTTCGAGATTTCCTTCTCTCGCAGTGATATCGTGTGCATATTTTTCCGTTAGTCGACTCTTACGACACCCTTCGGATGAGATGGGGTGGTGATACTTGTATTTTGTCTCCGTAGTTGTGTAAAGTAAAGCCAACGAAACGAGAGAAATAAAAAAACCCCCGTCACAAAACACACAAAAAAGTTGAAAATAAATTAATAAATTTTAATTCAACGGTTGCCATGTCGGGGGACCGTAACTGGTTAAGTACTCCTTTATATCGTAGGTCCCCCGACATGGCAACCGTTGAATTAAAATTTATTCATTTATTTTCAAGTTTTTGGTGTTTTTTTAAAATTTTTAATTTAATTTTTAACCCCCGACGCAAAAACGACGGGGTGTTATAAGTTTGACGTGTCTGTGTGTGTGTGTGTGTGTGTGTGTGTGTGTGTGTGTGTGTGTCTGTGGCATCGTAGCACCCAAACGGATGAACCGATTTGGATTTAGTTTTTTTTGTTTGAAAGGTATATTAGTCGGGAGTGTTCTTAGCTATGTTTGAAAAAAATCGGTCCAAGATGTCCGCCGCCACAACATGTTGGAATACATATTTCTTTATAATTCCCTCAATATGGGTATCAAATGAAAGAGCTTGACTAGTAGATCAATTCAAAAGTATAAAATAAAAATTAAATTAAAAATTTAAAAAACCCCCGTCACAAAAAACACCAAAAAGTTGAAAATAAATGAATAAATTTTAATTCAACGGTTGCCATGTCGGGGGACCTTACGATATAAATGAGCACTTAACCAGTTACGGTCCCCCGACATGGCAACCGTTGAATTAAAATTTATTCATTTATTTTCAACTTTTTGGTGTTTTTTGTGACGGGGGTTTTTTAAATTTTTAATTTAATTATTTTATACTTTTTAAATTGATCTACTAGTCAAGCTCTTTCATTTGATACCCATATTGAGGGAATTCTAAGGAAATTTGTATTCCAACATGTTGTGGCGGCGGCCATCTTGGACCGATTTTTTTCAAACATTGCTAAGAACACTCCCGACTAATATACCTTTCAAACAAAAAAAACTAAATCCAAATCGATTCATCCGTTTGGGTGCTACGATGCCACAGACAGACACACACACACACACACACACACACACACAGACACGTCAAACTTATAACACCCCGTCGTTTTTGCGTCGGGGGTTAAAAAGGTAAACAAAGTTTCAGCGGTTCCAAACATTTTTATTTGAAAATTATTACGTATCACTTCAAACGCATTCCAGGCAGAAATGAAATTGCTTATAAGATGGCGGATCTGACAGTTTAGAACCGCTGTACTAACAGCTTTCCTGTACTACGAAACACGCAACGACAGCCGTCGTTCGGCAATTGTCGCGTACGTGTGGCATGTGCGACAAGGACAGAAAATAATCGCTAGTTATCGCAACGTGACTCAGTAAAGGTCGCTTTGTTTATCTTTTTTCTCTCGTCTCGTTGGCTTTACTTTAACTTGGACAATTTTGTAAACTTACTGTGTTTTCTGTGCGTCGACTCCCTGGCTAAGCGCAGTGAACGCCGCCGGTAGAGCGTTCCCGCGGTGTTCGGGGCGGAGTTGCGAGATATTGGCCGCTCCTCGTAAGCAAGTCGCCCGGACCCGCTCGTGCTGGTCCTTCCACCCGGTGTTAAGGGTGGCCAGTACTGTCTCGATAAGGATTGTGTTGTCGTTACATCTACACAAAATAAATTTTTTTGACTATACGAGTATTATAGTACATATTGATCTTTTAATATGTCATCAAATATTTACATGCCATATGGTTGGATATGGTGATACTCCCACAACAACTATCAACATCAATGTATTACACACATATTTTGCAAATGATGAATACTTGAATTAATAAATAGTTAGTGGTATTTTTTTAATACACTATATTGACTATGGGTGAATGGGTATGTTTAGGATAAATTAATTGTTTTATTATGTTGGCTATAAAATTCGATGCGATAAGACAAGGACAGATTAAACAGAATTCGAGTGGTAACAAGAGACACGGGAACCGCGCCTCGAGGCTCAAGGATTTTTTAAATAGTAGGTAGTAATATAAGTGTAAAGTTCAAGATTCGAACCCGGGGCCTGCCGATCGCAAGGCCGACTCCTTAACCGGTCATACACTCTTCCGTGGTGAAAAAACCCTAAATCAGATAATCTCTCAGGCCAAAGAACACAGAGTATAACTTTCATTCTTACCTATAGTTGAGCAAGTCAGCTAACAAAGCGAGTGCGGCACATCGCTGCGGTGGTAGCGGGCACCGCGCGTACTGAGCGATGCGAGACACGAGCCGGGACAACTGAGCGGGACAGGACCGACTCAACGCATCGCTCAGTATAGGCGCCAGCTCCAGTAGCGTTGTGGACGAGTCGCCGTGTTCTATGCTCAGGCATAGCGAGCATGCTTCACTCACCTAGATAGCGATACATTAATATGTTGAAATGAAAACATGATAGCGACACATAGCTAAGAACAAAGTGTTGGTCCCAAGTATGTCCCCTGTGGAACCCCTGAGCCGGACATGAACGATTCAATGCGACGACACTCAGTATCAGGGCTAACTGCAGTAGCGTTATGGACGATTCACCGTGTTCTACGCTGAGACATAACGAGCAAGCTTCACACACCTAGACATACACAGCAGAGATGTATGTGAAATTATTGATCCCAGATATGGCCCCTGTGGGCTCTGTAGAACCCCTGAGCGGAACGCGACAGCGCTCAGTATCGACACTAAGTCCAGTAGTCTTGTGGATGATGTCGCCATGTTTTATAGATACATAGATAGTAAGTTATGATCAAAGTATTGGACGCAAATATGAGCCCTGTGGAAGCCACTTGGGGTTTCACAAGGGTCACATCTGGGACCACTACTTTTGTATCAACTGTTGATAGTTTTCTTTGTCTGTAACGTTGTCTCTTAAATTACATTATTTTTTATTTGATTGTAGTCTAAATATACAATTTGGATTTGAGAATTACCTTCTGACAATCAGCTTGCTCTAAAAATGCATGGAACGTCTGCACGGTAATCTTAGCAGGCGACAGATTAATAGCATCTCTGTTCGGTACAAAACCGAACCTCTCTTGGTTCCTATTGACAGGAGGCGCGTAAGCGGGTGGTTCAGCATCGATGTAACAAGCCAAGGTAGTGTATAGCACTGAGAATAGATCAGCGAACTTGGCTATGCAGATAGGTTTCATTGAATCTTCTTGGAGCATCTCACCTAGAGCGCTTATTAACTGAAAATAACATAGGTTACGTAAGTATTGGGAAGTTTTGAGTGGTGTTATAATGCAGAGTATATCTTTATTCAGTTGATTTTATTAATAGATCTTTAAATTGCTCAAGGTTTGATTCAAGTTACATACAGTTAAGGGCTGGAGAGCAGCTATGTGATGTTCGGTTATATGATAAGGATCCTCATAAAGTTCTATTGATGTCATTAGCCTCAAGAAATTGTCCGTTATTGTTCCAGCAATGGTTGCATCGCGAGAGAGAGACCGCCAGCATAAAACCACGCTCCTAGAAACGAGATATGAACATCAGATTTATATTTAGGTTATCAATCATCATAAGACTACTTAATGGTATAATACTTACGGTCTTAATGGTAGCCTCTGTGCTAACAAGACTGCGGTCACAGCATTCGAGTGATAACGAGTCAACGACGTCAAAGGCTTCATCAATTTCAACTTTGATTCGTGACCAACAGCATCCATTCTGTTTAATATGTTTTCAACAATCCCCTCTATACTTTGAAACAAATCTTGACCCTTGTTGATGAAAAACGTATCTAATATCGCACTAATGCCCACATTTCTAAGCTCATGGTCATCATAACCTAAGAGCAGACTTTCAATAAACATCATGTTATGTAGGTGAGGTATTTTCGGTGATATCGTGTCGCATAGAGCTGTACAATAATCACTGATCATATTCACATCATTTGTCAATACGTTGTTCTGCAGTTGTCCTAAGTTAGACATGCATTCATCACCAGGTTCAATAGTATGACCTTCATATAGATCCTGTATCTGGATAATCAGTTTCACACAGTCCACAGTTGACAGTCTTACGGGGAAATTTGTATCTGCGACTCCTGATATTATAAGCCCTAATAAATATCCCATCTGACTAAAGTTACTGGGAGTTTCATAATTTAATCTTACGTTCTTGATATAAGTATCAAATATTACTTGAAGGATCATGACCGAAGCTGTCCGAATCTCATCGTTTTCATGTCGTATCCATTCTATTAGTAAAGTGAATAGATCATCAATGGTGCTTAAGCAAGTAGATTGAATAATAAGTTCTTTGATCAACTGGTGAAGTAAGCTTAAACTGTCATTTAGTGTTTTGGCTAACATATCATTTTTATCTCCATTACCTTCAATCTCATACTTCCTTTTAAACGAAGATAGTTCGCCAAAAATGCTATTGAACAAAACTCTCAGTATCGTATTTCTTTCCTCTGGTAAAATGCCTTTTTGTAACTTAGTCAAAGCCTTTGATGCCTTTACTATTATAGGGTATAATTCCACGTTACGTCTGTCTAAGTTAGAGTTATATATCTGTTCAAGAACTGCATTGAGCAACTGCCAGCGGTTTCTTAAGATAACATTGTGATGTGGAGCAGGGTATAGTGGTTTGCTAATGTCATACAAAGTTGTTACGCTAGCTTTGCACAGATCAAATGGAGGATGCGATTTTAATATGTCGAATAAAATAGAAGTAACATTCTCTCCTAATCTGGCCAAGACATGAACATCCAAACAGTCTTTAGCTACTTTGCCGTAGCATGTTATTACTGTGTATCGAACAATACCTAGTTCAGTATCGTTTCTAGAATTTCTTGAAGTCAGAAAATTTAAAAGCTTGCTGCTCCTTTTAGATTCATTTTCTTTATAAATAAAATCAAGCTCATTAAGGATGAATTCTCCATGTTGCCTCGATGCTATACCCACAGCTTTACTGACATAATCACTGCTTTCTAATGGTATAGATTTTAAAGCTAGAAGAATTATCTTTAAGATCTTCTCCACTACGGCAGCATTGGACATGTGGCACGATAGTACTGCTAAATATTGCAAAGACACTCCTTTGATCATTGGGGTCATTTTCTTTGACAGAATCTGTTGCGATATTAAGGTTGCAATAAATTCCACCCATTTGTTACTGTTTACTTGCTCCACAGCAGAAACCAAAAGATCTAACAGCATGCTGTGCCATTGTTCACTGGACTCACAATTATCTACAAACTTCAGCAGCCTCTGTATTTCTACAGTCCAGGAATTCTTCAGATTCTTATGAATATCTCCTGAATATTCTTCAAGAAATATCAGAATGTTCTTATTCCTTTCAACCTGATGTGGTTCCACTACATGCGTTATACATCTAACGAACACTAAATCTGGAGAACATTTCAGTTCAATCTCCTTTTCTGATTGAGCACTTTCGGCGATGACGTCAGAGTTATTTTGTAGGAGAGACGTCAAGCAATGGCAGATGGTTGCCATTGAAGCGGTAAATTCTTCACCAGTTAACGCTATTAATAGAAGGTTTCGTAATTGCGATCTTATACTGGTAACAGTATTACACATTAAGATCATAGAACTTTTGCAAGTATCGTGCAAGTCTGATATCTCCTGTTTTGATATGGTGGGACCTCCTTCATAGCCACAGTGTTTAATTATGAACTCTACCATAGTAAAATCTTCGGGAGTAGTTATACAGTTTCTATATACGAGTCCCACAATAGCTTTTACAAGCAGTTTCTTCATTTTCACGCCCTGCTCCATAGTTGTCATGACCTTTAGTAGTGAAATGAATTTAACTGCAAATTTTTCTATGAAAACTTGCGAAGATGTTGTCAGATGTGTCAGGATTATTACAGCTTTCATTCTGTCCTTCTCCTGGTTATTCTTACATTGATGTAAAAGACTTTCTATAGTTTGATCTGGGAACTGTCCAGCCATGTGATCGAAGCAGCGAAGTATTTCAAAATGATTCTTCACAGTATGAGGTTGATCATAATCAGGTTCTAACAATACTAGATTAAATAGCACATGATTTATAGAATTTATGGTAGTGTCATTCAAGCTCAATTTCGGGTTCAAAGGTGACGGTGAGAGTAAGTACGATATACATTGGCTTATGTAGTAGTAATTGATTGCTGGTTTACGATACAAAGACAACAATGAAAGTACGAATTTATTTACAGTTTCGTTGAACTGTCGTTCTGATATCAGCCTCGTAATAGGTCCGAGGGCTTCGAGAACTGACTCTGAGACTTTGGGTTCGTATGACGGTAACCATTGATTGTACAACACATCAAATATTATGGAGAATTCTGTGACAAAATTATCTTTTATTGATGTTATATTGTCATTTTCAACGTTGTCGCCTATTTGCTCAGAGACGGCCACTGCAAAGTGCCCGAAAGCTGCAAAAAAATGATATAAAAATATTATTATTTATTGCGATACTTTTTAGTCAGTATTTTTTTTTATTTACTTTTAGGTCACAACCGTCAAGACAATTAAAATAATAAATAAACGCGTAATTACAACACAAATAAAATTTATAATGACGAATTCGGTATTTAATTCTTAAGTTTATTTAAGCTAAAATTTAAATAAATGTGTTCTACCACTCCATTCGTCATGACATTTGCGTCTGGTCGATTGCATAATGTTATGCAATCAATTTACGACTAACGTACTTATTACTTTGTTAATAAGTATAGGTCTATCTATACGATCTAGACTAAATATCCTTGGAATAATAATATCGAATAATCTTGATCTTTTTGTGATTAAGAGACCTTTTAATGTTTTATCACTTAACGACAGCGCCACCTAGCGAACTTATAACAAACTACTACTGGTCATGTATTGTGCAAGTAAAATTCCCAAGTAGCCCAATAAAGGCATGTGTCAGCGGTCTGTGGCTATTATGACCGTTTGTTCGTGCTTCTCTAGTCTTGGTCAGAGTCAGTGGTAATACTGGTAATACCTTTCTAGACCCTAGCTGGCCAATAACAGTCTATTGGTAATCGTTGTGGTATTGCTCCATTAAAAGAGGCAATATTTCTTACACAAATAAGTAGGTATCTACTTCGCTCTGTTAAGCACGCCTGAAGTAGTATTATAAATGAATGCATAAACTTGCAGTTAATTTTGTATAGAATTAAAATGTACTTTAGAGATCAAAATGTATCTACACAGCGTTAAATAAAGTTCAGGCCATTCGCTGCCTCATAGTGTCATTCATGCTACGGTTTTGTGTAGATGGTATGTATTTTCACGCTATATTATTTGCATGGAACAGGCGCCCGTAGCTACTTAGTGACTTACATGCTCACATCGCGTGGACATCCATACTAATATTATAAATGCGAAAGTAACTCTGTCTGCCTGTCTATCTGTCTGTATGTTACGCTTTCACGCCTAAACCACTGAACCGATTTTGATGAACTTTGGTAAAGGGGTAGATTAGACCAAGAGAAAGGACATAGGCTATGTTTGGTCGCGATAACCGACATCCACGCGGGTGGAGCCGCGGGCAAAAGCTAGTATAATATTATAAATGCGAAAGTAACTCTTGTCTGCCTGTCTATCTGTCTGTATGTTACACTTTCACGCCTAAACCACTGAACCGATTTTGATGAACTTTGGTAAAGGGGTAGATTAGACCAAGAGAAAGGACATAGGCTATGTTTGGTCGCGATAACCGACATCCACGTGGGTGGAGCCCCGGGCAAAAGCTAGTAATATTATAAATGCAAAAGTAACTCTTGTCTGCACAGGCTGACAGCTATCTGTCTGTATGTTACGCTTTCACGCCTAAACCACTAAACCGATTGATGAACTTTGGTAAAGGGGTAGATTAGACCAAGAGAAAGGACATAGGCTATGTTTGGTCGCGATAACCGATATACACGCGGGTGGAGCCACGGGCAAAAGCTAGTTATTTTTATAAAAATGACTATTTCTGCAGTACCTCACTATCCGCAAGAACATTATATATAAATCATGCACTTGAAAATAAAAGCACTACAATTTGGCAATAGATAATGAAAAGTATAAACTCAAAAGTAGATATATCCACTCTTAATTATCATTGTATGCTTAGTAAGCATGTGTCGCTAGTACGGTTGATAAATATTAAATGTAGATAATACCGCACATGTGGTTTTTTTTTCACCAGACAGTTTATTACAAAGTGTACACAGACAGGAATTAGTCATACCTAGTATGTATATGATATTTTCGTTCCGCGCTGCTACACAACGTTTAAATTGCATGTAATCATGAAAGGCGTAACAACACGTGAAAGGAGTTTTAATAGAGCATCTGAAAGTACTTCATTATAATGTGTTTAGAATTGTGTTTGATAGCAAGCTTTTGCACACAGTTTCACCTGCATAGGATTCTTTTATCTACGGCTTACTCACTCTTTTGGTTTGGCTTATATGGCTTCTAAAGGAACGTTATCAGAGAAGAAGAAACGTAGAGACCTTTAATTGCGTGATGCAGATTCAGTACCTAGTTCCGTAGTAGTTCAGCACTTTTTCGCTAGATGGCGCTTTATACAATTATAGACAGCAAGAGGTAGTTACATAAAAGCTACTGTAATGGACGTAACACATTAACATTTCTTACCATATGCAAAGGCCTGTTTCAATCCATCACTTTTGACCATCGTCAGTAGCGGTAACATTTTGCTCAGAATCTCCTTAATATGGGGTACAACACCATGTGTGTTCACAGCAGCCAGTGTGCCCAAGGTATGTGCTACTGTATAGTGAGGCACTGATGCTGGTGATAGCTGGTTGATTAAAGAACGTAGGACCTAAGAAAGGAATTAGAAAATGAAAAGTCTTTTTTAAATATACATTAATTTGACCACGGCCTGATATTTCAAACATGATCACCTTAATTCCTGTTAACATAATTATATATCATGGAGCACAAATGTATTTCATGTATATTATTCCAGAATTGCATATGCATTTTGACCTCTCAACTCTGAGAGGGATGCCTGTACAAGAGACTTGTCTGTAAATCAGCATGTTTACTGACGACGATAACAACTGCCATTCATGTTCGTATGGCCCATTCCCCACTAGTAGTAGTATGGCAGCTCAACATGCTCTCTGAAGCATGACCAGACCAATGCAAATACTCATATTCATGCATAAAAATAGCTGCACTGAGAGGAGATCGAACTCACGCCTCCTGCGTAGCCACCGCCACGCCAGTGAGGCTGTCTTAAGAGTCGAAGCTTACTTACTTCCAGCTACTTACTTACTTCCAGCGGGGGACGCCGTCGACCGGACGGGTGATCTGCCCTCTTTGTGGGCCATTTCACCCAAATCCCCTGAAGAGTCGAAGCTTACTCCAGTATTGTTTGTAAGTTGATATTTACCAGGTCTAAATTTTCATGTCCCACAGCAACAAGTACAGCAGACGCGCCCATCTGCACTATAGGTTCGTACGCTGCGTTCTCCATCATGGCACGGAGCATGGCTGTCACTAACTTGTTGGCCACAGCCGGCTCTAGTCTCTTCACTTGGTTTACACATGTCTGTTCCAGCACCCTACAAAAGATGTAATCATAACTTTCAAAGGTCATCAGTTATATAAATTACTTACTTACTTTTTACCTGTCCGCTAAGGATTATTTCACTTCGCTTTGACTACTATTTATTTAGTTGTATCACAACATAGTATAAAACAAAGTCACTGTTGCTGTCTGTCCGTCCCTATGTATGATTAAATCTTTAAAACTATGCAATGGATTTTTAATTGGTTTTTTTAATTGATAGAGTGATTCAAAAGGAAGGTTTATATGTATAATACATGCTTGATATAGTGAAGGGTGCAACGGGAACGGGACCTGACCCTATGTGGGTGGAAAAAAAAAACCAGTACGAAGTTAGCCGGGTCAGCAAGTAAATTATTAAAATTCATCCAATTTAGATTAATTTGCTAATCTAACATGTAGATAGATAGATATAATAAAAAATTGCATAATTGCTATAAAATGTAATTACATTAATTTCCAAATGTTTGTTGTAAAAAAAAATATGTCATTAGAATTTGAATTATATTCTAATTAGACAATATTTGTTGCTAACATAGGTACTATACTAGTAATCTTTACAATATTTGAGATTATCAAATTGAGATTTTGCTAATCTCATTTTTTTTTTTGATAAGATAATGTTATTTGCATGCTGCAGGATCTCATATACAGAAAAAATAATAATGTAATTCTACTTCAAGGACTAGATCCTGCAATTTTGGACTTTGGATCCACCATCCATTGTTCCGTGGTTACTAAGGATTTGTTCAGAGGGTGCAATTTATTATGGTAAATTGCTCCCTCTGAACAAAACATTTTTTCCCTTTGAAATTATTTAGTGGCTAGTTTAAGATTTAAATGTCTGCTGAGGTTAGTGAAATAACCGAAATCCATACTAATATTATTAATGCAAAAGTAACTCTGTCTGTCTGTATGTTACGCTTTCACACCTAAACCCCTGAACGGATTTTGATGAAATTTGGTATAGGGGTAGATTAGACCATGAGAAAGCACATATCACATTGGTCGCGTTAACCGACATACACGCGGGCGAAGCCGCGAGTAAAAGCTAGTAATCATTAATGCAATATGTTGATTGCTATAATAATCCAACAAAACCCATTATTCCACACATTCGAAGTAGAAAACCTAAGCGGGTCTTGTCGTTTCGATTTCTCGGTAAGCCGACATTAGATGCCCTACAAGTAATTAGAAAGATAGATGCACAATAAATTACACCTATCTTTGGTTACTTGATACTGATGTCATAAACAATGACAATATCAATACAATAACAGCTATTGTTTATTACAAATATGATAAACTCACTTCACAATATTTCCCAACTGCACAGGATTCCATTTCGCGGTGTTCGTGTAAAATTCACAAAATATATCGATCACTTCATTTGGGTACGCATTTGCTATTTTTGTCAGCGATTTAATAACGACGTTATTTACGGCATTTTCACTATCACCTGCGGCGTTTATAAGCACTGTCACAGTATCTGAAAATAATTCCAGTGTTATGATAACGTTTCAAAAGCAATAACAAATAATAAAATAATGTTTTGTACCTTTAAGAGATTCGATTTTTGTAGTAGACATCTTATTTTCACATATCAACAGTGTGTTAAATTGAAATGTTAATGATAAGAAATCTTATTTTAATGTATTACAATGATAGTCTTACAAAATACACAAGTAACGAAAACATGACACAGCTGTGCGAGCCTACCCAAGTCGTCACAATGACATCTATGACACTATGACATTTAAGAATAAAGGGTTGCTATAATAAGTTTCATATAAACTTACATTTATTTCAAAAGTAATGTTGTGCACTGTGATTGTGCATTCATGTTTATGTGTATATTTATTACAAATTCTTGCATGGTAGAAAAAAACACGTCTTTGCCAGCCCTCCAGACGTATCCCCATCGCATTGCTGTTCTTATTGCGGCATTCGCGTGAGTAATGCTCTAGCTCCCACACATTAGCGTCGTGCGACATTCATTCACACACAGTAGGTATTCGCCTTGCATTTAATACATACAAATGTACTCTTTAGTAGTGTGTGTTCGACATGAGTGTTTAGATGATTCATCTCGCTTGTATTGCCGCTCCCTGGACTCGCGCCGTGAAGCCAATACCCGCGGCATGACACGAATATGCTATCCACACGACGTCCCTGCCCACTGCACTGGCCACTTCCATTATTCACACAAAAATAACCTGTAAGTAAAGCAGAAGCAAATAATACATATTTCTACCAAACTAGTATACTTTTTTAAAATGGTTGTCTATGGTTAAAACAAAGTTATAAAGGTCTTTATACACTATACTTACAGTTATTTATTTATGACAAACTTACACTCTTCACTATTGTGTGAAGAAAATAGTACTTATTCAGATGGGTATAGTAAGTAAGATTTCTTTTGTTTTTTTCTAAGCTTTTGATGGGCCTTTCCAAAATATTTTTCTATTTAATTAAGAATAATCTACTGTTTGTTGCTAAGAATAACTAAAAAGAAAACAGTATAATTTGTAACTGCTATTTTATTTTTGATTTAATCATAAGTACACAATAGTTTATTCAATAATTATAGTTTAAAAATAAATGATTTTGTTGATAAAATACCCATTGGAAAAGTACCTTTATCAATGACATTCAATTTATACATTGCCCTATTAGAAAATTAGCAAAAAATAAAGACTATTAGTCAAAGACTATTTATAATTAGACAGACATGGCGACCATGGCGTAGGTATTATAATGATACCAGATACTTTCCAGTTTTAGTACATTACAGAAACATGCTGTTCGTGCCCGGCATTACCCTACTCAACTAGTGCTCTTAGACTATATACAACCTCTATAGACACCGAAAGGCAATCGTCATAACGGTATAAAAGTGTATTAAGGGATTTCCATTCAACGTAGCTAAGAACACTTTCGACTAATACACCTTTAAAAAAAACACTAGATCGAAATTGGTTAACCCGTTTGGGTGCTACAATGCCTCAGACACACACACAGACACGTCAAACTTATAAAACCCCGTCGTTTTTGCGTCGGGGGATAAAAATAGATTTTTCACGATGTATTTTGCGACGAATTTTCTGTTGTGTTTATACACTAAATCGTCTAGCTAGCTAGTAGTACCTATCTTGCCCGTGGATTTTCCTATATTTTACTTTTATGTATGTTGTGCTGTAAATATTTTCAACACCTGACACGAAAAAAATTAATCGTTCAAATCTATCGTGTTCATAAATTTATTTGTGATTATGAGCTAATGATACTGGTGATAATGAAAACTATTCGATGTTTTATACCACTTAGGCAGGTGGTAGCCAAACACAACCATACGGTCGACTAACTGGGAAGTGGTCATCATGACCTATATGGAAGTGTGCAATACCAGGGGCGTCACGCACGTGCTGCCAAGCCTGCAAGAACCTTCTGATACCCTTCTTGCATGTATGAGACCATATTGTAGTCGCTTAGAAAAGTCGTAACGAGGAGATTTGAATTTCCTTTCATACTTAACTGTACGCACCGTTTTCCAATTTTATTATTGTCTGTTTATCCCTATAAATGTTTATTCACGATGGACACAACAGCTACTGAGCATATTTTGATGCGATTGTTTTTGCTAGAAAAGAAAAATCTCGATTAAAAATAAAATTAAAAAAAAACGATTAAGATAGGAAAAAAAATTGATCAGTCCAGGTGGTATCGAACCCGCGATCCTTCTCTTACTAGTAGAATACTTTCACCGCTAAGCTACTGGCATAGTGATTGATTAATGATACTTTGTCACTATACTGTGACAATTAGCTTAAATTTTCATTGTAGTATTGATCAGACTTCAGAAGCGAAATATACTTAAATAGCACACAGCAACAATAAAAAAATAGCTATTACACTAATTACACATAGGTACGTATTCACAGAAATTTCATATATAATCATCAGATTGATCGCCCACCAACCGTACTGATTTCTGGCATCTCCATTCCCCCGTGTAAATGCTAAATAAGTAAGTGAAATACCTACTCAAAGCAGTGTCGCAACTGTTTGTCTACGTCCATCCAAGCTAGTCTATGTTCTTCCTGTTCGTCGGTTCGACGGGCGTGCGAAGAGAGAATCGTGAACTCGACTTCTCTCAAATCGTGGATATCGCGGACGTGCGATCTCTTTCTACGAAGGGGATATTTCCCTTAAAAACGAAATTTAACTGGTATCACACCATTTTCCTCACATTCGCGTATTCCCGCATAAAAAGCAAACGACTTTCACCGGATACATCGATAATTTGATTAAGAAAGCAAAAGGGGCTCGCAAAATATCTCATAACATTGAACTTATTACAATGTATCCGTGCGTTTGGTCAGTTACCGATATGTCTGTGTGATGTACTGTGTTATTCGTTTAAGTGACAAAGCAAAAGCGTTGGCTCCCATTCGAGACTATTATCCTATTCGTGATTACGTTGAAACGGGAACTGGCCACTTGGCTTAGTCGCCGCGGGGACTCCAAAGCGGTAAATACGGAGGCGCAGATCCTGCTTCGCATCATTTATCGTCAGGATTGCGGTGAGTACGGTGCCGACGCGCTCCGGTCACCTTTTCATAGAATTATTCCGAGTATTATATCGTGGCGAGTTTAGAATTTTCGTACTTGGCATCTGACATTGAAGCTAGCTCGATCAGGTGCCCGTAAGTCTTAAAATAGCTATAAAATGTCAAGTCTGGCCTGGCACTGTAGCAATCAGCTGATCTGTAGCGTTTTAATTATAACGAATTAGGTAACTAATTGTTTCATAGTCTCACAAGATATGGTTATCGGCGTAAGCACAATCGCTGGATTATTTTAATGTTGATAGTATTATCTGCCAGATAGATTCTGTTACAAATTCAGTCTTGACACATTTCTACTCCAGTGATTTAAACTGTGCCCTCTTATTTCAGATTTAAAAATGGTGCAGCAAGATTTGACTTAGATAAGTCAGACTCATTTAAGTGGTAGTCAGTAATGGCTCGGGGTGGCTCACGGGTGTGAGCTCCGAGTGAGCTACAGACACTGGGCGAGTCAAGTGTAGTGTTGTGCAGTGTCTAGTCATAGTGCGTGTGTGTGTGAGACAGTGGAGCCGGAATGCCCTCCGTGATGTTGTCGGCGGTGCTTGAAGAGGATCCCGACTTGTATGAGGCGTTTCCACCTCATGTTGACCCCACCGGAATAACGATACTCACCGATAGCCCTCCAGGTAAGATTCTATTCAGTTATAATTATTAATTGTTATTTATAAACCTTAGATTTTCATTTAATCCATTATTGACATTTAAAATTTCAATTCTTTATATTATTGGAATCTGTTTACATATTCTTCTTTGCTCTTTGCTCTTTGCTCTTTACTGTACTCTCTTACTACTTAACATTTTAACTCTTTTCAAACATTGTATGTAATATGTTTCATCTTTTATAAACAACTTATATAATAATAATTGTTGTCTCATATAATATTATCATGTTTTCTTACTGTAAGGCTATTTATACAATGATATTGCTGTTGATTTTGTTTCTTTATTATAATTTGGTTATATATTAATATCTGATCAAGTTTAATGCATTGGATCTTTAAGAAACCAACAAGTATTTTAATAAACATTTATTTGTTTAATAGATAGAATCTTAAAGAATATAACATTATGCCAATACTTAAAATTCTAATTTTATAACAAAACTTGAAATGCTGCTAGAATTCCTAATGAATATGTGTATTCAGAAAACAATATCAAATTGTTTATGCCAACTTATTGTTCCTTTTGCTTAACTGTGTGAATTTATAAAACATGAAATGTTGTCTGTGACTATTTATAAAATTGTGGCCTTGTCCATTTGATAACTGAAAACACCTTATTAGTTTTTAATGCTACAGATGCCTAAAAATTGAACATGAGAAAAATGAAAAAAAAAAACTTTATTTTTTCCTAATATTGGCCCAGGCTGTCTATATTAAAACATGCTATATGTGTAAATCTGCAGTTGAAAAGAAACAGAGTTATTGTCACATACTTCTAGATAAGTACATTCTCAATTAGATTTGCACACTTAAGTATGTAATTATTTGCACTACTTACTTCTCTTATCAGAATACCAAAACATTGCCTTTTATTCTGACTCATATAAGTGCATGTGTTTTGACAAAAATAGCCTTCCTTGACTTTAGAGCGGTACCTACATAAATTTTTATTCATGTGGACAATTGAATATTGAAATGTAAAAGGAACTTTAATGGATATTAATTATGGTGCAGGTATAAAACAAAATCCATTTTGACCTCTTAATCGAAAGGTTTGGCAATAAGGTACTATTTCAATTACCAAACCTTTTTTCCTCATTTAGAAATCTCGCGTGTAATGCACGGCAAAATGCTTATATGGAATTAAACTCGCTAATACCGTTTTCCGACGGCAAATCTGAAAAATATGGGCTGTGGATTCGAGATATCTATAGGTCAACCTTCAGCATATTTTATTTATTACCACTGTTGATTCTTTCCTGAGAATCGAAGTTAAGAAACAATTGGATTATCTGGGAAATTTCTATAGAAGTATTCTTCCTTGAAATTCCTGCAGAACCGCCATTTCTGTATAGTCAGGCTTCCGTAGGTATTAGCCGTACGGTGGCTTGGCCATAGTTATGCCGAAGTTAAAAGCGTTTCAATTAATTTACGACGGGAAAGCCTTTGCGAAAACTGCTATCTTTTCTGAAAAGTGCTAAGCATAGTTACTATACTTTCTCAGACAGGGTTTTGAATATGGATCAACCAATTTCTGCCGTGGACTAGTCCAGAAACGGTAAATCCGTTTATCCTGTCGCACTTTTTAAGTCTCATCAGAAGGATACGTAGATAAACAAGTACTTCGCCCCAAGAATACATCTCCCTAAAAAAATGGAAAGAGAGGCTGTCCCTTTCAGGGTGCAACCCGAGGAGTTTTTAGCGTTTCATCCTCTTTAACATGTAGATACGAATTTTATAGCGATCAAAACTAGAAGAAAATATTCTGTTAATATTAGCTATAGGTTTCGAATACTTGACGTCATCCGCAGACCGGAATCTCCCTAATATGCTTAAAATACATTGTGTCAGCATATTTTCTTAACTAGCTGTCCGCCGTGTCGTAGTAGGTACCTATAACAGGGAAACGTGGAAAGGTGCCAAGTAAGCCTGGCGCTGACCCTGAAATCAGGCACTTCACTGTTAACCATCTCACAATCACCATTTCTATATAAGCCTCATAGCGTTGCGTGTTAAACTATAATAATTACGTTCAGTAAAGGTAAAATTCCAAAGAATGACCAGATAAACTATGTCTTATCACGGTCTGATTACGTTTTAATAGTGCTAAGTAAACAAATTCGATGTCAAGACTCACGTAGACGAGAGAACTCACTTCGGGGAATGTTCGGTGAGTTCGCTATTGGCGGTATAGCGATATAATGCCCAATCAAGAGCGGAGATGCTCTCGGCTAGTGCCGAATCCAGATGCGCTATTAGCTATTAACGTATTGGTATACCAGAAGTAAGTCTCAAGTCTGAGTGTGACTCGTATGAGGCTGAAATTGCAGCCAAAATTGTAGCAGTCAGAATCAATCAAGTAGCAGCAATATGAAAATGATGATGGTGGAACTTCTGTAAATTGTCTGTAACCTTTTTGTAATGGAAATATTATATGTGTTTGGTTGTTATAATTTTGTTGACTTTGATTTGACTTTGATTGATTTTGGCCACTACAGTTTTGAGTGGCAATTTCAGCTAAATCCAGACGCGCTATTAGCGCTTGGAGGCCCTACCTTGTACTGGTATACCAGAAGTAAGTATCAAGTCTGAGTGACACTGTACATCGAATTTGTGTTTATTAGAAAATCACTACAGTTACATATAATCGCATTGCTTGCTTGTGGAAGTAATTAATAAACTACGTAATCTGTCATCTAAAGATTTCAGTTATTACGTGAGGTGTGTGCATAAAGTAGATACCTACTTATGTTGTAAAATTTTCTGATAACATTCGTAATACATTTCAAAACTTGATGATGAATCTATAATGAACAAGATGACGTGATGTCAAGCGGCGATGCCGTTGAACTTGCGGTCCAAAGGATGCAAATTTTAACCTCATTGGGTATTGGCTATTGACGTGAATTCATTCCTAACACAGTCATAATTCAGAGGGGTTCCGGATATGGTTGCCAGGTCGCCCAACTTAAATGCCGTACACACAAGCCACTTTAGCCGGACATTCAGGTAAAAAAGCCTTACCGGACATCCTACATTTCTTCAAATTCTACAAACATTTTGAAATTATTCTTAAATGCTAATGAAAGGCAATTGATCAAATAAGTCTTATAATACAAATGCATTGTGTTGTCGTTTGCGAAATGCAAAAAGCCTAACAAAAGCAGAACGAGCCGGACATCGTTCATTTTGGCCGGACATTCAATCAAAAAGCCTAACTGTGTCCGGCTTTATCCGTACGCTTGGTAACCCTAGTTTCGGTTATACTGGGAACTGGTTATTGTTACTCTGTCAAGCCCGTCATACCTCGTAAATACCAATTGACCTTCGACTATGAAACCAAGAGACACTTTCTTAACTAAGAGAATGATATACCGGCATAATTATTCTGATTCCATCCACGCTACCTGGATTGGAAAAAAAACCACGCTTTTTGAAAATCCTATATTCATGGGATTGATATTTATAAGTAGCAGCAATACTGAAGATATGTACTTTTTTAAAACCAATTCAGAAGAATAAATAGGCACAAGTAACTAACTCTAACTTCCACCGTCATGTGTGTCTAGGGATCAATATTCGGTTTGATTAATGTATCCTCAGGCAGGCAACTCGTTATGCCAGCCTATGGGGGAGCTTTGTGGTATATGAGATTTGATTTATATCCCATCCTTGTTATGATTTTCTCTTAAATTAAATTCGCCTGTTCTAGATTTCATGCACGTAATAAACCTACTTGTACATAATAACCTGAAAATGTCGAGGCATGTCCACGAAGAGGACATTATATGATTTAGGCCCGTATTCTAGAATGACACTCAGCCTGAATCGCGATTTATCTGAGGACATATTGAATAAACACATTGATAGTTTGAAATCCATACTAATATTATAAATGCGAAAGTAACTGTCTGTCTTTCTGTCTGTATGTTACGCTTTCACGCCTAAACCACTGAACCGATTTTGTTGAAATTTGGTATAAGGTTAGATTTATGTTTGGTAGCGATAACCGACATCCACGCGGGCGGAGCCGCGGACAAAAGCTAGTATTGCCCATACAATCTATCCTCAGATAAATCGAGTTTCAGTCTGAGTGTCATTCTAGAATACAGGCCTAAAATTTGTAAGAAAAATGTACGAATCCAGTTGATATCCAATTTAGAACTGAAAGTCTAGGTCTCCCCACAAGGTGCGTATGTTCATTGACTTCATGTTTTTGTACAGTCGGCGAGTTTCCCTGAATGAGTGTAATGTCTCTGAGCATTGTTTGTGAAACAGAGTCTTGTTGTGGATCGCGCTGTCTAAACACTCTTAGCGTAACAATAGACTTAACATTTACGAATGGAGTTCATGGTAACTAGCGGACAGTTTTGTATTGTAAAGACGTTTTGTAATTATACTGTGAGTGAATTTTATCGAGGGTCGCTACTTAAAATCGTTGGTTTTATCCTATTAAGAATAGGAAGGAGGAATTCGCATTCATCGGGAAAAATAAAATGCTCAACCCTCGACCTTATTCTTACAGGAGAATGTTCTTCCAACTGAGCTATTGAGCCACACCTGTATCACTCCACATTTCCCTTCTCTGTATATCCGTCTTTAAGGGCGACGGAAGGAAGTTATGAATGTAAAAGTTTGTGAAAATGTTAGTTAAGTACTTTTCACTCAATCACGCTCAAACGGCTAAAAGGATCTGGGTACAGGTTTCACTGGGTCTTCCAGGGAATTCCCAAGTTTCTATGGGTTGCGGAATCAAAATTCCAGTGAAACGGCGCCTTGGGCAGCTAGTTGAAATGTATTTCGATTAGCAGTTTCTTTCGATATTTTTTTAAAACGAATCTTTAATGAAATACCACCATTATTTTGGTGTCGATGTATCTGCCAACAGTCTGTCAACTAGTTTTGACTTTTTAACGCTAATTGCGTGCGTCGCTTCATTGCTTGTGTGTCGAAAACATGCGCACAATTATGTTTACTTCTACTTTTTCCATTTAATAGGGATAACCAAGAAACAACTCATTCCCAAATTATTGAGTAGTTAAGTATTTTGGGATAAGTATTAGCAACTAGTTATTGGAATAGTCTCTACTGTAAAATTTCTATGGTTTTGGGAATTTCCCAAGCATTTATTGCTGACATTCAGGAAATTATAATTATATCAAACTTAACTATGATATCATAGATATTGATAAAATAATTTCCTGAATGTCTGAATTGGCTTTGCCATGCTCGGTTTAAATTAGGTTGATTTCTCTAAAGCAAAAGTTAACATGGATAAATAGACAGCATTAATCGTATCTAGTTCAGCAGAAAATACGTACGTACTATAAATAAGACTTGAATAGTTTTACCGACCAGCTGTGTATTTATACTGTTCAGGAAAATAAAACTAACCATGCGCCGGCGTCTTCGTTACCAACTTTGATAGTAGATCAATTTATTAGTTGGTAGATCGGTGTTGTAACCGTTTATCCGCAAAATAATAAGGACTGATCCCTCCCGCATTCACATTAATGTACTTACTCCTGTACGCCAGGATAAGTAGTAGACAGTAATCCTTCAAAACACTGAGTAATGCGCTTGAGAAGTGCTTAAGGAAAATCTTGAAATCCGCATCGAAATTGTCTTGGAACTGTTGGGACCCACATCGAAACTAATCAGAAAAAAGGAGAAAAAAAATAATTGAAAGAGTTCAAATAATAATAGATAGCTCATAAATTGATTGGACATAGCGGGTTTTTACAATAAGGCTTGATTCCTTTCAAGACGGTGATGACAGTCGGCCGAGAAAAAATAATAATTTTGTCTTGGCAAGTTGACACTGACTGGGTGCTTCCGGCAGTTCCCAACTTGGTAGGAACTGAGCCTAAAATCACTTAAAATAAGGTTTCGGATGAAAATGGAAAGGGAACAATTTCCGACCTGATCGTTTTCGTTAAAAGCCTCCCAGCGGCGTCAAGGGAAATGTTACATTATGCTAATTTTGTTCAAAGAGCATTTCCTTCACGTATTGAAGGTTTTCCATCGTGTTCTAAACTGATAATCACCTAATGTAATTAACATCGTATAATTAAGGCATTTTATTACTTTTCTATCGATTCTTCTGTACTTAGGTACATTTTTTTCTTTGTTCTTTGTTTTCACTTGTTTTCAAGAACAATTTTACCGAAACACTTCTTCACATCCTTTTCATTGCATCGCTTAGTGTTATCACATAATCCATAACCGTAGAAGATTAAAACATTACATACGACAGTCACGCCTCTTTCTGAGGCAGGCTGATACCACATATATACATCTCGTATATATCTTTCGCATCTTACTTTCATAATTCATACATGCTCGCCAGTTTCGGGTACTCTTTACACTGTTTGACATATGCATGTTCGATCTGGTCGACCCCTATTTGCTTATTCACCCTCACTTCATAAATCTGTTTCGTCCATCATCTCCACGTGTCCGAACCATGTAAGCATCCCTTGCTCTATCTTAGTCACTACATCTTCAACCACACCTCCACGTTCCCTTATCACGCTGTTCCTCACTCGGACAACATTGCCTTATAAATCATCTCTGTATCTCAAAATTGTACGCAAACGTTTATTTGCATCTCTGCAGTTGTACACTACCGACATGAGACAGGTGCGAGAGGAGAAAGTTTTTTTAATGATTATAAAATGTAAAATGACTGTAATTTATTCTAACCTCAGATAGATGAAACTGTTTTATATCTGTAATCTGTAATGCCAATGTTAAAAATGGGAAACTGATTGTTAAACTGTACTATTGAGACTTTTTCATCATCATCATCCCAGTATTAAGGCCAGGTAGGCCGCATTTTGAGTTTTTTAAAAGCATTTGAATCATAGGAAAAAGCGTTTTAAATTTCAAAAAAAAGATATATATTAGTTAAGGATCCAGTCTAGTCAAATTCGCATTCAGTTACCAGATCTGATGAACTCCACTCGATAGAAAAAAATCCCAAAGTTACCCCTTTTCGTTATTTTTTTTGAATATTATGACTAAATTACTTATGCTTTCTATAAAATTTTTGTACTAAACTAAAGCCACTACATATGTCTAGACATTTTCGCAGATTTTGACTACATTATGAAATCATTTTTAAAGTTATATTTAAATACCTACTAAATTCGCGAGTGCACGCGCCGCTGAGGCCCGAAAAGTTGCGCCAGTCGCGCGCTGGCGCTTACCGAAGTAGGACCTGTGTCAGTTTTTGCGCGACAGTTTCGTGCACCAAACAATCGGTTTTACGTATTTATAATAAATTGTTGCAAGTCATTCAATATGGGCAATAAACAACGCAAGCTAAAGAAGTCGTGCAAAGCCATAAACTAAATTTCTAACTCCGATTGGTAATTTAAAAAATTATCATACCTAAATATTACGCTCATGGCGCCATAGTATAAGAATATCAGTATTACTACTGAAGAAGCTACTTACGATTTTCTATAATTCATATTTTATCTATATCAGTACAGGGGTACCTAGTACCTACAATATTCGTACATTGTATATAATTTGTGTGTGTGTAAATAAATATAAATTTAGTTTTAGTTTAGGATAGAATAATTTTAATATTTAGGTAGGTTAGTTTAATTATTGGCCTTTTTTTATCGTGCGCAAAATCCTCGTGGATACCACCCCCACGGAGCCGGTGGAGGCGGTTATGTCGGACTCAAACCGACTAAAACGCACGCCGTCTTGGGTCCTTGGTTGCCGGAGGTGAGATTGCCGAAAGCATATCTCTCGCACCCCAGCAGACCCAGGAGAGTTACTGGCCTTGGGTCAGCCGGGGTGCGAGGGATATTTCGATGACAACCTCACCTCAGGCCTAGCACCACGACCCACAGTCGGCGTGCCCACAGTCGGACTCGAACCGACTAAAAAGTCGGTTCGAGTCCGACATAACCTCCCCTTCCGGCTTCGGCAGGGGAGGTATTCGAGGGGATTTCCGCACGAAAAAAAGAAGGTACAGTGTAAATTTATATAAATACTTCATAAAAACGAGCACCACGACCCACAGTCGGCGTGCCCACAGTCGGACTCGAACCGACTAAAAAGTCGGTTCGAGTCCGACATAACCTCCCCTTCCGGCTCCGGCAGGGGAGGTATTCGAGGGGATTTCCGCACGAAAAAAAAGAAGGTACAGTGTAAATTTATATAAATACTTCATAAAAACTAGCACCACGACCCACAGTCGGCGTGCCCACAGTCGGACTCGAACCGACTAAAAAGTCGGTTCGAGTCCGACATAACCTCCCCTTCCGGCTCCGGCAGGGGGGTATCCGAGGGGATTCCCGCACGAAAAAAGTTGTTAATCTCGTTAACTTTAGGTATTTAACTGCCCTGTCGACGACGAACGGTGCGATTATATAAAGTAACCGTTAGCATCAATTCAAACAAATGTTTGTAAAATTACAAGCATTATTATTATTATAATGTAAGTTTTTTTCGCCCAAGCAACTAAACACAGAACAAACAGTTCTCAAACTCATACAGTTTTTTTTAATTTCGTATTTATATATATATATTATATATATATATATATATATATATATATATATATATGTAATATATCTAAATAAAGTTAAAAAAACTGCATTTAATTTTCTAAGTCAAATCAAGTTTTCCTACTGCATATTTCTATACTGTGACGCTGGCGAGGTCATCGCCGAGTTCACCGTCACTGCGTTCGCGCGTAATATTTTACGAGCGGCCGGGATCGCTATAAATGCCTACTTTTGCAGGAATAGAGGGCCTTAATCTCGGTTGCGTCCAACACTTGTACTTTGGACCAAATCCCGCACTCCTACGTGTTCTCCTCGTGGTGTGGGTTTTCTTTCCTTTTCGGGAGTGAGTGCCGTCAAACCCTCGAGAGGAAAACCGGTTCCATAGCCTCTTCTGTTCAAGGTTGCCTTAGGCCCCGTAGGTCTTATTGGGGTTCTACGCCATATCAAACAGTTGAGTGTAGGGCGATACATCCAAATGTTTCAAATCTATCATTGTTATGAAATCCTATTACATCAGTCAATCCCACTCCGACATAATCGCCTCGTACCCTCGGCCCTGGAATTAGGTGCCATACTAAAAAAAAATGAGGTGTGAGTATATTATGTAGTTGCAATGAATGTATAATGTGGTGTTGAAGATTTGTTGGCAGGTGGCGAAAAAACAACTAGCAATCGGAGAATTTTATTTTTTTAATGGTTTTCTATACTTGAGCCAAATTCAATAAAAATGTTTAGCTGTACTAGCAAGCATATTATCAGATACAAAAATATACACGGAGCAGTATAGTTTTGTTTTCACATTGTATTTTATAAATAACTAGCTGTTGCCCGCGGCTCTGCCCGCCTGCAATTTTGATCGCGATCCCATAATCCGTTTTCCCCCAACCTTTCCCGGAATAAAGTAAGTGTTATTCCAGATTGTAATTTATCCTTGTACCAAATACCTAGCCAGAACCGGTCAGCCGTTTGCCTCCCTAATCCATAAAAAAAAAAAAAAAACAAATATCTTCACAAACCTTCACATTTATAATATTAGTAGGATAGGATACCTAGTGAGGTCATCATCACCTTCACGACAATTGCACGGTTGCGTCCATGTCGATATCTTGTCTAGTTACCATTCTGGATAAACGACATTGAGGAGATTACTTTTAGCTGTCTACAAGAAAAGTATCTCTGCATCACCCTAAGGTTGACTGCTAGATAATGCCTTTGGCATTAAGTCCGCCTTTGTAGAAATATTTATGTGGATATACCTAGTTTAAAAAGTAAAATCACAATCAACAAACAACAGGCAAAAAGCCTTGTAAAAGAAATAGGAAACAGGCTTATAGAAACAACTGGTGACTTTCGTTCCGGAGCGTTCCTGGTGCAAAGGCTGGCCATTGCAATCCAGCGTGGCAACGCGGCGAGTGTCATGGGCACTTTTGCCGGGAACGGTCAGGGGCGGGTTATTTGATTAATTTATTGACTTAATGTATAAATTATATGTTGGATTGTAAGATAAAATATTAAATCGTTTACTTCCAAATAATAAATTAAAGTTGATAGCAATCGATTACGTATGTTAATATTATGTAGTTCCTGTGATTGCTTCAGATCAGATAATGTGCAACACTATTCGCTGCTTTAAACTATCAACCAACCTTAAATCTTTAAGATTGAACACGTCTCATTCTTTAAAGATAGTATTTTGATATTATATAACAAATGTCATCAATCATATTTTGTAGGATATCTATTAAAATCAATAGCCGTCACGTGTCATTATTTGGAATCTGTGCTAGGCTAGATTAGATTGTGATTGGGCTGTCAAATTAATAATAGATTTACTTATTTTTTAAAAAGGTGGGATAGTTTGTTCGTAGTGGTGTGGTGGTTCGTAGGCGGGAGAGCCATAGTTTTCCGAACACGAATTGACAGGTCCTTTTTTTTTCTTTTTTTTTCGTGTGGAAGTCCCCTACCTCCCCCGCCGGAGCCGGAAGGGGAAGTTATGTCGGACTCGAACCTACTAAAACCGCACACCGACTGAGGATTGTGGTGCTAGGCCGGAGTTGAGATTGTCTTCGACATATCCCTCGCACCCCGGACCGGATACTGATGTGTTTCGTACATATCTACCTAATCAATTAGCAGTGGACATAGGCCTCTCGCAATGTGCGCCATTTCACCCGATACTCCGCTTTCCGCTTCCGAATGTCCCAGCCACCTTTTTTAGTCACTATTTATATAGTAACTGTACTGTGCAATTATATAATAGATATACTGGGTTTAATATTTGAAAATATAGTTGACAGACTGAGCCAATTTCCGAAAGCCACTGTTGTCCCCCTTCCTGAATAGAGCCAGACCGTAAGGAATGGCCCCGGGTCAGCCGGGGTGCGAGGGATATTTCGAAGGCATCCTCACTTCCGGCCTAGCACCAAGACCCACAGTCGGCGTGCGGTTTTAGACGGTTCGAGTCCGACATAACCTCCCCTTCCGGCTCCGGCAGGGGGGGGTATCCGAGGGGATTTCCGCACGAAAAAAGAAAAAAAAAAAGGAACAAAAAGTACCTAAACCATAATCTATCTCTATGCCAAATCTCATCCATTTCCGTTCAACTGTTCTATCGTGATTAAATAACAAAACCCCCATACTTTCGTATCTATAAATAGTACTAAGAGTTTCTACATTTGTATAGATAGAACAACAAGCTCTACAAAGCAAATACATCTAATTAATATTCTCTTGAGATAAACGTTGCATTCAATACTACTAGAACATTCTATGAACAATGTAATACAAGTATATAGGAGTCAGCATTCTAGCTGTGGCTCTAGTATCTAGGTCACAACACGATGTTTGTTATCAATGCAGTACGCAAACAATTCTCATCTCGTTAATATGGTTTATCGAGAAATCTTGCGTGATAACACCGCTATCAGAAACGCTACTGATAACGCTCTTTACTGTGAGAATTTATAAGTTTTCTTAAGTGGGCTTTAGATTATCGTTTACTTGGTTGTTTGGAATTTGTTTGGACGATATTATTATAAGGCTGGAACTGGTAGCCAAAAGTGTAGCAGCCAAAATCAATATAAGTAGCAGTAATGATTCTATCATCGCACCGCTCGCAAAAGACAGGGAATTCATCCCCACACATTGCATCCGAATACGGTGCGCACCGTGCGGTATGAAAGGAACTTCATCCCACTTACGCTCAAGCTGTGGAATGAACTCCCTGCCATGGTTTTCCCAAGCGACTACAATATGGGGTTCTTCAAGAGGGGCATTAGAAGGTTTCTTCAGGGTAGGCAGCGCGAGTGTAACGCCCCTGGTGTTGCGTACGTCCATAGGCCGCGGTAACCACTTTCCATTAGGTGGGCCGTGTGCTTGTCTGCCACCAAAGTGGTATAAAAAAATATGATGGTGCAATTTCTATACATTGTTCTGAGACCTTCTTGTAAGGGGAATGTGTTTGGCTGTAATAATTTTGAAAAACATTGGAAAAAATGAAATGCTCAAGTGAGATTCGAACTCACGACCTTTCGCTTACAGGGCGACTGCTCTGCCAACTGAGCTATTGAGCACCACTTGAATCATTCCAAATTTTCCTTCTCTTTATATCCGTCTATAAGGGCGACGGTGCAGCCATCTACCAACATTCTTACGAACTGTTGGAAACAATGAATGATTTTTCAACCATTTTTAAACATTGAATTTTGATGACTGCGCCCAAATATTTGAATGAATTTTTTATAGCATTTATTATGCTAACTGTTAAGTTCGAAAAACATTGGTTCGAAAAACAAAGGTCGTGAGTTCGAGTCTCACTTGAGCATTTCATTTTTTCTAATGTTTTTCGAACTTAACAGTTAGCATAATAAATGCTATAAAAAATTCATTCAAATATTTGGGCGCAGTCATCAAAATTCAATGTTTAAAAATGGTTGAAAAATCATTCATTGTTTCCAACAGTTCGTAAGAATGTTGGTAGATGGCTGCACTGTCGCCCTTATAGACGGATATAAAGAGAAGGAAAATTTGGAATGATTCAAGTGGTGCTCAATAGCTCAGTTGGCAGAGCAGTCGCCCTGTAAGCGAAAGGTCGTGAGTTCGAGTCTCACTTGAGCATTTCATTTTTTCCAATGTTTTTCGAACTTAACAGTTAGCATAATAAATGCTATAAAAAATTCATTGTAATAATTTTGTTCCCAATCTTGGATGCCATTTTCCGGGGGCGAGTCGGGGCACCGTTGTCCCCCTTCCTGAGGAGAGCCAGACCGTAAGGAATGGCCCCGGGTCAGCCGGGGTGCGAGGGATATTTCGAAGGCATCCTCCCTTCCACCCTAGCACCACGACCCTCAGTCGGCGTGCGGTTTTAGTTAGTTCGCGTCCGACATAATCTTCCCTTCCGGCTCCGGCGGGGGAGGTATCCATGGGAATTTTTTGCACAAAAAAAGAAAATAAAAGTATCCTTTGGCCGTCTTCGGGTTAATACTATATTAGTGGGAATCTCATATAAACCTACATTAAGTATATGCTACACAGTGGTAACTTAATTATCTCGTAATATGGACTTCTAGAATGCGGAACACTAACAACAAAACGAAATAACACCACTACAATTCACTACATAGCTCATCATACAGTTCCGTGATTATGTGATGGTCCGCATTCATGGGTAAGCGCAGGTAGGAGGGGAGAGTGGGGGTAACACGCCACCTAGCGAAAGTACACACCCTAATTTACGTTTAACTGCTACATTCTCATAATCTTACGAAATGATTGCGATAGAATTATTTGTTACAACGAGCTAGATAAATGTAGTTTGCTTGCAAATTTTGAAGGCGATATCATTTTTGTTTTTGTTAATGGCACCCCGCTTCGTGATAAAAATGAGGGTTACTCATTTAGACGCTAATTATAAATTAGACGGTAAAAAGGTTATTATAAATTAGACGAATACTTAAATTATAAAGATATATGGTCATCCTAATCTCATCTCTTGCTCGCACTGTATAAATTTGTTATAAATAAAACCATATTTAAAAAAAAACGAAGTATAATCAGGAGTTCACTGAGTTTCTTGCTAGTATCTTCTCAGTAGAACCAACCTACCGAACCAGCGAAAGAATCATTTTCCAAACATTTCTTTTCTGTGATTGACATTATTGTAAAATTATGATGTTCAAATTGCTTTTTATGTGCCTAAACGGAATAAATGAAATTGATTCCTTGATTCTTTGCTATAATTATGGTCTTCGGTTTGGTGACCTCAGGAGGAGAATGTTCATTTCACTAATCCCTAAAAGAAACTTAGGTTATTCTTTTCGGTACACCCAGGTGGTCTATGCAAGTCAACGGTTGTCAACAGACCTGCTTCTGATAGGGCGTAGAATAGCGCTTTACCGACTCCACTGGAGCCAACAAGCCCAGTTGAAAACAATGGAACATGGTTCACTACTATCCATTAAAGAGTTCCCCTATCCATATTTAGGTTTCATCGCTACTTATCATTGGGAGCAGTTTAATGGTGTCAATCTGACTGACACATATTGAGAATACTTGTACTTTTTCCACAGTATTTATTTTATTGAATCCGACCGGTTTCGCTTTACGGCATTCTCAAAGGTTTTTATTTAAGGCCCTCTAAATACAAATCGAATATATAGGGAAAAATAATCTTCTCGGGTGGGACTCGAAGTAGTATGATTGTCACATAGTTATTTACAAAGATTCAAAACGATACAATTTATTACAAGCATCACTACCATGAAGTGCGATCGTGGTTTAGACTGCGGTCCAGAAGGAGAAGGGTGGAGTTATAAGGGAGAATAGAGTCGCGTAACGTTTATTGCATGTTGTGGTTCAAAATGAGTTAGATTCCACTCTCTAGATTTGTTTACATGTTTGCATAGTTACTTACAGGTGAAGTAAATAAAAACGTAGTAAAAAAATAGGAAACAAGGTTCACGTCATCACTGTTATCTAATTGGTTGGATCTGGCAACTGTACTCGCTTGGGATTAGTGTTGCTAATAGTTTTGTTTTTGTTATTTTTGAATATATATATAATTACGCCTGTTTAAATACCTGAAGTAGAGACCGCGCATCGGCAAACAGAAACTGGATTACCTGTCAGAAAGATGGAAGGACAGCATGAAATAGGTGGCTGGGATTGACTGGAAGCGCACATTGGGAGAGACCTATGTCCAGTAGTGAACTGCAGTAGGTAATTTATTGATAATGAAGTGTATTAAGGCATGTAGGTACATGAAAAATTAAGTTAAACTAGGTTAGCACGTTTTACTCAATTTAATTGAGTAACTTAATTGTAATAATTGAGGTCCGTATTCTAGAAATACACTTTTTTTATAAAGGACACGTCAATATGACTTCACCACGCCTGATGTTAAGCTAAAGGAAAAGTCTCGGAAAGAGGGTCACCATCGTAAACATGTACCATGTTAACAATGGTGACACTCAGCTTGACGGCCTCATCAGATGCATTTTCACCCCCCGCTTAAAGGACCCGGGACTGTAGGAAGAAGGAAACACGTGAGCTGACAGGGAGTTCCAGGTCTTAGTGGTGCGGCATTAAAATGAGTCACTAAAACGCTTGGTTCTAGTAGGTATACTCTGCACTGTATACGGATGGCACTTAACCTGAACCGTCATTTATCTGAGGACAGATTGTACAGACAGATTGATAGATTTGACATTCTGTCTATACTACCTGTCCTTGGAAGAGATTCAGGCTGAGTGTCATTCTGGAATACGGGCCTGAGTATACCGAAACTGTGTAAACCCAGTTTAGTTTGATTGATTTAATTTTCATTGGTGAACGGAATGAAATTTTGTGTCCCAACGAATACTTACAATTTAAGAGGGTTTACAATTCAAATACTGAGAGGCGGGATAAGAGGGGATAGCCTTTACTATACACATACTTTACATTTAATACATGCGTAATTGTCTTTTCTTTCTAGAAATTACGAAAACTGCACAAGGTATAGAGATAAAGCAGGTTAACTAAAACCAGAAGTAAAGGTAGGTTTCCCCACGTGAAAATAAAAGGTATAACTCAGAATACTTAATCTCGCGTGTATGAAATTCTTCGTTGCGGCAACCCTGAGTAGACACTGAATATCAGTACTCAGAGACACTACACTGACCCCAATATGCTTGGGAATGCAGAAGTCAGAAAGATAATATCTGTACATACCGCTATCTGATCCGATAACAAAATGTTAGTGTTATGACTAATATAGAGAGACGACACGTTTGGCTTGCCGGTTGAGTAGTCAGCTGCTGCGTCAGGGACTGCAGATTCGATTCCTTTTATGACATATTTGTCATGTATCCATACTAATATTATAAATGCGAAAGTAACTCTGTCTGTCTGTCTGTCTGTCTGTATGTTACGCTTTCACGTCTAAACCACTAAACCGATTTTGATGAAATTTGGTATAGGGATAGATTAGACCATGAGAACGGACATAGGCTATGTTTGGTCGCGATAGCCGACATCCACGCGGGTGGAGCCGCGGGCGAAAGCTAGTATTTGTATATATATATCCTCTAAACTAAGGGGTAGGCACTAGGCAGAGGTATATCACCAGTCAATCAATCAATTTGCCTATCGTAGTCCACTGCTGGATATAGGCCACTCCCTTTCTTTGAGCCGGTAGGGGAGGTTATGTCGGACTCGAACCGACTAAAACCGCACGCCGCCTGAGGGTTGTGGTGCTAGACCGGAGGTGAGGTTGTCTTGGACATATCCCTCGCACCCCGGCTGGCGCAGGGCCATTTGGGAGGCTTTGGTGCACACAATAGACTGTTTCCAAGATCAGCTGGGTTGGTACAGGGTTATATTTCGAGTTTTCCTTTCCCGAATTTGACCAGTATTAACACCCAAATATTAAGGACCTTGCATCTACCGTGCACCATTTCATAGATTGTATGGATTTTTCGGGCGAAAAAGAGCCTAGTAGGTTATTATTTAGTTAAGTTACTTTTTTTTTTCCGTGCGGGTATCCCCTCGGATACCCCCCCTGCCGGAGCCGGAAGGTGAGGTTATGTCGGACTCGAACCGACTAAAACCGCACGCCGACTGTGGGTCTTGGTGCTAGGCCGGAGGTGAGATTGTCATCGACATATCCCTCGCACCCCGGCTGACCCAGGGCCATCCCTTACGGTCTGGCCCTCCTCAGGAGGGGGAACAACGGTGTCTCCAACACGCGCCGCCGCCGTGGCCTGCTTCTGCTGGGGTGACAGGCGGCTCCACCCGTCACCCCCAGGCCCGCGTTCATGGGGGACGGAGGTCAGTCAGTGCCCTAGTTAAGTTACTACTACCTACTACTACTACTGCCAATGGGGACGCCTTTTGACCGGACGGGTGATGAGCCCTTCTATGTGGGCCATTTCACCCAATTCCCCTTTAACGACTGCCATACCTACATTTTTATTTTTTTTTTTTTTTTTTATCGTGCGATAAATCCCCACGGATACCACCTCCACAGAGCCGGTGGAGGTGATTATGTCGGACTCGAACCGACTAAAACGCACGCCATCTTGGGTCCTTGGTTGCCGGAGGTGAGATTGCCAAAAGCATATCTCTCGCACCCCGACAGACCCAGGACCATCTCTTTCGAGATGGCCCCCTTCGGGTTGTGGGGACCACAGTGTCCCCATCTAGACCCGGTTACGGGGAGGCGCACTTTGCGCCGCCGCCACGGCCTGCTTCTGCTAGGGTGACAGGCGGCTCCACCAGTCACCCCCAGGGGCCATACCTACATGTTCGTATGGCAACCGGGACCGACAGCTTAACGTGCTCCCCGAGGCACGACCAAACCAATGCAAAATATTTACACTGAACGGGGATCGAAGCCGCGCCTCCTGCATAGCAGCGCGTTCACTACCGCCATGCCACGGAGGCTGTCTTATTATTTATTTTATAAAAACATATCTGTATATAAACTATACAAATTTTGAAATTAGTTGACAAAATATTATTCTAATAAATATAATTATTATAAAAGCACGTCTATACTGTCCGTGATCTGTGATCATTACATCATTATTTAGCTCTTTGCATTATACGAGTGTGTCATGCAGTTAACCTCTAAAGTCACTTGCAGTTGAGTTAAAATTAAATCTTCGATATATGTCTCCAACTAATGACAAGTTACGTCATCAATTCTTGTATTGTATGTGGGCTGTGGGCGTGACTCGTGAGTGTTTGAAAGATTTTGTTTACCTATTTACAATAAAATTATAATATGATGCTTATTATATGACTTTTTAACTAATCATAAAAAGGAGAATGTTTTCATTTGTAGTTTTCTTTATGTAAGTTACTTTATTCAGAGGCAATTTCTGTTCACGTGAAGTGATTAGTAAGTTTATTTCGTTTTGGCAAGATATCACTTTAATACGATATTGCTTTTTAATCAAACAGGGTTAAATGCCTTGAAAAAGTCCAAATTAAAGCAGGTGTTATAATCTAGCGCTCAAAACACAACAACTCAAAATTATAACCCTCTTACGTGCTAACCCTCTGCGATCTTTTATTTCTTTTCTATTATTTTGAGGGCCCAGTCCAGGTGCAAAAACCTAATAATATTGCGAAGTTGCACCTGGTAAATGTTGTACCCCTTACCGACCTACTTTCGGGGAAGGAGAATGTTTTAGATAAATTATTTCTCCAACCGCGCTACTAAATCTTTCTCCTTTTGCGTGTTTTGCACCAGTTTTATTTAATCTTTGTAGTTATTGTTCACACTTATAACAAGTCTACAACTTATTTTAGACAGAAGTGTAACAAGTATATGTCATACTTGCGTAAAACTTGCGGTATAAAACTTCAGTCTGAACAAAAGAGAAAACATAACATTTTGTAGAAAATCAATTCTACACAAGTGTGTTTGCACTCAATTCTGCAAGTTTTGCATGCACTTGCTTTTTGGTGTCCAAGAAGTTGACTGTGAACCTTGCTAACTCCGTACTGTATAGGTATCCACGATTTCATTCTACATGACCAATTTAGGATCTGTGACTGTTTTGGTCATCTATCATAACCTTTTGTAATGGATTATTGGCAATATCGGGTATGAAACAAAGTGTAGTGCAAAAGCTTACAGAATAAACAATGAATAAGTTATTTATTGTTCAAGCCTTATCTTCAGAATGTTACGTATTCAGCAATTGAAGAGAAAGTATAATATTAAATATTCCCATGGAAATGCTGACGCAACGTATGGGTTTTGCGATGTAATGCGTGGGAAAACTACCTACTTTGTATTGCACAATTTGATGCAAGACACCATGGTAAATTAAGGGTAAATTTACCTGTAAAATATAATATTATTCATGTTACTAACTTATTTTACACATTTTTAAATTTACTAATTGTACCACTATATAATGTAGTATTTATGGACTTTTTAGCTCGAATGTATAAAACGGAGTCACAATTCACAATCAGCTTAGTCACAGTTCACTACTCGTCACAAGTGTAGTGTAGTGTTTTTTTGTTTTCGCAGTGTTTCTAACTTAAATATTGATCTTGTTGACCTTAAATTACATTAGTGTTATAAAACAAAATAGGTCTTTATTGTTCCAAGTGAAATGATAACAGTGTATTATGATCGATTTTGTGAAACTGAAATATCCTTTGCATGCCCATTAGTTTCTATTCATGGTATAACAAAGTACAATGTGACATTTTTTGTACCATTTGTTTATAATGGCAGTGGTAAAAATTTTCAATTCAGCTTATGCGATAGAGAGGGTCCGGTGGCCAAGAAGTAAGTTTTTTGCTATTTTCATAGATCTGGTCATTATTTATTGTGAGCATCTACGCGTTAGTTCCAGTCACATTCAAGGCTCTCACTTACGACTTTTAATCATTCACTTGGCACGCTCTAAATGCCCACGACGCGATGTAAAGCCTTTCTTGAATCTACCGGAGCTTACTGGAGGTGCATGGAACCTCAGTCATTTTGCTGCCCACGTAGTCAATTGAATCACAATTACTTTTATTGGATATCCAGCTTAAATCCCTTTTTTTACATTATAAATTGTTATATTGTAGCAATGATTCACAAACGTTGAGGATAGGCAACGAACATATTACAGAATAGCGATATAAAAATAACTAGTTGTAGGCACATGTAGTGAATTAATTTTGTTATCTGAATCATCTTTCAGAGATTTGGCATCTTATTCTCTGAAATCAAACAAACAATTAGTAAGCTAAGATCACTACTGGCCAGAAGTGTTGCAATAAATTTTCATTCTGTTTTCCGTCGCATCCGAATATCTTATATTCCGAGCATGCGCGTGAGTCGATCTTTGCGATGAATTTTGGACGCTTTTCAAAATGTTATTATGTATACTTCCTTCCTGAATTCTCAGATATGAAACACATTTTCCTTAAATAATTGTACCGTTTTTTGATAGGTTTTTTTTTCTAATTTTATTTAGGTGATGTAAACTATTCTTAGGACTGTTAAAGTGGATACTTTACAAGAAAATATTTTAATAACTTTTTTAATGTTTCGAATAAATAGTATTTATAGCTGAGGCTTAATATAACAATATCCGATAACCTCGTTTTTACATGGGAAATCTGGTACTTTAAAAAAAGATGAATCATGATTTCCTCAGATCGAATACGCCATCTCAGCTGGGGAAATACCACCCTCTGAATTAATACTGATTAAGTGCGTCACGTTGTCTTGATACAATTTTTCTTAAATAGTAGTTTAACCCTTTCATTACCTCCCCTATTTACCCGTTGGTGGGAAAGGAATAATGGTTATTTAAAAAAAATCGATAGCCAAAATCTAAATCGATCGTAGTCACATCTATTTATTGGTAAAGCAGACATCCACTTACCGATGGACTATGCATTTGTGTTTAGAACGTATCGATTCAATACAAAAATTATAATTAAGCATCAGATCTATATTTAGACAGTTTGAGTATGACTCATTCGTTTTAATTCAATATAGCTTTTTCCTGTCTCTTATCATTGAATGATACTTCAAATTAATAGTATTATTTACGTTTCGCGATCGTCATACCCAGAGAGTATTATGAAATCTTATCTGTTCGAGATTTGAAAGTGACGTATTTGCTTTTTTAGTGTGACGATACGATACGCGACGCACGTACACACTTTTTTATGAAGTGGACTTATTTGTTACCTGCCTGACGAGTCAAGGGACGAATGGGTACCTTAAAAATTAATTAATATTATTGGACTTCTACCGAGGCACCAATGGGCACCTAAAAAGGGGTCGAATAGACAACTTTTAGGCTAGGGGTCGAGTTTTAGGGGACCAATGGGTGCTGACCCAGTGCCACAAAGGATTGCGGGTACTGAGGGTAGTCTCCTGTAACAATGCTTTGTGAGACATCTGGCTTTACAATGTATTTTTTTATGTTGTCTTTGGTCTGTTTGAGTAGTACGTGCTACTTAACACGTGTACAGACACGCAAAAACGACAGTTTGGTCAACATTGTACAATTAACATAATACTACTCTTTGTGTAGAAAACAGTAAGTTAAGTGATGTGGCGCCAGTCAACTCGAAGATGGGTAAAGGTTTACAAGAGTTTCAATATTGTGGTATAATTTGACGTTTTGATTAACTCATTGTAGTAGATGATTCATAGATCTACGAGTATTGCCAAAACCGATAAGCAAACAGATCAAAGATGATGAGACGGAAGTTTGAAATTGATACTAGAATGATGCCTTCCCATTTAGATAAATATTTATAAGGATTGGGTAAACACTTTTGTTTTGTAAGCCGGCTTACGCATTGGCCAAACCTGCGCCAATAATGTCCACAGTCTGTCCACATTACCAGGAACCACAAATGATATTAAATTAAAATGAGGTAGAGGCCTCAGTGCGATAAGGCCGCCAATTGACTACCACATAACCTTTACTTAAACATAATCCATTTGTTGTATATTTAATTGGTCAACAATAAAGAGTTCTTTATTTATTTATTTACGTTATTTCAATACTATCGCGATGACACAAGAACGCTGCGTTGTGTTAGAAGTCAAAGTCATTATTTGGTTTTTATTTGCACTCACTGATTAGTGCAACATGTTACATTCGATCTTGCGTGTTTCTTGTAGTGCCAGTGTCTTGTATCGATTTTTAATACAAGACCATCGATTGAGGCAGGGTAGTGCCAAATAGTGCTGGCTTGGTGTCGTGGAGGATGACATGTGTTCCAACGGTCTCACTACCATGGATCAGCTAAATGCCAGAGAGCGGGCTTCCGATGGGAGCGGGATTAACGCAATGATAATGATGATGTGATGTTTATACAAATCTGAAAATAATTTAAATATTCTGTGGCACATTTTTTTTACTTTGGCCTAACGTGTGCAGCCAGCATTATAATTAGAGTTAGATATAGCCAACGAAAATAGAACAATAAACATATAAGTTATGTAACTAGTGCCATCTGTCAGTGGTGTTTTTTTTTTTTATCGTGCGAAAAATCCCCACGGAGCCGGTGGAGGCGGTTATGTCGGACTCGAACCGACTAAAACGCACGCCGTCTTGGGTCCTTGGCTGCCGGAGGTGAGATTGCCAAAAGCATATCTCTCGCACCCCGGCAGACCCAGGACCATCTCTTTCGAGATGGCCCCCTTCGGGTTGTGGGGACCAAAATGTCCCCATCTAGCCCCGGTTACGGGGAGGCGCACTTTGCGCCGCCGCCGCAGCCTGCTTCTGCTAGGGTGACAGGCGGCTCCACCGGTCACCCCCAGGCCAGCTCTGTCAGTGGTGTTGCCAAGATAACATGTGGTGGATTTAATTGCTCTGTATCGTGTCTGACCTCTGTGTCAGCGAGTTGCCTGAACCGGCCGTATTTTTCTTTTTTTTTTTATCTGATTCTGCACTATTAATCCAATTAGTTGATCCGTGTGGTGTGCATATTTCAAAATAAAAAGAGAAGGAGAGACACATAAAGTGTCGTATTCTGCAAGGTATAAGCAATTCGGTTTAGTGATATAGGTGTGAAAAGGTAACAGAGTCTTATGGTAGCGTAATGCCTAAAGATTTGGTCTGCAATTATGAGTTTGCAAGTTTAAATCACACTGATGTGAAATCACTTCTAACTCACGAAATTTATCTTAAATCACTTTTAGTATTTTGATAGAAACCTAAACAATTAGCTTGGCTCCGTGTCAAGAGTCTGAAAAAAGCGGGTATCGCTATGTGTGTTTATTTTTTTAACTCTCCATTGGCTTTGGGTATCTGTATTCAGTGAGCCGTGTTGCTTGTTTGGCAAATAGAGGGGTTTCACGTTTGAATTAGGAGCTGCCCATACTACCTGCTTTGTACACACTTAATATCCTCGAAGGGTAGTACGTAGAGCCGTAACAAAACCCACTTGTCACCCACCAAATTGTTCAGTTGATAAAAGATTCGCCCTCCTTTAAATCTCCTGTAAAATGGAAAATTACGTGAATACTTTTTCGTGGACTGTATATTTTCTGTTAAACGGAAAATAGGTCTTTCTCTTAGTCGGTATGCCATCCATAGGAGGATATGGAAATCCCCTTACAGTTGGCATCCAACTTAGTTGGAAGTAAATAGGACGGAGTTGTGAACATAACGGTGATTTGTTATATTATTAAATTGTATTACAACATAAAACAATGCGAGAGATGCCAAGTTTGTTAATAAATTAACACGTTCTATGCGCAAGCGCTTTTGTGCACGATGCTTTGACGCATATGTGACGTAACGAGGTCGAAATTCGTGAAGAAATTTCAATAAAAACCATAGTTATAATAACATTAAGTACATAAATACACACTGCTACACTGTAATGTATTGGAGTACATAATTAATGAGACTCTTTATATGATTCTTACTTACACTCCTTATTTCTATTTCATACACTAAAAGGTTTCACGCATAAGAAAAGGCCGCAGTGAAAGAACATAAATATTTGGATGGTAAATTTTCTTCTAGCTATCAAAGAGATAGGACTAGTACTATAGTCGCGTATCTTATCTTACCTATCCAGGCTTGGATACATGAGTTCTCCAGACAGAACCATTTATGCATACTTTTTCCAACCTTTCATAATGCAACTTTTTGCATACCAGATGATAATAAATCACAGCAAAGCTTTTATAAGCCATTTGCTATGATAACCTTCTGCTTTTTAAGTCAACGGATCTCGAACACTACAAATTACAATGTATTTGCATTGGGACGAATATCTAAGAAAAGGTAGGTACCTACAAGCAGAACATTGTATTTCAATACGTAGACGACAATATTTACTACGACAGATGTGTTTTATGAGTAAATTGAATGTTTGTTTCGTTAATTGCCGCGTAATGACTTCTTGTATGAATTTATTACTTAACTATGTTCTCACTGCTCGAGTCAAAGAGCCTACGTCATTTGTATGATGATCATTTTGTATGATGAATGAACGAGCTGATTATTTTGTGATTTTAGATGTAATTAATATTCGATTATTGAAAAAAAAGTTAACACGCTAAACACGTGATTATAAAAAAGTATGAAGATTGGTAACCACTTAACCAGTGCTTGACGATAGTGATTATAAAAAAAAAAATTAGAAGTAAGTACGTCGGACAAAACCGTCCGGTTCCAGAAGATCAAATCTATTTTTCCCTACTTCACGATGTTTACCAGGCAACTAACAACAATGTAAAGGAATACAATAATCCAATCCAATGCAGGTCATGTTCAAAATTCAGTTGCTATTAACTCCCAAATGTCAAAAATGAATAACGATTGCAATGAAAAGAGGACCAAATCTCGTAATATTTTTGCATTAATTTTGCCTTGATCTAATGTTCAAAACATGCTCTTGTTAATTATTTTCATTTTGACAGATTGAAACAGATCGAGTACATAGGGAAAAATGAATCTTCTCGGGCGGGACTAAAATTCGCGATCTTCCCCCTGCGAATGCCTTGACCAACTCGGCTACCGAGACACGCCTGATGTGATTCGAAATTCCCTTATATTTTTATCCGTCTTTAAGGCGACTTAATTATCATACTTAATGCTATAAAATTCATTAAAAAAATATTTGAACAGCTTTTTCATAACTTTTTATTAAGATATTTGGCTTTCTGATTTCAATTGTCAGGAATTGAACGAGGATACCATTTTAAAAATACCATATTATGTACAGTATGATCTAATTGCCAAAACTATCGCTTGCACCTACCGCCATCACGTCCATACAAAGTATCTGTATAATCAGGCGTGGGCTCGAGAATGCATCACTCGAGATTTTAGCATAGTTGGCATCTTAAATGATAGCCTTTAATCTTTGGACTTCACTCATAGCTTTTCATCGTGCGGGATGAAGTCAATACGTGGCATGAATGGTCGGGTCCCATGGGTTCAGTTTCCATACTATCTTTTTGGTATTAGTAAATCAACACCCACATTGTGAACAAGGAATTATCTACCTAAATTGCGAACAATCTAGGTAGGTAGGTATGTTCTTTCAGTTCCACGCAAAAGTGGTCAATGTGATACGTTTTCGTGGGCTTTGGGTGTTTTCTATCGCATAGAGAACATGCATATCTTTTAGACGTGTTGTTCTACAGCTACGAGAAGAGAAGAAATGTCTCTTATAATTCGCCGGACACTGTACATAAGTACTAACAGCGCCATCTATTGAAATCTAACGTAACTATAAAACATCTCGATAGAAAATTAGTTTTATTTTAAACAGTTACACTATAACCAACAGAGGCATGTGTACATAGATTACTCTTCACCAGTCCTAAATAACTAGTTAAACGGTTGTAAACAGACACACAGATGGGTTTGCACAATTTTCCTAAGATAAAAATACACGATTGATCGTCAAGTAGGTATCTTCATGCTCGGTAACAATCCGTCGATTGAGTTAATCAGTTTACTTCTAGTTGAATCATTTGAAACGTTTTGTGTTTGTTAAGACCCATAACACACTTGTGTATTTTGTGAGGATGAGAACCATTACTGTAGATGGAAATAGAAGTATATTATTTTGTTATGTTATGAACCGAACTGATGAATGATGAATATTAACTGGGAGTAATCAGACATGACTTGGCAACTGGGACTATGAGTCTATAAGAGTAAACAGTAATAATAAAACGTAAGTCATTCAAATCAAGTTTAAACCACTGCACAGTGTGTTATAGAAGCCGACTTGCGGACATGTGTGGTTTATATGTCTATTTGATGGGCACCATCGTGATGAAGAATTGACAGAAATCCCGATACGATAATCTTCTCTAGTTTTAGAGATATTAATTTTTCTATGAGAGGTCAATGACCTTAAGAAAATCTTTATTTATTTTTATTAGGAAAATTATGACCCCATTACACTTTATTAGCACTCAGAGTAGTATAACTGTATGCTATATATTTATATTAAAAAGTAGAAGACAGTAGCTTTAGTAGTCTGAGAAATATTAAATATTTTCTGTTTTTCACAATTATATTTTTGATAATTGTACATTAGCGTTGTAGCATTTTATTTTTGGTTATTACTATGCACAATAGTGTCGTCTACAATATACTAAAATTTCACAAACTTCAAACGTAGGTTAAAGGAGAAAAAGCGTTTCTAAGTTTTTTTGAAATTTCTATGGAAATAGGGTTGTCAACATTTAATTAATTACAAATATTAAAATCAAAGTTTTTAGGAGATTAAGGTTGAGAAGAGATTCAAGGAAGGAGAGAGGTTTATGTAGATTGTTGCGCCAACTGCGTGTTGACGTGGTAAATAATTCCAAAAGTAAATAAATACTAATAATAAGTTTTTTGGTTTTTATTTTTAGGACTCCTCATCAGAGTGAATTAATAATTCTTCTGATGACAAAGAAAGTGTCTCATCAAGTCCAGGAAGCGTAACATTTTCTGTCGAGGGTTTTAACAGAGAAAGGACTCTCTCGGGTAGGGCTGTGCGTTTATTTTTATTCTTTCGCAAGTCAAAGGACATGGTAGTTATGAGTGGATCTGAGGATTCCAAAGCTCGGTGAAATAAATCGAGAATGGTAGTTTGGCGATTTAATTTTCGCGTATGATGCTCACGATCATAACGCCAAAACTTATTTCTCGATTCACCGGCTTGTTCGGAAAGCATACCAATCGGCAAGGAAATCGATTCTATAATGTTTTCACCATGTATCAGTATTTTATGCAAGGTGAGTGACATATAAAACCACTTATAGTGTTCCACATATCTAGTGGCGAGATCATAGCAAAATACTTTAAACTTTTTAGAATCTATTTCCAAACCGCTTCTCCAGTCATCGTGTACTGATATTGGGTTTTAGCATATGCCTAACGAGGGCGGTACCCTTCCCAATACCACACGATGACCTTCATAAAAGAAAATTGCCAGGTAGCATATCTTTTGCCATGAGAATAGTATATTTACAATAAGTACATAGTATTTACCTATAACGTCAATAATGAGTCATCAGTAAGAACTTTGCGGATCATAAATGGTACATTTCACACAATAACTTAATTTTTGACAACCCTAAGCAAGATTTTTAAAAAATCATATCTTACGAAACCCGTGTTTTACGCGTCTGGTTTTTTTTGTGGCAATACATATTAAAATTATACATATAATTCAATTTGAAACAAATGCTACAATGCAATAGTTTTCGAATAAAAAAATATTTAAGTTATCATAGAAAATATTTTTTTTCTTTTTTTTAGTACTCCAGTCATCAATTATTTATGTGTACATTTGTTCTTTAGGTCAACATTCATCATGTTTATAAAAAAAATATGGTTAAAAATCATAAAGAAATCAGCTATAAAGTTTTTCTGATTTCTATGGATTTTTCTCGATTTTTTTAATTTCTCAAAAAGTATGACACGTACATCAACGAAAGTTTTTTTAAGTAGTTTATCTCAAAATTCTCTTTATGAAGAGTTTATAAAACGGAGATGTCCGCAAATCGGCTTCTATAACACACTGTGCACTGTGAGCATTTAGCTGAACTTAGCCTATATTTAGGTATTTTTATCGTGCGAAAAATCCCCACGGATACCACCCCTCCAGAGCCGGTGGAGGTGGTTATGTCGGACTCGAACCGGCTAAAACGCACGCCGTCTTGGGTCTTTGGTTACCGGAGGTGAGATTGCCGAAAGCATATCTCTCGCACCTACTACTAGCTGAACTTAGCCTGACTTTTAGATAATTTAATTTTTGAGTTGAATATTCGATATTTTCATACCAGTAATAGGTTTCTATGAGAAACCAACGATAACGTGAAAATAATAAGATTATAGTGTTAATTCATTAAAAGGGAAGCTGGTAGGAATAATATTATACTCTTCCTAATCTGATGAGACAAGACAGAACAATAACACAGTCTTACAGTGGTGACAGATTTCTTATTTAAAGTTGTAGTTATTTAAATAACAATGAAATAAACGTTATGTTAACATTAAAGATACAGCTACTCAGTAGCATCACTATCGCAAGCATTATTCGCAGCAATATTATCAACACAGCAATAATATTCAATATCCATAGTAGTTTCTGCGCACTCTGTTATTCACTATATCGGCTATTATTTATTCTGTGATATCGGTACCTACTAGTTTATTTATCTTCGCAATTTGTACTCGAATGAAAAGCAGCGATAAAACTTTTTAAATGTGATCCAAAATAGCTTTGATAACCTACGTAAAGAGTGAATTCACGTAGAGCATTATAATTTGTTTAAATAATGAGTTCTTTATGCATGGTGATAAGCAGATAGAATTGTATTCTTTTACTTACGTTACTTTGTTGGAATGTTGAAATATCACTATTATTTATACCTATTAAAATAAAAATAAAAGAAGAAAACGTAAAATAAAGTGTTGGAAAAATTACACACAACTGTACACGCACGACACAATCAGATTAAGTCTTTTATTAATTAATTAATAAAATACTTAGTCTTACTGTGGTTACTACTTGTGTGGTGACAGAGTGACTCATTCCTATGCCGCACCATCAGGACCTGGAACTCCCTGCCAGCTCACGTGTTTCCTTCTTCCTACAGTCCCGGGTCCTTTCAGCGGGGCGTGAAAAGGCATCCGATGAGGCCGTCAAGCTGAGTGCCACCACTGTTAACATGGTACATGTTTACGATGGTGACCGTCTTTCCGAGACTTTGCCTTTAGGTTATCATCAGGCGAGGTGAAGTCAAATTGGCTTAAAAAAACCGAGGGATAAAAACACGCAGACGATATCACTGCGAGAAAAGGAAGATTATGCGATAGACTAATTGATTGAAACTTAATCTGATTTCAACAGCGACGATGTTAGAAATGTATTGCTATTTCATTCTCTGTCACGCGTGAGTCCAGTCAGTCATCATGTCTAATTAGTAAATAACCTATCTAACATTTATGTAATGATTCCATGCTATTCCAGATTTACATCCAATCTTGACTTTAAAACCATCATTACCGTCATCTCAGCGAGTGTCCATGTTGCTCCTGAATCTTCCCTTTTGTTGATCTGGATCCACTTTCCTTATCGTAGTGATAACTATTAACTAAAGGAAGCCAACAAGACCAGAAAAAAGGTAAACGAAGCGACTATTACCGAGTTACGTTGCGATAACAAGCGATTATTTTCTTTGTCCTTGTCGCACATGTCACACGTTCGAGCAATGGCCTAGCGACAGCTGTCGTTGCGTGTTTCATAGTACAGGAAAGCTGCCAGCGCAGCGGTTCTAAACTGTCAGAGCCGCCATCTTATGAGCAATTTCATTCCTGTCTGGAATGCGCTTTAAGTGATACGTAATAATTTTCAAATAAAAATGTTTGGAACCGCAGAAGCTTTGTTTACCTTTTTTCTCTTGCTTCGTTGGCTTTACATTACACAGTTTACCCACTTGTCTAGCAAAAATGGTCACCTGATATTGACAGTTACAAGTGCCTATTGAACAAAAATACCGTAAACAGATCTCCAAGCGATAAGCTATGGAAGATTGATAAATAATCTTGTCTATTATTTTTTGACTGCCACTGTAAATGTCTCTACTCTTATCGAGGATTACGGTTATGGTGTCAAATCGATCATAATTTATAAAATAGTAATAGACAAAGAAAGAAGTGTGTACAGACAGATTCTATACACACCAAAGAATACATCCTATAACTTCAAACTGAATAAGCAAGATTTTCTTATTTAAAATACGTTCAGTTAAACTAGGTTTTCACATTTTGCTCCATAAAATTCACTGAGTAATTCACGCGCGGTTCTTTTTTTTATGGGACACGTCAATATGATCTCACCTCGCCTGATAGTAAGCTTAAGACAAAGTCTAAGGATACAGGGTCCCGTTACAGATACCTACAATGTTACAATAGAGGCCCTCAGCTTGACGGCCTCGTCGGTATTTTTTATCGTGCGCAAAATCTCCACGGAGCCGGTGGAGGCGGTTATGTCGGACTCGAACCGAATAAAACGCACGCCGTCTTGGGTCCTTGGTTGCCGGCGGTGAGATTGCCGAAAGCATATCTCTCGCACCCCGGCAGACCCAGGACCATCTCTTTCGAGTAGGGCCCACGACCTCGTCGGATGCTTTTTCTCGCCCCGCTTAAAGGACCCAGCAATTTAGGAAGAAGGAAACATTATTATGTACTACATGTGCTGGTGAAGAATTTCCAAGACTATATGGTGCGACAAAGAATAGAGTCTCCTGTCCGAGATCTAAGTCTTGAACAAGTTGTCCTGTGTATACAATAATTATAACGGGAATTAACGCGATCATGGTACTTTATTTAGCCTGAAGATCCGACCAGGTTACACCGGCCGTGGTCACAGGCCGACTGGCTCAGAAGTGCACGCCCGCCGTCTTCGAGTCCGTGAGGTAGTAGGTTCTTCATCTACCCTCACATTTTCGATATTTTGTTTGATATGTCCTGTTTAGTCCTGGATAGGAAAGGTTAATTACTGAAACAATATTCTAACATAAATTATACTTTATCTATTCTATATATATATCACAAACAAGAGCTAATATCTCACATCTTAACACCGCCTTTCCCTTTATAAAGACAACAAAGTAAATAAACAGTAGTATGTTAAGGAGTTGTTTATCAATGTTTCGTAATACAGTGACGAATAATGATGTTGCGGTTCGCGTCACCAATTTGCATAAAATATATATTAATTTACATGTCATGATCCGTTTATAAAGTGACTTAGATAGTAACTTTTTGTAGTAGTAAGTTGACATACTGGGCTGGTCGTATGACCAGAATATAGGTATCTATATTCTATTTGGTATGCGTTTTCCGGTGCTGTAACGTAATATCATCATTCTTATGTTAGATCCGGTCACATCCGAAGTCTTCACCTTGGATATGGAGTCCGAGGTCCGCTTAATAATATGGCTTTGTTTCATCAGTCAGACCTCCAAGCCTGAATTGTGGTTAGTGGTCAATCACTGATGCGACGGAGCTGTTCAGGTCGCCTATAAGTATAGACAACCTGGCCTGCGTTTACCTAACAACTATGAGCAGGCAGGGCAGATGCAATACCACTAAGCAATGAATCTTCCAAATGTAAAGACACCTGGCCACCAGCAGCGTTTCATAAACGATACATCTAGGTGCAATTTTTTTCTCGACCTTAGTCATCACTAGAAAGCCTTGTTTTCAACTTGGGTTCATCTTGGTGAATAAGGTGCCTGTACCCGTGTGTGTCATACAATCATCGTGTCATGAATACAGCTAACGAAAATGTGCCCGGCAACAGACTCCTCCCCCTATTACGTACATACTCCTTCATTTACATTTACTTTCCCATTGGTCGATTACAACCCCCTGCGATTTCCTATTTGTGCTTTCAAGCTGTCAGGAGCAGTAAATATTGGCTGTCGATATATCGTGTCCCTATGTAAAGTAATCTGCGGTAGCCTAGTGGTATGGGTAATGGACTGCTGAGACGAGGTCTCGGGTTCGATCCCAGGTTTACCATGGCATACACCAATGACTTTTCGATGCTTTTCGAAGTTATGTGTGTATTTATCGCAGGTTTATAAGTGCCCGGTTAATGGCAATAGGCTCGCCACCTATTACATTGGGACCTAAACATAAACTGGCGAAATGTGGGTGCTAGCACCTCTGCCTACCCCTTCGGGGAATACAGGCGTGAGTTTATGTTATGTTATGTTATGTAAATATGACTTTATGACAGATACGTTTAGTGTAGCATTACTCGATACATGCAAACAACAACGCAATCTGTATGAAGCCTCTTAAATATTCTTACATCTTTGAAATCTTTGAAAATGTTCGATTCGTTTGGTTACCGCTCAGTGCAAATATGTGTATGCATCAATATGTCTTATTTCAGCCATGTAAGTAACTGCCATCTAGTCGTAGTCCCTCTCATGGTCTGTTTACTTTCCTCCTTTGGTTTGGCTTATACGGCTTTGTAGAATTAAAATCTACTGTCCAATATAATAATTTTCTTAAAATTAATGAAGACCCAAACCTCTCATAATATAAGATTACACACAAAAAACCTTATAAGTTATAAATAAGGTACAAGATCCTCATAGGCGTTTGCGAAAAGTGCTTTTCTGCAGTCCTATTACATGGTAAAACTCGTCAGCATAAAATTAATATTATGTATTTAAGCCTCTTTTGAAAATGAACCTGAAGATACTCTCAAGATCGTTGAGCCGACTTGATTGAAAATTCAGTCAACTCGATAGCGATCAGGAGATTTTAGCTTAGTACGCTCTGTGGTTTCCAATATATTTTTGTTATAAAAGTAGATAGGTAAAAATTCATAGCATTTTTTAGGAAAAATATGTAGGCATTTCGACATATCAAATATTTTTGATCAGAATATTGGATAGTAATAGAAATTAATAGTATTCTTGCTAACCTTACGGACTAATAAGTTGAATTCGCGTAAAGTTAAAATTCCAAAATGTAGAAACGCCCTGAATGTTGATTTTTTAGTTCATTAAAGGCACCATCTATGGTAAATTGCTTGTGGGTTTACGTCGATAGTGTAATGGACAGGATTCGAACCCGAGTACTTTCCATCGTAAGCTCTACTCCTATACCACTAAGCTTACTTAACTTTTACTTTATTCCCAGTAATACTATACTGCAGTTCTGTGCGTCCGTGTTCAACGAAATTATCACTTATTCTGGATACAGCTACTATAGTTTAAATACTTTATGTGCCGAATGCGAAAATCATAGATAAGATATACAATGATATCGGATGTCAATATTCAATAGGAAACTTGAAGTAACTGTCAACAGTATAAACACAATATAATATACCGCACTGATAAATCCGTTCAGCATTCTAGATTAACTAGTCATGATAATAACAATTGAAAATCTAACTACCTTTTACTACCGGTTAATTATTTATTTAGCGACGAAATTACTCACTAATTTGTAAATGTAAATTGTAGATACTTTGTGAGTAATTATAGCATTTACATATCGGAATTGTATTCACAAAGGGTAGAATACAAAAGAGATAAAATGTTTCATTGACTTGTGATTACCTTAACATATCCTTAGTACTTATTTGTTTATTTAAGAGTGACTAAGAATTTGAACGAATAAATAAAAAAATGCTACGATGTCTGAAGTTTTTAAAACCACTTTTTTAGGAAGTTCTTTTTTTTCGTGTGGAAATCCCCACGGATACCTCCCCCGCCGGAGCCGGAGAGGGAGGTTATGTCGGACTCGAACCGATTAAGATCGCACGCCGTCTGTGGGTCGCAGTGCTAGTCCGAAGGTGAGGTTGTCATTGACATATCCCTCGCACCTCGGCTGACCCAGGGTTTTAGGGGAGGTCAGTCACCCCGCGGCCAAGGCTGATGAAACGTAGACGAAACGTCGGGCTACATGCATCGCGGCTAATAACAAATAAATCCGTTAAAAAGTGTTTTTATTTAAAAAAAAAACTGTATGAAATGTATTTCAATTTTTACTTATGCATGTGCACACATGCGCACACGCACATGTCACGATAAAGTTAAGCTACCCAAACGTGAGACTTAACTTGTGTGTGTCAATCGCAGCGCTCGGCCGGCGACTGCAGGCGAGATAACCTCGTCTTATCATACTTGTTTACTTAACACTAACTTGGTGAGCGTGAGGTATAACAGACCTAAGACATGAAATGAAAAAAAAAATACTATGCTTCTATCAGTGAAGTAATAACTGTGCATTTAATTTGTGAGATAGTTCTTCAAGTCCTTTTCTATTTACGTATTCTGCAATTCATATTCTACACTGACGGACTCATAAACTGCATCAAAGTAATAGACGACTTTGAAATAAATATTTTAACCAAGTATGCATACTTTCTATACAGATTTAAATTGAAACCTCTAGATTGGTTCGTGAACTTTAAAACAGCGTAGGGTCATATCTTTAAGTTTAAGTTTATGTACTGGAAAGGACCTTAAGACTTTTTTTGAAGAAAAAACAGAAATTTAAGAAAAATTGGTTTAATTAAAAAATTGGTTTTAACAATAGACACAAACTTTATGCAAGGGTTTATTTGTGTTTTAATAAGGTGTATTACCCCCACGTGCCCTTATTACGGATTCTAATCGGTTCCGCATAGATTTTATAAGGGTTTTTAAAAGATCTTGCGGAATATTGTCCCATTCTTGTGAAAGTGCTGTTCTTAGTGCTGCCACTGTCGTGGGCGAAGGGTTTCTCGCATATACAGCTCTTTTTAAACTGTCCCAAACATGCTCGATGGGATTAAGATCCGGGCTGCGTGCTGGCCAATTCATTGTACGTATCCCAACCTCTTCGCAATAATGTTGAACTTGTGCAGCTGCATGCGGCCGGGCATTATCCTGCATTAAAGTAAAATTTTCGCCTATGAATCCCATGTAAGGCACCACGTGATCTTCTAATATCTCTGTTATGTAGCGATGTGCTGTCAAACCCCCTCTATTACCGTTTTGACGGACCATGTCTACGAACACAAGTTCTGTTCGCCCGTTCATCGATATGCCACCCCAGACCATACATGAACCGCCTCCAAAAGGAACACGCTCCTCAATGCAACTTTGAGCATATCGCTCCCCACGTTGACGATAGACTCTTCTGCGACCATCTGCACCATATAAACATGTCCTACACTCGTCCGTGAACAATACAGAGGCCCACTGCTCTTCTGTCCAATTCAGGTGATGACGCGCAAATCTTAAGCGAGCTTGTCTGTGAGCTGTAGACAACTTTGGACCATTTGCTGGTCTAAAAGGGGTGATATCCGCTTCCTTTAACCTTCTTCTTATTGTTCGTGCACACACGTTTACTCCACGCACTTCATTAAGCTTGGTTTTGATGTTAACTGACGTGAGGAAACGATTTCGCAGGGAAGTTATAACAATAAATCGGTCATCACGACCTGTGGTTGCTCGAGTTCTGCCTGTACCACGTCTTCTCCTGTAAGAACCTGTCTCTACAAACCTTCTGTATATTCTAGAAACCGTTGACTGGTTTAAATTTAAATTTCTACCAATCGTTCGTTGATCCAAGCCCTCCCGCACCAATGCTACAATTTGTGCCGCTTGTTCGGACGAAGTATCCATATTATGGTTCAAAAACTCTCGATGTGTTAAAAAACTAACCCAACAATTATGCTGGTAACAATAATTCAATTGACAAAACAAAAAAAATCAATGAGAATCAATTTAAAACTTTGCTATAAATAACACGCAAATCTGATACTACAAGTAAATTTTCTTTTCCCGGCTATATTCATTTTGTTTTACTGCAGTTCTATTTTTAAATTTAATTTTGTTTTTAAGATTAAGAGCCAGTCTTTCCATATTTATATAATTTAATCTAAAAAGTTTGCATACTTATTATAAAAAATCCTTTTAGAGTAAACCTGAACTTTGATGCAGTTTATGAGTCCGTCAGTGTATTATTAAATATTTTGTTCTTTTTTTTTTCGAATAGTAAATAAGTAAAAGCCAGAAGCCTGTGATGACGGTGGTAAAATGGCAATGATGTGTCAATAAAGTAATAATGTTACTAGTATTATTAAATACGAAATTACAGATTAATAAACCATATGTTATCAAAGTCTTGCGCCTGTAGTTCTTTACATAACTGCTTGCTATGTGGTTTTAAATGCCAGACTATACTGACCACCTGAAACAACATGTTGTGTCCTTCAGAACACCCCGTGGTGTCTCGAATGTCTCGATGACACGTGTTTGTTAAATAAAATGTCTACTTCATTTGGATTAAAAGAAAACAGCAATATTGTCACTCTTGATTCCTCTTTCAACCGGCAATTTATCTACCAGTTTTTCCGCTTTCGACCGGAAAGATAATTATTACATGAAAATTCTACTTTTTACCGGTAATGAATTCCTTTTTCAACCAGTACCTATTAAAATAAATTGTAATTACAGCAAGGAAATGTAATACTAGAAGTGAACGCTGTTTGATAAACTCGGAGATTTTGGGATTTAGAAACTACAGGATATAAATATTCAAATCCGCGGGTAGATAGACTTTTGAAGTTGTACCTACAACTGTATCATAATTTTAACAATGCAATAAAACAGTTCTACATACTTAATAGCTTACAAACAAAAAGTTTTATGTCTAATCGATACTTCAATAATGAATGAAGTCAACACATTAAATAAATAGTTTTTAAATGTTTAATTTACCATGTGGGTTTATGGAGTGGTCCACTGTAGTATGGATTGTCTTGCGTCACATGTCATTTTGTGTCAATAAGTCTCAATGCAATTATAAGTACTTAACTGTCGTTAATTCTAAACGGAATGTTAGGTCGGACAGAATGTATCAACATCTTGAAACATTTTATTCTCTTTTTGCTCCGAAACGATTTAACCCGCGATTACGTATGCAATACGAAAATTTCGTTTTATTGGCTCGCCGCCAAGGCATTGCGTTTTGCTTTGATTCTGATACTATTTATATAACTGCTCATGCTATTATCGTGTGATATCTCCCTGTTGTTTACTTTACATATGTGCTTAGTTTTACAAAAAAATCTTGTGCATTATATCCTAAAGTGATAAAAGATTACACATCTTATAAACAAACAACTCGCTTGTTAGTTTACGTCAGAACACATTAAATTACGCAATTGATTATTTTGGTATTTTTAATAGCCTCTAATACCTATATCAAATATCATACAAAAATTTCAATGATTTTAAGTATGATCTAAGTTGGGACTGTTCATCGGTCAGTTCGACCCAGGTATGCGTCACACGGTCAAATAAACAATCGAAGTGTGACAGTGTTGGGGCGCGCTATCGCATTTTCCTGAGGCTGGCGAGCTTGCGCTGTGGCGGACGGCAGTGCCACCGGCGCGCGCGCACCGAAAGCATGTGCCCCGCGTCAACAGTGCGATGTACATAGAACCTGCCGCGTTCCGCGCACCCAGCGCGGAGTCCCTCGCGGTCTCCGATCCTTCCACAGCTATCTGGACACAGTGCTTACCCTCTCCGTTATTCGCAGGCAAAAAAGCGCCACTCAAAACATACGAAGAAATCCAGCCGCTCATCCAACAGGCTCGGAAGCGAGAGCTCAAGCTGGTCATCAGAGAGAACTCGTGGCCAATTAACAGCCCGGTCCGCGCCTCGCTCTGGCCGGCCCTCTGCCGGCAGCACCAACATGGCAAGTCTATGCTCGACGGATTCTACTGGGACATGGTTACACAGGTCAGTGATCTTTCAAATTACGCAATGCGACAGCAGAGATAGGTTTTTTCCCAAGGTGTACGAGTAACTCGTTTGGAACATAAAGAAATTGCTTTTGAGCTCGCAAGGTGACGTTACAGAGAGCGTTATCTCGCGAAACCGGCGAATATTTAACATCCCCAAGGTCATGTCTATTTACTTTACACAATACCGCCTAAATGTTTGTCAGACATAGCGCCACCAGATAAGAATCCCAATGTCTCACAGTTTTTGGCCCCTCTTCATTCAAGTGCTCTCGTTAGATTTAGCAACAAGTTAGCAAAACGCGTTTAAAATTCAAGTCACGTGACTGTTTGTTGACTACCAACGCACACAAACAAACGCATTTGTCCTTGAGGTCGAAATGTGTGTGTAAAGCAATCGATAAATAGCCAATCGCGATCGTGGTTCGATATTGGATGCATGTGGGATCTCAACATACGCGTATGCCGAACGAAACTTCGTTTTGGTTGTGTTGTCGCGTCACTCTGTCAGCGGGTCCTTGTGTCCGACATCAACGTGCTCGCGCGCATCCTCGCTTCACAATGGGAGCGGCTCGCGCATCTTAATTAACCGCCGGTACACTAACAATGGCAGAGTAATTATACGACAGGTGGCTGTGGCTAATTGATACAAGTACCGTGATTTTATGAGTTTATTCTTTCAACTTGTTGCTACTTTTTATTATGTTAAGTTTACATTAGTAAATAAATATGTCATGATGTAAATTAGAATTAGTTTTTGAGGGAAAATTTGGTGTGATATTTGTGTACGAAATGTATAAACGGTCGTTATCGTACGTAAGAGATTGGCACGGTATCAACACGGCCCGCTCACCTTCACTGCGCGCGCGCACGATCCCTAACCCACATATGCACAATGCGCATATATGGACGCACTTAATGCATTGTAAGAATTTTCCAGATATCTGAACAGTTTGATTTCTAATTTAATTGAGACTACGCTATTCTCTTTCGGTCCATAAAATAAAAAAGGGATAAATGTTTTAAAGAAGTGTCTTTCTTAATCTACATGGCGGCTAAACCTTATCGTTTTTATCTCTGTAATACAACTGAGAGGATGGCGGCAATGCGCTCTATCTGAGCAAGTAATAACTCCGTATTGACATTTTGTAATCTGATTAGGTATATCCGTTCATCGACCTCCCAAAACCAGCTTATTGTAAAAATGTCCAACAAATTGCCGAAATACTGTCTGGTATTTATTACTCGGCAATAAAGTCTTGAACGATAAATAGTATAATTTCTATTTAATTACCTTAGAATTACCTAAGAATAACAAGTATATAATAGTTACGTCGATATATAATTGCCTTGTGTTAACGGAAAATCTAGTTTACTATTATGCGCTTTAGAAGAAGCTGCAGAGAACCAAAACACGTAAAAGTTACTAGTCATAAATATTATCTTGACAACGAGTTCTCAGAATGATCTTACAACTCTCGTATTAAGAGCAAATCAAACTGTTTTATTGATTTATATGGTATTATTATCCGAACTGGAGATGTGTACCAAATATCAGAATAGTCTGTCAACTGGAAGGGTGTCAAAAAACGAGATTAAGATCATTTTTAGTACTCTGTTCGTTAACATATTTTTGATGCTGACTGTACCTACTTAATGATATGTGAACCTGAATGAAATCACTGTATTCACTAAAGGCTGTGCTTGGGAAAGCAATTCATCCAACATTTCATAGTGCTTACACAGTGCTATCTAAATGAAAGCGTACCTAATTTCCAAGTTTCGAATTTTGCAGTGAAATGCTTCTTTTCATTTATTTGCGTTCATGAATCATATTTGAAAAATCTTGTTGGGCCATCAACAACTTAGCGTTATATATATATATATAGTTCGTAAGAAAATCGGTAGATGACGCTACGTCGCCTCAAAGACGTATAAGGTGGGAAATTTGAATCATATCGGGCGTGTCTCGGTCGCCGAATTGGTCAGGCATTCCCCCTGTAAGGGAAAGACTGCGGGTTCGAGTCCCGCCCGAGAAGATTCTTTTTCCCTATGTATTCGATTTGTATAGTTAGCATACTTAATGCTATAAAAAAAAAAATTCCTTCAACTTAGCGTTGTGACCGGTATTATCCCTCTGAACCTCTTACTCCTTTTTTCTCTTTTTGATTTGACTTATATGGCTTTCATAGAAACAACCGCTGTCTGACCTCCCAACAGCTAGAAGATAGTCTGTACCAGACTCTCGTTCGTTAATTCGTTCTTGTTAAAACCCTGTACAATCATACCAAATTATTACTTTGATCAATTCACGACATCCAGTCTTAATTAATAATGGTCGTTCTAAGTATGGACATAATATTTGTGTCGAATGTGGGTCAATAATGTTCGTGATCGGATCTGATTGGTCTACCATTTTTATAAAGTTAACGAAGGAGATGAAGTAATGATGCCAATGGAATTTTCTTCTACAGAAGTGTTTTCTTATACCAAGACTATTTTTGAGTTCGTTACGCGCTTTTGCATCTATATGTGATTTTCTCTTTATCTTTAAAATATAAGCGTCGGTAGCTTAGTGGTTAAGGAGTCGGCCTTACGATCGAGAGGTCCCGGGTTCGATCCTGGCCATTACACTACCGACGTGAACCCACTCCTAGCATAAGCAATTTAGCTTAGTTGGAGGGTTAGAGGGAATATTAGTAACTTCGGTTCTAATATTCCTTTAAAAAAAACCTTTTTACCTCTTAATGAGTCGAACCTGCTAAATCAAAACAATATTTCCAAGGTACCCGTTTTACAGACCACTACATTTCTATTACAATAATAAAATTCATGGTTTTTTATGACAATTTGGAACTTACGCGATAAAAGTCGTGATCACGGGTGCAGCATCGCACCCGAAACGTCGGCAAATAATTATTTTACAGTGAATATTTGCCATAAAACACCCGATTCAATTTAAAATTTCTAATATTAAAATAGGATAATGAATTGAAACTCGCTGATCAACCTTAAATTCCCCGAAACAATTTATAATAACTCCCTTTATAACGTTCTTGATCCAGTGACAAGTGTGTAATTCAGAATCGCAGTGAAATGCCGCTCAAATGTAGTTAGCAGTGCGTCACACTGGGACAAGTCACGTGCCATCCAAGGCCGCGGAGACATAGAGTCAAATATTCCGGTTTTCTCAGAAGCTAGGAAGGAATTCCTTTCCAAGTACTACTGACATGATGCATATTGTTTTCTCTTTCGAGATGTTATTGGCTTTTCGGATTACTCATGCGATCTAAATTTAATCACTTTAGTTTGTGATATCATTTAGTAATCATTCCTCTATAAGGCTGTACAAGTAAGAATGATTTTTTATGTTGTACACATAGACATACATTTTAAATTTAATATCATGAGCAGAGGAGAGTCCAGACTGCGGATCTCTGGCACTTGATGGATTAGTAATGCTAAAATGGCAGTATAATCTGAATTTTTGAGTTACTTGCATTATCGGTATTGCATTATCGGTAGCTTAGTGGTTAAAGAGTCCGCCTTACGATCGAGAGGTCCCGATTTCGAATCCTGGCCACCACACTACCGACGTGAACCCACTCCTAGGGTTAGAGGGAATATTAGTAACTTCGGTTCTAATATTTCTTTAATAAAAAAAAAAAGAATTAATATAGGCGTGGTGGTATCTATTTCTAAACTTCACGATATCAAGTTTAAAGTCAAATCCGAACGATTTCCTGTCACCCAGATATCTACTGTCATTTATATGGCATATCTCGTTAAGGTGATTTATCGAGGTATCTAGATCACACATTATATGAGTAACTTACAACGAACTACGAACTCAGTGCTAGATAAGTCAGATTCTTTGACCATTAGTATGGATTATTCGTCATAAATCCAATTTAAGTACAATAGAATGAGTCCATAACCAAAGAATGTCAGCCTAAACTATCTGCGGTTTCGTTACCGTTACGGTACAATATACTACGAGCGCAAATGGCCCTATGTGATGCCCTTAACAAGCATCAGCAAAACAAACTGTGAAACTTTTGCATTTAGCTGGTTTTTACCAGTGAAAATCTGTTCTGCTAAAGTAGGTTCTCATGTTTTTTTTAAGCTATTGCGGTGTAAACTCATGGTGCGGTGCGGTGAAAAAATTGTATAGCGTGTAGTCCCGAATAGGCATGAATAACCATAGGTTCTCATGTTTACGCAATTAAATAAAGTAAAGTGAAAATGCAGTTAACTTTAACGTTTAAGTTTAAAGATAATTCTTGAATTGAAAAATTAATCTTTGCTTGTTCACAACGTTAGATCCGAATCACTATTACGATTCGTATGCATTAACACCACATTCTGCCACGTGCCCGTCCGCGCAAAGAGCCGTCACGTATGCAGAGGCCTTTAATTGATCTTGGTTTCTATCTCTGGTGAAATCCAATATTGATGCATTTAATTGGAAAAATACCAACTTCTTGATTGTACCTTAAGTATTACATTACACAACTAATTGCATATTTGCTATAAGAACGTGATATTTTTATCAAATAAGGCCTGCAATAATATAATATACCTACAACCTTTTGCAGTAATATTAGTTATCTAGTGGTGAGAATCGGAATCATTTCTAAATCATTTTTTTTTTCGAAATTTGTGTTACATAAGTTACAAGAAACAAGAATTGTTCTGATATATAAAATTTAGTTTGTGGATTTATTTATGAATATCACGAAAACGCGAACAATACGATGAAATTTGCCACAGAGATATCTGGAGTAGCGTATAGGCTACTTAAGGAGTAGTTAAATTATAATTAAGCCAACGAGACTAAAGAAAAAAGGTAAACAAAGCGACCATTACTGAGTTACGTTGCGATAACTAGCGATTATTTTCTCTGTCCTTGTCGCACATGTCACACTCACGTGACAATAGCCGATCTGCGCTGAATAGCTGAGCTGGCAGCACAGCGGTTCTAAACTGTCAGATCCGCCATCTTATGAGCAATTTTATTCCTGCCTGGAATGCACTTGAAGTGATAAATGTTTGGAACCGCTGAAACTATGTTTACCTTTATTCTCTCGCTTCGTTGGCCTTACTTTAGTTTAGAATGAGTTTGTAATTCCCGGGTGAAACTCTGTCTCGGGGTTGGAGGGTCAGTGAAGGAGAGGCAAAACGGGCGAAGCTCCTGAGAGCAAGCTTTGTACATTCAAGATCCAGAGATTGGTGAGAGGAGATGTGGGACGCGGGTACTGATGCTACGAATCAGTATTCCACGCGGGCCGAAACGCAGACAAGAGCTAGTACACCATAGAGCTATTTAAATACCGACCCTTTTCACTCTTTAAACATCCGTGAAATGTGCGTGAGGGTCGTATATAGGAACTCGTGTAGTGAACTCTGGTGCAATGCCAACGACATCGCGCCTTGACCTCGCGATCCGTTCCACGCTGTCACTCACCGATAACGGTGGATTCTACACTATACAGCGTGTTGTCATACGCGAGTAGGACGGGGAAAGCTGACGAAAGTGCCGATGGCTTTGGATGTGGCCTAGACTTGTGATGACGCGATTTCAAGGTATTTATAGACGGAGTTTTATAGGGTGTGTCTATTTTGCTTTATTTTTTGAACTACTGTTTTGCCAAGGAGGGTACTCTAGGGCACATCACACTCCCTGGCCACGTAAAGTTGATATGACGAAATACCGTGCAGTGGTAGTTGGTTTGTATCCAACTTGAGGTGAAGCTCGTGGTGTTCTGCACGCAAAAAAAGGAGGGAATTGATTGGGTAATATTTCCACCTGCAAACATCGTAACGTAAACCATTTTAAAATGAATATTATGAGGAAAATACAAAACTAGCACTCAATTGCGGGGTGAGTCTATTGTTATGAGATGAACACAAAAGGATCACGTAAATGGGATAAAGATTAAGATTTATTAGCGCAATAATGGTTAGAGAATCAGATAAGACATACGTTGCTTTTGACTAGCTTTTGCCGACGAGTTATCCTCCTGATAGACTTAAATATACACACGTAGTCCAAACACAAAAGTTACTTTAAAATCTATCCAGTAATTTTCGTGTTGTATGAACTAAAACGGACATGAAAAATTTTATTCAAACTCAATACATACACGGAATAGGTATAGTAGAATTCCAGGGTCATATCTTACCGAAGCTAAAACTGATTCTCCATGAGACACATTTAACTTCACCTTGCCTGATGGTAAGTTGACCACACACACGTCACCACTACAGACACATACCATGCTACAATGATGGCAGTCAGCTTGCCGGCCTTATATATTAGATGCTTTTTCACGCCCTCTTAAAGGACCCGGGACTGTAGGAAGAAGGAAACACTAATTGTTACTGCGTAACCTATACCACCAAATCACACATGACTATAATCAGCTCGGCGAACCTTGATCCCTATGACAGTTCATACTAGTGACGGGTCGTGTCGATATATCGCAACTTTTTATAGGCAAAGGCGTGACTTGCATTCAGCCACATCGATAAACATGTTTTTAAAATATAATCTACATTACTATAATTATAATGCTTGTTATATTTACAAGTATCCGTGTATTTGTATATGGGGTTGCCAATATTCCGATGCAGAGGTAACATGGTCGGACTGTATAATTTTAATGTGAATTAAAATTTTAGTTATAGCAACACTATCTGATCTGTCACTACGCTAGTACTGTCAGTTCGCTACGCCAGTACGAGTGCTAACGCCTTGTATGCGCCACGTGTTTTGCTGTGTCAACGGAATCCTTTGTTTATTACTATTGTTGTTTTCTGTTTTTGTTATTGTTGCTGTTTTGTTTTTGTTGGTGTTTCAAAATGCCGAAAAGACTGAGAAAAACTGTACTCAACAGTGAAACGCGGGAGTTTGTTGTACGCTTGCGTGACTATTTTGCTCGCGAACTACAAAATGGCGGACCTTTGTTGCCACTTGACAACGTACGCGACCGTGTTGCTGATGCTTTGGGAATTGGCAAAGCTACCGTTTCCCGAATTACAAAGGAGAAGTTCGGCGAATCGTCGATGGAGGAGAACAAATTATCAACTCCAAAGAAGAAAAAACATAATAGGGCACGACCCGTAACTAACCCCGATGATTTCGACATGGCAGCGATACGAAACCATATTTACGGCTATTATTTTCGAGGTGAACTGCCGACTTGCACAAAATTATTAGCGTCGCTGAAATCGGCTGATTTATTTAAAGGTGGATTCACTTCTCTCAGACAGGTTATAAAAAAATGTGGATTTCGTTATGGGAAGTGTGACAAAAGAAAAGTGATAATGGAGCGGAAGGACATTGGATTGATGAGGTGTGATTTTCTACGACAAATAAAAAACATCGAGAACTGGGACAAGGTGGTTTATCTGGACGAAACGTGGCTCAACGCCAATCACTCAGTCTCCAAAACATGGACAGACGACACAGAGAAATCCTGTACCAAAGCACCAGAAGGCAAGGGCCAGCGTTTGATTATCTGCCACGCTGGCACAGCCAAAGGTTTTGTACCTAACTGCTTGTGGGCCTTCAAATCCGTGAAAACAAGTGATTATCACGAAGAGATGAATTTTGAGAATTTCAAGAAATGGTTCACAAAACTATTAGACAATTTAAACGAGCCCCACTACATTTTAATGGACAACGCCCCATACCACTTTGTGCAAATTAATAAAGCGCCTACCGCGAACAACAATAAAGGCGAAATAATAGAGTGGCTGCAAAACAATGGTGTGGCAGCTAATACTCAAATGCTGAAAAAGGAATTAGTTAGATTGTTGAACCTTCATAAACAGCAAACAAAGAAGAAATATTTCTTGGATGAGATGGCAAAATCAAAAGGGCACACCGTGATTCGGCTACCGCCCTACCACTGCCAATATAATGCAATCAAAATGATATGGGCGCAGATCAAAGGTGGGTTGATTTGTATTTATTTTAACATGTTTTTATTTAGGTCACTGGTGACTGTCTAGTCGGCTAGTACTATTTAAAGCTATTTTATTTCACTAGCAAATTGCATTTTTATTTTTATCCATGTGCTTATATCAATTACACACTTTTAACGTACAAAATTATGTACTTATAATGTACTTACCCCGATCTCGCTCTTTGACTTTGCATCATTTTCAATCTAAACCATTATTGTTTCAGGTTGTGCAGCCAGGCTTAACACCACTCCACCATTCACAGCTAATAAAATGCTTACGTTGCTACAAGAGGCATGTAGTCAAGTGACTCCGGACAATTGGAGGAAAGTGGTTGAAAAGACGAAAAAACTATGCTTAGATGATTGGAATCGAGACGTGCGATACGACAATATAGTAGACCAGCCGTTTTTAATAAACATAGGAGAAAGCAGCTGCAGTTCGGATTCCGAGTCTGAGACGCAATCGGTGACACCATTGTCAGATTCAGATTAATGTATATTAAAAAATCATAAATAAACCGCTTTTGTTTTATTTGAGTAGGTATATACAATAAATTTGTTAAATCTCCTTTATTTTATTATCGCAAACAACTTAAATGATTATAAATCTGACACTAAGAGCGTAGGTGCTCTATTGATGTATTTTGTACACTCGTTTCCATTTTCGATATTTGTTTATCGATACTTTTCCGCACTAGTCGATATCTTCCAAACGGAGTAACTTTTGCAGGACGTCAACGTAAAGTCTGATTGAGATAATTTCTTGTAAGTGTTAATAATTATTATAATTCCAACGGGATATTATGGTAATTGCATTATCTGCCTAAAATTAATAAATATCATTTTTAGACACCGCCAATTCGATTATAATATAACGGTGACGCTACTACAAGGTTGTGTCGTGGGAATAACTGTCAGTGTCATAGGGATCAAGGTTCGCCGAGCTGATTATAAAAATGATTATGATTTATTTCAAGTAATTAAACATTTAATGAAGGTAAAGCCTCAGTTGAACTTATAGCAAAACGAATAAGTCAAATGAGAAATAGAAATACTTTTTTTCATTCCACATATTCGCTTTGTAACGGTAAGTTCATTGTTTAACTGCGAAGACGTCTATTCCTCTCCAACAATTATAATTCGTCTCTTTGTTAATGACCCTTGGACGTTTTGTTCGCTAAGTGCCTATTTAACAAATTAAATTCTACTTGCGGAATCGTCTAGCTAGCAACAGAGCACTCTAAATACAAGTGTACTCGGACTTCCCGCGTCATTCAATAATCTCATTATATGAAATCCGATTACGAGGGACGAATGTCACTCAGCTATTCTTATTCCAATACAATTCGTAAATATTTCGGGATATTCAACTGAAGAGTGACCGAAATAAAACTTATAAGATTATAAGGGTCTAACTTGGTTTGTTGTTAAGAGAGTTCCAGTACCGGGTTTAACGGGGTGAATCAGGATAAAATGGTCGTTAGATTAGGTACTTTGACGTTAAATTTATTAAAAAAAATCGAGTAACTATCCAGTAATTTGATAATTCTGCTCAATATATGAAGGGAATTAAATTATTCCATAGATTCACTTGAAAGAAAACTCCAAAATGTATCTGACCATTTTATTCGTATTCACCCTTTCGCCACGTATTACGGTACTAACAAACCAAACCAGGTCCAATTTAGGAAGTTTTCTAGTAACTCCAATATCAGCTCGATGTGTCGAATTAATGTTGGTTTACCTTACATATATTTTTTTTAAATCGACACGGTTATTAGACGTCCTTATTAATGGTTATATATTAGGATTTTATAAGATTTTTTACGGCACTTCGTAGGGAACTGGGCCTCACGCTCAACCAGCTCGCCTCATAGAATAATCTAATAGTCGTTAGTTAATTCGTTGCATACAATGCTTATAAAAATCAATATTCTGGGAATACACAGTCTACACCCAAATGAAGTAGAGCTAGTCATTTGAGTTTCAGTACGCGAATAAACATACTCAGGTACATTTTTACATATCAACGATTAGTAGATAAAATCTACAATGATGTGTATTACATTATCTGAAGTCGTTATGAACTCATATAATGTAAGTAAACCTACTAATTAGCGCCATTTAATCCTCAAAGATTACACTGCATTATCATCAAACTGATATTCGGATGACCGTATAGTAATTTTACAATAATGTTAGCGGGAGTTTTGATAAAACTAATTATTGGGTGCGCCCGCGCAAGTCTAGCACAACTTCGTGATCACTGCACTCGAGTAGAATGAACCGGTAGATTAATAACTGCTGATAACACGAAAGAGGTGTGTCCAAACCATTAGTTTACTACGCATATTTGTGTCCTACACCGTGAAGTTTATATGGCACCGCAATATACCAGCTCTGCAATAAACATAGCTTATCTTACTAATATTTGCTAAAACAGATAAAAAAATTATTTGCGGTTTTCGCATATTTATTTTGTAGCCTAGCAGAAATATTGCGGAGTTTTGTTGTTATTCTCCTGTGATAGCCGACATGGGTCGTTAAAATTCCAATCTTTGATTTAATGTGACATAAAAATCATATCATCTGGATAATAATTAATAAACTAACATAGGTAAAGCGGTGCGCGCAATGGCGGCGAGCCAATTCTTAAAATAGACAAGCACCATTCTGTTTTTCTCACCTTCTGCTACTTGCATTGTGGTCATGTGAATGAAACATCAATATTTTATTCGGACTCGATATAACTGACTGTGTATCTGAATATATTTGAAACTGTATTTTGAATGTGAACTCACGTTTTATAAGAATATGGAATTGGGACGGAAGTAGTCTTTATACAGATACTTATACATGAGCAAAGGTTTCCAGAAACTGGACTTTGTTGTGACATTTGTTTGCCTGGCCAATCTTGATATTGTTTTCACGTATGTAATTCCAGCAGAGGTAGGCAGATGGTTTTAATAATATGTTTGTGATACCTTATACGTTAGGCGATTGTATCACTGTCGGCCGGCAATTTTTATTTTGGGACATCTGTACATTGTTGGATGTAGAATTATTGTCTTATACCTTTATAGACTGTTACGATTACCTAAAATAAAAGTGGATTTCTTACGTATTCCTTGTAGATTACATCTAGTTTAACAATGAAAAACTAATCTAAAACACTAAACTATTTCTTCTAAATATTTCCTCATTCACCACCATCAAGGAAACAAATCGTCTCTAAAAAGTAAACACATTGATTCAGCAAAAAAGGTATCAAAACATGTGACATTAAATTACATTACACGCTCCGAGAGTCACGTCCTTGTGGGTCAGCTGATCTGATCGTCGAGAAGTTAAACACTGGTTATGATCAAATCGAGTAACGTTAACCACAGGAAATAATACCGACAGACAGATAGTGTCTATTTCCTGCACTTACAAGACTTCGTATGCGCGAAAGGACCTTGAATTTTGATATACAACACCTTGTTATGTTGTTGTTAAACCTTTTGTCATATTAATAGCAGATTTGCGCTACTTTATTTTCAAGACTGTAAAAAATAATTTAATATTAAGTACAGTTTACAAAGGAGATACATATCCACCTTTATGTGAACCCAAGTACAAGTTGTCTTCCCGTAGACCGCTTTTCAAATCTCATAACAGCCATCAACTTTTAGGTCCAAAAATATTCTACTGTTGCAACTTGAACTCTACATATACATTACATGAGAGAATGTATGAATGTGGTCCCCACTAAGATCTTCCTCACCTGATATACTTGCTGAAGCTCTGATTCGGACTTTCATCTTAGGATTAGATGGTTCCACAAAAGCCAAGATAATCCAAAGTTATAGGACTCAGTGGAAAAGTACAAGTGTGTTATTCTATACAAAGATAAAGGAGTTATTTTCGTTGAATCCCAGTTTAATATTTTTGGCGTTGGATCCCACTAAATATTATTATGTACTAGCTTTTGCCCGCGGCTCCGCCCGCGTGGATGTCGGTTATCGCGACCAAACTTAGCCTATGTCCTTTCTCAAGGTCTAATCTATCCCTATACCAAATTTCATCAAAATCGGTTCAATGGTTTAGGCGTGAAAGCGTAACATACAGACAGACAGACAGACAGAAAGACAGACAGACAGACAAACAGAGTTACTTTCGCATTTATAATATTAGTATGGATTACCGTTGGAACATCAAGAGGAACAGTAGAAGACCAAGCCCCGAGCTGCAACTGCAAAGAACAATCTTTGGTTACATCTGCGATTATAGCTGTGATTATATAAGTTACGAAAGCTTATTGCTAAAGCTTAATCTAAAATGCTATGATTAAAATGGTTATGAGCACATGAGAACCGATTGCGGATCGAAAATATACTAAGTTTATTAAATGATGAAACAGCGCGGATCGGTGTAAAGTACGAATCACGCGCAATGTGATTTTACGAGACATATGTCGATTATTGCATCGCAAATACTCTCTCCCACCTAGCGACTCTTGCGAGAAGGATTATAATGAGAGACATGGTCATAAATAGCAGTCAGATGAAGTGATAAACAATAAACTCGATGTATAGTAATATAAATTAGCAATCTCTATAGTTTATTGCAAATTAATTCATTATAACTGTTAATATTAATGACATAATTTAGAGTTAAATTTAAAATTTAAATTTGCCTTCTCATTTATGCGAGCAGAAATTAAAACAGTGTTGGCTTACGTTGGAAACTTCCGAATTACCTAACTAGTTTCAAACCTACTGGGACTGACGTACTAGGTATGATGTAACACTGCCAAAAGCAGGAGCTTTACTAATTTGCCTAATTAAATATTCACCGCACGACGCAAGCTCGTTTCGACCTTGAAAATCAAGTTATATAGTGACCCTCCCTCCATATCATATGACTCGAAGAGTGATTCATTTTAAAGTTCGTTGACGAAGTTTATACGAGATTCGCGTCCTTTGTTCGAATATAAAAGAAAAAAAAAACCGGTTTGATTCCATTTGTATAGTTCATTGTATAGCGTTAAGTATATACTAGTATGTACTAGTTTTTGACCACGGCTCCGCCCGCGTGGATGTCGGTTATCGCGATCAAACATAGCCTACGTGTTAATCGAGTGTGTCAACTAACTCCATACCAACTTTTATTAAACGCTCCAGCCGTTTAGACGTGGAAGAGTAACAAACATCCATTAATGCATCCATACTTACAAACTTTCGCGTTTATAATATTAGTAGGATTGAAATGAAATTGCGATGCGTTAAAATTACTTGCAGGTTTTCTCGCGATTTTTAGGTACATTTCAACCTAATGTTAGTATCACGAGTTCCTGCAAAACCAATATTCTATATAATATTCTATATATATATTCTATTAAAATGTATGATTGAATGTAAGTATGGGTCGGGCCGTGTATCTTGGACTTAAATTGCGAACCTATGTTTGGTGAATTTGATCTCGTCCACCACAGTGTAGCACCCCGTGCTATCTTCAAAGTATAACCAAGAAACGTGTACTGCACGTAAAGAGTACTTTTGAGCACAAACTGGGTCCAGGATGTACGGATCGAGCTATTTTTTAAATGTAATGCATAGGTATATGCACTAGAATGTGTTGCATTTTTCACAAACCTCAGTGGTTGTTTTTTTGATGCACGCGCTTAATGCCATGTATTTATATGTTTTTTAATAAGTTAAATAAAAAAATAAAAAAAAATTTGCATCAAAGTCTTTAACTGATCACTAAACCACTTAACTATCGCTTAAGCAGTTCCATATTTATACCAATTGCAATATTGGTACAGAACGGAAACCATTTAATCAGTGGCTAACGAGTGCAGGACCACATCGATCGGCATGATTCGTATGCGCCAAACCGCAGCTCGTTCTGACTCTAATCGAGTTTGTGCAATTGTGACCAATTAAAACTTTAGAACATTCACATCAACTTTTAAGTGGGTTAGCAAATCACCTAATCTTAAGTTCTTAAATTAGGTTTTAGACTTCATGTACGGATTTTGATCATAACTTTTTAATTCTTACTTGACTTGTGCTAGGAAATTAAACTTTTATGATTACTTGATCAATTGAAGTTATTATTTACTATAGATGTATCAATGAAGAATATCGGATGGCCTCTTTGACGTAGCGGTAAAACGTTCGATTGCTACGTAACAGAGGCCATAGGGCGAGGGTTTGATTCCTGCTCAGTACAAAAATATCTGGTGTCTATCTTATTGAGAGACTTGGTCATTTCTATTTATTGTTACGCTGCGGTGGAGAGCAATTAGTTTCACACATATTATGACTATTCTTATTATTATCACTCCTATTCAAACGTAGTCATACTGGGGCGTCACTGTGCAAATAATTCCATCCAGGGCCAATCCGTTCGGCTCTTTTCTTTGCCGCACCATAAAGACTTGGATTTCTTTATTAATACACGTGTTCCTCCTACAATCCCGGTTCTATAAGCGAGGCATGAAAAGGAATCTGATGAGATCGTTAAAGATTACCATTGTACACATTAAATATATCTATAATTATCATTCTTGAGACCACGTTTTTGGCAAGGTGACGTCATATTGACGTGCCCTGAATGAAACAAAAAGCAGTAAACTAAACTTTTTACTTATTTTCCCAAGCATTCTACATTCAAAAGCGCGTAACTGACACGTATTCAGCAACATTCGTTCGTCTCACGTAATGGGGGGTGAGATTGTTACCATCTCCGTCTGCTGTCTAAGACACGTTTCCCGACTACGTGATGTCATTTAGAATTTCGTAACAGAAAAGACAACACTTTACCACAGCCGGAAACGAATCCAGGACCCTAATCTCGAGTAAAACATGAACGGAAATAGCGAATGAGATTTAGAATCATTTCCAGCTATTGTTATTTGATCTCGTTAACTAAATAATATTATGTTGTATAAACTCATTTTCTTTTTCTCTGTCGTTTCTTTGAGAAGCCTTTCTTCTGGGAATCGAATTTAGGTCAGCTGAGTAAGATAACAACTCTATGGGATGTTATTTATTATTACAAAACAAGCTTCAATATGGAACTATTAAAAGGGCCCATTATAATATGACATTTATTCATGATTCCGTCATCATTTCGGAATCCGCCAGATCTTAATATGTCTGAAATTAATTTGTTTGACTTTCGTAATTACTTACTAAGTGTTAAGAGATTGTTATCTGAAAATCCGGATCCGGTAATCCCACAGATGCGGCATCATTAGTTGAACATCTACCGGCTCCGGTAAATAAATAATGAAAACGTAACACGACATTCTTGGCAAATAACAGCGATGTTCAATACGCGCATCCCCAAAATGCAAATGTTTCTGGATTTACATTTTGGAGTTCGGAACCCAACATAATATTAGATGCATAGAAAAAATTGCCAAAATATATGATAAGAAATGAGATTGAAGAAATTGCTGTTATTTTTGTCACAGGGCTCAATCAAAGAATCAATTTCATTTATTCAGTTTAGTCAGAACTTTACCAGTAATGTCAATCACAGAAAAAATAAATAAAATAAATCATAGAAAAATTATTCTTTCGCTGGTTCGGTAGGTTGGTTCTACTGAGAATATGCTAGAGCTATGCTTGTAATGCAATGAGATATCGACAAACTAGTTTTCACGATCAAACCATGTTGAACTCCTAAATATAATCCATGTTGTCATGTGTCAGCTAATACGATCATCAAGCTCGTTCTCGTTACGGCTTGTCAATGCGAATAAGGGTCCAGTGCATTTAAATGATGATGAATATGATGATTAATCATCTCTTATAAATACACTTGTCGCCTTCAAGTCTCGTGCAGTAACGGGGATTGCCAAATCTGTATCATCTTTCAACAAGTACGGATTTGTTGTGTAGGTGTGAAAGCTTTTTAGCTACAATATATTGAATACCTACTACAGGTCGGTGTATCACTTATGAAAGAAGGAAGAAAGATTCGGTAATTCGAACACCTGTTATGCAGAGAGAATGTTATGTCTATGAATATTTTGTTAACACTGCCTATCCTAATTAGGTGCACATGAGACCTTATTAACTGTATAACGCATGGTTTTGTGGACTAAGGCCGCATACAGCATACGTCCTACCCATCCACAATCTCCCCATCATACTTCAAAATATACTAGTAAGATTAATTTGGCCGTCGGAACTGCAACCGCTAATCAGATAATGTATATCTCTATAAAGGAAATTGTTAATCATCGTTCATCATTGCCGTCTCCCGAAATTAGTGACTTTATTCGCCGCTTCTAAATCACGCTCAACACTAGCGCTAAAAGTAATTAATTGACACTCCGCGGTCCAGAATGGTCTCTTCATTATGACCGTCAATTTAAAATCCATTACGCTAACCGGCTGGCTCTAATTCAATGAGCTCTTTAATATATTCTTGACTTGCTTTTAACAGCGTCTTCGTCCATTTAAACCGACGTAATTGTACGTTGGTTAAATCTTACGTATTCTTCAATAGAAAATAGCTTATTAGGGAGATAAACTTTAATGTAAAGATGACAATAGATTATCATTCTTCTTTTAGTTCCAGTTGCTTTTAAATTTTGCTCGTTGGAACCCGACGTCCGCTTATGGTTTTTGTTCATTCGGCTTTTTCCAAGAGACTATCGTCTGTCCATCCGGCCCGCGAGGAAACCTCATCTGTCGTTTAGCCTCGTCTTGAAAAGGACATGGGGAATGATTGCTTTTAAGTGAGTTTTAGGACGATCTTCTTACATTATGATGGTCAAAGACCTGCTGGAATTACCTATTATTGAACTATGGAGGCCGACAGTGAAACAATACTCGAAAAAATCATGCATGCGTTTTCGAGTTGAGACTGGGTTAGACCATTGAAAAGTGGGAAAAATTAAATACAGACACTAAAAAGTAAAAAATGAACTACGTTTAAAAAACCCGATTTCAAAAACTAAAAAGTATAAACATAACTTACCTAGAGAAAAATACCTTATATACAGATTTACTGTATTGTTAGAATTCGGAGCCAACTTTCTTTGTGGTGCCTGAACTACTACGATGGAATTAATTGAATTATGACCTCTTGGGCTAGGCACCGACTTCTAATAGATCAGTAAATCTATAAATTTAGTTATTTTTCTCTAGGTAAGTTATTTTATACTATTTAGTTTTTGAAGTCGGTTTTTTTAAACGTAGTTTTTTTACATAAGTAACACTAAGTAAAGAATGAACAAGAATGGTAACAGATATCGGGCCTTTGTCCCTACCTATCACGTTGGGAAAATACGTCAGCATATTTATGTATGTATGTACATTAAGTACTAAATGACCTAGCCCAATAATGTATTTCTAGAGGCAAGTAGGTATTGTATGTGCTCTATCGCTCCGTTATCGCCTTTGTTCGCCATCCATGACTATTAACTGCGTACTTAAATCGTAGTCTTGTGTCCATTATGCAACGTTGTTATTATATCGATTAATTTTATTTACCTTTTGAATTTATTTCAAAGCAACTGACCCGCCTACATTTAATCCGCTGTAGTTTGAACTGGTCATTCCCGTTGGTTAGTTTGGCTGGCAATACCCCGTTATTAACACTGTTAACTACTGGGAATGTTTTATTCTACTGGATAACAGTGTTGACCAAATCGACATTGTTTTTTGTAGTGTTCTCCCTGGTTAATACCCAAACCCCGTAACACCCCTTTAACCCATCTGTATATTATGTTCGCACGTTGTCACAGATAGTGTTGTGGTCAGCCAATACAAAACTTATGTCTTCACAGTCGTCACTTGCATAATTTATGATAATATTGATAACAAATAAATTATTCGAATAGAACTTTGTACCTTTTGTGACAGTATCGGTCTCGGCTGTCACGAAGATGTTTACTGTTTTAATTAATAAATTAAGCGTATCAGGCCCTATCAGGTCCCCGAACCCGGCACAAGTCACTAAGTTTGAATTTTATCTAGAGTTATGGGCAGCAGACGCTTGTTATATTTCGCTGATAAAACTAATTAAATTCTATGTCTATAAATTGCATTTGCAATCATAAATCTTACTAACTGTAGACAGCAGCTACGTCCGCGTAAGATACTGATACCATTCCTGCGAGTTATGTACCCATTTTCTGGAATAATAATAGGCTATGTACTATTCTAGATTATCTATATCTATACTATTATTTAATTGTAAATTGTTATTGTAATGTTGGCATGAAGTACCAGGCTCACATAAATTTTAAGGAACTTTATCTGGGTCGTGGGAACAGGAGCAGTGTGTCCTAAAGCTTTCTATTTCGAACTTAACGCGCACGAAGTCGCAGGCAAAAGCATTAATCTATATTTGTGTCAATGTACATTGAGACCCCTTCAGCCTTTTTTCATGAGTCAGAAACATCCACACAATCTCTTACACCAATGTTATATCTATACATCCTCACAAACTTTCACGTACATAATAATTACGAGCAAGAATTTTATAATATCGCGTGAATTTTATGAGCTTCTTAATTTTCTTACTAAATATACAATTGCACTGCTTTACAGAACATCTCTCCTATAAAAATAACTGTACCTACTATTTTATCCGTCACTTGGCATGTGTATTTTGTCTGACTCATAGGCAAAAAATTTGGAAACGTATGTTTAGTTAGAGAATTCTATTGTCTTTTTACGACCTACTCGGTTTTTTAAATAAAAAAGTAAGCAGCACATCAAAGAGTTCTAGAGTATTGTTGGTGCTCGAGTCTAGATTTCACCGATGAGTATAAACGCGTTTAATTCAATTAAACTGCGTTAGTATATTTCTTCGAATCAGCTTGATTAAGCAAAACGTTAAATACTTAGTTCAGTTGTCGGTATTTATTTATTTTGCTGTATCGATTAGTTGATTGCAGTCTACTGCTGGACATAGACCTCTTCCAATGTGTGCCATAGCTCTCTATCCTCACCTTTCAGCATCTAGTCTATACCAGCCACCCGTTTTAGGTAGTCCATATTTCTTTAGGTTTGCATATTTTTATTAAATGAATGATGTAAAATGTCGTGTTTATTTTAAAGGAGGTACTTCATTTTATGTAACTTCCTTCCTGTGAGATAGGTAAAAATATAATTACTATCTTCTAATCAACTTAACCTCTTTTGACAAGACTGACCCTTTATGTGAAATAAAATATCATAGAGATTAGTTTATATAAAACAAAACGCTAATACGAATGTATTATGAAAAGAACACTTTATTTCTGTGTAGGTACTTAGTTTTTGTACCATTGATGGATTTATGATAAACACTAGTTGTTGTTGTTAGTAGTCAGTAGATAAAGGGTTATCTACTGCAAGTAGGTAATAATTTATTGTTGGCGCTCATACTTGTTACTGTTGACGTTCATATTTGTTACTGTTGACGTTCATATTTGTTACTTTGACGTTCATATTTGTTACTTTGACGTTCATAAGTTTTATAAATGGGTAAAGATATTTGAATTAAATTAGAGATGTTAACACAATTCAGAATCCTTTAAGGAGCCAGGACATAACTAAATACCTAATAAGTAAAATAGAAGATACAAGTAGCACTTAAATAGATTGTGTTTCTCATAGTGAAGACCACTTCATTCCCAAAGGGCCTTAACGACCCATCGTTAGAGCTCCTTGGGGGATAGGGTTGTACTAACAACATAATACAAAATTAATGCAATGGTACCGGCTTGCCCGTGAGGCTGGCTTGACCTAACTTAATGCTTCCCAATCTCAAGTAAAGGCAGATTTTCAAAGAATGTTCAATCTAAAAACCTGAGAGAAGCCCAAATCATTTTTCTATAATACAAAAGCTCTTAGACGCTTAGTAAACATTCAGCAGGTGCACCAACAAGCAACGACTTATTCTAATGGGATATATTGTGCAATATTCGCCACATTCACGTCCGCATTGGGCTCAGAGCAGAGCAAATATTGCGCAAGGGTGCCTGGTGCCTGCCGCACACTCGTTTCCTATTTATTAGGTCGATCTATTTCAGTTATCGGAGACTACTGCCAATATTTATATCATACTGTGCGAAAATTGGGAAATGGGCTTTTTTATTGTGGGGTACCGCAGGGTTTCATTCAGGGGTCCACTTATTGATTTTGATTTGTATGTTGGCTTCTTCCTTATTCTTCTTCTTCTTCCCGTTCCTTCCGACGCCGAGAGGGAAGCCTACACCACGCCTATTGTAAAAACACAAGAGCGGGTAAACAAAACAATAAAGAGTGTTGTAAACAAAACAAAGCAAGAGCACCCACGTGAGCTTGACTTGAGAAATTAATAATTCGTTCCGAAAAATGTTTTTGGTAATTTCATTTTCAATCGAACTTAACCTCTAATATATTCACCTTCTATATTCTTCTTCTCATAGCTGGCATTTAGTAAATTTCCGATCCGTAAGCAACGCTCGCCTTGTAAAGTTTATTTGTTTTGCTATACCAAATAGTCTGCGTCTGTTATTTCAGCCTATGTTTAATTTGCTAAACACTCCGTGAAACGTTTACAGCCCATTCTGATCTGATTAGATACACCACTTTCCTACAACATCACTCCTAGGTTTTGTGAAATGCAATATTATTTGAGTTATCTCGCTCAGTTCAAAATATTCTTTGTTATCATCAAAACCATTAATGTTGACATTTATCTCATCTTGCTCTATTTTGACTCAGTACATATCACGATAATGATCGTCATTGAAAAGGTTATCAGGCTTACCCTCTGAATCTTTTCACCACTCAATCAAACTAAAAATACAATGTAGGTAAACACAATTGACCTATGATAATAACTTAAAACATTTTCTGACAACATTGAGTGTTATATTCTCCTGATAACCCTAGGTCATTAGCTGGTATCACGTTATCAATCAAGCTAGGTACTGCAAACAAGCTTGGACTAGAGGTTATCGTATCAAGTGTTTACAGCCAAGTTAGATACGGAAACTGTTTTCTCTTATAATAATTACACATTTGAGTATATTGTAGTTATACAATGTACCGAAATAGGCCAGTGGAAACTGCCAATGCGCTTTAACGTGTTTACTGGCTATCAGTTATATTTCATTATCATCTTTTAGTAGACTAGTTTTATACGAAGTGTTGTAAATATACTGAAGTGAAATACTTGTCTATTCATGGTACTTTATAATTAGCTGGTTTTATTTTGAAGATTTTTTTGCTTTCATGAGATTCTCACACAAATGTGGCCGTGATATTGAAACTCTATTTGTACCTAGTTTTCTCTTCCTAGATGTTATTGTTTATGTTTATGCAAATCAATCTCTTAACCCATAGTCCATTCATGTGTCATTTACGTGCTGTGGTTGCGCGAATTTTAGTCTGGTATGTTTGGTTAATAGACTCTCAGCCGTGTCTGTCTTATATCTCGCTATTTTTGTTTTTAGTCCGCCCCTAGCTGTTACTTCTCCAACGATATTATCTTAAATTAAACTAAGTGTTCAAGTGTCGTATTAGTTCAAAGCTAATATCTAGTTCAGTAGATAACCGAAGTGTTTTTTGCAATCGACTTATGGCCAAGAAAGATTTACCGGCGCGCACTGCGATGTTAAAACACGAAGTTATTTCCGACGGAATCCGCCTTGTGGATTTGCTCCGCCGAAAATAGTATCATCGATCTTATTCGCAAGAGAGAATAACAACTGCTACGTATTTATTTATACATCGAGATATAGGAAAACTTCAGCCTTATTCTCCGAATTCCTCGCCAGGCCGAACGCCTGGTAATTTACTTTATCGTTTTTGATTATTTCTTAGTAAACTTAGAAAGATTTCTCTCAAACGTTGTTGTCAAAGCTTGTATAAATTTTGCGATTCTGCTTGTCGGTACACTTTATTCAATTAGGCGTTGATTGTCGGTGGCAAGAGGTCGCGTCGGGGTTGTGTCTGTACTAATTAGGACCTTCACGCTTCGCCCACGCGCGTACCTACTCATGATATGTACTTACAATATATGTCGTGAATGTCGTTATACTCCAAGAGGTGTACACCTTATGATATTCGTGTCATGCGGACAATTGTCCAATTGCTCCACTCAATCAACGACGCGACGGAAATTAAGTTTTGACTGGTAGATGTACATAAATAAATCCATATCTGTAGTGCTAGCTTCCATTTTATCTACAGGCTTATTGTTATTGAGTGGTATACAAAGGTAATATCAGTGTTGAAAAACAACACTTCATGCCAAGCTTTAGATTGGCAGACATAATCAGTGGGTACATTGAAAGTAAGCACTCAATTATTCATTACATTATTTATGTCAAATACCAAGGCTGAATGCAAATGTGAATGTTGAAACTGAGCATAACATATATCCACACACATGGGATTCCAATGGATTTGCACTATAGTTAGATCGGCTCTAGTAGAACGGCGGTGTCCGGACCACGTGCGTGCCGACCTCAATTCCATCAATTTCTTGGCAATACATTAATATTTACCTTTTATTGTTGTTGTACGCCCGTAACCAATTGCCAAGAAATACCAGAGCTGCACGGGTATACTTAGTGCGTTCAGATTGAGTGCGCTACAGACCATTAGCAAAAAAGCTGCGTACGTGTTCGAGACAAGATCAGCCATTGATTTTCTCAGTTTTAAATATGTAATTATAATTTTTATGTACCATTTTTGGTTGATTTACTGAAAGAATAAATCGCTCATCAACATTGCAATTTATTTGTATAAACAAACTGTCCTGATTATTTTTATGGGATGAAAGATCACGTGTAAAAGGTTGACAAACCTGTTTCGAGTGTTCGTTTATCAACAAGAGGCTGGGATCAGGTTTTAAGCGCGTTCGTTCTAACGTGTGGGCGGCCTTGACTGAGCGAAGGACGGCTGGCGCGGTGCGGGCTGCGCGCGCGCCGGGGGCGTGGTCCGCACGCGAACACTACATAATCGTGGCTTTTTCTTTGCATTTGTAACTTTTTCTTACTTACAAGAAGAGTAAATAGCATGAACGTATTAAAATAATAACATACCTACTTGTGTAAAGGAACGGGGCTTCTATGTATGAGGTTACTCTCGAGTTTAATTTTCTAACAGAGTGCTCAGTATCTAATAGAAATATATTTTCTGGAAATATTCTGGAACCGCACAGAGTTGGTAAAATGACCGTATGACGGTAAATTGCAGCTTAACGTAAAACTGAAAATATAGTTGATGAATATGCTAACCAGATCTTACCACCATCATCAGATCATCTCAATATGTTCACCAAGCTGTGAACTGAAACCAGAAGTATAGTTAAAAATTATTTAAATTCGACTTCTAAGACTTGTTTACAGATATAGTTACAGGTGTAGTTATTAAAAGGGTGTTTAAAATAAATTCACAAGATATAACACAGATTCTGACCATGTCATTCCCGTGTTTTAGCAGGCGAAACTTTCCCATAATTATCTACTAACACACCGCAGGAATACGTACCTACCATGTTTGTTTTACACGAGTGTTTAACATCATTATGGCGTAATAAATTCTCCGTCTATACAGCCGCAGTCTAACCAACACTCAACAACAAAAAATGGCAGTCGCTTGCAGTACGCCATTCATTATTCACGACTCCCGGACGTGGGGTACGCGACAGAAATAATAAATAGAGCATTTATTTGTTACCGCCTTTTCAGAAACTTCCATTGTGCAATAAAAAAGTAGATAGAAAATATGACGTCATGAATTGGAATGCGTGTTCAAAATAATCTCTCAAAAATTGACACGGTGCATCGTGTTTATGGATGCTAATTTCGGTCTTGATTCTAGAGAATGAGTCGATATAAATTAATTATGTCGTCTGTTTATGTTCTAAAAACTGTGTACAAAAGGACTACATAATGTGCTGTTCCCAGCGAGAATGGTCTAACTCGATCTAGGAAATACCATTCAAGGAATATCGACAGCAGCTCTAACATGCTGTCATTTATACGATTAAGAGCTCCGCTCCTTCTCTTTCCCATTCACTTCCTCATCTTCCTATTTGTGATGTTTTTTTATGGTTTTGGGCGATTCCATTTTATCATATTATTTATCTGCTTCAGCGTTAGCGCCGATGAACTGGGGGCCTCTCACACACGCCAAAAATAACAATACATTAAAATGTGTGTTTCTCTGGTATCTACTGAATTCTCATTAAACAAATAATTGTATGATAGTTTTAAAAACTGAAAAACACGTTTGTTATCAAAAATGTAATGTATGATATTAAAAACAAAGTAAATAAGCCTCAATTTGAAGTGTTAACTATTAACCGTGAAGGAGTTCCCCTGTCCACATTCTGAATCCATTAATTAGATCAGCTCGATGGAGTCCGTATTCTTACCTGTATGCTATTAATCGATACGATACTAATTAAACGTTGTTTATTACAGCTAATGAAAGCGTTTTAATTATGAAAACAATGTAATTATAAAACTTACTAAGAATGCTCTGAAATTATCGCCGTCCGGTACACCACAATATTTTCGGTACGATAAGCGAATGCGAATATTGCTTTGGCGTCCTTTGTTGATATCTAAAATTAGTTTATGTTGGTCAGTTGATGTCACACCGCCGGGCCCGGCTGTCGTCTCCGTCACAAATGTATATTTATTTCATCTGTCGTGAGCGTCAGATTTACAAACATCGGGTTCGTTGGCTTCGTGAAATTTACATAATACTTCAGACCCATTTCTTTCTTCTTTATCTTACCTTCGATTTACGAGTCTTACATATATCGTTCAGCGAACCTAGGTGCTTTGTTTTATATATGTGTCCTAGCTATGTTTATCAGGACATTTAGAAACGTTTGACCACTATCTCACCTGTTGGTAAGTGATGATGTAGTCGATGATTGAAGTCACTGATCTTGCGGACATATTCAGGCAGGGCATTCCACTCTATAGCAATGCGCATATAATGAATTGCTAAATACGTATGAATCTCGGTGTCGGAGAGTTCCGTGATTGACTCCCAGGTCTGATGAAAACAATGTTTTACTTTTCATGTTAGGAATTGACTTTAATAGTTTGAATTCAGGAAAAATGCTATGATTTCGTACACTGTTGAATATTCAGTGAGTGATTTCTTTTACAGAACGGTAACGCTATTTACAATATTACTAAAACTCCGTTTTCTTTTAAATTAGTCTAAGTTTCATAAATTCATCATTCATTCAGCAACTATGATGCTAATTATTTTTATCTTCTACAACAAAAATATTGATTCAAAAGAGTTTGGATAAGTCGTGATAACAGTGTCACATACTGACATACCTACTGTTGTGTTTATAATTAACCAGTCAGTCACCCAACGTGACATAGGTATTATAATACTGATTAAGGAAACGTTACGGACAAATAAGTGAGGAAGTTATTAAAACTTAAATACTTGTGTGAATAAGCAGAGTTATCCAATCATTCTATAATACTATTTCTAAGGTGCAGTGAAGATACCACTGCAGAAGTCACCTTGAAAATGAATAGCAGGTTTTGGGATATGATTCCAGCAAAACTACAGTGGCGTAATAAATTGTACGCAAATTGTGAGATACTTCTAAAATATCGCCGTACCTACTAAACTTCTGGAAAATTCTTAATGAATGCGTTCTCCAGCCTATCTTTTAAAATTGTTCAGGGAATCGTACCCAAATGAGATAAAAACTTTCCAACAAGAAAGTATTTCATACCAACCGAGAGGCGCCCTTAGAATAAATTTAATTACAATTACTTACCTTTATTTAGATTTAAAAGCAGAAAGTTTAGAGATTTTTGAAAGGCTTAACTTTTACGCAACGCCCTTTATGTTATTAAGTAAAATCAGTTACTCTTAGCTGTCCTCTCAGGCGTGAGGAATAAGGATTTTATTTCTTTAATGTTCCATTAGTATTCTACAAATGCTAACAACACTGTCATCCTAAAAAATCCTCGAAAGGTTCGAGTCTAAAGTAGTTACTGAAAATCAAAATTTACGCTAGAAATCTCGTTATCGCTAGAAAATCAGAACAGAAGTGAATTTTCTGGAAACTTTTGCACGAAGGAAATACTTCGGAAGGAGATTCGTCAGATCGTCCAGCCAGTGTATGTGTTCGTGCCTTACATATTCCTTTAAACATAAATAATTTTATTGTTTGCTCTAAGTACTAAAACTCTAAATTGTCCTTCTTATTCTGTACCTACCTAAAATTATTCTATGACCGTCATATCATACACGATACTGCATTCGATTATACACAGTATATAATTTGTGCTCCATCTAGTCATTGCCACAAAGTGGATAATCACGCCTTCTATCCATCTCAACCAGCTTCAATAACAGCTACGTGTGGATACAATTATTCGCTACGTTCAAATTTTTTAAAACATCCTGACTGCAGTTGTTTGACATCAGTAATATCTCAAAACGTGTAATTTTATTTAGACCCCGCTAATTGTATGTTACGTTTGTTGAACATAACATTGTGTGTTAACAATTTTTGTCATCGCACCTCGTATTTTTATTTGTGTTACAAATTTCCATTTTGTCCGTTTGGACTACTGGTTATTACCCCATGAAGGATCTGCTATGAGAGCTGTATTATAAATCATGTTTAAACTTTGGAGTACGTCTGGAGTTTAACTTTGAACAAGTTGAAAACACTCTTGTATCTAAAATTTATTATACCTAGCTGTAAAATTTTGGTAATATGAAATCTCAATTAGATTATTTCCCAACTAAAAACCGTGCTATTATGAAGTACCTATTCCTTGACAACAGACCACTAATATTGAAAATCTTTAAAAATCGACTATTTAGTCTATTTAGTCATTTCATCCGAAGAGGCGACTAACAGAAAAATGCGTAGACGAGATCACTGCGAGAGAAGGAAATCTCGAAATAAAATCCTGTCCAGCGTGGAAACAGTAAGCTAACTAAAGCCTCCCAACATTGGGGGAGGTCTATGTCCAGCAGTGGACTGAGAAAGGCTAATTGATTGATATATTTAGCAGTGAAAACGTTCACCTGCAACGGCAACTTAAAGTCACGCGATTGATGCCAATTCTTTGAATGATATCCATCATTATGTGTTATGTTCATGCAATATAAAGTCTAATCTTCACCTTTCAAGAAACTTGATCGTTAAAATAATAACCGGAAGGAAATAATAACCGGAAATAAATTAGTTGTGGGAGAAGTTTTCTAACCCAAGGCACATAGAAAATGCTATGCGTTTCAATACAACTTCATCATTATTCTCCCGATACTTCATAATGTTGACCAACAGCAATCTCGTAACATTAAACTCTCATATAAATAAATGGTTTTATAATATTTCTCAGTATTCGCAAGTTGTAGAACTATTTGTTTGAATTACTAATTGCCATAGACTCGTTGAATTTCTATAGATAGAAACACACTATAGATACAAACAACTGCCTTTTTGGTCCTATGTCCATCTTTGAAATCATTTGGACCAAGTGTTAATCGCATTTTTTTAAAGGAACGTCCAATTAGATATATTGGCAAATTAGATATATTTTTGCATAGTATACAATTTAACTTATTATCAATTCTCAAAATAGCTTTCTTCTTCAACAGGTGTTCGGTACAGTGGAGTTACCGGACAAGCCGATCATGCTGCCGCCCTTTGTGGAGGCGACGCACTGCCTCGGCTACCATCTGACTCGCAAGGGTCGGGCGGTGGCCGACCGAGTCGTCTCCGTGCTCGGGTATGCTTGCCCGGACATCACCTACAGTCCCAGTCTTTACCCCATCACTGCTGCGTTGCTGCACTTCATGCCCGGTAAGTCATCTTTTTCCTTTAGCAGTTACGCAGATATGTTTTATTACACCAGTCTGAACACGCAGTGGGTTCTTATTAAATGTTGGGTGTTATAAATATAGTCAACTGGCGATATGTAATATTTCATGAAGTTCCTCCTCATAACAAACATATCGCAAGATATTTATTCAGTGCGCCTTCATACCTAAATTATCAATAGATTTTGGCACTCGTTCAAATGTTTAACTATGGAAGATAACGTAGTCATGAATGTCATGATAATGGTGAATGATTTTGGAATTTTTAAAATCTTCATTGTATAAAAGTAATGAGCAAAATTAATCTTACTTAGAAAGTTGTTCTTCAAGTTTCTGAAGATGTAGATTTTCAACGTGATTTAATACATTCTCAGAATCGACATTACAGATTATTAAGTTATAAATATTACAAGCCAATAGTTTCACTTTCGATTTGCTAACCGTTAATTGAAATATTTTGGTTTTGTTAAAACCTGTTCACAATCGTCTACACACTCAATTTGTATTAATAGCCCTTGACTGGTTATATTCCGAAATGTTAATACGAAGGCTTCATTGAATACTATCGCTTAATAGTATATTGAGTTATCTTCTAAAAGCTCGATTTCCTCGTTAGATATGACAACAGTTTTATTAACAAAAAGATATAACGTTATATCGTCTGCCTCAACGAGTGCTGTTAATTTTATTGCTTCGGCGCTAGCTTTACGAACGATCTTTATTGATTGTTATTATTTTATTAGTATTACATCAAAATATTTAATGCTGTAATATGAAACCTGTGGTTTATTCCTTGTGATTCAATGAACTGAAAATTTATAGATTTTGTAAATAATTAGATGTTGCTCTTGATATTGTATTTTCAAACTAAGAATGTTATCAACTGAACGCGTCTTGTATATGTTTTCTTTATTACTAGATAAATAACGTAATGGACTAGTGTGAAATTATTAACTGCATTATAAATCAATTAGTTAATTTCTGTCAACCGAAACAAAATGTTAGTTTTTCTCTGTTCAGCGTGTGCTGACACTTTACCAAAGTGTACTTAAACTTTATCTTTTACAAGTTGTTTCTTTGATAGCGTTCATTGAGGTCAGGTAACAGCCAGTTACATAAAGTACTCTCAATTCTAGAGCAGAGGCGTCACAGAATTTACAGTCGCTCTCGCCTTAATTCAGTAATGAGTGCGGGGGGCGATAATTGAACTCGGCAATAGGCAAATTGCTGGACCAGTCTGCCCCGTTTATATCTTGATTACTCTTCCCCACACAGAAATTGAATGTGCACTTTACTACCCTCTGATAAGAACCATTATTGTTCAAATCTAGTTCTACTCTGACTATTCTTATCAACATCTAAATTGAGCTCTCGTGCTTAGTAACAGGGTCTTTTATCTGTTTGATACATATCTTACCGGGCTGACGTGATCGAAACGATAAATGGATGTTGCCGGCCCGCCACAGATTTGCAGTCCTCTGTACTGTCAGTTTCATACGTCTCACTTCCTCTTCACGTATACGTGTAAATTGGTTGGAATGCGTACAAATAGGTTGACAATCGATATGGGATGTACTTGTTCGATCGTCAAATGTCCAAATGTATTATTTTACTAATTCAAACACCTTTTGCATTATGTATATTATTTGTCTATCCATTCATCTGACAGAAAATGGAAAATAAGAATCGTCAATAGTTCCTAAACAAAAACCGTTGCAAACAGAGGACACTGTCATAAAAGGCACTGAACAATTTGTCTTGGCCTATTAAATACATACTTTAGCAGAGTGTAGGTGAAACAAAGTGGTGTCAATTTAGAGCTGGACCGCTCCAAAATGACAATTTCCTCCTCTCAACTCTCGTACATATTTTATTACATCAAAAATACTGTTGAGAAATATGTCCATATCGGACACATTATATTCCTCAAATGGTTCTTCGAACAATACAGTTTCTTTGGGACCACTTTGTGTGGCAAAGTTCGGTCTTCTGGGATTTCCAATAAGTACTGCTGAAAGTAACAGTCACGTTGTATTGTGTATTAAACTGAAATAATTCATTACGTGTATTCCTTACACGTGCTTCTCACATATACGAATCAGTTTGGTCGTTTCCAGCAGTTTTTATTGTCGTCCCTCGCCACTTGTGTGTCAATGCCGTTCACATTATTAATTTCGAACGCATAAACGTAACGTCCGTGACACTGGCAGTTTGGACGTTATCACTACCGCTGTCTCCACCATCATTATTGATCCAACTAGTAGTTATTTCCACTAATAAATAAAAGTACCGTTTGAACATATTTCACTGTAAAGAGTCAGGGAGCCAACTGTTAAAATCTCCTGTGTTTTAGTGCTTGGCTCCAAGCCAGTGCCTGCTCCTTATATTGATCTAAAAACTGGCAACGTTCACCTCCCACCGACTGACGAACAATGTTACCATTAGGAACCCTTGTTGTGAAGTCCATTCTCTTATCTTTATGTATTCACTTTATCAATATACACTTTAAGATAACCGTGTTTGTGTCGACGGTTTCAAAATGAAGTGTCATTTCCAGCGAAAGTGTTTACTAGTCACACAATTTAATTCTCATTGTAACCCAATTTACTTGTCTATAAAGCCGAATCAAAGGACCGAAGGCACAAAAAGCTTGAATCAAATTCTCATTACATGTTGTTTATTCAATTCTGTAAGCATCGAAGCGTGGCGTGACTTCCTGTTCCTTCCTCGCACTTTACAAACTGTTTAATATCTCGAGACGTGTTCCTAAACTTTTCTTGCTGCTATTAAGAAGAACACAAAGTTAGTCAAACGTCGACTTTGCGAACAATTTGTTCTGACTTTCTGGAAGACTTAAAGTTTAGATACATTATGTTTCTAGTTTGAGCTCTTTGATAAATTTTAAGACCAAACTTGATATAATGAGCTCTCTTTGCCTGAGAGGTTGCTTGCAAAATACCTGCAATATTTTGTAGAACAGTTTTCATATAAGCTTCTTTCATCTTTGTTTGTTATTATATTTTAAACACGAGTGAAAAAATTGAAAGTTTAATGTTGTATGTTCTTCACTCTTCGGTTAGGGTTGTTCAAAGGAACCAGCCGTCTATATTTAGCTCACTACGAATATTGTTTTAACTATGTATTTTACCTTCATACCATATTTTAGGCATTACATTACCTAGGTGGTCTATGAATTAAAAATAAAGAATAAGGAATGCTTTATTATTTTCGGAACTCTTTGCAGCAATTTTATTACTAATGGTGCCAGTATTTTTGTTTTATAACGAGATATATTGCGTGAGATCTAATCGTAAATGTAATGGCCTGCCAAGGCCATACTGATTTCCATATGAGAGTCTACACAATGTCACTGTTAGTCATACGATTGATATCATTGCAATGCAATGGACTTGGTGTACGATAGCATTTTAATAAACGTTGAATATATTTAGAATATAGAGCTGCTACCCACAGGCCAAATTATTGCATGCTATCGCTGCCAAATTGCGATCTCCAAATCCATACAGACTATTGTTTAATTTTGCATCGGCAAATGTTTACTTTCTTTAACCAATAGTCGTATATTTTATTGGTGTAATAAAGATCTTATTAAATAAGTATGTCGTAAACATTACGTGCGTGGTACGGCCGTAACTCGAGGGTTGGGTCTGTGCGTTGGTGTCAGCCACTTAGGAATAATGGCTCGTACTTTTGACATCGATATCCTTATATTTCAGTCCAAGTACACTTAATATGGTATTGTTCCGTGTTTTGATGCTCGAGACCTACGCACTTTTATCTATAAATATACATTTGTCCAACATGAAAATTACATAACATAACATAACATAAACTCACGCCTGCATTCCCCGAAGGGGTAGGCAGAGGTGCTAGCACCCACATTTCGCCAGTTTATGTTTAGGTACCAATGTAATAATGGCGAGCCTATTGCCATTAACCGGGCACTTATAAACCTGCGATAAATACACACATAACTTCGAAAAGCATCGAAAAGTCATTGGTGTGTGCCATGGTAAACCTGGGATCGAACCCGAGACCTCGTCTCAGCAGTCCATTACCCATCGATTTCACTAATTACTTCAAAGGGTCGTCAGGATTACAGTAATACGATGTTATACTACCCTTGTATATTTATATGCATTATTATAAAGAATACCAATAAAGAAATTGGTCTTACATCTCATGAATAAATAATAACGCATTCCACAAAGGATTACATGAAATGAGAAAACTTTGTGCACATTTTAATGCTAAATATATCGGCAATATCAAGCTTAGATCCTCTTACTACCTATATGAACCTTGACGCGTGTTTGTATTATATTACTTATCGATACTGATATCTCGTACATGTTTATCGCTAACTGGTTACAACACTGGTACTGAAAGATTATTCCCATAATAGCGTCTCTTAGTAAGCCGATTTCTATTCCCAGGCAGATTTTATCAGTTGACGAACATTGCTACCCATTCATCTGTTTGTAATCTCTTAGTATCTTTGAAATAATCTCTCACTTCTTTACGATGAATGGGCCTCCGACCTATTCACGAGCAAGTAATATTATGTATCTGTGGGCTTACACACAGTATTAAGATAATACTTGCTATATGTAGCTAACTATTTGTAGTATTCGTACTATTAATCTTATCCTTATATACAAAAGCTCTGTAGGATATTCGTCTTTTGTCTCCGTCTTTTGAAACTTATTTGCATATTATAAAGTGATCTGCTCTCATAAATATTTAGCATTGTTGGTCCTGCTTCCATTGTGAGTTGTTCTATCTTCATCCTACAAAACATCACCCGTATATTCGCAAAACTATATTAGTTCTCTATTTTTTGTGTATCGAGGCGATTTTCTTCTTTTGTGTGAGCTGTATATTGGCTGTCTGTTAAAGAGAACTGGAGGCGGTTTCGTACAGGAATTGCTACGTAATTAAAAATGATTTTTGAATAGCAATACTTAGGATTTACGATTTCCAGTTTTAAGTAAAAAATGTACACTACAGTAGTTTTTTTCACATTCCACTTTGCCCCACCAGTGGGAACGATTGGTGGGGCAAAGTGGAAGTACCCGTAGACAGCGCCGCGGTCACGTAGATTCTTTAAGATCACCAATATATCAAATTATGTTCCAATCTGAAATCCAGCCCCAAATTGATATTACTTTCTTCACATTTTCTACATGATCCGAAAATTCTGCACCTTACCAATCTCAATTCATTTTGCTCTTATTTTTTGCATTTGGCTGAAGTTACTTTTCCCTGAAGCTATTTGCATTTGGATTTGTCTCATGAGGATTTAGAACTTGAACAGCCAAGCGTTCGTTCACATTACGGGAATGTAGGTCAAGTTATTGTGTAGACGTACGGCCTTTGCATTTTTTCACAGCGAGCTAGACTTAATCAACCTAACGATCGGAGTCAACGCTCTGTATTTACATAGACGCGCAGATTTATGATTCTTGATACTTTTTAGGCTTGGGTATTCGACAGGTTAACAACGGAACCCTATTAATATTACGGCGTCAGTGTCAAAGAATCAAAGAATCAAAGAATCAATTTCATTTATTCAGTTTAGGCACATAAAGAGCACATATGAACGTCAGAATTTTACAAGTAGGTAATGTCAATCACAGAAAAAATAAATAAAATAAATCATTAGAAAATGATTCTTTCGCTGGTTCGGTAGGTGGTTCTACTGAGAAGAGACCAGCAAGAAACTCAGTGAACTCGATTATCCTTCTTTTTTTTTTATTTTAAATATGGTTTTATTTATAGCAATTTTTTACAGTGCGAGCAAGAGATGAGATTAGGATGACCATGCATCTTTATCATTTAAATATTCGTCTAATTTATAGTAACCTTTTTTTATTAAGCAATTTTTCACTTGAATTTTAAATTTATTAAGTGGCATGTCTATCAGATCCTGAGGCATTTTATTAAACAATTTTATACAATTGCCTACAAACTTGTGTCTGCCAGCGGGCTTTATCTCTTATATCGCAATAGTTGAACAGCTATAATTTTGCCAGAGTTATTAGGTAGAGAGGAAGTTTATATAAATAAAAAATTGAATATAAGTTTGAACATGTATTATGTACGAGTTTTTTACAATTGCTGCTATAACAGTAAAATTTTTTTTATTAAGAACTAGCTTTTGCCCGCGGCCCCACCCGCGTGGATGTCGGTTCGAATTTTTCTCGCCATAAAAACCATCCTTGAAGTTCAACGAACATAAAAAAAAAGATTTGGCCAAATTGGTCCTGGCGTTGTTGAGATATGCACTTACCAACACATTTAGCGTTTCATTTTTATATTTAAGAATAGAAAAATCTGCTGAAGAATTCACAAGTATTCACAAGAAGCCTGCACAAGGAAGGAACTCCCGAGTTTATTCATCCGAACAATTTTCTACGAAAAGCAGACCATCGTCGTAAAAATTTACTCTCGGGGTGGGCCTCCCTTGTTGAAAACTAGGTCAGACTTCCACTTCAACTACAGCTAGTTAATACCTCCATTTGTCTTTAAGCGTGTACATTACGCTCTTCTACTCAAGCAGGCCATTTAGGGACTGGGGAGTCAACATGAACAATTGTTCAATGGCTAGAATGTGCAGGGTTCAAAATGTCAATACGGACCGGCAGTATAGGTATTTGAGAAATAGTATGAATGTCCACGAAATTATAATATGAGAATATTATCATTAAAATTATTGCTAATGGTCACCTAATACCGTGAATGTTACATGCTTCTGACCATTTCTGCATAGCTTTTATTACTTTTATGACCATTTCATAATGATTCCTATTCTAATGACTGTTATTCGCTTTTATTTAAATATAGGACAGCTCACAAAGTATTCCTCAGTTTTCTCGCGTAAATGGTGACCCCAATCCACCAACAGCCTCGATAAAAGAATATAGGTCATGCTGTGAGACAGAGAAGTGAGAACCTTTTTTTTTTTTTTTTTTTTTTGTTGAGACAGAGAAGTGGGAACCTTTTTAGGTTATACCCTGTGGGTAGCATATTCTGTGGGTTGCAAATTAACACTTTTTTCATAGAAAGGATACTTTGAATTGCTATGTATTGGTTATCTTTTTATTGGTGCACATAGAAAGAGGTCTATGTCCAGCAGTGGGCTAATTAATTGATTGTTTTTTTAAATACCTGGGTAGTCACCTTCATTTGGAACCTGATGATAGACCGATGAGAATCTGACACAGGCTTCTCCTTTGTGATTGGATAGTCAGACGATTGTCGCTCCTACGGAGTAGCAGTGCGGATAAATCACGCGCATCACAGTATCATAAATTGTAAATTAATTGTTCGGTTTTCATTTAATAGTCAAGTTTCTTGGCCCGTTAAATTTAAAAATGTATAAATTCGGCTGTAGTTTATTTTAACATTGGTAATTTATATCATTCACATAAAATTTTATGTGATTGATGATGGGATGTTGGCATCACATAATACGTTACTTCGTGACCTTGGCTTGAACAGATGGGGAAGAATAGTTTGAAAGTTTTGATTTATATTGCGATAGGATTTTAATAATGCGAAAGTTTGGTGATCGCCAGTTTTTGGTTCCGAATAAGCTACATATTCTACAATCTACATACAAGGGCCAATTTAGTTGATTTTTACTCTTAGAGGTATAAAAGACGACTCAGAGATTGGACGGTTTTCTATTCAATACTTAACATACAAACTTTTAAAAGTGTCCTGAGTTGACGGCAATAGGCGAGTGTCACTAAAACTGTTGGTGAAATGTGAACGATTGTTGATAGTGTACTTTTACCTCCCTTTCCGGGGATATGCCGGCCGGCTTGTGTCGGTCAATATTCGTTAGGTTTTATTTTTAGCGTTGGGACACACCCAGTATTTAAAAATAAAACTTACGCGTACTGTCACATGCAACGTGTTTTATAATGTTTACCAGTTCCAGTCTCACTGCAAAATGCTAACACAGTTGAAAAAGAAATTGCATGGAAAAATACTACCCGCTTGGAAGGTGAACTCGTTTAAACAGCAATTTCTTAAGGTAAACAGAATATGCGTCTCGACATTGCGCCAGTCGCCACCCGTGGTATATCAAACTTATGTTTTACGAGCATCGTTCGAACCGCCAATGCGACCACGCTTACCACGTGTAGGTACTGAAATTTCACTCATAAAATTACCCACCTATATTATTAAATACTAGGTAGTATTTTAATAGGTACGTTCTTTCAGACTAGGCCAACCGGCGAGCTGCGTTGGTATGACGACACAGGCATAGACATATCTTTTCGTTTTATTTCGACTAAGGAAATAGCTGAAAAATGTTGTCACGTGACCAAAACTTCAAAATCTAGATATCTTGTATTTTCCTCTATTTGGGCAAATATTTTTTAAACAGAATTTGACACAGGTAGTACATAATATAAAAGCAATTTTAGTAAATTTTTCCAAGCAAAATGGGAAACAAAGGACTAAAAGAGTAGCTATAAAAAGGTAAAATTTCGTTTATCTTCACAGCGTCTGTAATTAAAAGTTTCAGAACTTTTTAATGAGTTGCATTTTATACCAAAGAGTGGGTGGCTTCAATTAAAAATAGTCTGTCGTTGTATTGATCCGTACGAAAATAGGAATCCGTAGGCTTTCCGTAAGCTATTGATAATGGAGTTGAAAATGTTTTGCAGATTAGTTTACTGCTTGATGAGATTAAACAGTCAGAAATCTCTATATAAAATAGCTAGGTATAAATCTATGACGTAATCAGTATAGTCAATTGATTTACCTAGGTTTCGTCTTAAAACAATAATTACTAATAAAATTATTAGTGTCAAAAAAAATCATTTATTATTATATTATAATCATGTCAATATACAATGTCAATATCAAATGTCAATAAACAATGTCAATATACAGATTTCATAAACTCGTCAAAATAAAAATACAAAAAAAAAAAACGCAAACGCGCTCGCGACTAAAATGGCGCGCCCAGACCTGTACCCGGCGCAAAAGTGCCCATCACGCTGGCTGCGTTTCCTCTCTGGATTGCGATGGCCAACCTCTGCACCAGGTACGATCCAGCACGATAGTCACCTGACTTCTCTCCGATCCTACGTCCGATGTCCTCCACAAATTTTTTGGCCTCCACACACCAACAGCCCATTGTCTCCACCGCAAAGGGAACGAATAAATACCGGGTCTGCAACGCCTCGTACTTGATCCGCTTCCCGTCAGCCGCAACCTCGGCAGCCGCGGCCGGAAACCGGACCGTACGGCCGAGGTGACTCGGAGCGACAGTGCTAACGCACGTGGCGTCCCACAACAGGCACTTGCCGCTCTTCCAGGGCACTAGAGTCATGCCATCGGGTCTCTTGCCGTCGGATCTGCTGAGGCCGGGCGGCTCAAGCACGCACGGGACCCCTGCCGAGACCAGGGCTCTCCGGATAACGTCGTTGAGGGCATAATGGCGCGAGAACCTACCCGCACACTTGCGACAACTCAGTGCGTGATGGCCATCGGCTTTAAAGACAGTTCAAAATTAAATAACCTCTGTCTATAGAAGGTAATAAATTAACCATAGTCCAATCATGCCGAGAAAAACGTCGCAATTTTATTATAATTTGGCGTCCAAAATTCAAAATATTATTCAAAGGAATTAATGAATTATTATTTTGTGTGAAAATATGGGTTTCAAATTTGTCGTCACAGAAAATGAGATGAAACAATTTTGTAGTCTATTACATTTTGTATGATCAAATTTTGGTCATTGATGCGTGTGGCGATTATGATAATATTTTACGGTAGGTAAATTATTAGTTTACTTAGTAATTATTATTATTATAGTAGGTTTTTATTGATGTAGGTTTCTTGTAAGAAATTACTTTTAGCGATAAGAATATACTATTTTTACATAACAATTATGTTAATCGTGTATTCCATATACAATTTTTTATTGCTGTAAAACAAAGTTAATCTCTATTATATTCTATTCTATTTAATTATAAGGAAACTTTGGTAAATAACAGTAACTGTTACTTTTTTCGATTCTAGTCACTGGTTATTTTTCAGGCTAGTGTTATTATTAGTAACATAAGAATTATTATAGCGAGTGAGTCATAGAAATGCATGTGATATGTGGAATGGAATCGAAGGTGGTTGGCCTCTAACACACACACGTCAGTAATAGCACAGTAATAGTGCAAGGATTGTTTCTTATAATATACGTTGTTTATTATTATTTCATGACTGCTACGTATAATTGTGTCAATGCTAATATGTTTCTTTTGTCGTACGATATTATTGCGTGTTGGTCTTTGGATTATTATTACAGGTTGGTCAATTATGCCCTTACACGTTATTAATTAATCATACTTTGGTTTGGATCATGGGGTTGTTTACAGGTCTTATGAGCACGTTATTAATCAATCATACTTTGGTTTGGATCATGGGGTTGTTTACAGGTCTTATGAACACGTTATTAATCAATTATACTTTGGTTTGGATCATGGGGTTGTTTACAGGTCATACTATATTCTTCTACGGTCTGTCGCATGTGGTGTGGAATTATATATAATGTCATGGAAATAGATAAATGATAATATTAAAATATTTGCACATCAACAAAGGCGTTAAGTTTAAATACAATTTCAATTATTTTTTTATACTTCATAATTTAAATTACTGCTTACAATTTACGCTACATTCATATTTTATTATTTAAAAAAAATAACAAATTCACTTCCCAATTTTATTAGGTTATCAAATCATGATATTTTCTGAATCATTTTAAATCATGTTAAATCATGCTTAAATCATATTTTGAATACAGAAATTATATAAGTATCTGATAGAATTCAAATTGTTAACATACATTTCAATCTATGTCCTTTGTTCTTATTATAATTAATTACATGTCACCTTAATCACTAAATCAATTAGGTACTTATAAATATTATAATTTTAAAAATCCCAGTGCATTACCTATAATAATAATAAATAATAAATATTCCACAACATTCTACACAACGCCATCTAGACCCATGGTAAGCTTTTTTATAGCTTGTGTTATGGAACCTAGAATGCGGATAAACATACTTATATACTTTTTTTTTTTGTAAATACATACATATTATACATAGAAACAGCCAGACCAATGCAAATAGCCATATTCATGCATACAAATATTTGCACTGAGCGGGAATCGAACCCGCGCCTCCTGCGTGGCAGTCGCGTGCACTACCGCCACGCCACAGAGGAACCTATTTTTGATACAAGTTACAAGTTTATTAATTTAGGCTGAATTTCACCAATGATAGAGATCGAGATCAAGGCAACCTAAACTACGTTAACACATTTTATCTTCAAAGATTCGCTTTCTCAAAACGTTCGGTTCCGTACGGCAAATTTTTGAGTTAATGGTCTTTTCTCCCGCCATTTGTTCGCTCGAACCGGGCGAAACGACCAAGTCACAATATTTTTTAATATTGGATGAAGCTCTTCATCCCATAGAATATTGACATAGAGGTGTATCTAATTGGAAACGGATATGAATAACATTAGTAGCTATTATTAAATTACTTCAGCTCAATGTCCAATCTAGGCTATTATTCTAAATTGGTAAATTGCGTGACCATTCAACATAAGAATTTTAAGCGAACACTTTTATCATTATCTCTTTTATTCAGTAAAGTATTTGTATTTTTTAGATTTATTGCTATTCATATCAACAATGTTGAAAATATTATAGAACAGAAAAAAACATTTAGACCCGCACGGAAAACGAGAAATTGTGAGAGAAATGCGTTTCAATTTTAAGGCCCAAATATTCGAGATATGGATTAAGTTGATGTTTTTGCTCGCGAGTGTATCTTACAAAAACTGCTTGTATGCGGCATCAGAGCAAATAAACGTTGGAACACCCTTTTTATTAATATTCTGGTTCTCTCAACTTTTTCATCATTCTTAAATTCAGGAGCCGAATAATACGTAATGTATGAAGTTGAATAGGTCACAGAAATCCCGTTCGACATAACTATGTATGGATAAACTCATGGCATTGACCGTAGGTTGAGACGTACAAAACTTCGATGTTTTCCAGCAGTTCGTGAATTGTGCAAATTTAGCCCACTTTCGAATGGTAATAGCAAAAATACACAGCGTAAATATTATAGCTGTGTTCGTCCAACTTGCAGGTCATTCACACGAAACACAAAACGATTGTCATCGCTTCTGACAGATGTCAATGCTAGATTTGAGCATGTTCGTGACGCAAACTAACATTTCATTGTAGAGATTCATACAGGATGACTTAGAGCAAATTTTCTCAATGAGCCGAGATTAATTAATATGATACTGTGTAATAAATTTAATTATTACGTGTAACGTGAGTAGTCAGTTTAGTTTCGTTGGTGAAATCTGGCCTTAGAATTCGTTTACTTAAATACTAGCTTTAACCCGCGGCTCTGCTCTGGATGTCGGTTATCGCGACCAAACAAAGCCTATGTGTTCAGCTATGTAGCCAGGGTATCAGCTAACACCATAACAAATTTTATTAAAATCGCTCCAGCCTTTTAGACTTGAAAGAGTAACATACATACATCCATACTTACAAACTTTGTACAGTATTATACAGTACTCTACGCCCTACATGTATACGGTATTATTCTGTGATGTTGTTACCGCTTACGGTCTCGTTGACGGTTTCTTGTATGCTAATGGCCTATTATGACGTCACGGTCTATACTATAAATTTAATATTTTTTGTGCAGGATTATTTACATTTTTTCTGCTTCTCTGATATTACTCATACTCATACCGATTAGTAATAAATAAAGTTGTAACATAATCTCATAATGATTTAATTCATTACATCAAGAAAAATGAATTGCTCAGGTGCCACGACCTTTTCCTTGCCGGGGGAATGCTCTTCCAACTGAACTACTGAGCCACACCTGAATCAATTCAAATTTCCCTTCTCGTTATACCCGTCTTTAAGGCGACGATGGAGTCATCTACCAACACTCTTACAAACTGTTGGAACCAATGAATCCAGATGTAATATAATTGTACAGTACCATAATAAATGCTAACAAAATCATGAAAAAGGTGACCATTTAAAATTTTTCGCCGAATAGTCATTGGTCAATAAAATTCAACAGAATTTGGCATAGATTTAACATTGACTGAATCAATTAAAGAATTGAGCTCTAAATGTTTTTAATATTAGTTACCCTCGAGTGTTCCCTAGCACATCATATTATATCAAAATCTATGCTGCTCTTGGTATTGGTATTGTCTGTATGTATGTTTTACGTGTATGTGTTCCTTCTTCCTACAGTCCCGGGTCCTTTATGCGCAGCATGAAAAGGCATCTAATGAGGCCTTCAAGCTGAGTGCCACCATTGTTAACACGGTACATGTTTATGATGGTGACCTCTTTCCGAGACATTGCCTTTACCATCAGGCGAGGTGAAGTCAAATTGACGTGTCGTTTTATATTAAAAAAAAAAGTTACGTGACTTGTAAATCTGTGTGTGCGACTTAAACTCAAAAACCATTGAAACGTTTAACATTAATCTTTTCTTAGTTTACTCATGGAACATTTATGATTTAAACTGGTGCAGAGTGCGAGTGAAGCCGCCTATAAAAGTTATTTATAGTTACTTTTCGATACCTCGTGTAGATTGACGTAGAGTTTTAGACAAGGGCACGACCATAGATAGCCATTTGTGCTGTTTTTTACTTTTTTGTCAAAATGCCCTTTTTATGTAAGTGCGTTTGTTCAGTGCTACACGCGTTATGATTAAAGTGACTTAGCTTGTAAAGATTAAAGTGTGGTTAAATTATTTTTGCCGATATTAATTTAGTTTTTGTTGAATTAAAAAATAAAAGCAAAATACACATGAGTGTGAATAGCTGGAAAACGGGTGTGTACGACTCCAGGAGGGCAATATTTTTTTCTTTTTTTACAGAGAATATTCCCGCCAACCCCTCCAACTAAGTTAAATTGTGGCGTGGATTCACGTCGTCGGTAGTGTAATGGCCAGGATCGAACCTGGAACCTCTCGATCGTAAGGCCAACTCCTTAACCACTAAGCTACCGACGCTTACGCTTGATTGATTGATGGTACATGCCCCTGTAAAAGGCAAAATTGGTTAACTCCCCCGGGCTCTGAAGTGCAAGCATTTTGTGTATTCGGATCATGGCGAAAAACTGTTTTTTTTTCTCCGTCCTATATACTATAAAGTGAGTCGATTATTAAAAGTTCTACAAAAGGTAACTTTGAAACGGATAAACACGCGAGTGGAAGCTAGTTTACGTCCCAATAAAAAAAAATGTACAAATCTAGGTAACACTTACGTTAAATACGATTAATAGAGTTACCTATTCACGAAGTTTGCTAAGAAATAGTCTTGACTTTGAATTTAAGTGAAGTCTAATGTTTGCTTAGCGTGTACCATGTCCGTACTTAGTGTGTTACGTATTTGCGCTGTAATGTTCTTGTTAAGCGAACAAATATGCGAGAGTAAACATGTGCTAAAGACTTTTGTAGGTGTTTGTGTAAATTAATCTCATTTCACACTGCGTTTCTGCTGAGAGATGAGCCAAACGGAACTGCTTCTTTCTTTCTTTTTATATCCAACGATATACCGAGTGGTACTCTAGGTACATAACACATGGACGTAAAAATAAAATCGATTTGAACAAAAAAAAATATTTTTTCGATTTTATTTTGCATTATTTACTCTCCATCGCGTTAGTGAAGCTAAATGAAACGGTAATTTCATAAAAAGAACATTACTACAAAAAAAATATGTACCTGGAGTACTACTAGGGGTTTTCGGCTTCGGACAGCCGGTATGATAGAGAGAAAAGAAAAGTTCATCCGGTAAACTTCAAAATTGCATAATGCAAGATATACATAGGAGTGAATACTAGTGGATTGATGAACCGAAGACGAGCATAAACTTGTAAGGGATGATCTTGTATTATGGATGTAAGCGGCTATTTCGTATATCGTTGTAGAAAAAGAACTTGAAAGGTCTTACACGTCTGGCAATTATGTAGATAAGTCATTTTATATATCCTTTTTTTTTTCTTATAAAAGGACTTGACTTCATCCCCCCTGGTGGTAAGCTAAAGGCAAAAACTCAGAAAGAGGGTCACCATCGTAAAAATGTATCATGTCAACAGTGGTGGCACTCAGCTTGACTGCCTCATCAGATGCCTTTTCACGCCCCGCTTAAAGGACGACTAAAAGACAGAGTTCGAAGCAGGGAAGCAGCAAAGATTACTGTTAATTAAACTATTTGTGGAAATAGAGTGGAAATGAATCTAATATGTGTTAAAATGCTACACGCTTACAAACATGGGCATAAAATATATTACATCAGGTTTTATAACTACTTTCTAGGAAAACCACAATAGCTAATTTGTCATCTGAATAATTCATAGTTATTATACCTATTTGGAATAGGATACACGTATACCTAATGTTTTCATTATTTGTCGCAGTGACTACTACTATCTATTATTTATTATGTGTTGTCGCCAGTAAAATACATATTATAGACAATTGAATAAAGCTATTCAAAATTACCCACGACATTGTTAAATGTTAATTTATTATGTATTTTTTTATATTTTATGTACGTATTATGTGCGGAAGAATAACAGCGCAGTCTTTGAGGACTTCTGATAGAAGTGAAAACTGTATAAAAAGTATTTACTTCACCAAATGTGTTTAACGCGCCTAAAGAAGTTCTCCCATCACATGTGTCACAATTTGTCAAATTGTGACACATGTCAAGAGCTGTACTGGCCGTATAGAATTTAAAAACTATATCATTGTATCGTCGTGACGTCAGAATAGGCTCCATTCTGACGTTTATCGGACGTGACGTGACGATGACGCGAGTTGTATAATTTCGGTTCACCCAAAAAATCTAAAAATTAGTTTTCAATTTAAAAAGTTGACTGAAGAATCTCCCTTCAATTTTGTACCAGTCGACGCTATAAATTAACATACTAAAGCTTCATCTTAACGAGATTTCAAGTTCAATCAAGACGCTTAATTCCGCTCCACGTAGCACGTTAACATCCTAACAACTCGAGATTTATTAGACGTTGTTTCAAAGTTACTTTACGAAGTTAAGCCATTGTTGTAGAACGTGATATGAAGTTCCTCCGACTCCACTGATCACGGTAAACTTCCTAGCCGTAATATTGCATTACAGAATTTTCTCACTACCACATTTCTCCAAGGGTGCAAGATACACTTCGGGGTTTGCAAGGTGTGTGTTGCGTATATGAATACTGGTATTACTAGTAATAGGCTATTTGACTAATTTTCTTTTACTTACGAAAAATGACCACTTTCTTATAATATAATGAACTGTAAAAGTAAAATTTTCGTACGACAAATATAATAGTTTTGAAAAATTCAATTTATCGCGCTGCCCGAAAACGCTCCATACAAAATCGCACGAAATTGTGACGTTACGCTTCGGTAGCGCGTAGTGCAAATCTATGGAATGCAAGACAATATTGCATTTATCTCGGTCTACGTTGCGTTTAGACGTATATATTCATAATAATAGTTATTTAAAATTTAATGAGGAATCTAAAAAGTTATATATTTGAATTGAATTTGATTGTTTATATTTTGACTATTTTTGGTAATTTCAACTAATCAAAAGTCATAGTTTCAGTTTAGATATGCAATATTTTATTTTGCTAAGCATATTTTTTCAGAACAAGCTAACATATTAAGCAGTATTTGGAAGAATCGATGACTTAGTCAAATAGCCCATTGTCCACCATAAAGTTGCCCATGTTAGTTGCCTACTTTTATTACATGTTTTCTTAAAAGATACTAACTTCTGCAATTCAGGAATTCAACATTCTCACCAGTTGTACCCTGTGCATTGATATTGTCATTGGTTGATTTCCAGTGACGTCCCTTTTTTTTTACGTGGTGGAATGCGTTTAAGCACTTCGCTCATCCCTGATCGGGTCGCCCGCCACTGATCGGCGGCAGGCCCTTCTCTGGTGCGGCAGAAGTGGAGTCCTTCTGCCACCTGCCTAGTCAAGGCACACGACTCATTCCCTCTCCCTCTCCGCCGCCTCCTTCTGCGAGACGGTTGTCGAGTTCGGTTGACGAGAAGGAGGCGGCGGAGAGGTCTGAACCGCTGCCCACGCCTAATCGCCGCCGTCGACCATATACAGAACTACGGCCGGCAGAGAGAGGTCCGTCCCCACTTCGGCGAGGAGAGCACGGCGCTCCCCAGCCCACGCGGCGTTGATGACACGGCGCAGCACACCCTAGAGGAGTGCCCCTCTAGGGTGTGCTGCGCCGTGGCATCAACGTCGCCACTCCAGTGACGTCCCTAGTCCAACCAATAACATTCTATCAAGCTATCGCAGCCGTAGAGTTGTGCTTATTTAGCAGAATCAATCAAAAACTTTCTATCCATAGTAACGAATCCAAATTGAAATATATCTGAAATTTGGTCACGTAAATACCAGAGGTAAACCAAAATACACTCTTTACTCGCGGCGTACCGAAATAAGATGGGCATTATAAATATTTTAATCTGCCGTTATAAGTAATAGTAATAGTAGGTGGAAGATTATTTTTAGTTACCGTTGACGGTGTGGGTACACTGGATAGGTACACATTTTTGTATGATGAACTGTTCCTGCTGCCATGTAAAGACAAATTGTGGTCGTTTCATGTCTCCAATGATTAGTCCGTCTCATCGCATAATGTCCTTTTCTCGAAATATCCTTTCTCATAATGTCCTTTTCTCGCAATGTCTTTTGTAATAATGTCCTTTCTCAAAATGTCCTTTTTCCAAGTCTGAGGTATTTCTTATGCATACTCGTAAGTTTGTTTGTATGTATTTTTATCGACAGTTTGCACCCCATAGGTATGATGTGAAATATATATTTTAGAATATTGTTTAAAATAAACAAGCTGATTTACAGATATTTTGATGTATAAATTCACCTATCTAATGATACTTTTTTTGTTACAGGTAAGCTTTTCTGACATTTCGACTTCGATTGAAACTTTAATGTGAGTTTATAGTACGGTCAACGAGTGGCTCAAAGGAGGGTATAGAGTGCGTAAACGGGAACCTAAGCGATTTCTTCAGGAACTTTTCAGACTACTTAGAGAGAAAACATACTAAAAGTCCTGACGTCTAGGTGTCGAGCCGGAGGGGGGAGGGGGGGGCAAAGGTCTCAATTTTAGGTTTTTTGTTAATAAATCAAAAACGGTGTGTTGTAGCGAAAAATGTTCAAAGATGAAATGAAAGCTTATAAAATTCTCTATAACTTTGATCTTAAATACTTTTCCATACTCCTACCCGTTTTTTAACTACACGCTCTGGAAAAGTGAAAATTAAAGTTATTCAGCGTGATGACCATTAACTGATGTGAAAAATTATCTTAAAATTTATTTTAACATAAGCTGGGAGTACCTCCACGTGGTGAAGGCGGTAACAGTAAGAAATTGCGTTTTTTATAACAGCGGATAACTGAGTTGAGGTGAGAAAAACAATTATGAAGATTGTTTTTCGTGTACCTAATACATAATGTCAATTGCGAATGGGTTGGCGGGAGATGCAACAATAAATTGTTACGATGCTGCTCGAGTCGGTACAGAGGCAATGAAAAAAATAGTGGACTTGCCTTTCTCCGAAATAAAGTTGTCTCGGAAATATCGTGCATTACCACTTTCCTCTGTAAGCTCATCAATAAAAATTCACGATGAAAAGGTGGCAGTTGACCCAAAACTTTTATTTCAGCGGATGTGTATCAGCAAACGTTCAGAAGACGATTTGGTGGAATTCTTGAAGTATGAGTTGGCCCCGTTTCCTTTAGCGCTGTTCAATGAAAGTGGTATGAGGAAGACCAGCAAATCAGTACTGTTTACTTTATTCAAGCCTACCGATAAGACTGTCCAACTATCTGAGATGACCATAGTAGTGGACGGAGGATTTCTATTGCACAGAGTAATTTGGAAAAAAGATGCCTGTATTGACACTATTTGCGATGGATATGCCACCTACGTCAAACACCACTATCCTGGAATGAGTTGCACTGTAGTATTTGATGGGTACGCAAACACAATCAACAGTACGAAGTCACAAGAACAGAAGCGACGTTACAGACTGAAGAGGTCGAAATTAATTTAACTTGGAACACCACAATACCAGTGAAGCAAGAAGATTTCTTGTCCAATCCTACCAACAAAAGTCAATTAATCTCTTTACTGCAGACAAAGCTTCAGGAGAATGGAATACACACTCTGCAGGCTATGGACGATGCTGACGTTCTTATAGTGAAGACTGCTGTGGAACAATCATCTCATAATTCTGTAGCTGTCGTTGGTGAAGATGTGGACTTAGCTATTCTTTTGGTAAATTGGACTCCTCCTGCACAAGACATCTTACTTCTGAAACCCGGCCGAGGAAAAACAAAAACAATTGCACTATCGACTCAAGAGATGCAACAGTATGGATATGAACACATCCTCTTCTTACACTCATTTACCGGCTGCGACACAACATCAGCAACGTTTAGAAAAAGCAAGGTGGGTTTCCAAGGTGGCTCCCTCCCACCAACTGAGAGCGCTGCTAATTATCATTCTTGGCGAACATACCACCAGGTGCAGCAGTGGCTCGGAAATGAGCTGCCCCCTCAAGAGTGGGGCTGGAAAACTGAAAAAGATATATTGGCGCCAAGAACAACAGAAGATTTACCAGCACCCGAGGTTCTATTGAAGGCAATATTTTGTCGCTGCAATAAGGACTGTAGCAGCGGCAAATGTGGATGCCGGAAGGCTATGCTAAAATGTTCTGCTGCATGCCTTCATTGCCAAGGAAAATGTTTCAACGGCGTGTCGTCTAACGAGGAAGACAATGAGAATGACGATGAAGATGATATAGAGCCCTCTCACCAAGAACGACTTACTACTGAGGAGGGCGAGGAAGAAGATACCGCAGACAACGAACATTTGCCAGGACCCTCACGACCTAAGAGGATAAAAATATAACTCAACTAAAATTAAAATTTTCACTTTTCCATTAAATTCCTTAATTTTCACTTTTCCAGAGCATGTAGTTCAAAAACGGGTAGGAGTATGGAAAAGTATCTAAGATCAAAGTTATAGAGAATTTTATAAGCTTTCATTTCATCTTTGAACATTTTTCGCTACAACGCACCGTTTTTGATTTATTAACAAAAAACCTAAAATTGAGACCTTTGCCCCCCCCTCCCCCCTCCGGCTCGACACCTAGACGTCAGGACTTTTAGTATGTTTTCTCTCTAAGTAGTCTGAATAAGTTTCTGATGAAATCGCTTAGGTTCCCGCTCACGCACTCTACAACTACTTTATTGACCGTACTATTAGTATTTTATTCCTTGCGTATTGTAGGCATAAAACGAAGCTTGGTTTTTTTTAAATTCCGGTCTGTTTGTTTATTTGTTAACAATGGACACAAAAAAGATTATACGGATTTTAATGCGATGTTTTATAAGAAAAGTATAGAGTTCGTCCATCAAATATTTACCCTAGAGCCTTCATAATCTAATTTAATTTTCAATTAATTCAACCCCTAAAGCTATAGATCAAAGTTCCAACGGTCACTTGACATTAACCCAACCCTTTAAAAGGGTCTGGTCGTTCCCTCTGCTGTTTTGTGCAGATATTTTTGCAAACCTTGTTGACAGGCGTTTTATGATATAGGATGTGACCCTCATCTACCAATTTTGGAGTTTTAATTGACAAGTTGTGCTATCTGTTACGGTGCGTTTTTTTTTAAAAGAATATTAGTACCGAAGTTACTAATATTTCCTCTAACCCCCCAACTAAGCTAAATTGCTTGTGCTAGGAGTGGGTTCACGTCGGTAGTGTAATGGCCAGGATTTGAAGCCGGGACCTCTCGATCGTAAGGCCGACACGCAGACGTGTACGTATTTACTATGAAAAACTTGTCTGCAGTATCCCGGACGAGCCTCTTTCCACAAATTTGCGGTTCGTAAAAAGCAGCCTTAAGGCTGTATTTATTGGAAAGCATAGTTGAACTATATTAGAGCTGTGTTAGGTCGGCACATGTACACACATGCGCTACTTTTTGTACAAAAACTGTTGTCATTCTGCTCAAATATTGAGGTGTTTTAAACCATTGTAGAACCTTCTAGTGACTTTTTAAGTTTACAGTAAACAGTGATTACTCTGCCCAACTCCGGGCGTGGGTCTGGTAGCTTAGTGGTCAAAGCATTCTCCCTGTAAGAGAAGGATCGCGGGTTCAAATCCCGCCTGGATCGCTCAATGTTTGTTCCTTTCTTAATCGATTTCTATAATTAGCATACTAAAACATACTAAAATGCTGTAAAATTTTCATTCAGACATCATTCTTTTTGTTTATTTTATTAAACATACAAAGGATTTCTTAAAACGCGTATATGAGTCGTATGGATGGTTCACTGGTCCCGTAATATCTCTCTCTCCTAAATGTAGCCTACATTTCCAAGCCCTTTCTCTACAAGAAAATTGAACAGAAAATGTGACAACACTTTGTGATATTTGACGGTAGAAATGTTTACTACATTTTCTGAAGACTTTTGAAAATCGTTCGTTTCATTTTGAAATCCTTACTACTGTTAAAATTGTAATAACTGGTTTTCTACCAGAGGACGAATGGGCACCTACTGCCTACATGGGGGATGAATCTACAACTTATGTTCAAGGAGACGAATTTTAGGAGATCAGTGAGTTTATAGCCAATTATTTTCTAAAACCAACCATTTTTACACTAAATAAACGAAGCATTTTCGTGTAATTTTATCCCGTATCATTCAAAATTGCCAATTACAATCTATTCAATCAAACGCAGTAGAATTTAATCCAGTTATCTAAAGGATTCGATTAAGTGAGAGGACGCTGTCAGAGGGGTACCCATCTAACAGAGATAAATACATCCGTAGGGGTTCGTTTGTCGATTGGATCTTGTTTGTCTGTGGCTTGAGGAAACATTTCCGCTAGATTATCTTAGATAAAGATGTGGAAGCTGATACCCGACATTGAAGGGTATAATAATACCTATAGATAACATAAATACTGGTATTTTTTCCCGCGACATTTTACACATTTTACCTTTTTTTTACGTGCGTACGTAACGTTTTTTTTTTCGTGCGGAAATCCCCACGGGTACATCCCCCGCCGGAGCCGCAAGGGGAGGTTATGTCGGACTCGAATCGACTAAATCTGCACGCCGACTATGGGTCTTGGTACTCTTGGTGCTAGGCCGGAAGTGAGGTAGTTTTCGACATATCTCTCGCACCCGGCTGACCCAGGGCCATCCCTTACGGTCTGGCCCTCCTCGGGAGGAGGGACAACGGTGTCCCCCACTTGCCCCCGGAATGGGGAGTCGCGCTTTTCATCGCACCGCCACCGTAGCCTGCTTCTACTGGGGTGACAGGCAGCTCCACCCGTCATCCCCAGGCCCGCGCTCATGGGGGACGGAGGTCAGTCTGTGCCCTCCGACGCCCGAGTTGCCTGCGCACGCGGGCACCTTTTTTTACGTACGGAAATTACCTTGGATACCCACCCGCCAGGGCCTCTACTCAGAGGATCTAGAGTAAACCCAAAGTAAACATAGGCATAAACCAGCTTATTATTGAAAGAAACACCCAGAACAATGCAAATGTACATTCAGGTATACAAATATTTGCACTGAGCGGATTCGATACCCGCGCAGCTGCATAGCAGCCTAACGTTCTATCGCTACGCCACAGAGGCCGTCAATGAAATTCAAAGAGATTAGAAAACATTGATAACTTCCATCATTTCTGTAGTGTATTTTTAATACCTTTTTTTTTTGAGACAACTCCCGCACTAGGAAACAAGCCCTGTATCGCGGGGGACTTTACAAACATATACAACTAACGGACATAAAGTACACCCAGGCTCAGAACAACTATTTGTGGATCACACAAGTTTTTGTCCTGTGTGAGGATCGAACCCATAACCTCGTGCACAGCCGGCGCGGCGCATACTTCGCCCATTGAGCCACGGAGGCAGTCTTAAGTAAGCCGGTTCACGTAATTTATATAACACTAGGTTTTGCCCGCGGCTCCACCCGCGTGGATGTCGGTTATCGCGACTAAACATAGCCTATGTCCTTTCTCATGATCTAATCTACCACTATACCAAATTTCATCAAAATCGGTTCAGTGGTTTAGGTGTGAAAGCGTAACATACAGACAGACAGACAGACAAACAGAGTTACTTTCGCATTTATAATATTAGTATGGATGTACCTACCTCCTGCTTTATTTTTACCGTCTACGTAAAATACGCATATATGACACGGTGAATGTTGAACTTAATTTTATCCTCTAAGCCTGCGATCACATAACTCCATATTACGTTCGTGTCAGCTAATATTTTCGTACGTTTTTCATTTCTCATACAAGTATTAAAAGGATCAAACGTAACGCTGATAAACTGTCGTACGGCACAAGTAATTTCTTTTTACTGTTCTAACAACTTTCAACTTTAGTAGTAAGAACGGTAACTCAATTACCGGTGTTACTACTAGTAGTAAGATTGGTAGTAACACGGGTAATAAAGGAACGTACTGTATCCACGTTGATAAAAAGATCTTGTAATAAAATGTATTACTTTTTTTTTTTTTGATTGAATTTTTTATAGCATTTATTATGCTAACTGTTAAGTTCGAAAAACATTGGAAAAAATGAAATGCTCAAGTGAGACTCGAACTCACGACCTTCCGCTTACAGGGCGACTGCTCTGCCAACTGAGCTATTGAGCACCACTTGAATCATTCCAAATTTTCCTTCTCTTTATATCCGTCTATAAGGGCGACGGTGCAGCCATCTACCAACATTCTTACGAACTGTTGGAAACAATGAATGATTTTTCAACCATCTTTAAACATTGAATTTTGATGACTGCGCCCAAATATTTGAATGATTTTTTATAGCATTTATTATGCTAACTGTTAAGTTCGAAAAACGAACTTAACAGTTAGCATAATAAATGTGAGTGGTGCTCAATTCAATAGCTCAGTTGGCAGAGCAGTCGCCCTGTAAGCGAAAGGTCGTGAGTTCGAGTCTCACTTGAGCATTTCATTTTTTCCAATGTTTTTCGAAAATGTATTACGTCTAATGTTGTTTTAGTATGCTGCAGTCTTTTTAGTATCTACTTATTCATAATTTCTATTATAACAACTAAGTATATTAACTTATTTCTTTTGTGAAGTTGAAATGGCCAACATTTTCCCTTCAGAAACTTCACACAACCTTATTATGTAAGCCGTCTACCGAATAGTTTTCGACTCACTGTTACTCATTGAAATAAAACCACTCTTAACTGATTCTATCGTCATTTATTTGGTACTAGCTGACCCGGCGAACTTCGTACCGCCAATATTTACCGCCCGCGTGGCGTCAGATCCCGTTCCCGCTGCATTCTCTACTATAAGCATGTATAATACATAGAAATTTTCCTCCTGATTCAATCTATCTATTAAAAAAATTGCATCAACATCTTTTGCGTAGTTTTCAAGATGTAAAGCATACATAGGGACAGACAGACGCAGGAAGAGACTGCTTTATACTTTGTAGTGATTATATATAGTATAGGTACTTAGCCCGACGTTTCGGCTACTTTTTATCAGCCTTGGTCGTAGTCTCACTGTTACTATGAGTTTCTTACCAGAAAAATCAATCGAAACCGCTATACTCCACCCAAGAATCGATAGCTAAACACTACAATCGCAAGTAAATACGACACGAACTTATGCCACTAACGCAATGTTCGATAAATTAATATGACTACAATAATCTAATATATAAAATTCTCGTGTCACAGTTTTCGTTGCCATACTCCTCCGAAACGGCTTGACTGATTCTCATGAAATTTTGTGAGCATATTGAGTAGGTCTGAGAATCGGCCAACATCTATTTTTCATCTCCCTAAATGGTGCAGCGGGAACGGGATCTAAAAAATTGGCGGTACGAAGTTCGCCGGGACAGCTAGTAACTAATAAGTATGTTTAACGCCTTTTCCGCGTGGTGACGGAGAAAGAATACAAGTATCACCAACCCATCTCATCCGAAGGGTGTACGAGGCGACTAACGGAAAGGTACACAGACGATATCACTGCGAAAGAAGAGAACCTCGAAATAGAACCCTATCCCAACCAAAAACCAAAAACCAAACCAACACTGGCCAGGCAGCGTGGAAATAGTTGGCTAACATTGGCCTGGGTCCAGCAGTAAAGTGCGGTAGGTTAATTGATTGAATAACGATGTCACGAAACTAAAGATAATAAGGACTAAAGAATTTCTAACCATTCTATATGTAGTCATTATTTTTATGCATCTAAAAATGTGCTAACAAAATGACAGCGGTCACCTCATTCTATTTTTAATATTTTGCATAACTCTGTGAACATTAGCATATACAGAGAAATAAATTCTATTTGTACGGACATGTTTATATTTACTCTGTACTAACGGATGAATATGGAAATCCATCCTTACGCACTTAATGCTAATATAGCGACTATTTTCCATAAAGGTTATCCTATCTCAGGATAACTTTTGTGAAAAATAGTCAGAATGCTTTTTAGACGATCCATTACCTCTCTAAATTCGAGCAATCTTTCCATAACTTTCTACTGCACATCTAGGTTTTTGTTAACCTTACTTAGGCCTTTTTGATGGTTAAATGTTTGTCCATGGCATTGCCTCTTTCATATCAAATCCTACTCATTCCCCTGTCACTCCGTTGTAGGGTATAAAATATTAAATACTAAATGAAAGAACCTCTGCACAACCTGCAACTTATAAATACATTATTAGATGTTCTGATTTCTATAATTTCTTTGTCTCTTTATCTTGCACCTTTTATCGATAGCGATGATGTCTTGTGTCATTTATCTCTTATACGCCATGTCAGTAATCAGACATATGTTTCCTGCCGCCATTACAAGGTAGGTCACTCGAAAATCTTCGACTAATCCGTCTCGTTTTAGTCTCATCACATTTCTTTTTGTGATTTCATTGTTCAAGGCCAGTTGACTTTACTACCCTGCCTTCTGGTGTTGATAAGTCTAAGGCTGCCTTCACACTAGCGTTTATCCAGCATTTCGTCTGGAGTTAATTGAACGCCGCCGTAACGAGCATGCAGCGTATTCATATTGTTCCAGCAGAGACGCCGCGACAACGCGATGCGGGCGTTGCGTTGCCACGGCGTCTGCGCTGCGCGTACGTTCATCGAACGCCTACGCTGGATGACCACTAGTGTGAAGGCGCTCTAAGTTATAATGATATATACATACATACGCTCAAGCCTATTTCCATCCGGGGTAAACAGAGACAACAGCTCTTTGATTCTACCCTTGCATACTTCACGAGTTTCCTCTACTGTCATCTGTCAAAGTTATAATGAAGTTCAGAAATCTCTTGTGCGTGTCCTCGCACGTGCGTTCCAAGGTTTGCCATGCCAAAGATTTGTTTAATACGTGTAACTTCCATGTAGGCAAACATAATACCCTAAAGTGTAGCTTCACAATATATAACATTAAACTACATGACGTGAATACCTAATTAACATACACACGACACGTTTGTTGTTAACACAAAAATATTTATTACATTGTATTAGCAAACAGTGGAAGTAGCACGAATATTTACGTTACAATATTTGAGAATTGAAGTTGAAGAGCGTTGTTATTTTGCGGGTAAAGTTATTTAGAGTTGACACGTATAGCCTGGGGAAATTGCGACGAAATGTTTAGTTCCCTAGAACAAAGTATTGACTATAACCTGAATGTTTTTTTGATGGTGGTCTCTACTATACTGAAAAATCATGACTCATGACTATAGACACCGATAAATATATATTAACCGTAAAGTGAGGTTTCTAGTTCAAAGTTTCATGAAAATGGCGGCCTATTGGTCTTCAGTTTTGGGAATCCGTAATGTTAGTTTTTGCTAAGCAGTTCCGAAATCTATGGTTTCATATACATTGTGGAGTACCTAGTGTACTTACATAATAGTAATCTTTCACTGAATAATTTTAACACATAATTGGTTTTGTCAGTAGCCTATTCAGTAGATAAAGTTTACAATCCAATTTGCACAGCGCGCGTGTACAAATGCACGGAAAGAATTTATTATTCCCTTTCAAATCATAAATTACATTTACTGCATTGATACCTTTTATCTATTGGAATTACCACCGGAGGTAAAGATTGTGTAAGTTATCGCCTTGTTTTGGGTCTTTTTTACATTTTTCCACTTGTTCACCAAACCCGGTTGAATCCAAACCTGAGTCTGAAGACCGCTCTCTTTGCAAGTAGGTAATTTGTTTATATTAGACGCATTGCACATGCTAACGTTAAGTAAACTCTGTTTTTATTCAAATGAGATGATTTTGAGATTTACCAAATTTAAGAAAAAACTTTCTTTTAACACTAAAATTAAATTGAGACACGTGCTTTTGCGTACAACACTAAGAAGTTTCTCAGTGTTGCTTCAAAAGCACGTGTTAAACAGTTGTATATTTCGATTCAATATTATTATCTAACTATGTATAAACAAATATCAATAACCTTCACTTGCGTGCGTGCTGCACCACAGCGTTAGATAACATTAATCCTAACGATCCGAAAACAATAAAACATTCAATTTATAGATAATTAATAGCCATTAACTTTGAAATGTATACTCTGGCATTGATACTGAACGGTTTATTCACAAGCTTTTTTTGATCCAACTTTTTGCTACTAATGATAAAAGTGCAATATTATGTTTAGTGTTGGCAATCATTTCAGATTTCTCTGATATTTGACACAGATGACAATTCGGACTTGGACAATCCTTGTGGGGGGCGCTTACCCCCCTCCTAATCCGATTTCACATTAGCCCCATCCCATAAATAGTGTGTTTATTTGTTTTTGTTATCTCTTGGTTATATAATATAATCTATGTACACCAAACTACCCTGATTAATTAATTTTTTTCTCTCCATCCTATGGTTGGCTGGAAGAGATTTCCGCAGAGCGATAAGGCCGCCAATTGTATTTACCTACCAAATTGCTATTATATGTTCTATTCTTATATCCTTAGTGTACAATAAAGACAATAATTGTTATAAAGAAAACTGGGTACGCCCATGATCCTAATCCTGGTTACCTGAAAATTTCACGACCAAGAAAATGTAACTTACAGCTAAGTAGTTGTGAAATTGCTATTACAAACAGTGGAAATAAAAAATATACTGGTTTTTCAGAGATTTCCCTTTCAATTAAAAGTAACCTTACTACGACAAATACTCGAAAAAATAATAGTTTTGTCCACTCGTTTCATAAAATACTTGCGTGTGCTGTACTGAATTAGATTAAAAGCGATGACCTTTTAACATAGAACTTTTACATTTAATAAATCTTGCTATAAAGGCTGCTACGGACTAAATTGGTGTCGCCCATGTTGGTATGCGTTAACAATTTCCACGCTCATTAAATTATAGTTAACGATATTTTACACCGTAATAGCAGTGTTTACTGATTTATTACGATATTACATAAAATTAAGTTATTATATTATATTGATGTTGTATCCAGAGCAACGAGGCCCAGCTACACGCACGGATTAATTTGAAATAATTTATGATTGGTAGATCTTAGCTTGTCCACCGTAATTACTTCGGATTCGAACCTACTAAAACCGCACGCCGTCTCGGGTTCAGATGACGGTGTGTAATATATGCCCGATTATCCCAAGGCCCTCTCCAAATCAATGCTCCCTGGGGAAGAAATTACTGGGACTCTAATCGTCCTAGACCGTCGCGCGTCGTCGGTGCTACTAAATCTACAATGATCGTATCTTCCTCATTAATTTATTACAGATTATTAGTAATAAAAATGCATTTAGATATCGCAACAACTAGATAAATATACCTAAAAATAAACCGTAGATTATTGATAGTATTTATCAGCACATTTTTGAAAATTGTAAAAGGGATCCAATCCACTCTGATGAAAAATATTGATAGTATTTTTATAACATACTTTTTACCAAATTTTACCTTAGATAACATATAACTTCTTTAAATATAGCGTTCCTATAGATTTGGATCGGAAAAAGTGAAGCTGCGACAAGTCCCTTACAGGTTACAGGGGACATATCTGTCGAACTAAACTACATGAACACGTTTTCGGCAGTCGAAATTCTCCTATACAAAATCGATAATAATAGTTTGTCATTAAATTAGCTTTTAACTGTGGTATTCGTATCATATAGGCAGTAAAGGTACAATCAGCGTCATAAATATCTTGACGACGAAGTCAATAAAAAATAAAGTTTAAAACTAAAACCCGACTACCGAAAAATCACGCTCTGAAAAATGACAAACAAGAATATACCTATCAAGGATAGCCCTAGAATATATTGTTTAGTTTAGTTAGAGCAAGTGGCATACGACTACGGCTATCCTTGATAGGTATATTCTTGTTTGTCATTTTTTAGAGCGTGATTTTTCGGTAGTCGGGTTTTAGTTTTAAACTTTATTTTTTATTTAACTTATTTTGGGGCAAGTTAAAACTAATAATTTATACATATTTGAAATGTGCTCATTAAGCACTTTCATTTGATACCAAACACGTCATATTTATCTCAAATTTATTTTTTAACACAGTATACCTTATGAGCGCTAGAGGGCGCCACACAAGATTGAGTGACACGTCATAAAGCCAATAACCATCGGACGAATAAGCCGCTTGTAACGATACCTCATTTGTCCAGTTCTATTATGTAGTTGAGGAGCTATGAGGGAACAAATGAATGAATGAATACATACATACATACATACATAAATACATACATACATACATAGCCTGTCAAAATCATAACCCTCCTTTTGGCTTCGCCGTAGTCGGGTAAAAATGATCTAAAACTCTCTTATTAAGAGCAAATTAAACTGTTTATTGATTTAAATGGTAATATTGTCAAAACTAAAGGTGTGTGTGTATATTAGAACAAATAGTCAACTGGAAGAAAATTAAGATCATTTTGAGTACTCTGTACCTACGTCAACCCTGATGACTTTTGAACTTTTGAATCTATGATATAGGCTGCCTGGATAACCGCTTACTCTCCTTTATCGTAATATACACTGCATATATTTTCGATGAGAAAGATAACTCACGTAGTGAAAGCATCATCTCACCATCTTACAGTTTGGAGTTGGCTAGTTATGTACTATACATACAAGGTTTATTGACTTCTACGACAGTGACCCCTTTTTCTCTTTCTGATGTGCTTATATGGAATGCTGTTTGACCTCCCAACACCGGGACGAAAGCCTGCACCTGGACATCGTCTCTTCTAATTATTACAATTAGAGTAATCGGAATATGTAACATGAATTGTTTTGAGCACTTCAGTTCCTTCGTGATCATGGCGCTTTGCAACAGTGCCTAAATATCGGAAATTCAAAACAGTACATGTCAAATATCCTAATATCTCTAATAGTATCGTGATAGTTCCAATATATATATAGTCCATTCTCCTCAAGCACTAATCTACAGAAATATTTAATACATTGAGGCAAAGATATAACCTTCCTATCCTTTGTTGTGAATACTTGGGTTTTGTACAAATGTTTAAGTAAACCTTAAACGATTTCCGTAATTGAACCTCATTTACTTCCCCATGGGGAGCTCCATTATTTGAAATTGCTTCATTAGATCAGGACAGCATTTATATAATGCTTTCTTCTAAAGAAAAACTGAACAACTGCGAATAACTATATATAAGTAGCAAAGGTTTTTTTTCGTTTGAAAATATCATCATCATTTTAGTATACAATTCCTAATTGTATCCGAAGCTGTGATTCCTGAATCAGGCTCCAATTACTCCTTCTCGTTTAGATTTCGAAGCTAATGCCACTGACCTGCCAACCCTGAGAGGAAAGACTGAGCTTGAGTCTCATTCGTTCAGCTGTACCGACTTTAAGCCTGAAACTAACAGCCATAATTGTAGCAGCCAAAATCGGCAGCCAATATTGGCAATAGAACTATAACAGCCAAACTCATTCCCATTACAAGAAGGCCTCAGACAATGTATAGAATTTACACCAACATCATTATCATATGGCTGCTACTTGTATTCATTTTGGCGGCTACAATGTTGGATGCCAATTTCAGCCTCATGTACCGACTAGATTAAATTGGGTCCCGAAGGTACCCCTCGAAGGTCTGATAGGACCCTATACACCCATTTCCCTGAAGTAACCAATAAAAACTTTTATAAAGCACTGAATATTGCTCTGACATACGTTAGGTTGAAGGACAAACTTAACTGTAAAGTAATGTTCTAATACATCGGCCTACATCACGGTCAATGCTCCGACAGCAAAATAAACGTAGTTTGTAACAAATGAAACTGACATATTTTATAACTAGCTTTTGCCCGCGGCTCCGACCGCGTGGATGTTGGTTATCGCGACCAAACATAGCCTATGTTCTTTCTCAAGGTCTAATCTATCCCTATACCAAATTTCATAAAAATCGGTTCAGTGGTTTAACCGTGTAAGCGTAACATACAGACATATAGACAGAGTTACTTTTGCATTTGTAATATTAGTATGGATTGTAATTTTTTGACGTCCGATCTGACAGTTTCGCCTATTTCATCATTCTAACGTCCATATTCCAGAACGATACTCAGTTCTGAATCTCGATTTATAACTAGATCTGAGGAAATATTGTATTCTAGCTAGATGACAATTCTAATGTCAATTTGAGTATGGGCCTAAATCACCAGTCCATAGACTGCGAATGAGTTAGGAATAGAGAGATTTTTTTTTGAGTATTTAAATAAGCAGTATCTTGCCTTGAAATGGGGCCCTTAGTCAGGATACTTATCTACGCCTTCTTCCGATTTGGCTTAAATGGTTTCATGGGAATGATTGCCGTCAGTCTAATACCCGGAGAGGGAAGCCTGTTAAAAACAGCGGAGGGACTGTGAAGATCTTCTTTTTGAAGATGATTTAAAAATTAGTACTTACCAGACAAATAAGAAAGCTTGTGCAAAGAAAAGAAACATAACATAACATAACATAACATAAACTCACGCCTGTATTCCCCGAAGGGGTAGGCAGAGGTGCTAGCACCCACATTTCGCCAGTTTATGTTTAGGTCCCAATGTAATAGGTGGCGAGCCTATTGCCATTAAACGGACACTTATAAACCTGCGATAAATACACACATAACTTCGAAAAGCATCGAAAAGTCATTGGTGTGTGCCATGGTAAACCTGGGATCGAACCCGAGACCTCGTCTCAGCAGTCCATTACCCATACCACTAGGCTACCGCAGAAGAAAGAAACACCTTTTTGAAAATTAAATATCTACTTAAAACTGTCTGCACAAGGCTTTCCTTATTTCATCCCTGAACTGCACAACGACGAAAGTGCTTTTTTGGCATCGAAATTTCATTTTTCTCGCAAAAGTTTCGTGGAACAGACCTCAAAGAAATTTTCATAAAATAAATTTACCGCAGCTTGGAAGCTATTTAATATTCAACGTTTTTCTCAACATTATTTTCACATTGCGTACCTTGTATGTAAATTAAACAGGCATTTCTTCAGATTTTACACGTTCTATGAGCCTCTGTTGACGAGATGCTACAACATGTGCCGTGAAAACGAATTAGTATGATGTGGGTTTTCACTATGTACCTAAGTTATGTATTTTCATTGCCATTGATGCCAGTGAGGCTTGTATTATAATACATTCATGACAGGATACACCTACGTATGTTTTACGACTAAATGTGATAATGAAGGTTAACTACGGCATACCTACGAGTACATAAAATGACATTTACGCCCTTTAACGACATCCTTCGAATTAAAAAAAAGATTGACAGCTGCGTTTGACAAACAGTTGACAGTTGCGTTTCACTTTGACAATAGCCACACGTGTTCTATGCTAACATCCAGCCAGACATCCCCTCTTTCCCCTGGTTTTTTAAATTTCGCAATTTTGATAAATCTGTGACGTCAACCATCTGCCGACTAAGACTTGGTTTTGCGTGTACTCCGGTATTCCTGGCGAAGATAAGGATACGGGACCATTCGATATGTGAGTGTGGTCTTGAGGAGGGAAGTGTAGATCATATCTTTTTTAATTGTCCGAACCTGCAATTCTCTCTTTACGATATCCTCCCCCCTGTTGTTCCCCTTCCTGCTTCTTTCCAGACATTATTGTCCCTGATATACTCCCCCTCAATAAATTTCACTCTCTGCAAATTTATAAAGCTCAACAATATTAAGCTTTAAAAGTTATTTATATAGTTTTTTTTCTTGTGCGAGTTGGATCACTTGGATGCATTTTATAATATTTAAATATTTTTAAATTAATTGAGATACCTAATAATAATTTTTTACTCGAAACCGATCATTTTATCTTGAAGTTTATGACACTCCTGGGACGTTGACACTGGCAGAATCGCAGCGCATCGCAAGCGGAGCCATAAAATAAGAACTGAACTGAATAGCCACACGTTTCACATTGACATTCGGTGGGAATTACCACAGCTCACCGCAAAAAAACAGACATTATTCTTACGTGACTGTTTTCTATATAATAACAGTTATACTCGTAATAATATAATAACAGACGTCACTCATTTAAATACGTAATGTATGACAAAAACCTAACACATTTTACGAATTTTATTACTATGCACAATGTTCTTTGTACAACAGAATGATTGTGTGACGAAACTGTGTGAAGAAGATAAGACACGAATCTAACGAAATATTGTTATAAGACATGTCTTTGTGCTGACATAGTAGGATCAGCGATTACTTAAAACAAATCTGCAACACTATCGAGTCTAAGATAAATACCCCTTTTTTTTATCGTGCGAAAAATCCCCACGATACCACCCCCACGGAGCCGGTGGAGGCGGTTATGTCGGACTCGAACCGACTAAAACGCACGCCGTCTTGGGTCCTTGGCTGCCGGAGGTGAGATTGCCAAAAGCATATCTCTCGCACCCCGGCAGACCCAGGACCATCTCTTTCGAGATGGCCCCCTTCGGGTTGTGGGGACCAAAATGTCCCCATCTAGCCCCGGTTACGGGGAGGCGCACTTTGCGCCGCCGCCGAGGCCTGCTTCTGCTAGGGTGACAGGCGGCTCCACCAGTCACCCCCAGGCCAGCGCTCATGGAGGACGGAGGTCGTTCTGCGACCTCCGACGTCCAGTTCGCCTTCGCTCTGCACGGGCTTCCCGGGCCCGGAGTCTGGTCCGGACCCGACCGGCCGCCTCCTTCTCGAGCATTACTTGCTCGCAGAAGGAGGCGGCCGCACCCCAAGCGTTTGCGCATCGTACCATCGCTGTGAGCAATGTGACGAGTGTGAGGACTCCCACCCCTAGAGCCGCCACTAGGACCCGCCTCGGCGTGTCCCACGCCGGGCACTCGGTCAGCGTGTGCAGCTCTGTGTCCTCGCTCGCATCACAGTGATGGCACTCGGACGTTGGCTCCTTCCGGATCCGACACAGGTAACTCCCGAAACATCCGTGTCCGGTAATCACCTGCGTTAGCCGGTACGAGAGGCTGCCGTGTGGCCTCTCTAGCCACTCCTCCATGATGGGTCTTACCGAAGATAAATACCCCTAGCCCGAACAACTATCGTAATCGTATAGTAAGCGTATTGAGAGAACGGAGCATTGCGATTGGTCGGCCTCATACACACATAGTAGGCAGGCAGCCAATCACAATGCTCCATTCTCTCAATACACTTACTATACGATTACGATAGATGTTCCTGCTAGGGGTACTGGACTCTTGTCAATTCGATAATGTAAATGTGTTTGAATAGTTACCATATCAATTGTTTCGAAATGTCATGAAATACTTTGAATATTGCTTTGAATCCAGCATCAGCGAAATCTGCAGTAGGGCTGGAAAAAAGGCACCAAACTCCGAGGTGGAAGCTTCGGATGCGACCGGGTTTAACACTAGGATGAAGAAGAAGATTACAGTAGTACCTATTACAGTATGACAAAAAATCATTCATTAAATCATAATCCTTGGAGCCATTTTCCAGGGCATTCTCTAAATGAGAATAATTGTGGGTACAATGTGGAAACACTCGATATTAAGAACATAATTACTTCATACGTTTGTAGTTTTGTCAACTGGAACAAAAGATAAATACACGTGCGTCTAATTTACTAAAGAGCCCTTCATTGTTTGGAAGCATTTGTCGTGATGTTTGTAAGCTACAATAATTTAACTTAGAAAATAAATTCGCACGAGTATCTAACACAAAGGAGAACTTAACCTTTATTTCAATAAACGAAAGAGAAAATTATATGGGAGTGAAGCCGTGTGAATTTTTTGCCGTTACGGAGGAAATTCAGATCACAACGTACTGCAAACTTAGGCACGTTTTCGGAACTATATCAGTTTTGAATCTCGATTTTCATTAACTAATTGTCAATGACAATCTGTCTGCAGTACTAGGTAGGTAGTTATAAATCGAGATTGAGGACTGAGTATCGTTCTGTTAAACGGGCCTTAATACAGACATAGTATATACTGTGCCTTAATGTAAGTCTATAAGTGCACATAGTCTCCATGAATGATAGTTTTTAAAGCATTCAGATACAGTAATTTACACCATGTATATCGTAGTAAAACCTTAATAGCTGACATAATTTATGTAAAAGATTCGTATGCCTAACGAAGGCGAGATATGCTGTATCTAAAACTAAAAATGTAACATCCTATGTTCACCGTGTCTCATGCGAATAAATTCATTTCATTTCATATTGAATAATACACTTGTACTTTTCCACAGAGTTAAATTTTATTTCTGAACCTGACCGGTTTGTGTTGTCTCGTAGTTCAAGTTTGTGGATATATTTGTTTGCGATCGTGAGTCCTGTGTCATTGGGTTTTCCTATTACGAAGTTCTCAGTAACAACACGACGAAAAGTCTAGACAGTAATAGAGCACCCTATTATGTGGAATTGATAAATATAGCTATACCCTATTATGTGGAATTGATAAATATAGCTGTTTCTGTTTTTTTGTAAACGGGAAATATGGGCGCAAGAAGCACCCCTGCGTTACGTCTTCGTGGAAATACGGAAATGGATATGTTTATAAGTTTAGGTCGGATTTTACCAGTGAAAATCTATTCAGAATAATCTTTGATATCCCCGATAAGTGAAATTAAACTATGAAGTTGAATGATGGTTCCTGGAACGTAGAAGGATTGTGTGAAGTTTCATCATTCCTATCTCGTAACAATACTCAAAAGGCAGTCTGATATCATTACTTCAAAAGGATAATAAATACATAGCATAACATAAACTCATGCCTGTATTCCCCGAAGGGGTAGGCAGAGGTGCTAGCACCCACATTTCGCCAGTTTATGTTTAGGTCCCAATGTAATAGGTGGCGAGCCTATTGCCATTAACCGGGCACTTATAAACCTGCGATAAATACACACATAACTTCGAGAAGTACCGAAAAGTCATTGGTGTGTGCCATGGTAAACCTGGGATCGAACCCGAGACCTCGTTTCAGCAGTCCATTACCCGTACCACTAGGCTACCGCAGATATAATAAATAATGTTGCACATAAGTTACAACAGCCATATTCCGGCATTAACATAGCTAGCATGTTAAATTAACTTTACATTATTTACTTACCGACATTATTTTCTTAACATTATTCAAAGTAATCATGTGTCTACACTTTGTAAGTACTTAGTTAAGTAGACAATCATAATGTATGTAATATAGGCGCTAAGACTCACTTAGTAAACATTATAATAGATACGTTTTAATATCCTTTATATTTACTTGACCTGTAACTATTTATAACTATGACAGTTTTTTGCGGTGAAATTTTCATTCATAAAACGAAGAAATGAAAAGTCCACTGGGTTGAAATCGGAAATAAATATTCGTGGATAGAAAACCGTGGGTTGAAAACAGAAACGCCTAAAGAACTGTCTGTATAATGGAGTCCCGTCAAAATTTTGATTGACGGTCGAGGCTCTGGTGCAGGATTTTCTCTCTAAATTGAGAGTTCAGACTGCAGTCTCAATAAAAGCAGGAATAGGTTGAAATGTAAAGGCACCAAAGAGCAAAGAAATCAGTCATGGCATTCAATTCAATTGCATGTAGGTACAATGTACATATTTACTTGTAACTTGGCATAACTGTTGAAGTTATTTATTACCATCACAATTATTATTTTGCTATCTCACATTGGGGCAGACTCAGTCACACATCCCGAAGCTTAGCTTTCTCTAACACTATCAAGCCTAAGTCTACCCACTTTCGATGAAACAATATCACTCACATTACAAACTATACAAAAGCTTCTCAAGCCAAACAGTGACGACATGCCTATTCTTAAGCGAGGGCTGTGCTATTATTTTTAGAGAGGATCTCAAAACCCATATATTTCTACCCACAATAACCACCTCTATCCAAGCATAGATAAAAGAATAAAAGAAATAGTGCGGAGTTTTATAGAGGCGTTAACGTTTTACGATTGTCGTCAAATCGAGCAATACATGTGAGCCCACCCGTTGGTACAGCTCTATTTTGTTGGCGGCCAATGCCTTGATAGATTCTTCGAAAAGTAAACTAGAAAACGTTGAAGACAATAAACTTAAGACCACCACTATAGACCTTGGGATACCGCTTTTCGTTTCATAGCATCTGGGCCTCGATTCTGCTAAAGCCAAATCACTGTGGTGCCATGCCACCGCTACTGCAAAACGGCATTAAATAATAAACTTAAAAGTGAAACGGTCGAAGTTCATAATTAAATGACTTTTTGCAGTGATTGAAAAAGTGTAATGAAAGTATAGGACGTATAGAAATAAACTCTAGAATGTAATGTCATTTTTACAGTGATTGCGGCACCGGCACCACAGTGATTTAGCTTTAATAGAATCGAGGGCCTGGTTATTTTCAGAATGTCGTGATTTTGACAATATGATGAAAAGATGATACAGGGTAAATACGGCAATATTGAATAAGATATTTACATAAGTCATAAACTCAGCTCGTAAGGGATAAAAGCATAAAATAATAATGTATGGAAAGAAGTTGTGAAATGTGGATCACAATCACAATCTAGGAACAAGTCAGACGGAACAAGAGTTGCGAATGCCCCGCTTTATTCCTTACTACATAATTATTATTTAGACTGTTTACAGCAGTGGTGAGCTAACTTTTTTAATGGGGGGCCTGAAAGTTGAAGAAATTTCAAAGGAGGGTCTGAATTGTCACTAATATCTAGGGCCGCCACTAGTTCCTGCCTTGAAGTCTCATAGGTACGCGTTCTCGAGCAGTGCGAGGTAGAGGCGGCTCTCAAGCAGCTACTGTGACAGCGGAATCTATTTCATACTTCTGGCCCATCAAAATTAATTATCACGGGCCATATTACCATACATGTCGAAGGACCGTCGCGCGTTGGCGGGCCGAATTAGATGCTTTCGCGGGCCGGAGTTGCCATCCCTGGTTTAGAGTATATGCAAATATCTAGTGAATTAGCTGTAAATTTATATAATATAGTAGTTTAAAAATTTATATTTAGTTATATAGAAAACCGCAATGAATCATTGTAACAAAGTAAACAAGCACGTAAATATTTTTAAGAAGACAGCGTAGTATGTATTGTTCATTCACACGTAGTACAAAATGTATTCACAATTCAAGTATTGTAAATATCAACATTAGCACCACAGTTAACTAAGTCCGATAGAAGTTTGCCTTCTGTATTTATTCATGTTACAGCACTAATCTATCCCATTTATATACATGGATGGTGTTTATTTGAGGTCCAATTGAACAACTTCTTTTTTCTGGTCGTCAGTCCATTTGGCTGGGTGGACGACCCACCTTCCGTTTGCTGACTGTACTAAGTGCGGAGTGTATTCGGACAATATACTCTTCTAATATATAAAATTTCCATGTCACAATGTTAGTTACCGTACTCCTCCGAATCGGTTTGACCGATTCTCATGAAATTTTGTGTGCAATTGGGTAGGTCTGAGAATCGAACAACATCTATTTATACAATTTATGAATTTATGGACCTTATAATGTAATGAATTGTTAATGATAGTTTTTTTTTTTTACTTATATTAATTATATTATTGTTCTCAATTTTTTAATTAATTATGTTATTGACCGGTTTCTAAAATGTATAATTGTATCTTATCTAATTGACCCAATAAGTTGACATGCCTCAAGTAGTTTGTAAGTACAATTTGACATATAATTTTTGCTATTCTTTGTAAGACAACCAGCCAATGCTGTGCATATCTGTAATTTGTGTAGCACATGCCTAGTAATACTTTCATCTGTCTTTTATCCATGTTGGTGTTTACACTGTTGCCATATTGTTGCCATATTACATATGCCTAATAAAAAAATAAAAAACATCTATTTTTCATCCCCCTAAATCGTGCATCTTCTATATTAAGCATATATTATACATATAACCTTCTTCTCGAATTACTCTATCTATTAAAAAAAACCGCATCAAAATCTGTAGCGTAGTTTTGAAGATATAAGCATACATAGGGACGGATAGAAGCGGAAAGCGACTTTGCTTTATACTATGTAGTGATTTCACAGATAACGTTATTTATGAACAATTTACTGTAATCTGTATCTGATCATCAGTACCCCTAGCACGAAAAACTATCGCAATCGTATTGTAAACGTATTGAGAGAATGGAGCATTGCGATTGGCCGCCTGCCTACTGCCAACCTGTATGTGTGGGAAGCCTGCCAATCGCTATGCTCCGTTATCTCAATACGATTACGATAGATTTTCGTGCTAGGAGTACGGAGCCTTTGGACTCGACATGGATATTTTTTATTTATTTATTTAACTTATTAATAAAATACATATAAATACATAGCATTAAGCGCGTGCATCAAAAAAAACCACTGAGGTTTGTGAAAAATGCAACACATTCTAGTGCATATACGTATGCATTACGTTCAAAAATAGCTCGATCCGTACATCCTGGACCCAGCTTGTGCTCAAAAGTACTCTTTACGTGCAGTACACGTTTCTTGGTTATACTTTGAAGATAGCACGGGGTGCCACACTGTGGTGGACGAGATCAAATTCACCAAACATAGGTTCGCGATTTACCAAGCCAGTCATAGCTAGGTATAGTTCCAGAAATCTTGACCTCAAGTCCTGAGAAAAACGAGGCTTTAGCGCGCTCTGAATAGTTTGATATAAATCTATGATTGGTGATTTTGAGCTCCTCATCAGCCGTAGCTTCCTGTGCTTTCCTCAAAAAGCCGGCCAAGTGCGAGTCGGACTCGCGCACCGAGGGTCCCGTAACTTAAGCTAAATAAACTACAATATGTTTTGATTGCGTTGACCTAGATTCCATTTTTGCACAACTTCAAGACGTTATAGACTTGAGTTTGTTGTATGAATTTCAACTTGATACCTCCATGCATTCCTGAAAAAAAGGTCTTAACAGACAGACGAACAGACAGACGGACAACGAAGTGATCTTTTAAGGTTTCCGCTTTTTTCTTTTCAAATCTAATCAAATCAAATCATTTCATTGCCTAACATGTAACATATTAATTATACATGAAATGATCGATAAGGATATAACTATTCGGGACAGCATAGGAGTGTGACGTGTGGTCGCTCCCTTTTATTTTGAATATAATTATGTTATGTGGCAGTAGTTTAATTTCTATCTAACACATCTAAGGTGTTTATGATGTTAGAGAAATACATGTCCTACCAATTTCGGTATGCAATATTAGGACAAGTAGCTTTTGCGGTACGGAACCTTAAAACACCTTTTTTGTTTAGGTTCAAGATATATGCCGGTAACTATAAATGTGCCGTACACTGTACCAAGGTAGTTGTTTATTATCAAAAGTAGTTTCCTTACGATGTTTTCCTTCATCGTTCGAAGCTGGTGATAAATCTAATTTTAAACTGTAGTGTGCACAGCTTCAATAACACGCTGAAATGTCGGTTCGAAATAACCATGTGTGTTTTTATAATCTAAATGAAAATTATAAATGTAAAAGTTTACATATTATACAAGTTTATATAAACAGTATTGAATGATTATTTTCGCGAACTCCGGCAAATAAATTGTATTTATAAACTGGAACTGTTTCATCAATGGAAAGATTCACAATTTCTTGAGAGAAAACAAACTATGTATACCGGCTTTTGATTCTTCATATCAAAAAGAAGAGTGAATGGTAAACTAAGATCGGTTTGCTTCGGTTTGCAGATCTACGCGATGGTTTTTTATACACTTAGATATTTTTTCTACTGAAGCTTCGTATGCTTAATAAATGTAATTAGCATGTTCTTTGACGGTTGTACACTTTGTACAGTAAAGTAAAGCCAACGAGACGAGAGAAAAAAGGTAAACAAAGCACCCATTCATTACTGAGTTACGTTGCGATAACTAGCGATTATTTTCTACGTCCTTGTCGCACATATCACATGTACGCAACAATGGCCGATCGACAGCTGTCGTTGCGTGTTTCGTAGTACAGGAAAACTGTCAGCAGTGCGGTTTTAAACTGTCAGATCCGCCATCTTATGAGCAATTTCATTCCTGTCTGGAATGCGCTTGAAGAGATAAATGTTTGGAACAGCTGAAACTTTGTTTACTTTCTTTCTCTCGCTTCGTTGGCTTTAATTTAGGTATAACATCAAGGCCCTGAACAACCCTGGTAGCTGGCTAACTAGGTATAACTTCTACCTTTGATACCATGCATCAGCACAATTGCAACTACTCTATCTCGCTGTTAATAGTATACCTTACCTAAGCTGATTCCTATAGTGAACGTTACTTGCTTTTTTCGCGTTGGTATATGACACTAAAAGTAAAACCTTTACAACATATTTCAATGAATCTTATAGCTTAAGTATGCTAATTAAACAAATCGAATACATGGGGAAAAATGAATATTCTCGGGCGGGACTCGAACCCGCGATCACTCCCTTACAGGGGGAATGCCATGACCAACTCCGCTACTGAGACACGCCCGATGTTATTCAAATTTCCCTTCTATTTTTATCAAAAACGGATCATATGATCAGAGTGAACGAACCCCGTCTTTAAGGTGACGGTGGAGTCATCCCCCGATGTTCTTACGAACTATCGGAATCCTTACAACATAATTGGTTATAAGATTTATTCCCGGGCGAAGCAAAGACCCGGGCCGCTAGTATTATATTTTTTACTTTAGCATTCATACATACATATATACTAAACGACAAATTTATGGTGTATGTGTAAGTAGGGTAGGCAGTTTGACTTGCTATATTGGCAATGTAGCCTTTCCAATATATTTTGTTTCGTATGCGTACCTCGTATATTTGGTAAGGGTTGGGGGTCTATCGCTAAACAGGAAAATTTATATGGTGTAGCGAAATGGGTAGTCCTTTGAACCATTGTCACGATGTGCGAAATATTCATTACTTGTCTTCCACCCGCGCCTCCGCCCGCGTGGATCTCTTATCTCCGGTTCTACTTAACCGATTGTAAGCAAACATACGTAAAATGTTAAGTTCGACCAAGATTTTTCTGACCGAAAATACCGTATCAAAATGGGGATACCCATCGCGAACAAACATTTATAATTTACAATTATATCATAGTATAGATATAACATAGATAAATGAACCATTCATTGATTGAATTGTTGGTAAAGAAGACAAATATGCTATTGTTCATTTATTCAGTTTGTGTTCTATATTCTATTCCTAAACATAAACTAGCGAAATGTGGGTACTAGCACCTCTGCCTACCCCTTCGGGGAATACAGGCGTGAGTTTATGTTATGTTCTATATTATCGAAGTCTTCGTATGCATCTATCGCTAGATTCAGAATTTTCGGCATGTTATGAAAAACACTGAATCATTCTGACAACTCCAATATTAAATGAATTCAAATCACTACTGAAATACCTTATAAGTATGGGTTGCGGTTAAATTCTTTATGTTATATTCACGGTTCGTTTCATCATATTTTTTTAAATTGTTATAAGATGACTTGCAAAATGAATTAGGTACTAATAGAGTAAGGTAAGACGTGTTATTGGCTTGCAATGATTATGAAATACCATCGTGGTCAGTAAAGTATTTCGTCATGATTTTTTATACAATTTCTCATTTATTATATCGTAGAAATACATTATGAACTTATGTTGTTAACAAAAAATATCTATCGTAGCACGTGTTGTTATATTAAGTAAACAGACAGCTTTGATGGTTATGACCGGTAACCGTTGTTCGATGGTAAAGTTAGTTACCAGGACTTATAAGCTATTACAACCCCTGACGTTGCTGACAGCGCGACAGTACAATAGCATCATAGAAAATGAATGCGTAGCGTTCGTAGCGTGTTGTATCCACTGCTCCGCTTTTGTCGCCGCTCCTCTGTGCTTCCGTTGTTGTCCGACATCTTCAGCATGTTTCCCTTTGACCAATGAAATCGCTGAAAAGGGTGTACGCGTGACTTTTTCTCAGTGATTCAATTAGTTAAAGAAAAGCGAAGAATTATGTCTATATCGCCATGCTCAAGCGGCAGGATAGAAGGAACAGAACAGTGTAAAGTATTGTGTTTCAAAGCTGTAGACGACAGTTATGTTATTTATGTATGACGTATTTTCCTAAATGGAGGAAATTATTATGAACATTGTTCTGAACTTGTATTTTTCATAACAATGAGAATGAAACATTTAATTTTATGTGAAACCGAAAACTGAAATACAGTTTTAGAGTCATAATTGACAGTCTATTTAAATTTATGACGGTTGTAATAAATACTAAAACTTTGTAAAAAATAACAGTATTTCGAAAGTAGCTCCGGCATTAGGGTAATTCATTATTCTTTGCCGCGTCAAGGAGTTCACGCCTTAAACCAACATGTTGATTTGAAATCGGTATACTCATCGGAGGGAAAGAAAAGGGATGACAACACTAAAAATATTAAACGATCACCGATCTCTATAAATGCGGTGTTGCGTAGGGCAATACGTCACCCAAGCAGACTTAGACTGAGATATCAGAGAGAGATATTCTGCAAATGTTTCTTAAGAACTGTAGAGGTTGAGGCTGTGCTTGTGCTTAGGCAACACGAGCCTCTTTTATAGGCGATCGAGAGATTTGGTCCCGGTTAGAGCACTCAATATCGTGTGTTTTAGCAAGTTCTAACCAGAAATGCTTAGGTATGTCAGAAGTGTTTTAAAACTGCGCCTTATTTTACCTGTATCCCGTCTTCTACACTCAACAACAACTGAGTTAGTACTCAAAACCGTTATCATTGAATCGCACAAATAGTTATCCCATGTGGGAGTGGATCTCATAAAACAAGGCACGTAACTCAATGACACTTGGCTAGGTCACTGCTTAAACAACTATGCCATTAGTGCCTATAGGTACTTGTTGTCCAATGTTAGTGAACCCTCTATAACAAAGATCTTCACAAACTATTTCTTAGTAGACTAATACTAGACCGCAGACAACTTGAATATCTTTCAAGAAATTCAATTCATATTAAGTCCCTTGGAAATTGTGCTATTAAAAAGTTTTCGAATTCCCAGACTAGGTCATGAGGGCGAAATTCGTTCACCCGCCAAACTTCCAATAAACTTATTCGATAGGTAATCGTGATTTTGTATCTAATCTAGAAGCAAGCGCTCGAAGTACCTTCGTCGTGAAATGAGAATACGGCAAGTGGGCTCGATGGGCAAAGTGGGGAGCTTGTGGGTGTTACCTTTTTCTTGCGGCATATTATTTTCATTCGAAATTATTTACACTTAATTACTTTTGCATACGTGTGTTTAATAGAAACTGATAGCAACATTTCACTCGCTCCTGCAAGAGACGAAATCTTTGCGTGACAGGATTTCTTCGTGTTTCCTCGTGTTCGAATAGTTATAGTAGGTACCTACCTAATATACTTTAAATGTACTGTCTAACACGGTGTCAATAAATTTATTTTTTATATACATCTCAGGGTGAGCAATAAGTGGGCTTGGGCGTCGTAAACACCCAGCTGTGTAATATTCCTCAATGAACACAATAAGATACCGTTTTATGTGACCAATATAACGTTTATTGTTTCTTACGAGCTTATTGCGCTTGTGCGTAAACAATAAAAATGTGGCTTTTGCGGTAGGTGGCGCTGTTATAAAAATATCTATAGAAACCGTCATTCTAAATTCTTCTGTCTGAGAAAATTTTCCTCGAATCAAAACGTGGCAAATTAAGTTTAGTTAAAACTACTTTGAGATTGGTGGATGGCAGAGAAGACACTTAGCTACAGAACTCAATACATTTTTTTTATGGAATGCCTCCCGCAAACGAGCAGATGGGACCCCTGATGGTAAATGATCACCCCCGCCCATGGACACCCGCAACACCAGAGGAGTCACAAGTGCGTTGCCTTCCTTTTAAAAGAGAGTACGCTCTTTTCTTGAAGGTTTGAAGGTCGTATTGTTTCGGAAGGTGGGGTATTGCTATGGCACTTCACTGAGTAAGCAAAATAACCATTTTTGTCTCGGGAAAGTTTGGAAACACTAGAGGTATCCACTACGTTACCCTACCAAAAGTGGTTCTAAGAATCTTATTCAGCATCGAGAACGTATAACTAGGCAGGAAAATACCTAAAAAATGTAAAGGTTTTGCATAATGAAGCTGTAAAAGCACACCAGAATACAGTTATACTACTACTGTATTACAGTGTTGACATTGTGTGTATGAATACATTGAATGTATGAAAGGCAAGAATAGCTAATTGATCAATCAGTCAAAAGTCACGTTTCAGTTCGACAACTGTAGAGATGGGGACATGTTATACATTGGAAATACATTATATACATGACTCAGGGATAGGGCTGTTTAGCATCAGACAGATATACAGCCCAGACTAAACCTCAGATACGATATAGGCTCGAGTCAGGCACCGCCGACGTGTGTTCGCCGAAGACCATCGGCCTCCATGACCGGGGGCCTGAGGGCTTACCCGGGGCTCCCATCCATAGGCTTCTGGGCGTTACCGTGGGGGTTTTTAGTCGGTAGGAGTCCGGCATAACATCCATGAAGGATTTCCCCCCCCCCCCCCCCGGTTAAAAAAAAAAAAGAAAGGCTCGAGTCAACAATAGTGCCCGGAATATGGCAATAGCCTCAAAAAAAATTGTATTCGGTCCCACGTAGTAGGGGGCTACTACGTGGGACCGAATACAATTTTTTTTAAAGAATATTAGAATCGTAATTACTAATATTCCCCAACCCCTCCGACTAAGCTAAATTGCTTGTGGTAAGGAGTGGTCGAACTCCGGACCTCTCGATCGTAAGGCCGACTCCTTAACCTTAGTGGTTAGGTTACGCTACATTGGTGAAATGTGGGTGTTAAGTCACCTTTGCCTAACTCTCCGAGGATAAAGGTGTGATTATATGTATGTATGTATTATATTTCAGATTTCAACAAGCCAGATAGAGGCATGGTTGTATTTCAGGAAAGAGAGAAGTAGGTACTTGCTCTCCTTTGAAAAGGGAGTCTCGTAACACGACTCCGGTGCAGGATTTCCTCTTGAGATTGGAAGGTCAGACGGTATTTGCTCCCATTAAAACCGGAAAGAAACAATAAATATAATATTATATTTTAAACAACAAGGCAAATTCTTTAGATGATTATCTACATAATATTTCATAAAAAAGAACTACCTTACATATTTTCCTTATAATTTTTTTACAGAGCAAGTTAAGAATAATGGTGAGTATAGTAAATTTAATTAGTCTCAAAGTTCAAAAGTCATAAAAATAAGATAAGGTGACGTCACTTTGACTCACAGTGCTAATTTATTTACGTAAATAAATATAACACCTACCTGCGACATGGCGTTCGGCATTAGGACCTCTGATGATAAATTGTGAAACTTGTGATGGATACACTCTTCTAGTTTAAACTTAATCTGAACCAAAATAACATGCGTGGAAATTTTTGGAGACTAAAGAGACACTATTATGAAATACTAGCTTTTGCCCGCGGCTCCGCCCGCGTGGATGTCGGTTATCGCGATCAAACATAGCCTATGTCCTTTCTCATGTTCTAATCTACCCCTATACCAAATTGCATCAAAATCGGTTCCGTGGTGAAGGCGTGAAAGCGTAACAGACAGACAAACAGACAGAGTTACTTTCGCATTTATAATATTAGTATGGATGAAGTACCAGTCGAAACTACAGCGGTGGATATTTTTTTACTTTTTGATTGGATGATTGGGCACTCCAAATTAATGAATGAATCCCAATGAATTGACTTCTGCCTGTATCCATCAGTGAATGCAGTTTATGTTAATGCAAACTTATTGATTTATTGAAGTAAGTAATCAATGCGGCACAAAACGAATACTCACCAAGCAAACAAACAGTGGATAACTGCGGCAAAATATATTTTTCCCAATCAAAACTCAAACAAGTTCTTACTTAGTTCATGTTTTTGCACACGGCTTACGCTAAAAGTAGGCGACTCATTCTAAATAATGAAGGAGAAAAATCAGTGAAAACATTCTGCCACTGACATTGATATATTCCTGCTCCGAACATTCCATCGGTAAACATGTAACAGCGGTAAACGTCGGTAACAATGTTATATTAGCAATGTGGAAATGTGTTCGAAATGAGTTGTGTCAGAAATGCATGAATTTGGATATTTTCTGTCTGTCCCTATAAAGTTATAAGTTGTAGGTAAATGACAGAGGGTTGAGATCGAAATATGTTTTGAGTAGGTAGACTATGGAAACAATAATGAAATTTATTTTCGTGGATAGAATGTGGAAGGACCTGTGCTAAAGTTTGGCAACATTTTCGTGGGTCGAGTTTCGTGGGTACAGAATGGAAGACGTCATATAACATATACATATATCTTTTATATCCTAGCGTTAAATTCCGGTCGCATCCGAAGTCCGTGGTCCGCTTTTTCTAGACTACCTGCGGGTTTGGCTGAACTTCGATATATTTTGGATACATTAATAAATGAAAGAGACAAAGAAAGGCAACGTTATGGATTACGGGGAGCGATTACACTGTTATTGAAGTCGTAAACCAGAGCTACAATAACCATTCTCCCCATAACTTCAAGAGAAAACCCTCCGCCAAAGCCACTCCGTCAATCAGATATACACGGGACACAGATGTTACAGAAAATCTTGGTATCTTAGCTTTAGTGATTTATGTCAAATTTCGTATTATGATGAGGTGGTATTCTTCAACAAAAAAAACAAAAGAAGCTCGGTCACCCAGGTACTCTAAATAATTACCAACGCCTGTATCAGATCACCCATGAATGTTAGTTTATAAACACGTATATAGGTCAGCGCTAGACACATTTATGATAATATACTTTCTGACACAATAGTAAACAGAAAAATTGTAATGTGCCGATTGAAAAATAGATATATTGACGTAAATGGTGGAATGTCTGAGGTTCGAGGTAGCGCTTTGCCGATTTATTTATAGTTTGTGAAACCTTATTAGGACGGAAATTTGTATTCTATTTAGTTTATATGCTATTATTTTTTCGCGATCGCCTATACCACAAAAGAAAGAGTACTTCTTGGGTATTCAATGTTCTTATTTGCCGTAATTGTTAAGGAATTACATGTGATGTTCCTTCGACAGAAGGATTCCTAAGATAAGGTTTGATCGCACCTTGTGGTTCATCTTCTTGTTCTTAGAGTCAATGGCTAGATATGGCATATTTAAATTTTATCAGCCCAGAACTTGGCTACAGCAACAGCGTTTTCTGTTGTTCTACGAAGGTCGTCTGTAGTACAGATGAAGGGGCACAACAAATGTGGCATTGGAAGACTGGAATTGGTTCGTACTCCGTCCTTAGTACTTCTATAACATTTGTAGGATCAATATCTGCATACATAGCTCGGCTTATGATTACTCGGGGACACCGTTTTCCCCCCTCCCTAGGAGGGCCAGACCGTAAGGGATAAGGGATGACCCTGAGTCAGCTGGGGTGCGAGGGACATATCGAAAACAACCTCAGCACTACGACCCTCAGTTGGCGTGCGGCTTTAGTCGGTTAGAGTCCGACATAATCTCCGGATACCTCCCAGGAGCCGGGAGGGCCGGAGCCGGGAGGGCCGGCGGGCGGACCGGCGGGAGTACCGGCACGGCGCGGCTTTATGTATCCGAGGTGATTTCCGCACGAAAAAAAAAGGCTTTTCGTTACTTGATGGCGCTAGGTATTCATGTTTACTTTTAGTTTAAATTTTATATGTTACAAGTCTCCACTATGCAAACCTATTTTGATTTAACCCATTGTATTTCTATGACATTTACGGTCACTTCTATAAATCATAGCGTACTTACATATTTAACCCACATTCAAACTGAATATCAAAAAATATCACAGACTGCTGTTAGTAGCAGGTAATTGTACTTGCTACTAACAGCTAATTTACTAACACTTTGTGTTATAGAACTTACAAGCTTTGTTTTGTTAATTCAATGGTCAAGGGGTGAATGGTATGAAACAGGAAGAGTCACTACCCTTTGCTGTTCACTTATTCATGGACACGCCTTACAGAGAAATCAATACTTAGGGTAGCTTACCTAGTGTCTAGTAATGTCAATTGTTAACTTTAGTTTACTGTAGGTCTGACTGACGTATATATAAAGCTTTTGTTTATTGATTCTACAGTGAAATTGTGTTAGTTGAACGAACTTAGGTACCCTAGCATTATCGACGACTTGTCAAATACCCTTAAACTGCTGTCCCAATACTGCTTAAAATGATAGCTTGTTCTAAAAAAATATGCCTGGCAAAATAAAATATTGCATATCTAAACTGAAACTATGACTTTTCATTAGTTGAAATTCTGGTACGGGAGCTAGCAACGTTTTCGAGAAAGAATTTCAGGTCAGCTGATTTTGTGATATGCCGTCCTTCTTGCTCTTTCGGTTAGAGTCTGGGCTATCTGGCTGGCGGGAGCGGTTGCGTTCATTACTGCGCATCCTACCTGTCCAGGTGATAATCCTGAATTTTCAAAACATTTTAAGAGGCGTAATTTTTAATTTTTTGTTTTTAAATAAGACTACCTGACATACTTTTTTTATTGCCAGACATTTCTGACATTGCTAATTATGTGCCATACGCGATTTTTTTTAAATTTTTTTATAAAAATTTAAAAGTATTTTATAATGTCTGTAATTTTAGTATTATGTTATTTAAAGATAAGAAAAACTTAAAATTAATTTGCCAGACATTAATTTGATTGTTAAACCTTGAATTAAAATAAAAAAGGCATGAAAAGTATTGCAGTATGATGCTAGTAGTTCGAAATAGACAGTTGCAGATTAAGCTGAGAATAAGACAGAGAACCATTGCAAAAGTAAATTACTTGTCATTGTATATATAATAATAATAATAATAATAACCCCGCAGGAGCAGCTTGTGGCGAGCTGTTGGTGAGTGGCAATACCACGTACTCTAATTCTTCCTAGGGTTGGAATTTATTCCGCCCCGCCTCTTGTGCTTGCCTTTATTGGCCTGCCAAGAGTGGAGTCGCAAGAGTGGAACCTATGCTCCAGGTTGGAAGTGTAAAATGTCATAAAGCCGGGGGCCTGCTGACCGACTTCTGTATCGCGATCTTGCACCCCGCAGACTCACCTCTCGACAACCTTAGCCAGTATCATATTGTGCGCTCGGGGGTGGTATCCGCCATGTGTGACTATCCCTAGCATATTAAACTCTCTTATAAGGGCCTCTACATTTTCCACGCCTTGCAAAGGCCCGGGACTCCATAGTCCCGAGAGTCACGGAACAGAGAAACAAAATAATAATAATAATAGGCTGCTATCGAGTCAGGGTCGTTGCCAATTTTTATGACCACTGGTGTTACCCACTTGCTCCATAAGACAGGAAGTACCTCGAACCCCAGTAACTATACACCGATCACGTGTTTACCATCGGTCTATAAACTTCTTACATCTATTCTGAGAGATAAAATAACAAAGCACATCTTTACAAACACTGTTATGAGTGCCTCTCAGAATGGATGTAGGAGTGGGGCCCGTGGTACTAAGGAGCTCCTCCTCATTGATGGCCATTAGTCAACAAGTTCGCCGTAGCCGTAAGAATCTATCGACATGCTGGATAGATTATAAGACAGCGTTCGACTCTGTGCCCCATACATGGCTCCTGAGGGTGCTAGAGTTGTATAAAGTAGATACAACTCTGTGCATCTTCTTGGCGTCATGTATGAGGCAATGGAGAACAGTTCTTAGCTATCCAGGATGTCGAGAGGTGTGCAGTAACGGCGAACCAATAAATATTGAGCGAGGCATTTTCCAAGGTGTCAGTTTGAGTCCCCTTTGGTTCTGCTTAGCACTGAATCCTCTCAGTACCTTACTGAGGAATTCAGGGCTAGGCTACAGGTTACGAGGAGGAGGTCAGATAATATCAATGGTATATTTGCAATGGTCTTATTCTCAGCTTATTCTGCAACTGTCTCTTTCGAACTACTAGCATCATACTGCAATACTTTTCATGCCTTTTTTATTTTAATTCAAGGTTTAACAATCGAATTAATGTCTGGCAAATTAATTTTAAACTTTTCTTATCTTAAATAACATAATGTTAAAATTACAGACATAATAAAATACTTTTAAATTTTAAAAAATAAATAAAAAAAATCGCGTATGGCACATAATTAGCAATGTCAGAAATGTCTGGCAATAAAAAAAGTATGTCAGGTAGTCTTATTTAAAAACAAAAAATTAAAAATTACGCCTCTTAAAATGTTTTTAAAATCCAGGATTATTACCTGGACAGGTAGGATGCGCAGTAATGAACGCAACCACTACCGCCAGCCAGATAGCCCAGACTCTAACCGAAAGAGCAAAAAGGATGTCATATCAAAAAATCAGCTGACCTAAAATACTCACTTTCAAAACGTTGCTAGCTCCTATACTATTCCCAAAAAAAGTCAAAATATAAACAATCAAATTCAATTAAAATATATAACTTTTTAGATTCCTCATTAAATTTTAAATAACTTTTATTATTAACTATATACGTGTAAACGCAACGTAGACCGAGATAAATGCGATGTTCTCTTGCACTCCATACATTTGCACTACGCGCTACAGAAGCGTGACGTCACAATTTCGTACGATTTTGTATGGAGCGTTTTCGGGTGGCGCGACAAATTGAACTCTTCGAAATCAAATATCTTGAAAACTATTTGTCGCACGAAAATTTTATTTTCAAGTGGTCATTTTTCGAAAGCAAAAAAAAAATAGTCAAATAGCCTATTGCAGTTGGCAAACCTCTTTTAGCATTATTATGGACTAGCTAACCCGGCAAACTTAGTATTTTCAGCTTTAAGCGGGGCGTGAAAAGGCATCTGATGAGGCCGTCAAGCTGAGTGCCACCACTGTTAACACGGTACATGTTGACGCTGGTGACCCTCTTTCCGAGACTTTGCCTTTAGCTTAACATCAGGCGAGATGAAGTCAAATTGACGTGTCCTATATAAAAAAAGTACTGGACTTTTTTTCCCGCCCGCGTAGCGTCAGATCCCGTTCCTGCTGCACCCTCTACTATAGTAAGCATGTTCCTCTTGAATCACTATCTATTAAATAAAAAAACTGCTACAAAATCCGTTGCGAAGTTTTACGGACAGACTGCGACAGCGACTTTGTTTTAAACTATGTAATCCATGCGAAAGTAACTCTGTCTGTCTGTCTGTATGTTACGCTTTCACGCCTAAACCACTGAACCGATATTGATGAAATTTGGTATAGGGAGTACATAGGCTATGTTTGATCGCGATAACCGACATCTACGCGGGCGGAGCCGCGGGCAATAGCTAGTAAATAAATAAAACAAAAATAAAAATATATATATAAATAGTGATAAAATGAAAGGTGTTCCTTTAACCTCCTGCTAAAAAATTAGTTTTATAAAAAAGAGCTTTTGGGTCATCTAACAACATACAAACTATCTATCTGACTACTATACGTAGGTACCTACTAATAACGTTTAATGAAACAATATCAACTTATAATTAAAAACTTAAAAAAAAAAAATTGGGAACCCCATACAAAAAATAAATTACCTTAATACAGCTATCATTTACCTTCGCGCGAACAAATTATCTTAATAGCATACCGTAATTAAGGCATGTTTTAATAAGAAGCCCTATTTTAACACCCTATCATAATAATATCATAATAATGATATACTCGCGCGTTCATTAATTTAGGCTTCGCATGATATATTATATTCGTAAGGTGAGACCTTTCGGGGTCTAATAAATACTGCACAACAATATACTGGGTGATTTTATAGTCGTTTTGGGTAAAAATTTGGACACAAATTTGGACAAAAATTTGGACGAAAGCAAAATCATCTGGAAGTATTAATTTGGCGAAAGAAATAATTATTTTTTGAAAACCCCATACATTTTTCCTTTTACCGTAACATTATTCCTAAACATTATAAAAAAAAATTAAGGTTTTTTATGACGTCGGTTAAAGTAGTAAAAAAAAATGATTTTATCGCGTGAAGTCCCGAAATGTCATTAAAAACCACAAGAATTTCTTTTGAGAGTAACCCCATTTTTTGTTAGTACTATCTAAACATAGGGAAACATCGCAGGCTGTTTCTTCACATGTGAAGGAACAGCCTGCGACGCTTCTCTAATTGGTTTTGCTGATACGTTTTTATACTAATCAGCGTGAGAATATTCATTGTGCGATGCAGGATCATTGTTCCTTAAAAGTTCAGGATAATATCACTAGATGGCGCTGTATCTAAAAATGTAGTGTCACACACAAAAATGTTATGAACCACTACATAGTATATAGCAAAGTCACTTTCAGCGTATGTTCGTCCCTATGTATGCTTATATCTCTTAAACTACGCTACGGATTTTGATGCGGTTTCTTTTAACAGATAGAGTAATTCAAGAGGAAGGTTTATATGTATATTAAATGCCTAATATAGTAAAGGGTGCAGCGGGAACGGGATCTGACGCCAGACGGGTGGAAAAAAATTGGCGGTACGAAGTTCGCCGGGTCAGCTTGTGATTAATATGAGCGTAAAGAGTTACGTGACTAATTAAGTAGGTATAGGCATAAGTTTACGTGTGATTGTGAAAATACAGGTGGATGAGATTAGCTCCGTATTAACGTGATAAATGATAAATGCGTATCTCGTGAAATAACGTATCTCGTAAATTGATATAAATAAGTACAAAAAAGGATCAAAATTCAGTTTATAAGATTAAGGTTTGTAGGTCTGTATGTAGTGCTATGCCATTCCCAAGTTCCTCTTGGCCAAGTGGATAAAAAAATATAAATTATTTCTATGGAGTTCTGGTCTGTGAGTCCACTCTTAATAAATTATGGAGCTCGCAATATTCTAAAGTGCCCTCGACGAAACGGTACAATAATTCAGTCCTAAATATTGACGTATTTTTATTACACATAACCTCGTCCTTTACAAAAATATTTATGCCATAAATACACATAGTACACACACAATTGACTTCTATATGAAATTTAATATTGATCAATATTTGGCAAAGAAAATAGACCCGTAGAATTCAATATAACACATCAATTGACTCCCAATGTCTGACAGATGGTTAACTTTGTAGATGTTCTCTGTGCTCGCAAATATCCTGCGAACTTTGTGACTATCAAATACGAATTTACTTCATTCGATTGCGTTCTTAAACTATATTATGTAAGGATCAGGCAGGTGGTTTGTTTGTTTGTTGATAGAATAGTAATACTGAATGATAACAAAATATTGAGATAATCTTACAACCGTAAAATCGCCCAGTCTTAATGACACATTACGCTTGATAGATTTTATCTACCCATGTAGGTATACTGTGGTAACGATTAATGATGCATTGGTACGTCATACATCGAAAGCTAGTAACCCATGTTGGTATGCAACGGTAACGATTCACGATACAATAATCAGTCATACATCAAAAGTTAGATGAAAATTTAGTTTATTGTGTGTTAAATTCAGTGTTTGCATCGAAAATTTGAAGCAATAAGTAGCCGTAGTTGATAATACTGAAGCCTACGGTAGCCTAGTGGTATGGGTAATGGCCTGCTGAGACGAGGTCTCGGGTTCGATCCCAGGTTTACCATGGCACACACCTAATGACTTATCGATGCTTTTCGAAGTTATGTGTGTATTTATCGCAGATTTATAAGTGCCCGGTTAATGGCAATAGGCTCGCCACCTATTACATTGGGACCTAAACATAAACTGGTGAAATGTGGGTGCTAGCACCTCTGCCTACCCCTTCGGGGACTACAGGCGTGAGTTTATGTTAATGTAATGTAATGTTGTGTTTACAATGTTTTGCTTAAAAATGTATATGCTACTGCTAATACACATGTCATGTATTGTTCTAAAAGTAGACATTTCATTTTACTTGCTTCCATTATACTAAAACTACATTTTCTGCTAAAACTACTAATACATTTATATTCGAGAGGTCGTCACTTAGTGGTCCAGACGGCAGAACATTTAATTATGTTACCCGGTAGGATATTAAAAGCTTTCTTGTGTAGGCTGAGTAAGGCTTTCACTTGGCAACCTTTTCTGGATAAAGATATCACTTTGTGGTATGACCAATGAGATATGTCTATAGATTTCATTAAAACATAGGTATATGTGCTCACGACCACCAGTGCAATCCAACTCGCTATCTGCTCCTGTCCTTAATGACTTCACGAGTTTTTTTTACTTTTAATGGAGTATTGCCGATTTTAAATGCTTGTTTCTGCAGTGTATGTTCCGTTACGTGTATTGTTTATTGTTTCATTTTCATCTGTTGCATCCAGATATCGAGATAGTCTTGCACGTACCTTAACCGTTTTAGTTACCGCAAAATGTTCTTAGGAGACCTTCCCTTACTTTTTGAGATATTTTTTAAATTGCATTCACAGGAAAAATCGTACAATCGGCAAGAAAAGTGATAAAAGTCCAAGAAAAATTTTCGGTGCCCATCGATCATATTTCACCTGCCCTTACTGCCCCGTTTCAAAAATACACCCTGTATATTATAAGGAGGAGCAATTCCTCGAGGAGTTGGATTGAATATATAAAATATCCCTTCGCTACAGCCTGTGGTATCACAAAACATAATGTTCATCTCAATGAAAACAAAGAACGTAAAATAAAACATTCTTGCTAAAATTAGAGCGTTTAAGCACTTAATTAAATTAATTGTCCAAACCATTACCAGCACCTGCGCAAACCTGGCTGATATAATGCCAGGAATCTTTATTAACAACATTGTGTACCTAAGTGGGTTCTTGTCGCTTTCAGACTTATTTATTTAAATACATTACATTGTTGTGACCTGCGAAACTATGATTCTGTCTGCATAAGTTTTCATCACGCAATATAAGACCAAAAAGAAGTAGAAGCTATGGCTTCTTTGCTGTTTGGTGAATACTCGTATGTTCAACATGATTGTCATACAATGTGAAGATCATAAATAAAATATTTTTTCTTTCCGTTAACGCGACGTTGCTAAGTGAATTTTATTATAGGATGGGCCATGTTCTGCAATACGCAACCAAAGATCATCATCACGTAGGTGGTCTCACAATGGTGCGTAGGTAGCTCGTCGCTACGCCCTCGCCATGATAGCGAATCGTACACCACCGTATATTATACCATTACCTCCTGAGTAGACAATGATGATAGTTTATCATAGTTCGTCATGGTCAACTGTATACTGGATACTTTAAAAATGATAAAATCAAACATGTACCTATATTGTGCCGCATGTGTCCCTCTAGGTTTTATATACCTACCGTGGTTAATATCATCTGCTATATTTTTCATTAAATATTCGTAAACCGTACTCTTACCCCAATAAAAAAACGGTAAACACATCGCTTTGCAAGATCAGATATCGGAAACACATCCAGGTCTCCTGAGTGCTCGTGTATTCCGGACTCGTTTGCAAATTGGCAGACTCACTCCAATTTGTCATGTTCAAGCTAGCGTTAAGTGAGGGCTCTAGTGAATTACCAGAGTGACATCCTGCCAGGTCATTTAAACTAGTCTGGGAATTTGAATTTATCCAATTTCGAATTGTGGAAATTTGAGTTTACCCATTTTTTAAATGTGTGAATTGAAACACGCTGTAGATAATATATTGTAATTTCCAGATCAATGGTGTCGATTGATGACATTGATCTGATCTGATCACAGAAATGCGGAAATGTAATACTTAGGCCCGTATTCTAGAATGACAATCAGCCTGAATCGCGATTTATCCGAGGACAGACTGTATAACTTTTTATACTCTTTTTATTGATAGATTTGACAATGGGCCTTAAAGGGTTCCTTGAATCTGGACTGTTTTCGTTTGTTCCTATTTCGTAGCAAGCGTATTCTTTAATTTATTTAGTCCTTCAAATTATAATAAATTCTATTCATTGTACCAATCAGAAATACAGGAAGCAGTCATAAATTCATACTGTAATTGATAATAAAGGTTTCATTTCTTTTTCTTTTATACTCTTACTTAGCACACAACATTTTTGATTCGATTTTTTATTCCACGCAATTTTCGGAGACCCTTTTTAATATAACATTTCAAATATTTGCAAATCCCGGAATAGTGCCTACAGCTCTATATCACACGCCATATCCCAGCGGGATTGCAAGGGAAGGTTTTATTTTATCTTCTTTTGGATGCCTTATATTGAAGCGGCAGTCGACAGTGTTATGAATGACATTGCAATTAGTGTTTGTCAGTTATAGTGTTGGGGTCGTGCGCGTTTATCGATTCCATTTCATGGTTAATTACTGTTTCGATCTAAAAGGGTAGCTGGAATGGACTGTATCTGAAAAGCAGAATGTTGGGGCTATGGTGCAAATTCAGAAAGATTTTAGTCACTCCTTATACATAGATAACATTTGGAGAGATCTTATATGATTGTCGCACATTGGAAGAGGTCTAGGTCCAGCAGAGGACTACAATATGCTTATCTTGGTTTTAGTCACTGTTATAGTTATAACATAACATTTTTGAAAATTAGTACATATTTATCAATTTAATAAAAATAGTAGGTAGGTACCTTACAATAGCACATAATAGAAACAAGTAGGTACATACCCGTAGTTCTATATTATAGGAAGTAGTTAAATCCAAATTCTCTACGCTATAGAGCAGGCCAGAAGATAAAATTTAAATATAGATTAATATATAATTTAATATAAATGACAAAAAAATACCATGTCACATGAATAAAAAGAAACAGGTAACTACAAATCTTTTGTTAGCTGAATAACCCGACCCTTCGTATCTGGTGCAAAGAAGCCCAGAACACTGGCCGCATTTCCGCGCTGGATCACAATAGCTAATCTTTGCACCAGGTACGAGCCAGAGCGAGAGTCACCAGTTTTCTCCTTTATTCTGCCGCCTATATCTGCCACAAGTTTTTTTACTACTAGTCCTCAACTGCCCATGGTCTCGACCTCGACTGACAGAACTTCTTTTTCTAACGTGGCAATGGCGCCTCGGCCCTCAAATTATCTTCTCTCAGTGTGCTGCCACCTGTATGGCGTTCTTGGAGGCGCACATAAGGTCCTGCGGTGTATGTGCATGTGTATTGGCATTTAGCACATTTTATCAGATGGGCCATTGTCTGTGGAGTAACTCCACATTCACATCGCAGGTCCGCCCCCTCCGAGAACCCCCATCTAGCCCGGCATTCCTTGCTTCGGCCAACCCGAGTCCGGAGTCTATTTAATGACACAACTTCTGTCAAAATGACTTTAATGATTAAGAGACGATAAAATAAATTAAAACGACCCCTGGAGTCGAGAGACGACTGAACATACTTAATAGGATAAATACAGTTCAGATTCTACTATGTAGACATCAGCTTCTCAGAACCAATGACGCAAAGTATGACTTCATAAGTATATCTCTGCATGTATATTAACTAATTCTAGGTCCATTCTGAGGCGTATTAAACTCCTACGTAACCTAGCATGTAAATAGTCTTTGTATAGTTGACTAGCTGATGCCAGCGACTCCGCCCGCGTTGAAGTCGGTATTCGCGTTTTGATGTTTTTTTCCAAGTAACTGTTTTCGTAGTGTGATACTGAGAAGTGATGGCGAAACGTTTGTCCTAATACACCTCTGCCTACCCCTTCGGGGGTTTACAGACGTGAGTATATCGATGGATAGATGTTTTGATAGTTTTATTTTTCAGAAATAGTCGTGTTTATTTTGCATAGAATCCTGCAATTGTTTTGAACATTACGTTTGAAGAATGTGCAGTGTTTATATCTTTTTGTTTCTATTTAAACTCCGTGTAGCAATTACACGTGTACCACCCAGATAAAAAGAATAACACAGACAAAACGCATATAACTAGCGTGTGAAGACGCGTAAAGTAATACTAAAGTAGTACTATTTCGCTCGCACTCTTTGTGTGCACGCCCAAGTGCTAGCGAAATAGTACAAAACTCTTTATAACTTGCGGAGCGGTACGTAGTCGTCGACAGTCAAGCCAGTCGGTCAATCCATTCATTCAATATTCATTCAATTGACGGAGAGTTGGATCACGGTAGCTGGGAGCTCAGAGCACGGTAGTGCCCAAAGTAGAGCAAGCAAAAAAAGTGGCACGGCCGTACCTTTTCTACGAAGCCTGCAGTTCAGGCCATTTTTGACCCCCTCTAACTTCGTTACAACGTACGTAACAACTGAAGACAGAAGGTTCCTTAACCAGGGACTGAATAAATCAATAATTGATTTAGTATTTCATGAATCTCACAACTTTTTACGGTAGAACAACTGTGTTGTGCTTGTGAAACTTGTTTTTTTTGACAAATACTGTTGTTTTTATGGGGTTAATGTTATGTTTAAACCGGTTTCACTTTTGCAAAGTAATATGTCATGTATTTCTATTAGTTAGTCTGTACATGCACTCAATGCTATCTTATCATACGCTGATAAGCTCCACTACAGATCAGGGCTAAGCTCATTTACGAGTTAGAAGTAGGAAGTAAGTAGACTAAAACCTTCTGATATAACGGGAATCCTTACCGATAGACCTGATGATAAATTCGGAGGACAGTCAGACGGACAGACAAATGCACATCATTGCCAAAATTGGTTGAAAGCTTCACCGAGTAGATAAGATTTTTCGAAACAAGTGCGACGATATGAGTTTAAGTATAAGTATCCCTAGAGATTTAAAAAACATTTAGTTGTACTTTCTTAAAGATTTAATCCCATTAACACCTCCAACTAAGCTAAATTACTTGTATTAGGAATGGGTTCATATCGGTTGCCAGGGTCCGAAATCTGACCCAGAGACTATCCTTAATCACTTACCTAGGAACTTCTTGTACAATAATAATGACGTCATTATATTTCTCTTGTCCACAGAGGAAGAATGCTACCACTGCATGGCGAGCTTGGTGGCGTCCAAGGAAAAAATGTTCATCACACAAACGAAATTACTCAACGAAGTCACATGGAAGACTGTTATGCAGATAGCTAAGAAACATGCCGTAAGTGCCAAGTACACTTTATTACTTTTAGAGAAACCAGTCGCCCCACCAAGACCCAGATTTTGCTAGTTGAAAACCACTGAAACTTCACCACCACAAACAAAGTTTTATGTTTTAGACTTTATTTATATATTGGGTTAAAGTCCAAAATGAAATGCAAAAATAGTTCATTACATTTTTTAATTCACTACAAAATGTCATTTAATTTTAGACTTTAACAGCATGAAGGTAAAGTCTACTGATTGACAGAGGAAGCTCTGACGCAAAATTTCCTCTCAGAGTTAGGAACCCTGCCATATTTGAAATATCTATAGCGACAGAACAGTACAGCTTTGTTGTATAGTGTCTTCATTATATAATTTTTATCATCTTTATTTGAAACACGTTTGCACGTCACTACATGCTGAATGTCACACGCAAGCCGCTGACATAACGTCGAGATGTCTCGTGATAATCCGAGCATGCAAGCCACTGATATAATTATGTCAAATAAAGTCGCCGACATTAAGAACCGTGGATAAAATGACGGGCGAGTGAGGTGGTATGTAGACGCTTTATGAAAAAAAGTGACAATAAAAATCCTTACATTTTCATTAATTTTCATAGAAGTAAGATATATAGCTTTCAAAGAAAAATAAAAAATTGGTCCATACTTTTGCACCCAGACAAACACACAAACTTGATTATTTTGTATCTAGGCTTAAATAAAGTACGCGTAAACAATTCTTACATTCTATATTAATGGCGTAGTTTAAAGGAATTTAAGTTTAATAATGCGCAGAAAACTCAAACGTTCTGTAACAATGGTCGCGTGCCAACGGTTTATAATCAAGAGAATAAATCTACTTTAGCCCTAATACTCATACATACCTTCGCTACTGGCGCGCGGCGCCTTCCATATAAATATTGTAACGAGTCATATTTCATCGCTTTGTTGGTTAAAATACAACATTTACTGTGATATACATCAGTACAGACAGCAAAAAAGAATATTATTTAATGTTTTTCAGCAACTTCACTTAGGTGGCGATACACCATCGATGAATGTGAACATCCCCCTTAGTTCAAGCACATCCAACTTGACAACCCCTTAAAATTCGAGGAAAAGGTTTAAACCCCTCTGTCGCCCTACCAATATAAAAATTCCGCCGTGGTTCGATACGCCTTTATGTAGCAGCTCTTAGGTCAATGGTTCTCAAAGTAGTGGTACAACCGGGGGTCAATATTTAACGAATGTTTTTAAAGTAAGCGCCGCCTAAAAGGAGGTCGATATCAAATCAGATCAAGCAAAGTAAGCAGATTTGTGTTATCTATGAATATGAATAATGCATACCGTTGATGATACTGTATTACAACAAAACATGCTTAGGTTTAGGTATAATTCTGGTTTTAAAAACATTAAACACAAGTCTTTGCTTCATTTTTTTTATTTCTCTCTACATCCCCAGAGTCGTCTTGAAGAAAAAAACTCTAATTTGAATCTCTTCACACATTATCTCTCACGTCTTCTGAGGCGTGAATAGTTTTATCATAAGTGAAGGGGTGAGCACCACATTAAAGTTGAGAAACCATGGGTCACATTAAAGATCGCGTGCCACTCGCTACAAGTGACTACACATTACCTATCCTATAGCCCTGTGACACGCGAACAGTCGGCGTATTTCTTTTGTTTGAACGTTGTGTAACCCTTCGAAACTGTTACAAAGTATATTCATTGATATAGTTGTCGAGAAAAATTCAAACTCGTGTCCTTGAAAAGTTGTTTGCTACCTTCCGTATCCGGATTAGCTTTCATGGTTCAACCATTATTATATTTTCAAGAGCAGTATGAGCACTGAAAGCGTATCCTCACATTCTGAGTGACTCGGATGGTGGTAGAAAAAAAATAGACCGCGAAAAGGTGAATGACTCATTAAATCGAATCATTAAGCAAATAAAAAACTAGTAACAACCACGTTTCTTATGAATCACCAGTCTTATCTAAACGACATTATGCAAGAAACAATAATAATTATTGTACGCACATAACATGTCGCCTGCGAACGTGATCTAACAATAATATCGATAAAAGTAAGGACCGAGGTTGCAGCACTATTATCGATTTAATAAACCGTGAGGTCAACGGCCTTCGATTTATAAACCCAAAAGTGTGACAATCTTTTTTTGTAGAATGTACATTTTTGAATGTTTGTCTGTCGTCACGTGTGAAGTGCAATGCATTCTGGACAAGAGTGATTCACTGCTCGTAACTTTCTGTTTATATACAGCTATTCATAAACCAATAAAAATATTATCAGTGCATTGAACTCTTAAATTGTGGTATTGTTCGATATAAATAACATAAATCCATCTCTTTTATTGCTCACATTTACCTACTTCACTTCTCTCAGATCATAGGAGTAATAATGTAGGAACGAGCACATCAGAAAAAAGCAATATCCATTATGCAATTATAATGGCTATTGCTATTCTCTTTTTTTTTAGTAAAGTACCAATGTACCTACTTTGTACAGTTGCTAATAACAGCTACGTGAAGGTGACCGAATAAAAAAAGTTGTAAATATTAAAAAGAAAATTGCAGTCTTCAGCTAGAACGTAATTTTTTTAATGTATTTGCTTTGTAGTCATTTATTATATCCCATTTGAGTCAAAAACTGCTCATTTGACAGTCATCATAATTTGTCGGTAGAGAATCTAATTCTCAGTCCCTATTATAAGTGATGGTAGCGAAGCGACTTGCAGTTTTTTTTGGAAGAATATTAGAACTGAAGTAACTAATATTACCTCCAACCCCTTCAGATAAGCTAAATTGCTTGTGCTTGGAGTGGTTTCACGTCGGTAGTGTAATGGCCAGGATTCGAACCCAGGACCTTTCGATCGTAAGGCCTGAACCACTAAGCCACCGACGACGCTTAGAACGACAAAGTTTGCAGGTATAAATCTAGAAGTTTAAAAAAGTATTAAAAAATTAATTGTGTTGCAGAAGTCTCACGATTGATTACAAAAAATGAACGGAGATTCAGCTGGAATAACTTAGACCAGAAGCGAAACCTAATTAACGTGGGCTATTCCACTTTTTATCAATCAGCCCATTTTCACTGAATTTTTATTATGTTATATACCGTACAGTTTCCGTACACTGCCTAAACGTGTTTGCAGAAGTCGGCAGCCCAGCATCTCTCCCGGCTATCGGGCGCCATCGGTCCAGAGAGGATCTACGCCGACTGGCAGTGGTGGATCCTGGCCGCACTCCCCTTCCCGCATCTCGTCAGAGTACTCGACTGTTTCTTCCATGAGGGGATCAAGGTGAGAACTAATCATTTCTTCCTGAACCTTTTTGTAGCAGTTTGCTGGTATCCGGGGCGTCTGAACTGACCTTTTTCAAAATACGAGTACCTCAGCAAATGTTTTGTGAAAACCGATACACCATTCCCTATTTATGATTATTAATATAATATTTTGTCTGCAGGTGTTTTACAGGGTGGCACTAGCGATCCTAATCCTCTTCAACAAGCATGCATCAAACCAGAACTCTGAGTGGTACGCCGAGGCGACCAAGAACGGAGTCGATCACGCCATAGACAAGTTCTGTAGAAATATGCCCGCCTCGCCCACCAAACTACTCAGAACAGCTTTTAGCATAAGAGCTTTAAGGTAAGCTAATGCTAAATTCAGCAGCTTAAGATGCTCGGCAGATCAGACATGAACAACGTTTATAAGGCAAGTCACATTCTCTATTAGACACTTTTTCTGCGTAGAAGAATCCGGCTACCATCTCGCAGAAAACACGACTAAGCGGTCATATCGAAGTTGAAATTACTAAGCTCCATGGTGTCTGGCATCAGACTATTGCCGGGAGTGACGGTATGCCCGCAGAGGAGTGAAGTGCAATCCAGCCCTCGGCAGGTTTTGTCTACCAATGCTGCTGGTCCCGCCCTTTTGGAGGAGAACACACCCTCCTTGAGGGCGTCAATTGCGAGCAAGCTGCCGCCTCCTTCCTCCCGACAATCGGGTGAAGATCTGCCGCGCCTTTCTCCACCAGACCATCAGGGTAATTTTTAATAGAGGCTTTTTCTTGGCAACATCTAAGAGTCAAGATTTCACTGCTCACACGTGATCTAGTGGCGGTGAACTCGAAACGTCTTTTTCATTGTACTCTCTGCTAATCAGAAGGAAAAATCTAAGAACGAGTAGTTCAAAACGGTGGCCTTGTCCGCTTCGATAGTACGTTGACCGGAATCAACAACTCCTCCTCCAAAGAAAAGAGATGTGGGCTGCTTAAGTGACCCACATCGGGGTTAGACTAGCACCTTTCGTGTCAGAAACTAGATATAGTGCCAATTAGTTAAATTTTTCATGGTGAGCGTCAAAGGAAATTAATACTGAAAATTTTATTATTCGTTTAAGAGCACGGGCGTTCAAAACGGATCAATCAGGAAATGAATGATTTGATTCCCCATCCTTGCTTCTTTTATTTAGGAATATCACAGTTGTAAATATTGTTACTTTCGAACTCAAAGATACGAAGTAGGTGTAATTACCTCTGCCAGTCTGCTTTTACACCAACATTGATAAGTTGTCTGCACTATGTATTCTATGTATAATATACAACAATTTAATGTAACTGTTAGGTTTTATACACATAGTATCTTAAGATCGGAGATCGGAGATTGGTTATTAAAATTATTAGTTTACTTAAATAATATTTTAAAGCTGTATTCCTTTGAACCTTTTCGGTCTAACCGTGGCTAAACCGATTATGAATAGTTCAAAGGTTCGAAATACGTTATATTCTACAAACTACGAACTTTATAAATTATTTAGTTTGAAAATTGTGTAATCAAGAATACTTTGTTAATAGAAAATATACTAAAACTGCTTTGATCTCGAAACAAATTTGAATTTACAATTTTCACAGCGTTAAAAATATAATTCCCGCGCAAAATTGGTTCGTTAAGGCTCATTCGCTGGCGTCTGAGAGTTGAATACATAATTAATTCTTCTGTAGGCCTACTATGAAACTTACATCCGGAGTTTCGAGCAATTGGTATTCGACGGCACCAGCTCCTCTAGACAAGTGGCATTTCGCTGGCCCTATTGTAGAATAATGTAATTTTGACGTTTATGACATTCGTTGACGACTGTCATAACTTGCTTAGAGGGGCAGCACTTCGTTCGGCCTAAATAGTCAAAAGAAGTCCGAATTGACTTCATGCAAGCATGTACTACGTTTTATGTTTTTCGTGCGGGTTCGAAGTTTCGGGTCTATGTTTCATGGTAGCCCCCCAAATTCTAAGCATGTAAATTATTTTGAATCGACGATGTAGGCGGGATTAGATTTTATATGTAAATGTCGTTCATAACCGAGTTAAGAATATTCATTATGCTAATTTTATAATTTATGTCTGTCTGTTCGAGCAAAATTTATTTGTTTAGGAATCCTTCGTAATGATAATGTTTATTGTACATTGGGATTTATATTCTGTTGATGTTACGGAACTTAAATATAATATGCCTAGATACACCGTAACGGGTCTTAATAATATATATATTATATTATAAGCGTACCTATTTTGTTTCTTCTTGATTGAGGTTTATTTTACACCAATTTTTGCCAACTTCCTAGTTAATTTTGTCAGCTATATGTTTGTAACCAGCTACGAACATGGAATTATTTTCTTCCGTTGATAACCAGCTACGAAAACAGAACCAATTTATTATTTTAGTAACCAAGTATCGTAGCCAGCTATGATAGAAGATTTTCCACCGTGCCGAAAACTTTTCCAAATGTGTTACTAAGTATTGAGAATCGCCTAAATAAAAACTCAGTGACGTTTGATCTACGCCAGTTCATCATGCGTACTGCCAAGGAGTGGAAAGCCTTGCCCGGATCTGTTTCCAGATACCTACCTATAACTTGAGTATCTTCAAGACTAGATTGAACTTCCAGGTTAGCGTGCTTCACTGTCGACCACATCGCCACTTAACGAGTGAGATATTGCTCAAACGCGAGCTTTTTAAACATAAAAAAACTCATCTAACCTTAGGGCCTTAGTAGCCAGTAGCCGCTTAGAAGGTAAGGAAATAACACCATCATGATAACTCACATTTCTAATATAACTCTTTTTGCACAGTTCACAGTACATATCGCGGGTATTCATCAAGACAGAAATGACGCTCAAGTCCAAAGCGGTCATCACCGGCACCCGCCTCGTCCGATCAAGGTCATCAGACAACCTGCCGACCAGCCAGTCACAAGTCAACATCCAGATGATGTCGCACACACTCACCATACGCGAGGTCAGTTGTGATCAGTTTGATCAATTTGTTGAAAGTGATATTTGTGATCATATTGATCAATGTGGGAAGGTTCTGTTGGTTGTATGTAGTTAATAATTAAAATATGACAAATAAATTTAGTGGCGGCTGTGAATTTGTTAGATTATGTTGCAAAAATACATAAGAATTAATTTTTGTAACGCAACAAATTAAAAATTATTGATAATATTTATATATTTATATATTTATACTTATCAACAGAAAATAAATAGGACGTTATTGATCTTACAATTATAATAATTAATAAAACACTTATAAATAAGATACATTGATCTTATAAATATAATAATTATTAGCAAAATATAAATATGTCTTATTGATCTTATATTTATATTTAATGTACTAATACAGTATGATATATTTTTTATAATTTTGCAGCCATTGTCTCCAAAATATCGATGGCAATCGATAAATGTTTGTTTATCTACGTTTAGGTTTACGTTCGCTTAAGGGTGGCTTACATGCTAACAGTCACGATGATATTATATTCTAACTACACACTGCACAGCCACAAATATATAAAAAGGATATATTTGTATATCGGTTTATTTTACTTGGTTCGCAGAGAATGTCTGAGGAAACGTGCAAACAAATGGTATCGTACTCGTCGACATTAGGCGTGGCTTTGGCTTTTATTTCATCATTAAATTCATTCGATTGCAACCCTAACAAGACTAACTTCAAAAAATCGAATTCCTACAAATTCGATAGTCTAGTCTAATATATTTTTTTATGTAAAATATATGTTCTTTCGTTTTGTCGACCACCGTTATGTTATGTTCGGTCTGTCTGCGAAAGTCTGTGAATGAGTCTTACGTTGTTGTGTCCATCGGTGTGATCATACGACTCCGTGTTACCTCATTAGTTAGTTAATTGACGATACGAATGAAAGATATTCAACGTTCATAATCATTTGCTTTGATTGTCTGATTTATTCATGTATCTCTCATTGTTTTCAGTGTGTTCCTCATCTTTGTACAATATGTTTTTTTCTTACTATACAATATTGAACATACGATGTCAACGCGTTTGATACTTGGCATGTGTGTGTTTATCGTTATTGACTATAGAAAAATATAAAAATATGAAAAAAAATTGGCATAACATATGAAAATAGCTTGAAAAATTAACAATGTTCAGAGTAAATCGATAATAGTGATGTTAAAGGTCGCATGTAATCGATTGTTTTGTGTGAGTGCTAACTGTGTGTCGATTTTCCTGTTAGGGCTCACATTCGCCGGGCCCGCGCGCCCTATCGATGGGCGTTTATCCAATCCAAGCGCTAAGGTCCCAGATAACAGACCAGATCGAAGTAAGATACAAGTATTCAGTCACAACATGTATAAGTGTCGCCCTATTCAAAGCTTGCGACATTATATCGATGTTTAGATGCACCGCTTGTCACTAGGTGTTTTATTTATTTCGTTCTTTTGAAGCAATAATGATGCTTTAGGAGACAACAATATACAATCCAGCTTGTTTTGATTACAATTTTTTATTTTGCGTGTTTATGGTAAGTACGTATAGTGAAACTAAGCTAGTGTGCATGACGGCTAAATAATGCGTCTGTATGTTGATGTATGTTACATTTTGTATAGTGCCAAAACAATAACTTTTTATATTAACAACTCCGTGATTTACCGCATCAATCACCAACCTACATGTCTAGATCATTACGATCATAACGGATCGCTCTGATCAGAAGTATCACACGATCATTCTGATCACAAGTCCATGATTCGCAGAGCCCACGATCCTCTCACCTGGCCATCTGGTTCCCATTCCCTAACGCCGTATTCAAGGACCAACGTCACCACGCATCAGATCTGAGACAGAAGGTTGGACAGAGTATTCTGTTGACATTTTCATCACAATTAACCGGGGTCCATAGTTGTCGTGGTGGCACTTGTAAACATACCTGTAGACTAATTTTTTGAGCACATTTTTCAGTTGGTAGTTCGTTCAGTAATGTTGATGGGTTCCGTAGGTAACTTAAAGTAGGTATACTAATATCGAAAGTTCATTAAGTAACTGGTAAAGTAAACAAAACGTTGGGTAGTGGGGTACTGTGTAGAAAGGTAATTTGACTTTATATTCTTATTTGAAGTCTGTCTGCAGTTGGTTGCCAAACTTACGGAACCCTTGCATGCGTATTTAAGCTCCACTGTATACTATTTGCACCAAAACCTCCTCAAAAGTGCTCCAGTGCATTACAATTGGTAGATTTAGATCGGGAAAAGGGAACATCCAAGACGGGACTAAACCCGCGACCAGTCCATCACAGGAGGAATGCTCTGACCAACTGGGCTACTTCTTAGATATTCAAAATTCTTCTATACAATTCGTCTTGGGGCGATTAAAATGTAAAATAACAGTTTGCATACATTATAAATTGTCATGGTTTATAATAGTTCAGTATTTCACGCGAATTTTTTTTGGGAAAATTTCTTTTGCCGACGTTTCGGGTGCGTTACGAGCCGTCGGCAAAAGTAAGTTTTCCAAAAAAAATTCGCTTGAAGTCCCGAACTATATTATAAACCATGAATATAAACCGCGATAGCGTAAAAATAACATTATAAATTTTACACAATACGAGTATTATGTACCTATGTCAACGGAGTATTGTTTATTTTATGATAAAATTAATGAAAACCGAAGTAATATATTTAGTATATTACTTCGGTTTACAGTTAATTAATTTACATATACAATTTAATTATGAATACAATTTTTTTTGTTATTTTTTGATCCAAGCATGTCAGTAATTAGTTTTTGATCGAATATTCCATCTCATAAGTAGTTTGTTGGTAGCTCAATATGCAGTTTCAATATTGTTAATGTTACATTGACATTTTGGTTTCATGTAATTGATTATCATTGAGTGAACTATGCCAGTAGTATTTTTTTTTTTTGTGTCAGTTGTTCCAGTAGTATTTATAAGTTATTCATCATGAATTTATCTTCATTTTCTATAGGTAGGGTAGATACGTTTCAATGATAAACTATATACTATATAGTAGTAACTACCGATATATATTAATTTAGTTTAACTGGTGGACTTTATCTAGTCTAGGCGATAACCTTTTTTCTATAATTAGTATGGACAAGCATTTATCTTAACTAAGTATGTTTATATGAAATTGTAATGCAGTTTAGTTTTGCCTTTCTGTTATAGTTGTTTATATGACGTGTGATCTTGCGATCAATACTCTATCTTAAGTCGCCTTTCGACCTAAAAACTGCCCCAACTATTATTACATAAGCTTGGAGATTGAAATATTTAAGAAAAAATAATTTAATCGGTTGCACATAACGGGTTAAAATTGTATCATACACTTAGGTGTAGGTATATTATAAGCGATACCAATACCTACAAAATAATACGAATATTATACTCAGATATGAGTATGTCAGTCGAGATATTTATATTATTTACTCGAAATACTCATCGACGAAGACACCACAAATTCTGTAACAGAATATTTCTAAGCTAAAGTGAAAAAAAATATTTAGAACTCTTCTTTAGACATTACATTATAGTATAGTCATATAATTTATAGACCGGTCAATTTAAACATTCGAAGGTACATAAATTCCCACCAAGCTGAAAATTAGTAAAATTGTTCAAAACATAATTATAAAAAATACCTGAAAGTTCCCCATCATTCTTATGTAAGGAAAAAAAACCGTTTTGCTGAAAATCGCGAAATACTCATTTTTTTGACCTTTGACCTTGAATATTTTTTTTTCCTTACACGGGAATGATGGGGAACTTTCAAATTTTGTTTTTAATGATATTTTAAACAATCTTACCGATTTTCAGCTTGGTGGGAATTTAGGTAAACTTTACTCTTATTTTTGGTCTAATTTGACCGGACTATTATAGAAGGCCCCAGATTTAGATTAGGCTAGATAGCTTGTAAAATTAGTGCTCAATGTGCATGAAATTATGTGAAAAAAGAGGCGTATTTTTTCCTCACTATTTCATGATTCATAATAATATAGACGGAATTGAACTAGCAAGTGAAACCGCAAAAAATAATACTAAGTATAATATAAAAGGTAAACAAAGTGTCAGCGGTTCCAAACATTTTTATTTGAAAATGATTACGTATCACTTTACGTTAAATTGCTCATAAGATGGCTAATCTGACAGTGTAGAACCGCTGTGCTGACAGCTTTCCTGTACTACGAAACACGTAACGACAGCTGTCGCTCGACCATAGTCGCTTACGTGTGACATGTGCGACAAGGACAGAGAGTAGTAGTCAGTAATAGTCGCTTTGTTTACCTTTTTTCTCTCGTCTTGTTGGCTTTACTTTAGTGCCATCTCGCTTCCACTCGTGCGTGCTCACAAAGAGTGCGAACGAGATAGCACTACTTATCCCTTTTTGTGGCTTCACTTTCTGGTTCTATACGTTAGCTAAAGTAGGACAGCGAAAAGTTCACGAGATTGGGGTACGTTAGATAGCTTGTAATGTCTAGTCTATTAAAAGTCTAGTCTATTATAGACTTTGTTAATGTCTACCCAGTTTTATAACCTAGTAGTGTAGGTTTTGCATGTCATGTGAGTTTTATCCTTATATAGTCTGTGTTATTCTACATGTAAATATAAACTAAAATCTTCACATATCAATTTTGTATAAACTTTGCTTTTGATTCTGTTGTGAAAACTAAATCTTTATTAGTACAACTTACTATTTAAATATTCTATGGTGCATGTCATGTCGGTAGGTATTATTTATGCTGGTCATGCAATATTCCGTATTGCGAGTGAATAAGGTTCAAAGGCGTATGATAGATGAAGTTATTATTTTTTTAAAAAAAGTAACATACATTTATACTATGTCAAAGATAACAAGTAGCTGGAACGCTATATTTTTTCTAACTACAATTTTATATCTTACGGCTAACTTTACATACAATCAGGGCCTCGATTCTGCTAAAGTCAAACCAGAGTGGTGCCACCGCCACTACAAAAAACGGCATTAAATAATAGACTTTGAAGCGATGAGGTGAAAGTTTAAAATTAAATAACTTTTGCAGAGTAATTGAAAAAATGTGATGAAACTGTTTTCATTTCATTTTTTACTTTATGTGTATAGAAATACAGTCTAAAATTTAATGTCATTTTTTGCAGTGATTGCGGCAGCTTTAGTAGGGCCAGGAGATTCAAACCGGGGCTTTGTAAAAATGAGAACAATACTTATTCTACAGTAATAATAATTTTGACTCTGGTATTTATCTATTTGAGTATTGCTAGTAATAAAAAATATTTCCAAATTATTACTTTGATACAACGAAAGTTTATAGAACAAACAGATCCCTTTATTTACCACTAGCTTTTGCCCGCGGCTCCGCCCGCGTGGATGTCGGTTATCGCGACTAAACATAGCCTATGTCCTTTCTCAAGGTCAAACCTATCCCTATACCAAATTTCATCAAAATCGGTTCAGTGGTTTAGGCGTGAAAGCGTAACATACAGACAGACAGACAGACAGACAGACAGAGAGAGTTACTTTCGCATTTATAATATTAAGTATGGATAATAAGGCCCATATAATGCAGAGATGCTATTCGCAAGTTATATGCTTCTCACCTTTGCTATCAACTATACTCCATTTGTTTAAGTACTTAAAAAAAGGTAAACAAGAAAAATGGTGGATTTCAGAGATAGTCAACCGTCAATGACAATAGTATTTTTGTGCATGATTATGGGCAACTTATAGACTACATTTACATTATTAAATAATTTTAAAATTTATAATATTAAACTCACACGTTCAACACATTCACAAAATTATAATAACAATTAAAGTGATTTCAAATTCAATCACTAAATAAAAAATTAGTCTGAGTCCGAAGAACTATCACCAACACTAATTACAAAGCGATCATAGGTTTCGTAGTATTATCTTATCTAGGGATGACAGTACATCTTCTCCACTTTTTTGCCAGCCCTTTATGGTACGGAATAATAACAATAAATACAAACTACAAACTGCGAATTGACTTTGACAGTCACGCACGCACGTATGGCGCGATCTGGAAAAAACTGTTTTGAATATCTGTCTTTTTAGTTTCTTTATGGTAGGCACAGTGCAATAGTTTTTAAAATCATTCTAAATAATAAAGTTATTATAGTTTTTCAGCTTAGGAAATAGTAATTGCAACTTAATATTAAACAAAGTAGTTAAATATAGAAAAATATACGATAGAAATGGATTTTAAGTTCTAAAATGATTTTATTTTGGTTTATTTTTATTTCGGAACGAAAAATGCCCCTATAGAAGAACCCTTTTTACGATTTGTTTACCTTTTTTTAAGTACCTAAACAAATGGAGTTTAGGAACTTTTTCAAGGGACGTATATTTGCTATTGGATGGCGAAAACCCCGTACATTTAGTCGCCTTATTCCACATTAACGTGAAGAGATGGGCTATCCCTTCTTTTTTTTAATACCTAATTCTCAAATAGGGAGCCTTATTTACTAAGTTTATAGTAATATTGCACCACCATCGCTAATATAGTAGTTCTGTACGTGTGTATATTGTATTCACGCACAATACGCACTCTCACTTGTACACGTCTACTAATAATCACTACTAACTGTAAAGTTTGTGTTGTCAACTGTAAAAATGTTTTAACAGATCTATAAAAAAATACAGTACTTTTTTTTTACAGTTTCCAAAACGGAAACTCAAATTTATTTATTGATATGTAGTAAAATTCGTCTGTTTTTTTGACGGTCACTTTTTGTGGCGCCAATAAGAAACGAAATAATTTTAATATATTGTTATATCAGTTGTTAGTTTCTGTATTACCTGTAATGTTATTTGTAGTCTAGCAACCCATTATTAGCTGTCAAAAAATAGTCTTAATATTAGTTGAAATTGCAACCATCTATTAGTTTAGCTACCAATCGTATTCTAACAAAGAGATTATTCTAATTCGTGTTCCAATATTTCAGCTTTTCACGCTATGGTCGTGGTTACCAGTGCGGATCACTATGTACCAGCCAGTGTTGTTATATACCACGGAGGAGCATGGTTGCTCATTAACCACTTTCTACGTGCGAGTTGAGCATCATGAACCGACATTACTTATGATCAAAACGTGTAATAACGAGGTGAGTTGTTTATTAATCTTTTTGGTTAACATCAAATTGAACATATGGACTGGCTAGAGAAAATATTTTTACTTCTAAAGTAAACAGCAATCAAATGGATTACTTGCAGACTTGCCTGGCTGTTTATGAGTTGATTTATAAAGACCTTTGAAGAAGGGTATAAGGTGGCATTTTATATTGGAAGTGGCTTGTTTAAGAATCTAAGATGACCAACTTTCAGTATTTATTTATTAATATCAGAAAAAGATTAAACGTTAATACCCGACACCAATATTGGATAATCGTGTTTCCAAAAATTCTTTACTATAAATAAATTTATTGAACTATTTTATTTCTCAAACTAGTTTTTGCCCCCGGCTCTGCCCGCGTAGATTTCGGTTATCGCGACCACACATACCATAGCCTATGTCCTTTCTTAAGGCCTAATCTACCCATAAACCAAATTTTATCAAAATCGGTTTTGTGATTTAGGCGTGAACGCGTAACATACAGACAAACAGACAGACAGAGTAACTTTTGCATTTATAATATTACAAGAGTAATATTTGAAAATGAATGACAGAGCCTCAATATAGAAAAAAAAATATTAAATTGAATAGTAATTATTACTAGCTGCGCGGTATAATCAAAAAATCCTTGCGATAAATAATTACGGTGTTACCAGCTGTAATCGTATCGGATAAGACTGGGGATGATTCCTGGACCCACCCACACTGCGCCCCCACACTTTGGTCCTTCGAGCCGGATTAGATAGTAAAATGGCTAACACCGTAAATATCAGTTGCTTGTACTTCATACAGATGGCGTTACCAGTTACTGACGCATTTAGTTGTTGTAATTGCAGGTATTCGGCGCATACTGTTCCACGCGGTGGTTCGAGCGCAATCAGAAGGACGAGCGCGGGAACCGACAGGCTTACTTCGGCACTGGAGAGACATTCCTCTTTAGGTAAGACATGTTTTAATGGTATCACAATTACATATGAGTACATGCAAACACCCAACCTACCAACCCAACAAAAATATTAAAATGTAAATTGTGAAAGAGAAAAAGTAAAAAAGAATTGAATGAATTTTTATAGCATTTATTATGCTAACTTTAAAATTGAAATACAAGTGGGAGGGTTCATGTCCCACTTGAGCATTTCATTTCTCCCGATTGTATTAAAATTGCTCACCGCTCAGTTTCTGACAGCTTATACCAAGTGTTGCCAATAATAAAAAATAAAATAAATATACATTCATGGTTTCTATTTTTTTGCCATTATGCTGATTATATTTATTATGTTATGTATTAAATGATTTATCTCATTTATCTGGTACGATTTTAATGCGGTTTTATGTTAGTAGGATAATTTGATGAGTATTTTTTTTTAAAACATAGTTGTAACCAATAATTATTGTCTATTTGCTTTATTGATTTTTAGATAATTGTATGTAGGTAATAATAGTAGAATGCTTTATTTTTTTAGATTATTTATTTAAAATTTATGTATGATTCTAACAGGTTTCCCCGTACAAATTGTAATGTTTTTTAATTCATACCCTGTGTAATTTTTGTTCATAGGTAACATTGGTAGATACCAAAATATGTCAGTGGAATATGTCAGGAAACCTGTTAATGTCAACTATAGTCAAATAAAAATAGCTTTCAAAATTTTGATAATTATCTTATAATTATGGCTTTTAATTTTAACGTCTTTAGTTTAATTTAGAATGTTGTTTTAACATTCAATTAATTTAAAATGGTTGCTCTTCGGGTAATAGCTAAAATACATATTCGTATTAACACCCATGTATGAGTTTACTAAAATACTAACAATGGCAAGTATTGGTATTTCTGTTAACTTAGTACGTGCATGTTTATAAATTTTGTCTTAATTGTTTGTAGCACTATCAATTAATAAATATGGGATAGACATATGAAATGGTTTGAAGTGAAAATACATTTTTTTCTCAAATTGAGCTTCACTTGAAATATCGGGAAATTTTATCCAAATGTTAATGCATACTTTGCATACCAAATTACCTACTGGAAAATATAGCCACGGTGAAGTGTGACCAGGTTCAGCTAGTTCTTAGATAAAGTTATACAGTTAGTAAAAAATCTAAATTATGCAATTAATTACCCCTATACTCCATATCGCACTCCCAGGCAAATAAAGTCGTAAGTACGAATACGTCAATATTTCTTCATGCATTTTTGAATTAGTACCTAATAAGTATAAAAAAAAACGAGAATGAAAAAAAAGTGAAGATACATACGATCAATTTAATATTCTGACGTAAAATGAATTTTTAAAACGAATGTTTTTTCGGTATAGATCATACCGAAAAAACATTCGTTTCGTCAGAATAGAAATACACCTGGCTAAACAGTTTTTTGCTTACCAGTAAAGTTAACATTTTCAACTTACGCTTTTATTTCCCTGGGGGTGCGATATCTTGGATTTGTATGCCCGAAACATCAGAGATTGTTTTTTAAAACTTACCATTTGTTCTGCACGAGGCATTTCAATGCATGGAATTACATGTTGTATTTGATTTACCAAATGTGTATATTGGCATTAACTATCACGTGAAATTACCAAAATAATAACCATTCGTATTCAACCTAACCCCATCTCAAAGGTATTGTCAAACTACCCTCAAAATGTCACCGCATTATAATCTCACACCATGTATAGTCACAGCATGTTGCATCATCCCCACAGCCTTTACCCGGAGCGTGCCAAGTACCCATGGGTGGGAGTCACGTCCGGGAACGACGGGAAGGGCGAAGAACGAGTTGCGCATGGCTCCGAACTCTTCATGGCCGCGGATTCCAAGATGATTACGATTGGAGGAGGGTCAGTAATGTTCTATATACTATATATTTCAGTTTGCATCCACATCGGGCCAAGTACCCGTGGGTAGGGTGCTTAGAAGATGGGAAGGAAGGAGAAATCGATGCGAGGACCCCACACGCGAACTCACTGTTCATGGCGGCTGATAATACTATGGTTACCATTGGTGGAGGGTATGTAGGGTTGTTCGTTTGACTGAATGTTACCGTGGTGTGATAAATGGTTTTATTTTTGATTTGTTTTACAGCAGATTTATGAATTACCATCACCCTGTATTTCTTAACCGTTTGAATACTGTTTTACCAGTTTTTGTTTGGTGTTTACCATAAGTGTACTGTTCTATAATTCCCCAAACTAAGTGCGATGTAACTAAGATCCCCCATATTCAAGTGTTTTTTTGTTTGTTGTGTAAAATTGCAAAAGCATGCATATTGTACAGTACCTACTTCGGTTATAATCGGCTTGCTTTGGTTTTGTAAATCGTTTTTTGGATGCGGTAATATATCATTACCTCGCCTGACGATATGCTGAAGGCATTACAGACACAACAATGTTACATTGTGGCCCTTGCTTGACGGTCCCATCAGATACTTTTCACGCCCTGCTTAAAGGACTCGGAACTGCAGGAAGAAGAAAATATGTGTGCTGCATAATAATTCCAATTCTTTGTATCGCACTTTGAAACTTTTCTAGAGAAGTAAACGCGTTGTGCGATAGAAAACTACGCTTTAACAAAATCGAACTAAGCTGATTTTAGTCGGACTCTCACTCTTTTTCCCGATGTGTCAAATCCAAAGCCGGGTACTGTGTCTCCATTTCACTTACTGTATCCTGTACAGACATACAATCTAACTAAGACACACATAATTATCAATTACCTTGATCTTTCCTGACGTACACTTAAAACACCTACACCAGTTACTTAGAACCCTGTTTAAGTAACAATTTTCTTGTATAGCAATATGTATGTTGTATTGAAATGAACTCTTTTCATACATTTCTTAGTTGTTATTCTATAATATATGTTTTCTTTCTGTAACAACAGTGACGGCCAAGCCATTTGGATGGACGAGAACATAAGGTTCGGCAAGACTGACCGCTGCTCGACTTTCAACAACCCGCCGCTGTGCCCTAGCGGGGACTTCGAGATCCGTGTCCTCGAGGTGTACGGCTTCTCCGGGGCGTAGAGGACCCAATCTCATCATTACTTCATAACTACATGTGTCCCTTTTCCCTTTCACCCACGCTTGCGTTAAGGCAGGAATACACATATCAAGTCGCTTGCAGGTGTATTTCCAGCTTATGTGTGCGTGCCGCTCGCGGTTATCGATATATCCCTCGCCAGGATTTTTAAATCCGCTCACATCCTATCCATCCTTAAACATTATCGATTATTAAATAACGCGATAATTTCCTAAGATACAGTATCTCCTCCACCTTTCAATATTTCAGCAAAATCCTCCTTGAGATGTATTGATCACCCTTGTAACAGACTGTGTAGACGTATTCCTAATAGTTATTCTACAATAATCTCTGTGTGGACCCCGTAACTATCCTATGCGATTCGAGCTGTCCGTTCAAGACAACGAAACGGGGAATGTAGGTTGTTAAAATATTTACTCGTGTTTAGATTGTGTAAGTACAAAATTTTTGAATGTATCGTACCTACTCTCGATGGATTGAATACGCTTATTATGAAAGCAATATGTTTTGGGCTCAGCCGTGCGGTGGTCGTTCTTTGTGTCGATGCGAACATTCCAGTGATTTGACTTCATAGGACTCGGCAGCGGTCATTGTGAGTGACTTTTGTTTGTACGGCACTATCGTTCGGTCCAAGCAACAGTATTTCGGTAGTACGTTCATAATCATGTAAGGTTTATAACTCAGTTTTGTCATTGCTCACAAATGTGTACCAAAGAATTTATCGTAGAGTTTAGTTGCTCGATGTTGCGTATTATAGAAATTTCGCGATACATGTTGCTCATAGAAAAATTTCATATAGCAACAGTTTTGCTTGATTATATAATATTAACAGCGAGATTACTAAAAATATACCTATTATTGTATCAACGATTTAAAAAGGCACCAATTGCCGCACAATTTTCGCTCCAGCTAACGGAGAAACGATTTTCCCAACACTGCCATCGCTCGCAGTCAAAATAGTATTATTTATTACGTATTTCGAAGTATGTGCCAAAATCGGACCATATGCGAATTGGCTTTCTAGAATCCGGACAAAACGCGGACTTGATTGTTTTCTACATAAAATTATGTAAAGTATTTTACAAATTGTATTTTGTATTGACGAAATGTAAGTGAATTAGTGATTATAGGAGTTGGATTGTTTCGAAATTATTTGTTATTGACTGTCTAACGGACGCATAATGTGATGGGTTGTGTATGTACGTTTATCTGTTCCTAGGTCCATTATAAAAAGGTATATGCCTAACGAAGCTTGAAATTGATATTAAAATTAGAACATAAAATTAGTTTTTAGAATATGAACAGAATAAAAAAAACGCGGTGCGTGATTTTGTATACATACCACCAACATACATTGTTAATGAAATAATATTTAAAAAATCCGCATTGGATGCGTCCGTTCGTATCGGCAGATAGACATGAAGTGATCGTAACGCAATGGAGGCGACCTGTAGGTACTGTCTGTGACGTCACAATGTATACTATATACATATCCCTGTTGGTACAAAGACTTACAATCGCTCGTATCACCCGCGGCTTTTTCCGCTACGATTTATTTGTAAATATATTTTTTTATGCAGTCGCTTAACTATCTGACCATTTTCGATAACTACCCACATTTACAATTCAATTTTCAAGCCGCACAGAAACTTCGGAGGCTAAAAACGGAAAGTTATGTAAAAATGTTCACATGTACCTGAGTAATGTGTTTATATATTATGTAAAGTTGTGAATGTCGTTAAGTATTGTAGCCCATACACATATATTTCTCTATCGTTCGGTTTATATATTTTGACATTCTAACTTATTAATATTTATAAGGTATTTGATTATCGAGGGACGTTAGTTTAAGATAAGCGTTATGAACAATCGTGGCTGTTATATTTACACGAATCGATTGATAAAAATGTTGTTGCCTCACTTTTGTAGAAGATTTATATGGTGACAGTTGAATTGTAGAAGTGGTTAAGTCACATGGTCGTTATTTAGACGACTCCACGTAGCGAAATAGGGGTTTGTCATGGTACTACCAACTATTATTATATTATTCAAAAGCCTAAGACTCGTTTTTAAATTCAAATTATTTATGTAACTTATTGAGTAGGTAACATGTAACGTTTTATATGTATGTTATAGGCGTCTGTATGCGGGCGACAGATATTGGTACGTGTTTTTGTTTTAATATGATGTTTCTTGTTCAGTCAGCTGGATAATGAACTATTGTAACTAATTTTAATGAATTAAATTCATAAATCAGTCTATGGAACAAGGACTTATGAAGTTTGTTGTTTAGGTGACTACACAAGCGACTGGCGCCAGTATATATGTTATGTTAAGCTGCGCCCGCGCATAGTCGTGTCGCGATATGTTGCTGTTAGCCAATTTGTCGTTGATCAGTGTAAAGTCTAGTCTTTATCCTGTTTTTATTATCTCTTACGATAGGTATAATATTATGTAAACTATATACAAATTGATATTTAAAAGAATAAATTTCATGCGTTTTTGCCTCGATAGTGGGCATGTAGGCTCGTGGTTAGTTAGTTATAAGTACATTTAATATATGTAAATTTATTAATCTCCTTTTTCCTTTTCAGTATTGTGTCGTAAGTTTTTTTTTTATGTGAGGAGCATATCATATTAAGTGAGTTGTTTGCGTGACGCGTGGTTCTAGTGATATTTGTTTTGTTACTGTTACATTCGAATAGTTTTAGCCCGCCGCCGCGGCGACGGTGTAAAACTTATCTATGGTAATGTAAATGTTGCTTCATAATGTGTAAAAAAAATATATAATCCTATATACATATTGTAGTTTTCTTTGTACGTAATATCCTTAATCAATTCGAATTATTTTTGTATATTCATAGACATGAACATCATCTTTGAGTTATCGCACTTGCATCATGACCGGTTCCACCTCATTCATTAGTTTAGCTAGGTGGACCATAGACGATTTTATTTTAAAATTTAGTTCACCTCAATTCAATCAGTATTTTAATACAAAAAATGTGTGGGTTGTGGTCCACCTACGTCTACTTAGCAAAATAATGTTCTATGGTTGAACGCTTATTAGCCGACTGGGCCAGCGCGAGGGTAATGTTTTAAGCGCGTATGTATGTATGTATATATAATTGATGTATATACTTATGTATGTGGTCTTCTTTCTTCCCCTCTATAGGCCAAACGGCTGGACGGATTTCGATGTATGAAATCTCAAATGAAAGGTATTCATCTCCTGAGTGTCATAGGGTAAATAAAATGTCGACAAAACTATACAGTAAAATTATACCTACAAATTCACTGACATGAATTGTCACAGACAATAATATACACGTAATATATAAAAAGGGTACAGAGGTACTTATGATTGGAATAAAGTGCTGATAGACCAAAGAGATCGAATAACAAGGCGGACCAAGGGTTAATAAATTTGCATGTATTCCACCTTAATCCACCTGGGTGAACCAACGGTAAAGAATAATGCGCGTGGTCCATCCAGGTGATATAATCACGTGGACCACGGTTGGGAGCGATTATGACTCATGCTCTCATAGAGCGACTACCGACCAACCGATCCAACACAACAAAAATTGGTAGGGGATACATTATAACCCTTGTAAGCAACACAGTTTTGTCATCAGCCTCAATATTACAATGAGCAAGCTGCATATACAAATTACACACACTATCTCGGGTCTATGACCCTTAAGAGCCTCTATTATCTACAGTTTCGCGATGGCCCTCTCGGGTCAGGGGGCTATAAATAGCGAAAACAAGCATAACAATACAATCTATCTATCTGTTGGTAAGCATTTGCTGTTGCGTTGTTGACCTATGGACGAGGTAGGTACGAGGCTATCAAAGTATGGTAAGCATAGGTAAGTATTACTTGCTCTTAGATAAGCTTTTGTTTAACGGCATTATTACGTAGATGAAGATGATTGTGTTGTGGGCTTGAATATCAGTTGATTCAAAGCGGAGTAGAGTACCCTTCGGCAGTCTCTTCAGTTTTACACCCATGCTAGTCTGCTCCAGTTTCCGATAACTTTGGCTCGTTAATCCAGATGAGAACAACTTATCATGGCAAGGCACAGGCTTTAAAATAGTACCTATACAAATCCTAATTTTCCCTGAAACTTAATGAGATGAAAATGAAATATTTAGTACTTACCTACGTTTTTAGAGGAATTTTGAAAGCACCAGCACAAGAAAAAAATAGAAGCTGCTTGTTGAAAAGGGTCACTGGCCTGTGCAAACATTTACCAGGGTAGTCTAACTTGTGCTGCCGACTCTGTAAGCACAGAGTTTCTGCGCCGTCAGTGTAGAAGACAAAGCAGGATGATCCTTTGGTTGTTCCACTGACGGCACTGGAGTGCTTGAAAGAGGATATGGTGAAGGAGAACGTGGTTGAAAAGACATATAACAGGAAAATATGCAGGAATGACAATTGGATGGAACAATGGCAATGCATTTGACATTTTTATAGCATTTATTAGGCTAACTTTTTAAATTAAAAATACATCGCGAAAAAGAAGAACTCACAGTTTGTAAGAAAGTTGGTAGATGGCTCCAACGTCGCCTTTAAAGACGGATACAAATTTGAAGTGATTCAGATGTGACTCAATCGCTCAGTTGGAAGAGCACCCCCTGTAAGGGAAAGGTCGTGGGTTCGAATCCCACTTTTGTTCTTTCTTTTTGCCAATGTATTTCGAATGGCAATGCAGATGATAATGAATAAAACAAGTTAATATAAACACAATCTTTATTATGAATCGCTAGTTTCTTCTAACCTATTTCTATAAGTGTTTGTTTTATTATACACAACCTCTTGCAGTTCTTTATCCTTAACCAAACTAATAATAACTTCATAATCTTCTCCTATGGCATCTAACACTTGCATTAAGTTTTCATTTGAACATTTTATTATGTAATTACAAATTAATCCACTTAAAAGTGGTTTGATCTTTTCAGAGAACTCTTCTAGTTCTTCGATATCATTATCTTCAAAGGATGATCCATTTTCATCTGATTTTGCTATTGAACTAATGGTTTTCCACATGCTGTATGTTGGTTCTAGATATTTAGATGGCTCACAAGTATCATTTACAGGCAATATGTTGACTATAGTTGTTATTGACTCGACAATATCAAACAAATCTGTGTCCATCTCCTTAAAGTTTAATTTGTTTTCATAATAAAGTAAAATTATGTTAATCATATTGAGTGCATCTTCAGTACTATTATTGTAAAGTTCTGGTGATTTGTCGAAGCCTAATAAATTTAATACTATTTGAAGACTTATTACAAACACTCTTTCTAGTTCTTCTTTCACGCACATATCTTGATGATTATTGGATATTTCACTCAGTGCTGTAGTCAGTGACTCCAATGCAGTTGGTGTTACAAAGTGAGTGAAAAATTTTGCTCGAAATTTCTCCGAGTTACAATATGAACACACAGTATTAAAATTCTCTAAAGTAATGACCAGAAGATCTTTATTTGACGAATTCTTCAATATGAAGTAAAGTGCGCTTGAGTATTCAACATTTGAAAACAAATCCATTAAGATACTGAGTTCTTCATCGTTTGCTACAAATACACACGAACTAATCAGCCTCATTAGCTGTATTAACACTGAACTATCATCATTATAGCTAATGTAGTTGATTAAGATATCCAAAAGGCCTTCCATCTTCATTAATGCCTTCACTGTTTCTTTCTGACAACACATATTAGCGATAATACCGACGATAATTTCTATAATTCTTGGCATATCTATTACCGGTAGGGCGAAGTTGAACAGTTTTAAGACATCGTGTTTTTGTAAAAATAATACAACATCTTTCTCAGAAGTCATGTCCCACAAAACGCAGAGCTCGTCTTCGAACGATGTTTCTTTAATTTCATCTTTAAGTGTGTCCAAGTTAGCCAGTTTTAGTAAAATCTTGAGGACAAAACGTTCACTGTAGGCTGTGTCGCCAATAACGTCCCCAGCTACAGGAACCGGCTCTTCAACATCTGCGGCCGCAGTCACTATTTCAGGCTTCATTTTGCTTGTTACTTAACACATATCTTTAATAAGTTCAACGTCGCAATTCAATCAAATCAATACGCAATAGTAAACACTAAACAGTACACAAAGGCATTATTTATTCTAATCTAACCTATTGACAGATTTATGACAGGTCATTGACGTTGAAGATTGAAGAGGTAGAAGGTTCGAGGAGCACGTTTTTACTCGACATGACATAACATAAACTCATGCCTGTACACCCCGAAGGGGTAGGCAGACTGTGCTAGCACCCACATTTCATCAGTTTATGTTTAGGTCCCATTGTAATAGGTGGCGAGCCTATTGCCATGAACCGGGCATTACTCGACATATTATATTGAAATTAAATTGGGTATTTTCCTGGAGTTAAAAGACATTTTCTAACCGAGCTTATTAAATTAAGAATGGTAAAAGAGCGGTGTAAAAGTACTAGTCGAATCTCTTACGTTTTTTTTAAATAATCCACCGAACTTATTACATCACTAAAAATGTTTCATATCATACCGTGGACGTACAAGGTACATTGTACAAGTTAAAAGTTGTTGATTAGTCATTATTTTGTAATATACCGATTGTAACTAGGGGAAAGCTCCCGAAGCCGAAAACCCCTAATCATAGACTTAGAATCGTCATATAATACACTTGTTTTCTCTATCTACACCCTAGTAGTACTCCAGGTCATAACAATTACTTATTGGCCTAAAATAAAAACAGTTTGGACAAAAATAATCGTATTTTTTTTTTTATGCATTATTTACTCTTCATCGTGTTAGTCGTGAAACCACAGAACGGTAATTTAATTTCATAAAAAAACACCACTACAAAAAAGCACGTGCCTGTTCGTCAGGCGCGTGCTTTTTTCCCTCAGCCCTACACAAATTGTTCTTGTGAAAGGTACTCTAAAAATATTGTCTACTTGACTTGGCATAGCGAAAGCGGGTCTCCTGCAGTTGGTATGCGATAGAATTAGTGCTTTCGAGGATGCGTAACACGGTAGTATATTATTCATTTAGGCGATCTGCACACGGCGGGGCGGGCCGGGGGCCGGTCTTTTTGACCGCAAAGTAGTAAAGACCGCGTCTACCCGTCGAAGCCCGCGACTGCCCTCAACGCGAACACAAGGCACAAGAGGGACGGACTGCGCGCGCTGCGGCGGCACCGACTGACTCAGTTAGCCGTCCCGCCATCTGCACTACTTCATACGAACTGGTTTGTGTGATCCATGGCGGGCAGCCACGAACATGCTGCCCCGCCAGTCCTGCGGCGCGGTCTTTTTGCCCTTCATGTGCGTTGGTGTTGGTAGTATAACGCTATCGTTCGCGGTGAAATTGACCGGCGCAGCCAGCCTCGCTGTGTGCAAAGCGCCTTACGTGTTACGCAGCGCTTGTTTTTGTGGGTTTTTCCCTGTCCTCGACTAGCATTTAGAATCTGACAACCATGTCAACTTCCCTATTGATAGTGAAGCAATCTGGTTCAAATCATTGCCTAGATTGCAGAGATAGACAAATAACAATAAAAACTATTTTAAAAGATCAAATTTTAATAATCAAAATGTACTATTTAACAAAAAAACTTCTTGTTATTACTTATAACAATACTAAATACTTAAGTTAAAGATTAACTTCAATAATATTGCTTACAATAAGCAAATATGACATCGTACGATCTATAAAAAGCACTAGGCTCCGATAAGATTCAATATATAGTAACTAGCTTTCATCAGCCTTGACTTTCTTCGGAGGTCCGTCGTCATGCTGATCATGTTTCCTCTTATTTGAGTAATGTCTGTTGCCACCCTTCCTGCCCTTATTCTTGCTGAAGGTCTTCTGTTTCCTCCGCCTTTTAGACATCTCATCAATAGTTTTATCCAGGTATGTCTTTTCCGCGTCCTCTTCTAAGACTTTGAACACGACGTCAGCATCAGTGATCTTTACTTTGCCGTCAGTCATCTTCTCCGCTAGGTCTTTAGCGGTGTTTTCTTTGGCAAGGCGAACCCAGCCTTCTTTGTCTCCTACCTTATAATCTATGTATGCTACGTCGGCACCTGAGGAAGATTTTTTTTATTAAAAAAATTGATGTAAATTAGTACTTAGTATGTACATGTGTAGTAAAATGTACTAATGACCTTGTAGCTAAAAACGATTTCTATTTGAACATTAATTTGCTCATTTTGATTTGACAGAAGATTGAGGCACTATAGATATGGGGGCAATATCTTTTTTAAGAGAAATATGGCCCGAGTATCCGTATTCTTAACGTAAACGTATCGAGAGAATGGGGCATTATGATTGGCACACAGCACACACAGATTCACAATAGACAAGTGGCAATTCTGGAAAGTAATGTATAAATTTAAGTTTGGTTGAATCCACTTAGGATTGAAAAGAAAATGAAAGCAGTATTCACTTACCTAAAGCTGTGAGTGCATCTTTAATGTCCTCCCTCTTCATTGTGTCTGTGCCCTCACTGAAGTGCAGAACTGTACCAGTAGGCAGTTTGAAATCTTCTTTTTCAGCGATCTACAAACCAATTAATATTAATTAATTTTTGAGGCAGTTGCAAATAACTATTTAGGATATGTGGCAGCCTAGAATTGTGCGATCGAACCTGGCGGCCGGAGCGGACTTGACAGACTCTGTGGCGTAGCGGTATTGAACGCGACTACTACGCAGGAAGCGCGGGTTCAATCCTCGAAGTATTTGTATGCTTGAATATGGCTATTTGCATTAATCTGGGTGTTTCTATGTATAATATCAGTTTACAACAAAAAAAATTGAAGTATGTATCTGCATTCTAGATTCTGCTAGTTAAGCTTACCATGGGTCTAGATAGCACCACAGTATAACGAGAGATCTTACAGTAGTTCATCGCGTTTGATGTTTGCGGAAATGCCGCCTTTTGCAGTTTTGTCAGGGTTGTCACTTCAGTTTTTATTTATAATTTGTTTTTCTGTGATATTCTATATATAACCCCTATTTGTTCGCTTTGCTCTGTCAAGGCACATCAACTCACGCTAATTTATATTACTAGGTGATGCCCGTGGCTCCGCTCGCATGGATGTCGGCTATTGCGACTTTTGGTATTGGTTGAGTAGAACCGGAGATATACTCCGGTTCTACTCAACCAATTAAGATCAAGCAAACGTAATATTTTAAGTCTGAGTTTTTGGATTTCGGTTTCGATTTCGGTTTAAATTTCGATTTCAATTTCGATTTCGAATTTCAATTTCGATTTCGACTTGAATTTAGATATTGATTCGGGTTCGGGTTCGGGGTTGGATTCGGATTCGAATTTCGCTAATCGCCGGTATCGCTAAATTGATGATACTTATATCCTGAAGGAGCGCCCACACACGAAAGCGATTTTGGCCTGCCGGCCAAGCCCTGCTGTCAGTTTTGCGGCTACACACGATCAGTTGGGAGTCAACAGTTTCCTATCGTATGATTGCCTGCCGGCAATTGTCTGATATCGGGATTGACGACCATTTTACCGACGATCAAAGATGGCGGACTTGAAATTAAAAAAAATCGAGGTTTTCGGGGTGACTAATTACGTATAATAAAATCCATTTAGCGATCAAAGATGGCGGACTTGAAATTTCCCACAAAGTCAACATAATTTTCGAGGTTTTCAGAGTTGCTAATTACGAATATAATTATCATCCATCCAGTCATCTTGGATTGCTACATGAATAATATATTCGTAATCAGCAACCCCGAAAACCTTGAAAACGATAAGTACCCGTATCGATTTTAGTAAAATTTTCGAGTCCGCCATCTTGGATCGCAAAATGGATGTTATATTCGCAATCAGCGACCCCAAAAACCCTGAAAACGATACCCATATCAATTTTGGTGGAAATTTCGAGTCCGCCATCTTGGTTCGCAAAATGGATGTTATATTCGCAATCAGCGACCCCAAAAACCCTGAAAACGATACCCGTATCGATTTTAGTAAAATTTTCGAGTCCGCCATCTTGGATCGCGAAGTGGATGTTATATTCGCAATCAGCGACCCCAAAAACCCTGAAAACGATACCCATATCAATTTTGGTGGAAATTTCGAGTCCGCCATCTTGGTTCGCAAAATGGATGTTATATTCGCAATCAGCGACCCCAAAAACCCTGAAAACGATACCCGTATCGATTTTAGTAAAATTTTCGAGTCCGCCATCTTGGATCGCGAAGTGGATGTTATATTCGCAATCAGCGACCCCAAAAACTCTGAAAACGATACCCATATCAATTTTAGTGAAAATTTCGAGTCCGCCATTTTGGATCACCAAATGGGTGTTATATTCGCAATCAGCGACCCCAAAAACCCTGGAAACGATACCCATATCGATTTTTGTGAAAATTTCGAGTCCGCCATCTTGGATCACCAAATGGATGTTATATTCGCAATCAGCGAACCCAAAAACCCTGAAAATGATACCCGTATCGATTTTAATGAAAATTTCGAGTTCGCCATCTTGGATCACCAAATGGATGTTATATTCGCAATCAGCGAACCCAAAAACCCCGAAAATGATACCCGTATCGATTTTAGTGAAAATTTCGAGTTCGCCATCTTGGATCACCAAATGGATGTTATATTCGCAATCAGCGACCCCAAAAATCCTGAAAACGATACCCATATCAATTTTAGTGAAAATTTCGAGTCCGCCATCTTGGATCACCAAATGGGTGTTATATTCGCAATCAGCGACCCCACAAACCCTGAAAACGATACCCGTATCAATTTTAGTAAAATTTTCGAGTCCGCCATCTTTGATCGCGAAGTGGATGTTATATTCGCAATGAGCGACCCCAAAAACCCTGAAAACGATACCCGTATCGATTTTAGTAAAATTTTCGAGTCCGCCATCTTGGATCGCGAAGTGGATGTTATATTCGTAATGAGCGACCTCAAAAACCATGCAAAAAGATACTCATATAGATTTTTGTGAAAATTTCATGTCCATCATCTTGGATCGCTAAATATAGAAAACGAAAAAATAAACAATTTTAACAAACAAAATGAGTCATGAAAAAAAATCACGTGATTAGTGTGATTACAAAATTGAGACAACCCTGAATCTTTAGTGCCGAGTAAAATGTATGGGCGTACCGAGTAATACCCCGTCCCCCACCACTCCCCTGCCCCCGCACGATTGCTCTGTCTAGACGGCTTCGTTGACCGACTGTATGTAGTATGAGTCGTTAGACTGTGATTGCACTGTGTAGAATGTTGTGGAATATTTATTTATTTACTTTGTCCATTATGAATACAATCTAAGCACGGATCTGAGTATATTTTTAAAACATGATTGTATAATCATGTATAAGACTATATAGTCTGCATTGCAAAATCTCACCATGCAACTGTTGTAGCATATAATAGTACATTATGATATAAGTGCGGTAAGTTGAAAATTACAGCCGAGGCGATATTACTAGCCCGAGCCATCGGCGAGGGCTATAAGGAAGCAGAGGCTGTAATTTTCAAAGCGCACGTATGTCATACGACGTTTTATAACATATTTACGAGGAAATTAATAATTAATACAGCGAAAAGAAAAAGCGCGCGGAATTATTTTTACTTGTCCACAAATAAGCGATGCGCGCGCATCAACGTTTTTTTTTTAGGCAAAGGTACAAAAACAGCCAGTATTACTAATAAAGTAAATTAATATTTTTGTGTTTTTGTTACAGATAAATGGGGGTCATTCATCAACTCGCGGGCAATAAACTTGCGGGAAACCGCGACTTGGCATTTTTGAATTTTATTTTATTTTGCTGTCGTCAACTCGCGTGAATATTAAAGTACAGTCAGAAAAATGGATCGAAACCAACGAACCAACCAAAATATAAAACCAACTTTTATACTCGCGCATTTATACACCCGCATTGGTAAAAGTTTTAGTGTATTGTTTACTATTTCCATATTAATTAATCTTAGATTTCGATATAGACGTGCAAAATGAGGTGAGGGTGGGACGGCCAATGATGCATAAAACATGCTAGTTGTTATGATTATGACAACGATGTCATATGAATGAAACATCGTAGGAATATCGTCTTTTTCTTATGGTGATAAAATTTTATTGTAGGATAAGACAAAGTAAATTTTAAGCTAATGAAAAATAAGCTTAAATATTGATAAGACCAAAATAGGATAAAACTAGGGGTAAAAAGTAATAGTGCAGTTAATTTTTATACATTTAAGATTTCGTCTAGTAAAAATGTGGAAGTTTTTTTGTGTTTTTATGTAATGTGGAGATAAGTTTATATTTTTAATATCACAGTGGCGGAGAAGCGCAGGGCCTTTTTTTGTCGTGCGAAAAATCCCCACGGAGCCGGTGGAGGCGTTGGACTCGAACGGACCAAATGCACGCTGTCTTGGGTCATTGGTTGCCTGAGGTGAGATTGCCGAAAGCATATCTCTCGCACCCCGGCAGACCCAAGACCATCTCATTCGAGATGGCCCCCTTCGGGTTTTGGGGACCTTAGTGTCCCCATCTAGCCCCGGGTACGGGGAGGCGCACTTTGCGCCGCTGCCGCGGCCTGCTTCAGCTAGGGGACAGGCAGCTCCACCGGTCACCCCCAGGCCAGCGCTCATAGAGGACGGAAATCGTTATGCGACCTCCGACGTCCGGTTCGCCTTCGCTCTTCGCGGGCTTCCCGGGGCTGGAGTCTAGTCCGGACCCGACCGACCGCCTCCTTGTCGAGCATTACTTGCTCGCAGAAGCGGCCGCACCCAAGCGTTCGCACATCGTACCATCGCTGTGAGCAATGTGGCGAGTGTGAGGACTCCCACCCCCAGAGCTGACACTAGGACCCGCCTCGGCGTGTCCCCAGCGTGTGCAGCTCTGTGTCCTCGCTCGCATCACTGTGATGGAACTCGGACGTTGGCTCCTTCCGGATCCGACACAGGTAACTCCGTTAATCACCTGCGTCAGCCGGTACGAGAAGCTGCCGTGTGGCCTCTCTAGCCATTCCTCTATGATGGGTCTTATCGCCGATATTACGGCATGCCCTGCGCTTGGTCGCCAAAGGCGTAGCTCCCACTCAGCTACCATATCCCGGTGGAGCTGGGAACTCACGGGTGAATTTCTTCAGGCTCAGGTTCCCATCCCTACTCCCGCGCCTCCTTTCGATACCGATATAAGCATCGAAAGGGCTCTCGCATCCAGGTTCCACGGTAGGGATCCAGCAAGGAGACTCGCCACCTCCAAGGATATCGTGAGATACCCCCTAATGGCCCTGCTGGCCATTGCACGCTGCAGTCCACCCAGCAGACGCACATTGTAGACTGTCAGGGTCTCCGCCCATATTGGGCACCCATATAGGGCAATGTACCGCACGACTCCCGCATAGAGTCTCCTGTAGGAGTCATCCGACCCCCTCATGTTGGGCAGCAGCCACCTCAAAGCGGCAGCTGTGTTCTTCAATTTGGGGGCCAGTCGTTGGAAATGCTCCCCGAAATTCCACCGGCCGTCGAGCACGAGCCCCAGGTATTTCATCTGGGGCTTGATGCCGATGGAAATGTCTCCCACTATGAGGCTGGAATCTTCCGGTGGCATGCTCCGAAGCCCATGAAAGAACAAGGCCTCGGTTTTATGCAGAGCCACCTCAAGACCCAGCTGCCGGATCCACTCCACGACTTGGGCAACCGCGGTCGTGGCCTTCAGGGTCACTTCGCGGTATGAAGCCCCGCACGCCGTCACCAGCGTGTCGTCCGCTTAACACGTGACGGCGGCACCATCCGCGAGCTCACCTTGAAGCACCCAGGCGTAACCGATGTTCCACAGTAGCGGTCCCAGGACCGATCCCTGCGGAATACCGCACGACATCTCTCGCCGACCGAGCTCGGTCGAAGCGCAGGGATTTTTAAGATTGGAGTGTCTGTTTATGTAAAAATAAAAGCTTTTTAACTGGGTTTGTAAAGACGACAGACGGATAGACAGAGTTACTTTCGGATTTATAATACCTTTAAATCACTACGGATACAACATACTATAAAAAATAGCTTTTTTGGAAATTTTGTTAACCAGTCGGTCTGATATTCTATTTGTTTGCTAAGTAAAGTGAATTAGTCGATTTTGAGAGGATTTTTATTGTTATTAGTTGAAAGGTAATTCTCGTAACAAAAATCTGTTCAAAATGTAATCCCGATTTAATCTCCCAAATGACTACAATGGTATTCTCGTTACACACTTTTTAAGATCGAACGTTGACTGTAATGTTAATATTGAACTAACATTTGAAAATGTGCAAATCGATCAAAAAATGGTACCTACTCTGCAAAACTTTGTAACCGATCTATTAATTATTCTAATCGATTACATAATAATTAAAGATGGATTTTTCTGATTCGAACGTGTGGGGTGAGGAAATGAAATCTGCGCGGGGTATGAGCTTCCATTTCGTACGCGGGGGTGTGAGCTTCTATTCTGTGATATTACTTTGATCCTTTTTCGCTGTTCTTTTTTCATTCCTTGATACCACTTACAAACTTCTTCTATTATACTATATTCTATAACATAGCCTAAAATATCTTATAAAGCACCTACATTTTAAATAGGTACCAAACTATATTAAATTTATTACAAAGTTTTCGTAACTGACTGTACACAAATACATCAATTTTGACGATCGCGCGAGTTGACGACAGGAAAATAATCAAAAATTGAAAGTTGCCAACTCGCGGTTTCCCGCAAGTTTATTGCCCGCGAGTTGATGAATGACTCATAAATGGTTGTAATTTATTGTCAAAATTAATTAAATTAAAGAATTAAATGTTTATTTGTTATATTTTATTTCCCAAAGTTAATTTTATTCATAAAATATTGACCACTTTCTTGACATAAAACCTCTTTGCTAAGATTTTTAAAAGTATCGTTCATTTTTAGACGGAGTATCTTAAAACTTTATTAAAAAAAAACACGTGCCTTTACATTACATTATCGCACAAGTACGTAATGAGATACATTACGATATTGAAATTGGTGTAATTACAACCACTTTACGAGCAAATATGTTATAAATATGGATTACACATTTGTTTGGACCAGATTAGAACTTGGCAAAGATGCCCTTTGCCAGTCTATTTGCTCACAACAATCTACATTCATGTGGGTGGAGCTGCAGGCAACGGCTAGTCTCTGATATAAATTTATACTTACTTCCTTCTCTTTTTCCTTTATTTTCTTCTCCTTCTGCTCTTTCTTGTTTGCATATTCATCTTGCTTCTGTTGAACGTAGTCAGTTTGCCAGAGGACTATTAAGTCATTATCTTCGTATTTCAGGTCCTTAGTGTTTAGGAATGCTTCAGCCTGGAATAGTGAAAGATTTCGACGTATTACAGATTATGTTATTTACTTTATAGAGAGAAATTGATATAAGATTCTGTACTTTAGGAAAAAATTATATTATATAAAAATGTACTGGTACCTGAGGGATACGAAAAAGAATAGAGGTTCAACAGGAAAGCCTTAAAAGGCCCAAGAATTGCACAATCAAACGCAAATAAGTTTTAAATCATACAAGTATTTCCAGAGATAAGCTAGTTCAAAGAAACTATTTATTTATTAGTAAAATCTTTACCTGTTCCCTCGTTTTGAAAGTGGCGAAGACAGATCCCTTGAAGAGACGTTTCTTAGTGGCCTTATCATCATATTTCCTCATAATAACATTCTCAACTTCTTCATATTGGGCAAAGTATTTCAACAGGTCATCAATCACTGAGTCTTTGGGAAATCCTTTAGCGTAAACGGTGCGAGCTGTGCATTCCTTCCTGCGTTCCTCGTTCATCTCGGGCACTGGCTTTTCTGGGTTTCTTCGCACTTTCTTGTTGTCTTCAGAGACCTGGGGAAATGATAATCATATTGTTTTAGCCACTGACTAAATATTATTCCTTTAAAATGGGTGATGATAGATCTTCACAGTACTGGACACCTTCATAATACTGAATAAATATGCAGTGCTAAAATAAAAACTGATGTGATAAAAAAAACGTTTTGTGTTGCAATTGTGCCCATTAAAAGTGTATGGTGAACAATCACCCGAATTATGTCAACTGTTTGGCATCCATACTAATCTATACTAATACTATAAATGCGAAAGTAACTCCTGTCTGTCTGTCTGTATGTTACGCTTTCATGCCTAAATCACTGAACCAATTTTGATGAAATTTGGTATAGAGGTAGATTAGACCTTGGGGACGGACATAGGCTATGTTTTGTCGCGATAACCGACATCCACGCGGGCGGAGCCGCGGGCAAAAGCTAGTACATATTATAAATGCGAAAGTAACTCTGTCTCTCTGTATGTTACACTTTCACACCTAAACCACTGAACCAAATTTGAAGAAATTTGGTACAGGGATAAATTAGACCTTGAGAAAGGACATAGGCTAAGTTTTGTCACGATAACCGACATCCACGCGGGCGGAGCCGCGGGCAAAAGCTAGTAATGTAATAAAAAAAATTGTTTATAACATACCTCCAACAGCCCAGATGTTGCCTTTTTGAGTGCATTTGCAATAACATCAGTATCTGTTGACAGTTTGGCGAGGCGGTTGAACCTGATGAGTATTTCTATCGGCACCCACCCATCATCAAGCTGCACATGTTCACGTAGGAACTTGTCTCGGGTCAGATTTACATCACCTGGAAAATAACATTTATGTTATTATTATTTTGAACGGGCACATGAATGAACGATGAAGCATTGGTAGCTTAGTGGTTAAGGAGTCGGCGGCCATTACACTACCAACGTGAACCCACTCCTAGCACAAGCGATTTAGCTCAGTTGGAGCGGTTAGAGGGAATATTAGTAACTTTGGTTCTAATATTCTTTTTTAACAAAAAAAAAATTGGGCAACATCAACACTACATAGTTTTTGGAAAATGGATGAATGGTCTGTGATGAATGAAAAAAAAAAGATTTGATTAACTAGGTTTACCACACAGGATAATTTAAATTTATGTCAATCATCAAATGCATTTTTTCACCACACTTTACAGTCATAGAGCTTAGTCAATGTTTTGACTCAGGCAACATGTGTGTTACTAGATGCAGAAGAAGAAGAATATATTTATTTGCTAGAACATTGTAATAATTATCTGAATAATGAGAACTGCAGCCACATAACCATGGTACCTGCTAAGTACCGTCTTTTATGATGCTACATTTCGTAACTTCACCAAGACATACAAATCTATTTATTCTGTTACATTTGTTATTTATGTAAGACATGTAGATAATGTTTAAGGGATAGTGTAAGCCTGTATCTCCTCCCCCATTATTTGGTTATGATGACTTTATTGATCACATTTTCTTCATTATCACAAGCATTTTGATTATTGACACAAACACAAATTGTAACCTGACTGAATTTTAAAAACAATAACAATGTCCTCAAGTGAAAATAAATTAAGTACAGGCAAGTACTTCTCTGTGGGGGCTTATCTTACAATTTCGTGAGTTCTGTCTTGCATCTTGGCAGTTAAATATTCCATTCATGAGTAAACATTACAACACATGGTGCAAGACCTTGATTTTATACTTAGACTAACGATTTCTCTAAATATATTTTCCGTCGGCTAAGCGTCATCAACATTACGCATGCACATAATATTTCAATATACCTAGGTAGGTACGTACCGAAATAATAAGTCACTTGGCGAATAATTGCGCTCTCCAGCTCAGTTCCTCCTTCAGCATTGTCCCCATTCTTATTATTCTCTTGTCCATTGTTCTCAGCAATCACTTCATTAGCCTCAGTCATTTTTATGATTCTGCAAAATTATTGTAGCTTAGAAACATTGATTGCTGTTTGGGCGGTCTACATTTGGTTTTTACACTTACCAATTTATACGATATGCTTCGTCTAAGTTGCGTGTTTCAATATTATCGAGGATATCAATAAAAATGTGTTCAAATAAACAAAATCCAATGGAAAACACGTGTTTTAATTTTACCACACGCGGCCGGCAACTTGAAGTTTGATTGAAAGGCAGGAGGCGGGAAGGGAGGGAGAGCGGAGGAAGCTGTCTATGGAATTATGACTTTTTAAGTTTTGTTCAGAAACTGTATACACTCTAGGCACTAAATCAAAACACTATACTCCTATTGACTTTCTTTCATAAAATTATAAGCTTTTATTCTCTTAAAATTCTATGACATCTTTACAGTAGAAGGAATTTTTACAGCATTAAGTATGGTAACTATACAAATCGAATACATAGGGAAAAAGAATCTTCTCGGGCGGGACTCGAACCCGCAGTCTTTCCCTTACAGGGGGAATGCCTGACCAATTCGGCTACCGAGACACGCCCGATATGATTCAAATTTCCCATCTCATACGTCTTTAAGGCGACGTGGCGTCATCTACCGATTTTCTTACGAACTATCGGAATCAATGAATGATGTTACAATCATTTTTAAACATTGATTTTTGATAACTGCGCCCAAACAATTGAAGGAATTTTTACAGCATTAAGTATGCTAACTATACAAATCGAATACATAGGGAAAATTGTTTGGGCGCAGTTATCAAAAATCAATGTTTAAAAATGATTGTAACATCATTCATTGATTCCGATAGTTCGTAAGAAAATCGGTAGATGACGCCACGTCGCCTTAAAGACGTATGAGATGGGAAATTTGAATCATATCGGGCGTGTCTCGGTAGCCGAATTGGTCAGGCATTCCCCCTGTAAGGGAAAGACTGCGGGTTCGAGTCCCGCCCGAGAAGATTCTTTTTCCCTATGTATTCGATTTGTATAGTTAGCATACTTAATGCTGTAAAAATTCCTTCAATTGTTTGGGCGCAGTTATCAAAAATCAATGTTTAAAAATGATTGTAACATTCATTGATTCCGATAGTTCGTAAGAAAATCGGTAGATGACGCCACGTCGCCTTAAAGACGTATGAGATGGGAAATTTGAATCATATCGGGCGTGTCTCGGTAGCCGAATTGGTCAGGCATTCCCCCTGTAAGGGAAAGACTGCGGGTTCGAGTCCCGCCTGAGAAGATTCTTTTTCCCTATGTATTCGATCTTTACAGTATTTTTAGACACGACTCGCTGTTACTATTTGTATATTTAGTAGGCACCTACAGCTTGATTCATATATCTTGGACCTAAATCGCGATATATAAAAGGCCCAGCCGCGCGCAGATTGTTTTGAAATAATCTATACTTGGTGAATTTGAGTTCGTCCACCACAGTCCACAGTATAATAGCAGATAATATAATTTTGAAGATAATATAGGATCTTCAAAATACATCCAAAAAAAGTGTAAACGCGTATAGAGAAAATTTTAGGTCCAAGATATATGAATCAAGCTATCTCACGGCTCACGGTGCTCACGGGCTCACGAGTAATAATTGTATTGTAAACGATAATTTCTGTTGTTCAAGTTCAACAATCGACATATATATCCATAGACATAGCAAATATATATACAGGATGTAATCGTTAAGTGTGTCCAGGCAATTATTCCGTAACTATTACAGATATCAAAAAACTGTAAACAGATATCGAAAGTTCGTTGCCTAATGAGTAAAATGACAACAATAACTTTTTAAAAATCAAACGAGAGGTATATATCTAACATTTTGATATTAAACACTCCCATAATGTATGGGAGTGTTTAATATCAAGATCATAGTATGAGATTAGTAGAAAGGTTTTAGTGTCCTTATTTTAAAAGAATATTTTAGCTTAGTACTGATATAAAGGAAACTGTTTATTAACCTAACAGAGTAATAAAACTAAAAATAATAATATTTATTTATTAGTAAGTACAATTTTTTTTGTAGTGTGTTGCTTTTCAGTCTGCTCAAATTAATGCGATATTGAAACACGGTTTATTACCAATTTGAAGTGGAAAGATAATTAAAAAAATAATAATTTAAAAGCGTCGGTAGCTTAGTGGTTAAGAAGTCGGCCTTACGATCGAGAGGTCCCGGGTTCGATCCTGGCCATTACCCTACCGGCGTGAACTCACTCCTGGCACAAGCATTTTAGCTTAGTTGGAGGGGTTGGAGGGAATATTAGTAACTTCGGTACTAATATTCTTTAAAAAAAAAAATCTTCACATGTATCTACTTGAAAATCATTATTGTATAATCATACGTAATCATAAAATATGATTAAGGTAAAATGAGTACTAGACCACTTGAAATAAGCAAACTAAAACCTTTCTACTAATCTAAAACTAAATGTATGGGAGGGTTTAATGTCAAAATTTTAGATACCTCTCGTTTGATTTTCAAAAAGTTATTTATGTCATTTTACTCTTTAGGTAACCTACTTTCGATATCAGTTGAAAGTTTTTTGATCTGTAATAGTTACGGAATAATCGCCTGGACACACTTAACGATCATAGATTATTATATATACTACTTAACGATTACACCTGTATATCTCATACATTGACAGAAGTCAAATTCTCAAAAACATAACCTCATTTCAAAACATCAAGACAGCATTGTTTATTTATAAAGTTATGATTTCCTAATCATGGGAGTTCGTGGTTTGACTACTTACATAAATTACAACGAGAATGCATTTCTACAAGATTTCTTGCTTCATGACTGTTGCCTGGTCATAGATGGGCACAGTCTCTGCGCACAACTGTACCGACTACTGAACTGTTTCTCTGCCTTCGGCGGAGACTACGACAAATGTGCTAATTATGTTCGTAACTTCTTCAAGAGTCTACGGAAATGTAACGTAACTCCGTACGTCTTGTTTGATGGGAGTTACGAGCGGAGGAAACTGAAGACGGCGTATTCCCGCTTAAGATCCAAAATATTTGGCGCATCGAAGCTAGATCCGGTCACACAAGGCAGTATTCAGATATTCCCTTTACTGCTTCGCGATTTATTTAAAGAAGCTCTTTCGGATATGAACGTGCCATACACTGTTTGTGAATTCGAGGCTGATGACGAAATCGCAGCCATGGCTAGACATTTAAATTGTCCTGTGCTGAGCTACGATTCAGATTTCTTTATTTATAATGTTCTCTATATACCTTTCAACACTCTGGACTTCAAACCAAGACCCGTAGATATTGACGGCACTAAAAAGTTGGCGATGGAGTGTAAAATTTACAGAGTAGAACATATGCTTTCCAATTTTGGAGGTTTACAAGAAGAACTGCTTCCCTTGCTGGCAACATTACTTGGTAATGATTTTGTGAAGAAAAGAGTTTTTAATAAATTTTTCTCACAACTCAAACTACCTAAAATTAAAAAGAAATCAAATGACCAGCAAAGATGTATCCATGGTTTATTTAAATGGCTTCAGAATGAAACCTTGGACTCGGCTATAGCTAAAATACTAGGCAGACTGAAGAAAAGGCAGAAAGACAAAGTCCTTTATATCATTAAGAGAAGCATAGATGGATATAATAGTAAACACTGCCGATCACTGAAATATTTTGACATAACAGCCGATGAAACTCCTAAATCTGATTGGCAACCACCCGATAATATTGATGAGCAAACAGGTTCTTCGGATGAAGAAGATGAGAATGATAATCAGTCTTCTGAAGATGAAGAAGCTTCTTCTGAAGAAGAAATAGAAGGTGTAGAAACTGATATAGAGAGTGAGCAGACAGTCCTAGGCTTGCCAGAATGGTTTGCTGAAGGCATTCGGCAAAACTATATACCTCAACCTTTTATTAACCTGTACACACATCATTTACATTTCTGCTCACCCCAAGCTGAAGATTATTATGATGAAGACTCCTTTCTATGTAGCTTACCAATCATGAGATATGCCTTTGACTTATTAACTGATTTCTCTCAAGATTATTGCATATATGTCAGTAGAGAAAAGAATACAGGCTATAAAAGAATTTTTGTCAATAAAGAATTGAGTATTCCTAGGCCTTATGATACTCCATTTAGTGATCTGACAGAAGAACAACTGAAGTTTTGTTTCACACACTTTATAAAGGAACAAATGCCTCTACTAGACATATCTGCAATAGACATATTACCACCAAACTTTCATCTATTTTTCTTAGCTATACTCTGGTGGGTCGCTAAATGTGAAGTACCTTTAGGTAATGTACACAGTTTACTAATATCTTACACAATGTTAGAGGCCATAGATGAGAAGACTGGCACTTTTAGAGGCCATAGACAATTTGAAAATCAATATTCCAAAAAAGTTGAAGAATTAAAAAGAAATCCGATCCCGCTAATCTATGATAAAGATGATCTGTTCTTAAATAAGAATAAGGTTCAATATGAAGATAGTTTGGTAGCAGCCAGTGTTCTTTTAAAACATTTTGAATTAGATGATAAACTTAAGAAAAAGCCAAAAACATATGACACAAGAAAAATGCAGTTATTTGCTCAATTTCAATGTTGTTTAATGCAGTTAAATTGCTTGAATACCTTATGTCGCAATCCTTATGAATCTACAAAGTATTCCAAATCTTTTAATGGTACTTTTGTGTACAATATGGCGGTAAAATTAGAGAATCAGGCAGATCCTAAGAATTTCTTTGACCAGTATCTCAAAGGGGCTACTACTGTTTTGATGTATTACAAAAGTTTATGTAGAATATATGAAAAAATTGCTGGAGAAATGGACTTGACTACATCCACATGGATTGGCAAAAAGAGAAGGAGAAAAAAGCTGAATAAGGATGAGGCAGAAATCAATTTTATAGTGAAAGGTTTTGAATCAGAGGTTATTATATAAATAAAATATTTATTCTATTTGAATGAATTTTTTATAGCATTTATTATGCAAACTTTTAAGTTCGAAAAACATTGGAAAAAATGAAATGCTCAAGTGAGACTCGAACTCACGACCTTTCCCTTACAGGGGGACTGCTCTGCCAACTGAGTTATTGAGCACCACTTGAATCATTCCAAATTTTCCTTCTCTTTATATCCGTCTATAAGGGCGACGGTGCAGCCATCTACCAACATTCTTACGAACTGTTGGAAATGTAAATGTTTAAAAATGGTTGAAAAATCATTCATTGTTTCCAACAGTTCGTAAGAATGTTGGTAGATGGCTGCACCGTCGCACAGTGGTCCGGATTTGAAAAATGAGTGACTTAGGGATCAACTTTCTCTTTTCGAATTTTTCTTTATGGCAATGGATAGATCTTATTAACCCTAATAACAATTGTTCTAGGTAATTTTCTTAATGCTTATGGTTTGGGTAAAAAAAAATATTTTCAGTTTTCTTTGTATGGAACGGGTTATAATCAGTTCCATTTCTCCCAAGTCTTTAGCGATCCGGCTTCCTTTTTTTTCTTATTCCTTGTCCTATTTGCTATAATGTAACACTATTAACATGTACCTAAACTTGCAATTCTGCCAGATAAAGGGATCGAAAAAAGTGAAAAATATTGAATTTTGCTATGCTAAGTTTTTAATTTTTTTACGTTCCTGTGGCCTATATTTGGTTTATGGGGCCCCTCTAAGATTTTTAAGACCAAGCTTACTTCACCTGCTAGTTCAAATCCGGACCACTGTGCGTCGTCGCCCTTATAGACGGATATAAAGAGAAGGAAAATTTGGAATGATTCAAGTGGTGCTCAATAGCTCAGTTGGCAGAGCAATCCCCCTGTAAGGGAAAGGTCGTGAGTTCGAGTCTCACTTGAGCATTTCATTTTTTCCAATGTTTTTCATATTTATTCTATTCTAAAATAAAATTTTAAATGTTTGTTAACTAGATGTACCTGCGACATGGAACCCTACTGCCAGTAGGGGATAGGACACTCTTTTTTTCCGCACTTAGCCTCTCTTTTTGGGCCATTGTACGTGAAACTGTCAGTAGGTGACGCCATTGACTGGATGGGTGATCAGCCCTTCTGTGTGAGCCATTTCACACATTTCCGCTATACAATGACTATCATATACAGGATGGAAGATTTTCAGGAGAGATTTTCCCCTGGAGGGGAAGGACTCGAAATACTGTTGACAGAGAATTTCACCCAAAGAAAACATTCTTTTATTTTAAAAAAGAAACAAAACTGCATTCAATAATTTTCGGTTTTTAGTCTGTTTGATTATCGAGTCTGTCAAGTGAGTTTTCAAAAATCTTTGAATGCAGTTTTGTTTCTTTTTAAAAATAAAGGAATGTTTCCTTTGAGTAAAATTCTTTATCTCCAGTATTTCGACTGCTTCACCTCCAGGGGGCATGCAAATCGTCCACCTTGTATATTCGTACGATAACCATGGCCGACGGCTTAATATGCTCTTCAAGGCACCGCAACACCCAGCCCAATGCAAATATTTGCACTGAACGAGAATCGAGTCCCGATGCCCTGCATAGTATTCGAATGCAGTGCCTCCACGTCACAGAGGTTTCCTGGTAGGTATATTAATTTGCTATAGGTGTAGTACCTACTATCAGCTCAATGTCATTAAGGAAAGAAGTAAAACAATAAATTACTAACATTATTTTTAATCAACGTGTCTTTGTGTACGATACCTTAATATTTAAAGACGATAAACTATCTAATTTCTCACCTAACACATAAAAACCTACACCTATTATAGAACTAGACGAAAAATACAACAGTTTCATTGGCCAACTGAACACATTCAGGAATGGGTATACCCATATGCCAGTCGAAAGGTATACAACATGAAGCCAAAGTACATACACAATATTAAAACTTAAAGCTACAGTGACCCCCAGTAGTCTAGAGGGATAATTTCTGTTCGATAGAAATAGCTCTATTAATATGAATGGAACTATTAAGGTGTGCATCACATGGTTGATCCAGCTTGGGAACCTTGATTCGATTTCTTCCGGCATTATTAAATCTTTATTGACAATGTATAAACCCCAAAATGCCGCGGCTACATAAATCGCCACTGTGAAAGCTAGACTGAACATTGTGTCTTTGATTTTTCGAATCAATGGCGGTTTTTTTGGGGCGGTTGCGTTGGTGCCGAAAATGTCGTTCAACAGGGCGATTGTGAAGTACACGGTTTGGAGTACCTGGAACAAATAAGACAGAGCTTTGTTATTTAACTTGCAGTATGTGTAAGTTCGTTAAGGACTAGGTATACTATAGGTAGGTACTAAGTAGTATAAGGACAGTCCGATTTTAGTTTGTTTTCAGTCTGCCAGATTTACTTAAATCAGTCTAAGTTTTATTGTCTATTCTGTGACAATAAATAATAAATAAATAAACATACCACAGTATTCTACACTACGCTATCTAGACCCATGGTAAGCTTAACTAGCTTGTGTTATGGAATCTAGAATGCAGATAAACATACCTACTTATATATACATTTTTTTTGTAAATATTTATCTACATATTAGGTAGGTATACATAGAAACTCCCAGACCAATGCGAATAGCCATATTCATGCATATAAATCGAACCCGCGCCTCTTGCGTAGCAGTCGCGTTACACGGCCACGCGGCCACGCCACAGAGGCTGTCAATGGTATAATAATTTCACGATTGTGGCGTCACCTATGAGGCTCAAACTATGCCTATAGCTTTCCTTGGCTTAAGATGTACCATCTAGACATTGTAGAAGATGACCATCAATGGTCTTGCTACTAAAGATCGCACGAAGTGAAAAAGCAGGGAAGCATACTCGAGCTGTAACGAAAGGGACTTTTATTTTTTTAATTTTTATTGTATTTCTTAGGGACAAAATACAATTATGCGTTACAGTGAATGCTTAAGAACTAGGTTAACAAAATAAAAACGCACAACCCACACTATTATATAGGTATTCTATTATATAGTATATATCTATTATATATAGACTTAAAGCTGAGAAGACGATGATGATGTTGACTGATATCAGATTCTAAACAATATAAAGATCGCAACAATTTTTTAACTTATGTTTGTGTGGGTATAGCAATAAGTATCTGACATTGATAAATATTTATACAATGCATCGCTGACCTTAGCCAATCAGAAGACCTTAATATCGTATTACATAACTAGATCACTGTTACCGGTTACGGTCACGGTGCTGACCTAGGAATGTGATGAATGATTTAAATTGTTGTTTTTACTGTTTTTACGTTGATATACTATCATTGTTGGCACCTTTAATACCGGTCTTCATTCTGTCTCGAGGAGGGCCAGACCGCAAGGGATGGCCAGGTCAGCCGGGGTGCGAGGGATATGTCGTGACAACCTCACCTCCGGCCTACCACCACGACACTCAGTCGGCGTGTGGTTTTAGTTGGTTTGAGTCCGACATAACCTTCCGTTCCGGCTCTGGCGGGGGGAGGTATCCGTGGGGATTTCGCACGAAAAAAAGGTGTTCATTCTGTAAACTTCACTTAGGCTTCTTCAGAGGTGATGACATGTTTATGAAACTGCACCAAGTTCATCTCGCTCTTTTATTTAAGGGCAAAGTTACTTTTTTTTTATAGTGCGATAAATCCCCACGGATTGGTATCCGAGGACCCCCATGGAGCCGGTGGAGGTGGTTATGTCGGACTCGAACCGACTAAAACGCACGCAATCTTGGGTCCTTGGTTGCCGGAGGTGAGATTGCCAAAAGCATATCTCTCGCACCCCGGCATACCCAGGACTATCTCTTTCGAGATGGCCCCCTTCGGGTTGTGGGGACCACAGTGTCCCCATAAGGGCAAAGTTACTAAAGGCTCACGATACCGTCTACGTCTTACGACTGTACCTCCATCGCCTTCAAATGACTAATAACTTTTACTACCGTAGATAAGATTCAAAAAGATTTGTAATATTTTTTAGCCTCAGAAAGCCACTGCCGGTCTCTGCTCTTTCAATGGGGATTGACCCTAAGGGTGAATTGGTAAAAGTATTAACCAGACGAGCTCTATAATGGAGATCACGAGAAGGTAGGACGCCCCCTAGTCATATGAAAGACCTGAAAATGTGGCTGGGATAAACTGGATGCGGAAGGCAATCGGGAGAAAAGGCCCATTGAAAGAGGCTTATATCCAGTAGTGGACTTTGATAGGCTATTTATTAATTGAAAGATTGGGAAAGGACGAGCGATGCCGCGGGCAAAAGCTAATACCCCTTCTACATAATATGATGATGCTTCGTAAAACCGGTCTCAAGCATGATTATACCGATACTGTGCAATCAGATGACGGATATGATGGTATATTTTTAGCGTCACGGCTCAGAGCTGCTTAATTATGTATAATAGGTATTTCATGATTTACCTGAGTTTTTCCTTTGTATTTACCTAGGTACATGGAGTTTATAGGTAAAGGACAATTTAATAGTAGGTACCTAGGGTACTAAACTCTAGGGAACTTTGTTAAGAGTGGGATGAGTTGAGTTGACAGCCTCTGTGGCGTGGCGGCAGTGAAGGCAACTGTTACGTTACGCAGGTGGCGCGGTTTCGATTCCCGTTCAGTGCAAATATTTGTAGGTATGCATGAATAACACTATGGCTATTTGCAATGGTCTGGTCGTACCTCGGAGTTATTAGGCGTAATTGGAACTCTAAAAAATCCCGGGCTTCGAGATGTAGCAGGTACGCTTGTAGGAAAGGATGTGAGGTTATGAAAACATAGGTGCCTAGCTAACAAATATTTCAATGGGTAGGTACATCACGTCAGTGCGTATAAATAATTTACTTTTATAAAAATAATAATGTGTCTTGAACAATTGCTATTTATTAACCGATCTCAAAGTATTTATAAATTCCGCTATTCTAAAAACATAATAGCATTTCATAATCACCACAATGACAAACTTTGGAATGTTATTATTGTATCGTACTGAAGTTCGTAGATATATCTCATCATTTTAGGTAATTTGTGTTCATGACATTGCACATAGAATGCAGGAAACTGCCCTGCTAGACAAATGAGGCCCTGGTGCACTCTGATTGTTTTGCAATAATCTATGCTTGGTGAAGATAAGCTCGTCCACTGACATAGCTCCTCATGTTATCCTCAAAAGACTAAAAGACACTTATGAAACGTATACTGCGCGTATTTGAGCACATTTTAGGTCCACAATACGACCCGAGTAATAACAAATGTCTGGCATTGGCTCCCCGCCGCGTCCCAGTAGGAGAGGTAGACTCAAGGAGTCCTTCCTTGCTAAGCGTCTTGGATAGTGGCAATTGTCTCACTACCATGAACGCCTAAGACTGTGCGAAATGGAGGAGGAAGAGCCTGAAGGTGGACGCTGACTCCTCCTGTTTCACTCACAAAGTGGGGGGACAGGGGACAGTGAGGGTGAAGAACCAAAAAAATGCTGCAGGGGGTCGAAGCTTGTAGTTGGGTTACACTTTACACCTAACACAAGGAACGGACGTATATACCAAGTCATATACATATTTTTTAATACCACTTAGGTGGCAGACGAGCACACGGACCACGGATGCAAAGTGGTTACCGCGGCCTATGGACGTATGCAACACCGGGCGTTACACTCGTGCTGCCTACCCTGAAGAAACCTTCTAATGCCCTTCTTGAAGAACCACATATTGTAGTCGCTTGGGAAAACCACGGCAGGGAGTTCATTCCACAGCATGAGCATGCGTGGGATGAAGTTCCTTTCATACCGCACGGTGCGCACCGTTTTCGGATGTCGTTTTCTGGTTTCACCTCAGTCAGGTAATTTTTTTTTATAAATCTTTAATTTAATATATTTCTAAAAACTTGTCTAGTAAGTAGGTACATAGAAACTTTTAACAGCAGAATTCGCGCCAATATCATGCATTATTCGACCTTTTGAAAAATAAAGAATCACTTTCAAACAGGCCTTAACAGCAACAGTTGGCCTTCTGCGGCCATTTCGATATTATTTCCTTTTGTAACTCTTTGTTGTCTATCTATTTTCTCACGAAAAAATATACAACACTACACATTTCTACTGTACTGTACTGTATGTGTATGTAGGTCTAAGATGTTTATACATGTATGTAAGTATTTATTATATAATGCCTTTCTCAGGAGTAGGGGAGTAGGGGGTAATGGGAGCCAGTGGGTAATGGGATCCAGTCTTATTTAGGTATAATTGTACACTGTAGATGCGTCTAGCGGCTACGAAGGTGAAAGGGGTGCGGGACGGGTACGCGCGAGCGGCCGCATCGCTCCTCAGCGCCGTTCATACCTATAGATCGAACGCACGTCGGTTTTAAGCAGATTTATTGTAATTTTTGTCGATCTTCGAGGACGAAATGTAAGTACTTGTGCCATTGTCTCTTAAATTTTATCCTGTATAGCGTATAAAGTGATGGTTAAATATTGTATTGAAAGTGATAATTCTTTGTATATATCTTAGTGTTTCTAAAATATTGTCGAAATTCTAAAACGACCATTTGGGGTAGTGGGAACCAACTGGCTCTCATTACCCCACTGGTGGCTCCAATTACCCTAAATCAAATAATAATTAAAAAAATATTTCAGATGCCGCGGAACCGCAATAGAACTACGGAAAAAGCTAACTGGAGTCTGGACATTGTGGATAAAGCAATCAAGAGGGTAACTGATGATAGAATTTCTTCTGATAGAACTGATGATAGACTCTTCTATCCCACCTAGTTTGGACTCTGTTCTTTGAATTGTGTCTCCACAACCATCATGCTCCCGAGAAGTTCGCAAACGAACCCATAAACAGCATTCGCTCATAATTACTGCAACTCCTAATAAGGCTGTTCTTGAAGAAAAGAAGAAAAAACGAGTCATGAAAGAAAACAAAATACCTAATAAAAAGGGAAAATCTAGAGAGAAGAAGAAAAAAGTTCTTAAAAAATCTGTCGAAAAGGGAAAGAAAGTTCTATTCAAAGATGACACCAGCTCTTCCGATGAACCGGATAGTGATTCAATTATCTGCGACGATACTTGCAGTGACTACGTTGAAGAAGATTCAAATATATGTATGATTTGTTGCGAATCTGGGAAATCTAATGAGCTCTGGTACAGATGCAGAGCCTGTGGTAATTGGACACATGCTCAATGCTCCGGTTGCGATTCTGCCAAAGATTTTATTTGTGATTTTTGCACTTGTCGTTAATTATTTTTCTTATGTTAAGTTTAACAGTAATTTTGCATGTTGCCAAAGGTATTTTAATTATATTTCATGGATAAATAGCATTAACTTATATGCCTTTATTATTTTTATGGTTTAAAGTTTATGTTTATGTTTTAGTACATGTAAATGTAGTCTGGCTACTATTGCCCCAATGGTTATCATTACCCCATCCACTGGTTCCTATTACCTCAACCATCGGGCAATGGGAGCCAAAACTACTTTTTAAAAAAAATATGATAATTGAAAAAGTTTTGTTTAGATTGGTTCTTTGATTACGAGAACTTAAGGCTGATTAGTTAAAGTGTTCAAACTACCAAAAATTATAATAAAATGTTCATTCAGACAAAAGTAATTAAACTTATTCCTTAAGTGGTTTCCATTCCCCCCCACTCCCCTATACCTTTCGTATACCCCTTCATTATAAAACTTGACATTTAATGTACACAAGACTTTTGCCTCTCATTGGATTGTTATTCCTCTGTGCACTCCCGGGTTTGCTGGAAGAGAACTCAACCTTGAGTTAAGCTCGCCTTTGTACATAAGTACTATTTCTTTTCTTTGTTTAAATGCCTTGTAAGTGTACAATAAAGTATAAATAAATAAATAAATTTATCGCTTACATAATATAATGATCCTATAGCCTTCAAAAATAGGTAACTAGACCTATTTTGATGAACGTTGTGGGTAATATTTTCCACTTTATATACAAAACATAATATCTACACTTTGAATTCCGGGGTATTCTCTCTTCTTTCTACAATGTGGTTTATTTTGGCTTTTACGAAAACGACTGCCATTTGTATTATTGTACCGAACAGGGTCTCGTTTCTGATAAAGCCAAACCATAGTGGTGCCAATGCAAAAAACAGCATTAAATAATAGACTTTAAAACAATGCCTTTAAAATTCAAAATTAAATTACTTTTTGCCGAGTAATTGAAAAAGTGTAATGAAACTGTTTTCATTACATTTTGAACTTTACGCGTATAGAAATAAGGACTAAAATTTCATGCCATTTTTTGCAGTGACTGCACAATGGTTTAGCTTTAACAGAATCGAGGGCTAGGTCTAACCTAACCAAGCTGAATTTAGTTATGAAAGACCGCATGGAACGCCTCGCAGTGACTGTCATCCAATATTACACCGTACTTCCGGCCCTATGATAACGATCTGGTAAAAGCCGTAAAAGATAAACAAATAGGTACATTTAACAGGACGAGGCGGTTTATTTTCCACAACATTCTACACAACGCTATCTAGACCCATGGTAAGCTTAACTAGCTTGTGTTATGGAATCTAGAATGCAGATAAACATACTTAGATACATTTTTTTTGTACCTAAATACATACCTACCTACATAAATATTAATCATAGAAACATCCAGACCTCTTTTTCCCGTGCGGAAATCCCCCCGGATACATCCCCCGCCGGAGCCGGAAGGGGAGGTTATATCGGACTCGAACCGACTAAAACCGCACGCCGACTGAGGGTCGTGGTGCTAGGCAGGAGGTGAGGTTGCCTTCGACATATCCCTCGCACCCCGGCTGACCCAGGGCCATCCCTTACGGTCTAGCCCTCCTCGGGAGAAACACCCAGACCAATGCAAATAGCCATATTCATGTATACAATTATTGCACATTTGCATGGTTGAATAATATGATGTGTGAATTCGGCGATTATTGTTCCGATAGTCGTAACGGTTCACGGTCTGGTTGTCAGGAGCCTCGACCAAGTTCTCAAGAGGCTTGTTGAGCAGCTAGGTCAAGGGCTTCGTGAGGACAGTTCTCATCGATGTAGCGAGTATTGTGAGGTCCTTGGAGCCCTAGTCACCGGTCACTTGGTATTTACACTATTTACACCCGGTAGGGAAACGTATAATCCATACTTCCATATCCGTACTTAATATTATAAATGCGAAAGTAACTCTGTCTGTCTGTCTGTCTGTATGTATGTTACGCTTTCACGCCTAAACTACAGAACCGATTTTGAGGAAATTTGGTATAGGGGTAGATTAGACCATGAGAAAGGACATAGGCTATGTTTGGTCGCGATAACCGACATCCACGCGGGCAGAGCCGCGGGCAAAAGCTAGTACTTAAGTATATTTCTAATATTGGACCGCCTTTGTAGCGTACCTAACAGTAGAGCATTCAACAGCTACATCTGTGGTCGTGAGTTTGATTCCCACTTCATAGTAATTTAATATTGGTTTAGGTACATGAATATGCTTTTATACTATTTGCAGACGTCTGGGTATTCCTATGTTTAATTTTGAAACAAACAGTATGTATTAAGTTTATGGTTTAATCACATTAAAGAACAAATAATAGAAGCTTTGCTTAACATGGGCTAAGATAGCGTTGGGTAGTATTTTGCAGAATATATTTGAAAAAAATATTTAAGATATTAGGTACGACATAGAAACACCTAGACGTATACAAACTATAGACCCTTTAATATAAAAAAAATAACTTACCAGACACCAAAACGTGAGGAAAATCAGTCTTGCTTTATATGGCATCTTAGCGAAGTCCTCCGAGGGGACCGGCAGATCCACATACTTTTGGTCATACCAAATAGAATAACAGTTCAGTGCCACCACGAACGAATGAAACAAAAACATCATCTTTACAACCTCTCTATTTTACAGTCGGCTAAGTAACAATACGTCCACACCAGCCGATGACTATAACTGTACTGATAGTTCCAGTAGATATCTCACGTCGATAATGAAACATTTATGTAATCTTGAATCACATATTTTAATTGATGCTTTGAGTTATGAAAACAGATATTTTAGAGTTCCGCGTATAAAAAGGAAAAAACGGCATCCCTATAGGACCACTTCCTTGTCCACCAGTCTGTCGTCAAGATTTTTTTTCTGAGGAATGCGTGGAGGTATCTAGCGAAAATTCATCCATACTAATATTATAAATGCGAAAGCAACTCTGTCTGTCTGTATTTTACGCTTTCACGCCTAAACCACTGAACCGATTTTGATGAAATTTGGTACAGGGGTAGATTGGACATTGATAAAGGACATAGGCTATGTTTGGTCGCGATAAACGACATTCACACGGGCGGAGCCGCGGGCAAAAGCTAGTATCTGATACATCGAACTTTAACGAGTATGTAGCATAGGGGACTCAATCCAGTATTGTACAGAACCCTCTCTTTCTTTCTACACGCGTCATGAATCATTCTATAAGCCGCCTGATGATAAGATGCAGTAACTTTAAGGAATGAAGACCAAGGGATATTAGATCTCAGTGGCAGCCGGGGCCCAGTTGAGAATTTCATTTTTTTTCTATTCGAACTATTTATACGTACATATACTACTTGAGGCAGATATGACAAGCATCATGCAGTTTTAATCAGTTCAATTTCGACATGATACCACCGTTAGCTCTGTTAAGGTAAAGATCAAGGTGGTCTCTTTTGAAAAAAAAATTACTGCATAATATAGGTTCACATTTGACCATTTTTTTTAATACTGGACACGTCAATTTGACTTCACCTCGCCTGATGTTAAGCTAAAGGCAAAGTCTCGGAAAGAGGGTCACCATCGTAAACATTTACCATGTTAACAGTGGTGGCACTCAGCTTGACGGTCTCATTAGATGCCTTTTCACGCCCCGCTTAAAGGACCCGGGACCCGGGACTGTAGGAAGAAGGAAACACGTGAGCTGGCAGGGAGTTCCAGGTCTTAGTGGTGTGACATAGGAATGAGTCACTGAATATAAAAAAAATGATCTTCATACTTCGCTCAAAGGACCTGGGATTGAAGGAAGCAGCCACTGTTTGCGTCCACGGCACCAGCGAAATAACATAATCATCACCGTACATGAGCATCCATGCAGGCTGCTCTGACAGCCTCCGTGGCGTGGTGGTAGTGAACGCGACTGCTACGCAGGAGGCTCGGGTTCGATCCCCACTCAGTGCAACTATTTGTACGCATGAATATGGCTATTTGCATTGGTCTGGGTGTTTCTATGTATAATATACAGTATGTATTTACAAAAAAAAACAAAGTTTGTTTATCCGCCTTCTAGATTCCATAGCACAAGCTAGTTAAGCTATGCTTACCATGGGTTTACATAGCGTTGTATAGAATGTTGTGGAATATATAATTTCTGATGCTGTTGGACAAAATGTCTAATACCACGCTGAACCGAAGGGGACCATCTCGAAAGAGATGGTCCTGGGTCTGCCGGGGTGCGAGAGATATGCTTTCGGCAATCTCACCTCCGGCAACCAGACCCAAGACGGCGTGCGTTTTAGTCGGTTCGAGTCCGACATAACCGCCTCCACCGGCTCCGTGGGGATTTTGCGCACGATAAAAAAAAATACCATGCTGAACAGGCACGGACCAAGGACGGATCCTTGGTGTACCCCATCGCAAATGGAGAAAATTTATGTTACCTAGTTTCATTATTGCATTCCTAATCATACATACCTATGTGAATTCAAGAAACTACTTCAACATGAAAACGATTAGTACCTAATCATTATTGGCAATACAAGGCATCCGGTTGGTTTGACTCTGAACTCACAGACTATTATCACTTCATTACGGTTATTTAGTCTCGAATGTATTATTTTTATGGTTAAATTCTGCAATTCTAATTTTAACCGATAATATAGTGGCTGTTGGTCGTATACAGGTTTACATTTTAAACTGTTAAAATACACAAGCAAAACCAATTAAATTAAATTACCATCATGGGTTGTCACCGTAACACCTATCTAAGAACACGCACCAATCAAACCCAAACCAATAATTGAAAACTGCATCAAAATCGGTCTAGTAGTTTTGGAGAAAATTGGCAACATTGATTTGCATTAAAATGCTTGCTGTAGCGCCCCCTGTTGAGTTGTCATTGTAACACCTATCTAAGAACATGCTCCAATTAAAGCTGAACTCATAACTGAAAACTGCATCAAAATTGGATTGGTAGTTTCGGAGAAAATGGGAATATGGATTTGCACAAACAAACAAACACACAAACATCCTCTCACCCCAAACGCATATTATATACCGTCTCCGCTCCGTCGTGGGTAAAAAATGACTATGTATATATGAACGAGCTCAAAATGTCGACCCTATCACAAGAACACTTTAATTTAAAGTCCATACATATGAGATTTATCGAAGGACCCATGGTCATTGGAGTGAATGAGTCGAGGAGACCGCCAGAAGGCAAATGGAATGTAAGACGTCCCCTCGCCTGATATACTGACGACGCGTGACGTGAAACGGTAACAGACCGGATGCGCAAACCTAAGATCAGCAGTGGATTGCAAAAGGCTATTTGAATGACGAGGTTCAAACTTCAAGGTTGTAGGAGGGCAATACCTACTTCACCCCTGAGGGAGCTCGTAGCCTTCAAGGTCAAGTAAATCCGGTTAGTGGTCTCCGCCCTGCAGTGATTGCGTAGCAGCCAAACTTTCTGATACATTATCAGTGCCCCGTTATCGTAGAGGTCAGACAGGGTACCAGATTGTCGGCGTATCGCCACCAGCATTAGATCCGTCCATTTGTCCATTACTTAATTTACTTGTAGGACTATTTTTACAGTCCTCCTTCGGATAAACGAGTAAAATGGATTTCGAAATTGTGAATACTTTTTTTTTGCATACCTACCTAATGGCATTTACCTACATACAAAAAAAATATTTTTAGTATTGTGTACCTACCGAGTAAGTAATTATCTACATAATGATATTTTTTTTAACCTTGCCATTTTAAATGTTCATGATTTGCAATTGGTCGACGTTCAAGGCCTTTCTTTTTTCAGGTTCAATAACACCGCGTTTTGAAAACGCGTGATTTCAATTAAATACTACTACTTATAGATAGTCTACCTACAGTCAGTCTTAGATCTTGACTAGCGTATGTCTTCTTGAATAGCAAATATCTTTTTGAATAGCAAATATCGTTTTGAATAGCAAATATGTTCTTGAATAGCAAATATCTTGTTGAATAGCAAATATATTTTTGAATAGCAAAATCTATTCTTGACTAGCAATATTATCTAAACTAAACTATATTTGAAAATTAAGAAGTTGCTGGCATTTTTAAGGCATAAAAGGGGTGATAGGGATTTTGAAGTATACCATAGGTGAAGGCGGGTCAGCTACTCATAGTTTAGTTTTTATACCACTTGGATACGCACACGACCCACCTGATGAAAAGTGGTTACCGTGACCAATAGACACGTGCAGTACCAGGGGAGTCACAATCATGTTACCGACACCGACCCTGCAAGAACCTTCCAATGCTCTTCGTGAAAAATGCAATTTTGTAGCCGCTTGGAAGAAAGCCACAGTAGAGAGTTCATTCCACAGCTTGAGCGTGCGTGGAATGAAGTTCCTTTCATACAGTATAGACAGCGTCATAAATGTCAACCTGGAAGGGGATGTGTTTAGTACTGTAAGTTAAAATCTGTTTTGCTCGACGCTCGATAGATGGCGTTGACCTCAAATTAAATGTCGCTATGGTTTCGTTCAGATGAACCACATATTATTGTACATTATTGCATCAACGCTCAATGGATGGCGTTGATGTCAAGTTAGATGGCACTATGGTTACGTTACCAATCATTGTATAAAAAGATCAATGTAAACCAATGTATTGTGAGCAATATTATTATTACACTTAAGCACAAGTGAAGTGTTGCGTTTCATTGTTTCCAACCATCATCACACCCCGAGATAAAGTGTTGTTCCACCGCTATCATCGGCACAAGGCTGGTGATTGTACAGGATGAAAAAACTAAATTAAGATCATTTTGAGAACTCTGTTGGTCAATAACTGTCTGATGCTGACTTTACATTTTGGTTTTGAATACTTTTATTTATTACTTTGTTTGTTCTCACTCATAATTCTGTCTGTTTTGAACACGATTAAGATAAGTTGCACCTCCGGTTGGCGGATAAAAAGTTCAACATGTCAACGATAATGTTTGTAATAACGTATCGGTATTTTGTGATAGTGGAGGCGGATGTCTGGCTGCTCTTATGTAGGCGTGGATGAATAACTTAGCTAGTCCAAACAGGGACGAATTTAGGCTTAGAACTGCTACATTGAAGAGGCGGGGCCTGAGGGACGAATTTAGGTAAATAAATATAATCCATATTAATATTATAAATGCGAAAGTAACTCTGTCTGTCTGTCTGTCTGTATGTTACGCTTTCACGCCTAAACCACTGATCCGATTTTGATGAAATTTGGTATAGGGGTAGATTAAACCATGAGAAAAGACATAGGCTATGTTTAGTCGCGATAACCGACATCCACGCGGGCAGGGCCGCGGGCAAAAGCTATAAATAAATATAAAACAACATTCTACACATACACAACGCTATCTAGACCCATGATCAGCTTAACTAGCTGGTGTTATAGAATCGGGTTACAATCATCTCGTCTTAAACGCAACTGGTAGAAGTAGCCACTGGTCTAAAACGCAGCTGGTCACTGGGTTTAAATCGCACCTTGTCTAAAACGCTTCCGGTCTAAAACGCAGCTTGTCTAAGTATCAATTAGTCGAAAAATACAAGTGGCCTGAAACGCAACTGGTCTAAAATGCCAATAGCACAACCAGTTGTGCTAACGTAGTTGTGCCTACCTGAGGAAAACGGGCTAAATAGTATCTCATTGTCGATTATTTTAAAAGAAGAGAATTAGCTATTAATAGTTATGTATTTTATTACCTTAACATAGGAATAATCAAACACTATAGAAAACTATAAAACTAAAAATGCTCCCTGTACAACTAAAAATGACTCTTACTTTAAACCACGGAACAACTTAGCCCAAGTTTATTCAATTTTTGGAGAATTTACTACAAGAAGCGAAAATACTAGATATTTTAAAGTACAGAAAAGAGAAGAAATCTTTGTACTACACTATTGTTTATATGTATATTTTTTATTTCTTGCTTCTGTTATTTTCTCTAGACAATCGAATGCTGTAACCAATCCATTTTCAAAAGCAGTCAATAACTTCGAGTACTCAACATTGAATATTTATCTCCCATTTTTTTTTATTATTGACTGTGCTTTAAAATGTCTTGTATTTTCGCCTCTCGTAGTCTCCAAAAATTGAATAAACGTGGGCTTTGAGGGCACTCGACTATTTAATGTACGATGCCATGCTTCAACACTAGGTATTTCGCACCCCCAGTGGAAAATAGGCATAAGTGATCTTACTTTGATTCGTCGATTTTATCATATTTGAAAGGTACGTTTAAAGATACATATGCTCAATTTTTTTCATATTTTTCTTGTTAAATTTGACGAATTAAAACAAGAAATTCGTTTTGAGAATTTTGGTTCCATTACATTTTTTCTTACGGATTAGTAGATTATGTGATATAACGCAAAGAATAAATTGAGAAATATGACGTATTACTTATTATTACGTTTATCCCTAATATTTTATGTAGAAAATTAAAAGTAACAATTATTATGATTTAAATGCATTTGTTTTTTTTACATCGTTAGTCTTGTATACACGATTATTTTTTTATTTGTTATATTAACTAGCTAAGGAAATTATCTTAAATGCGCTTACTTAGCCTAAAAGATAAACTTAGAAAATAATAACAGCTGTATGACTGTTTACTTTTTATGAACATAAAATAAATTAGAATAAGAATAAATACTGCTTTCTTCCCCTCAAAATTTTTCTATACGCCGAAACATAAGACTACATACTGCGGCGCGGCTGTAAAATAAGAACGATTACTTCTTTCTTTCACTAGAATATTTTCCTTTCACCGAGAAGTAAGAATAGATACTGCGGCGTGGGAGTAGACAGTGCTAACATAAGTGTGAATACACCGATGCGGGGGACGGGGCGGGTGCGTATCCACGCGCTTGACAGTCAGTGCCCATTTCTAGGTCAAGGTAATACCTGCGTTAACGCATTTGCGAAAGCAAAACAACAACAATTGAGTGGTTTTTCTTCTTATTTTAAAGTAAAGTGACCTGAAATGTATAACCGGACGCAGCACAGTAGGGCGAGAAGAATTTTGAAGTTATTAGGTGAGTATAAGCTAAAAAGAGATTATGACACAATGTTTTTTTTTATAGGACACGTCAATTTGACTTCACTTCGCCTGATGTTCAGCAAAGGCAAAGTGTCGGAAAGAGGGTCACCATCGGAAACATGTACCATGTTAACAGTGGTCGCACTCAGCTTGACGGCCTCATTAGATGCCTTTTCACGCCCCGCTTAAAGGACCCGGGACTGTAGGAAGAAGGAAACACGTGAGCTGGCAGGGAGTTCTAGGTCTTAATGGTGCGGCATAGGAATGAGTCTCTAAAACGCTTGGTTCTAGCTGGTATACTCTGCACCGTATATGGATGGCATCTTAGCCCTGCACGTCTCGTCCTGTGTAGCAATGGAGAGGGTGGGTGTAATTGGAAGAGCTTGTCGGAACATTCACCATAGTAGAGACGGTAGAATACTGCCAAAGACGCAACATCTCTACGCATCTGCAAAGGCTCGAGGGTGTTCATGACCTCAGGATTCCTAAAAATGCGGACTGCACTTCGCTGCAACCTGTCGAGAGCATCTAGTAAGTACTTTGCGGAGCTGCCCCAGAGATGTGAGCAGTATTCCACGCAGGAACGAATTCGGGTCTTGTATAAAAGACACCGCTGCTCCGGCGTGAAAAAACGTCTCACTCTGTTCAGGATTCCGAGTTTACGCGAGGCTGATTTGATGATACTTTCGATATAGTTGTTACTCAGTTTGCAGCGAACATCCATACCGAGGATACTGAGGTGATCCTGCAGTGGCAATGGTGTGCTCTGAAGAGTGGGAAGGGGAAGGAAAGGAGATACCTTTGCTGTAAACGCACATGCCTGGGTCTTCTAGGCATTGAACTCGACCAGGTTCCTAGCGCCCCATTGAGAAATGTGGTCCAGGATCCGGTCCAGCTCAGTGACAAGAAGCTGCCTTTTTTCCGCGATATCAGACTGCTTGGCCGCAGGATATGCGTAATAACTCCCGTGTAAGATGCTGTCGTCTGCATAGAAATTAATTATTTGCTACCGTTAGCATATCCAGCATTTACCTGCAAGAACTCCGAAGCTCGTCCATCACAAAGGACGCGAATACGGCGCCCCTGCAGGAAGGCAGGCAGGCAAGGGAGGTCTGGGAGGCAGGCCAAAGGCTGGTAGCTTAGAAAGAAGCGATTTATGCCATACCCTATCGAAAGCTTTGGCAATGTCAAGACTAATTGCCAGTGACTCGCCGTGCTTTTCCATAGCCTCACCCCAAAGGTGGGTCACGTACGCCAGACCGTTTCGGTCTAAAGCCGTATTGCCGGTCACTAAGCAAGGAGTGATCCTCTAGGTGGCGCATGAATTGTGTGTTAATAATGTTTTCGAAAACCTTGCACAGCACTGAGGTGACGGCTATGGGTTGTTCCGAGTTGGCTGGGTCCGAGCGATCCCCCTTCTTGGGGATCGGCTGGACATTCGCCTCCTTCCAAGCCGACGGCACTGTACCTGAACTGTGGGACAGTCGGTACAGCCGCGTTAGCATAGGAGATAGCTCCGCTGCACATTTTTTAAGTACGACCGCTGGAATACCATCAGGACCACTGGTTTTCCGGACATCGAGTGATTGTAGTACTGCACGGACATCGCGTTACCTGATATGGATATCAGACATTGCGTGGTTACCAGTGGGCATTGTCCGTGGTTGCATACCACAATCATCGACTCGGGAATTGGCCGCGAAGAGATTGACCAGCAAATTTGCTTTCTCTTGCGGCTCATGGGCCAGAGATCCATCGGGGTTGCTCAGCGGGAGCAGCGAGGGCTGGCAGAAGATGGCTTGCACGGCTTTGGCCAGTCGCCAGTAGCCACGGCACGTGAGATGCGCCACTAGCTCTTGGCCCAGCCGTGCTATGCGCTGGGCATCCGCCCTGACGTAAACCCTCTTGCAGACCTTTGTCGCTCTGCTGTACGCCGCCTTGGCCTTGTTGGGATCGCGTGTGACGCGCGCCCGCACCCAAGCGCGGTACGCAGACTGTTTATGCTCAACAGCCTCCGCACACTCGCACCCGAACCACTGACGCGCTCTGCGGACTCCGGTGACATCGGTTTATGGGATATAGTATTCCATACCCAAACCGATCTCACCGGCGACAGCAGTAGCGCTCTCAGATGGGTTCTTACCCTCAAAGCAGCGTTCAACCCACGGGATGGACGCATAAAAGTCGCGTAGTCCATCCCAGTCCGCTGACGTGTAGTGCCAAAGACGCCTCTTCCCCTGCACGGGTCGTGGGGGCGCTACAATGGGCACGGTGGAGCGGACCAGACAGTGGTCGGAGTTACCTAAAGCAGCACTCACCGAGACACTGTACTGGTCCAGGCGACTCGTCAATAGAAGGTCTAGCAGAGAGGGCTCTATGCCGGACTCTCTTGATATCCTGTAATGCTTGATGTTTGTTTTTCCTGTCCGGCTGCTCTTGGGGAGTCCGGGGTCCGCTTAAACAATGATTTGTCTGGGTTTATATAGTCTGGTAGCATTGTAGCGACTATCGTCTGACCTTCGTAACCGGAAAGGCGAACCTTAACAATATTCCACAATTCCACAACAATTTACACAACGCTATCTAGACCCATGGTAAGCTTTTATAGCTTGTGTTATGGAATCTAGAATGCGGATAAACATACTTATATACTTTTTTTTGTAAATACGTACATATTATACATAGAAACACCCAGACCAGACCAATAGGATCCTGGTTACATATTAAATATGAATGAATGTGCAGTTTCCTCGCGATGTTTTCGCTTACCACCGAGCTAGTGGTACAAGTTTAGTATATCATAGCAATCGTTTGGTCTCCAAGTAGGGGAACCCCTGTAATATGAGTACAAGACGATGACTCGTACCACTAGGCTGATGAATGATTCGCAGTCTATTATCATAACATTACCTAATGTCTGTTACTAACGTGTAACATCCTTTTCTATTTTAACTTGTAAAGGGTTCACTATCCATTTGCATAAAAAAATAGCCATAACATAGGCTTATGTTAATTTATACTAATGATATTAATAAACTCTAAACTAAACTAAACTAGTAGGTGAAGGATAATGCCACCACTCGGGGTGCCTAGCCTTAATAATAACATGTGTAATAACAAAATATGTATTATAACTCGTTACCTTGATTTGCTAATAATTTTTGCTTGTTACCTTTGATTTTTATTGAGAGAACATAAACATTTTGTTGTACGGAGCCAATAAAAACTTATTTAAATTTAGTCCTAACAAATTATCTACTGATTATTTAAGAGTTTATAAAAAAAATCAATAGTGGTAGTAATCCTCACCGAAACTCTACTATTCTGAATATTATTGTGCAATTTTATTGTTGCTAGTACGAACTTTAATTATTACCAAAATATAATTAGTATTTTGCCTGAAATAAAAAATAGTGAATAAAAAAAAGGCATTGCCTTTTTTCCCTGTAGTCATAAATAATAACCCTAAGTAATATGTCTTAATATGCAGCTAACTTTTCTATAACATATAATGGAATAAGTAATTATTATTGTTTACTTAAGTTATCTTAACAAGCCCTTAAATTGAAAAAAGGGGTAAGTATTGCTTGTGCATTTCAAACATAATTTTTATAAAGGTAATAATGCAGTAATCTTACTTATACTACCATAAATGTTCATATTCACAAGTTCATTACTGCTTTAATATAACATACTTTTTGAAATATATTTTACTTTTCTGGCAAAGTCTGGCATAAAATTTGATACTCAAAATCTTTTATTTTATTGTATTCTGAAAAATAGCATAATAATTTATTTTTACAATTCCTAATAAACTATAAACATTAGCACTAACTTAAATACAACACGAAGTGCAACATTTTTTTCTCCTTTTTTTGATATAAGAATAATTCTTCTACGTTTGGAAATAAAGTAAATATGCCCATAAATTCAGTTTTTTCACCATACTGAAAAATCAGCATTTTCGTCTTATGCCTTTTTTCCACTGAGGGTGCGATTTGTCGTGCGGCGCTTTTCATGAGCAGAGCTAATCATTGGCAAAGACAGCCATTGTCTGTTAACATAATGATGGAATTTTTGCATATCTTCTGTATTTTAGACCAGTTGCGTTTAAGACGAGATGATACTTAGACCGGCTGCGTTTCAGACCAGTACGTCTACTGTGAGTTTTCAAACGTGAGTCGTATACGTACACGATAGTCGTTTTGAACCACGTGATTACGTTTCCGTATTTTTGACATTTCCAGCCGTCACTAACGTGAGATCATTTTCACGTTACAGTTTACGGTCTCGACGTCACCGTACCGAGAATACTGTACGGTATAAATGGTTGAAGAATTAAAACAAAGTAAGACAGGTAGTAAAATTTCTATAAAAGAGGCTTTATTCGGTTTCGTTAAGAGTTGCTTTCATATAACATTAACACTATATATGACAACTATGATAAAGAATGTATTTGGTCCCGTGTGCGTTTAGATTTTGCTCTATGCTAGGAAAAAATGTAATTTCTGGTATTCATTTTATCTTACGAAATATTTCAAAGACTAGGTACATACAAATAAAATTTGATCAATTTTGTAACGAAGCTATTGAAATATGTAAAGGTGTTTCCTTTACATATTTTAATAGCTTCGTTACAAAATTGATATATATAAAAAATGGAGTAAAATCAAATTAGTGTTCACCATCTATTGGGGTACTTATAGTTCTCAAGTTTAACTAAACGCACTAAGAAGGCTGGCTGCATAGATTACTAAACTATACACAAAACTATAAGTTAGCTGGACGAGATGAACTTGATTTTTTTTTCGTGTGGAAGTCCCCTCGGATACCTCCCCAGCCGGAGCCGGAAGGGGAGGTTAGGGGAGGTACCGACTAAAACCGCACGCCGACTGTGGGTCGTGGTGCTAGGCCGGAGGTGAGGTTGTCTTCGACATATCCCTCGCACCCCGGCTGACCCGGGGCCATCCCTTACGGTCTGGCCCTCCTCGGGAGAGGGGAAAACGGTGTCCCCGACTCGCCCCCGGAATGGTCGTGACCTGCTTCTGCTGGGGTGACAGGTAGCTCCACCCGTCACTCCCAGGCCCGCGCTCATGGGCAACGGAGGTCAATCAGTGCCCTTCGACGCCCGAGTTGCCTGCGCGCGAGTCTTTCTCGCTTGCGCCGCCTCTCCCGTTCCGCTGTCTCCTTCATGACCATTACCTGCTCCCTGAAGGAGACGCCGGCCACCCACGCGTCTGCACAGCGGACCATTGCTGTGAGCAGGGTGGTGAGGCTGAGAACTCTCACTCCCAGGGCCGCCAGGGCCCATGCCGGACACTCGGTGAGCGTGCGCAGCCCTGTGTCCCCGCTCGCGTCGCCGTCGCAATGGTGGCACTCGGACGTTGGCTCCTTTTTGATTCGACGCAGATACCGTCCGAAGCACCCGTGTTCGGTGATAATCTGCGCCAGTCGATACGAGAGGCTGCCATGTGGCCTCTCTAGCCATTCCCCCATGATCGGCTTTATCGCCTGTATGACGGCATGCCTTGCGCGTGGTGGCATGTGTTACGTCAGATGTGTTTGTGCACTTATGACTACCCATAGCCTTAATAGACTCGTGACTAAGGATAAGGATTATGAGGTATAATTTTAGACAAGTGTGTAAAATACACTTCTTGTACCATACAAGTGAGTAAAGTTGGTGATTACCGCTGCGCCATTCAGACCCGAGTCTGAGAGAGAGAGAGAAAGAGAAGTAAGTGAGTAAGTATACAGGTGTGCTTGGTCCGGAATTCAAAACATCCACGCGGCGCACCCTGGACAGTGGAAATGGCGGCCAGCGCCTCTCTACCGCAGCGGAGACGCTGCTACCTATGGCAAATTCCCTCAGCGGGAGCGACCCTGTAGTGTGTAAAGAGTTATTGTAGGTGACAGCAGCACCTACAATCTTACCATCGACGGTGCGATGCTTGACCCCCCTTCCGTTATTATTGAATTGTTTTATTAGTAGGTACCTATTATTAGCATCAAGCTTTGAAAATAAAATTCGAAGTGTAATAATAATTCGTTAAATTGCTATACAACCTATTTTACAAACTAATGTAGACGAGTGTAAAAGTGACGTTTTTTTTATTTTTGACATGAGATGTCACTCCAATAGTGGATTTCATTTCACAGATTAGTAGATGATTGATTTTGATGTTCGTTCAGCAATTCCCTGCAGAAGTCATTAGAAGAATTGAATTGAATTGAGATATCGAATAATTTGGAAAATGTATACTACTCAAAAACTATCCCAATATCTATGCCAAATAAATCTGTTATCGGGGAATCTTGCATTATTCAAGCGAAGACTGGATATCTATTCACAGGTATGTAAAAGAATATTTTTTTTAGTACAGCACATATTCTAACTTACATACTCTAATGTAAGTTACATTGAGTAAAAATGACGTTTGGAGCCCAGGGTCTGCTTTTCAGCCCCTATTAATTGCTAGGTATAGTTTGTTCTCAGACCTCGTTAGTATGAAAAAAATAACAAACTATCCCATGTCCCAGAACTGTAATAGGTATATTTGGGTAAAGCAATTAGTGTGGATACTATTTTCGTATGATTTTGTATAATATGATTGATTTTAACTTTTTAGAAAACAAGCCTAATATTAATATAATGAATCCTATTCCTTACAGTTGGAGCAATTAAAAGGAAAGGCCATATGAATTTTAAGGGTGAATTTCAACATCTATGAATTTTTAGCTAATTTTGGTGATTTTTTTTATTTCTAGGTATTTAGGTAATCTTTTTCAATATTTAGCTAGAAATACATATTTTATGCCTATTATGTTTGAATAGTCTAATTAGCCCTGGGAATTACTTGTTTATTTTATACACCTGAATTTTCAATACACCGAAATTGGTGTCTAACACCAAAATTGCATAAGCATTCAAGAGTGAGGCCGCCTTTCACGCCAGTAGAGGCAGGTGACGGAAAAAGCGCACGATGCTCCACCACACCGGCCTGTCCCTACTGCGGCATCAGCTGACTTCACCCAACTACTCGCCCGTCTTTTGTATGCGTAGTTCATATGCTAATGGTTAATCTGAGAGAAAATTAGGAAAGCTTCCTAACAACCCTCAACTGCCAACAACCTCTTTCCCACCTAGGGAAAGAGGCGGTGCTTTCTCCATTACCCAGGGTATACTACGTAGAGGTCACCTGACCTAGTAGCCCTTCAAATAACTATGAAAACAAATTTTGGTGTAAATATACAATTTTGATGATTAGTAAAACCCCACCAAATTCACCAAAATTGCTCCACCAAAATTAGTTTCACGTCTAAAAAAATTATTTATAAAAATACTATTTAGAATATAGTGGTTACGTTACCAAAATTTAATACACATACTGAACATGTACACTATACTTAAATATTAAAACATACAATGAGAATAAACCGTTTTAAATAATCAACACAAAAATTACAATATTTTTGTCCGATGCTTATGAAACGACCTACTTACGTGTTTGGAAGAAAAACGAAACGGGACTGGGGACAACTGGCACTGGTGCTCATTAACACCCAACTGAACGTTTCCAATGATGATAGTGTCGTCCTTATAGGTACTTTCAATACGACTCCTTCGATGATTTTATAAATCCCACCAAAATTTTACATTTGCCGCGGACGCAACTTATAAATTATTTTTAAGATAAAGTATAGTACTAAATACTACGAATGACGGTATCGAAGATAGCTAAAATAATGCCGAATCGAATTATTATTAAGTATACTCGGTAAACTAATGAAGTTTTGATTAAACTGTGATCATTCCCAAGAAAACAGGTTGTGGACGCGCCACCAAGCTTAGAATTTAGGTGAAAAGACATTTTTTATACACTCACAAAAATAGTTTCAATAATATAATTTATACGTGCATATAGAGAAAAACGATATCTTTCTTACAAAAAATAATCATTACTATATGTTAACTTTAAGGTATGATTTTCAGTCACGCCGCGAAAATTTTACGTTTGAGAAATTCACCCTTAAATGATAACAAAATCGATGCCAATACCTACTGATGAACAACCAATGCATTATTCTAATCTGAATAGCTATTTGACGGCGAATTCTTTGAATTATAGTTATAATATTATTATTTTGTTTATTTTATTTTGATAAACATCCATTTAAAATAAAATTTGCCTCTTATGTTTTCAAAGTTATTCACCAAATAGCAAATCTAGCCGTTAGACCCCTCGGGGTTGAGGACTGAAGCATGCAGTCTCGCCTACAAACGCCAAGATAAGCGCAAAGGCTCCAAAGTGCCCAGCTTCGGATGTACCTGGAACTAATAATATACTTTTTGACCCCTCTGTTCCATTCTTGTGAATACCGGTATTTTAGTTGTTAGTTTTAGTTGAATAGGTATTGAACCAAAATAATTGTGACTGAATAAATAAAACCTCATTTATTTGAAATTTTTGATATGTTACCGTAAGAGTGTTTTGGTTTATGGTAATTATGGCTTGACCAATAGAATGCCAAGACGGGTCTCGTTTGGCTGTCACCGCAGATATTTGAAATTTTGAATTTTGAGCGATACGTTACCGTAAGAGTGTTTTGGTTTATGGTAATTATGGCTTGACCAATAGAATGCCAAGACGGGTCTCGTTTGGCCAGTCGTATCGCACCTCGTTTGGCTGTCACCGTCTGTCACCGCAGATATTTGAAATTTTGAATTTTGAGTGATACGTTACCGTAAGAGTGTTTTGGTTTATGGTAATTATGGCTTGACCAATAGAATGCCAAGACGGGTCTCGTTTGGCTGTCACCGCCTTTGATTGTCACTTCACATATTTGAAAGGAGGCCGGACTGCGGTTTCATAGCAGAATGAAAATAGTGATTTTAGTCCGCCAAGAAAGTCATGACAATTGAGGGTGGCGCTGCCACACAGCAGCTGCCGACGCATTATGCTGTAACTTATCCGTGATAACTAAACATTTGAAATATTTAGATGTTGTTGTAGACGAGGCTTAAATTCCCGCTAAGCGCATATATTTGTATGCATAAATATCTTATCTATTACCAACCAGTTCATATATTATAGATGAAAAATACACTTAATATCTACAATTTAGAAAAAATAAAGTAATGAAAAAAATATCTAAATATCTCTAATTGCATTGGTATTTCGGTACCTTGATGATTAAATTTGTTTACATACATACGCACACGACTATTTCCCTCCGGGGTAGACAGAGACAATAACCCGCAATTTGACTCATTAATCCTTTCATGCAAATCTGCCGCCGGTTTCGAATAATTCTGACCTACCTTTTTTCGAAATTCTATTAATTTCACCAATGTATGTACTCGACTCTGGCTGGACTGCCCATTCACCTGTGCCTAACATATCTGGTGTGTCATTCGCTTCGTGCTCTTTCTTTCAACGAGCCCAAACCACCTTGGCATATTTACCTGTTTCAATCCTCATCACAACATTCTCTTTCAGGCCACACCGATCTTCAATCTCAGTATTCCTCTTTCTAACACCCAGCCTTATCCCAGATATTCTACGCAACGGCCACATCTCCACTGCATTCACTTTACTTTCATGCTTCTTTTCTTATGCCCAACTTTCACTCCCATACATTAAGATGGAGGCTGGTATGCCAGTGCCGGAGAAAGCACAACTGTGACAGTTGTGCCTTCTTCGGCACTGACCGATCACTCATAAAGGAATGAACCTCTTTTTAAACCCCGACGCAAAAACGACGGGGTGTTATAAGTTTGACGTGTCTGTGTGTGTGTGTGTGTCTGTCTGTGGCATCGTAGCACCCAAACGGATGAACCATGGAGAAGGAAATGATAGCGGAGTTGTTGCAACGCAATAGAGTCGCGTGCCATCCAAACGTCAAATGGACTCATTCGGTCTGTGACGTCACCAGATAAACGTCAAGTAAACGTCCATGCGAGCGGTTGTCCTTTTTGACCAAAAGTTCAGCAATAAAAATTGCTTAAACCTGTTTTAAGAATGAAGTGTGCGGTGCAAGGGTGTACTAATTATACAGATAAGCAATTGAAACATTCTAGTGATATAACATTTCATCAGTAAGTCCGCTATATTTTTATTTTCATTATTAGAAAAAAATATCTTGACAGATCCATCTAGTATAGAATAGAAATATGTAACTTTATCGTACATATAAAAGAGTTGTAATAATATCTCAATCCATTTCATGAACATTTCACTACAATAATTTCACCCGAGTTCATTAGTAATTCCAAACAAGTTATTTTATTAAAAAAATAGTATATTTCGCTAAAATTCAATGTAAAAACATTGGGCCATCTGTTGGTATAGGCCAAATCATTTAGGTTTTATAAATGATTTTGCCATAATCCGAGAGATGGCCTTATTTTAAAAAATATCATGCCCATTTCAAATTAATGTTGTTCATCATTATAGCGAGACCACTAAATTAAATTCACATTGTTTTAAAGTGTAGTCAGTAAATCTAGTTGTCAAAATGACAACATAATATATATATTATGGCTACTAAAATTCATTTTAGATTTCCTGGCAATCCAGAAATTAAAAATGCGTGGGTTCGTATTTTAAATAAGTCTTACCCCACAAAATACACTAAAATATGTTCGAAGCATTTTAATAATATTGCAATATCAGATTTCGTTATTACAGTAAACTCGAGAATATTACACTAACTAAAAGACACCATTTCAATAAAACTATACTCTTTAGTGGCCAGTAAATCTCATCACTAAAGAATTTTATACCTAACTAGCTTCTGCCTGCGGCTCCGCCCGCGTGGATGTTGGCACAGAATAGATAAGGACAGAAGTTGCACTCCTTTGATGTTGAAGAAAGCCGCCGTTTTAATAACCTACAAAATGTTGTAGGTATAGCCCTTTGCTTCGAACAAAAATCGCCGCCAACTTGAGTGTTAAGGTTGTCACTTTGTCAATTAAAATAAAACGTGAATGACTATTTATTTTTAAACCCCGACACAAAAAGATAGTGTATTATAATAATAATAATATAATTGTAGGTATTTTGCCACTTAAAACAAGCTCTGTGTGTACGTTAATTGACTTTTGACGCTGACTGTACTTACAAGTAATATTATAATTAAATAAACTAGGTAGCCACAAAAAAAACAGCACGACTACGACCACGACATAAGTACGTGCAGAACAATTTTTCATTCTCTCTAGGTATCTCATTGTAAGTAGGTATGTATATCACAGGTTTTATAATGTGAAGATGTCAAGTGGCGACCAGTACTTATTGGCTTAGTTACTAACTAAACAAGATATATACTTAAATTAAATATTCCACAACATTCTACACAACGCTATCTAGACCCATGGTAAGCTTAGCTTAACTAGCTTGTGTTATGGAATCTAGAATGCGGATAAACATACATAGATACTTTTTTTTGTAAATATATATACATACTATACAAAGAAACACCCAGACCAAACCAAAAATAGCCATCTATAAACTATATATTATGTATATTATGTACTAATGTTGTAAGGTTTTTATAATTATCATGAACATTATTATTCCCTTTATTCATTAAAGTTCGTATAAATCGTATTTTTAAAAATATGTAAAACGAAAACTCCATTAAGTTTAGCCCAAGATGTAAAAAATGACAGAAATATCTTATATCTTTATATATGAATTCAAGCGGACGGAGCCGCGGGTAACAGCTAGTACAAAATATAAGTGTTCAATAGGTAAATCAGTGGTCCCGCACTCCCGCTTGTCATTATACACATAGATTATTCTAGAATTCTGTGCAGCGCCAGCAGCGCTTAGTGGCGAGTTGTCGAACTACAATGATAATTGTTTAAGCTTTGTTTTTGTTCGGTTTCGCTATGCCACACTAGATGGAGGTCATGAACTCCCCCCGCCCCGGCTACTTCCCACCCGCATTGGGCGACGCGCTTTTGTTAAGAGAAATATCAATGGGGCATCTCCGTTACTTCTCTCCTCCGTGGGATGAACCGATTTGGATTTAGTTTTTTTTGTTTGAAAGGTATATTAGTCGGGAGTGTTCTTAGCTATGTTTGACAAAAATCGGTCCAAGATGGCCGCCGCCACAACATGTTGGAATACATATTTCTTTATAATTCCCCCAATATGGGTATCAAATGAAAGAGCTTGACTAGTAGATCAATTTAAAAAGTATAAAATAAAAATTAAATTAAAAATTTTAAAAAACCCCCGTCACAAAAACACCTTCAAAAAGTTGAAAATAAATGAATAAACTTTAATTCAACGGTTTCCATGTCGGGGGACCTTACGATATAAAGGAGTTCTTAACCAGTTAAGGACCCCCGACATGGCAACCGTTGAATTAAAGTTTATTCATTTATTTTCAACTTTTTGAAGGTGTTTTTTATAAATATAATATAACCGTAATATAAACGTCAATTTGATTTCACCTCGCCTGATGGTAAGGTAAAGGCAAGGTCTCGGAAAGAGGGTCACCATCATAAACATGTACCATGTTAATAATGGTACACCATTCCCGCGATTTCCCGCAGTCAATCTTTTTTCAAGATCTCCATCGTAAGTATTATACTTTCCAAGTTTCCGTCCCTTGCAGAACGTAGTGTATTTATATGTCTTGTAGTTTGTTTTGTAAAATAGCTATACAACCTATTTTGGTGGATTTACAAATGTAATGTTTTACTGATTGTTACTTATGTTTGACATGAGATGTCAACATACTAAATAGCAAAGAGTACCTTATTTATTAAATAAGCCTAGAATTTTAGAAATTTGATTATGTCGAAGACTCTGGAAAAAGTGTGCAACATGTAGGTATAATACGTACCTACTAAATAAACCTATCATATGTTAATCTTGCATTATTTAAGCGAAGACTGACAAATATAATATTAGATATGTAAAATAATATCTAGTCCTAGCTTTAATGTATTTTTCAGCATCATCATCATAATCCCTTCATATGTTTAGGCTTTTGTGTTAATGACAAAGCCTGCACCAGAGTTTCGGCCCGAAGACCTTAGTGGGGCTCATGAATATGTCTGGGTTAATTTGTGGATACATACCTACCTACCTAAATTTAAAGTGAAGAAGTGTTCTCACACCTCGTTAGTATCAAATCAAATAGGTATTAGCAATCAATCCTACGCTTAACTGAATAGGTATAAAGGTAACAAATGTAAATAATAATATTATAAATTCTATTCTTTACAGTTGGAGTAATTAATAAAAGGAAAAGCCATAAGAATAAAAATCGATGCCAAACTGATGCATTATCATAATATATTTCATAGCCAGTTTTTTTATTATATATAGAGTGTACTCAATAAATAACAAGAAATAATATGTCTACTTTATTTTATTTCGAGGAATTTCCATTAAATACCATTTTGCCAATTTGTTATTCAAAATTAGTCACCAAGTTCCATACACCTACCTAATTGCAAACTTTATTTGCTAGCCGGTACACCTGCTGAGTAAGTAACGCAGTGTCCTCTTGGGGATTATAACATCGTATTATTATGTCTACCCGTGGTTATGAAGGGGAATGAGGAATAGGGCAGATCTCCATCTGACAGTAAACACCTATCATAATCACAGTAAGTTAATACTGCCACACCATATCATTATTTACACCAATTTACACAGTTCATCCAGTGTAATATCGTCACTTATCAGCAATACCTAATTACTTTGAACAAAACATGGATAAATAATTTAAACACGAATTATATAGTTCCATCCATACACACAACAGCTAATTATGACAGCCGTCATATTACGGTAACGATACTCCACCACTCAAAATTCAGCTAAATTCAAAATAAACACCAAACTGTCAAGTATCCTACGTATGCCGCAGCTAGTTCCGTTTACACGAGGGCCACTACGGTTTACAATGCTCATGACAGCCCATCTACCGTAAACGTAGTCACGTGGTCCCAAAACGACTCTCGTGTACGTATACGACTCTCGTGTAAAAAGTCACAGTAGGCCTACAGATACTACTTCTACCAGTTGCATTTAAGACGAGATGATACTTAGACCTGCTGCGTTTTAGACCAGATACTACTACTACCAGTTGCGTTTAAGACGAGATGATTGTAACCCATAGAATCTACAATGCGGATAAACATACTTAGATACTTTTTTTTTGTAAATACATACATATTATACATAGAAACACCCAGACCAATGCAAATAGCCATATTCATGCATACAAATATTAGCACTGAGCGGGAATCGAACACGCGCCTCCTGCGTGGCAGTCGCGTTCACTACCACCACGCCATAGAGGCTGTCAAAGTCTAGATCTAGGTCTGTGGAGCTTAGGGTGGGAATATTTGAAGAATGTCACGATGTATAAGTTCTTTTTCGTCCGTGGTTTCCCTAGCTCAATTGTTACAGTTACCAGCTTCATCTCTTCGGTGCCTCTTCTACCTGATCAGAGTGGGACCTCTATCGGTCCCGAGGAGGGCCAGACCGTAAGGGATGGCCCTGGGTCAGCCGGGGTGCGAGGGATATGTCGATGACAACCTGACCTCCGGCCTAGCACCACGACCCACAGTCGGCGTGCGGTTTTAGTCGGTTCGATTCCGACATAACCTCCCCTTCCGGGTCCGGCAGGGGAGGAATCCGAGGGGATTGCCGCACGAAAAAAGAAGGGACCTCTATCGGTAGATCAAGAAGATTCTCTTCTATGTTTATTAAGAAACTAGCTGTGCCCGCGACTTCGTCCGCGTGGAATGTACTTAATAAAAAAAATCAGTTTATTTTTTTTTGTTTTTGGCATTTTTTTTTAGCCTATGTTACTCCTTATTACATAAGCTATCTGCCAGTGAAAGTCCCGTCCAAATCGGTCCAGCCGTTCCAGAGATTAGCCAAAACAAACAGACAGACAGACAGACAGACAGACAGACAGACAAAAAATTTAAATATATATATTTTGGTATGTGTACCGTATATACATTCATATGCATGTAGTAGAAAGCGGTTATTTTAAAATTACAAACAGACACTCCAATTTTATTTATTTGTATAGATGTATAGATAGTGCAGTGCTGTAGGGAAACCAAAATATGGTTTCGTTCAAACCTAATTCTGACCTCAGACTACTACTAGGTAAGTACATTATCATGTCCAATTTGTAACTTTGGTGAACTCGAGCAAGAATTCCTTAATATTTGGGAGAAAAACGTTCTAAGTAAGGTGGCAACACCACGAATACCGCGAAAATGAACGAGGAAGCTACCGTCACGTCACGTACCTTTCCTTGCTTTACCTTTCATTCAGGTAATTGACATTCGCTGACATTTTGATTTGCTTTTATCGTTCGCTCTATTGTACTTAGTCGTGTTCCCTCGTCAATGTTTTGGTAACTTCGCACAACACATTCGAAATATCTTTATTAATTATATTAAATGAACATAAAATAATTAAACTGTTATAATAACATCTTATCTATCAAAACATGTAAGATGTTTTTTTAAGATCGTGTGCCATATCAGTGGCGTAAACTTGGGTAGGTACTCTCGTTGATTAGTCAATGGTATTTATTATTCATTTCAGTGTTTAAACTAGATATTTAAATTAATTAAAAAAATCGAAGAAGACCCCAGACTACAAGCTGGAAGCTTCGCATGCGACTCGGATTAACGCCAAGATGAAGAAGAAGATTTAAATCAATTAATTATCCTGGCAGAAACTTACTCCGAAATTTATTTGGCTTAGCACATTTTTTATTGATTTATTTTTATAGATTATCATTTGGCATGTATCTATGCCTAGAATTACAGAATAGATAATAGTACTAGCGTACTAGAATGATAATACTGCATAATTTTGTTTAATAAACACATTTACAATTATTTGGCACTAGATTTTGCCCGTGGCTCCGTCCGCGTGGATGTCGGTTATCGCCACGTTTGGTAGCCCTTGTGTTAATTCAGGGTGTCAGCTAACTCCATACCATATAAATTTTATTAAAATCCATTCAGTAGTATTTACGTAAAAGAGTAATAATTATCCGTCTATCCATACTTACAAATATTCGCGTTATAATGTTACTAGGATAGTATGAGAAACACTACAAAATAACGGAGGATGTTTGTGCCTCGACGTCTAGACCCGATATATTCCTGTTTTCTAAACTGCAAAAGCGTACAGTACCTACTAGTAGAACTCATAGTACCGTGGGAAACTAACATACCTAAAGACCACGCTATGAAACTAAACAAATACTTTGACTTGACCAACGAGTTAACCAAAAACGGCTATGTGGTTAAACTCTACGCCGTAGAAGTAGGAGCAAGGGGAATCCAGCCAGCAAGAGCTTCAGTAAGCTCTTTACTTAAACGAATATCCAAAACGGCGTTGATAGGATCTTACCAAATTAGGATAGAGGGGGGAACACGACTGACGGTGGAGGTGAGCGCTGATGCATCACAAGGTGGCCACCCTACACACCTACATCTGGGTCACAAATCCCAAGCGTCGTCACAGTGTTCTTCTCTGTACCAAGCCATGGACCCGGCGACCGCATGGTGAATCGATGGAATGCTGAGAACCGGATCTCTGATAAAGTTTATGCTATTCGTTGTTATGCGAAACAAAATTATGAACAGTTTTGAATCCTACAGTAAACAGTGCCCGCATGACGGCAATAGGCTCGAGGCTCCCTATTACGTGGGTTCGAAAATCATACTTGGTGAAATGTGGGTGGTATCACACCCCTTTGAGATTTAAAAGCGTAAGATACGTATATGTATATAATAATGAACCTGCTATCATAAGCTCTTGTAATGCAACTATTGACTTTTTTGACGTAAAAAGTGGAAAGGTGGTGAAAAATGTTTTTTCTTTTTTACCGTGTGGGAAATCCTTCATGGATGTTATGCCGGACTCTTACCGACTAAAACCCCCACGGTATCGCCCAGCAGCCTATAGTTGGGAGCCCCGGGTAAGCCCTCGGAAGGATGTCCCAGGGCTTCCAACAGACCCACGGCATTAATGCGGCCTCGTCTAGGGGGTGGTTCGAGTGCTATCCCGCGTCTATGGGGGATTTTCGGGTATCATCCCGCTTCATATGAGGGGGGGGGGGGGGACGTGCGTGAGTCCGTCACGTCACGCTGCCGTCATGGGCCTGCTTCTGTAAGGACGATGAGCAGCCAACTCACCGTCCTCAGGCCCCCGGTCATGGATGGAAATTATTTGCTTTCCCTAACGGGAAGGAGGCGTGTATGTATGTTTGTATCTCTTCTTCATCTTAGCGTTATTCCCAATCGCATCTGAAGCTTGCAGTTTGGGGTCTGGGGTCTAACTACTAAACTACTAAACTTCAATATTTTCTGTGAAGCGATTGACATCTGACCTCCACAAGTCAAAGGCGATATCGAAGCATTGCAGCTAGACCAGTTGTTGGACTTTTGAGGGCTCCAGCTACCCGTAACGACTGCCATAGATGTTCGTATAGCAACCGGGACCGACGGCTTAACGTGCTCTCCGAGGCACGACCAGACCAATGCAAATCCCCATATTCATGCATACAAATATTTGCACTGAGCGGGGATCGAACCCGCGCCTCCTGCGTTGCGGCCGCGTTCACTACCGCTACGCCACGGAGGCTGTGTGTGTATGTTTATATATGACATTATATTAATATTTTATCATATTGATAATGTATATAATCTATACAAATAAAAAAAATTGGAGTGTCTGTTTGTAATATTAAAATAACCGCTTTCTACTACATGCATATGAATGTATATACGGTACACATACCAAAATATATATTTTTAAATTTTTTGTCTGTCTGTCTGTCTGTCTGTTTGTTTTGGCTAATCTCTGGAACGGCTGGACCGATTTGGACGGGACTTTCACTGGCAGATAGCTTATGTAATAAGGAGTAACTTAGGCTAAAAAAAAAATGCCAAAAACAAAAAAAAATAAACTGATTTTTTTATTAAGTACATTCCACGCGGACGAAGTCGCGGGCACAGCTAGTGTTATATAATGTTTGTTACGCGACCCCACTGAATCACGTAACAGAAATCCAATATATACTAAGCATAAAAAATATCGGCCCAATATGTATTTGGACAAGATTTATTTGCTTATTTTCTCCGGTGAAATCGGTCGATATTTAATTTGAAGCAAAAGTAATCTTTGAATCGACATATTTGTTAGGTCCAGTGTTGTCAGCACACGGGTTTATCTTGAGCCCACACGGTACGCTAAGCCGGGTGCATCTCAGCTCAGCACGACACTGTACTGTGTCCAACATTTTGGGGCTTTAGGGGATATTATTTCTGTTTATACTTTTGATTGATGGCACTTGGTGGAATCTGCTAATCGAGTAAGACACTTTATACTTTTCTACTATATTTTAATTAAAGGGGTAATTATTATAGTATTATTATTTATTATTCAGCGGGGGAAAGGCCGACAGGCTTTTGGGCACGTGACGGTACCAGTAGAGGTCGATGGGGAGGAATTCTACGATGCCTAAAGTTACAGTCTCTTCCCCCTTGTTTTTTTTCTCATTTTTGTATATATTGGACCGTTAGTATTTTAGTTAGCACAGTATAGTATTTTGAATATTGGTTGTGGAACATAATAAAGAGCTTAATTTCAAATTATAGGGGAATTAACGAGTTTTATTTCGGTACTTATCATATGTCTCTATCCTTTAACACGGTTTAAGTTAAGGATATGTGTTTATATCGTAATTATATGGTTTAATATTGTACACACCCATGCTGATTTATGGGCGTCGCTCTGACAGGCTCTATTCACGGAGTCGGGGGGTCAGACGGGAGCAATAAAATAAAAAAAATAAAAGAAGGAGCAGGAGAGTGGACCCTGGGCTATAAAGTGTTTGTGACTGCAACTGGTACTTGCGCTTAGTAGATGATGATGATATTATTGTTCATATAACTAGTATTTTTTTTAGTGAAACTTTGACTATCATGGTCTGTAAGGTTGATAATAAGGTCGATATGTATGAAACTTTGTGAAATTTTTAATTAATCGATTGAATTTGAATGAATTTTTAAGCATTTAGTATGCTAATTAATTCCAATGGATTTAGAAAGGAAAGATTCTAAATGCTTAAAAATTCATTCAAATATATGGTCGCAGTAATCAAAAATCAATATTTATAAATGATTGAAAAGTCATTCATTGGTTTCGACTACATAGCTCGTAAGAGCGTCGGTAGATAATTCCACTGTCGCCTCAAAGACGGATATATAAAGAGAGGAAAGATTTGGATTACTTCGGGCGTGGGTCTGGTAGCTTAGTGGTCTAAAGCGTTCTCCCTGTAAGAGAGAGAGATCGCGGTTTAAATCCCGCCTGGACCAATCACATTCTTTTCCTTTTTAAATGGATTCCAATTATCGATTGTTTGTCAATTTTTTTTGTAGCAGTCCTAAGAGTCCTTCAACAATATGGACACCCTACGATCTGCTTAACTGAAGCTAAGAAAATAAAGGTATTAAGTTTTCTATTAACCCTGCGACCGCCGAGTATTATTGGCAATAATGTCTATCCCGGATTTGGTATCGTGTATTTACTAGATAGCAAATCCTTAACTGAAAATCTTAGTTAGGGAATATTTTGTGGTATCATATTATTACAGCCCATAGATACGAGTACGACTGAAAGCGGTGGTAACCGCGTAACCGGTAACTTAAGTGAAGTAGAATATATTAACGTCAAAACGATGTTAGTATGTAGCAAAATATTGAAGCGTCGGTAGCTTAGTGGTTAAGGAGTCGGGCTTACAATCGAGAGGTCCCGGGTTCGAATCCTGACCATTACACTACCGACGTCAATCCACTCCTAGCACAAGCAATTTAGCCCCTTCGGCCGCGTATGATACCAGAGTTTGGTAACCAGTATCCTAAGAAGAAAAAATGTTCCTCATAGGATACCAGTATCCGAGTAAAAGGATTTTTTTCCTTTTCTGATACCGACCATATCGCACGTAACTAGTATCCGGTTGTAGTATTGGTTCGGTTCGATACTACAGTTTCGAGTAGACGTGTGTCGCTTGTCCTCGTAAATTAATACCCTTAAATTGCACCATATTCTTTTAGGTTTTAATAAACAGTTAATAAAATATTAACATTTATAGTTTTTGTTTCTAGTACACATGGTTTCAAAAGAGTACGATGTATTCCTTACTGGATACTAGTTACGTGCAATATGGTTGGTATCAGAGAAGGAAAAAGTCCTATTACTTGGATACTGGTATCCTATGAGGATCATTTTTTCTTCTTAGGATACTGGTTACCAAACTCTGGTATCATACGCGGCCGAAGGGTAAATTCCCTTCGGCCGCGTATGATACCAGAGTTTGCTGGCTTATTGGACGATTCGCACGAATTGAACTCGCACGAAACGTGCGAATGTACTCCTTTAAAAATATATTATTTTTCTGTAGCCGATTCGCACGAAGTTAATTTATTGGCGTGCGAATCGACACCTCCAAAATTATGTAGTAGGCGATTGGCACACATTTAATTTTAAGGTATAAAAGCGGCTTAGTTGGAGGGGTTAAAGGGAATATTAGTAACCTCTCTAATATTATTAAAAAAATATATAGGTATATTGAGACATAAAGATATCGATTTTTTTACTCTTATTTTTAGGCGATTGTGGAAGATTTACTTTTATAACTTTAAAAATATATTTTTTGAAATATTTTATATTTTATAACCGAATGGAGTGCGTTACGTCTTTTTTATTTTAAAAATAAAGTTAGCTCCCGAAATTAATACTATTTATTCCCTCTAACCCTTCCAACTAGCTTGTGATAGGATTGGGTTGACTTCGGTAGTGTAATGGCCAGAACCTTTCGATCCAGCTCCTTTAACCGCTAAGCTATTGACGTTTCGGTTTTTTCGTTCTTAATGTCCTGGGTTTAATTCCTCCTATACTGACTTTTCAATGATGCAATAATATGAGTAAGGATATAGGACATTTCAATTTGACTTCACCTCGCCTAATAGTAAGCTGAAGTAACGAAAGAGGGTCACCATTGCAGGCACTTATGATGTAATAACAGTGGCGCTCACCTTGACGGCTTCATCAGATGGTTTTTCACGCCCCGCTTAAAGGACCCGGGACTGCAGGAAGAAGGAAACACGTGAGCTAGTAAATAATTTCAAGAATTTATGGTGCAGCAAAGGAAAGAGTCCCTGCTTTCCCTCTAGATACATAAACAAATAAGAATATATTTTCACACACATTCAAAATTTATACTCTTCCATATGATAACATTTTTCATCGTTTTTAATAGACATCATAAAAACCTTATCACTTTCACAAACAAGGCATCATATACAACAGTTATTTAATACGATTTGCTGATATAAGTAAAAGCCCCTAGATTTCCCCTGGGTGGACCTTACATACCGAATATAGCATTTTTTATGATCTCCTCAAAGTATTAAGTCGATGTATCGTAGCTACGTGCCATAGCTATGGAACATGCTAGATGACATGCGCGTATTCAATTTATTGTCATACTAGCTGTTGTTGCCCGGTTTTTTTATGAATGGGAACGGTTTTAATTTGTCTGTATGGTTACTAAACTGTCAGTCTGATGTATGATCTACAAAAGGATGCTCTACAAAAAAATCTGGTTGAACTTCTCTCTCTCTCTTTCTCTCTCTTCCTCTCTCTGTTGCTCTCTCTCTATATCTGTATATTATATAGAACGTTAACGTTACGAACGTTAGACAGTTTAACACTCTGATGTACCTCTGCCTAACCCTCCAGGGATAAAAGCGTGATTGTATGATATCCTTCTTCTTTCCGATGTACCATATCAAAAGGCAGTCACATTCTTTTTGCAATTCATTTGGGGTTGCCTTTCAGTCTAAATATACAATTGCCAGATAACAGACACCGAATTTCTATGGTAAGATCGGACTGTCGAACTTTTTAGGGTTCCAACTACCTGTAATGAATGCCACAGATGGTTGTATGGCCAGACCAACGGCTTTAAGTACTTTCCGAGGTATAAAAGGGTCCCAATGTGTTAAGAAGTCATCCATCCTAAGCTTACTCGGATACTTCTTAACAGGGTGTCATGGGCGCTTGCGCGTGCTTGCTGTATCTAGTCTGTTCTAATTCTATGTCCACCTACTATTTACTTATCTATCTAGAAATATATCTTGTAAAGTAATGAAGTTTCATGTGCTATTATTTTTTGAAAGATTTTTTCATAATAACTAGAGTGGTAAATAAGCATGTGGCTGAATTGATGGTAAGCGGTTACCTCAGCCTGTGAACATTTGGGAAAGGGTATATGGGTCTTCATTAAAGTCATCAGGATTCAAATCCACTCTAGCTTGGCATACTTCAAAACCCTGTGTCGCTCCTTTAACATAATATAATTCATTTTCAAATGATGTATGAGAATTTCTCGAATTTGTTTGACATTTATGCTCACTACTTTGCTCCTATGAGCAGTAGCGTGATAATACCTAGACGTTAACTGTTAGACGAGAGTTGCTAACGTAAAGTCATGCTATTACCACAGTCTAACTATTCATACTACATAGTCTAACGATTCATATACTAAGATCTCTCGTTATACAGTGCTATTACGATAAAACTTTGTCAACTTATAGCTTTTGTAGAAGAGTATAGGTACGTACCTACAGTACGTTAACCTATTGCATTAAAAGGCACTGCAATTAGGTTAAGTACTTAACTATTTTATTGAAACTTTTCCTTTCTACCAACTGTTGGTAATGTTGATAGAACAGAAAAGTTACAATAAAACGGCAATAGGCTCGCCCCCTATTACGTTGGACCGTAAATCATTGTTGGCGAAATGTGGGTGTCAATAACCCTCTGCCTACCCCTTCGAAGATTTACAGGCGTACACAATAATATGTACTTTTGTTATCATGATACAAATTCTTCTTCACTTTAAAGTGACATTATACAGGCACTGTGCTGCTGCGTCACTCGCCTCTAGATGAATATTAAATTTTATATCTCAGTTTCCCGGGAGATTAAAGACACTTTCCCATAGATGTGGGAAGACATTTGGCTTTAATGGCGGCATTCTGATTGTAGTTACCTTGATAAGAAGCCCTTAGGCATTTAAAGTTACAATTTGCACCCGTCAAAGGATGTAAAACCGACGTTTTCAGATGTTATAAACGCATATGACAATTAATGAAGAAGTTATGGCCTTTATAGTAGACTAGCTTTTGCCCGCGGCTCCGCCCGCATGGATGTCGGTTATCGTGACAAAGCATAGCCTATGTCCTTTCTCAAGGTCTAATCTACACCTATACCAAATTTCATTAAAATCAGTTCAGTGGTTTAGGCGTGAAAGCGTAACATACAGACAGACAGACAGACAGAGTTACTTTCGCATTTATTACCCAACAAGTGAAAAAAGGTGAATTCTTTTCGAGGCACTAAGTTGTATTCCGAGTGGATCGAGGGATACAAGAGCCGAGATGAATTCGTTTCTTACGTGTTAGGTATCCAATTTTTATCATTGACTACAAGAAAATAATTACCTACTCTCTGGTTTTAGATAAAAAAAAAATTAAATTTTTAAACTGAGCGATATTCCATACAGCCTGTTAAGTTTTTTTTGGTGGTTTTTAATAACTTTTTATTCAGAGAGTGCAACCTCTTTGCATGTTTTTTTTTCTAGCTATATACCTAGTACACATTTACGCATGTTCCAAATATTAATTAAGTAGGTTTTATTTAATTTTTAGATGCTAAAACTTACGCCCACAGAATAATTTAGTTGTTAAGATGCGTTCTTAAAAATATAAATATATCTTTTCTATTTGTTTTATAAGTAAATAATATTAATTTACTCATTAAATCTCAGATGGTAAGACCAGATATTAAATTTAAGGTTATATTGTTCCAAATTCAATTTTTATTTCACTCAGTGAAAAAAAGAGCGTTTTATTCACTATTTTTGATGAATCACGGGCCTTTTTTCGAGGGTCAATGGTAAAAAACAAGTTAATCTTTTGTAAAACTAGCTTTTGTTTTCGGCTTCACTCATACTTTCTTCATCCTAGCATTAATACAGGTCGCATCCAAAGCTTTCTCCAGCGCTCCAGGATCCGCTGATTTCTGTCTATTTGCGGTTTAGCAGTACTTCGATATTATTTTCTGTGAAGCGTCTGCCATCTGACCTCCATGCATCATGCGGGTTCACGTATTAGCCGACGGGGTCTATAAAGGTTGCCTGGAGGAGATCGCTTGTAGCGATAAGGCCGCCATTTGTACATTATTCATAATGTTGTCCATAAATCCATACTAATATTATAAATGCGAAAGTAACTCTTTCTGTCTGTCTGTATGTTACGCTTTCACGCCTAAACCACTGAACCGATTTTGATAAAATATGGTACCGGGGTAGATTAAACCTTGAGAAAGGACATAAGCTATGTTTGATCGCGATAACCGACATCCACGTGGGCGAAGCCGCGGGCACAAGCTAGTGTATTATAATTTATTGGTGTACAATAAAGATTCATCTCATCTTATTATAATATATCAGTCAATTTAAGTACTTACTTATACATAATAGTTTTGGTAAGACCCCAAACACCAGAGTGGGGTTTGTGGGGTCCCAACCACCCATCTTCATCTCTTGCTTAATTATGTCTCTTATTAACCGGCTCCTAAGGATCATAGCGTGATGTTATTATGATTGCTTTAACTTAGAAGTTTTATATTTGCTCGGTTTTATTTTAAGACGTTAAAGACCTGAGTATGTAGTATGAATTTCAAATTTGATACCTCCACGCATTTCTGAGCAAACTCTCTTGACAAACAGACGAACAGACATACAGACAAACAGACAGACAACGAAATGATCCTATAATGGTTCAGTTTTTTTTTAAAGTGCACATGTTGATTCTGAGATACATCCGTCCGTTCGAACAAATAATATTTTTCCGAGGTCTAATAGGCACTACAAAAGAGGTCCAATGGAGTATTTTTATTTGATTTAATTTTGAAGGTCCAGTGGGCCTATAAAGAGGTAGAGTGGGCACATTAATTATTATGTTTTGAAGGAGGTCCAGTGGGACCTAAAAGTGAGGTCCAGTGAGAGGGTAGAATCTTGGAGGTCGAGCGGGTACGTAGCCAAACTCTTCAGCTTTGTTATTAGTACATAGTGATGATATAACAGGATTCTGTAAAAGCCAGGTCCAAGTGCCAAGGTATTTCTAGCATCCACGTCATCCACAATGAAGCAGTTTTCACTTTTTATTTAGCCACGTCGTCGCAGACCCTCGTCGAATATAAAATGGCACTTTGCAGTGATTCTCTGTATAACGTTTTTTGTTTTTCGTCTATTATTAGAATGTGAAGCAAGCATGAACCTTTATACTAACTGGACTGCGCACTATGAACAGAAAAACGAGCCGAAAGAGAGGTTCCAAAGTAGTAGTGCGTCTCTTTCTAATAGTTTTTTCATGTTTTGATTGGTCTTTATTACAAACAATGTTGCCGCATAAGAATTTTGAAAGGCTACCAATGTCACTCTCATAACATTTAAAATAAAAGTATTACTTTGTACAACTTCATAATACTTTGTACAACTTCATAAAAGATGGTCAACCATTGTATATTGATAGTTTAAGTATTTTTATGCAAAGTTTCATCACAAAAACATAACGAACAAATATATGCAAAATTAAAAAAAAATTACCATTTACAACCAAAAAGAATTTACATTTACTATGGCAAGTTGTTAGACAGGGACAGACTACTACTTTTTGGCTGTCTCGCTCGGCTCGATTTTTCTACTTTCACCGAGACGATGAAAAATGTACCTTATGTCATTACAGTTGGGTGTAAATTTGTAATTATTGTATTTTACAGTACGCAATCCAGTTAGTATACAGATTCATGGAAGCAAGTACCTAAAATATTTTTTTGGTCATTTAGTCTAAGTTTATCTACTGTTTTTTTTTACTGTTTTCATGCCAATGTGTTATGTACCTGGAGTACTACTAGGGGTTTTCAGCTTCGGGAACGTTTCTCTTACACCCGGTATACACAGCGCAGATTCAGCTTCAGATGCATGGCTCAAGTTAACCTCAAAAATAAATAGTGCCCGGAATATGGTAATAGGCTCACCCCTATTTTGTGGGAGTGAATACAATGATTGGTGAAACGTGGGTGTTAATTCACCTCTGCCTAACCCTAAAGCGTGATTATACTGGGTGATTTTATAGTAGTTTCGATAGCAAAATCATCTGGAAGTATTAATTTGGCGAAAGTAAAATATATTTATTTGATAATGTATGGGAATATTGTTTAGATGAAAGGAAAAATGTAGGGGGTTTTAAAAATTTTTTTTTTCTTTCGCCAAATTTTTTCCAGATGATTTTGCTTTCGAAACTGTGCCCAAATTCTTTTTATCCAAAACGGTTATAAAATCACCCAGTATGTGTGTTTTACAATTGAGAGGTCACGCGTTCGAATTCTGGTTACTACACTTGAATCCACTTCTATCACAAACAACTAACCTTTGAACCTAGCGTTTAGTAGTAATTTAGGTTACCTACTAGCACTCTTCACAAAAACCCAAATTAAATTAAAGATTAAATTGGCTATAAGTTTACTTATGCCTTTATTCAACTGAACCCAATATACAAACGCAATCATTGTTATAATTACAGTCCCCAAGTTCTATAAATCGTATTAAAGCCTACCTACAAAGCCCCATTATCTTAAACTCTACGAATTATTATTTACCTACGGTAAAAAGTATGTGTAATTAGTTAGTATTAACTTCTGAATAAATATTCACCCCTCATTCGGGTGACCATGATGCAGAGAAAACAAATCCATGTGTAATAAATTTTGTATTGTGAAGGAAAAAGGTTAGTAAGGGCTATGGTCGACCGTGTAGATTACATGATAATAAGATTAAACATTGAAATAGAAATAGAAATAAACTGCTCATAAACATGGTAAGTAACAAAGATCTTGGCAAGTAACTTAAATATAACAGCATAACATGTTTAGCCGCAATAAGTGACATGTAAATTTTAATTATGAAGTACAAATAATTTTTGTGAATGCTTATGCACAACATTATACGCACACATTTTACAATTTTAAAATGTCATTTATTTGTATATACATTATAAACATTGCTCACGGCTTCCTTGTAGGAAATGTTGATCCAGTTCTTGACACACAGGTTCCCGGGATTAATAGTTAATACAGTAGCTTATTTGACAAAATTAGGAAGTTTCTTACTTCTTAAAGACTGGGTGGATTTGAGTGAAATGCTAAGCTTTTATACAGAATTAATTCATGAGCTTATTCCGAAGACTACATGGCTCATAATATAATAATAATATCCAGTATCGATCCCAAGGGAGTTACAAGCATTATGAGTTTAGATGGTTTTTTTTATCGTGCGACAAATCCCCACGGATACCACCCCCACGGAGCCGGTGGACGTTGTTATCTCGGACTCGAACCGACAAAAACGCACGCCGTCTTGGGTCCTTGGTTGCCGGAGGTGAGATTGCCAGAAGCATATCTCTCGCACCCCGGCAGACCCAGGACCATATCTTTCGAGATTAGATGGATTAGTGAATGGTTTCATATTTATAATTCCCTGACTTGTTTTATGATTTTATGATAAACTTATCGTATTAATTAAATGACAGCCCCTGTCATTTTGACAGAAGATACATTTATAGTACCATCGTTTATCGACTAGCATGGGAAGTATTGATATTTTAATTGCATCATTATTATACAACATTTTTCGTTGCTATATATTGCGAATATTACCACAGATTTATTATTAGCTCCTTATTTGTCTATCCAGGCAGTGGAATGAAATGAGATTGTTCATTCAACATTTATAAAGAAAAAAATATTAAAACTCAGCGATGTCATTCAGGAAAAAGATTTCATAAAGCAGATATCATGGTAACCCTACTGTTTAATACTTCGTACCAACGTTCGTCTTTTAGCAAAAGCTACGCATTTCTTTGGGTGGTTTTAGTAAAAAAGGCGTCATTAAAGCCGGGTTAATGAGAGGAATTTCTATTTGTGGGCAAATTTGCATCTCTCCCTTTGGAACATTAATAATGAGGGTTTTAGGGGCCAGCCGGCCGGGATTACGATTGTCTCAAGGCAACAGCGGTGTAATATAACTTATGAAAGAAACGAATCCAATTACCCAGCTCAATCTATTATATAAAAATAAGTCGGGTTTTCCTTCCTGACGCTATAACTCCAGAACGCACGAACCGATTTGGCTAATTTTGATCTTGGGTTATTTGTGGAAGTCCAGGGAAGGTTTGTACGTTGAGAAAAATTCGAATAATTGCCGGGAACCGACATCCACGCGAGCGGAGCCGCGGGCAAAAGCTAGTTCTATATGAAATTCCTGTTTAAATTGTTGTCATTCGTTCTAACTTCGATAGATGGCGTCCAAGGGACGATTAGCTTCAACGAAATTGTCAAAATTATTGATCCATCCATATACTCACACCTGTGAATCCCTGAAGGGGTAGGTAGAGGTATTTTAATACCTACGTCTCGCCATCTCTGATTTTCGGTCCCACGTAATGGGAGGCGAGCCTATTACCGTTATACTTTGTGATGGGCTGTATGTTTACTGTTGGATGGAGAACAGCCCTATCCCTTAGTCGCCTTTTACCGTTTACGACACTCACAGGAAGAACTGGGGTGGTCCTAACTTACTCCACCAGGGACCTACACGGCACAAAATTATTGAGTCAGTTTTTCTATATTGCATGCTTTTGTATGTACACACATGTTTTTGAACAAATAAAAGATATTATTATTATATTATTATTATCAGTGTAAAATTGTAGTGGGTTGAAATCCCATCTACTTTTCAATATACATGCAAAAAACTGAAGAACATTACCCTCCTTCCTTTGGCATCGAGTAAAAAGGGGACCATTCCCCCCTCCCCTATCGGCTTCTTGTGTCCCACATTCGGGGACTTTTAATATGTTCATCTGGGGACCTTAAATACTAACTGTACCAATTGTCTTATTGTTGTGGGTTCACGATAATTTATATACGCTATCTTAATTCCTTATTTTCCCCTCTTGCTGTTGACGGATTATTGTGATATTTGATACACACATTTAGTTGAGACAATACTACAATATAATATAACAGTTTGAGTTGCATACCTCAGTTTTAAGATGAATTTGAGACTTTGTAGGTTATATCTAACGCCGACTAACCGCCGTTTCCAATACCATACTGACAGTTAAAGATAGATCGCAACAGTCAAATTTGATGTATCGGCTGTTTAAATTCAAAACATGGTAACTGATTTTTTTGCGGGAAAGCGCATCGCGGTATAATTTATTTTCCGAAATGGGTGTGAAATAGGAGTTACTATGTTTTGAATTTAAACAGCCGAGCACTAAATCCGTAGATGCGATCCATCTTTAACTGTCAGTATGTTATTGGGAACGGCCGTAAGTATATCCTGAGATGAACTACCACCATTATAAATCTTCATAACGATGTTAACTAAATATGTTTAATAGGGATCTCCATCACTGGCTGTTAACAAGTTAAGTCATAATTAAAGTTTAATGAGACCGTTTAATCTTAAGGTGAAACTCTGAAGGAATAACTAAACGGGTATTAATTACTGCCCAATTAGTTTTACGTTTATTTCCTTAGCGTTTTAATATTGATCGTGAGCTTTCCTTGAGATAAATTCATGTGATAGCTTTGTGGGACACTGAAAATACTTTGAAGATTGAACTTTAAGTCATAGGTACATTTATTATAATAAGCCTATAGCAATTCACTGCCGGACATAATATACAGGGTTACTGGTAACTCGCCGTATTCCTGTCATTGGGTGTTAGAGGACCCAAAATTTTAACCCTGTATAGCTCTCAATTGATGATTTTAAGCACTTGATTATTATAGTTTCATCATCATATCACATCAATAAGCCTGCTGCAGTCTACTTCTGAACATAGGCCTTTCCCAAAGTGCACCATTTCGTCCGATTCTCCTTCTTCCGCATCCAGTCTGTCCCAGCCACCTTCTCAGGTCGTCAGTCCTTCTGGCTAGGGGGCGTCCTATCTTCCGTTTACCTTCTCGCGGTCTTCACTCTAGGACTCGTTTGTGCCAACGGCCATCGGTTTTTTAACTTTAGAATCTGTGAATCTGAACTAGTCAATAGTATTAACTATACATTAGGAAATCCTACAGGACCTATGAGATTCATTTTAGTCAACATCATCCTTGGCAGTTGCCTCGGATTCTGGGATCCATTGAAAAAGTGGCTTGGTTTTTAGCTATATTGAGAGCGACTGCCGTCTGTCCTCCTAGTCTAGTTAGTGGCCAACCACTGTCAGAGTTATTTAAAGTTGCCCATTTGGGTCTCCGTCTCGACTATTCATAGTCGGGACCAACTTTTTACGATATACGGAAGCGCTCAGATAAAATAACGCTAATCACTCAACCAAATGGCAACATCGCCTAGGTAGATCGTTTATTGAACTGAACGCTCCTGGCTACTAGCGTTTCTTAGGATTCCTTTCAGTTTAGGATTTCGGTCTGTAATTCAGTTGATTTCAGTCAGTAAGTCAGCAGAATGCCGCGCGGTTCCTGACAGAGTTGAATTTGGGCATTGGGCCAACCCATCTCTTCCTATGCGGTGTCGTACAAGGCGACTAAGGGATAGGGCTGTTTTATACAAACCAGACTCAGCCTTAGATGCATGGCTCAATAATAGTGCCCGGAATACTGCAATAGGCTCACCCCTTATTACGTGGGACCGAATACAATGATTGGTGATATCTAGGTGTTAATTAACCTCTGCCTAACCTTGCGAGAATAAAGGTGTGATTATATGAATGTATGTATGTAACTTAAAATCTCTAAAAATCTTTTTAATAGTGAAAATTAAGGGTTTTTTGATAATAACTAACTCTCATAGTGAGTGTTTTACCTCCGAAGCGTGCGGATAACAGAAGTAATGGCGCCTGACATTGCATCATGCAGTACATTAGTCTCAGCCACAGGGTGCTGTGATTACCTTAATGGTTTGTTAATAGCTTAATTACCTTCAGGAATTCAGGGTAATGGCTGTAAAAATTGATTATAATGGTTAATCTATAACAGCAGTTCTAAATTACCTAGTCGTTTTTAGCGAAGTGAATAGGTAGTACAGTGTTGGATTACTAAGATATGTGATCGCAATACATGTTTTGTTAGTGTTCTAGAGCCTATATTACCAGCTATGTCTTATCTTAGTTTGGGTCTAGAAAACGCTTTTGATCCTACAAAAGTAGGTATTTTTATTATAAAAATGGAGACTAAATACGTCTCTTGGACACATTATGCGTATGCGACGCGAATTCATATTAAAATGAACATGCGCTTGGCCACAAGTGTGTGAACTGTTATGTGTGTATTAGTTAACATACAACATGTGAATCTTATAACATACCTCAGGACACGTATTTTAGACCTGAATCACGAGACTAAAGACGCAAGACAAAACAATCCGCGTGCGCCAGGGCCTTTTATGTCTTGCGATTTAGATCCAAGATATATGAATAAAGCTATAATTTTTTTTTAATGAATTTTTTATAGCATTTATTATGCTAACTTTTAAGTTCGAAAAACATTGGAAAAAAAGAAATGCTCAAGTGAGACTCGAACTCACGACCTTTCCCTTACAGGGGGACTGCTCTTCCAACTGAGCTATTAAGCCACACTTGAATCATTCCAAATCGGGCGCAGTCTTCAAAATTCAATGTTTAAAAATGGTTGAAAAATCATTCATTGTTTCCAACAGTTCGTAAGAATGTTGGTAGATGGCTGCACCGTCACCCTTATAGACGGATATAAAGAGAAGGAAAATTTGGAATGATTCAAGTGTGGCTCAATAGCTCAGTTGGAAGAGCAGTCCCCATGTAAGGGAAAGGTCGTGAGTTCGAGTCTCACTCGAGCATTTCATTTTTTCCAATGTTTTTCAAGCTATAATTATAGATTATAGAGCAAATTTTAGGTCTAAGATATATGTCCCGAGCAATAGCCCGAGCAATTAGGTACCTCGATGTGGCATAGCATTGCAAAGGTTTTGGCTTAAACTACGAATCTAAACTGCTGTTACACACAAAACATTAGGGTGAATTCCCAATATCCCGCTAAGCCTCAACAAACCGCGGTCTGATTAGCTGCAGTCAGTAAACGGCCTCTTTACCTCCACCGAGTTGAAGAAAGGTGCTTCCCATTCACAAAATGATTACCGGCATAAGGCTGTATTTCCACACGTTGCGGTTTTTTTTTCTGCAGAATACTTTGAGTTTCACCAAGATTGACCTTCAAGGTTCCATGTTGTCCGTGGTCCTAATACCTGGTCCTACCGATAGGAGCATGGGCTATTTTTTTGTCTCTAGTTCAATCAGTAAGCCTACCTCACCTGTAAGCCCGTTGAGTTGTTAGATAGACGAGGCTCCGGCGCAGCCTTTCCTCTCCGGGGTGACTCTCTTTTCAAGAGTTTGCCTTTAGCTTACCATCAGGCGAGTCAATTTGACGGATAGGAGGTGTATGGAGCGGATTCCGGGCTCTGAAGCTTTAGAAATAATCGGCAATGCAAAATTGTTCCTATGTGAAGAAGCTGTAAGTTATATCAAAGGAATGAAGGTCAACAATGATTGATACTAAAATCGCTTTCTTTTTTGCAGTCGGCTAAAATGGTGATCTTAGGATAGTATTACCGCGTACTGCATTGAACCAGAACTAGTATCGAACCAGTAGCGACCTAAAAATGGTTCTATAGTGCGCCATACAAGACCGGGGAGGTTGTTGAATACGGTTTCTACCCTCTCGGCGAGAAACCGTTCAGTGTAAACATACCCTAAGAGTCCCAAACTTTAGCCGCGGTCGGGTGCGGTTAATGTAGCGGAATGCTAACAATTCGGACGTACCCCTATTAATATAAACTTTAGGATATCATCAATTTGATAACAATTTGCATGGGCTCTTATGAGTTAGTACGGTTGAAGATAGCACATCCGATCTTCCTATTGCGCTGACTGAGTTTGAACATGGTTTGGAGCGTTACCACCATGTTTTAATAGGAGTATTATTTCAATCTTAGTTTACTTTCGTAGTGTGAATCGGACTCGGACCGTATTCGTCCGTCGACATCTGAAAGAAAGATAGAAAACTAGCTTTTGCCCGCGGCTCCGCCCGCGTGGATGTCGGTTATCGCGACAAAACATAGCCTATGTCCTTTCTCAAGGTCTAATCTACCACTATATTGCACCTATAGTTTCCGTGAATGACTCAACCCCAAGTCGCGAGATTTTGTTTGGTATAATCTACTAGCTTTTGCCCGCGGCTCCGCCGGCGTGGATGTCGGTTATCCCAACCAAACATAGCCTATGTCCTTTCTCAAGGTCTAATCTGCCCTTATACCAAATTTCATCAAAATCGGTTCAGTGGTTTAGGCGTGAAAGCGTAACATACAGACAGATAGACAGACAGATAGACAGACAGACAGACAGACAGACAGACAGAGTTACTTTCGCATTTATAATATTAGTATGGATAAGAATATTTGAATGAAGTTTTTATAGCATTTATTATGCTAACTTTTGAATTCGAAATACATTGGGAAAAATGAAGCACTCAAGTGGGACTTGAACCCACGACCTTTCCCTTACAGGGTGAATGTTCTTCCAACTGAGCTATTGACCCATACCTGAATCACTTCAAATTTCCCTTCTCTTTATATCCGCATTTAAGGGCGACGGTGGAGCCACTACCCAATCAACTTGATCGCTTCATTTTTCCAGATATATTTCGAATAGAAAATATATATTCAAATATACTACGAGAAACATAATCAAAAGAAAAAATAAACACACACATACAAACACACAAGAAAAAGTAATGTTCTGCTGATATAAGCTTTTTTTTTCCGTGATCCCCTCGGATACCCCCCTGCCGGAGCCGGAAGGGGAGGTTATGTCGGACTCGAACCGACTAAAACCGCACGCCGACTGTGGGTCGTAGTGCTAGGCCGGAGGTGAGGTTGTCATCGACATATCCCTCGCACCCCGGCTGACCCAGGACCATCCCTTACGGTCTAGCCCTCCTCGGGAGGGGGGACAACGGTGTCCCCGACTCGCCCCCGGAATGGGGAGGGGCGCTTCTCAGCGCACCGTTCTGCTGATATAAGCTGTACTGTATGTTGTAAGACAATTGTGAAATCTACCAAATTATTTAAATAAATCCGTTACAGTAGTTTGACCCTGTTTGACAATATAATACTAGATCCTGAGTATCTTGACGGACGCGGACTGTCCAATTCACACTATGAAACTCACAAGTAAGATTAAAATAATACTGTTAGAGAGTCGCCTCACTGTTTTGATTAAATTCAGTTATAATATAAGTTACACTAGTTATTTCAGGGGATGTCCTACCCGGGGTCCCTCGCATTAGGGACTACGCACACAAATTCAGCTTCATTCGCGTTTCGCTGAACGATTTTGGTCACACTTATACAACTCTGCTTCTATCAGCCGCGTACGGCGTCATAAGAAAAACCGTCATATCGTGCTCAAGCGTGCTATCTCCGCTGAAACGCTTCTGTCTACTGCGTACGGCGCTGAATATGCTGTGAAGACGGTAAACTACTCATTTAGTATTGTGGACTCCCGTGATCCGTGATGGAACACCGTTACCACCGTTCCCAATAATATACTTACAGTTAAAGATAGATCGCATCTACGGATAAAGTGCTCGGCTGTTTAAATTCAAAACATAGTAACTCCTATTTCACACCAATTTCGGAAAATAAAATTATACCGCGATGCGCTTTCCCGCAAAAAAATCAGTTACCATGTTTTGAATTTAAACAGCCGATACGTCAAATTTGACTGTTGCGATCTATCTATGTAAGTATGTTATTGGGAACGGCCATAAGTCGGTTCGATTTTGACATAACTACTTCACTGTTAGCTCCTTCTAGTTATGATTAGGGGTTCAGAAGTTGCAAGTCCACATTCTTTGCAGCAGACAAGCAGACTTGTTAAATAACTTAGCAGAATATATTTAAATCAGATATGTAATATGAGCAAGGCTTTTCAAATAAAAACTCCGAGTCTTTCAAAAATAAGATAGAAACGGCTGTTTGTAGCCAGGAATACTTCACCGGCAATAGCATTCCTTGTCCACCTCCCAAGGGACGGTGTCACTATGATGCACTTTGATTTATAAGGCTGCAGTGCTTGCGGTTGCAGAGAAACGTAATGTTTTTTAACATGGCAGACTGAAATAGGAACGATGCTTATACTGGCATAAAATATCTTTCAACTAATGATAAGCACTTTTAGGGATGTCATTCGCTGACACTTAAATATAATAATAAATATTCCACAACATTCTACACAGCGCTATCTAGAACCATGGCGTTGTCTATTCTGTGGCCATGGTAAGCTTAACTAGCTTGTGTCACATAATAGATTGTGCTGGAATCTAGAATGCGGATAAAAATATTTTGATACTTTTTTTTTGCAAATATATACATATTATGCATAGAAACACCCAGACCAATGCAAATAACTATATTCATGCATACTAATATTTGCACTGACCGGGGATCGAACCCACGCCTCCTGCTAGCAGTCCCGTTCATTACTGATACGCCACAGAGGCTGTAAACTCAACTCATCTTACTCTTAAAAAAAATCCTTCCTTCCTTCCTCTAAATAAAATAAACTACACTTATAGAGGACACGCGCTAATTTCTCATTGGTGTAGGCAGAGACATTTTTCCATTAGTTACAATCCAGGCAATCCATCTTTCGCTACTACTTTCATGGTTGTTATAAACACAGAATTCGGTTATGGATACTTTGGCCCTTTTTACCTGATTGCATCAGTGAGGGTAATATTTTTACATTTTAATATATCATCATAAACACACAATATTTCCTATTCTATTTTCCACATTCGTACTATTCAGCCTGTACTGAAACTGAACCTCAATAAATGGTTTTATTCTTGAAACTATTACTATAGAATACGTCGTTCAATCTCTCTCATTCAGAGAGTATTCAAAGCACAGGTATTGCGTAATACCACGTATAATATTCAAGTAAATAAGCAGATCACAAAAGCTGCAATTTTGTTCCGAGAGTTTCTACCCACGGGAAGAACGGAGCAGGATACCGTTATATTGTACCTAAAATAAGACCAATTTTCGAATTGCATTTCTGCCAACTGTGTTTTAGAAAACTGTACTAATATATATTCACGACTAGTGTAATGTAGGTGTAATGTACAGATATATGAACGGATCAGTCGGCGCAATTTTGTATCAGATGTTTCTACGTAGCAAGAACGGAGACAAATACTATCTTTTATAGGTAAACTAGAGGAAGTTTTTAGAAATTGTGTTCCTGGCAGCTGATTTAGGAATAGACGGTGGTAGTATGTGGACGCAGGCGTTCACAGCACGTCATTCATGAAGGCGGCGGGATTTTTTTAAATGCTTTTTAGTTTTTCTTAAAAAAACATATTAGCAACGAAATTATAACTATTCCCTCTAACCCCTCCAACTAAGCTAAATAGCTTGTGTTAAGAGTGGGTTCACGTTGGTAGTGTAATGGCCAGGATTCGAACCATACCGTAAGGCCGTCTCGTTAACCATTATGCTACCGAGTCAAAGACGGTATATCAATTACTTACCAAAAAAACTACAATAAATGGAGTATTTACGGAATTTGGAACATAAAAACGAAATTTTAAAGTAATTGTATGTAGTGTAATTGTACTTGCTAATCCATATCCATACTAATATTATAAATGCGAAAGTAACTCTGTCCGTCTGTCGGTCTGTCTGTCTGTCTGTATGTTACGCTTTCGCGTCTAAAGTACTGAACCAATTTTGATGAAATTTGGTAGAGGGGTAGATTAGACCATGAGAAAGGACATAGGCTAGGTTTGGTCGCGATAACCGACAACCACGCGGGTGGAGCCGCGGGCTAAAGCTAGTATTTCCTATAAATTTAGATCGGAAAGAGTTATCTAAGACGATACTTGAACACGTTATCAGTCCCTTACAGAAGAATGACCTCTGATCAACTATTTGGATTTGGATACGACATTCTAAACTCTCCTATAAATTTATCTGTAAATTTCAGAAATTGAAAAATAAATAAATTTGTATTTGAACATCCGAGGATATTACGAAGAAAATATAGGATGCTGGCGATAACCGTACATAAAGTTCGTAGTCTCGTCTTTACCTATGTACCTATTTGCATCGCGCCTCTAGTTATAGAGTAATGAGCAGTTCTAGAGATAGCGCAGCTTTTAACTGAGGATTTTTTGTATTAATTTTAGTAATGGTTTACATCTTGATTGTACAAAAGGGAGTAAAAAATGCAGGTTGGCACTATTGATGAAGATTCAGTGATCTTCATAATACAAGACATTCTAATGCTTAACCACTACACCATACAATTTACTTTTCATGCGGAAAACTCTCCGCTGCTCGGTCGGGTGGTTAGGTCGGACTCGGACCGACTAAACAGCACGCCTTCTCGGGTCTCAGATGTGGAGTTATAAGATGGCTCATAAGGCATTTCCCTTGCATTCCAGTTGACCCAGGAGAGGACCATCTTGGAGAGGAAGGCGTATCATACCGTTGCGCCACCCAAGCCTGCTTCTGTTGGGCGATCAGTGACTTCCAAATCACTACTATATGCCTACAAATCATCAAAACACACAACAATGGCCCATCTGTTAACGTGTGCTAAATGCCCATACACATGTAGGTACATACCGCAGGACCTTATGTGCGCCTCCGAGAATGACATACAGGCAGCACACTGGGAGAAGATAATTTGAGGGCCGAGGCGCCATCGCCACGATAAAATAGAGAAGATCATAACACAGATTCGTAGTCATTAATAATCTGAGTCCTACCCTCTTCTACATTCAATAACATAATTACTCTATCGTACACTACTCTGTGTTAGGCGAAGGCCTCAGTAACGAGGTATTCAGAGGCTGCCTTTCTATCGCTTTGAATATCGACAAGCCGTAGCACTTGTACATAATCACCACAACACGTGTAGGTTGAGCGTTGCGAAAATAATTGAAGGATACCGTGGTGAGGGGGCCTGTTTTGTTATTATCTTGTTCAGGGATATTATTACGGTGGACTCGTGTATTACGTGGATTGTTATGATAAGGACTTACGGTTAGGGAGCTTGTATCTGTATCAAATAAATATGAATGGTGGTATTGTTTTTTGGTTGGAGTTTAGTAGGTTCGTTAGAGATTTTGGGATGTTAATGATATGGGAGGATATAAGGGGCATAAACTTAATTATAAATGTGAGAAATAGGTGGTTCTGTTAGTAAAATAGATGGAGCGAATAAGTGACAGCGTGATAAGGATGTGGTATGATAGAAAGTGTATTGGCCAAAATAGAGGACGGGGTTTCTTGACGGGGACGGGGTTTTTTGCCTTACGTCTTCTCTCTATTGTTCAATCTACCCTTCTATGCTTTTTTTACAGTCGCACCGATTAGGCTAGGCAGAGACCATATCAATCGTATCAAATGTCAGGCGATTTATTATTTTTCACGTGTGGTTTTCGATTATTTTTTTCATTCTTCTATTTTTAGTACCTTTATACACGAGCCTCTGTGGCGTTCACTAGAACGCAGAACGCAGGAGGCGCGGGTTCGATCCCCGCTCTGTACAAATATTTGTATGCATGAATATGGCTATTTAATCATAATCATAATCATAATCATTTATTGACAAAAACATATTTTACATACATGTGCTTAAAATGAGAATAGTACAATAAATTTCGCTAGGTAGGTAATTAACGAAAATGTTACACTGGAACGGTCATATTATATCATAAGGAACATTGGCACTTGTACTAATGTATTTAAACATTGTATCACAGGTGCCCGCGTTTAGTGATAGGTACAGATAAGATTCACAACTTTGTGATGAGAACATTTTCATAAATTACAATAAATAAAAATTTATAAAAATTAGTTAATAAATTAATAAATTACACCATATTAATGATCTAGGAATGGTATGGTATGGTATGGTATGACGGGCTATTATCCGCAACTCCACGACAAGGCGCGGTTTTTGCGTGAGGGTGGGCATTTTATTCGATCCACCCCAACTCGTTGAAGAACGCCAGCAGGCTATTCACACTGCTGGTGATCTCCCGGAGCGTACCTGTGTTTCCGAAGTACTTAGCCCTGTATGTGGCGGTTTCAGGACAGTGTAGAAGCACGTGTGCCGCAGTTTCTTCCTCGTTCATGCAGGCTCTGCAGAGAGGGCTGTCGGTGATACCTAAAATATAAAGGTGTTTATTGAAGGAACCGTGCCCCGTGATGGCAGCCGTAGCCGTGCGTAGTTGCCGTTTGTCCAGTTGTCGAAGGCGCCTGGTCAGTCTGCTATCAAGCACTGGGAGTGCTTCTCTGGCCTGTCTGCACACTTCCAGGTTCATCCAGTCTCTGTTGTGTTGATCTCTCGTTCGTTTGTTCACTATGGTTCGTAGGTATGCAAAGGGGATCGGTATTATGGGTTCAGGTCCCATTGCAACCATGTCTGATCCTCTCCTGGCAAGCTCGTCCGCGGCATCGTTACCACGCGAGCCGCTGTGGCCTTTGATCCATTGCAGTGTTATGTTGTTGGTGTGACCTATTTGATTTAATTTGAGGTGGCACTCCAGTATCAATCCTGAGTTAATAGTATGGCATTTTAAAGCTTGTAGTACAGCCATGCTGTCTGACAGTATGCGTATTGAGTGACCTTTCAGTTTCCTGGCCATTACCGCTGAGGCTGCCAAGGTGATCCCCATACATTCCGCTTGGAAAACTGTGTTATGGGTCCCCAGCGGTGTCGAAATGTGTATATTGAGGTCCTCCGAGAAGATGCCGGCCCCGGTGCCTGTACCTGTTTTGGATCCATCTGTGAAGATACGCAATTCTGCTGGGCATAAGGCCTCACAGCGATGATCCTCATGAAGCTGAATCTTGTATTTTTTGTCGAAAACGTGCTGTTTAGGTACACGATCATTTACTGCTCCCATCATGGGTATCTCCTTCGTGAGCTCAGTGAGCAGTGAAGTGTGTCGTGTGTTTCTCTCGCTCCATAGGTTGAGTGCCCTTAGGCGTATAGCCGCAGCTGTTGCTTCCTGGCGGATGAACAGATCCAAGGGTGGTAGTCCAAGCATGGCTTCCATTGCCGCGGTAGGGGTGGATTTTATGCAACCAGTGGTTGCCATGCAGGCCAATCTTTGGGTCTTCTGTAGTGTAGCTGATGTTGTGCTGTTTTTGGTCCTTGGCCACCAGACGATGGTGCCATAAGCTATCATGGGACGGATAACTGTTTCGTAAAGCCACAGAATGATTTTCGGTGCTAGCCCCCATTTTTTACCAATCATTCTTCTGCATTGCCAGAAGGTAATTTCAGCCTTTACTAATTTATTGTCTAGATGGCTACTCCATGTTAGCTTGCTGTCAAGAATAACGCCTAGGTATTTGACCTCTTTTGACAGTTGGAGTTCCGTTTCGAAGAGTTTTGGAAGGCGGTATTCGCCTAGTACCCTTTTATTTGTGAACATAACTAGTTCGGTTTTGTGCGGGTTCACCGATAGTTCAAATTCCCTGCACCATTTTTCTACGATGCGTAGGGCTTGTTGAGTTAGGTTACAAATCGTACCTGCTACCTTTCTAATGATCTAGGAATTACACATTAAAACATTTTTTTTTATTAGTATAGATAAAAATTACTTAATTACACCATATTAATAATCCAAGAATTACACTATGAATCGAACACACAATTTGAAAGAGTTGTTTTGTGCGTGCGTCGCGTTGGTTAGTGAGGGCGTGTTGGTGTGTGTGAGTGTGTGTGTGTGTGTGTGTGTGTGTGTGTGTGTGTGTGTGTGTGAGAGAAAGTGCACCAGATAAAATGTTGGAGGTATAGCATAACGGAGATGTTAAACCAGTATGTGAAGGAGATTCTCAGTCTCCTGATAGTTCAAAGTTAGGAGCCAGCGTTTCAGGGATAATCTGCACTCCTTAAATGGTTGTGGATAAATGTAGATGATTTTATTAATTCGGTTGTAAAGACGACAACTATTTATTGAAAAGCTTCCACTCTCTAGGGCCGTCCTATGTGGTTCAATCGCACAGATACGGTCCTTTCTACGCTTGTCGATGGGTACAAACGGTAGCAATGCGTGCCTGCGCATAGTTGTTTGGAACACAAAAAGCTGTCTCACAGTCATCACAGAGCATTCTTTATATAGTTGCGTTGTGGGATACCTTCGTGGTTTTCCTGTTAGTACTTTTAAGACAGCCCTCTGTGCTCTTTCCAACCTAAGCATATTAGTAGGGCCGACTCCGCCCCACACCGAAATGCAGTAAGCCATTATAGATTGGCATAATGCGTAATAGACCAATTTCAGGATTGAAGGAATTTTTACAGCATTAAGTATTCGTCGCCTTAAAGACGTATAAGATGGGAAATTTGAATCATATCGGGCGTGTCTCGGTAGCCGAATTGGTCAGGCATTCCCCCTGTAAGGGAAAGACTGCGGGTTCGAGTCCCGCCCGAGAAGATTCTTTTTCCCTATGTATTCAATTTCAGGATGCCTCCATCAGCAGATGATCTAAGCTTTTTTACCACATATATGAGTTTTCTGACGCGAGAGGTCATGGTCTCTAACTGTTTATTCCAACGAAAGTTTTCATCGATGTGTACACCCAAATATTTTGTGTAGGACAGCTGATTCAGGGAGGGACAACCACAATCTCCACAAACCGGATCACAGCTGTGAGCTTTGAGTGCAAACGACTCCCGTGGCATTGACCCTGGAGGTGGGAAAAATGTCATATATCCAGTTTTATCGACATTTAATGTGAGGAGATTGGCATTTAGCCAAGATGTGACCATAGAGAGTGCTTTTCCAGCATTGTTGTACACTAGATTCCAGCTCTCCCCATGGACAATCAATGCCGTGTCATCTGCATAGGTTACAATTTTACAGTTTGGAATGTTTAATCGACACAGGTCATTGATGTATATTATGAAGAGAGTTGGACCCAATACACTGCCTTGTGGAACACCAAAAGTAATGACCTCTTCATCGCTAACATGGCCACCAATCTTCACGCACTGAGACCTTCCTGTCATATAGCTTCGAAATACATCAAGAACTATTCCTCTAATGCCTATGGCCTCCATCTTATCCAGTAAAATAGGGACAGAAACCGTGTCAAATGCCTTTGAGAGGTCCAAGAAAATGACTATTGTCTTAAGCTTCTTATCAAAGTTTCCTATTACAGTTTCTGTAAGGTCCATAACAGCGTCTTCTGTGGACTTTCCCTTAACAAACCCATATTGATTTTGGGCAATTATTTTGTATTGATTTAGGTATTCGATCAGCTTTGTGTTAATATATTTTTCGAATATTTTTGCTATTGTAGTCAGAACTGAGATAGGGCGATAGTTGACAATTTGCGTTGGTCTGGGTGTTTCTATGTATAATATCTATGTATTTTATTATTAGATTCCATAACAGAAGCTAGTTAAGCTTACCATGGTTCTAGATAGCATTGTGTAGAATGTTGTGGAATATTTATTTATTATTATTACATATCAAGCAGCACGATTTGAACGCTTCCAACGTATCGCGTCCGTGTGTCACTGCCCAATCGGGGTCCAGTTGAAAACCAGCGCCAGGTTTCTACCTGGCACATGCTGAACTGGGCACCCATTTGGTGTATTGGTCAAAACTTTAAATGTTCCTAGTATTGTTTTGTTGTATAACTTATGGCATTACTTATTGATATATGTTTCTTTCTTTCTTTCAAATACATATTCATGCAACACCAAACCCGGACTACAGACGTCTGCCAAAATTTTAGTCCACCACACGGGCAACTTCCCTAATGATATAAAGACTGGGATAACTATTCCCAGTGTTTGGGAAGTTCGCTGCCCAATCCATCACTCTCCTCTCAAGCGATGCCTGACGTTGATGTATCTGTTTGTACTTAGGTTAAACTAAATTATTTAAGGCAGTAAGTCAGCTTCCGAGTCTTTTATACAGAGTGAGTTGGGATGAAATGGAATTTAATTTCTATGATCTGTTAACAGAATTTTCCAGTCTTTGAAGCCGATTGAAGTATGGCAAATGTAATTTGACAGCTTGTGTGGCGTGGCGGTAGTGAACGCGACTGCCACGCAGGAAGTGCGGGTTTGATCCCCGCTCAGTGCTAATATTTTTGTGCATGAATATGGCTATTTGCATTGGACTGGGCGTAACTAACTCTTATATTATGTATATTTATTTGAATGATTTTTTATAGCATTTATTATGTTAACTTTTAAGTTCGAAAAATATTGGAAAAAATGAAATGCTCAAGTGAGACTTGAACTCAGGACCTTTACCTTACAGGGGGAATACTCTCCCAACTGAGCTATTGAGCCACACCTGAATCATTTCAAATTTTCCTTCTCTTTATATCCGTCTTTAAGGGCGACGGTGGTGCCATCTACCAACATTCTTACGAACTGTTGGAAACAATGAATGATTTTTCAACCATTTTTAAACATTTAATTTTGATGACTCCGCCCAAATATTTAAATAAAATTTTTATAGCATTTATTATGCCAACTTACTTACTATATTTATTTACAAAAGTATCTGATTATGTTAATCAGCGTCTTAGATTCCATAACACAAGCTAGTTAAGCTTACATGGTAAGGTCCAGATAGCGTTGTGTAGGATGTTGTGGAAAATTTATTTAATTTTATATAAGTCAATGTTTTGCTAATAGTTTTAGGGCAATGAAAATAGGACAAAATGGAATTCAAATTTATGATTCTTTAGATTCTTACGGTATGTAAAACGTGTGTTTTCAGGTCCTTTATTTGGAGGAGGAACGTGGAGCAAATTGGAATCTTTTTTTTTTTATCTAGGACACGTCAATTTGACCTCACCTCGCCTGATGTCAAGCTAAAGGCAAAGTTTCGGAGAGAGGATCACCATCGCAAACATGTACCATATTAACAGTGTTGGCACTCAGCTTGACAGCCTCAGTAGATGCCTTTTCACGCCCCGCTTAAAGGACCTGGGACTGTAGGAAGAAGTCTGTTGGTTTCATAAAATTCTTATGTTTTTAGGAAAACGACAAAAACTAAAAAGGATTGATTGATTTAAATGACAGTTGAGCAAGATCGTGAATTGTATAAGGATAGAAGCAGATGGCGTACCTACCTACTATTGTTTATGCCTACTCCAAAAGGAAATATTCATTAGCAAATGTATGTATGTAAAAGAACTAATTTAACAGTCAGACATTAATCGAATACATAGGGAAAAAGAATCTTCTCGGGCGGGACTCGAACCCGCAGTCTTTCCCTTACAGGGGGAATGCCTTGACCATTCCATTCCATTTATGTCAGTAAAAAATAAATCCGAAACGTTTTCAATTAAATTTAATGTAAGAAAATAAAATTTACTTTTTACACGAATTATTTTGTAGTATCACTCTTCGAAACATAGCCTGGAGCATTGCTGAGCGATGCTGCTTCTAAGCAAAGGAAAAATGCTTGTATTTTTAAACGCTCTGTTTTGTTACATAGTTGCCTGTTCTAAAAAATAAGACAACATTTTTCAGTTCGTGTATTTTAGTTTGAAGCTGGAAGCTGTAATTGTTTTAGAAATGTCTAGTTATTTTAACGAATAGCGCTACTAATTACTTTGTTCTTAACTTGATAGTAAATCTTATTCATAGACAGTCGGTGGCTTAGTCGTTGAGTCGGATTCAGGATCGAGGGCTCCCGGGTTTGGATCCAGGTCATTACAATACCAATGTGAACCCACTCCTAACACAAGCAATAACGTCAGCTAGAGGGGTATATTAGTAATTTATAGCATGCTTTTAAAACATCTTCGAACACCTTCATATTTTAATTATTATTAAGTACTCGGTGAACTTCGCCACGCTAATTTTTCTCCGCCTACGTGGCGTCAAATCCCGTTACCGCTGCACCGTCTGCTTGAGGTCGTCAAGCCACCAGTGCCACCACTATTAATATGGTACATGTTTACGATGGTGACTTTGCCTTTAGCTTAACATCAGGCGAGGTGAAGTCAAATTGACGTGTCCTGTATAAAAAAAATAAGCATATATTATACATAACATAACATAAACTCACGCCTGTATTCCTCGAAGGGGTAGGCAGAGGTGCTAGCGCTCACATTTCGCCAGTTTATGTTTAGGTCCGGGTGGCGAGCCTATTGCCATTAACCGGGCACTTATAAACCTGCGATAAATACACACATAACTTCGAAAAGTTATTGGTGTGTGCCATGGTAAACCTGGGATCGAACCCGAGACCTCGTCTCAGTAGTTCATTACCCATACCACTAGGATTCATTCAAAAATCACTGTATTTATTAAAATCCTTTGCGTAGGTTTAAAGATTTTAGCATGCATAGGGATGGACAGACGCGGAAAGTGGCTTTGCTTTATACTATACAGTGATGATGAAGTGATGGTGATGAAGATTAGTATGTATACGATAAAAAAACAAATATCAAACCATACTTTAAAGTTGTCTTGCACCCAACATCAATAACTCACGCTTATCACTTCGTAAATATAGCGAATGCGAATGGCCCGCATAAATTGATGGCAACCCCAATATTTGGTGCAACACGAAACTGCGCTTCAGACTTATTTGCACTGGCAACAGTCTGCGCTGAATGGTGGTGGCGCTATTGTATGAGGTGTCGAGTAGTTGAACTAGATGATATAAACAATTTACAAACTACAAAACAAAAAAAAAAACAAAATAATTATTAGAACTTCAATAAATAACAATTATTTATGGGTCATTCGCCATTGCAATTAATTTTGAATGCTATCTTATAGGTCTAGAATTTTATTTTATGTCTCTTACAATTTATCTGCGTTTTTTTTATTTTGTTAGCTTAAAAAGTGCGCGATAAACGGTCGGTCACGTGACGTTTCGGGCGTGACGTCACTAGTAAAAGTTTATATTGGACCAAAGACGAATACATGCTACGATTCTGAAAATTACTTGTCGTTTAAATTAGTTAAACTTTACTAAAATTGTTATAATGACCACGAGAGTGCACCGTGCCAATGTCCGAGAATATGAACCTCAAAAAGAAATTATTTATACGCGTACGCAAACGTAGAAGTCAGTGGATACAATTAGCACTCCGAGATCCAAAGTTTACGAATGATACTATTATTTACTTTTGAGAAGACCACTTTGATGTAAGTAGCGATCTGTCAACTGATACGCCTGCGTTTTGCTTCATGTAAAATGCAGATAAAAAAATCGCAACTTTATTTTGTAACAATAACATATTTAGAATTCATCTTTGAGTGAAATACATTTGTTTAGTTATTACTTACATATAAGCTATCATATCCAATATATTTCATATTTTATTGCAATAGTTTTCAAATACCCAATTGTACAGACCTGAGTAAAACAAAAAATATATAATCTCAGTCAAAAATAATTCACGATCTCAGAAACAAACTTCACTTTTTTTAAATGGCACTTAGTTCCATACGAGAAACATTTTTTTTTTTTTTTTATTATTGCTATAATAGAGTGATTTATTCTCCAAGGGGTAAATAAGGACTGTTACACACAGAACTTTGCGATTATGAGCTCACGATATACATACATCATTGGGGTATGCAGAGACCAAAACTGCTTTCTGATTCTGTTTGCAAACATGTTTGCTGGTTGTGACCACTCTGGTCCTCCCTCATAAAACATCATCAATATGGTCAACAATAAGCTGGTACTGGGTTGCCCATTACCCATTCATTTTCGCTTCATAAATCTGTTCATAAATTCTCTTGTATCTTTTGTATAATAGGTATACCGACTTTTGCTCAGATAAAATGCTTAGGCATTCCCCATGAGCGCAGGCCTGGGGTTGACGGGTGGAGCCGCCTGTCACGCCAGCTGAAGCAGGCCACGGCGGCGGCGCGCTGAGAAGCGCGCCTCCCTATTCAGGGGGTGAGTCGGGACACTGTTGTCCCCCCTCCCAAGGAGGGCCAGACCGTAAGGGATGGCCCTAGGTCAGCCGGGTGCGAGGGATATGTCGAAGACAACCTCACCTCCGGTCTAGCACCACGACCCTCAGTCGGCGTGTGGTTTTAGTCAGGTCGAGTCCAACATAACCTCCCCTTCCGGCTCCGGTGGGGGAGGCATCCGAGGTTATTTTTGCACGAAAAAAAGGCATTCCTTTTCATCTTAATAACTATATTTTCTGTTTTATGGCAACGTTCCCTTATTACAGAGTTCCACTATTCTTATATCAACGTCCGACATCCATAAAACGTAGACCTAATTCATATGCATATGCCCTAAGTAGAAAAACCGTATTGGTGAAGTATTCACTTAAGTTTATTACAGAAATACCAATTTTGTGTATTGGCTGATGGATGCTTTACGAGCTCCAACTCGTTATCGGACTTATTGGTCGGCTACTCGCATCGTTATTGTAGTTAAACACGCCATTTATGGTCTCGACTTCTAGAAAACGGTCTTTTAAAATACCTAATATAATTTTTTATACAGGTTTTTTTATGGAATAGGGAGGCAAACGAGCAGACGGGTCGCCTGATGGTAAGCGATCACCGCCACCCATGGACACCCGCATCACTAGAGGAGTCACAAGTGCGTTTCCTTCCTCACATCTCTACGCAGTGCCAAAGAGTTTAGCCGATTTGAAACATTCTGGCAGTTAAGTTTTATTCAAGTCGCCTTCCGTTGGATGCGGTCCAGAGGGAGAAGTTGGCACTGAGGTGCTCCTGTCCAGAGATGAGAACAGTATTCCATGTGGCCGTACTTGCGCCTTATAAAGTTGTTGGGGGTGAGCCGGAGTGAAATACTGTCTCGATCTATTGAGCACGCCAAGCTTCTTCGAGGCTAATTTAGCTGCTTTACAAAATTGTGTAGTGAATTTCAGGATAGGATACATTATGGATGCAAGTTTTAATGCTTAAATCAATTTAAATGTAGCCTCATTTAAGTAAGATTTCTTAAATCTTCCTGAGTCTTTTTCATCCTAGCAACCCCAGTCACATCCGAAGCTCTCACCTCGGAGTCTGTGGTTCGCTTTTTGCAATTTAATTGCTCTTCGGTTTGGTTTGGCTGATCTTCGATATTTTCCTTGAAGCAAATACTATATCACTTCCAGAACCTATAGATAATATCGAAGTATTGCAGTTAGACCAGTTGTTGGATTTTTTAAGGAGCCAACTACTTCTTCCTGAGTGAAGGTGATTTTCCACCGGAGTGGCGAGACGAGACGAGGCGAGAAGAGATTTGAAATCGCACTGACCGTTTTCCACTAAAAATAGCCATCGCCCGTAGGCTTCATTAGATAAAGATAATATTACGGTAATTAGTAGCAACAAAAAACAATAAGCCTCTCGCGAGAAGGGTGTTTCTGTTGAAAAGTTAATTTGTACTCTATATCCGTAGCGATACGGTTCATTTTTACACAAACAAATATTTCAATTCACGCCTCGCATATTCTCGTCAATCCACACTGTTTCCACCAAAGATGCGCTGGGAGAGGATTGAAAATTTGCCATACAAATTTCAATTCTCTCCTCGCCACGCCTCGCCTAGCCACTCTGATGGAAAATCACCTTGAGACCTGCTAATTGTATATTCCTTTTTTTTGTAAATCTCGCATAACTTTTGATAATTTAATTTATTTAAATTGTCTTTGTCTTTTACAAATAGGTACGCTGAGGGCAGTTGAAGCATAATTTCAGAATGAAACGACGGTGTTCCATGGAAGAAACCGTTAGTGGGTATTTTCCCACACGATTGACCTTAACCCTGTACGATTAAGTATCCCCATATTCTAAAGAATAAACTCATTAAACAATATCCAATAATGTCCGATTGTAAACTAGATATAACATTGTTGAAGAGCAACAAGCACCCGAAAGCTTTTCACGAAAATCTCAAGTTTGGACGTGACAAACGATGCTAGACGCCACAACAGGTGTTATATTGAAAAATCTTGCACAATACAATTTAAGTACAAATTGTATTGTGCAAGATTTTTCAATTCATATTGTTAAGAGTTAAAGTTGTTTGTTGAGTGTACAAAAATATAATTTGGTCCATTGTTTTACTTTTTTTCTGACCACGGCTTTGTTCTATTGGTTTTAATATATGTAGTACGTATTAAGTTTCGTGGTTGAAAGTATTTGGGACTGTATGTAGGTTTTTTGGGAAGACTTTTATTTGCATATACTTTTTTTATGTATTAGGGAGGCAAACGAGCCTGATCGCCTGATGGTAAGCAATCACCGCCGCCCATGGACACCCGCAAGACCACAGGAGTCACAAGTGCGTTGCCTTCCTTTTAAAAGAGAGTCCGCTTTTTTCTTAAAGGTTTGAAGGTGGTATTGGTTCGTATACTTTTTAAGTTGTTGTAGTGAAACCTAAAACAGACCTGAGACAAGGAATAATCAGTTCTTTTCCATACATGGGCACTATCAGCTGCGGGTGTCAGGTATTCTTTTCATCCCAAGTGCGACCGGCGTCGGTAGGCGTGAGATGTCGTGCGGTGTCCCGCAGGGATCGGTCCTGGGGCCGCTCCTGTGGAACATCGGATACGACTGGGTGCTTCGCGGTGAACTCGCGTTCGGTGCCACCGTCACGTGCTACGCGGACGACACGCTAGTGACGGTGAGTGGCGCTATACACCGCGAGGCGACCCAGAGGGCCACGAACGCTGTTGCTCAAGTCGTGGATTGGATCCGGCGGCTGGGTCTCGAGGTGGCTCTGCACAAATCCGAGGCCTTGTTCTTTCATGGTCCTCGGCGCAGGCCACCCCCGGGATCCAGCTTGACAGTAGGAGGTACTCCCATCGACATCAAGCCCCGGTTGAAATACCTGGGGCTCGTACTCGACGGTCGGTGGGACTTCGGAGAGCACTTCCGAAGTCTGCGCCCCAAACTGTTGGTGTCAGCTAACGCGCTGATGCGGCTGCTGCCCAACTTGAGGGGCCCAGAGGACTCCTGCAGGAGACTCTACGCGGGTGTCGTGCGGTCCATGGCCCTGTACGGGTGCCCCGTGTGGGCGGACGCCCTGCAGGCCAGGTTCGTGCAACTGCTGCATGCGCCGCAGCAGACGATGGCCTGCAGGGCCATCAGGGGGTACCGCACGATATCCTTTGAAGCGGCGAGTCTCCTAGCCGGATCGCCACCGTGGATCCTGGAAGCGAGATCCCTTGCGGCACTGTATCGGCTCCGTAAGGAGGCGCGGGAGTGGGGATACGATCCCGAGCCCGAAGACATTCGGGTCGAGAGGTCCCGGCTCCACGGGATCATGGTGGCGGAGTGGGAGCGACGACTTGAGCAACGACGCGCAGGGTATGCCGTCATAGAGCCGGTAAGGCCCATCATGGGGGAATAGCTCGAGAGGCCACATGGCAGCCTCTCTTATCGACTGACGCAGATTATCACCGGGCACGGGTGTTTCGGGAGATATCTGTGTCGGATCGAAAAGGAGCCAACGTCCGAGTGCCATCACTGCGACGCGAGCGAGGACACGGGGCTGCACACGCTCACCGAGTGTCCGGCATGGGCCGAACCGAGGCGGGAGCTAGTGGCGGCCCTGGGAGTGAGAGTTCTCACCCCCGCCACCCTGCTCACAGCAATGGTCCGCTGCGCGGACGCGTGGGAGGCCGGCGTCTCCTTCAGCGAGCAGGTAATGGACGTGAAGGAGACGGCGGAGCGGGAGAGGCGGCGCGAGCGAGAAAGACTCGCGGATCGCGCCGCCCGCGCGCGCAGGCAACTCGGGCGTCGGAGGGCACTGACTGACCTCCGTCCCCCATGAGCGCGGGCCTGGGGGTGACGGGTGGAGCCGCCTGTCACCCCCTTGACACCGTTGTCCCCCCTCCTGAGGAGGGCCAGACCGTAAGGGATGGCCCTGGGTCAGCCGGGGTGCGAGGGATATGTCTATGACAACCTCACCTCCGGCCTAGCACCAAGACCCACAGTCGGCGTGCGGTTTTAGTCGGTTTGAGTCCGACATAATCTCCCCTTCCGGCTCCGGCAGGGGGGGGTATCCGAGGGGATTTCCGCACGAAAAAAAAAAAGGTATTCTTTTCATCAGCATTCTCTGCGCCTTTTGCTAATTCAGTTGGGCTCGGCTTTCCTGTGGAACTGAGACACAGCTGAACTTCTATATCTTCTGTGAAGGTACTGTCATCCGACCTCCAAAACCAATTGGTTATATCGAAATTCTGTGCTTTTTGGGGCTCCAACTACCCGTAACGTCTGCCATAGATGTTCGTATGGCAACGAGGACCGACGGTTTATCGTGCTGCTACTAGTAAAATATTGGGTTTTAAATTATTCATGGAAGATGTTCTTATACTCCGAAGTCTGTCTTCCAGGAATAATATCTGTATTTCTAGATTAGCATAGCAGCTGGCGTATCTATGACTATTAAAATTATAATCTATGACGGAACTCCGCAAGATATATAGGGTGTCCATGAATTATTCAACAGGTTGGAGCAGTGTATACCGTTTCCGTTTTAGTACGAAGCAGACGCCGGAACTACGGACATCTTGCGATAGCATTTGGTACTTGTGTTTAGAAGAAATATGGCTGGTCTAATAGATTCATTGACAGTAAAATAGACGCATAAATTGTGCGATTTTTTTTTGCTAAATTACGCAAGTAGATTTTATTTTTGTGCTTTTGTGGAAATAGATATTTGGGTCCTTACTTTCATTACATTTTTTTAATCAGTCTGAGGGTAAGATTTCTTCTCCCCTGATGATAAGATATATCAAGAATAAAGCTCACTCTTACACATATTACACTCTTACACATATAAGAACACTTGTACCTACTTTTTCTGTACCGTGGAAAAAGGACAAGTGTCCTCAATATGTATAACAATGAATTCCACTAAGTGCCATTAATCAACAGTTTAAAAAGTATGTCACTATTACAAATACCAATTACACTTTTTGTAAAGTAATATTTTATACTATTTATACAGGCTGTTTTCACTTCTTCCCACTCCCAAAGTTCCATGTATTTTTATTCCTCGCCTTAATCTCGCTAATTATCCTCAGAAATCTTAAAGAGCGGACCCCTCTTAAAAGTAAACGAAACAAATCGTAGCTGTTTACAAAGTATTAAACAGGCAATAAAACTAATTGCCCGAACGTAGGTACCTATGTAATTATATTTATGTAACTTTTTAGTAGCTTTTCAACCCCTACTATAGGTAGCTGTAGTCGAGAAAGTCGTTATTAACTATACTGTGTATCGATTTCTGATATTCCGAATGAAAAAAAAAGAGAACCCAATGCTGAAAGGACAATGCAACTTTTGCCATACATAGCTGGCATGATTTTTTTTTATTTTTCGCCAGAGATGTAACATACGTTATATGTTAAAAGACTGTACAAGATATTAATAGCAAAAAGAATTAGGGCCGCCAACCATAACAGAGCGTAGTTATAGAGTGTTTTATAGATTGCTATACTTTTTTATCAGGCGTTATTTTTTAGTTATTTATGATGTTTTTCCATGAAGTAGGTGGCAAACGGGCAGATAGTTTATATCTGTGACACAGGATATAATGTCAATACATTGCCAGCCTTCAAGAAAGATTTTTAAACTACTATACTCGTTTTGGATTATACGTATTGTCAAATTAAGAAACAAAGACACCTAGAAATCACCATGTGCTGCATGCTACACTCCAAGAAAGAATACTTTTATTATTATTAATTGGTTGTGCTGTTTATGAAACAGGATGAAACTACCTTTTCAATGGAAACTACTAAAATATCACATTTATTTTTGGTAATGCAAATAAGTATTGTCGACTTTTAACATAAAAAAGAATTTCAAATACTTTAAAATATAAATTGAACTTTCACAATAATGTAGAAGTAGGTACTTACTCAAAATAGTGCACGCGACTGCCACGCAGGAGGCGCGGGATCGATTCCCACTCAGTGCAAATATTTGTATGCATGAATATGACTATTTGCATTGGTCTGGGTGTTTCTATGTATAATATGTAACTATGTATTTACAAAAAAAAAGTATATAAGTATGTTTATCCGCATTCTAGATTCCATAACACAAGCTATAAAAGCTTACCATGGCTCTAGATAGCGTTGTGTAGAATGTTGTGGAATATTTATTTATTTATTTATTTATAAAAAGGATGGGCGCGTGGGTCGCTGTCGAAGGCGGATTCCCGTTCCACCGATATGGCGGGGTGTGTGGAGGATTAAACCGCGAATACACTAAGATCACTCTATGTAACCTTCGTGTGTTTGCCTATCTAAATTAATATAATAATAATATGTGTTACAATAATTCTATTTTCATGTAATTGTAATAATTGTTTATGAAAAATACGCAGCGCCTGACAAAAAATTATAGCAATATCTCCACTTGGGTTCTTCGTTCTGTTACGGTTGATCGACCCAATTCTTATAGCTATTGATTCCTCGTTTCGTACTCTAACATATGACCTAGGTTTCATTTCTGGCGAAAGGAAAAAAGTAAATCATGCCAATAAGTTGCATTGTGTGAAGCCTGTTCCATCGATCGCGTCACTGAATTATTATTGTTAGGTATATCTATGTAAATCAATAATATTACTAGATCTACAACCGACGGTTAGACATTGATTCAATTATTTAGAAAATTCAGAACTATACAATTATTTCATAATTTTAAGTATCAGTTATTTAAAAGGAGAAATTACACCATATTTTACACTCATTTTTAAGATATTTGTACACATATTTTAAAGAATTCAAATATTAGAATGTGATTCGAAAAAAAGAATACGTTGGCTTAGTTTATGTGTTCTTTCGTGTAGTGTAATGGTTAACTACAATAGAAAGAGCATGATACGCGAATATGAATGATCATTTGGCACAACAACTCTTTAATGTGCAAAGTTTTGGATTAATTTACGTGATACAATTTGTTTTAGTGTTTATTACCTGCTTTTATAGTCTGAAACAGTTCTATTTCAGTAACGAAAATGCAAAATTTCAGCTACTGTTCTTTTAAATTTTTTGTAAAAATAATTAACAGAGGCGTACTTCGGTATTATTTAATAGTGAATATTATGTTTAGAACAAAGTAAAGCCAACAAGACTAGAGAAAAAAGGTAAATCAAGCAACCATTACTGAGTTACGTTGCGATAATAGCGATAATTTTCTCTGTCCTTGTCGCACATGTCACACGTCCGCGATAATGGACGATCGACAGCTGTCGTTGCATGTTTCGTAGTAAAGGAAAGCTGTAAGCACAGCAGCGGTTCTAAACTGTCAGCTCTGCCATCTTATGAGCAATTTCATTCCTGTCTGGAATGAGTTTGAAGTGATACGTAATAATTTTCAAATAAAAATGTTTGGAACCGCTGAAACTTTGTTTACCTTTTTTCTCTCGCTTCGTTGGCTTTACTTTAGTTGCTTGATGGCTTCAGTTACCTACGTCACAACATGTAGATACAGATACAATAACTTAGTACACTTTTTTGGGTGTCTTTTGAGGATACCTTAGAGGATATTTTAGAGGTGGTAGAAATTTGATGGCACAAATTTGACATTTATTTCGACCGGGTTGGTACCACCGTGCACAAGTGCGAAAAACCCTCCATAGTAATCCAATATCGGTTGGATTGCGTTCAGGGATCAGCAAGTGCATAGCCGGGCCGAGGTGATGGTAGTCGCAGCACTAGTGGGACCGGTGGGTTTTGGCGTAGTCTAGTGGGGTGTGACGCGGGGCGCCGCGCCGGGCAGGGAGACCCGTAGAAACGGTGGTGCCGCTGGCCGCCCGCGGCATAGTACAGGGGCCCAACTGGGACTAACCACCCTGGGAGGCTGCCCCACCAGGTCGCGCATAATCCCGATATGGCTCGTCGTGATGGAGCCCGGCGACCATATTCGGGAGGGTACGGGGGCCCTTCCGTTCGGCGCGTCGGCTCTCGTCACGCCTCACATTCATAGATAAAACCAATCTCCCATGTTTTGTCACGCGGTGCTGCGGCGACAATCACCTCTTTTTCACGCCTTCCCTTACCCTTCACCTCATGGCAGCGCACAAAACAAAAACTGTTGAAACAGCGGCTAGGGACTCTCCCACAAAAACTCTATTTGAGGTGGAGTCCACGAACATCTGTGGGCTCCATAAAAACCTCAACGCCGTCCACCAACACCTGGAGACGGCGAAACCAGCTATGCTGTTTCTAACGGAGACACAAATACGCCGCCCTGACGACACGACCTACCTGCTTTACCCCGGCTATGTTATCGAGGAAAATTTCCGAGCAAAAGCCGGGGTGTGCGTGTTTGTTAGGGCGGATATTTGTTGTCGCCGTTTGCGCTGTCTAGAGGACCCATCCTTTTCCATCCTTTGGGTACACGTAGACCATGGCTCCACGAGTCAGATCTATGTGTGCCTTTACCGTTCCCATACAGGAGATGCAGAGATAACTCGACTATTCGAATACCTGAGTCAGGCGGCAGATGATGCGCAGGAGCAGTTTCCGAACGCCGAATTGGTGTTTTTGGGGGATTTTAACGCCCACTACAAGATCTGGTTGGGCTCCGCCAAAACAGACCATGCGGGAAGAGCCACTCACGCATTTGCCCTGGCGCATGACTTGACTCAATTGGTGCACAAGGTCATGAGGATACCAAGAGAGTCCGGCCTAGAGCCCTCTCTGCCAGACCTTCTGTTGACGAGTCACCCGGACCAGTACAGTGTCTCGGTGATTGCTGCTTTAGGTAACTCCGACCACTGTCTGGTCCGCTCCACCGTGCCCATTGTAGCGCCCCCACGACCCGTGCAGGGGAAGAGGCGGCTATGGCACTACTCGTCAGCGGACTGGGATGGATTGCGCGACTATTATGCGTCCATCCCGTGGGTTGAACGCTGCTTTGAGGGTAAGAGCCCATCTGAGAGCGCTACTGCCGTCGCCGGTGAGATCGGTCTAGGTATGGAATACTATATCCCATACACCGATGTCACCGGAGTCCGCGGAGCGCGTCCTTGGTTCGGGCGCGAGTGCGCGGAGGCTGTTGAGCATAAACAGTTTGCGTACCGCGCCTGGGTGCGGGCGCGCGCCACCCGCGATCCCAACGTGGGTCACTTCAAGGCGGCGTACAACAGAGCCACAAGAGGGCATGCGTCAGGGCGGATGCCCAGCGCATAGCACGGCTGGGCCAAGAGCTAGTGGCGCATCCCACGGGTAGCCGTGGCTACTGGCAACTGGCCAAAGCCTAGCAAGCCAACTTCTGCCAGCCCTCGCTGCCCCCGCTGAGCAATCCCGATGGATCTCTGGCTCATGAGCCGCAAGAGAAAGCAAATTTGCTGGTCAATCTCTTCGCGGCCAACTCCTGAGTCGATGATTGTGGTATGTAACCACGGACAATGCCCACTGGTGACCACGCAATGCCTGATATACGTATCAGGCAACGCGATGTCCGTGCAGTACTGCAATCACTCGATGTCCGGAAAGCCAGTGGTCCTGATGGTATTCCAGCGGTTGTACTTAAAAAATGTGCAGCGGAGTTACAGTGCCTTCGGCTTGGAAGGAGGCGAATGTCCAGCCGATCCCCAAGAAGGGGGATCGCTCGGACCCAGCCAACTATCGACCCATAGCCGTCACCTCAGTGCTGTGCAAGGTGTTCGAGAACATAATTAACACACAGCTCATGCACCACCTAGAGGATCACTCCTTGCTTAGTGCCCGGCAATACGGTTTCAGACCGAAACGGTCAACGGGTGATCTTCTGGCGTACATGACCCACCTTTGGGGTGAGGCTATGGAGAAGCACGGTGAGTCACTGGCAATTAGTCTTGACATCGCCAAAGCTTTCGATAGGGTATGGCACAAATCGCTTCTTTCCAAGCTACCTGCCTTCGGCCTGCCTCCTAGACTGTGTAACTGGGTTGCAAGCTTCCTGCAGGGGCGCCGTATTCGCGTCCTTTGTGATGGACGAGCTTCGGAGTTCTTGCAGGTAAATGCTGGCGTGCCGCAGGGTTCCGTTTTATCTCCCACTCTCTTTCTTCTGCATATCAATGACATGCTCTGTAACGGAAACATTCACTGCTATGCAGACGACAGCACCTTACACGGGAGTTATTACGCACATCCTGCGGCCAAGCAGTCTGATATCGCGGAAAAAAGGCAGCTTCTTGTCACAGAGCTGGACCGGATCCTGGACCACATTTCTCAATGGGGCGCTAGGAACCTGGTCGAGTTCAATGCCAAGAAGACCCAGGCATGTGCGTTTACAGCAAAGGTATCTCCTTTCCTTCCCCTTCCCACTCTTCAGAGCACACCACTGCCACTGCAGGATCACCTCACTATCCTCGGTATGGATGTTCGCTGCAAACTGAATAACAAAAACTATATCGAGAGTATCATCAAATCAGCCTCGCGTAAACTCGGAGTCCTGAACAGAGTGAGACGTTTTTTCACGCCGGAGCAGCGGTGTCTTCTATACAAGACCCAAATTCGTTCCTGCATGGAATACTGCTCACATCTCTGGGACGGCTCCGCAAAGTACTTATTAGATGCTCTCGACAGGTTGCAGCGACATGCGGTCCGCATTATTGGGGATCCTGAGGTCACGAACACCCTCGAGCCTTTGCAGATGCGTAGAGATGTTGCGTCTTTGGCAGTTTTCTACCGTCTCTACCATGGTGAATGTTCTGACGAGCTCTTCCAATTAGTCCCACCCTCCCCTTTCCTTCACAGGACGACACGTGCAGGGCTAAGATGTCATCCATTTACGGTGCGGAGTATACCTGCTAGAACCAAGCGTTTCAGTGATTCATTCCTATGCCGCACCACTAAGACCTGGAATTCCCTGCCAGCTCACGTGTTTCCTTCTTCCTACAGTCCCGGGTCCTTTAAGCGGGGCGTGAAAAGGCATCTAATGAGGCCGTCAAGCTGAATGTGCCCCCACTGTTAACATGGTAAATATTTACGATGGTGACCCTCTTTCCGAGACTTTGCCTTTAGCTTAACATCAGGTGAGGTGAAGTCAAATTGACGTGTCCTGTATAAAAAAAAAAAAATACCATGGGGTGTTACGGTGGCAGTGGAGCTCACAACCATCAATCAACAAATATTCACGGCTGTAAGTAAAAGCACGATTCGCCAATTATGATTTTCGGTCCCAGGACGCAATAGGGGCGAGCCTATTGCCGTCTACAGGGCACTTTATCATGGGCTGTATGTTTACTGTCGGATGAAAAACAGTCCTATCCCTTAGTCGCCTTTTACGACACTCACAGGAAGAGCTGGGGTGGTCTTATTCTACTCCACTGGGTACCAACACGGCAATTATCCATATCCATACTAATATTATAAATGCGAAAGTAACTCTGTCTGTCGGTCTGTCTGTCTGTATGTTACCTACGCTTTCACGCCTAAACCACTGAACCGATTTTGATGAAATTTGGTATAAGGGCAGATTAGACCTTGAAAAAGGACATAGGCTATGTTTGGTCACGATAACCGACATCCACGCGGGCGGAGCCGCGGGCAAAACTAGTAGATTATACCTTTTTTTTTTTTTCGTTCGGAAATCCCCTCGGATACCCCCCCTGCCGGAGCCGGAAGGGGAGGTTATGTCGGACTCGAACCGACTAAAACCGCACGCCGACTGTGGGTCTTGGTGCTAGGCCGGAGGTGAGGTTGTCATAGACATATCCCTCGCACCCCGGCTGACCCAGGGCCATCCCTTACGGTCTGGCCCTCCTCAGGAGGGGGGACAACGGTGTCCCCAACTCGCCCCCGGAATGGGGAGGCGCGCTATTCAGCGCGCCGCCACCGTGGCCTGCTTCTGCTGGGGTGACAAGCGGCTCCACCCGTCACCCCCAGGCCCAGTAGATTATACCAAACAAAATCTCGCGACTTGGGGTTGAGTCATTCACTGAAACTATAGGTACTTGTAATTATTTTAAACGAGTAATTCCGTTTAATTACTCTTAACACACTTAAAATATAGGCAAGGGAGTTTAAAGCAGTTCTATCAGAAGGCGGTCTGAGGCGCAGGTGTGACTTAGTCTTTGAATTCTCAATAAATTTAGGGAACAGTTATCTAAAACAATTGGGACGAAGCCGTGAGATATGGCTACGACCTGTAGGGGTTGGAGGAATTATTAATGGAACACCTGCATCCCCATAGAAGTTATATGCTAAGTGTGTTTATACATAGATATAACTTATTTTTTTGAGACCTGTTAGTACACTTGGTGAGTACCGGATGAGGCTCTAGTGCAGGTTGGGGTTGGGAAGTCATATGGCAGTTAAAGCTGCCTGTATATTAACCAAGATTATAATCTACTAGCTTTTACCCACGGCTCCACCCGCGTGGATATCGGTTATCATGACCAAACATAGCCTATGTCCTTTCTCAAGGTCTAATCTACTCATGTATCAAATTTCATCAAAATCGATTTAGGCGTGAAAGCGTAACATACAGACAGACAGACAGAGTTACTTTCGCATTTATAATATTAGTATGAAAGTATGGATCCATGTACGCTAAACCTCATTGCTGGGGAGGCGGATCTATTCTTTTGTACTCTGAGTGAATTCACGAGGACAGCGTTATTTGTTATTTGCCATAAGTAAATCATGTCTCTCTCTCTGTCGCATTGGGTTTGCCTGTAATGGCAGAGCATGTATGAAATAAATAAATAAAAATAAATAAAAAAATTTACTAAATTTCAGTCTCCGTTTAGTCGTTTAAGCGAATTAGACCTACAAACATTGAACATAACATAACATAAACTCACGCCTGTATTCCCCGAAGGGGTAGGCAGAGGTGCTAGCACCCACATTTCACCAGTTTATGTTTAGGTCCCAATGTAATAGGTGGCGAGCCTATTGCCGTTAACCGGGCACTTATAAACCTGCGATAAATACACACATAACTTCGAAAAGCATCGACAAGTCATTGGTGTGTGCCATGGTAAACCTGGGATCGAACCCGAGACCTTGTCTCAGCAGTCCATTACCCATACCAGTAGGCTACAGCAGATTTTTTTTTTGAAACGAAACGCTATAAAAATCCGACCGCATAGAAGTTTCACATCACGTAGACATTTCTCATCGTTATATATAACTATAGAACCTCTTAGATATCACTATTTCCATACCATCAAGGGTATGACTCGGGAATTGCAAACCTCGCACGTCAACCATTTGAAAAGCCTCGCATACCTCTTTTGAATAACCATAATCCCATGGGAAAATCGTGACAGAAAGGTTCTTCCCCATAAACAGAGACCGCTGGATGAAATACATTTCAAATTGTACGCGACTGGTTTATTTAATACATGCGAGGGTGTGTTTCTCGATTTCCTGTAACTGTTGAATGTATAGTGAAATGATGCGAAAACGTTACCACTACCATTTTACCTTATCGATACCGTTATCGATAGATATATAAATGGGTAATAACTTAAATTGTTTGAATAAGCAGTAAGAATTCTGTCCGTATTCAGTTACATCTGCTTAGTCACTTTAGTGAAAAACATGTGACATATGACTCAATATGTCGTTTTGATCTATCCATACTAATATTATAAATGCGAAAGTAACTCTGTCTGTCTGTATGTTACGCTTTCACGCCTAAACCACTGAACCGATTTTGATGAAATTTGGTATAGAGGTAGATTAGACCTTGAGGACGGACATAGGCTATGTTTGGTCGCGATAGCCGACATCCACGCGGGCGGAGCCGCGGGCAAAAGCTAGTATATAAATAAATGGGTAATAACTTAAATTGTTTGACTAAGCAGTAAGAATTCTGTCCGTATTCAGTTACATCTGCCCAATCATTTTAGTGAAACACATGTGACTTATGATTCAATATGTCGGTTTGATCTATATATATAAAAATCATTTGCTGTTCGTTAGTCTCGCTAAAACTCGAGAAAGGCTGAACGCATTTATCATATCTTGGTCTTGAAATGTTCGTGGAGGTTTAGGGAAGGTTTAAAAGGTGAGAAAAATTGGAATAATTGCCGGGAACCAATATATTTAATAAAAGTCCATTGTATACAATCAACTTTCGTCGTTATTATCATAATTCTTCGAATACAAGTACTCCATCTCATTCGCAGGGTGTCAGAGGAGACTAACGGAAAAATACGCTGACGATATCACTGCGAGAGAAGGAAATCTCGAAATAAAAACCCTGTACCAACTCATCTGGCCATCGTCGAAACAGTAGGCCTCCTAATGTTAGGAGAGGCCCATGTCTACAGTGGACTGCGATTGGCTAATTTAATTGACCGACATCATCGTCACGGCGAGGCGAGAGTCAGTGCCATAAATATCTGATGACGAAGTCTCTAAATGATCTTAGATCAAATACGGGAGGTATTAAGAGCAAATTAAATTGTTTTATTGATTTAAATGGTGTTGCTTCGATAGCTCTCCCGGGCGTGTAAATCCAAAAAACAGGAACAGGTACAATTAAATTTTGGGAGAACACGTCCGTACAATTTTGAGGCATATAGGCAAGAGATCGTTTGTGTTGCTAGCACTAAATAAAAAAAAAAGGTAAATAAAAAAATAAAACATTATAATTTGAAAATTAAATAAAAAAGTGTTGCTATCCGCAACAATGGTATTATTGTCCAGACTAAAGGTTTGTACCAAATATCAGAACAATCAATCAGCTGAAGGGGGTAAAAAAAATAAATTAAGATCATTTTGAGTACTTTGTTCGTCAACATCTTTCTGATGTAGACTGTACTTTAGAGCCTGGCCCTCTTCCGCTTCTATTTATTAACCCCCGACGCAAAAACGACGGGGTGTTATAAGTTTGACGTGTCTGTGTGTGTGTGTGTGTGTGTGTGTCTGTCTGTGGCATCGTAGCACCCAAACGGCTGAACCGATTTCGATGCAGTTTTTTTTTGTTTGAAAGGTATATTAGTCGAGAGTGTTCTTAGCAATGTTTGAAAAAAATCGGTCCAAGATGGCCGCCGCTACAACATTTTGGAATACATATTTCATCATAACTACCTCAATATGGGTATCAAATGAAAGAGCTTGACTAGTAGATCAATTTAAAAAGTATAAAATAAAAATTAAATTCAAAATTTAAAAAACCCCCGTCACAAAAAACACCTCCAAAAAGTTGAAAATAAATTGTGTTTGCCTTTTAACTTTTGATATACCTAGTAATATTTTGATTCATAGGTTGCCTTGTCGGGGGGACCTTGAATCGTTCCGATAAAAGAACGGAGTGCTTAACCAGTTAGAGTCCCCCGACATGGCAACCGTTGAATCAAAATATTACTAGGTATATCAAAAGTTAAAAGGCAAACACAATTTATTTTCAACTTTTTGGAGGTGTTTTTTGTGACGGGGGTTTTTCTATCTTTTATTTGCTAAAGCAACTAACACTCAACAGCCCTATTGATAAAAATACAAGGAGATAAAATCTCTCAAAAAACACCGTTTATATTCGTTACGTCATTCAGACGCAAGTTTGAAGTGTACTCAATATAACTGTGTTGCTCAGCGGAAGCGAAAAACTTTTAATTCCTTCGCATATATCTTTGCTTTGCATTTTACGCAAGCTCCTGGTTTTAATCCTTATTTAGTGTGGTCTAAGGTATGAAAGGTTGAAAGTACTGGACTCGGGCAACTTGAGACGGAGAATCTGAAGAGATTTGGAGGAGGCCTATGCCGAAGGGCACTACGAGATAGGATACTTGACATAAGCACGAAAAGCCATGGCAAAATAGCTAAACCGCAAAATAATAATCAATAATCACTTCACCATCAATCACTAGTACCACCAGTATAAAGGAAACTCGCTTTTCGCGTCTGTCCGTCCCTATGTATGCTTAATATCTTCACGCTACAGATATTGATGCTGTTTCTTTTAATAATAGTAATTCAAGAAGGAGGTTTATATGGTATGCTTAGTATAGTAGAGGATGCAGCGGTAACGTGATCGAACGCCACGCGGGCGGAAAAAAATTGACGGTACGAAGTTCGCAGGGTCAGCTTAAAAATAAAATAAAATTAGCGCTAGGTACTTGACAAATGATAAATTTTCTTAGTTTAGTTAATTTCTTTTAAATCGTTTAATTTAATTTCTACAAAGTTTTTTTTTATCGCCACTAGATGTGTTTATAATGCTTGTCACTTGCAATCACAACAAAAAGCCATTTTTAATTTTCTTTTGTGCCGTCCATAATTAGAAATTGGATTTAATAAATAATTATCTTGTAATCATCTCTTTGTTTACGCCTGACATCGTGATGGGTGATGAAATCAAGAACCTTTTCGTCTTAATCAAATCGTTTTCGTATAGTAAAATAGTAGGAACAAAATAGGCTATGACATTCGCGATAGAGATCCTATAGTGATATGTTTTCTTATCGGATACATGCAGAAACATATATGAAAGTGTAAAGATTTTGTTATTGTGAGAAGGCTTCTGGTTTTTCATATAACTATAGTAGCAGAGATAATAAAATATAAGTACATAGGCCTACATAGGCTAAACTAAGCGAACTATTGCGGAGAGAGTCAGAGAACATATCGCAGCTGTGAAAAGCCGTCAGTTGAATAAATCGGCAGTATCAGAACATTTTGAGTCGGGTACTAATCACTGAGTTGAGTTTCATCAACCAAAAGTCTTCTCCACTGATCGCCGCTATTGTTCACGAATTATGCGTGAAATAATTGAGATTAAAAATACAATAAATTCAAACTATCCGGGACGTGGAATCCAGTGATAAAACACTAAAACAGTGCTGTCTAAAACTGACATGACGCTTGTGCTAGGAGTGGGTTCAAGCCTTTTGACGCATAAAACCATGTACGTAAAACACCACCTTTACGCAAAACGCCTAATTCGTAAAACACAACTTACGCAAAATACCAACTACGTATAACACCAACTTGGAGTTACGCAAAACACCAACTACGCATAACACTTTTTCTAGTGCTGTTATGGCTAGGATATCGAATCCGGGACCTCTCGGTCGTAAGGCCGACTCCTTAACCTATTGACGACTACGCTATTGAAGACTACGCTATTGACGCGTCCCAATAAAAAAATATAGTTAGGTACTTACATTTTAAGATAATCTTGTTTATCGTATCTTATAACTTAGTCCACAGAGTTATTTAAAAGGCAAGCAAGGAGAAAAATTTGATTCGCTCGGCTGGGCCGACCCACTTTTCCCCTCATTAAAAAGGCCCTAAGCTGCGCCTTAATTTCACAAATGGTGTCACACTTTTATGGTTAAAACATGAGAGGAAATATCCTTATTTTTATTCCATGTTTTCATATACGAGTCAACAAAAACATGCTAAAAAAGAATATATAGGGAGGTTTTTTCTTTACAGATTGAGTTATACGGTATTCCTCTATTTGAAAAGTAAAATAGTTTACAGAAACTGAAAAAATATACGTATACTATTATAAAATTGTAATGTAGTAAGTAGTGTATGTACGTACGTATTGGAAATTATAAAAAAAATATAAAATCGATTTCAAAAACCACTCAAAATAGGCATTAAAAAATGAAAATAAGGAATTACACTGTAGTCACTCAAAATTCAAAATTCAAAATTCAAAATTCAAAATTCAAAAATAATTTATTTTGCATAGACCATTAAATCAGCACTTACAAAACGTCAACATAAAGTAAATATTAAATACTAACTAATACTAGTAAATGGACCACCGGTTCGAAACGCGGCCCAGACCTGAGAAGACTCCGGCAAGAAACTCAGCGGGCTTTTTTTTTGGTCTATTTACAAAACATTTACTTACTTAGCCTAAAACTTTTGGTCTAGATACAATGTTTTGCTTGAGCAGCATAGCTGAGCGAACAGCTCATTTCCAAGCTTGTTTATCGTTTAAATATTCTTGGATTTTATAATAGCCTTTCTGGCATAGTTGGCTCTTTACTGTATTTTTAAATTTATTAATAGGTAAATCTCTGATTTCATGAGGAAGCTTGTTGAAAAAGCGTATACAGTTGCCCTGGAAAGAATTACTTATTTTATGGAGTCTGCTATGACAAACTACAAGATTGCTTTTATTTCTGGTATTTATATTGTGCCTGTCACAAAGTCTTGGAAATTTTGCAATATTTTTCCTGACATACATTAAGTTTTCAAAAATGTATTGTGACACTACGGTTAGAATATTTATCTCTTTAAACTTATCTCGGAGGGAGACTCTTGGGCCCAAATTATAAATAGCTCGAACAGCCCGCTTTTGCAAGACAAATATTGTGTTTAAATCTACGGAATTACCCCTAAGGAGAATTCCGTAGCTGATAATACTATGAAAATAGCTGAAATAAACTATTCTAGCCGTATCCTCATCTGTTAAAGTCCTAATCTTTTTTACAGCATAGGAAGCTGAGCTTAATCTACTAGCTATTTTTTCTATATGTGAACCCCACTGAATTTTAGCGTCCATACTCAAACCTAAGAATACTGTCGATTCCGCAAGGCTCAACAATTGTCCATTGAGTTGTACATTGGTTTCTACCTGAGCAACATTAGGCAGAGTAAATTTAATACATTTAGTTTTGTTCTCATTAAGGCAAAGATTATTTATATTAAACCAATGGACCACTCTTTTGATTGCACCATTCACTTCGTCATAATTATCGTGTTGCCTTTTAATTTTGAAAATTAACGAAGTATCGTCAGCAAATAAAATAATACTATTATTGTCCCTTACATAGTAGGGAAGGTCATTTATGTAAATTAGAAATAAAAATGGTCGAAGTATCGAACCCTGCGGAACGCCCAACGAAACCACAGATCCTGCTGAACATGTACCGTTAACATCGACCCTCTGAATTCTATTGTTCAAATATGAAGTCCGAAGCTCGAGAGCCTTGTTCCTTATTCCGTAATGTTCTAAGTTCCTGATTAATGTGTTATGGTGAACGCAATCGAAGGCCTTGGATAGATCACAGAAGACACCTAGAGCACACGCCGGAAGCTCTCGACAAAATGTATGAAAAATTTGAATTGTAATTACAACATTCATAGATCGTGCACATGCACGGTAGTGTTGATGTGTGGGAGACTTCAAAATGTTAGGGTTGGCATTATTTGAAATCGTAACCAATATTTGAGCGAGCTAGCATGATTTTTCTCGCTCTATCCCTTAATGTCATGACTTACGTCACATCCGACAACGGTGCCAATCCTGTTGTTACAAACGTATTCCATCTTTGTCTTCAATTCGAAAAAAAATTGATGGCGATACATTTTAGTCCCCTCAAACCACAGAATCAGCACCAATAACAAAACACTACTACAACGATATCTTTATAGAGTAGTTAAAACCGATTGTGTCCATGAAAGACTAACTATTGCTCGCGAGTTCAGATGCATAAAATTTTCATCGGACTGAGATCTGATCTTATGACCCACAATTTTATTTCTGGGATAACACATAGCCTATGCTATGTTATATCAGGGGCACTAATCACTATACACTAAAAAATATAATGTCGTAATTTGATGGCAGAAAACGTAATTTCTGTTAGTAGCCAAAATGGGTTTAAAATACTATTAGAATCAGTAAAAAAATACTGCGTCAAATAATGTGGGTCTCATTTCGATATCTTAAAATAATACTTACGTCGCGTTGTCACTGTTAAGACCATTACCCCTGTCCATTTGTTGTGCAATAATCTCGTCTTGGACTTCTTTTTCTACCTCATAAACTTATAGCATTTAATACTCTGTATCTTGTATTTAATAACGTAAAACTGTCGATGTTAGGCCTCGCCATACACCTGTTCACAGCTTATGACATTTTTACGTTCCGAAAATAAAAACTGAATTGCTATATGTGACCAATATCCTGTTAATTTTTTTTTTTTACCACCTTTTTAACTTTACCACGTTTTAACAACTTTAGCAATTACTTGATAATTCCATTTGAAGGATAAGATCCATCATCTACCTGCGATTAATAGTTAATGAGTAATGATATTTTTAGATTTTTCAAAAGATTTTCGGCTCTTCTGAAAAGTTTGACATCTGGTACGCATATGTATCCGGACGCATAATTCAAAAGTTTTATATAAATTTAATTATTAAAAAATAAAAACACAACTGCCGATAAGTTTGATAACACACGGTAGTAATTTTTTTTCATTCAGTTCATAAGGGTATTTACATGTACATTCCTATTAGCTACCACATTTTCACATTTTATGTACGTTCTTAGGTAATTTTTTTTATTATTATTGCATGGATGAAAATAACTTGTGCGCTGAATACCTTTAATTTGAGACATCAATAATTAATAAAAACATCGGAATAGATGAAACGCTCAAGTGAGACTTGAACTCACGACCTTTCTCTTACAGGGGGAATGCTCTTCCAACTGAGCTGTTGAGCCACACCTGAATCATTTCAAATTTCCTTGTTTCTTTTTATAACCGTCTTTAAGGGTGGATTTTTTCCGATGTTTTTCGAACTTAAAAGTTAGCATAATAAATGCTATAAAAAATTCATTCAAACATCAATAATTGAAATCCGTAAAATGGTTCTGAAGATCATATTATGGTAATAAGGAATATTACAAACATACCTATATACATGCATACACACAAGTTGCACGCGAAAAACAAAACCCTTCTTGACTGTGGGATAATGTGCTACATTCTAAAACCGTATTTTTATTTAAATTTTTTATTGATACAAACGGTTTTAACTACTCTATACCTTGCAAAACTCACGTCTATAAAGTTCCTTATTTATTTTGGCACAAATGTATTACAGATAATGTCGTACTTTATTGACGGGTAATATAACCCTTCAATGCACACTCATTTACTGACGTGGAATTGCAGTAGGTATTTATTTATAAATGTTAACGAAACGAAACTATATATTATCATTTCACATTTTATTGTTACATAAAATCTTCGAAGCCGTTACGACCTACAGAACAACCCATTCCCACAGATTCTATTGTTTCCTGGGTCCATACCTTTACAACAAAATTAACCATCTCCTTTCCATATACCTACCACTTGAATAAATTTAAATTAACCACTTGGCTGCAGGGCTTGTGTTATGATGATACAGAAAACTTACTATCACAGGTAATATGATCAAACTAGTTATACACTATTTTGTCACATAAACGGGTAGAACACACACACACACATACACACACACACACGACACACACACACACACACACACACATACAATCACTCACACATACTTGCTAAATGTCACTCTAACATAGTTTTACTAAACAAATACTTACTTGCATGTTAAAAAAATTGTGTAACTTAATAATAGTCGTCCAAGAGGTGGGAGCCTGGGGATCTGTAACACAGGTTTTCCTACTACAGACTCCAGTCTCTCACAAAGGCTACCGAACTAATTCTAAAATTAGAGAAAACTAGATTATGCTAATTTTGTACAGTACCTTTGTGAAAGAGAAATAAATTCTTATTATTATTAAAAAAAAAATGAATTTTCATTATTCGCACACTATTTGAATTATATTTTCTTCCAATGTCGGTTTAATGCTTAATAAAATTTACAAAAATACCGAAAAAATACCTACATAAAGTAAAAATACGTCTTGTTGGTTAGCCCTGCAACTTTGATAAAAGTACTTCGTAATATTTTGAGCCAAGCGTCGCCGTGTCGGGGGAAATTTGGCTCCGTGTTTACATCAAGGAGTCAAATATCCAATGTCAAATGAACGTATGTATGTTGCAACTTTTCAACGTTTTGTAAAATCCGTTTTAATGGTATATATAATAAATGATTTTTGACGTTGACTTTGAATACAATCAAAGCGGGCGAAGTCGCTGGCAGAAGCTACAATAATTCACTAAACACTCACCCATCAAAATATTTTTGCAAAACCCATTATTGTGCCTACATGTTTGTAATTTCAATAACAAACAGTAAGATTGAATTGTGATATTGTGTTATAATTTGTCTAATTTAGAATTCACTAAAATCTACATCTGCACATAAGATATATTATCCCAGAAATACACACACACAGACCCAGAAACACACAGAAATAGGTAATATTTTCTATTTTTTTAAATTTTCTGATTCATGAACATGTAGTTTCCCAATGTGCGCTATTTCTCCCGAGCCTCCGCCTTCTGCATCCAGTCAGTATGTTATCATCATCATCATCATGTCGTCCAAACCGTATCCGGTGACGGCGACTCCTAAATATTTAGTTGGTCCTTATGATGGGCTCTAATATGGCTTGCAAAGCCGAACTTCGACTTGAAGACACGTTCGCAAGGCGTACAGTATAGCTGGCCAGATGAATTATATGTATAGGAGTAGGAGGGTCTTGGACGAGTCTTCCGTGCTTGACGTTTCCCGTCAAGGTCTTCTAGACGTTTTTCCTCAAAAGAGTCGATACCAGTGCGGACAGTATGACGCCATTCCGGTCTAAGACGGGCAATCTCCTCCCAACCAACAGTAAAGATGTTGCAGGCCACAAGATTGCGTTTTAACACATCTTTGTAGCGCAGGTACTGACCTCCTTGTTTGCGCTTTCCGCATGACAGCTCTGAGTAGAATACAGCCTTCGGCAATCTTCCATCATTCATACGTACGAGGTGTCCACTCCATCTAAGTTGATGTTTCATTATGAGTGCTTCGACTCCGGGTAAGCCGGTTCGACGTAGGACTTCAGTATTTGGAACATGATCCTGCCACCTGATCCGCAGTATACACCTTAAACATTTGAAATGAAAGGTGTCCAGCTGCTTAATGTCTGCTCTGTAGCAGCACCAGGTCTCTGCAGCATAAAGCAAGGTAGGCAGGACGATTGCTTTGTACACTAATATTTTAGTTTGCAGTTTGATGTCATGCGAGTTCCAAACACGCGCCCTAAGTTTGCCAAAGGCTGCTGCAGCACCTGCTATTCGGGCTGGTATTTCTGATGCCAGAGTGTTATCACCTCTTAGACGACTTCCCAAGTATTTGAAGTTTGGGACTTCTACCAAATCAGTGCCATCCAACTTGACCTTTGAATGATCCTCATCGAAACCTCTCGGGGGCTGTTTTAATACTTGGGTCTTGCTAGTGCTTTTAACTAAACCAAATCTACGGCATGACAGGTGTAAAGAGTCCATATAGGCTTGAAGGGACTCAAGAGAATCAGCCATTAGGCAAACATCGTCGGCGTATAAAGCGTCCATCACTGAGAGTCGGGTAACTTGTCGTTTCGCTCTAAAGCGAGAGAGATCGAAAATGCTCTTGTCAGTTCTGGAGCCAATTTCAATAAAGTTATTGCAATTCTCAACCGCATCTTGCATCACAGAAGCAAAGTATAGAGAAAACAAAGTGGGAGCCAAAACACAGCCTTGCTTCACTCCACTCGTCACTGGGAATTGGTCTGAAAAGTCATTTTCGTGTCGAACTCTCGCCATCATGTCATCATGAAATTGACGAATCAAGTTTAATAACTTTTCAGGACAACCAGCTTTCCTTAGCACTATCCACAAGGCTTCACGCGGTACTCTGTCAAAAGCTTTTTCTAAATCGACAAAACACATGTAAAGAGGCCGGTACTGTTCCAAGCTCTTTTCTTGGATTTGTCTTACGACAAATATAGCGTCTACAGTACCTCTGCCTGGACGGAAACCGTATTGGGTTTCGGGGAGTATTGTTTCCGCGTGTCGGGATAGACGGGTGTTGATAATATGAGCTAAAATCTTTCCGGCTGTCGAGAGTAGAGAGATGCCTCTGTACGAACCGCAATCGGCTATATCGCCTTTTCCCTTGTACAATTTACAAATGGAAGCATCCCTCCAATCCTGCGGCACGACTTCACACTCCCATATTTTTAGTATAAGCTCATATAATTTGTTATTAATGAGTGGGCCACCGTATTTGTATATTTCGGATGGTAGACTATCTATCCCAGGTGCTTTAGCATTCTTCATTCTCCGCAGTGCAGCAGCAAACTCGTTAGACGATGGGGGTTCCGCTAGATCTTTAGCGGTGGGTAGATCTTTTAGACATTCTATGTACAACAGATCGGTCGTCTGTATTGTGGGATTTAGAACATCGTGAAAATGTTCTGCCCATCGAGCCAGTACGTCCTTCTGCTCAGTCAACCGTCGGGTTTTATCCTTGTCGTACATTGGCGCTGTCTTCTTTGTTCTTGGACCGAAAACAGACTGTAAACTCTCAAAAAATTGACCTGACTGGTTATTGTCAGCATAATGCTGAATTTCATGTGCCTTGTCAACCCACCATTTATCCTTAAGTGCACGCACTTTTACTTTCAGGTCTAAATGAGCCTTTCTTCGTTCAGAGATATCTGTCGAAAGAAGAGCGCGCCTGTGGTCCTCAACGAGCTTTCGGATTTCTACATCTGAATCGTCAAACCAGTCTTGGTTTTTTCGATCAGATTTACCTATAATTCGTAAGGCACAACCATGGAGATTTTCGGCGTATAAACGCCATCTCTCATCAACAGACGCATCTTCTGTACCTTCTGGAATGTTAGCATAAAAGCATCATCCAGCCTGTCCGCCAGTGCTCGGTTTCGCATCAGTTTCTTGCAATCTAACTTTGCCAGGTTCCTGTGTGGAGCTCGTCGTGGAATTTTTACTTGTAACCGCAGTTTCGCACGAACAAGTCGGTGGTCGGTCCAACCCTGGGCACCCCTCATTACTCGAGTGATTAGTACTTCACCGAGATCCCTTTTGCGTACCATCACATAGTCCAAGAGGTGCCAGTGCTTAGATCTTGGATGCATCCACGTGGTCTTAAACTTTTCTGGCAAGCGAAAACAGGTGTTTGTAATGGTGAGTCCATATTCAGCGCAAAGAGTTAACAGATCAAGGCCATTGGCGTTGCATTTTCCAACCCCATGTCGTCCAAGTACCCCATCCCAAGCACCATGATCTCTGCAAACGCGAGCGTTGAAATCACCCAGCAATAGGATCCTATCAGCAATAGGTATTTTGCTGACTACTTGATTGAGTTCATAGTAGAACTTGGCTTTCTCCTCGTCTGGAGATGGCAGTGTGGGGGCATATACACTAATTAGAGAGAGATACTTCGTCGGCAGCTCAGTTGACGACAAAGCAGCCCTATTTAGGGAGCGCTCTGCTTTCCCCAATCCGGGGAGGGGCCTAGAAAAGGTGGCCTATACATAGTCTGTCTCTTTTTAAAGCGGGTGGCAAACCGCAGTCACCTGTTCACCATCATAATGCGGTCGAAATAAGAAACAAGTTAAAACTAAACAACTTATTATAGGAACATGGAATGTTCGTACACTTTTAGATAGTGACATAAATTTGTGTCCTGAGAGAAAGACGGCATTGATTGCAAGAGAACTCGATAAGTGCGGTATAGATATCGCCGCAATTAGCGAGACTCATCTCAGTGACTCCGGAGAGCTCTGTGAACAACTTGGAGGTTATACTTATTACTGGAGCGGAAAACCAAGCTCAGAGAGAGCAGCTAGTGGAGTAGGCTTTGCTGTTCGCAATGAACTGGCACGGAAACTTAAAGAAACTCCGAAGGGTATAAATGACAGAATTATAACACTAAGACTTCAATTGTCAACTAAGAAGTATCTCTCTCTAATTAGTGTATATGCCCCCACACTGCCATCTCCAGACAGTATGTTATAGTGAATGTCCGAAATGCAGCGTATGTTAAGATAAATAATTGTCTTTTGACTTTCTTATTGTATTTTTTGATGTAAACGAAGGGTAATTGGTAAGGCACTCCGACTTGATCATCTCTCAATTCACGACTCACACTGCAATCAGTTTTGTAGGACTTTTAACGAATTTAATCCCGGACTAAACCGGTACACGGGCTGCGGTAATTATTTAAATAGAAATCATGCATTTCAGGGTTAAATCAAACTGTGGGTTGTGCGATAGAGAGGAAGCTTTACAAAATCGAAGTAAGCCGATCTTCTCACTCTTCTCCTCGACGTATCGTACTATGCACCTTTGAAAGGCACATCCCTTGTATTATGTGCCTTTAATCGTACCTCTGATTCGAACGTGCGGGGTGAGGAAATGAAATCTGCGCGGGGGTGGGAGCTTCCATTCTGTACGCTAGTACTATTATCTATTCTGTGCCTAGAGCATCATGCTTATCCTCCCAGGCTTCGTAAATACAATTTAACAGTTCTACACCAGCATCAGTAGTCGAACGTCCCTTAGTAAACCCAAACTGTTTCTCATGAAACAATTTGTTTTCACCAAAATGGGTCAGCAACTGTCCTAGAATTAGTTTCTCAAATACTGCAAAATACATTACATTTTTGACTTTATTTCTATACACCAAAGTTCAAAATGAAATGAAAACAGTTTCATTACACTTTTTCAAGTACTCTGCAAAAAGTAATTTAATTTTGAACTTTAAACGCATCGCTTCAAAGTCTATTATTGAATGCCGGTTTTTGCAGTAGCGGTGGCACCACTGTGGTTTGGCTTTAGCAAAATCGAGGGCCAGTTCTTCGGTTCCAAGGTCTAGAGGGCGCCTTTCTTAACCGATTGTTACCATATTGATGATTTTTGGCGAAAATTGATTCTTCATAGGTTGTTGCAAAAAAGAAAGAGTCGCTCGCGAGGCCAACTGTTGACAGAACTACCAATTTTATCTCAGTAAGAGATTCCCATGGGTTGCCGAAACGAGAACAGAATTCCACCTGGGCGGAGCCGCGGTCAAAATTATAGACTAAATCTCCCATTTCGTAGTTAGCTAGTTAACTGAAAATGTGTGGTTCATTCTAGACCTAGCGGCAAAATGTCCGCACAGTTTTTAAATGTTAATTAAATATCAACCTTATTCCATAAGCAGAAAGCTTAAAATAGTAAAGAATAACTGTTATCGAATAATATTTAACGTTACATACTATTTTCAGCATTGTCTAATTTAAATGATTCTAAGTCTGTAGCCACAGATGTAGAACAAACTGTCCATAAAGTAAATCCTCTTACAACCAGACTCAACGGAAAGACACACCACCACACACCGTGTTACACAAAGGGAAATGACCACAAAGTCCGGTACTGCAGCCGAAGTTAAATTGACCACAGTTTGCACAATCGGATAGTTGGAATACCGTCGGAGTATTCGCACCAAACTTGGGCAATTACTGATCCGCTGGGACCACGGTGTTTAAAGCTAATAAATCTTCTTATATATATAAAAGAAAGTCGTGTTAGTTACACTATTTATAACTCAAGAAAGGCTGTACCGATTTGGCTGAAAATTGGTGGGGATGTAGCTTAGAACCAGAAGATGGACATAGGATACTTTTCATCCCGTTCGACTTGTATTTTATCTCGGGTATTGGTTCCTGTGGGTTGCTTTAACGGGATCAGTATTTCTGTGACCCTGGTACATTTGCATGAAGTACCAGGCTCACAGAAACTTTAAGGAACTTTATCCGGGTTGCGGGAACAGGAGCAGTGTGTCCTATACCTTTCTATTCTGAACTCAACGCGGACGAAGTTGCGGGCAAAACCTAGTAAATGGTAAAAATCTCTTCAGGGAGATTGCGAAGCGTATTGTCGGACGCCTCTCGTGATCACAGGACTGGCTTCTTTTTATGTCAGACAATAAGCATTGCCATACTTTTTTTTTCTTTTTTTTTCCTGCGGAAAACCCCTCGTATACTTCCCCTACCGGAGCCGGAAGGGGAGGTTATGTCGGACTCGAAGCGACCAAAACCGCACGCCGACTGTGGGTCGTGGTGCTATGCCGGAGGTGAGGTTGTCATCGACATATCCCTCGCACCCCGTGTGACCCAGGGCCATCCCTTACGGTCTGGCCCTTCTCAGGAGGGGGGACAAAACGTGGCAATGCTGCCAGTCTTCTGGGAACGCTACCACAAGAGGCATGCGATGCGGAGGAATTCTACGACGTGTTTTAATTTTAGTTTTAGTTTTTAATTGGTTTCTTTTTTTATTTGTAATTAGAAGTTTGAGCCAAATCAGTTTAGCCGTTGGAGCGTTATTGAATTGGGTATTCTACTGACTAGTCAAACTAATTACTTACTTTTTACTAAACGGCAAAGTGATAAAGGTAACTTGTATGAAAAAAGATTTAGTGATGTCATAAAATTTAATAGTCCAATCAGTTACTGTTACTATAGGTTGGGTGGATGATTAAAAATAAATAAAAACTATATATTTATCACTTTTTTACCATTGTTAATTTAATAACGTCTTATCTCCCACTCTCTTTCTTCTGCATATCAATGACATGCTCTGTAACGGAAACATTCACTGCTATGCAGACGACAGCACCTTACACGGGAGTTATTACGCACATCCCGCGGCCAAGCAGTCTGATATCGCGGAAAAAAGGCAGCTTCTTGTCAATGAGCTGGACCGGATCCTGGACCACATTTCTCAGTGGGGCGCTAGGAACCTGGTCGAGTTCAATGCCAAGAAGACTCAGGCATGTGCGTTTACAGCAAAGGTATCTCCTTTCCTTCCCCTTCCCACTCTTCAGAGCACACCACTGCCACTGCAGGATCACCTCACTATCCTCGGTATGGATGTTCGCTGCAAACTGAATAACAAAAACTATATCGAGAGTATCATCAAATCAGCCTCGCGTAAACTCGGAGTCCTGAACAGAGTGAGACGTTTTTTCACGCCAGAGCAGCGGTGTCTTCTATACAAGACCCAAATTCGTTCCTGCGTGGAATACTGCTCACATCTCTAGGACGGCTCCGCAAAGTACTTATTAGATGCTCTCGACAGGTTGCAGCGACGTGCGGTCCGCATTATTGGGAATCCTGAGGTCACGAGCACCCTCGAGCCTTTGCAGATGCGTAGAGATGTTGCGTCTTTGGCAGTTTTTGAAAGATTATGTCTCTGCCTACCTCAATAAAGACAGGCGTGACTACATATATGTAAAGTTGAAATTATTTTGCACTTTAACGGAACTAATTTTACGTTTCGAATACTTCGAAAGTTCGTAAGAACATCGGTGGATGACTCCACCGTCGCCTTAAAGACGGATAAAAATCACATCAGGCGTGTCTCGGTAGCCGAATTGGTCAAGGCCCTGTAAGGGAAAGATCGCGGGTTCGGATCCCACCCGAGAAGATTCATTTTCCCCCATGTATTCGATTTGTATAGTTAGCATACTTAAGGCTATAAAATTAGCTTTTTGAGAAGGGTTATGTTATTAGTGCTAAGTAGATACGAGTATTATATTAACAAGGGCATGCGATGTTTCATTAGGATCGACTCAAAGGTTTTAGTAATTAAAGGATAACATACACATTTAATTCTGTATGTGTAACAATTTTTGATCCTGTCAGTGGGAAGACCAGAGGCTTGTCCTGCTTTGTATTTTACACCGACAACACAGAAACTCTCTGTGCTTAGGGAGTCAGCAGCACAAGTGTGCCTCCCCTGGGGTTGCACGCGTCTATAGGCCACGGTAACCACTTTCCATCAGGTGGGCCGTGTACTTGTTTGCTACCTAAGTGGTATAAAAAACCCATGGTATTGTTCGTGTTAATGGAAACGTGTCATACTTTCATGCAGATGGAAGTCGCTCCTATAAAAGTCAACGAAAGAAAATTATGGGTGACAGGCGGCTCCACCGGTCACCTCCAGGCCAGCGCTCATGGAGGTCGTTCTGCGACCTCCGACGTCCGGTTCGCCTTCGCTCTGCGCGGGCTTCCCGGGCCCGGAGTCTAGTCCGGACCCGACCGGCCACCTCCTTCTCGAGCAATACTTGCTCGCAGAAGGAGACAGCCGCACCCCAAGCGTTCGCGCATCTTACCATCGCTGTGAGCAACGTGGTGAGTGTGAGGACTCCCACCCCCAGAGCCGCCACTAGGACCCGCCTCGGCGTGTCCCACGCCGGGCACTCGGTCAGCGTATGCAGCTCTGTGTCCTCGCTCGCATCACAGCGATGGCACTCGGACGTTGGCTCCTTCCGGATCCGACACAGGTAACTCCCGAAACACCCGTGTCCGGTGATCACCTGCGTCAGCCGGTACGAGAGGCTGCCGTGTGGCCTCTCTAGCCACTCCTCCATGATGGGTCTTACCGGAGTTGTAGAAGAGTAGATCCTGAGGTTCAAAGTGATTGCTTGGATGCAACGAGGATTGGTGCTCAGGTGAAGAAGACTGAAGTATCCTATGGCATAATTGGAAGAAAGAAAGACAGACAATATGTTTTATTATCAACCATTTAGCGTGATTGAATCCATACTAATATTATAAATACGAAAGTAACTCTGTCTTTCTGTATGTTACGCTTTCACGCCTAAACCACTGAACCGATTTTGATGAAATTTGGATGAGGGTAGATTAGACCTTGACAAAGGACATAGGCCATATTTGGTCGCGATAACCGACATACACGTAGGCGGAGCCGCGGGCAAAAGCTAGTAACACACTAACCCATTGGATATGATTTGTCATAATAATTCACTTTTTTACAAGTGTATTCACCTTGGTGATGTCTATAAATATATATTTAACGTTACGGTATATATTTAACCTTAGTACCAACAAGTTTAAAAACAAAGGTGTTTTAATATTATTCATATTCCCTAACAAAAACGTATAAAACTGAAACTAAACGAGAGCGTTCGCGATAAATCGTTGAAGAATAAACCCTGGTTAACGTAAGAGGCCTTTAACCTCTCACCCTCTAATAAAGCTTTTGAACAAAGAGCCTTAAAGAAAAATGGAGAGGATATATCTACAAAAAGTCGATTAAGTGTGAATCGGACTCGCGCACTTAGAGTTCCGTACAAAATTGAACTCTGGGATGAACTTAGGCAAGCAACTGAAGCAGGTACTAATCACTAGATTGAATTCCACCATACGTAAGTCCTCTCCACCGATCGTCACTTCTATTCAAGAGCTGTACGTGAAGCGATTGAAATCAAGAAGCATAAAAATTTCAATCGGGTTTAAATTATCTGTAACATAGAATCCAGTGATAGAAAACATGCATCTTCCCTTTTCTACGCAGTCGGATAAACAATGGACAGTTTGCTTACAGAATAGGGCCACTGTGTGGTATGTGACGGTACATGGCGAAAACAAAATATCGAGAATGTGCGGGTAGATAAAGAACCTACTACCTCACGGACTCGAAGACGGCAGGCGTGCACTACTGCGCCAGTCAGCCTGTGACCACGGCCGGTGTAACCTGGTCGAAACGTCAGGCAAATCAAAGGTTCCGGGGGCGAGTTGGGGACACCGTTGTCCCCCCTCCTGAGGAGGGCCAGACCGTAAGGGATGGCCCTGGGTCAGCCGGGGTGCGAGGGATATGTCTATGACAACCTCACCTCCGGCCTAGCACCAAGACCCACAGTCGGCGTGCGGTTTTAGTCGGTTCGAGTCCGACATAACCTCCCCTTCCGGCTCCGGCAGGGGGGGTATCCGAGGGGATTTCCGCACGAAAAAAAAAACAAAAAGGCAAATCAAAGGTTAAGCGTTAACTCCCGTTATAATGATTTTATATTAATTCCCTAGCGACCGGGCAGCTTTTACCTTTTTTTTTCCGTGCGGAAATCCCCTCGGATACCCCCCCTGCCGGAGCCGGAAGGGGAGGTTATGTCGCACTCGAACCGACTAAAAAACCGCACGCCGACTGTGGGTCGTGGTGCTAGGTGAGGTTGTCATCGACATATCCTTCGCACCCCGGCTGAACCAGGGCCGTCCCTTACGGTCTGGCCCTCCTCGGGAGGGGGGACAACGGTGTCCCCGACTCGCCCCCGGGATGGCCGTGGCCTGCTTCTGCTGGGGTGACAGGCGGCTCCACCCGTCACCCCCAGGCCCGCGCTCATGGGGGACGGAGGTCAGTCAGTGCCCTCCGACGTCCGAGTTGCTTGCGCGCGCGGGTGGCGCGATCCGCGAGTCTCTCTCACTCGCGCTGCCTCTCCCGCAGCAGCTTTTACTGCGGAGTCCGGGAACCACTTTTTTACAGTTAATTTAGTGTTTGTTTGAACTTAATATTTTCTGTGAAGTGACTGTTACCTGACGTCCATAATCCATTTGTGATATTGAAGTATTGCAGCTAGACCAGTGTTATTGGGTTATTTTTTGGGCTCCAACTATATATATGTTTTTATGTTACGGGTAATTAAAACCAGACAGCCTCTGTGGCGTAGCGGTAGTGAACGCGACTGCTGCTGCGAGTTGCGAGTCACAAAATATTGTATGCCAATAGGGCTGAACATAGCTGATCAAATTATGTAATAGACCATCTTTGTACCTACCTAGGTATGTTTCACAATAAAGCATTTAAATTTGAATTACTTACATATTTGCATTGGTATGGGTGTTTCTATGAATATGTATGTATTTACAAAAAAATATCTAAGTATGTTTATCCGCATTCTAGATTCCATAACTCAAGCTAGTTAAGCTTACCATGGGTCTAGATAGCGTTGTGTAGAATGTTGTGGAATATTGTGGAATAATATTTATTTAGTTAAAACCCTAAATATCTCAGACGTTCGTATGGTAACCGAAGAATGGAAATACATAAAATTAATTGCATTGAGTGTGCCCCCTGTGTAGCAATCGCGTTCACTACTAGGCCACAGAGGCTATGAATTATTACAAACACAAGTGTTGTGTCTTTCTAAGTTATTGTAAAATAACAATTTCTTCCTCCACAGCTTCGTAGCTCCTCGTACAAGGTTAGCCACTACTTTTAACACCACTTAAGTATTTTCTCGCGGCGCAGAGCTCTTATCAAGAGATGTTGAACTTTAGTTTTTCAACACTCTTCATTTGCTATAACGGTTCAAGCTTTATGAAGAATATTTCTCACGGTTAATAGATTGAAAGAACAAAAGCTTCAGATTCTCTAAAATAGGAGCAATTACGGACAAAGAAATGATTTAGGGTACTTCTTTTTATTCATCAAAAACCAATTATACAAAAATTGAGCGTCAAAAACGGGCAAAATGTCCCAATTAATTACAAAACTGATTTTAAACGAAGAACATAAATTGTGCAATTGGCATTTTCATCGCACTGCCGACCGCACTCAACGAAGTTGGAATTACTTTACTATTTAAAATTCGAACCTCATTCGATTGGCTGAAGAGTGAAATGTGGCCTGAATCACGGCCAATTGCAATTAGCTAATGGAACTGAACTGAGGCCAATCGAGTGCGGGTTAGCTGGTGACATTGGTTTTTTAAAATTCGAACGTCTTTTGATTCTTTTTGTGAATTCATAGCTCCCTATTCGTGCAACGATTTTTAGTTTGAATTTCTGTCCTAATAGAAATGAAAATAACGGGTTTTATATCTGATTAAATTCGCAGATGTTGAGATTTTGAGTGGAAATTATTTGAACGGGACGTTTGGGAATTACTTGTCGCTGAAAATGTATGTAGTTTAGTTCAGAAACTAAATTTACACCCTAGACTTTTTAAAATCACTCTTAGAAATTTTACATCACTTAGGTACTTTGCTAAGCGTCTACTTATCTTACCTATCACTCGCTATGAACATGTTGCACCTCAAGATTATTTTATTAGCTTCATAATTCAAAATGACTAACTGTGTAATACTAACCAAAATTTCCACGTCTCAGTACTAAAGTTACCAACCATAAAACAACTGCATTATTCTCTGGTAAGTATAAAAGTGAGTACTGGCACCACGCGTGCTTTCATATTTTCATAAAACTTAACTGCATTTAATAAAACTAGTGAAAAGTGCTAACCAACTTCACGATAGTCCGGTCCGAGATTAGGATTTACGGATATAATTGTTATATTTATTTTTAATTTATTAATTTTATTAATATTTAGATTTTAGACTTACAAAATTACAGCATCCATATACATATAAACAAGGTACAGATCACAAACATGTAAGTAATTTTATTTAGATGGCTGTAAGTCTACAAATTAAAATCTTTATTCTCGTTTGGACCAATATCCGCCTTTAGATAATTGAGCTAAGAACTATAATCTAATGTGAACTTTGATTTGAATATGACAATACGACCGACGAGTTTATCGTAAACACATAGTATACGTATAGGATGTAGATAATATTTCAAATCATTCAAATAATAGCTACTTCTTAATCCTTACCTATACTATTACTGTAACGAAAAAGTTAATGTACGAGGCGATAAACCTTTCACCTAAATTAACACAAAACCGGTATAAAATAATCCTCGGCATATTTACCACATACTGCACTTTAAAAAAGCAACACAAACCTCCCCAATTAAATTGCAAAAATGCGCAAACAGTTTAATCCGGACAACACACGAGAGTTGGCAACACTAAGACTGCGCTAACCGCATGCTAGTTCATGAATGTGGCCGGTAAATTGACGGCTGCCGTGTTTATGCTCAGGGTTGCCAGTTCCCACACTGATTTTGAATCTTTTTTCGAGGAACAGTGACTGACAAGGAGAAGATTAAATTGTTGAACAGTTTGAATACGAGCGTTGAAATTACTCCTAGCTGTATTTTTTAATTTTCTTAGCTGGTAACATTATTGATTTGATAGTAATTTTAGTTTGGAGAGCCGCGTGGTTCCCGGCAGAGTAGAATTTGGTCCTCCCATCTCTTCCCATTCGTACAAGGCGACTAAGGGATTGGGCTGTTTAACATCAGACAGATATATACAGCCCAGACTCAGCCTCATATGCTTGGCTCGAGTCAACCATAATGCCCGAAATGCGGCAATAGGCTCACCCTATATTATGTGGGACCGAATCCATTGATTGGTGAAATGTGGGTGTTAATTCACCTCTGCCTAACCCTCTGGGTTTATATGTATGTATGGATGTATGTTTAGCTTGGATATAATGCCTCACTGGTAATGTTATCATCATTTCAGATGTCCACAGTTATAGGCCGTGCTAGACAGATTGAGAATAAAGTTTGCAGTAAATATCATATCATAAGTAGTGATTTTTGTGTAACAAAAGTAAAGGTTCACGCGGACACCACATGCCGCTTCAGTCAGATTCGCTACATCATCATCCACTTCGCACGATCTTGGGCATTCAAGGTAGCGAGACCGTTTGCAGGCATGTCACCCTCCACGACGCCTTCTTGAACCTACGCCTACTACCTGAACCCGCTGGAGGTGCCATTGCCGTTATTCGTCAGATCCACAATGTGAAAAATGTTTAAAATCCAGTACAAGTAAGCAGTCCAAACTGGTCGCAAGTTTACTACATACTCAATCCATATGGCACGAGCACGAGGACAACATATTGCTGCTGAGTATTCCAAGAACGAGACAGCTTATTTTATACCCCTGACATTGGTCTTTCGAAACCCAAACGTCAACGCCCACATTATAAACTTACTAGCTTTTGCCCGGGGCTCCGCCCGCGTGGATGTCGGTTATCGCGACCAAACATAGCCTATGTCCTTTCTCATAGTCTAATCTACCCCTATACCAAATTTCATCAAAATCGGTTTAGGCGTGAAAGCGTAACATACAGACAGACAGACAGACAGAGTTACTTTCGCATTTATAATATTAGTATGGATACTCAGTGAGTTCACGATAGCAGTGTATACAAAATGTAGCAGTGTATACAAAATCAAGTTTAACATGCAATAGGTGATTTTAATTCATAAAAGCGTTGAATATGTCAGCCCTAGTGGCAACTAACTCAATCTGTGTGCTTCTGTATCGCATTTCTCTTTCATCTGTATGAATTTCTCAGTACCGTATCGTGTCGAATAAGTTATTATGCCAGCGTACCTGAAAGCAATTTAAGCTCTTTGTTTACAATTACTAGAATATGCTAGATATTTTATGCTGAATTTGCAGTGGTTGCGTGAATTCATTAGAATTTTGGTAACAATAATTAAGAACTTAAATTACATTTTTTCAGTTTGTAGAGAATAATTTGAACTAATAGGTATTATTAAACTCGGTTATTTCATCCCAAAAGGTCTTTGTGACTGCTTTGATGGAGCAGAGGTTATGAATGGGGTAGATTACATGAGTATCGAAATCGATTTTTTTTAGGAAATTGGTGTTTTTTTACAAACTTTATTACATAATTTATTATAAAATTCATTACAAACTAATGCTAGCTATATTTTACCCTCCCAGAATAATTTAAGAAACTTATTTGTCGTATTTAGTTCTAAATTGTTATTAAACATTTGGATTTATCTGTCAATGTTATTGGTGCCGTCATTGCTTTGATATTCCGAGTCCAAAGACCCATCTATGTCACTTGCAGATAGATTTTGAAGTATATTTCCTAAGTATATTCTAAGAAAAATATTGTGATACCGTGTACAAAACGCCTTTAGCGTTACGTACTGTGATGGGTTTATTCCCTAAGTAAATACACACGACCCTTTCTGCCCATTCAGTAAGCAAAAGAAACATATTATGAATAAATATTAAAGGACCGACATATAACTCTTCTGTGGAGAATAATAGTCAGAGCGGGCAATTTCCTACTGTATTTGGTTGCGCAAATGCGAGTGAAAATCTCGTGAAGTTGTGGGTGTCATAACGAGTGAGAATGCAGAATACCAACTGCAGCTAGAATTTAGCACTGGGTTTCACTTTAGACATAATGTCTTTCGAGAGTCTCAAATCTATTCGACTAATGAGAATAAAGCCAAGTGGCTATATCTATACCTCTGCCAAGTATGGGGTTAAATAATTTTAGTATAGGCACAGAACAGATAATAGCACTAGGTATAGGTCTGACAGCCTCTGTGGCGTGGCGGTAGTGCACGCGACTGCCACGCAGGAGGCGCGGGTTCGATTCCCGCTCAGTGCAAATATTTGTATGCATGAATATGGCTATTTGCATTGTTCTGGGTGTTATGTATATATTTACAAAAAAGTATATAAGTATGTTTATCTGCATTCTAGATTCCATAACACAAGCTATAAAAGCTTACCATGGGTCTAGATAGCGTTGTGTAGAATGTTGTGGAATATTTATTTATAGGTGAGAGTTTAGTTTGGATTCAAAGAGTATCGTGGACACAACTATTGATTCTGGCATAAATGATTATTAGTAGTAGATTAGTAGTGGTATAAAATTTACATTGTACATGCAGCCATACAAACATAATTAGGTACTTACTGCAAACTTTCCTATTCTGGCTAAATATAAATTCAAAATTTAAAAAACCCCCGTCACAAAAAACACCTCCAAAAAGTTGAAAATAAATTGTGTTTGCCTTTTAACTTTTGATATACCTAGTAATATTTTGATTCAACGGTTGCCATGTCGGGGGACTCTAACTGGTTAAGCACTCCGTTCTTTTATCGGAACGATTCAAGGTCCCCCCGACAAGGCAACCTATGAATCAAAATATTACTAGGTATATCAAAAGTTAAAAGGCAAACACAATTTATTTTCAACTTTTTGGAGGTGTTTTTTGTGACGGGGGTTTTTTAAATTTTGAATTTAATTTTTATTTTATACTTTTTAAATTGATCTACTAGTCAAGCTCTTTCATTTGATACCCATATTGAGGTAGTTATGATGAAATATGTATTCCAAAATGTTGTAGCGGCGGCCATCTTGGACCGATTTTTTTCAAACATTGCTAAGAACACTCTCGACTAATATACCTTTCAAACAAAAAAAAACTGCATCGAAATCGGTTCAGCCGTTTGGGTGCTACGATGCCACAGACAGACACACACACACACACACACACACACACACAGACACGTCAAACTTATAACACCCCGTCGTTTTTGCGTCGGGGGTTAATTAAAATGTTATTCTACTGCTTAAATATTTACCAGTTGTCACGGAAACGCCCGGAGCATGGTTTCCGATTATAAGCCTGAGCTCTCGCATTTTCGATTTTTCATGTTTTAAACGATGTTAAATTGAAGCGAGCGGGTCTCACTCTATTAGGTTCCGCATCAATTTTGGTAGCAATTGCTTTAAGCAGTTTATGAGTTAAGTGACACATTTGTGTAATGGAAACCAATCGGAGCGTAATAGAGCTTAGGTAATGTGCTCACAACTCGTAGGGAGTATTAGGACTACACACAGCTGGATGAGGAATACTGCAGAGCACGTTCTATGAAGGAACTTGTATATATAACGCTATTCAGCATGCGTACTTCACATTCGCGATGTAGGATCGTTAGCCACGTACATTTTTTTTTCGTGCGGAAACTCCCCCGCCGGAGCTTCCGGCTCAGGTTATGTAGGTTATGTCGGGTTCGAACCGACTAAAACCGCACGCCGACTGAGGGTCGTGGTGCTAGGCCGGAGGTGAGGTTGTCTGTTGGTCTGTCCCTCCTCGGGGGTAGGCATGTATCAAGTACATGAACATCGTCACAGTGGAAAACACTTTTCGTTCCTCTCTTCTTCATTCAATCCGCGTCCCCAGTTCCAGAAGAGCATGGAATGCAACCAATCTGGTTGCATTCCATGCTCACCTACTTTCCATGATTTGGTTTGGTTGCCCTTTAGGGTAATAATGAAATTGTCCTCTGACCTCTCAACCCTGAAAGGAATGCTTATACCAGACAATACGACGATATGTATCAATACGACCTTCAAACCTTCAAGAAAAGAGGGTACCCTCTTTTATAAGGAAGGTAACGCACTTGTGTCTCCTGTGGTATTGGAGGATGGACACCCTCCATGGGCGGCGGTGATCGCTTACCATCAGGCGATCTGTCTGCAGGTTTGCCTACCTATTCCATAAAAAAGTCAGCTGGATTACAGGCTTGCAAATGAGGCTGGAAGATCTTATTCAGGCTCTATTTATCCGTGTGTCGTACAGTCTATAGACGTCAATATACCAATGCTCATTCAGTTTAATTCTCTCACGTTGTTCCAGAATGCAGAGCTTGGCAATATCACACGACCGCTTCGCACTGCACTGACCGCTTTATAAATAAGAAATGCGATCCCAGTCTGCTCCTATTATATTAAAGGTCGCGTTTAAGTGTTGTCAATGAAAAGATCCTGTTCAATTAAAAGAAATGAAGTTACTAACTACTGACATATTTAAATCGATTTAGTAAGGAAACATTTTGTGATCGGTTCAGGCAGGATTTGAACCCGCGATCCTTTTCTTATAGACCCACGCCCGAACTAATCCAAATCTTTCTTCTCTTTATATATCCGTCTTTGAGGCGACGGTGAAGATTACTCCAACGTCACAAAAGCAGTTAAATAGTATCATTCAAGATGTAGATTTATATGTACAATACAATGTATATAATATAAAAATGAATCCCTATTGGATTTTGGCTGGACTAGCTGAGGCTGGCCCAATTTCGCTTTTTTCTTTTTTTGTTGTGTTTGTTATTTTCTGGGGAAGGTTTTTATGAGAGATAAAGTAAAAAATATGCGCGGAAAATAGAAACATTTAAGAATACTTAACCATTATATAAAATATCTGACCCGAAAGACGTTGTCATGTCCTATTGGTGTCAGGATCTCCGTGGGTGTATGTAGTCCCAGTCGTAATGCTTTCTGTTCTCAAAATAATTAGGACTAAGTTGTCCTAATTATTTTGAGATACAGCCAATTGAGGAAAATTCTAATTTTTAAGGCGAAACGAAGTTTTCCGGGTCAGCAAGTGCATATTACTTATAAGAGGTTTGAATGTGATGTCTTAAATAAACACATTTATTGGGCTTACACTGCAAATGATGGCACTGTGAGAATGTGTAATATGTGTGAATTGTTATGCCTATAGCATACTCATAGCAATCATATGCACCTACCTCAATGTATCTATGCAATAAATAACCTAACCAATGGAAATATATGTATTCATGTAAGATTCATGTATATAAATATAAGAGCTGAGTGGGCATCAAACCCACGATCTCTGAATGCTCCACCACTACGCCATGGAATTTGAACCTTTTGAAATTGAATTTATCTGTTTGTTCATGATGGACACAAACGCTACTTGGCACACGGATTTTGATACGGTATTTTTATTTAAAAGGTTTTGGTAGAATAGTACCAGAGATAAAACCAAACACGCGGGCGGAGCCGCCGACCTTAGCTATAATAAAGAATCAAGAATCAATCAACATCGATGTCAAAAAAATACCAAATCAGTTAGGTACGTGAAGTTAGGCAGAATATGATGTGTCCACTCTGTACCCTTTTTACCGACATCTTTTCCCATATTTTTATATTATAATCACTTTAGTGACATGTGTGCGGGGTGGTGCGGGGCTGCGATTATTACGTTCGTAGACTCCACCCATTCGCTCTAAAGCATCGTCTCAGGTAAGGACCTTAAAAAATCATTAATATACTAACAAGTTTACAAAAAATGTTTCTGCCAATTAAGATACTTATATAAAGCCTTGTCAACAGCAAAAGAAAACGTGCATAGTTGTTGTCTTACCTGTGGTTAACAATTTTCCATTGAAGTCGCCATCTTTTGTAATACTGTGTGGTTATGCGATTATTTACAAAAATATGAAGTGCACGAGCGTAAAATGGAAAAGACATCATAAACTTTGGTATTACGACGTTTCTTTTATGTTTGGAAGTAATACAGGCCCGGGTACCACCTTACCAAGAATAATATAGGACTACACGCATTATTTGTCCAACAGTGACTTATAAAACACGAAGAAATTACTTCTGGTAAGCCTAAACAAGTTTTAACAGAATAGGCCTTATAGTTTCGGAGAAAAGTGGCTGTGATATACGGACGGACAGACAGACAGATATGACGAATCTATAAGGGTTCCGTTTTAAGCCATTTGGCTACGGAACTCAAAAAAAATACACTATCTGTAACGCATCGAAATTAATCAGAAATAAATTGAAAGACTATGAAATATGAAAAGAAGGGAAAAATGGGAATCACGCAACATGCTATTAAACTGGAAAACATCACAAATACAAAACAGGATGGGCCCTGGGTGAGCTATATAGCGTTCTGGCCATCCCTCTGATTCAGTTTTTACTCACCAACATAAACTGTTATATCAGGGGCGAACCCGCAACTCCCACGGGACCCCATTCATCCCGCAATCTGATCGAAACAAAATGTTTTAATAAAACATGCTCGTGGTGGCGTACATTCAATCATAGTAATGAATATTGGATTGAGGACTGTTTTTGGTGAATAAAGTGTTTTTTTGGGTAAATCTAGAGGATGTATGGGGCCCCATAAATAACCTAGGGGCCTCATAATTAACCTACGGGCCCCATTATTAACCTACGGGCCCCATAAATAACCTAGGGGCCCCATAAATGACCTAGGGGCCCCATAGACATATCAGGGGCCCCATAAAGATCGCAGGGGCCCAAGGCGCCTAAACTGGTACATTTGACAATTAACCGATGAAGTTCTGGTACAGGTTTCCTCTCAGGGTTTGGCAGTTAGACGGCAGTGGCTCCTTTACTAGCCAAGATAACCCAATCAGGAAGACTAGGAAAAAAGTTGGAACCTCATTCCATACATACATAGATGATGAAGTGTTACACTTGCAAATTCCGCAAATCTTATATTTTTTCAGGTACTTAGTGTCACTTTAGTATTGATTTTCCGTTACTTCAATTAACGTATAACATAGAAATAAAGCTTTAATTTTAAAAAGCGTAATATTTCCAGATTTATTATCGGTAATGTATCACGTCTACGAAACTGCGTAGACCCTCTACGGCGCGGCGTAGCTGCTTGGCATATTTTTATATTACAGTTAGTTATTCACTGATAAATGATTCCAAGTATACTTTTTCTCGAGTAACGGACATTGGAATGATTAGATTCAGTTGGCATAGGAGAGTATACATTTTTTGACGCAATTTTAAATAGAATTGTAGTATAGTGTTTGTATGATTTTCTTGTTTAATGTCAAAACTATTTAAGAATTAAATCTTAGGTTCTAATTTAACAAGATATTATCACTTTTCCATAAAGTAGATTTGAACATTATACTTTTTGTTACCTACTACCCACCTCGTACGATAGAAAACGAACAACTTTTGTTTAATATGTATCCTTGCTACCAATTCTGCCTGTCTGTCTTTCTGTATGTTACGCTTTCACGCCTAAACCACTGAACCAATTTTGATGAAATTTGGTATAGGGGTAGATTAGACCATGAGAAGGGACATAGGCTATGTTTAGTCGCGATAACCGACTTCCACGCGGGCGGAGCCGCGGTCAAAAGCTAGTAGTATATAATTTGTTAACCAGGATTGTGACAGGCACTCACAGGACACGCTTAGACCTCTTGTGGGGGCCACCGGCAATGTTACTATGTCTGTTTCTTTGTTAATAAACGATTTATTTATTTACTATTTATGAAAAATAAATCTATTTTCTTTAAAAAAATGTATACTTATTTTCTTTGGTGACTGTACATAATGTTCCTAAAACTTGTGGAAGCGATTATTTTCAAGCTATTCTTGTCAAGTGAAGGTCTGTAGGCAGTAAGTCACCATCCATTAGTGCTCGGCCAAATGTACTGAAAGCTAAGTTCCGACAGAAGTCCCTTAGGGAGTGTACGTTACTGTTTATTTTGTCTCCAAGCGATAAAGGGGCTTATTTTGGTAGATAGAAATATTAAAAAAGGTATTTTTGGAGTTATAATAATGGATGATATTTTTTTAGGTTTGATACCGATCAAACAAGCTTACCATCAGGTAAATTAGCACTAATTTGCTTGATGGTAATAAGTCAAATCAAATCAAATAAAAAATAGTTTATTCTGCATAGACTATTAAATTGGAACTTACAAAACATCAACATAAAGTAACTGTACCGGATTATGACTGTCGGTACTTGAAATTGTGCTGAACTAGGTTTGACTTTGAATATGCGTATCGTTGAAAACCAAATTGGTAAGTGTATTAAATTTTTTACGTTTTACATAGATCGAGGATAGGGGGGTAAGGTACAATGTTCATCCAATAGCGAGCGTTTGTCGCGTCATATTCTAATGATTTTATTGGTAAACGAAAAATATAGCATGGCGTGAACATGCCCGCGGCCTTGAAAGCAGTCGCTTTCAATGTGTAAGTCGGCAACAGCTTCACTCTTCAACGTGGTCATCACCGAGGAGAGGACAGATCTTCGTATAGGTCCGACGCGTAACGCCTGAAGCGGTCATAATGTCTGCTAATCTGTCTGCCCAATTACTCGACCCATGGACCATTTTAAAGGCGGAAGTTTGTTGTCCTTGGTCTAGATACAATGCTTTGCTTGAGTAGCATAGCTGAGCGAACAGCTCATTTCCAAGCTTGGGTATCATCTAAATATTCTTGGATTTTAGAATATCCTTTTTGGCACAGCTTGCTCTTAACTGTATTTTTTAATTTATTAACAGGTAAATCTCTGATTTCATTAGGAAGCTTGTTAAAAAAGCGTATACAGTTGCCCTGGAAAGAAGAATAGAACTGAGGTATAGTCTAAAATGTAAGATGTAGTCAATATTTTTTAATATTTTTTTAAATTTCTTTTTAAAGGCTCCCTGATTTGCAGTCAATCAGTTTATTGGATTAAATGAAGAGTGCTTACATGTAACATAAAACCTTAACCTACTCGTAGTAACCCAAATTACTATTATTCCCTCTAACCCATCCAGCTAACCTAAATAGCTTGTGTTTATTTCACAAGTTTAATGGTCAGGATTCGAACCCGGGACCCCTCGATAACTCCTCCATCACCTAACCACAGCTACTTAAATAACCCGAAATTAGACAAACAAAGTAACATTGTGTGTTTGTAAAGAATCTCTGCTTCTTCATCTTAGCGTTAATCCCAGTCACATCCGCTTTACCAGACTAACTGAGGAGTTGGCTAAATTTCGATATTTTCCGTGAAGCGATTGCCATATGACCTCCACAACCCAAAGGCGATATCGAAGCATTCCAGCTACACCATTTGTTCGACATTTGAGGACTTCAACTACCTGTAACGACTGCCATAGATGTTCGTAAGGCAACCGGGACCAAAGCGGCGACGGCTTAACATGTTCTCCGAGGTACGACCAGACCAATGCAAATACCCATATTCATGCATATGTTTCCTTCTTCCTACAGTCCCGGGTCCTTTAAGCGGGGCGTAAAAAGGCACCTAATGAGGCCGTCAAGCTGAGTGCCACCACTGTTAACATGGTATATGTTTACGATGGTGACCCTCTTTCCGAGACTTTGCCTTGAGCTTAATATCAGGCGAGGTGAAGTCAAATTGCCGTGTCCTGTATAAAAAAAATGCATTGAGCGGGGATCGAACCCACGTCTCCTGCGTAGCGGCCGCGTTCACTACAGCTACGCCACGGAGGCTGTTATGTGTGTTTGTAAAAATTATATTACGAAATTATCTTAATATGTTAACATTTAACAAAGACCTACCTTGCACTAAATGAATATTGTAGGAAAACACAAATTCGCTATTCAGATCTTCAATAAGCCATCCTATATTCAAACCGTTTATCACACAAGCCTGCCATACCCCTCCGTAATAAAACGGATGAATATTTTATACGCCACACAATATGTTAGCACTTACAATGCATTTGGCTCGATGTCAACAGCTGTCTGCAGATGGTGCCACTTCCGACACTGCCCGGATATGACGTCACTGATGCTGTAATAATTGTACTTGGATTATCATTTTATTATTTAAAAATATATGTTTCCTTTCATATTTTCGTTACAAAAAATAAATATTATACAGGTATATTTTTTTGTAAAGAAAATCTTAATATATTAACTGTCATCTGACCTCCCAACATAGAGAAGAAAATCTGAATCTTAATCGGTTAGTGTACCAGCGTTCAGAAGAGGTTGACGTGGCCTCTAAGGACCTAGTGAGGCCATATACCAACCTAGACAATGCAGTCTCCTTCATTCAAATACCGCGAACAAGCAACGAAAATATTTTTCTTTAAATTTTATCTCACAGGCTGATATGATTATTCCGAACCTGACCCGGTTGTGGGTTAGGTTAGAAACTTGAAAAAATATGTGATATTCATTCCGAACGTAACCCTATTCCTAACCTGACCCGACAACTCGTTCCTATCGAAAGTCGAATAGCGCATATTTCTGTTGCTTTTAATAGCCGAAGTGCGGTAATTCCAACTTCTGTGTGTTAGGTTAGGTTAGAACTGTGACCACAACACACGAGCCGAGCGAGCGAAGCGAGCGTGCCGCGGTAGCGGCCGGTGAAGTGCCAGATCTGCGCAATTTGGATTATGATAGGAACGAGACGTCGGGTCAGGTTAGGAAGAGGGTTACGTTCAGAACAAATTTACCTTAATTAGAGAGAGAACATTCTTAACCCAAAAAAATATTAATAGATGTAATATTAATAATTTTCTGGGTACAAAACTTAAACTTTTTCAAAGCCTATACGAAAAATACAGAGAATATATCGCTCGTTCTTAGTTCCTCTGTATTCGATTCGATTTACCATAAACGCTATTTTATAACCGAAATATTTTCGCGAGCAATCAAAGGGGAACTGATCCAAAAGATTAAGTTAGTCCCTCAAGCACCACAATAACCTATAATATATCAAAAATCATGAAAACAAACCCATAACATTAAAAACCGTTTTTAGATTATCGATAATTACCTCTACTTAGGCCCCTTGCGTCATAGCTGTTTAACCCAAGTCCCTCCATCATTTTTATACACCTAATTTTACATACTTAATATTAATTTGCCAAATATGCGTATATAAAGGAAATTACAGCGTGATTAATAGACGTTTAATTTGAATGTAATTATGTAGTGGACTCGTTATGTTACAAAGATTACAATCGTGATTATAATCAAACTACATTACGGCCCGGGTTGGGACACGCATAAAAATAATGTGACGAATATTACATAGCTTTACAAAATATGGTACACAAATGTGTATTGTATTGGGAATAAATATCGTTAGAAATATACACTTTTTTATTTACGTGTAACAGCGTAAATACAAGAGTTCAGACACCTAATTAAAATAATGAGTTATAAAACAATAATATTGTGTGTAATTTTATTTAGTTCAACACTGTTTTTTTTAAATTGAGGTAACTAAATTTATAAAAGTGAACTTTGTGTGTTGAATTTGACTTTATTTCTCTGCGATAAGGCTGAGATTTCAACTGTTAACTGGAGGCACTCGGTGGACTTTGTTACTTTTTGATTCAATAAACATCTTGTACTTTCCCACACTATTTATTTGTTAATATTGATTAAGGTGCTCTTAATAGAATTAATAAAATAATAATTAAAATAATAGAATTAAGAGCACCTTAATCAATATTAACACACTATTTTTACCCGACTACGGCGAAGCCAAAAGGAGGGTTATGATTTTGACAGGCTATGTATGTATGTATGTACGTATGTATGTATGTTCATTTGTTCCCTCATAGCTCCTTAACTACTTATTAGAACTGGACAAATGAGGTATCGTTACAAGCGGCTTGATCGTCCGATGGTTATAGGCTATATGACGTGTCACTGAATCTTATGTGGCGCCCTCTAGCGCTCATAAGGTACTGTGTTAAAAAAATAATTTGAGATAAATATGCCGTGTTTGGTATCAAATGAAAGGGCTTAATAAGAACATTTCAAATATATATATATTATTAGCTTTACCTTGCCCCAAATTAATATAAATAAAAAAATAAAGTTTAAAACTAAAACCCGACTACTGAAAAATGACGTTCTAAAAAGTAACAAACAAGAAAATATCAAGGATAGCCGTGGTCGTATGCCACTTACTCTAACAAAACAATATATTCTAGGGAAAAGTGGCATACGACCACGGCAATCCTTGATATTTTCTTGTTTGTTACTTTTTAGAACGTAATTTTTCAGTAGTCGGGTTTTAGTTTTAAACTTTATTTTTTTTGATTTTATGGTGACCTGTTTCGCATGACAGTTTTGCCACCAAGTGTCATACAAACAACAGTACAAATAGTTTTTTAACCTTAGATACCGATTTTACCTCTAGGCATTCTCGAAAAATAACTTACATTATGTTTCGTATTGGTACTATAGGACGCATATAAACATCATTGCCTGTAAATCTGGCTTCGGCCTTTATGGAAACCGGAGTTTGGAAACCGGTTTCCTAGAAGGTTGGTTTTATAAATCATGAAAATTAGAATGAATTTTTTATAGCATTTATTATGCTAACTGTTAAGTTCGAACAACATTGGAAAAAATGAAATGCTCAAGTGAGACTCGAACTCACGACCTATCGCTTACAGGGCGACTGCTCTGCCAACTGAGCTATTGAGCACCACTATTAATATTTTATTAATAAATATTTGGGTGCAGTCATCAAAATTCAATGTTTAAAAATGGTTGAAAAATCATTCATTGTTTCCAACAGTTCGTAAGAATGTTGGTAGATGGCTGCACCGTCGCCCTTATAGACGGATATAAAGAGAAGGAAAATTTGGAATGATTCAAGTGGTGCTCAATAGCTCAGTTGGCAGAGCAGTCGCCCTGTAAGCGAAAGGTCGTGAGTTCGAGTCTCACTTGAGCATTTCATTTTTTCCAATGTTGTTCGAATCATGAAAATTAGTCCATTCTCATTGTTATTTATACATGTTCGGTATCTTCACGCGATAAATAAATTCACTTTATTGCCATAATGAGTTTACACCGCGATAGCTTAAAAATAACATTAGTCCATTCTTGACTTTTAAATAGCGTAACTAATACGTTTTTCGAATTTTTAATGTATTGTTTTTATGTAGTTAGATTTATTTGATGACCAAAGAAAATACCTATAACCTTTTTTCGATTCCTCCCCTCGTAGCCAGTTTTGCAAGCGGCTTATGGGACATTGGATATATCCTTCATGGAAACCAGTTACGTAGACGTAAAAAGACTTCCAAATCCCGGTTCCCTTGACGGCCGAAGCGGTAAATCTCAATCGCAGTACCATAAATCCACAAATCCCAAAATAAAACACTCGTACGAACAACAAAACAAAACAATGGATTTAATTTAGATCGCTACCATGTACAGTCTGCAAAAATGTTTAAAACCTCTCCAGGTAACAAACATACTGCATGTTGACCATAAAGTTTGTGCTTATCTTGTGTTGCACAACTTCATGTCTAGATAGCCACTTTGCTGAGTTTGCTGACGTAACCACTGGAAACTCACTTTGCAAGTTTTGATGAAGGGAAAACGTTGCTGAAGTGGGTGGTTATCTAAAACATTATATGCATGCATTATTCAAGATGTTGGTTAAGTTACATCAGATATTCATGCCTTAGTATATTACCAGAAGCTTAGTGGTTAATCGTGACGTCCCAGGTCCAAATCCTGGCACAACTACTTTTTTTTTCCTTTTTTTTTAAAGAATAGTAGAACCGAAGTTACTAATATTCCCTCTAACCCCTCCAACTAAGCTAAAATGCTTGTGCGAGGAGTGGGTTCACGTCGGTAGTGTAATGGCCAGGATCGAACCTGGGACCTCTCGATCGTAAGGCCGACTCCTTAACCACTAAGCTACCGACTTGACGTAAACCTACTCCTAACACAAGCGATTTAACTAGGCTGGGGTTATTAAGGACATTATCTACTAGTAATTTCGATTTAATTTCATTGTACACAAATAATATTAAATGAAATTTAAAATTAGAAACTATAACTGCGTAGGTACAGTCAGCATCAGAAAGATGTTGACGAATAAAGTAAGAAAAAATGATCTTAATTTAGTTTTTTGAACGATTTCCAGTTGACTAAAATAATTGTTCTGATATTTGGTACACCTTTAGTACGGACAATATTACCATTTAAATCAATAAAATAGTTTGATTTGCTCATAATACGAGTTTTAAGATCATTTTGAGACTTCGTCGTCAAGATATTTATGACACTGACTGTACTAAAATAAACTGAAATAAATACGTAAAATATGACATGATTAACTTTTGAAGGATTTTTTTTTTTTACAGCATTAAGTATGCTAACTATACAAATCGAATACATAGGGAAAAAGAATCTTCTCGGGCGGGACTTAAAAAACTTACGGGCACGTCGCCTTAAAGACGTATAAGATGGGAAATTTGAATCATATCGGGCGTGTCTCGGTAGCCGAATTGGTCAGGCATTCCCCCTGTAAGGGAAAGACTGCGGGTTCGAGTCCCGCCCGAGAAGATTCTTTTTCCCTATGTATTCGATGATTAACTTTTATGGAATGTCATAGTTCAAACCGGTTTTTGGCCTGAACTAGTTATCCCTATCCTATCCCATTCAGCGTGGCAATGTCGCCAGCCTTCTGGCCACCCTCCCGGTTGACGTCGATGGGGAGGAATTCTTTGACGCCTGAACCTGCAGTTTTGCACATATCTTGTTCTAGAATTTTATTTATAATAATTATTAAGTATTATTGTCATGTACAAAATTGAAAATTTCTAAAATAAATAATAATTTTAGTATTAACTATTGTGAGCATTCAACTGAATACCGTTAAAATTCCCTGCCAGCTCACGTGTTTCCTTCTTCCTACTGTCCCGGGTCCTTTAAGCGGGCGTCCCAGACTTTGGCTTTAGCTTAAAATCAGGTGAGGTGAAGTCAAATTGACGTGTCCTTTATAAAAAAAAAACTTTCCAGACAAAACGTGTTTTTCTTAAACAGCAACAAGCTCCTCACTTCACTATAGTCATACGCGTATATAAATGCATCTTCTATATATATAAAAACCGACATCCACGCGGGCGGAGCCGCGGGCAAAATCTAGTAGGTCCATATAAATTAAGTGTTTTTAAGCATCTCCAGAGAGACACATGAATTAATCGCTGTATTTTTTGTCAGTGTCCGGCTAAATAAATGGTTGTTCTGGAGAAAGTAATTAGTTCTAGAACATAACGAATAATTTGTAACATGTCACGGACATTTTCGGGGACCGTGTTTTGTGATACAAAATGCAGCTGTGCTTTTTTGTTAGATGGATAAGTTATATTTTCGTACGAAGTGGAAGCGTAAAAGCCAGCAAGCCCCGGGCTCAAAGGTGAAAAGCCTTGGAGTTAACAGGGATAAGGGCCTCCTAAATACTTAATTATGATTCGAATACATCGGGAAAAATGAGATGCTCAAGTAGGACTTGAAACCGCGTATTCAAATTTTAAAGTTAACAAAAAAAAAATGCTATTAAATATCATTCAAACTTAATCCATACTAATATTATAAATGCGAAAGTAACTCTGTCTGTCTGTCTGTCTGTATGTTTCGCTTTCACACCTAAGCCACTGAACCGATTTTGATGAAATTTGGTATAGGGGTAGATTAGACCTTGAGAAAGGACATAGGCTATGTTATGATGCGATAACCGACATCCAAAAACCGACAAAAAAGCTAGTTTTAAGTATATTTTACGTCATTAATAGAGACAACTCATAATCAGTATAATTATGGTGATGAAAGGTTTAATCAAAACGTCACAGATAATGGATTTCATTGCTGCTCAGTATAAATATAGGAGTTGGCACCTTTTGATTATTGCATGAATCAGACAGAGACGATACCGCATTTACATAATTAAATGACACAGATAAAGCGTGGACGTGATTAAAATCATATGGAAAAAAATATAAAAGACCCGACGGCTGTTTAAAAGATCGGAACAAGCTTGATACTAAGCCGTACCCATTTGCCAATCATAAATCGAGTGAAAATTAATGGCTAACGCCTGCTATCAATCTTGTTTCGATATTTTGAACAGCAGTCGGGTCCTTTAATATATTTTTTTATTTTAAACTTTTGAGTTGCGATATAAAATACATATATTTTTGTAATCGCCTTCTGATTCCCTTCACTCTGATATTCTACTCGATAAGCTTGGGCAATTTTTTTTGTCCACACATATTTCAGCACCTAATATCCACTGTGTACTTTATGTTGACGTTTTATGTACCCTATGATACTCGGGAGATGAATACCTTTCTTTTGTTACCCAACTCATCGAAATCCGTCCAGCCGTTTACGTATGCCTAGGTACATACATCGAATTTTAAACCGATTTACTCTTAAAAATTGTTCAACATGTTGTGTAGGCTAATTTATCCTTGTTTTATGGACGTAAAACGGCAATTTCCAGAAAGTTCGAGTTCATTAACAGGCTTATCTGAGGTGCATTCATATTTCACAATGCAGGTGGGCATGCATCGTGCATCGTGGCGCAGATTTTTTCTTTCTAGCTCATAGTTAATGCCCGGGCGTCAATTACACAGAAGCGTAACAACTGAGAGTATATTTTACTGTGGCAAATAATGAAAGAGTGGTCTAATTTATTCGCATGAAATACGGTTGATTCAAGGCATTAAAGAACTTGTAAACCTTAACTGTACAGTTCTTTTTACTTTAATTAGGTTATCTTCCTACCTGGTACGGCCATGTTTCGAGGATATATGGGTAACAAAATATTCGGTCATGCCAATTCCATTGGGCTCTGGTAGGAGGGATACAATATTATACACATAAACACTTAGGCCTGTATTCTGGAATGATACACAGCCTGAGTCACGATTTATCTGAGGACTGATTGTATAGACAGATTGATAGTTTGACATATGGCCTATACAATCTGTCCTCAGAGGAATCGAGATTCAGGCTGAGTGTCATTCTAGAATATGGGCCTTAGACTCCTGCAAATATTTGCAATCGCACCAGCCACCTCTTCGTAGCATGTAATGATGCACAGCCACGCCACGCCTTAATCTTAATGAGGATGCTACAAAATTAAATGAAACAACACAATAGGGGGTACTATTATATGTTCTAGCGCCTTTTTTTAAACACTTATGTGGCAGACAAACACCCGGCCCAACGTTATAAGAAGTGGTTACCATGGCCTATAGACGACACCAGAGATATCACTCTCGTGCTATCGTTCGTAAGAACCTCTTAACACCGATGATGACGAATCCTTCAACCCAACACCCGAGGCGTAATTACGCAACGGTGTAACCGGCGGCCATTTTTAATCCAGCCCAATTTATGCGCGGGTGGCAATCGCGCCAGCTTATTAATTCAGTGTTTGCAACTGTGAACTGCGCCAACACATAGAACGACAACATAATCCAATGCAACTAACTTATCGCCATTTTGTGGAATATTTTGTTGAGATTTCGCGATTAAGCTTCGAGAACACGTTCTACGCTTATACTGATTTTTTTTCAGATATTTCCAGTTTATTACCAACCAATGTAGGAGTTCAATGCAAATTGTCTACGAATGTATAGTGTGTTAATTCAATTTTTCGTGTTAGAGAGTAAATAACTCCGTGGCGCAGCGGTAGTGAACGCGACTGCTACGCACGAGGCGCGGGTTCGATTCGCGCTCAGTGCAAATATTTGTGTGCATGAATATGGCTATTTGCATTGGTCTGGGTGTTTCTATGTATAGTATGTATGTATTTACAAAAAAAAGTATCTAAGTATGTTTATCCGCATTCTAGATTCCATAACACAAGCTAGTTAACCCTTTCGCGGACGTTTCTATTTATTTTGTAACATCACTTTGACACTACTTTTTTGTATGAGATGCTTGAGCCGTTTCGACAAAAATAAAAGATATTATACTATCACATAAAATTGCACAGGCTATACCCTTCGCCGGTGCTAGCCGCTGCGTCACTGTTCTTTATGTATCATATTATTAAAATAACTATGCACCGGTTATAGCCTTCATATGCTCTAGCCGTTGCGTTCTTAATAATGGTCAACACGTCCATTGAAAGCGTACACCGGCTATAACCTTTGCCTGCTAAAGACGCTATGTCCCTATTAAAAGTAAGTATGTTAAATAATAGGTCACACCGGGTATAGCCGATGCCTGCTATAGACGTTTCGTCAATTGTAATAGTCGAAATGCTCACTAAATTGGTCACACCGGTCAAAGCCTGCGCCTGCTGTAGACGTTACGCCCCTAGTAATTTAACAATATTTCTGCAATATTGATACACCGGGTATAGCCTTCGTCTTAGAGCCAAGAAGAACACTGCGCATGACTGAAGAAGAACGCTCCAGATGAGCGGAGCCAGTTTCCGAAGATGTAGAAGACGGGGAAACTGGTCCTCATCGGCATCCGGTGGACGAGCCGTTCGGGTACCGGCCCATAGTGTTGCTCGACGAGGTGGGCAAGTTCTTTGAAAGAGTTATAGCCAAGCGCTTCATCGAGCACCTTTCTAGGGTGGGGCTGGATCTGACTGACACCCACTAAGGCTTCCGCCGGTGGCGTTCCACCGTGGATGCCATCATGTGCGTGAGGGCTCTGGCGGAGGATGCGGTCGCCCGGGGCGAGGTGATGTTGGCGTTGTCCTTGGACATCTCCAACGCGTTCAACACCTTGCCCTGGAGTTACATTAGGGAGACGCTCGTATATCACGATGTGCCTCTGTACCTCCGCCGCATAGTCCGGGCGTAACTGACGGAGAGAGCCGTCATCTACCCAAGTGCGACCGGATCGCTTGGCGTGAGATGTCGTGCGGTTTCCCACAGGGTTCCACAGGTTCCTCGGCGCAAGCCAGGCCCGGGAGCCAGCCTAACAGTAGGAGGTACTCCCATCGACATCAAGCCCCGGTTGAAATACCTGGGGCCCATGCTCGACGCTCGGTGGGACTTCGGGGAGCACTTCAAATCGGGAGTTGGCTGCTCTTGCGGCTCATGGGCCAGAGATCCATCGGGCTTGCTCAGCGAAGGCTGGTGAAAGTTAGCTTGCACGGCTTTGGCTAGTCACCAGTAGCCACGGCTGCCGGTGGGTTGCACCACTAGCTCTTGACATAGCCGTGCTATGCGTTGGGCATCCGCCCTGACGTAAGCCCTCTTGCAAACCTTTGTGGCTCTGTTGTGCGCTTCCTTGAAATCACCCACGTTGGGATCACTTGTGGCGTCTTCGTCTAAAATTTCTGGTGACTTAGAATGTTGCCATATATTCCTGTGAAGTTGAAGATGTCGAAAAGAGCTAGGGAGTAATCTCCGAAAGTGTCCTTGATTGCTGTTCTTCTTCTTCTTCTGTCGAATCGAAGGCGCCTCAACTCTCAAATTCAGTGTTACCAGTGTGCCGCCACCTGGATTGCATTTTTGGAGGCGGTCGGTTCCTCCGCTGTACAAGTGGACGGGCATGCAGCACATGTCAGCAGGTGGGACATAGTCTGTGGAGTAACTCCACACGCACACCGCAGGTCCGCGCCGTCCGAGAAACCCCATCTTGACCGATTCTCCATGCTTCGACCGACCTGTGTCCGAAGTCTATTTAGGGACTTCCACCTGATCCAGGAGAGGTCGTGCCCAGGTGGCAAACTCTCCGACAGCGGAACGAATGGGATTGGTGGCGATTAGCGCTGCGCTCTTGATTTGCTGTTGCTGTTGCAGTTGCTGTTGATTGTCGGTCATCTGTGAGTCTGGTATTTGTGTTAAAATGCGATGATTTTGTACAGCGTCAAGATTGTTGCAACTCTCCGTAGGACTTTCATTGACACTATCTAACCAATCAATATCTTGCAAAATTGTACGGGATTTGACTGATCTTGGCGGATTAGACCTGTCCTTTTACACGGCTGGGAGTCGTGACACAAGTAGATGCTGTGTGTCACGGAGATGAAAATGTTGCGGTGGATGTGTGGAGTCACGCGTAAAGATGAGCAAGTCTCACATTCGCGGCAGCCTTCATGTCCGTGATATCGCAGATAAAAAGCAAGAGAGCCGCCTCCGTTGGTACGGCCAATCTTGCGGCAACCACCCAGCTTCGTTGGTAACAAATGCTTGGCAATGGTGCCCCCACCGGGTCCAGGTAGAAGAGGTAGGCCCAAGAAGTGCTGGCTTGGCGTCGTGGAGGTTGACATGCGTGCAAACGGTCTCACTACCGCGCAAGATCGTGCGAAGTGGAGGAGAAAGAGGGACCCTGAGCTCCGAGGGCATAGTGGCCTCGGATGCAATCAGGAATGATGATGATAGCTTTGTTTACATTTTACAATTCTTTTGTGATACCAAATTTTACGAAGAATTCTATAAAAGTAAAAGTATTGAACTATGTCTAAGAAAAATACGAAAAATTTTAATAATTAATACTACTTTATTAGACGATCGCGCGCGAAACTCTTCTAAATACCCGGTTCCTCCTCGCGGGGCACTTCCCAACCGACTGACTAAATCGCCGTACAGAGGCCGCTGCTATAGCCTTTGTGACACTGTGAGTGCGCACACGTACACACATAAGTGTTTGTGTTTATTGGTGTGAAAATACGCTTTAGGTGACACTAAGCATCTCAAAGAATTGAACATGGGGGCACTATAAAATGAACTATACTGTAGCAGTATCGAAATCTACCTGCTAAAGCATTTATGCCCCAAATGTGATGAAAATGTTCGACGGCCATAACCGGCGCGTCATTTCAAACAAATTGCAATAGAAGGCTGTAGCCGGCGCGTTCGCGAACGTGTTAAGCTATGCTTACCATGGGTCTAGATAGCGTTGTGTGGAATGTTGTGGAATGTTTATTTATTTATTTATTATTTATTTACGTGGCGGGAGCTACCTTTAATTATTTTTACCCGAATACGGCGAAACTAAAATGAGGGTTATGATTTTGTTAGGCTATGTATGTTTGTTCATTTGTTCCCCCATAGCTCCTCAACTACTTATTAGAACTGGACAAATGAGGTATCATTACAAGCTACTTGATCGTCCGATGGTTATAGACTATGTGACGTGTCCCGTGTGGGCGGACACCCTGGAGACCAGATTCATGCCCCTGTTGCGTGCGCCGCAGCAGAGGATGGCCTCCAGGGCAATTAGGGGATACCGCACGATATCCTTTGAAGCGGCGAGTCTCCTAGCCGGATCGCCACCGTGAAGCGAGATCCCTTGCAGCACTCTATCGGTTCCGTAAGGAGGCGCGGGAGCGGGGATACGATCCCGAGCCCGAAGACAGGATCCACAGGATCATGGTGGCGGAGTGGGAGCGACGACTTGAGCAACCACGCGCAGGGCATGCCGTCATAGAGGCGGTAAGGCCCATCATGGGGGAATGGCTCGAGAGGCCACATGGCAGCCTCTCGTATCGACTGACGCAGATTATCACCGGGCACGGGTGCTTTGGGCGGTATCTGCGTCGGATCGAAAAGGAGCCAACGTCCGAGTGCCTTCATTGCGACGCGAGCGAGGACTCAGAGCTGCACACGCTCACCGAGTGTCCGGCATGGGCCGGACCGAGACGGGAGCTAGTGGCGGCCCTGGGAGTGAGAGTTCTTACCCTCGCCTCCCTGCTCACAGCAATGGTCCGCTGTGCGGACGCGTGGGCGGCCGGCGTCTCCTTCAGCGAGCAGGTAATGGTCGTGAAGGAGACGGCGGAACGGGAGAGGCAGCGCGAGCGAGCGAGACTCGCGAACCGCGCTGCCCGCGCGCGCAGGCAACTCTGGCGTCGGAGGTCACTGACTGACCTCCGTCCCCCATGAGCGCGGGCCTGGGGGTGACGAGTGAAGCCGCCTGTCACCCCAGCAGAAGCAGGCCACGGCGACGGCGCGCTGAGAAGCGTGCCTCCCGATTCCGGGGGCGAGTCGGGGACACCGTTGTCCCCCCTCCCGAGGAGGGCTAGACCGTAAGGGATGGCCCTGGGTCAGCCGGGGTGCGAGGGATATGTCGATGATAACCTCACCTCCGGCCTAGCACCACGACCCACAGTCGGCGTGCGGTTTTAGTCCGACATAACCTCCCCTTCCGGCTCCGGCAGGGGGGTATCCGAGGGGATTTCCGCACGGAAAAAAAAAGACTATGTGACGTGTCCCTGAATCTTTTATGGCACCCTATAGCAGTCATAAAATACAGTTTGAAAAAATACTGATAAATATTTTTTAGATATATTTCAAATATATGTAAATTATTAGTTTTCGCTTGTCCCAATTTTGTAGTAGCATCATTGAATTAGATAAAACCGGACTACTGAAAAATTATATATTACATATTTTAAATGTGAGAGGGTCCTATGCCCAGTAAGAGTGTAGGAGGGATTAATCATAATATACGGCGGACGAAAAAATAACAACTAGGTATTAACAGGTTCACAGTCCACAGACCATATGTGGTCTGTTGAGAAATAGTACTATCAGTCCACGGTCCATATGTGGTCGGTTTGTCCATACAATTTCAATGTATGGACAAACCGACCACAGCTTTTTAGAGCTGTGGACGTGGATGGAAAGGCTATTTTTTGACATGGACTTGATAGGACATATCCTGGGTAACACAAAAAGTGCTGGGACATGAAGAAGAAACGTGTGACGTTTTTTTAAATACGTTTTTATTTTGTACCTTCATATTTTTTAGACTGTACACTGATTTTACTATGTTTTATTCCTTCTTTAGCTAAATAAGCATAGGATAGGTAGAAAAAAATACATACGAATATGAACAATAAAACTATGTATTGAAAAAAAAAAGATTTTTGAAAAAAAAGCTCTTGAAAAATAAACAGACTACAGTGTTTTCAAAAGGCAAAAACAATGATATTGTCACGTAAGTCAATAGTTATTTGATGTCAAAAGTCAAAATTATGATTTATTAGTATAGAGCAGCATTTTTTTTTATTAAAATGTTATTATTATGATGAGAATATAGACTAAAATAATGCACAGACCGCATATGGCCCGTGAAATCAGGTGGAATTTTTAGTCAAATTCGTTCTAATGAGTCCACAGACCATATGTGGTAAGTTAAAAAAAAACTATTTTCCGTTAATTATATATAATTTACCAAATATATAAATTTACCTGAACCCCTAAAATATCGGTTTTACTAAAAAAAATTATTGGACTTGGAGGTTGTTTCCTCTCTGAAGCTTGGACTGTGAACCTGTTAAGATTAATATAGGTACCTATACTACGCTAGTACTATTATCTATTCTGTGCCTATACGTTGACGTCGGCGCAAAAACAGGGAGTGATGACGTCACCAACGTCAATAATTCCCACTCCAAGCATTGAAATCCCAACTCCTATTTCATGCGTACCTAACTGTAATATGATGTTAAGGCGTTGTTCCAGTAATTTGCGTTTTTATTACAACAATAATTCTCGTATCAGAATTAGTGCGGTGCAAGATCCTACTTCCTACTATTATTATAAATCCTGGTATAGGTACATACCTTTGATTTGTCTGACGTTTCGCCCAGGTTACACCGGCCGTGGTCACAGGCTGACTGGCTCAGTAGTGTACGCCCGCTGTCTTCCAATCCGTGAGGCAGTAGGTTCTTCATCTACCCGCACATTCTCGACATTTTGTTTTCGCCATGTACCGTCACCTATCACACTCACAGTGTCCCTATCCTGTATTAATTGTTGTATATCATGGAACACGAGAGTTTAAAAGTTAGATTATAAATCCTGTTGTTAAACATACCTCAATCGGATGAATAAAACATAATTTTTAGTTCATTAGTCATATTCATAGTCATTTATTTTTCAATAAAGAACAATAAAATTGTTTCTTATTGACGTCAATTTCAATTCTACTTAATCTAAGTTTACCACCGCTTCCAAGGCGCTGGTGGAGAAGAAACGGCGCAACAAACTCCACTGCGGCATTTTTTAGACATCAATTTACTATATTTATTTTCTTATAGCTAAATGTGGACGAATGTACATTTCGCGTCTGGACAAACAATCACAACAAGTATATAAAACACTTTATAAGTAAGAATTAAAATAAAGTTACATAATGTAACAAATAAATCACGTAACTAATACAGTACCGTGCTGTAATTATAGCATTTTACGAGGGGCCTGCACTATGCTTTAACCAGACATTTTTATCTTTCAAGTTTAGTAATCATCTATCCTATAGTATGCTTTTTTAGATAAGGTGACCTTTACAAAGGTTTTGAATTTATTGTCAGGCATACCAAGGATCGATTCTGGCAGTTTGTTATAAAAACGTATACCATCCCGCTTAAAGGAATCACTTACCCTGCTAAGCCGATAACAAGGAAGTAGAAGTCTATGTTTGTGTCATTAAAACCGCTTACCTAAAAAGAAACAGACGAGTAATATCCATCTCTCTTTCATATTGTGACGTCATTATTTGCCCTTTCTTATTAAAACCGTACCGAAACCGGGCCTTAATGTTATTTTAGATTGCTAAACGCCACACGTATTCCCTTGAGGTGGCCTGACAGTGTAGTCATATCGCAAGTTAAATTGACATCATTATTAATTCATTGACGTTAATGCTGACGTCAAAATGGTGGAGTTTTAAACTGTGTTACTGCGCGGCGTTTATATGATTTTGGTTTATTCATTTCATTAATTTAAATAGTGTTGGTTCGTTAAAAAAGTTTGTGTATGCAGTACCAAATATGTATTTGAGGATCCTTGGGTAAAAGTGCTTTATGTTGAATTTAGAAGTTTTTATTTTATATAATTTTAATTTAATATTTATTGCTCCCAATTCTGTTGTTACATCTCTAAACTTCAATTATGTACATAATAATAACACTTAATAATTATTATAAATAAAAATCTAGAACAAGATATGTGCAAAACTGCAGGTTCAGGCGTCAAAGAATTCCTCCCCATCGACGTCAACCGGGAGGGTGGCCAGAAGGCTGGCGGCAATCCTTATCTCTAAACTTAAATTTCTCTAAAAGAATCTAATTGCATCTCTTTCTTTCATGATCAGATAGAAAAGGACAGATAATTTTATTTAAGTTAAGACCTGTCCAATTAAGACCGCGCCTTGTTGGTACGTAGTAAGTTAAGTCGCATGTTCGTAGATACGAGTATCGACTAAAATTGAAGGGTACCGTAAAGGTGCCGACGTAATTTGACAGGTGTTCACTAAAATAAGTCATCTGTCTTTTTCTATTTGATAATGAAAGAAACAGATGCAATTAGAAAATTTTAGAGAATTTTAAGGTTAGAGATGTAACAACAGAATTGGCAGCATTATCATGTTTCTTAGAGAAATTTGATCCTTAATAGAGGCCCTATCGATAGATGCCATAAAAATCAGAATGTTATTTATAGAATTCAGCTGGCCCCCTGTACCGTATGCACCATTGACCTGCATCATCAATGCTGCAGATGAGAATAATTAGTTTGGTTGGCATGTGTATTTCCGATGATGTTATAAAATTTTGGCATATTTGCTTCTTTGTACCCGACTGCGCGACGCAAAAGAGGGTAATTTGTTTATCAGTCTATGTATGTATGTATGTTTGTTTGAGCTATGTCGCGTTTTAGAGACCAAGTGCATAGGCCGATTTTGATCATTGTTACGTCAATCGATTCGTCTTAACCTTGCAAGTGTCACTAAAGACATGCCAGAAATCAAAATTCACCACAGCTACAACCAGACGCCAACATGTAAAATGAAAAAAAAAAGTCGTTGAACTATGTCAAGTGGGGTGTCATTGAATAGGTATTTTAAAATCATCTTTATAGGTTCCTTTTATCATTTTTCATTTTAAATAATAACGAATAGCTTAGGGATATTAAAAAGCTTATTTTGTGTTACCCAAAATTTTTCTTCATTTTCCAAACTGTTTTGCAACATCATAAAACTTATATCTAATCGATAAAGATTAATACACAAACGAATTCCTCCCTACAGTGATTAATGAAGTAAACCTAATCCCATTATCGTTCAAAGCTAAAGATTTCAACTGACAGGAAATGAAGCGCTATAGACGCCATTTTTACTGTTAATCAGAAAAGTGCTCCATTAGAAATGAAACCGATGTTAATCAAATTGTCATCAATCAAAAAATTGTCCTTGCCCCTTGGGAAAAAGTTATATCCGGGGAGGAAATCAAGTTAGTTATCAGTGGTCGATTACCAGGATGGGTGGTGTAAATTATATGAGCCCAGAGATTTTTACAAGATTGAAGATACATCGAAAAAATGTTTATATAGGACCATGATCCGGCTCGAAGGACCAATATAGAAAATGTAAACATTTCGTACTTTTTTGTACGTTGAAGATTTTATTTAAAAAAATGTTTAGAATAATAATATGTGCCATAGTGACTGAGAGTAAACCTTTAATGGCAAAGGATGCTTATGAATGAGGAAAGAAATGAGGGTTATTGTTTTTTCCTAACCCAAGTAATACCATAATAAATTCTTATATTATACTACTTCACTACATAGTATAAAGCAAAGTCGCTTTCCGCGTCTGTCCGTCCTTATGTATGCTTATAACTTCAAAACTACGCTACAGATTTTGATGCGGTTTCTTTTAATAGATAGAGTAATTCAAGAAGAAGGTTTATAATATGTATAATACATTCGAAAAACATTGTAAAAATGAAATGCTCAAGTGAGACTCGAACTCACGACCTTTCGCTTACAGGGCGACTGCTCTGCCAACTGAGCTATTGAGCACCACTTGAATCATTCCAAATTTTCCTTCTCTTTATATCCGTCTATAAGGGCGACGGTGCAGCCATCTACCAACATTCTTACGAACTGTTGGAAACAATGAATGATTTTTCAACCATTTTTAAACATTGAATTTTGATGACTGCGCCCAAATATTTGAATGAATTTTTTATAGCATTTATTATGCTAACTGTTAAGTTAGAAAAACCAATCCAATGTTTTTCGAACTTAACAGTTAGCATAATAAATGCTATAAAAAATTCATTCATGTATACTACATGCTTAATATAGTAGAGGGTGCAGCGGGAACGGGATCAGACGCCACGCGGGTGATAATAAGTTAACGGTACGAAGTTCGCCGGGTCAGTTAGTAGAATATAAATGTGAAAGAGAAGAAAGAAAGGATATTTAGGTGATTGTTTTTCAATCAAGCCCTAACGGCTGAACGGATTTGGTACAGGGTATAAGTCAGGAATGACAAATAATTGTTTAATTACTTCATAGTTTTGAACCCTTTATCGCTTATAACTTGGACCCATTTGTGAATAAGGGCTAACAGAAGGAAATGAAAGTGGGATGTTCTACAGTACAATCGATCTACGAACGATTGCGTCATGTCGTCTTTATTGTCAATGCTATAAGGGCTAATAGCTATGTACAGTCAGCATCTGATATATCTTGGCTATAAAGTCCCAAAATGATCTTGAAACTAAGGTATTAAGAACAAAATCAAACGTAACTACGCGCAACTTCTACTTCGTCTAATTTGAAGGCACCCTGTGAGAAACGAATCATATTTTATATCGTATTCTAGTAAATGAATGCTCACAAGAGGGGTGTGGATGGAAAAGTCGAAAGCAGAAACTTTGACTTAGAATTGCGGGCTGCAATATCAGGGCAAGTGCCAAACGTCAAAACGATCAAATCTAAGCTGTTGGAAGAATTTCGTGATCGTATCACAATATCGCCAGGAATTAATCAACACAAGGTATCTTTAATTTTTTTTAAATCGACTACTTTTACAAACTCATAGCGAGGTAATGATTGGAGATAGATACAAAGTGCGAAAGACAAAGTTGTAGAGAATTTAATTGCTTTTATTATGTCATACAACACAATTTCGTAAAAAGCACCGTTTTCGAGAAATAAGCAAAAAACCAAAAAGCGGGACCTTTTTTATGACCTCCACCTTGGGCTCACCTCGGGGGGGGGGGGGGTCAGGACTTTTAGTATGTTTATCTCCTAACTAGTCCAAACAAAGTTCTTAAGTCAAAGTTTTTATTTTCGACTTATCGATCCACAAGTTATTCGTTTACTAGGCTATCTGATATTTGCAATTAACACCAAAGGTTGATAAGCTGGACAGAGTGCTAAAAAGAGCTGAACACCTAAAACTGCATCCAATGAGCTACTTAGCATCTTTACTCTTTACTCAGACTCTGGATGATGGCGGGAGGTGGGAGGCGGGAGGCGGGAGGTGGGAGGCGGGAGGCGGGAGGCGGGAGTCGGGAAGCGGGAGGCGGGAGGCGGGAGTCGGGAGGCGGGAGGCGGGAGGCGGGAGGCGGGAGGCGGGAGGCGGGAGGCGGGAGGCGGGAGGCGGGAGGCGAGAGTCGGGAGGCGAGAGTCGGGAGGCGGGAGGCGGGAGGCGGGAGGCGGGAGGCGGGAGGCGGGAGGCGGGAGGCGGGAGGCGGGAGGCGGGAGGCGGGAGGCGGGAGGCGGGAGGCGGGAGGCGGGAGGCGGGAGGCGGGAGGCGGGAGGCGGGAGGCGGGAGGCGGAGTCGAAGTCGAAGAAGAACTCAGACTTACAATATTACGTTTGTTTGATCTTGATTATTGATTCAGGTTCGGGTTCAGATTTGGATTCGAATTCGAGATCGTTTTTCGATGAAATTTCGCTAATCGCCGGGTTCGCTAAATTCATGATATATTCTTAAGGAGCCCATTCACAATCAGTCCGCCTGCAGTTTCAGATCGTATCGGGCGTTCTGCTATCTTAGGCCGACAGCACCCACACACAAAAGTGATTTTGGCCTACCGGCCATTCCCTGCTATCAGTTTTGCGACTACACACGATCAGTTCGGAGTCGGCAGTTTCTCATCGATCGCCTGCCGGCAATTGTCTGATTGTCTGATATCGGTATTGACGACTATTTTAACGACGATCAAAGATGGCGGAAGTGAAATTTTCAACAACATCAATATGGGTATCATTTTCGAGGATTTCGTGGTGACTAATTACGAATATTATCATCCATTTGCGATCCAAGATGGCGGACGAGAAATTTCTAATAAAGTCAATATGGGTTTCGTTTTCGAAGTTTCCGGGGTTACTGATTGCGTATATGTCATCCATTTAGAGATCCAAGATGGCGGACTCGAATTTTTCAACAAAGTCAATATGGGTGTGGTTTACGAGGTTTTTAGAATTGTTAATTAAATTACGAATATTTCATCCATTTAGCCATCTAAGATGGCGAACTTGAAATATCCTACAAAGTCAATAAAGGTATAGTTTTCGAAGTTTTCGGGATTGCTAATTACGAATATATTATGCATCCAGTCATCTCGGATCGCTAAATGAATAGTATATTCGTAGTCAGCAACCCCAAAAACCGCAAAAAATATACCCATATAGATTTTAGTGAAAATGTCGAGTCCGCCATGTTGGATCGGTATATGGATGATATCTTCGTAATCAGCAACCCCGAAAACCCTGAAACCGATTCCCATATCGATTTTGGTGAAAATTTCATGTCCGCCATCTCGGATCGCTAAATGGGTGATATATTCGCAATCAGCGACCCCAAAAACTCTGAAAGCATACAGAGTATACATGTAACGACGTGATCCACTACGCACCCCGTGTCAATATCAATGCGTGTCCGCGTGGCTGCTACGCGTGTCATTAATGCAGTGTGGACGTCAATCAGTACAGAACAGTACAACGTAACACCGTACATTGTCTTAACGTTTGTTCCGTGTCTGACATTTGCTTTGAGTATTCGGTATGGATAGAGGCGTGTCAGTAGCCGGTGTCCGCGTGACAAAAATCCGTCCACACTAACGAACTGACACGCGTGTCTGACACGGTCACGGAGTACTGTACGGCGTAAATGTCACAAGTGTGGACGCACCATAAGAGAAGTTTTGAAGCATAGAGGTGACATAAAACTGTTAGAGAAATTTAACAAATGATAAGTACCTAGATTCCCTGGCTCTGGTAAACTTTTAAAGGAAGCTGGTGTTCCACCTGGAAAAATGTAGGTATAGATCATCAGTCGCTTGAAAGATACGTGGATCGATAAAGACTACAAACACAAAGCACATGATCTTGTCCCGCACATTCCTAAAATTTTAGAAGAATATGGGAAAAACAAAATTAAAATATGCCATGTAAACACTGTTGACATTTATTTTCTTTTTAAATTTTAACTGCTTCGTCAACATGAATTTAGTTTCCGGCATTTGTATCGTATGTTGATACTCCTCTCGTTCATATGTCATTTTTCTCTTCATCAGAGTAATCATTTGCAACAGATCAAATTTTTCATGATACTCCTCTATGATGAGACAGAGGACTTGTATCATCCAGCAGCGCCATGATAAATAATCTGAAAATATATAATATATTATTTGAAATGGCACGCGTGAGGGTTTTCGGTATTCTAGACACCCTTCTTCTTCTTCTTCTCGTGTCAATGGCAGCAATTTAAGATGTCTAGATGTGGCCAGCCCAAAACTCAGTTAAAAGTAAAAGTACATTGATCGCATCCTCCGTCGCCTCATTCAGATCGGCAACAGTACAGGCACTCTATTCTACTAAAGCTTAACCATCGTGGTGCAGCAGTTACTGCAAAAAATGACATTAAATATTAGACTTTATTTCTATACACATAAAGTCCAAAATGAAATGAAAACAGTTTCATTTCACTTTTTCAATTAATCTGCAAAAAGTCATTTAATTTTGAACTTTAACCGCATCGCTTTTAAGTCTATTATTTAATAACATTTTTTGCAGTGGCGGTGGCACCACAATCTTTTGGCTTTAACAGAATCAAGGCCCAGGTATATGGGAACAGCGGGCATGATAGAAGGTGGTCCATCGACCGCAGGGCACCACAGTCACAATTGACGTGTCCTACATAAAAAAAAAAAAAAACATTGTCCGAAACTCCGGATATAAGCATATTTCACGGTAGACCAATGATAAAATATGCAATTTTTATTGAAATTAAACTCGTTTATATGTATTGGTGAAATCCAGCCTATATTACCTTCAACAGTCGCGCGAAGTATAAGGAAGTCCGCGTATGTTGGCACATTGACCATAGTTTGTACACCATTGTCCAGCGGTACACCAGAATCTCTTTTATCACCTCGGCAGGCCTGAGAAGTAAAATAAATATTAAATAACCACTATTCTGTTATTTGCTAATACTTAATCGTACCTACTGGAGAAGTTGGGCCATGGTGTTATCAGGATTAATGAACCGATTTTGCATCCAAAGTTTTTACTTACTCATTGTTTTTGATTGACATATAGGTTGTATCTACTTCCATCATAACTTTCATCACCTATTCGTCCATTGTTTGGCAGAGTTTGTCTTTTTAGATGTTGGTTAGGCCCTCTACGCTCAGTTTTTAAGGTAATGTGTGTACTAAGCTCTAGAGCCTTTAATTTCAAAGAAACCTAAGAGGAGTCATTGTCTATCTTTACAGGGTCTAAGGCGGACCTTGAGTGACGGATCATTTTCAAAAAAAGTCTGGTTGCATCGAATACCCCTATGCTTGGTGCATACAGACTTCGTGGAAACTCACGGACCTCAAGGCCGTCAAGCTGAGTGCCGACATTCTTAAAATGGTACGTGTTTATAATGGTGACTGTTTTTCCGAGATTTTGTCTTTAGCTTACCATCATCAGGTGAAGTGAAGTCAAATTGGCTTGTACTTTATATAAAAAAAGAAAAGAAAAGTTTTCTCGCATAACAAATAATTGCTTAGGCAGGAAGCTCCAAATTTTACTAGGTCGTGCCTTCTCCTTAGTAATAATTAAAATTTTACCTGTATAAAAAACAGTTTCGGCTTGTTGAGGAGGTCTGGTCGGTTCTTAAATTTACTGAGAACATCGCGGAGGAAGAATGGACGGTCAGCTGCACATAGCATGCCTTGCTGGTGCCCATGAGTTAAAATAGTGATACAGATACAAGAAATCCTTGTGTGGTCTCTTGATGCAACTGAAATTGTTTTAATGTAAAGGATAGGGTAAATCTGGTTTTATGTATGAGCAATGATCTCATCCTACACTTTATTAACATTTTATGGTCTCAATGCCCAAGTCCCTGCGAAGTGGAGAAGTTACAGCAGGACCTCAAATCTCGGACTCTGAGGTGAAGGGCGTAGATTGTTCATCTTCTGTCTCATTGAGAGTTCTATTAATTTTTACTCTAGTTCAGTGAAATAGCTGAATCGAGTTTGCTGTGGGCTTATCAGCCGACAGAATTTTATTCTGTTGACTGAATAAGTCCACAGGTGTACGAGTCTTATCATAGAATGCTAAGCTTACCCTCTTCCAGAGTTTCCATAATTTTTTCAGCCGTCAAGTCGTCATGCACCTTGACATCGAAACCGAGACCATCGAATAATGATTCGATAGCTCTTACGTCACGGTACGTACCAACTCTCGTAGAAGGCGGTATCCTGAAACATAGGACAATAAATCAATAGTCTAGCTACAAAACTTTGATATCACCAACTGGTTGTGGAGGTCAGATGGCAGTCGCTTCACGGAAAATATCGAAGTTCAGCCGCATCTCAGTTAGACTGGAAAGCTGATCCGAACTGAGTTGGGAAAGGGATGTTAGTTACCGGGACAAAACATTTCTCAAAAGACGTAGGTGTACGAAGTTTGATGGTTCTAACTTTGAAAATTACGAACTTTCCATACAAACGTTTATCACCTATTTTACCCTCTTAGTAGTGTTAAATTTTGATAAACGCTGATACACGTGTTCATTTATTTCTTAAAAGACACAGGTTTTTGGAATTTAGTGCATCTAGCTCTGAAAATTACGGACTTTCACACAAATTTCCATCCCTTATTTTACCCCTTTAGTAGCAGAATTTCCAAAAAATCCTTTCTTATTGGATGCTTACACCAAAAATTGCATCTGCTGTCAAAATTTCAAGTTTGTAGGTCCAGTGGTTTAGGCTCTGCGTTGATGAATCATTCAGTCAGTCGGGACTATAGATGCTGGCGGGAAAAATTCCGAATCATTCCCTTCGAATACTTCGGAAGTATTCCGAAATATTCCGAAACTTTGGGAATATTTCAACTGTAAAAAATAACCGCGGTAGCCTAGTGGTATGGGTAATGGACTGCTGAGACGAGGTCTCGGGTTCGATCCCAGGTTTACCATGGCACACACCAATGACTTTTCGATGCTTTTCGAAGTTATGTGTGTATTTATCGCAGATTTTTAAGTGCCCGGTTAATGGCAATAGGCTCGCCACCTTTTACATTGGGACCTAAACATAAACTGGCGAAATGTGGGTGCTAGCACCTCTGCCTACCCCTTCGGGGAATACAGGCGTGAGTTTATGTTATGTTATGTTAAAAAATAAACGAGGAAAATCGACCTTATAAACTTATTTCACGCTTGGAAGTTAATCTTCTTTAGTTGAAGCTTATGGTTGTGACTGCAAGCAAGCAAACAAACATATTTATTTCAACATTTATTTGACTACTAATACTGTTCTGAAAACTGCATCAAAATCGATTCAGCCAAACGCGAGATGATCGTGGACAAACTGTGGTACATACATAGGGTTCAAACCTATAACCTCCTTTTTAAAGTCGATTAATAATACCAAATCTGCTCCTGAGTGTAATAAATACTTTTCTGAAAACCGAATCAAAATAGGTTCAACCATACGCGAGATAATCACGGACAAACATTAGACAAACATGCATACATTACATAGATACGGTTCCAACTCATAACCTCCTTTTTTGAAGTCGGTTAACGTAGAAAAACAGGCCTAAGTATAGTAAATACCTTCCTGAAATACGCATGAAAATCAGTTCAGCCAAACACTAGATAATCGCAGGCATACACACATACCTACGTACGTTTCAAACGCATAACCTCCTTTTTTTTAAAAGTGGGTTAACATACCAAAACCTGCTCCTAAGTATAACAAATACTTTTCTGAAAACCGCATCAAAACATGTTCGTTTGCAAGGTTTGCCTTTACTTGTTTTTATTGACTGGGCTATATTATACGCGTAAGTATTAATTACCTACCTATGCGATTAGCGAATACATACTAGTTACATACAAACTAACCTAAAAATAGGTAACCCTTTTTCAAAAAACAAATCCAATAAAACCTGTTTTTTTATTCCACAACTGACACTAATATATATATATAAAGATAGCATTCGATTTCTAAATAAGTAGGTACCTACCTAAAAACAGAAGAATAAAAATCCTGTTAATCTATAAAAATCCTATCAGAATATACTTAATCAATCCCATTTATAATAAAATAAACATTTATATTTTACCTAGGTATGTTCCACTGAACAATAATTAACTTACCCGCCACACCACAAACAAACACATTTATTTCCATTGAATTATTCTGGCGAAATATTCGGCGGAAACATTCAGCGGAAACATTCGAATGCGGGGGTACGAATCTTTCTTGCGGGGCGAGGGAAAACTTCTCCAGGGAGCATCTCCCCTGTTACCGCACCCCGCAAAGCCATCGCCTGCACGCATTCGCGTGGCAGTCGGGTGCGTGCGGCGCCATCGGCGGACGCACAGAGGGGCAGCGGCGGCGGCGATCGACGATCGATGCAAAATACGATATTTCAGCAAAAAAAAGAATCTTAATTTTTTTAAAGAATATTAGAATTAAATTCATTTTGAATAATTCTGAGTTAAAGAAACTTTCCCAGAAGTATTCGGGAATTATTCGGAATTTTTCAGAAGTTTTGCAACTATAGTCGGGACAAGTAATTTTATACATGTATAGATAGAAAAAATATTTATGTATATGATATTTTCTGAAGTTTACGCGAATGTCACTCATTGAAATAAAACCACTTTTTACGGATTCTATCGCGATATATTTGTTATTATTACTTTTAAACCCGACGTTTCGGCTGCTTTGCAGCAGCCATTTTCGCGGTGTGACTCACGATGGTAGTCGTCACATAGTTTGAAGTATAAGTTATCTCAAAATACCCGAATCATGGTGAATTATTGGTGTTCGTATTTACGCAGAATGAGCTCACATGTCGACAATCTCGTGAGCTAAATCATTCTGCGTAAATACGAACACCAATAATTCACCATGATTCGGGTATTTTGAGATAACTTATACTTCAAATTATGTGACAACTACCATCGTGAGTCACACCGCGAAAATGGCTGCTGCAAAGCAGCCGAAACGTCGGGTTTAAAAGTAATAATAACAAATAAATCGCGATAGAATCCGTAAAAAGTGGTTTTATTTCAATTTATGTATATGTTTATTGAGTAAATAAGAGTTAATTGTACTGACTTGTAGTATTTCGTCTTCATGTAGGTATAGTGGTTAAAGATAACGAGGAATTTGTCACCGCTCATGTCGTAGTACAACGAAGCAGGGTCCAATTCTGGATCTTCATCACCAGGTATTACGGGCTCACTGAAATAAGTAAAGAAATATAAACTTTTCAAAAATCTATCAAACTTGGCAATTAAAGCTGTTGCCCATGACTGGGTCCTCGTCCGTCCTAAGTCAATGTGTTAAATATTTCAGGCTATAATCCGGTATCAAATTTCAGCCAGATCCGTTCATTGTTTGAGCATATTCAATGTAAAATATTCTCCAAACCCTGTCACATTATATTAGTAGGATTAGATTTATGGAAGCCGTCCAGCTACGTAGGTAACAAAATGCCTGGCAATGGCGCCCCCAGGTAGAAGGGGTAGGCCCAAGAAGTGCTGGCTTGGCATCGTGGAGGGTGACATGCGTGAAAACGGTCTCACTACCTTGAACGCCCAAGATCGTGCGAAGTGAAGGAGAAAGAGCTGGAAGGTGGACCCTGAGCTCCGAGGGTACCGTGGCCTCGGATGCAATCAGGACTAACGTCTTTATGTGGATGATGAGATTTATTGAGGCCTTTGCCTAACAGTGGGACTAAATGAACTAGATATAGTCAGTTGGATATTTATTGAAATGACTCCAAACATTCAATCATCAGAGCATCAACACTCGCTGTATAATCTTTGAATTGAATTATTACTTACGATGTATTTTCACGTTTCAGGTTAAAACTTCGCACATCGGCAGAAGTTTCCACTACATTTTTATCATTGGTTTCGTCCATTTTGTACACTTGTCGAATAAAACGAATATGATTTAATTATGAGTAACCTGTGCAATCTGAAGAAATTCGCGCGTCCGTTTTGCTAAAACAATGTAATGTACTACAATAAAAGGAATATGATAACAATAGATAATAATGGAATCGTTCGGTTCTATAGATAAAGATGTGACTAAGTATTGATAATTGTCTACTATATAAAAATAAGTCGGGTTTTCCTTCCTGACGCTATAACTCCAGAACGCACGAACCGATTTGGCTAATTTTGGTCTTGAATTATTTGTGGAAGTCCAGGTAAGGTTTGTACGTTGAGAAAAATTCGAACAATTGCCGGGAACCGACATCCACGCGAGCGGAGCTGCGGGCAAAAGCTAGATTTCAATAGAAAATTAATTGGTATAACGGGAATTACTGAACTGATGAACAGCAGCGTAGCAATCCGATAGCTAGAAACGTCGGTAGCTAAATGGTTAAGAATTCGGCATTACGATCGAAAGGGGAACCTCGATGGATATTTCGTATTGAGTGAGTGATTTCTATTGAACATGCATACATACATATAACTATACAAATGTTATTTTTGAACTATCGCAGCGTATATTCATAGTTTATAATAGATCGGGACTTCACGCGAAAAATTTTGGAAAACTTACTTTTGCCGACCTTTTGGGGTGCGTTACAGCACCCGTGGTCACAACTTGACTGGACACCGCGCGAAAAAAAAATTGTTTTTTGATTATATTTTCTAAAGTTTACGCGAATGGTTCTCATATATATATATCACACATAAATATCACATATAAATATTGCGATAGAATCGGTTAAAAAGTTGTTTTATTTTATGCTTATTCATTCGTCGTCGCTTAAAAAATAATCTTCCCCTACAATTTCATTTCAAATTGTTGGCCATAGGTTATTCGGGGAATTCCCTTTCAGAGTACCTACTTATTTTCTTTTGAACACATCTTATCTAAACGGATAACATAATCGAACATCATATCTATTGATATCGAAGTATTTACTTTCCATATCAGTATAGTTTCAGTTATTATAAATTGTTTTGCTACTCATATAGCTTTCGAATCGATTTTATAAGTTAGTTTTCATTTATTTACCAAGGTTAACTGACGTATAGTTTTCTTGTGTTAAAGTGTATAAAATGGAAGACTCAAACCATGATAAGAATGAAGAGGAGGCTTCGTCAGATGTGTTCGGTTTTAATTTGAGACCTGCGAATACATCGTAAGTAACAATTGGTATTTATTTGGATTTGGTTCGTTGCATTCTCTGCCATCTATAATTACTGAAAAAATAATTTTATACAAAAAAATGGTAACACAAAAGTTATTTAGAATTAAATTTCCTATATTTTGATTTTCATATTTTTTAGGATCGAGATCGAGATATTTTTGCACTTATATCCCAAAAGGTAGTGAATTTTTATTTGATTTGTTTAGCTTTCTTTTATTGTGTGAAAAATCCCCACGGATACCACCCCGACGGAGCCGGTGGAGGTGGTTATGTCGGACTCGAACCGACTAAAACGCACGCCGTCTTGGGTCTTTGGTTGCTGGAGGTGAGATCGCCGAAAGCATATCTCTCGCTGAAATAGAATTGCCTAGAAATGATTTTCTTTTGGAGTTCGGTGAGCGAGGTCACTGGCAGTTTTGGTTTTCATTTCGTTCATCGTTATATACTAGCGTGTAATTTTTGGGCCAGTTCGTATCAACGGAGCCTCCCTAGGTATTTTTAATTTAGATCTTGATTTGATTTAGATAGATCCTTTATTTATTTCAGTAAAGCTAAAATAGATCCTGAGGAGAAAGCTCTAATATATGACCCCGCTGCTTGGCACTACGACATGAGCGGAGATAAATTACTCGTGATCTTGCACCACCATACGTTCAAGAAAACCAAATCCTTCAAGTCAGTATAATGATTCAACTATTATGAAATCGTAAAAGTGTAAAGAAAAGTGAATCACTCGGGCGGGACTCGAACCCACGATATTTCTATTACAGGGAATGCCTTACCGGCTCGGTGGCCTAGTGGTTAAGGCATTCTCCCTGTAAAGGAAAGATCGCGGGTTCGAGTCTCGCCTAAGGGGTTATAGTAAAATAAATAAAATACACCAAAATAAATATAATACCGTGAAAATGGCTGCTGCAAAGCAGCCGAAACGTCGGGTTAAAAAGTAATAATAACAAATATATCGCGATAGAATCCGTAAAAAGTGGTTTTGTTTCAATGAGTGACATTCGCGTAAACTTTAGAAAATATCATACATATATGTAGCCTACCTGAAATATCATAATGTGTAAATCAGCCAAGCCACTTCTAAGATTAGCTGGAACAAACTGACAGAAAGACTGGCAGAAGGCCTGGCCCTCGATTCCACTAAAGCTAATCAACAATGGTGCCGCAGTCACTGTAAATAATGACATTAAATTTTAGACGATACTAGTTTCATTACACATTTTCAATAACTCTGTAAAAAGTCATTTAATTTTGAACTTTAACTGGATCGCTTTAAAGTCTATTATTTAATGCCGTTTTTTGCAGTGGTTGTGGCACCCCTGTGGTAAGGCTGTTGTTAATACTGGAGATTGATGGCACTGTGGGGATCGAATCTGCGCCTCCTGCGTGGCGGCCGTGTCCAGTCACGCCACAGAGGCTATCGCATGATCTAACGGCCGTTCCAATAACATACTTACAGTTAAAGATAGATCGCAACAGTCAAATTTGACGTATTGGCTAAATTCAAAACATGGTAACTATTTTTTTTGCGGAAAAGCACATCGCGGTATAATTTTATTTTCCAAAATTGGTGTGAAATAGGAGTTACTATGTTTTGAATTTAAACAGCCGAGCACTTTAACCGTAGATGCGATCCATCTTTAACTGTCAGTATGTTATTGGGAACGGCCGTAAGTGTATTATTCAATAACTGTGGTATGGCTTTAGCAGAATCGATGCCTTGCTTACATACACATATTGCTATTTAAGGGACGCCGATTACAATTCGTTATCAATAATTTAAAAAAATATCATGCCGAGCGAAGTCCCACCCCACAACCTGGGTATTTAATATAATCCAGCATCCATATAATGGGTATTTAATATAATTAATATAATGACAGCCTCTGTGGCGTGGCGGTAGTGCACGCGACTGCCATGCAGGAGGCGCGGGTTCGATTCCCGCTCAGTGCAAATATTTGTATGCATGAATATGGCTATTTGCATTGGTCTGGGTGTTTCTATGTATAAAATGTATGTATTTACAAAAAAAAAAGTATATAAGTATGTTTATCCGCATTCTAGATTCCATAACACAAGCTATAATAGCTTACCATGGGTCTAGATAGCGTTGTGTAAAATGTTGTGGAATATTTATTATTTATTTTATTTATTATTTTTCAGTACATTTTTCTGAAAAAACGTTTACCTCTATAGATTTGTGCAGAAATATAATTTTGAAACCCTTAAAAAAAGAAAATTAACTATTCGGGGCTCGATTCACTATCGCCACGTATCACGTATTTGTGAGTTTGTGAGTTTCGTTTCGATAACCTGGTATTCTGTACGATCTGTCAAAGCATAAGTTTACAGATATAGCCCGTCAAGAAAGTCGTGAAAATTGAGGGTGGCGCTGCTGCGCTTAATCTGGTATCCCTGTCACACTACAACTGAACAGTCTTGATCTGTTGTTTTTTATGGTATACAGCAGTGCATATTTCATTATGATAATTAATAAATAAAGGTAAAAAATGTCACAGAACTTTTTTTTATTCACTTATTAAGGTATTAAGTATACAACTTTACAATTGCCTGAAGTTTTTTTAGTGTAGGTACCTACTTCTTTCTTCACTGTGTAAAAAAATGTACATTTTACCGAATCGGTAAAGGAATTGGCTGAATATATAAAGTCATGCATCAAAATCAACGAGTGATTTGGTTTGGAAGTCGTAGAGTGTTGTCAATACATACAAGGAAAATTATTAATTCCTCAAGTATTCATTCCTTCTACAATTTTTTTTTAAACCTCTTAAGTGGCAGATAAGCACACGGTCCACCTGATTTACATGTGTCAACATGAACTTGAAGCCTAATAAAACTTACAGCGTAACGATTTAGGAGCATAGATATTATGTTAAATTTGGCGCGCGTGATCCGAAACCCCCATTCGGTGCAACCTGTACAACGGCGACGGCAATGCTTCTCTGCTCTCTCTTCCTCAGCACAAGGGAGACGCTAACCCTAACTGTAATTAAGGGCCACAGTGGGAGTAGCCCTATAGACTCGCTACGGGTCCCTGTGACTAGCAGAGGACATAGAGGTTAGATGAGGACCTCATGCTTCCCACACCCAAGAGAGCCATCTTAAAACCGTATATCGCCAAAGGTTACTAGGGTGCGAGGGAAATGCCTTATTTCTTTAACACCCAAAGAAAAAAAACGGGACCCAATCACTAAGGTCTGGCATGAACCGTAATAGCTATACAGTCGAAATTTTCACGATATATAGTAATAAAAAATTAAAACAATTATCTTTTATAATAATAATTTATTGGTATGAGTATTGAACACCTGAAATGCTGTTTGAATCTCCATGTGTAATTAATTTATTTTCGATAGTTTACGACTTACTGGAAATATCATCATACTGAAATGATATGTCTTGAAATGTACTTTTCAAAATCTGAAACAAATACAAACGTACTGGATAAATACAGCTGTATTTATACCCCGTGTATTTTTTATTAGGGTGGGCCTGAGCGCTTAATTCAAAGTACCTAGATCAAGAATGTTCAAAAACGTCAAAGTGATGTACTATGATTTGTTATAATCGTAGGTTAATGACATAACCACAACAAATGAAAACAATGTTTTGAAACACAAAATATTCACTTAAATTATATAATTTTCAATAGATTACACTTCCCATACCTTGTTTAACATTAAAGTATATGTACGTACTTGTTAATTTAGCATTTTGGCCATCAAAATCGTCAAAGTCGGAAAGCAGCTTGCCGGCTTGAACTTCTGCCGTGTTTCATACTATATCCCTGAAATACTTTGAATACGACACGTTTCGCACAACTATTATTCACATATCAATTCATTTTTACACTCAAAACTGTTATCCTATGAACAGTAATTAAATACACGTAAATAATATACGAAACATCTTCGACGAGCCTTGTTATTGACATCTGATTAGTCAGTTTGGCAGTTATTGAGTGTTGCAAGTACAAGGAAATATTTTAGTTCCTCCAACATTAATTTCACGACTTTCTTGACGCACTATACTTAGGTTTTTATCATTTTGACAACTGACGTCACCCATACAAATGGCTCAAACGTCATAATATACTAACAACACGTATCGCATACTTGTGATTTTGGAAATCGATAACTTAATAACCTGATATTCAGTAACATCTGTCAAAGTCTAAATTATGGTTTAGGCGTTAAATCATGGTTCTGAACTCGATGACAATGTTCTGCTCGATTTGTATACGTAGATACGTTCACAAAAATTATAAAAGTTTAAATGTTTTTTATCATAGGAAAATCATTCGGTAAGTATTTATTTACATTTGAATTACAATGATTGCTAAAATTTGTCGTTGAATAAATCCATACTAATATTATAAATTAATGCGAAAGTAACTCTGTCTGTCTGTCTGTCTGTCTGTCTGTATGTTAGCTTTCACGCCTAAACCACTGAACCGATTTTGATGAAATTTGGTATGAGGGTAGATTAAACCTTGAGAAAGGACATAGGCTATGTTTGGTCGCGATAACCGACATCCACGCGGGCGGAGCCGCGAGCAAAAGCTAGTTCACGATAAATATTATACGATAATCTTCATTGCGCTATCCAGACCTAAAGAAAACAGGGATTAACTAACTTGTATTTCGTGATTTAGAATGCGGATAAACATAGTATTTAACTTTTTCTCATAAATCAATCCTACCTTTTTTTTGGCCTGCGAAAACCTCGGATACCCTCCCCCGGCGGAGCCGGAAGGGGTTATGTGGGACTCGAACCGACTAAAACCGCACGCCGACTGAGGGTCGTGGTGCTAGGCCGGAGGTGAGGTGGTCATCGACATTTCCCTCGCACCACGGCTGACCCAGGTCCCCGACTCGCCCCCGAAATGGGGAGGCGCGCCTTCTAGCGCGCCGCCGCCGTAAATCAATACCACCATGTATGTACAGTGAGCATGCAAGGTGCACAAAATGGTCATAATATCAAGGTATAGCTCGGGCCATATATCTTGGACCTATTTTTTTATATAAAGGACACGTCAATTTCACTTCACCTCGACTGATGGTAAGCTAAAAGCAAAGTCTCGGAAAGGGGGTCACCATTGTAAACATGTACCATGTTAACAGTGGTGGCACTCAGCTTGACGGCCTTGTCAGATGCCTTTTCACGCCCCGCTTAAAGGCCCCGGGACTGATTAGAAGAGCTCATCAGAATATTCACCGTGGTGGAGACGGTAGAATACTGCCAAAGACGCAACATCTCTACGCATCTGCAAAAGCTCGAGGAAGTTCGTGACCTCAGGATTCCCAATGATGCGGACCGCACGTTGCAGCGACCTGTCGAGAGCATCTAGTAAGTATTTTGCGTAGCCATCCCAGAGATGCGAGCACTATTCCACGTAGGAACAAATTTGAGTCTTGTATGAAGACGCCGCTGCTGCGAGCTCCGAGGTTACGCTAGGCTGTTTTGATGCCTTTTTTCCGCGATTTCACACTGCTTGGCCGCAGGATGTGCGTGATAACTCCCGTGTAAGGTGTTGTCGTTTGCATAGCAATTAATGCTACCGTTAGAAAGCATCATTGATATGCAGAAGAAAGAGAGTAGGCGATAAGACGGAACCCTGCGGCGCGCCAGCATTCACCTGCAAGAACTCCGAAGCTCGTCCATCACAAAAGACGCGAATACGGTGCTCCTGCAGGACGCTTGCAACCCAGTTGCACGATCTGGGAGGCAGGCCAAAGGTTGGTAGCTTGGAAAGCAGCGATGTGTGCCATACCCTATCGAACCCTAAGCTGTGGCGATGTCAATACTAATTGCCAGTGACTCAAATCGTGAGATATAAAAGGCCCTGGGGCGTGCGGATTATTTTGTAATAATATATATTTGTCTTAGTGAACTGAAGCTCGTCTAACGCAGCAGCACCCCGTGCTATCGTCAAAATTCATCCAAGAAACGTGTACTGCGTGTATAGAGCACATTTTAGGTCCCAGATATATGTCTCAAGCAATAATGAGATCATTTTGAGTACTTCGCTACTCAATGTCGATCTGTGCGCATCGCACTGGCATTCCTGGGCCGCTTTTCTGCTATGGTGACAGGCGGCTACCATTGTCACACACCAAGTCTACGGTCCTGCAGGACAGAGGTCATTGAGCTACCTCCTATGTTACGCCGTGCGCCGCCTGAGTCCTCGGTCGCATCACAGTGATAGCACTAAGTCGGCTCCTTCTGTACCAGAACCAGGTGATCCCCCAAACGTCGCGTCGTTTTGCGGAGATCACCGGTGTCATCAGTACATCAAACATAATCTTTTCACATGGAGTGCTCGCATGATAAGTCTGCGCGTGAATGTTTATAGTGGATTTAAGGACAGGTGTTTTTTGGGTATATTAATAGTTATAGATGTTTAAAAAAAGCCAAAAACGAACAATATTTAAAGTAAAAGTTTTCTATTCCCGTCTTTTTTCATTAAAAGTATCAAGTAAAGAACTTTTCATTTTTTTTTTCAAGAACAAAGGAGAATGCCAATGTTCGTTTCGTTTTTGAAAAACCTAAATAAAAAGTGTATGGCTACCTAAGTAACTTGATAAATCATGAAATATTTTTTTGACAATCTTTTAATTCACTCAAACAAAATCGTATGTGGGGTTTAAACTTTGGTATAATTAGTGGTGTAATCGATTATAATTGTCTTCTTACTCAAATGCACATAACATAGATAGTTTCAAATGGAGTAGGAATAATATTGTTGAGATGGAAGTAGTTACCTACTCATGTAAAATACTGACGATAAAAAATAATTTTATCAGGGACTTTTTAGCACGTTTATCAAAGATTTTATATATAAGAAAATCAGTAAATGGGAATTATTTTAACTGACAAAATACAATGTCTTTAGCGTTTCGAATCATGAAGTATGCTATCTAAATCAAAATATATCTATGCGATTATGACAATGAGGGTAGGTTCGTAGAGGACGCTTTTAGAGCTATTTTGTTGTAAGATGCGAGACCATGCCGTTTGTGAATTTGTGAAAAATTATAAAAACTAGCTCTTTGAACGAAATACAATCTGTTAAAAGTTGAAAACTGTCGTGTCATGTCTATGGTCATGGTAGAGCTCCTTTCAAACAAAACGTTTTTTTAGTAACGAATGTGCGGTTTTGTTTTCACTTTTTATTGATAGTGTTATTATTGATTGGATCAAAAACATACAGCTCAAGAAAAAGGAGCCACTGGGCAGCAATATCATAATTGGCGAAACGTGGGTGTTAATACACCTCTGCCTACCCCTTCGGGGATTTACAGATGGGAGTACATGGATGCGTGGATGTTATTATTGATTGTCGTGTTGAGTGTTGAGCCTATTATTGATTATTGAGTACGTGTATAGTCGAGTCTTGGGATTACTGCACGTTTTAGAACCATTTTGAGGACTTGTGCTGTGCCCACATTATGACTATATTGTGGTGCCTAAGTTGGGCTCGATTTGGATGCGTTCAACCGCCAGCTGCATTTTTGCTCAACATATTTCATGAATATGAGAATGATGAGATCATAGATTAATAAAACTTGCTTAAAATATTCTAGCAATTTCATTTTCTAGTTCCTATACAAACCTGTAGGTACATTTAGCATAACCTAGTAGGTAAGTAACTAGCTGACCCACCCCGACTTCGCTCAACACAGTCCTATAACACGATTGCAGTGCCACCTACCGGGTCCAAATTATGTCCATGACTTTCACGCAAGTGCAAGCTATAGGTTGACAAAGATTTATCGTAACTATATGAACGGTGGCGCGACCGTACATTAAATAGAGTTATAATATAAACATTGGTGTATAGGTATCAGGGTTATTTAAATTAATTCCCTGTTCATCCATGTAACGACTAGCATTTTCTGGATAAAATTGATTTGACGGATTGATGGACATTTGCTTCAAAACTTAACCCTAATTTGAACAGCAAAACGAAGAATGAGAGAAAACCCCACAAAATAACAGAATATTTTTTATTTCCTATGAAAGTACGATATCAATCCAATTTAATATCCGAGTTTCACCGTCATACAAAATTATTTGTTATGAAACGGCGGTCCATTGAAAAGTGGGCAATCTCCTTTGAGCTTCGCCATTCGATATTTAAAATTGATGACTATTATACTCACACGAAGACAAGGCTGAATAGCAAAGCGACCTCTTTGGTCTTTGGACTGAATGCATGATGTCTATTGCCAGTATGAAGGTTAGATGTACGCGAACTTTTTTAAAGAAAAAAGTGTTTTTTTGTAATTACTTACAGCCCTAGGGCTTTTCTAGCTACATTATTACCCTAGAGCGCTAATAAATCACCTACAAGCCCCATTTGGAGGTAATAATAACCTACTTATCGAATATGAGAGATGTAAAAATATTATAGAGATCTGGTTCTTAGCATTCCATGGATTCACCGTGCGGTCGCCGGGTCCATGGCGTGGTACAGAGAGGAACACTGTGACGGCGCCTGGGACTTGCGACCCAGGTGTAGGTTTAGGGTGGCCACCTTGTGATGCATCAGCGCTCACCTCCACCGTCAGTCGTGTTCCCCCCTCTACCTATCCAAAGGAGACTGAAATGATTACATACAATCTTGGGCCTAGTTGTAAGAAGATGAAAGTGGTGTCAATTAAAAGCTTATATATTATCAACCTTTCACTGAAAATTCTGCGGATTTTGTCAATCTGGGAACAGAGATATAAGAGACTAGCTTTTGCCCGCGGCTCCGCCCGCGTGGATGTCGGTTATCGCGACCAAAAATAGCCTATGTCCTTTCTCAAGGTCTAATCTACCCCTATACCAAATTTCATCAAAATCGGTTCAGTGGTTTAGGCGTGAAAGTGTAACATACAGACAGACAGACAGACAGACAGACAGACAGACAGACAGACAGAGTTACTTTCGCATTTATAATATTAGTATGGATTATGTAAAAGTGAGGTTATGTTACAATCTTTAACTAACAGCTGATTCCTGAAGTGCAAAATGTGTTCTTTTGCACTAATAGTTATGATATTGTTAGCTTTAATAAAATATATTCTGTTTTTAAACTAAAAGTAGCTAAACTGACTAAAGTAAGTATTCTATTTTATTGATTATATGTGATTCTCAAAATATTGCAAATAATAGGTAAAATAAATCTAGATATCAGTAATAAATATGAATCTATTTATAAACTTAATAGCCGGTCAAACGCATTGAGAAACAGTTATTTTTGTTATTATTAGGATATTTACACCAAAACGGTCATGGCGCGCTTCCGCCCGGGTTGACGTTTGACCGGCTAGCAAGAGTTAGATGATTCTCGTGTTGACGGTCGATAGGCTCAGTAAGCAGCGATTATAAGTCAATACTCACCGTTATTACAACTGCATACTGTGTTGTGTGTGTCTACAAACTGTAATTGTGGAATAGTACCTATCTAATACAATTACCTATTGTTGAATATCCCGGCTTTCATTTCCTGACCCTTTTAAAATATTTACTAGAAAATGTTTGAAAAATCATATGAATGAACGTCAACGACTTCAAGCGATAGGTAGGTAACAGGTAAGGAGATAGGGAAAGGATGTCTAAAATGATATAAAAAATCATTTAATATAGTGTTTTATTCGCCTTCTATTAAACACATTTTACATTTTAAACCTGCCAGGATGGTAGCTGGTTAGATGAGGTTATAGGTATTTACTTACAGACTGAGGTGCAAGCCATTGCCGAATCACTGACAGAATTGTTTCATCGTGTAAGGGCTGTCGGCCCAGTGTATTGCAGTGACCAGTGGATATCCCACAATTCACACAGCGATCTATAGTTTCAATAATATCCAATCCACAAGCCGGTGGTAAAATCCAAAATAACAATTCCAAGTCAAACGTGGGAGCGAACTTCGGTGTCCAAGGTGAAAGCAAGGGTCGTACAAGGTAGGCAGGGGGCAAGGATCAGAATCCGTAAAATACAAAGCAGTTGTCGTAAAAAATTACGAATAATCGGGAAAGCACTCAAAACGCATCGGAAAACACGCAACGATGAGCAAACAAAAACAGTCAGCAACTGTCTAGTGTCAATGTTAGTCAGCTGTCATGTCCACAGATTAGAAGATATGTACTACGCAGTCATGTCAGTGACATAGGTAGACTAAAAATATAAGAGAGATTTGAATCGGTATGAAATCGATAATCATTAATATTGGTTTTAAAGTAATTAATTGATATTTGATTTAATAATATGAGTGTAATTGTATGCACTATATTGCATGTAAGTATATATAGTGCATTTAATTACTTTGAGTTAATTATTTTACTGCAAATGTTTTAGTGTAATCGATTACTCAATTGATAATCTCACGAAAACTATTTTCTCATATTTCTCCGCTTCCAGATTGAGAATTGAGGTGATTTTTCATATTCTAAGATACAAAAATATGACTAATTTTTTAGATCATATCTCAACTTATTACATTTGGGCCCACCATTTTCCATCTCCTTTGGTAAGATCCTATCAACGCCGTTTTAGATATTCGTTTGAGTAAAGAGCTTACTGAAGCTCTTGGCAATTCGAGGTCTTTAAATAAACTGGAAACCTAGAGGACAGTTTCATGCCCCTACTGCGTACGCCGCAGCAGACGATGGCTACCAGGGCCATTAGCTACTGCCCGATAACCTTCGTCGTGGCGAGTCTTCTGGCCGGATCGCCACCGTGGATCCTACAATCTAGGGCCCTTTCAGTGCTATATCGGTTCCGAAAGGAGGCGCGGATGCGGGGATACGATCCCGAGCCTGAATATATTCGGGCCGAGAAATCCCGGCCTCACATGGATATGGTGGCGGAGTGGGAACGACGACTTAAGTAAGCTGTCGTAGCGGCCATACCAATCATCTCGTATCGACTGACGCAAATTATCACTGGGCACGGGTGCTTCGGGTGGGATCTGCGTCTGATCGTTGAGGAGCCATCGTCCGGGTGGGGTTACATACGCGGGATCAACAGTTCATAAGATCAACAGTCAATATGTCAACGCCACGAGATCAGCAGTTTAAAATGTCAATGGCTTACTACACCAATAAGTTACGAGTTCAATTGTTCATTAGATCAACAGTTCGTTTTGTCAACAGTTTACTACATCAATAGTTCATGAGATCAACATTTATTTGGTAAGCGACCTAAAATTTGTTATAAGGGATAAGGATTTCAAATTCGTCATAGGGAGATAGTTGTTGCTGTATCTGTTGTCCAGATTGCATCGCGTTTAGGTTCTCGGCCAGGCATTCCCGGTGATGGGTGGAGCAACCTGTCACCCCAGCAGAAGCAGGCCACAGTGGCCAAGAAGCGCGCCTCCCCATTCCGGAGGCGAGTCGGGGACACCATTGTCCCCCTTCCCGAGGAGGGCCAGATCGTAAGGATGGCCCTGAGTCAGCCGGGGTGCGAGGGATATGTCGAAGACAACCTCACCTCCGGCCTAGCACCACGACCCTAAGTCGGCGTGCGGTTTTAGTCATAACCTCCCTTTCCGGCTCCGGCAGGGGAGGAATCCGAAGGATTTCAGCACGAAAAAAAAAAGGTATAGACGGTGGAACCAGCTTTTGAATACTGGGAAATGGACTTTATATAAATCCATTTCTGAAATTGTTAAGTAGTAAAAAGTACAGAAAGGACCTCACAGAGAATAATCAGCTAATGTCCCACGAATACCTCCACGCAAAAAAATTAAAACATTCGAGTGGGTTCTGAATGACCAAAAAAAATTACATGGATTCTATTGAGTTCATAAAAAGATAGCTTGTATTTATAATATTTAGTTATTGCTTATATTAAAA